>OX243951.1:2724300-5183601 GCA_945859725.1 Drepana falcataria | reverse complement strand
CTAACCTAACCTAACCTATACCTAACCTAACCTAACCTAACCTAACCTAACCTAACCTAACCTAACCTAACCTAACCTAACCTAACCTAACCTAACCTAACCTAACCTAACCTAACCTAACCTAACCTAACCTAACCTAACCTAACCTAACCTAACCTAACCTAACCTAACCTAACCTAACCTAACCTAACCTAACCTAACCTAACCTAACCTAACCTAACCTAACCTAACCTAACCTAACCTAACCTAACCTAACCTAACCTAACCTAACCTAACCTAACCTAACCTAACCTAACCTAACCTAACCTAACCTAACCTAACCTAACCTAACCTAACCTAACCTAACCTAACCTAACCTAACCTAACCTAACCTAACCTAACCTAACCTAACCTAACCTAACCTAACCTAACCTAACCTAACCTAACCTAACCTAACCTAACCTAACCTAACCTAACCTAACCTAACCTAACCTAACCTAACCTAACCTAACCTAACCTAACCTAACCTAACCTAACCTAACCTAACCTAACCTAACCTAACCTAACCTAACCTAACCTAACCTAACCTAACCTAACCTAACCTAACCTAACCTAACCTAACCTAACCTAACCTAACCTAACCTAACCTAACCTAACCTAACCTAACCTAACCTAACCTAACCTAACCTAACCTAACCTAACCTAACCTAACCTAACCTAACCTAACCTAACCTAACCTAACCTAACCTAACCTAACCTAACCTAACCTAACCTAACCTAACCTAACCTAACCTAACCTAACCTAACCTAACCTAACCTAACCTAACCTAACCTAACCTAACCTAACCTAACCTAACCTAACCTAACCTAACCTAACCTAACCTAACCTAACCTAACCTAACCTAACCTAACCTAACCTAACCTAACCTAACCTAACCTAACCTAACCTAACCTAACCTAACCTAACCTAACCTAACCTAACCTAACCTAACCTAACCTAACCTAACCTAACCTAACCTAACCTAACCTAACCTAACCTAACCTAACCTAACCTAACCTAACCTAACCTAACCTAACCTAACCTAACCTAACCTAACCTAACCTAACCTAACCTAACCTAACCTAACCTAACCTAACCTAACCTAACCTAACCTAACCTAACCTAACCTAACCTAACCTAACCTAACCTAACCTAACCTAACCTAACCTAACCTAACCTAACCTAACCTAACCTAACCTAACCTAACCTAACCTAACCTAACCTAACCTAACCTAACCTAACCTAACCTAACCTAACCTAACCTAACCTAACCTAACCTAACCTAACCTAACCTAACCTAACCTAACCTAACCTAACCTAACCTAACCTAACCTAACCTAACCTAACCTAACCTAACCTAACCTAACCTAACCTAACCTAACCTAACCTAACCTAACCTAACCTAACCTAACCTAACCTAACCTAACCTAACCTAACCTAACCTAACCTAACCTAACCTAACCTAACCTAACCTAACCTAACCTAACCTAACCTAACCTAACCTAACCTAACCTAACCTAACCTAACCTAACCTAACCTAACCTAACCTAACCTAACCTAACCTAACCTAACCTAACCTAACCTAACCTAACCTAACCTAACCTAACCTAACCTAACCTAACCTAACCTAACCTAACCTAACCTAACCTAACCTAACCTAACCTAACCTAACCTAACCTAACCTAACCTAACCTAACCTAACCTAACCTAACCTAACCTAACCTAACCTAACCTAACCTAACCTAACCTAACCTAACCTAACCTAACCTAACCTAACCTAACCTAACCTAACCTAACCTAACCTAACCTAACCTAACCTAACCTAACCTAACCTAACCTAACCTAACCTAACCTAACCTAACCTAACCTAACCTAACCTAACCTAACCTAACCTAACCTAACCTAACCTAACCTAACCTAACCTAACCTAACCTAACCTAACCTAACCTAACCTAACCTAACCTAACCTAACCTAACCTAACCTAACCTAACCTAACCTAACCTAACCTAACCTAACCTAACCTAACCTAACCTAACCTAACCTAACCTAACCTAACCTAACCTAACCTAACCTAACCTAACCTAACCTAACCTAACCTAACCTAACCTAACCTAACCTAACCTAACCTAACCTAACCTAACCTAACCTAACCTAACCTAACCTAACCTAACCTAACCTAACCTAACCTAACCTAACCTAACCTAACCTAACCTAACCTAACCTAACCTAACCTAACCTAACCTAACCTAACCTAACCTAACCTAACCTAACCTAACCTAACCTAACCTAACCTAACCTAACCTAACCTAACCTAACCTAACCTAACCTAACCTAACCTAACCTAACCTAACCTAACCTAACCTAACCTAACCTAACCTAACCTAACCTAACCTAACCTAACCTAACCTAACCTAACCTAACCTAACCTAACCTAACCTAACCTAACCTAACCTAACCTAACCTAACCTAACCTAACCTAACCTAACCTAACCTAACCTAACCTAACCTAACCTAACCTAACCTAACCTAACCTAACCTAACCTAACCTAACCTAACCTAACCTAACCTAACCTAACCTAACCTAACCTAACCTAACCTAACCTAACCTAACCTAACCTAACCTAACCTAACCTAACCTAACCTAACCTAACCTAACCTAACCTAACCTAACCTAACCTAACCTAACCTAACCTAACCTAACCTAACCTAACCTAACCTAACCTAACCTAACCTAACCTAACCTAACCTAACCTAACCTAACCTAACCTAACCTAACCTAACCTAACCTAACCTAACCTAACCTAACCTAACCTAACCTAACCTAACCTAACCTAACCTAACCTAACCTAACCTAACCTAACCTAACCTAACCTAACCTAACCTAACCTAACCTAACCTAACCTAACCTAACCTAACCTAACCTAACCTAACCTAACCTAACCTAACCTAACCTAACCTAACCTAACCTAACCTAACCTAACCTAACCTAACCTAACCTAACCTAACCTAACCTAACCTAACCTAACCTAACCTAACCTAACCTAACCTAACCTAACCTAACCTAACCTAACCTAACCTAACCTAACCTAACCTAACCTAACCTAACCTAACCTAACCTAACCTAACCTAACCTAACCTAACCTAACCTAACCTAACCTAACCTAACCTAACCTAACCTAACCTAACCTAACCTAACCTAACCTAACCTAACCTAACCTAACCTAACCTAACCTAACCTAACCTAACCTAACCTAACCTAACCTAACCTAACCTAACCTAACCTAACCTAACCTAACCTAACCTAACCTAACCTAACCTAACCTAACCTAACCTAACCTAACCTAACCTAACCTAACCTAACCTAACCTAACCTAACCTAACCTAACCTAACCTAACCTAACCTAACCTAACCTAACCTAACCTAACCTAACCTAACCTAACCTAACCTAACCTAACCTAACCTAACCTAACCTAACCTAACCTAACCTAACCTAACCTAACCTAACCTAACCTAACCTAACCTAACCTAACCTAACCTAACCTAACCTAACCTAACCTAACCTAACCTAACCTAACCTAACCTAACCTAACCTAACCTAACCTAACCTAACCTAACCTAACCTAACCTAACCTAACCTAACCTAACCTAACCTAACCTAACCTAACCTAACCTAACCTAACCTAACCTAACCTAACCTAACCTAACCTAACCTAACCTAACCTAACCTAACCTAACCTAACCTAACCTAACCTAACCTAACCTAACCTAACCTAACCTAACCTAACCTAACCTAACCTAACCTAACCTAACCTAACCTAACCTAACCTAACCTAACCTAACCTAACCTAACCTAACCTAACCTAACCTAACCTAACCTAACCTAACCTAACCTAACCTAACCTAACCTAACCTAACCTAACCTAACCTAACCTAACCTAACCTAACCTAACCTAACCTAACCTAACCTAACCTAACCTAACCTAACCTAACCTAACCTAACCTAACCTAACCTAACCTAACCTAACCTAACCTAACCTAACCTAACCTAACCTAACCTAACCTAACCTAACCTAACCTAACCTAACCTAACCTAACCTAACCTAACCTAACCTAACCTAACCTAACCTAACCTAACCTAACCTAACCTAACCTAACCTAACCTAACCTAACCTAACCTAACCTAACCTAACCTAACCTAACCTAACCTAACCTAACCTAACCTAACCTAACCTAACCTAACCTAACCTAACCTAACCTAACCTAACCTAACCTAACCTAACCTAACCTAACCTAACCTAACCTAACCTAACCTAACCTAACCTAACCTAACCTAACCTAACCTAACCTAACCTAACCTAACCTAACCTAACCTAACCTAACCTAACCTAACCTAACCTAACCTAACCTAACCTAACCTAACCTAACCTAACCTAACCTAACCTAACCTAACCTAACCTAACCTAACCTAACCTAACCTAACCTAACCTAACCTAACCTAACCTAACCTAACCTAACCTAACCTAACCTAACCTAACCTAACCTAACCTAACCTAACCTAACCTAACCTAACCTAACCTAACCTAACCTAACCTAACCTAACCTAACCTAACCTAACCTAACCTAACCTAACCTAACCTAACCTAACCTAACCTAACCTAACCTAACCTAACCTAACCTAACCTAACCTAACCTAACCTAACCTAACCTAACCTAACCTAACCTAACCTAACCTAACCTAACCTAACCTAACCTAACCTAACCTAACCTAACCTAACCTAACCTAACCTAACCTAACCTAACCTAACCTAACCTAACCTAACCTAACCTAACCTAACCTAACCTAACCTAACCTAACCTAACCTAACCTAACCTAACCTAACCTAACCTAACCTAACCTAACCTAACCTAACCTAACCTAACCTAACCTAACCTAACCTAACCTAACCTAACCTAACCTAACCTAACCTAACCTAACCTAACCTAACCTAACCTAACCTAACCTAACCTAACCTAACCTAACCTAACCTAACCTAACCTAACCTAACCTAACCTAACCTAACCTAACCTAACCTAACCTAACCTAACCTAACCTAACCTAACCTAACCTAACCTAACCTAACCTAACCTAACCTAACCTAACCTAACCTAACCTAACCTAACCTAACCTAACCTAACCTAACCTAACCTAACCTAACCTAACCTAACCTAACCTAACCTAACCTAACCTAACCTAACCTAACCTAACCTAACCTAACCTAACCTAACCTAACCTAACCTAACCTAACCTAACCTAACCTAACCTAACCTAACCTAACCTAACCTAACCTAACCTAACCTAACCTAACCTAACCTAACCTAACCTAACCTAACCTAACCTAACCTAACCTAACCTAACCTAACCTAACCTAACCTAACCTAACCTAACCTAACCTAACCTAACCTAACCTAACCTAACCTAACCTAACCTAACCTAACCTAACCTAACCTAACCTAACCTAACCTAACCTAACCTAACCTAACCTAACCTAACCTAACCTAACCTAACCTAACCTAACCTAACCTAACCTAACCTAACCTAACCTAACCTAACCTAACCTAACCTAACCTAACCTAACCTAACCTAACCTAACCTAACCTAACCTAACCTAACCTAACCTAACCTAACCTAACCTAACCTAACCTAACCTAACCTAACCTAACCTAACCTAACCTAACCTAACCTAACCTAACCTAACCTAACCTAACCTAACCTAACCTAACCTAACCTAACCTAACCTAACCTAACCTAACCTAACCTAACCTAACCTAACCTAACCTAACCTAACCTAACCTAACCTAACCTAACCTAACCTAACCTAACCTAACCTAACCTAACCTAACCTAACCTAACCTAACCTAACCTAACCTAACCTAACCTAACCTAACCTAACCTAACCTAACCTAACCTAACCTAACCTAACCTAACCTAACCTAACCTAACCTAACCTAACCTAACCTAACCTAACCTAACCTAACCTAACCTAACCTAACCTAACCTAACCTAACCTAACCTAACCTAACCTAACCTAACCTAACCTAACCTAACCTAACCTAACCTAACCTAACCTAACCTAACCTAACCTAACCTAACCTAACCTAACCTAACCTAACCTAACCTAACCTAACCTAACCTAACCTAACCTAACCTAACCTAACCTAACCTAACCTAACCTAACCTAACCTAACCTAACCTAACCTAACCTAACCTAACCTAACCTAACCTAACCTAACCTAACCTAACCTAACCTAACCTAACCTAACCTAACCTAACCTAACCTAACCTAACCTAACCTAACCTAACCTAACCTAACCTAACCTAACCTAACCTAACCTAACCTAACCTAACCTAACCTAACCTAACCTAACCTAACCTAACCTAACCTAACCTAACCTAACCTAACCTAACCTAACCTAACCTAACCTAACCTAACCTAACCTAACCTAACCTAACCTAACCTAACCTAACCTAACCTAACCTAACCTAACCTAACCTAACCTAACCTAACCTAACCTAACCTAACCTAACCTAACCTAACCTAACCTAACCTAACCTAACCTAACCTAACCTAACCTAACCTAACCTAACCTAACCTAACCTAACCTAACCTAACCTAACCTAACCTAACCTAACCTAACCTAACCTAACCTAACCTAACCTAACCTAACCTAACCTAACCTAACCTAACCTAACCTAACCTAACCTAACCTAACCTAACCTAACCTAACCTAACCTAACCTAACCTAACCTAACCTAACCTAACCTAACCTAACCTAACCTAACCTAACCTAACCTAACCTAACCTAACCTAACCTAACCTAACCTAACCTAACCTAACCTAACCTAACCTAACCTAACCTAACCTAACCTAACCTAACCTAACCTAACCTAACCTAACCTAACCTAACCTAACCTAACCTAACCTAACCTAACCTAACCTAACCTAACCTAACCTAACCTAACCTAACCTAACCTAACCTAACCTAACCTAACCTAACCTAACCTAACCTAACCTAACCTAACCTAACCTAACCTAACCTAACCTAACCTAACCTAACCTAACCTAACCTAACCTAACCTAACCTAACCTAACCTAACCTAACCTAACCTAACCTAACCTAACCTAACCTAACCTAACCTAACCTAACCTAACCTAACCTAACCTAACCTAACCTAACCTAACCTAACCTAACCTAACCTAACCTAACCTAACCTAACCTAACCTAACCTAACCTAACCTAACCTAACCTAACCTAACCTAACCTAACCTAACCTAACCTAACCTAACCTAACCTAACCTAACCTAACCTAACCTAACCTAACCTAACCTAACCTAACCTAACCTAACCTAACCTAACCTAACCTAACCTAACCTAACCTAACCTAACCTAACCTAACCTAACCTAACCTAACCTAACCTAACCTAACCTAACCTAACCTAACCTAACCTAACCTAACCTAACCTAACCTAACCTAACCTAACCTAACCTAACCTAACCTAACCTAACCTAACCTAACCTAACCTAACCTAACCTAACCTAACCTAACCTAACCTAACCTAACCTAACCTAACCTAACCTAACCTAACCTAACCTAACCTAACCTAACCTAACCTAACCTAACCTAACCTAACCTAACCTAACCTAACCTAACCTAACCTAACCTAACCTAACCTAACCTAACCTAACCTAACCTAACCTAACCTAACCTAACCTAACCTAACCTAACCTAACCTAACCTAACCTAACCTAACCTAACCTAACCTAACCTAACCTAACCTAACCTAACCTAACCTAACCTAACCTAACCTAACCTAACCTAACCTAACCTAACCTAACCTAACCTAACCTAACCTAACCTAACCTAACCTAACCTAACCTAACCTAACCTAACCTAACCTAACCTAACCTAACCTAACCTAACCTAACCTAACCTAACCTAACCTAACCTAACCTAACCTAACCTAACCTAACCTAACCTAACCTAACCTAACCTAACCTAACCTAACCTAACCTAACCTAACCTAACCTAACCTAACCTAACCTAACCTAACCTAACCTAACCTAACCTAACCTAACCTAACCTAACCTAACCTAACCTAACCTAACCTAACCTAACCTAACCTAACCTAACCTAACCTAACCTAACCTAACCTAACCTAACCTAACCTAACCTAACCTAACCTAACCTAACCTAACCTAACCTAACCTAACCTAACCTAACCTAACCTAACCTAACCTAACCTAACCTAACCTAACCTAACCTAACCTAACCTAACCTAACCTAACCTAACCTAACCTAACCTAACCTAACCTAACCTAACCTAACCTAACCTAACCTAACCTAACCTAACCTAACCTAACCTAACCTAACCTAACCTAACCTAACCTAACCTAACCTAACCTAACCTAACCTAACCTAACCTAACCTAACCTAACCTAACCTAACCTAACCTAACCTAACCTAACCTAACCTAACCTAACCTAACCTAACCTAACCTAACCTAACCTAACCTAACCTAACCTAACCTAACCTAACCTAACCTAACCTAACCTAACCTAACCTAACCTAACCTAACCTAACCTAACCTAACCTAACCTAACCTAACCTAACCTAACCTAACCTAACCTAACCTAACCTAACCTAACCTAACCTAACCTAACCTAACCTAACCTAACCTAACCTAACCTAACCTAACCTAACCTAACCTAACCTAACCTAACCTAACCTAACCTAACCTAACCTAACCTAACCTAACCTAACCTAACCTAACCTAACCTAACCTAACCTAACCTAACCTAACCTAACCTAACCTAACCTAACCTAACCTAACCTAACCTAACCTAACCTAACCTAACCTAACCTAACCTAACCTAACCTAACCTAACCTAACCTAACCTAACCTAACCTAACCTAACCTAACCTAACCTAACCTAACCTAACCTAACCTAACCTAACCTAACCTAACCTAACCTAACCTAACCTAACCTAACCTAACCTAACCTAACCTAACCTAACCTAACCTAACCTAACCTAACCTAACCTAACCTAACCTAACCTAACCTAACCTAACCTAACCTAACCTAACCTAACCTAACCTAACCTAACCTAACCTAACCTTTTTTTTTTTTTTTTATCGTGGGAAAATCCTGCATAGGACCCCCGACGCCACGGGGGCAGCGACGGGGAGTGTCAGACTCTTACTGACTAAAAACCCACGGGGCAAGGCCCACAGTCTTCAAGGCCGCTGAGTCGGTGGTCGCTGGATCGCTCTCGCACTCTACATACGACCACCGGGCGGCGGGCCACCATCGAAGGTGGCCTCTCCTCGGGGGCGAGCAAGGGCCCGCCCCTCGGCCCGAAGGCCTCCTCTCCAGCCTCCGTGCGTGCAATGGCGACGAGCCCCCCCGAGCTCGCCGCCTGGAGGCAGTCCGCGACGGTCCAGTCTCCTGGCCGCCACGTCTTCGCGGCAACGACGGGAGTACTCCACCCCCACCGCGCCTACAGAGCCGCAGGGTGTGGAGCAAGGCACTCAAGCCTCACCACCACGGGCCGGGCCGGAACCTCCAGCCTGCTACCCCGCAGCCCTCCACTCCCCCGCAGACCAGCTTGCACCGAGTGCCCGAGCCGCCTGCACGCCGCCTCGCCTGTTTCCAGGTTGCGACGTCGTAAACCGCGGGGCCGCAGCAGAGGACTCGTTTCTGCCGCTACGAGCCGGTGACCGAAGCCTCCAGCCCGTTTCCCCACAGTCTACCGATAGGGCTCAGAGACCTCGGGCCAGGCCGAAACCCAGCCCATGTCTCTGCAGCCCGCCTCCGCTGAGGCGGAGGTCACCGAAGCAACCCCACCTCGGAATAGGGAAAGGAATGGGAATTGGGAAGGTGGGAATGTGGAGAGCGCCCGGAGCTTTCAGTTACGTCTGTTTCTGATGGAACCAGACCAATAGCAGGCGGCAACCTCTAGCAGGATAGTGCTCCGGACTTGCCTTGGGGATCTACGCGACCTGCGCTACTCCCAAGACCAACGCCAAATTGCTCACTCGGAAAAAGCGAACAAAGTAGGTGATGGGCTAGCACCCTTGTAGGAGGACCCCTGGGGGTCACTCCTAGGGGTTCTAGCTCATCCCCCGCCCTAACCTAACCTAACCTAACCTAACCTAACCTAACCTAACCTAACCTAACCTAACCTAACCTAACCTAACCTAAACCCCTCCCAACCTAAACCCCTCCCAACCTAAACCCCTCCCAACCTAAACCCCTCCCAACCTAAACCCCTCCCAACCTAAACCCCTCCCAACCTAAACCCCTCCCAACCTAAACCCCTCCCAACCTAAACCCCTCCCAACCTAAACCCCTCCCAACCTAAACCCCTCCCAACCTAAACCCCTCCCAACCTAAACCCCTCCCAACCTAAACCCCTCCCAACCTAAACCCCTCCCAACCTAAACCCCTCCCAACCTAAACCCCTCCCAACCTAAACCCCTCCCTCAAACCCGGGTTACATTACAAGCTATTCCTGCAACAGCAATAACGAAACCATAGCTCGTTTTAATTTTTTTTTTTAAATTTTTTTTTATCTATCTATCTATCAATCAATAATAATAGTTCAAATGAGTCATTGTGCCACCGTTAGTTCAGTCTTACTCATAGAGTTGAGCTCCTGTTTACAAAGACCTCCTTGTTTTATCAAAACCTTAAAGTCTTCAGAGCTTATAAGCCACCATACTGCCTTTATCATGTGTAGCACAACGTCTGATGTTCCACAACCAGTGGCACAAGTGTTGCACCCATAAAAAGGATTCACTTACATGTACTTGTGTCCCTAGATATCATCCATTGCAGTTGCATGAGCAGAGCAGAGATGGCTCCAGCCTACAATGCAGTGTACCTCTCTGAAGCCATTAATTGTATCACCAGCTTGCAATGTCTCCACACCCATGGCTTCAGTGCTGAGGCAGCGGGCTGTGCATCTGGTTGCTGCAATCATCACAATCAATGCATGGATTTATACAATTTCCCACAAGAATTATATACAAATTCACTTGCATGGGATTATTACCAAGTGATTATTACAGAAGTACTTTTGAGACATACATACATATTATCATGTAGAGTCCCTCACAGTGGCTGCAGTATGCTCACCTCACCATCAGGCTAAGTCCCCTCCAAAGGAAGAGGCTGTGGTGCTATGCTGACGAACCAGTATGTGCCAATACAATATTAACTGCAAAAAGAAAAAAAAAAAAAAAAAAAAAAAAAAAAAAAAAAAAAAAAAAAAAAAAAAAAAAAAAAAAAACTAAATTATTACTTTTGTCTAAGGCATTTAAAAGATATAATCGCCTAGCCATTGTGGGAAGGCATGAAGATACTTCATACTTATATGCAACAAAAATACCATGCACAACAAAGCGATGAGCTTTTAATACATACATACATGCACCATCTCGTCCTCCCTCCTCCGTACACTCATATTTTGCTTCATACATGCTCATCGCTAGCTATCAACTTATATGCATAGCAATGTGTTTCCCTACCTCTTTGGAAAGGCGTGGACATAAATAGCTATGTTTGTTGTATCGCAATACTTCCATATCTCGTTGACAATTGCTTGCCACTCCCATCGTGCATCAAGGGAGGCAAGTGCGAGCGACTGTTTGGCAGGGAGGCACTGAAAACACTTTAAGAACTGCATATTGTATTGAAGTGGACGTTGGCACACCTCCCTCGGCCCTCCCCATTGTAGCTCGCATGTGCGCCACAGCTCGTAAGTCGCGCTACAACGATATTATTAGAATAAAGCATTTAGTTTAGCAAATACCTACATTTTAAATTGCGAGTTTACTTGACTGACAGTTGACATATTCCAAATTTTTTTTTTTAACATGTGTATCTCTTGACATGGATCCAGGGCCTTCAGTCAAATTCATAGACGCTGTAGAAATCGTACAGAAATGAAATTTTTGAAGATAATCCTTATTCAGTTCTAAGGTTCTAGAATTATTTGCATGATAATAATTACATTATACAATTAGATCTTCTCTCCATTACATTACAAACGAACGTCTTCATTACAAACGAACGAGTGAAAATGGGAAACATAGTGGTCAACTTACACGCCGATGACGCGATTTTACTGGCATCATCAGAGGGCGAACTGCAGTCACTAGTTACCATAATGAAAGAGGAATGTGAAAAGAAGGGGCTGCGCCTAAACGCTGGCAAGACTAAGGTTCTAGTATTCGAAAGAGATGAGCAAGTGACCGAGTGTGCTATATCGGTAAATGGGCAAATTCTAGAGCAAGTGAATGAATTCGTATATCTAGGAAGCATGTTCACACGAGATGATTGAAACAAAACATCTGTAAAACTCAAACCATAGCGCTATTATGGACATATGCATCGTGCATATGTCCATAATAGCGCGTTCTAAAGCGCAGCTAACGCCATCTAGTGGGCGGAACGTAAACTAAAATTGACAATATATTTGTCACAATTAATATCACAATAGATCATCATGCTACTAGTCGAGGGAGAGGCGCAACAATGAAACATGTTACAAAAATGAGAAGAAATATGATTTATTTCAGAAAATTGCATGTGATTACTCGTCATCAATAACACAGGTGAATACACAACACATTACCGCCATCTATCGACTGAACAAAAAGGACATCTTGTAATGGTTGTGCACACCCCTGCCCACCCCGCAGCTTGCGCCTGCCGCCTCCTCCGTGGACCGCGCCGTGTCGTGATGTTCGGCGTCTGACGCAGTGTAATTCAAAACCTGACTCTCGCTCTCGTCTTGATGATACTCCTCCCCCTTTTCCCCCTCCTCAGCAGTATCTCCCTGAACCTCCACGCGGTGTCGCTCCTCCGTGGCGAGTACATACCCGCGGCGGGCGGCGGGTGTGACGTCACCGGCGAGTCCCTCTAGCTGCAGTATGAGGTCCCTGCCGCGAGAGCCATCGCCCGCCATGAGGGGCGGCGAGTCCTCGGCCGAGGCAGGCAGCAGCTCCAGCGCGGCGCCTGCACATAGCACGCTGAGACACGAGGCCTACTGACCTTGGACTGGGTCGCTTTAGAGGTCACTGCTTTGGCGCGTATTGGATGACAAGTGATAGGGAATATTAGACAAGACAACACGACAGCTGCCTGCTGAAGTTGGCCACACAATATAATTGGATTAAAGAAAAAAAAAAAAAAAAAAAAAAAAAAGTACATACATACATATCATCACGCCGAGTCCCCGAAAAGGTAGTATAGAGCGCCAGTTCTCTCTAGACTTACATACCTCTTTCGCTTCGTCCACTTTCATCAGTCTCTTCATACATGCTCGTCGGTTTCGAGTACTCTTGATGTTCCCGTCCTTGAGAGTCCGATCGATTTAAAAAGTATAATATAATAATATAATAATAATATATCCTCACGCCTTCTCACAAGGGTCCCCGCAGGTGTAGGCAGAGGTGTATAGGTAATACCCACACACCCACTTTCCGCCAGAGGTATATTAGGTGCCAACGTGACAGATGGCGAGTCCATCGCCGTTACTCAAGCACGATTATACATACGCCTTTGAATGTCTTTTCAGACGTATGCAGGTTTCCTCTCGATGTTTCCCTTCACCGTAAAGCTCGTGGTGTGCCTCACTGTAATTAAATGTAGAAAAACTCCTCAATCCAGTCGGGATTGGAACTCGCGCCGTTTGCGTGGCAGGCGGGTGCTGTGACCTCTCGGCCACGCCGCCTCCTCTTGTCCTGACGTATAAGTGGTATGGTATCGCACTGCAGGCGCAACACAGGTTTCCTCTCGATGTTTCCCTTCACCGTAAAGCTCGTGGTGTGCCTCACTGTAATTAAATGTAGAAAAACTCATTCAATCCAGTCGGGATTGGAACTCGCGCCGTTTGCGTGGCAGGCGGGTGCTGTGACCTCTCGGCCACGCCGCCTCCTCTTGTCCTGACGTATAAGTGGTATGGTATCGCAGTGCAGGCGCAACACAGGTTTCCTCTCGATGTTTCCCTTCACCGTAAAGCTCGTGGTGTGCCTCACTGTAATTAAATGTAGAAAAACTCATTCAATCCAGTCGGGATTGGAACTCGCGCCGTTTGCGTGGCAGGCGGGTGCTGTGACCTCTCGGCCACGCCGCCTCCTCTTGTCCTGACGTATAAGTGGTATGGTATCGCAGTGCAGGCGCAACACAGGTTTCCTCTTGATGTTTCCCTTCACCGTAAAGCTCGTGGTGTGACTAATCACTGTACTTAAGTAAAAAAAAAAAAAATACATAAATTCACACATACATTCATACATACATACATTCATACATACATTCATACATACATACATACATTCATTCATACATACATTCATACATACATACATACATACATTCATACATACATTCATACATACATACATACATTCATTCATACATACATTCATACATACATACATACATACATTCATACATACATTCATACATACATACATACATTCATACATACATTCATACATACATACATACATACATACATACATACATACATACATTCATACATACATACATACATACATACATACAAACATTCATACCTACATATCAACCCGCCCACCCCGTGAGAGGCTCGGCACCATCCCCAGTGTCCAGTCCCCGCTGGTGCCCTCTCCCCCACCAGCGTGTCCTGAGGCAGGCCTCACGCGCAGCACTCGAGGCCGAGCGAGGCGCGAGACAACAGCGGCTGCAGCAGCTCCCACAGCTGCTGCGCGGCGCTGGGGGGGGGAGAAGAGGGAGAAGGGGGAGAAGGAGGAGAAGGTGGAGAGGGCAGCTCCCCGCGCTCGCCGCGCACACAGTCGCCAGGAATAAAGCTAGAGACATACAACACATGCTGGCGATGATATATACACACGATATAATGCCGTGGTGGCCGAGTGGTTCGAGTAGTTGCCTGCGAAACAAAGGTCGCAAGTGCCATTCTTAGCTGGATCAATGCATTTTTCTGAAGTACAGTGATATGTCACACCACGAGCTTTACGGAGAAGGGAAACACTGAGAGAGGATAGCGCGAGGTGATTAGCTCACGGATTCATTAATCAACTTTAATTAGCCCGCCATTACGAGCGTCACTAAAGCCACCATTAGTCACACGCGAGTGATACCCCTGGTAGTGCGAGCGATCCTCCCAACACAAGGTCGGCACGCGAGTGATACCCCTGGTGTTGCAAGCGTCCATAGGCCTAGGTCACCGCGCTCCATCAGGCAGTAGGGGGACCCGTTCGTCCCTTGTGCTAGCACAGCGATCCTCCCAACACAAGGTCGGCACGCGAGTGATACCCCTGGTGTTGCAAGCGTCCATAGGCCTAGGTCACCGCGCTCCATCAGGCAGTAGGGGGACCCGTTCGTCCCTTGTGCTAGCACACCGATCCTCCCAACACAAGGTCGGCACGCGAGTGATACCCCTGGTGTTGCAAGCGTCCATAGGCCTAGGTCACCGCGCTCCATCAGGCAGTAGGGGGACCCGTTCGTCCCTTGTGCTAGCACACCGATCCTCCCAACACAAGGTCGGCACGCGAGTGATACCCCTGGTGTTGCAAGCGTCCATAGGCCTAGGTCACCGCGCTCCATCAGGCAGTAGGGGGACCCGTTCCTCCCTCGTATCCTCGCAGCATCATTCATCCGCCCACAACGACCTCGTCAGGAGATGTAAAGTAATGAAACAAACGGAATAGTGTGAGATAGCTTTATTATAATTGTAGATGCGCGTGCGCATGACAGCTGCTGTCACACACATGTGACAGTAGGGAACAATCAAAGATAATATAGATATATATATAGAACCAACCTTTTATAGGGGCCTGCAGCCTGCGGGCGTGACGTCATAGTGTTACTAATATTATAAAGGCGAAAAATTATAAGTTTGGATGTTTGCGGTTCCATCACGGCCAAAGGGCTGAACCGATTTGGCTGAAAGCTGGAATGGTGATAGCTTATACCTAGGAATAGGATATAGCATACATTTGAATCCCGAAATATTCAAAGCTCTAATATTATAAAGGCCTAAGTTTGTATGTTGCTCTTTCACGGCATAGCGACTGAGCCGATTCTAGCAGGAAAATACATAAGCTACTTTTTCGAACTCCACGCGGGCGAAGCCGCGGGCATAAGATAGTAAAAATATATCTCGACATAAGGAGAGTTACATTAAAACTACGAGTATATTTTATTTACAACTAGCTTTTGTCCGCGACTGCTTCCGCGTGGAATTTAACAAAATAGTAATTGTTCTAAAATAAACGTAGCTTAAGTTACTCCTTATTACACCAGCTATCTGCCAGTGAAAGTCTAAAAAAAATCGGTCCAGCCGTTTTAGTGATTAGCCGGAACGAACCGACAGACAGAAAGAAAAAAAAAATTAAAATCCATTTTTGGTATATGTATCGTGTATACATCCATATGTAGGGGTTGGGAGAGCCCCCCCGCCCAACGCCGCACTTAATCAGTGGCCCCCCCCTCGCGCACAAACAATCGTTATCTCAGAACAGTTTCGGCCAACCTTCCTCCACTAGCCGTGACTATCATAATGTGCCAGCAGGTGGTACTGATTAACACTAATTAATCATTTATAGAACACAAGACCCGCGACTTTGCTCGCTTAAAAAGCCAGAGTAACCGAGTGGTTGGATCTCGACTTAATCACACCACGAGCTATACGGTGAAAGAAAACATCGAGAGGAGACCTGCCTACGTCTGAGAAGACATTCAAAGGCGTATGTATAGTCGTGCTTGAGTAACGGCGCTGGACTCGCCATCTGTCACGTTGGCACCAGAAATATACCTCTCGTGGAAAATGGGTGTGTGGGGGGGGCCCTTGTGGGAAGGCGTGAATATATATATATATATATATATATATATATATATATATATTTAATAATATGTTGTACGACTTTGCAATTGAGAATTTGCAACAATATAGATTTTTAAAAACTATGTATCACATAGAACCCATTAAGATATTTTTCGAGGTTCATGGGATATGCCAGGATATGATGTCTCTAGCCAAGGTTCCTTAGGGTCAGTTTAGCCTTATACTGGTGCAAGGGGAATAATTAAACACGAATATATTGAATGTCGCATTTATAAATAAATAAATACCTCGGGACAATTCCACACAAATTGCCATAATCCCAAATTAAGCCAAAGTGTTATGGTAACTAGACAACGATATATTTACTTATATAGATAGATATATACATAAATACATAGGACATCCAAGACTAAGGTACTAATACTAGTGGCCATCACACAAATATCTGCACTCAGCGGGAATCGAACGTGAGACCTAAAAATTCGTAGTCAGGAGCTCTAGCCACTTGACCAGACGTCAGTCGAAAAATATAAAGAGGAAAGATTTGTGTGTGTGTATGTTTGTAATGAATAAACTCAAAAAGTACTGGACCGATTTGAAAAATTCTTTCACCATTGGAAATCTACATTCACCCTGAGTAAAATAGGCTATATTTTCTTTTACAAAAAAAATCTCATGTCCACCCGAGCGAAGCCGGGACGGACCACTAGTTTATAACATTAGCACAAGTTATTGAAAGGTTATTTGGACCAAAATCAACCCACCAAGGCAGAATACAGCTCCTCAAGTCAAAGCACTAACATTAAACACTACACAGATCATAAAACGTTGCCTGACCCTAGCGTGGGCTACTGTCAAATACCTATACCTCACCGAATTTCGCTCTAAGCTTCATTATAATGAATTAATAATTATCAAAAGTATTTAAAGACAAGTAAATATAGTTTAAATTACTTAAGTTTAATTGTAATAATTGTAAAATATCGATTAGAGATCATTTATTATTAAAACTTTTTCGTGTATCTTGACGATGTTGCACTAGAACTCGAATCAAATATTAATTGGTAAATTTAAGCCAAATGTGTAGAGAGGGATAATGCACTTTATAATAAGGAGTGTATGGTGCGTTCTGCTTCAGTGTGTTTGTTGCGGGCGACGCTTCGGCTTGCGGTGAGATGTCTCCTCTGTAATCTAAAACCAAGTGACAACTTTAGCGAATTGTTTCAGTCCAAGCACTGAATAGATAATGCTCAACTTGCGGTTGTGGTGATCAATGGAACACATAATTGTTCCATATCTAACATTAACAGTCAGAATGGAATATAGACGGCACCGTATACTGGTTTTATAAGATGTCTTGTATCTTATTTAATACGCCGTCGTGGCCGAATGGTTCGAGTAGTCACAAAGATTGCAAGTAAGAATCCCAACTGCACCAATAAATTGTGTTTGTTGCGCCTGCACTGCGATACCATACCACTTATACGTCAGGACAAGAGGAGGCGGCGTGGCCGAGAGGTCACAGCACCCGCCTGCCACGCAAACGGCGCGAGTTCCAATCCCGACTGGATTGAGGAGTTTTTCTACATTTAATTACAGTGAGGCACACCACGAGCTTTACGGTGAAGGGAAACATCGAGAGGAAACCTGTATACATACGGTTTTTGTGTATATTATATTTAATAATGTAATATGATTGACAAAAGTAGGTTACTCCTTGTACCACGTGACCTCTTAGCCACTGAGGTCCGCCCAAAGTGTTTCAGTGTCGGAGATTGGCCGCAAAATGAGGTTATACACACAGTAGCAGTGGCCCTGGCAGGCACTGGCGGGGGCACCTTCTCCTTCTTCTCCCTCTGCTCCACCAGAGCAGTGACGACCTTCTCCCTCCCCCGCGCGCTCTCCTCCTGCGGGGACTCCGGGGGGGTAGAGGGGGGAGCGGAGTTTGAGCATGACGCACGCGCAGTCTCAGAACTGAAGTGGGAAATATAAGGTTTTATATGAATTCACTGTGAGTAGTTTATACTTCCATGGCGATATGTAATTGTGTAAAAAGCGTAATAGAAAGACGGTAAGGTTGTGCAAGAGGGAACTAGAGAGATGGACAATCGCCAATACAATTGATTACAAATGTACACAGAGGATCTCTATAGCTAGATTTAGCCTGAATGGCGCTGTAACGCCATCTTGTGACACAAAAAGATATGTAATGAGGTGGACATGCTTACACATTAAACTGTAACATGTTGCACACAAAATGGTCTCATAGCATAACATAACATCCAACAGAGTCAATAACAGTTTTTATAATTAGATTGGACAATATATGCGCGAGGACACGGCTCTGGGTCCATTTATTAATGCAATAACTGCCTTGTTATATTTAATGAACAATTAATAAGCATAGTCTAAAATGCAGTAACGATCTTAGATGGAATGTGCAACGAAGATTGTAAAGATGAAGAAAGGCATGTTACGTTGGTTTGGACACATAGAAAGGATGAGTGAAGAAAGATTGACGAAACAGATATACAAAGCGAATGTGTGCAAGAAGAGGCAGAGGAAGGCCACGTTCCAACTACCTGGATCAAATCGCCAACTAGAACGTGTATGGAGAGGCAGTGTGTATGCGTGTGTGTGTGTGTGCGCGCTGCGGGCGTGTGTGTGTGTGTGTGTGTGTACCTGTGCGCGGCGCGGGCGTGTGTGTGTGTGTGTGTGTGTACCTGTGCGCGGCGCGGTCGTGTGTGTGTGTGTGTGTGTGTACCTGTACGCGGCGCGGGCGTGTGTGTGTGTGTGTGTGTACCTGTGCGCGGCGCGGGCGTGTGTGTGTGTGCGTGTGTACCTGTGCGCGGCGCGGGCGTGTGTGTGTGTGCGTGTGTACCTGTGCGCGGCGCGGGCGTGTGTGTGTGTGTGTGTACCTGTGCGCGGCGCGGGCGTGTGTGTGTGTGTGTACCTGTTCGCGGCGCGGGCGTGTGTGTGTGTGTGTACCTGTACGCGGCGCGGGCGTGTGTGTGTGTGTGTACCTGTTCGCGGCGCGGGCGTGTGTGTGTGTGTACCTGTACGCGGCGCGGGCGTGTGTGTGTGTGTGTACCTGTGCGCGGCGCGGGCGTGTGTGTGTGTGTGTACCTGTTCGCGGCGCGGGCGTGTGTGTGTGTGTACCTGTGCGCGGCGCGGGCGTGTGTGTGTGTGCGTGTGTACCTGTGCGCGGCGCGGGCGTGTGTGTGTGTGTGTGTGTACCTGTGCGCGGCGCGGGCGTGTGTGTGTGTGCGTGTGTACCTGTGCGCGGCGCGGGCGTGTGTGTGTGTGCGTGTGTACCTGTGCGCGGCGCGGGCGTGTGTGTGTGTGTGTGTACCTGTGCGCGGCGCGGGCGTGTGTGTGTGTGTGTACCTGTTCGCGGCGCGGGCGTGTGTGTGTGTGTACCTGTGCGCGGCGCGGGCGTGTGTGTGTCACAGCGTGGTGTCGAGCGCGTCGAGCGAGCGCAGCGTGTCGGGGTCACGCTCGCACCAGCGGGCCAGCTCGTCTTGCGTCACCACGCCGTCGCTGTTGGCGTCCATGGCCTGCCGACAATACACGCACTGCCTGCTGCCCGCAGGGGGACTCGCAACATACGAGGTGACGAGGTGATGTGCCTTTTATTTATTTCACCACAATGCCAAGAATATGTATATACCTCAGAAAATAATTGTATACATCGTCAAGACCTCCCACAAGGAGCCCCGAAGGGGTAGGCAGTGCCCACACACCCACTTTCCGCCAGAGATATATTTTAGGTTAGGTGCAGTGCCAGCTAGGCGAGCACGACTATGCATACGAGTGTGTGTGCCCTTACGTGGAAGATGCGGTCAGCATGCGTGTCGGCCTCGGCCGCGGCCGCCGGCCCCAGCAAGCCATGCACGGCGCGCACGACCCTCAGCAGCTCAGCGCGCGAGATGCGCCCGTCGCCGTCGGCGTCGTACAACGCGAACACCCACGACACGCGCTCCTGCAGTGAGCCGCGCCCCACGCGCGACACCAGCGCCACCAGCTGCTGCGGACACGAGCGACACTAGCGCCACCAGCTGCTGCGGACACGAGCGACACTAGCGCCACCAGCTGCTGCGGACACGAGCGACACTAGCGCCACCAGCTGCTGCG
Organism: Drepana falcataria; assembly: GCA_945859725.1. Classification (NCBI taxonomy): domain Eukaryota; kingdom Metazoa; phylum Arthropoda; class Insecta; order Lepidoptera; family Drepanidae; genus Drepana; species Drepana falcataria. The sequence continues at coordinate 5,162,552 of OX243951.1, read as the reverse complement.
GACACGAGCGACACTAGCGCCACCAGCTGCTGCGGACACGAGCGACACTAGCACCACCAGCTGCTGCGGACACGAGCGACACTAGCGCCACCAGCTGCTGCGGACACGAGCGACACTAGCGCCACCAGCTGCTGCGGACACGAGCGACACTAGCGCCACCAGCTGCTGCGGACACGAGCGACACTAGCGCCACCAGCTGCTGCGGACACGAGCGACACTAGCGCCACCAGCTGCTGCGGACACGAGCGACACTAGCGCCACCAGCTGCTGCGGACACGAGCGACACTAGCGCCACCAGCTGCTGCGGACACGAGCGACACTAGCGCCACCAGCTGCTGCGGACACGAGCGACACTAGCGCCACCAGCTGCTGCGGACACGAGCGACACTAGCGCCACCAGCTGCTGCGGACACGAGCGACACTAGCGCCACCAGCTGCTGCGGACACGAGCGACACTAGCGCCACCAGCTGCTGCGGACACGAGCGACACTAGCGCCACCAGCTGCTGCGGACACGAGCGACACTAGCGCCACCAGCTGCTGCGGACACGAGCGACACTAGCGCCACCACCTCCACCGCACATACCTCAGGCAGGGTCAGCCGTCGATGTACCACGTGGTGTGTCCATCGGTGTTTCTCAAGCACCACTATACATAACTAATAGAATTATTAATTCGGAATTTTCTTTCCTTAATCTGTCAATCATATTAATAAAAATAATACCCGGGGGACAATTGAGCTAGTCCCAACTCATTACAGGGCGTTGTAGTTTTAATTACTATATTTTAGATGACTAAGCCCTAAGTGAGCAATCAAGTAGAGCTTACCTCGAAGTTGACCTTCCCGCTCTCCTTGTGCTTGATGGAGTTGAACACCAGCTGAGCGTACTGCGTGGCGTCTGCGGACGGACCTCACAGATACATACACATGGTATATAGCATGAGGGAACAGCCTAAGGGGGCGCTCAAATCATCTCCTATACAGATCTATAAAATTGGAGTGTCTGTTTGTAATATTATCGATTTATCGAACGGACACTCGAGGACGGGGCCGGCAAGAGTACTCGACACAAGAGCATGTATGAAGAGACTGATGAATGTGGACGAAGCGAAAGAGGTATGTAAGTCTAGAGAGAACTGGCGCTCTATACTCTCTGTTTTATGCGGACAAAGTATACGGTCTATAATTAATAATAAATACGCTTTTTCACTGCCTATAATATAAAGTAGCGCGCCATCTCTCGATAAGTGGTGGAACAACATCAGCATTATGATTTAGAAATGGAGAATTACCCTGTGGTATTTGACGGTAGATGGCGCTAGTTTCCGCAATCCATGGAGTACCATATGGAGAGTTAGATGAACAGTAATCTGATCAGTGACAATTCATCAGATCCTTATCTCGTGTAACTAGCTTACACATTTGTCTATCTTTCCCGCCTTCCCAAAAGGGTACAGAAGGGGTAGGCAGAGGTGTGTAGATGGTACCCACGCGATTACTTTCCGCCAGAGATAAATTTTATGAACCAACATGACAGATGGCGAGTCCAACACAGGTTTCCTCTTGATGTTTTCCTTTACCGTAAAGCTCGTTATGACCCCACAACATTCCCCAGTGCCAATGATGCCGCTCACCTCCCAGCGGGAAGAACTGGCTGAAGATGTTGGTGAAGCTCTCCTCGTCCACCAGCCCCGAGGGACACTCCTGCAACAGGCACACGTACACATGCCAGGCCATGTATATCTTTAAATGGTGTGTGTGTGTGTGTGTGTGTACAGTACCTGCTTGAACCCCCTGTACATGAGCTTGATCTCCTGAGCCTCCAGCCGCGAGCCGCGCGCCAGCAGCCGCGGGGGCTCCGGCCGGTGGCGGCCGCGCAGCGGCGAGGCCTCCTCTACACACACACACACACACACACACACACATGTTACATATAGGACAGTACGGCATACCCGGCAAGTTAACACTAGCGGCTCTCCCTGTGGCAGGCCATAGAACACCCCTTAGTGAAACGTACTAACGGGGTACTTTTTTTTATACCACTAAGATGACAAACAAGATGGTAAGCGGTTACCGCCGCCTATGGACGCTTGAAACGCTCAGGGCACCGCTCGCGTGGCGACCCTGCAGCAGTCTCTCCCCACCCTCGGACAACTCCATGCTGCACTCTCCAGGGTCAACCTCAACAGCTCATTCCACAGCCTGAGCGTTCGCGTACTGTAGGAGAGCCATTTATGCGAGAAAGAGAAGGAATGGTAGTTCGAGAGAGAGATGGAAGATATGCTTAAGTAAGTGGTAGCATCACCGTAGAGAGAGGCGCTAGTGGTGACGTGACCGGCATGCCACAACAATATTACCACACAAATAGGTTTAACTAACGAATGATTTCATTGTATTATTATATCAAGATTTATTTTCGGTACAAAACATACCCTATCTGTTAATCCAACGAATAATCTATCTCTGTGCCAAATTTCATCCAAATCCATTCAGCCGTTCTGGCGTGATTGAGTAACAAACATAGACACTCACAAACTGTAGCATTTATAATGTTAGTTAGTTGGATGTATGCATGATACAGAGGTCTCAACTACACACATATAACATTATTAATGCTACGTTTGTGTGTATGTTTGTTCTCTCACACAAAAACTACTGAACATAATTTGATGAAATTCGGCACAGAGATAGATTATTAGTTCTATTCCGTAGCTTGGAGAGCACGGAATAATAATGTATTGTACAGAAGACCCAATTTTTGTTCTCAAGATTTACAATAAAACGGCGAGGAGTGGGTGCATGGGTCTACGTGCTCACCTCTGCCTAGTTGCCTACCCAATCGGGGGAGTATTATAGAAAGGCGTAAAGATAAGTATGAATTTAATATTTTTGAGATGATAATGGGAGGGTATGCATCGTTCCGTAACGCGTTACGGCAAAAGTGACATCTGTACTTGTGTATACACACTACTAAATAGCTTTTCAATAATGCTTAATATAACCAATTGATATGCAGACTAGTTCTGCCAAATTGTACTAGATGGCGCTAAAATTGATATTACAAGAAACTTGCGAGTTGAACAATTTCAATATTAAATAGTTTAAGTGATCACTCCTGGCGGGCATCCCGAGACTTACACGTTTTAAACTCAATTTTACAACACTTTCGCGACGAATGAAACCTTTTATCTGACAATTGTACAACTAACAAACGGTCAAATCTGTCCCCTTAAATATTCACAAGTTCCGCTACTGGACACGAGATGGCGCTGTCTTTGTTTACACAAATCCTTCATCGCACTGTTGCGAGTGCCACTAATAATGAGCACTTTCCTCTTATTAATGGTTTCCTAGACCATTAATATTCTCTAGATAACCCTCATAGAAGTGTTGCAGCTTGCAATTTTAGGTGCAGTGATAGATGGCGAGTCCATCGCCGTTACTCAAGCACGACTATACATACGTCTTTGAATGTCTTCTCAGACGTATGCAGGTTTCCTCTCGATGTCTCCCTTCACCGTAAAGCTCGTGGTGTGCCTCACTGTAATTAAATGTAGAAAAACTCCTCAATCCAGTCGGGATTGGAACTCGCGCCGTTTGCGTGGCAGGCGGGTGCTGTGACCTCTCGGCCACCACGGCTGCAATGAGTATATCTTGAGACAAAGCAGACACGGTGCAAACACAACTGGGAAATATGTATAATGTTGCTTTGAATGGGACTGCATGAATGTATGAAGTCTACATGAAAGGTTTCTCACTGAATAGCCGGGACAAAGGGCCGCGCCACTGGGCTCGGGTATTCATGGAGTTAGTTTATGAAATGGCCGCAGGGGGCGCTGTCTGGGACAGTACCTTGACGTAATTTTTTTCCCAAACAACCATCTACCCCACCTGATGGGAAGCGGTTACCGTAGCCTACTTACGTTTACAATACCGAAGTACCGTGTTGCCACTCGGTTCGGAGACCTATACTGTGTTAGCGACATCATCATCATATCATCACGCCGAGTCCCCAGCGGGGTAGGCAGAGAGTATAGGAGGCAGTTCTCTCTAGACTTACATACCTCTTTCGCTTCGTCCACATTCATCAGTCTCTCCATACATGCTCTTGTGTCGAGTACTCTTGCCCTCCCCGTCCTCGAGTGTCCGCTCGATGTGATCCAGGTAAAGCACGGTCGCGGAACAGAAAGAATTTCGTACGATAACCTATTATTACCCATCTCTGTCACTCCCGCGTAAATATAATGCGTCTCGCTCGCACAGATGCAATGACCGCTGTCGCCAGGGATTGTAAACCGTTTAATTGAGACCGTAAGGTTTGTTCTTGCTTGCGTCTGGTGTTTTGGTCGCAATTAAAAGTATTTGACATGATTCATAATTTTTGAATAACTAACGACATTCCATCTTGGGATGCGTTAGTGCTCGTTCAATTTTGAAACACATTTATCTTAGTTTGTTGTTATTTGTTAGTGTTTGTTGTCTTGTTTTAATTGTTAAGTGGTTTCGTTGATTTGTTAAGTTTAATTTACTGTTTTAAAATGGAACCAGTGCCGTCTACCTCGCGTCCATTCAAGAAGTTTGTTTCTCCGCGGAAGAAACAAAGACCACGACAGAGGAATAACACATCTGTGATTCAGTTTTATATTGAGATATTATTGCAAAATTGTTATAAATAAAAGTAATGGAATGTCTGAAGAGTTTATTGTTTAACAAAATACTTAATAATAATTTATTTAATAAGCTAGTTTTTTTCTATCCTTCAAATATTTCATGCAAACCACACATATAAAAATGTTTGTGACCACTGTCAGTAGGTAAAGAGGTCATTGTACGAAATTCTTCCTGCTCCGCGACCGTACTTTAGTTGGAACGTGTTCCTCTGCCTCTTGCACACATTCGCTTTGTATATCTGTGAGATTTTATTAAGGAACTAGCTGTCCCGCCCAGCTTCGCCCGGGTGAAAAAGTTAAACTTTCTGAAACACGATCGCAGCGCCACCTATCGGGTCCAATTGTGATGTAAGCTATCCTATCTTTCAAGTTGGATCAAACTGCACACGGCGTGCAAATTGGATTGAAATCGGTTAAGTAGTTCAGGAGCCCATCGTGGACTTAATTACCATAAAAAAGGTTATAGTGAGCCAATCTTAAAAGACATATGCTGTCGCGGACTTTTTTTAGAACTTTTAAAGAGGAACAATTCCCTCATACATGATACTTGCGTAACTTAAACCGTTTACGCAGCGCACGCAACGGAAGCTCTCAAAAAGGAATATTTTTTCCCGTTCTGGCAACATTATTCACTTATGCTTCGCTCTTATTAGTCGTAGTGTGATGTTATATAGCCTAAAGCCTTCCTAGAGAAATGGACTATCCAACACAAAAATATTTTTTCAATTCCAACCAGTAGTTCCTGAGATTAGCGCGTTCAAACAAACAAACTCTTCAGCTTTATAATATTAAGTATAGAGTTTACATTAATACCAAAACTGGCCAAGGTCTCGTAACAATACACTGCTAACACAATATAATCTAACAACAAACAAGTTTATTTATTGACATTGTAGACCTTAATTATAGACCTTATATTAATTGTAGACCTTAATCACATTGTTTTAAGGTACATTTCATGACTCCGAGTTCTAACTGTGAATGCGAGGCTGTTAATGTCATTCTGAATCGTTAAATAAACACGTCAAAGTCCATTTTCCTTCAACTCCCATTCTAACGAACTTCATTAGAGCAATGATTAAAACTGTATTAATTTCAACAAACGATGTATTGAAGGCATTTAATACTGTAACAATGATATATGCTAAAGTTTGTATGTTTGTTCGTCTTTCACGCAAAAACTACTGCACGGAATTGGATGGCGTTTGGCATAGAGATAGATTATTGACTGGATTAACACATGGGATAATATTAAATAGCCATGGTGGCCGAGTGGTTTGAGTAGTTGCCTGCGACACAAAAATCGCAAGTTCGAGTCCCGACTATACCAATGAGTTTTCTGAACTTAAGTACAGTGATGAGTCACACCAAGAGGTTTACGGTGAAGGAAAACATCGAGAGGAAACCTGTGTTGCGCCTGCACTGCGATACCATACCACTTATACGTCAGGACAAGAGGAGGCGGCGTGGCCGAGAGGTCACAGCACCCGCCTGCCACGCAAACGGCGCGAGTTCCAATCCCGACTGGATTGAGGAGTTTTTCTACATTTAATTACAGTGAGGCACACCACGAGCTTTACGGTGAAGGGAAACATCGAGAGGAAACCTGCATACGTCTGAGAAGACCTACGGGAATCGAATCCAGACCACACAGCCTTGACGGCTGTGTGGTCTGGGTTCTGGATACGTGTAAGCTATTCCTAGGCATAGTTGCGGCGTTTAGGTCGCTGAGGCCGGGAGATGAGACGCCGATAGTCAGTAGGTTTAATTCCAAAAATAAAGCTTGCAATCGATACTAACGCGAGTGCCACCGCGGGGTATGGCTAGTCTATACATATAAATAACATTGGAGTGTCTGTTTGTAATATTAAAATAACGGGACATATAGGAAGATAGATCACATCGAGCGGACACTCGAGGACGGGGCCGGCAAGAGTACTCGACACAAGAGCATGTATGGAGACTGATGAATGTGGACGAAGCGAAAGAGGTATGTAAATCTAGAGAGAACTGGCGCTCTATACTCTCTGCCTACCCCGTTAGGGACTCGGCGTGATGATATGTATGTATGTATGCCAAAAGAACTTTTTTTTTAATTTGTATCTGTCTGTTTGTTCCGCCTAATCTCTGAAACGGTTGGACCAATTTTGATGGGACTTTCACAGGCAGATAGCTGATGTAATAAGTAGTAATTTAGCCGTTTATTGAAGACTGACTGATCAAAAGCTTTTTTGTTTAATTCCACGCATTCCAAAGTCGCGGGCACAACTCGCTAATTCGCAGCCATAAATGGCGTGTGCAGAGCCCTCTCCTCAGAGTGACGCGACATTCTCGTCACGCCGAGACAAGTCCTTTGTGTCGCGCCGACTGTGTGATGTATTGTGCTCTTAATACTTGGTTCAAAGTTATACATAATGGTTCAGTCATACAACAGTTGTCTCCTACAAGTTGTCGTGTGTCGTCAATATATCCTCGTGACGATGCAATACAACAAATGGCTCCAAAGATGACACAATGACGTCATTATTATATCTTCACGCCTTCCAACAAGGGTCCCCTAAGGGGTAAGCAGAGGTGTATAGGCAGTACCCACACACCCACTTTCCGCCAGAGATGTATTTTAGGTGCAGTGACAGACGGCGAGTCCATCGCCGTTACTCAAGCACGACTATACATACGCCTTTGAATGTCTTCTCAGACGTATGCAGGTTTCCTCTCGATGTTTCCCTTCACCATAAAGCTCGTGGTGTGCCTCACTGTAATTAAATGTAATTAAGTTCAGAAAAACACATTGGCACAGTCGGGATACGAACTTGCAATCTTTGTTACTGTCTTCGCAAAACACTGGACCAGCGTGGCTCTATATATATTAAGAAACAACTGTAGCAACCCACTCACCCATGGCTGGTACCCTCGGCGCTGGAGACCAGCTCTCACACCTCGCGAGGGGCTGAGGGTGACGGCTCAAGGGATATTAAGATAAATGGGTCCTGAAATATGAGGATTGGACACTGAAGCAAAGATGATATGTAGGTCTGTACGTGAGGAGAGGACTGGCGCTCTACTCTCTCTGCCTAGCGTGAGGGACTCGGCGTGATGATATGTATGTAGGTCTGTAAGTCTAGAGAGGACTGGCGCTCTACTCTCCCTGCCTAGCGTGAGGGACTCGGCGTGATGATATGTATGTAGGTCTGTAAGTCTAGAGAGGACTGGCGCTCTACTCTCTCTGCCTAGCGTGAGGGACTCGGCGTGATGATATGTATGTAGGTCTGTAAGTCTAGAGAGGACTGGTGCTCTACTCTCTCTGCCTAGCGTGAGGGACTCGGCGTGATGATATGTATGTAGGTCTGTAAGTCTAGAGAGGACTGGCGCTCTACTCTCTCTGCCTAGCGTGAGGGACTCGGCGTGATGATATGTATGTAGGTCTGTAAGTCTAGAGAGGACTGGCGCTCTACTCTCTCTGCCTAGCGTGAGGGACTCGGCGTGATGATATGTATGTAGGTCTGTAAGTCTAGAGAGGACTGGCGCTTTACTCTCTCTGCCTCGTGAGGGACTCGGCGTGATGATATGTATGTAGGTCTGTAAGTCTAGAGAGGACTGGCGCTCTACTCTCTCTGCCTCGTGAGGGACTCGGCGTGATGATATGTATGTAGGTCTGTAAGTCTAGAGAGGACTGGCGCTCTACTCTCTCTGCCTTGTGAGGGACTCGGCGTGATGATATGTATGTAGGTCTGTAAGTCTAGAGAGGACTGGCGCTCTACTCTCTCTGCCTCGTGAGGGACTCGGCGTGATGATATGTATGTGTGTGTACAAGCCTTCAATATCTGCCTGTAATATGAATCAGATTGGACCGGGAGGTCAATATAGATGCCCTGGCCACCTCCCGCCAATAACATCGCTCCCCTAGCAATATCCGGACTCCAGCCGGATGTCCGTACACATGGCGCGGGCTCAATAACGAGTATTAATACTTCAATATTGTTAATAGAGATGCTATGGTTATGATATTTCGGATACGGTTACGGATATGTAATAAAATATAAACTCCACGCGGACGAAGTCGCGGCCACAGCTAGTAATCTATAAAATTGCATTATTTTGGGTTATATTTACAAAAAAGCATAGAATAAAAAATAACTTGACGCATTAGCGTTTAGCAACATGTCTTGCTTTACATTCTGTTGTTTTTAATGTATTTTATTGTAATCGCAAAGTGTAGATCAACCGCCCGCCATGCTCCTTGTATGCGCCATCAACTAACGACCCCATTCCGCCGACAAAGGGGTAGCTGTGAGCAGCCGCGGGCTCATAAAGCCAGTATTTTTTATTCATAGGGTTGCCGACCACTACCCCCGACCACCTCTCTGCCATGTGACAAAAACTCACTTCTAATATCAAGAATGAACTGGAATCTTCTGAAAGTTCTGAACTCTGGAAATTTCTTGAGAAGATAGCAAACCTTCTCTAGTTGGAGAGGCAATAGCTTGAATGCAGTTGAGATGCGATATTAGATCGAATCCGCAATGAAGAGATTCACACATCAACTGGCGTGAATGAGGGCGTGATTGTAAAGATGAAGAAAGGCATGTTACGTTGGTTTGGACACATAGAAAGGATGAGTGAAGAAAGATTGACGAAACAGATATACAAAGCGAATGTGTGTGCAAGAAGAGGCAGAGGAACACGTTCCAACTACCTGGATCACATCGAGCGGACACTCGAGGACGGGGAGGGCAAGAGTACTCGACACAAGAGCATGTATGGAGAGACTGATGAATGTGGACGAAGCAAAAGAGGTATGTAAGTCTAGAGAGAACTGGCGCTCTATACTCTCTGCTTACCCCGTGCGTGTTGATATGTATGTATATTTCATACAACGCAAGGAACACTTATTGAACAATGCCTAGCGAGACTTTCGTATATTATTTCTTCTTCATACAAACTCATCCAAGCCTTAAATCCCTCTTCATAACTACTTACATAACTCTAAGCAAATAAAAACTTGTTCAATTGTCCTATATCTCCCCGCCCGCCCTCCGCGGCCGCCCGCCCTCGGCCACTCCAAACAAAACTCATTTTTTACTAAGCACCCCGGGATGTAAGTTGCTCAAGTTTAGGGGCTGGTGTCTCAGAAGGCGGTCAACATGTACTCACCATACACTAGTGGCGCCCGGCGGTGGCACCCGCGGGGTTTTTTATTAAATTAAAAAAAAATTTAAATAAAACAAACATATTGTTTACCCCATACCTTGGAACCGCAAAGGTCTCGCACTGCGCGGTTCCAAAGCAGTTTCCTCCCGAACGCTCAGGCTGTGGAATGAGCTCCCCGTTGAGGTTGTCCCTGGAGAGTGCAGCATGGAGTTGGTCGAGGGTGGGGAGAGACTGCTGCAGGGTCGCCACGAGCGGTGCCCTGAGCGTTGCAAGCGGCCATAGGCGGCGGTAACCGCTTACCATCAGGCGGGCCGCATGCTTGTTTGCCACCCATGTGGTATAAAATAAAAATATATTGTCGACTTTCTGGTCTAGTGGACACAGCTCCTGACTGCGAAGCTTGAGGTCGCGGGTGTATAGGTAATACACACACACACACACACACACACACACACTTTCCGCCAGAGATATAGTCTTGTGGGATATATATAAGACAACGATATACATACATACATATCATCACGCCAAGTCCCTAACGGGGTAGGCAGAGAGTATAGACCGCCATCTCTCTAGACTTACATACCTCTTTCGCTTCGTCCACATTCATCAGTCTCTTCATACATGCTCGTCGGTTTCGAGTACTCTTAACGTTCCCGTCCTTGAGTGTCCGATCTATTTGATCCAGGTAGTTGGAACGTGGCCTTCCTCTGCCTCTTCTTGCACACACTTTTGCTTTGTATATCTGTTTCGTCAATCTTTCTTCGCTCATCCTTTCTATGTGTCCAAACCAACGTAACATGCCTTTCTTCATCTTTACAATCACGCCCTCGTTCACGCCAGTTGATTTGCGAATCTCTTCATTGCGAATTCGATCTAATATCGTTACGCCGCACATTTTTCGAAGAGATCGCATCTCAACTGCATTCAAGCTATTTTCATACTTCCTCTGACATACCCAGGATTCGCTGCCATACAATAAGGTTTTTTTTTTTTTTTTTTTTTTTTTTATACCACTTGGGTGGCAAACAAGCATGCGGTCCGCCTGATGGTAAGCGGTTACCTCCGCCTATGGACGCTTGCAACACCAGGGGTATCACTCGCGCGTTGCCGACCCTGCAGGAATCTTTTCACACCCTTCTTGAAGAACTCCATGCTGTACTCTCCAGGGAAAACCTCAACGGGGAGCTCATTCCACAGCCTGAGCGTTCGCGGAAGAAAACTTCTTTGGAAGCGCACAGTGCGAGACCTTTGTGGTTCCAAGGTATGGGGATGAATTCCCCGTCGATGGCGAGAGGTGCGGTGGTAGAAGGTGGAAGTGGGCATCATATCGAACAATTCTGCAGAACACTCCCCGTTATACAAGCGGTAGAACACACACAGGGAGGCAAAGTCTCTCCTCAGACTTAGTGATTCCAAGCCGTTTGTGAGCATGGGATCGTCGACAATTCTAGCGGCGCGTTTCTGAACCGCGTCAAAAGGCCCAAGCTGGTATCCAGGGGCTCCAGCCCACAGGTGGCAGCAGTACTCCATATGTGGCCGAACTTGCGACTTATAAAGTTGCAGCCTTTGTTGCGGTGTGAAGTACTGCTTAGCTCTGTTGAGCACACCGAGCTTCCTCGACGCCAGCTTAGCCTTGTCCTCTAAATGACCACGGAACTGAACGTCGCTAGAAATATCGACCCCAAGGATCCTAATGCTCTCCGAGATGTTCAGGGGAGTGTTCTGGAATTGTGGAGCCACAGCGAATGGAGTTTTTTTTGCGGTGAACGCGCAAACTTGTGTCTTAGTGGGGTTGAAGTGAACTAGGTTTAGTCGACCCCAATCGGAGACACTGCGAAGTGTACTCTCGATTTTAGACACAAGTCGTTCGCGACTTTCCTCCACAGTGGAACGAGGGAGATTAGCACGGCCCGTGTAGTAAGTGTCCCCAGTGCTGTCGTCTGCATAGCAATGAATGCCTTCAATAGAAAGCATGTCATTAATATGCAGAAGAAACAGAGTCGGGGACAACACAGAGCCTTGCGGGACGCCAGCATTAATTTCCATGCTTTCGGAGCAGCTACCGTCAACGACGGCTCTTATGCATCTGCTGGACAGAAAGCTGGCGACCCATTTGCATAATCCCTCTGGCAGTCCGTAGGATGGAAGCTTCGATAGAAGACCGCGATGCCAGACCCGATCGAACGCTTTCGCCACATCCAAGCTAACAGCTAATGCCTCACCTTGACTCTCAATGGCGAGTGACCAACGGTGCGTGAGATATACTAGAAGGTCACCCGTTGAGCGACTGTGGCGGAAGCCATACTGTTGGTCACTCAACAAACCGTGACCCTCTAGATATCGCAGGAGTTGCGTGTTAATCACTCGCTCCATAATTTTGGAGAGGAGGGAGGTGATGGCGATCGGCCTGTAATTCGATGGGTCTGATCTATCGCCCTTTTTGGGCACTGGGTGCACGTGGGCGGTCTTCCACGAAGTTGGGACTTTTTTGGTGGAGTAGGAAAGCGCGAATAGGCGCGTCAAAACAGGACACAGTTCAGGAGCACACTGCTTAAGCACCACTGCCGGAATACCGTCTGGCCCGCTCGACTTATGGACGTCCAGAGACAGCATCTCCCGCCGGACCTCCCGTTGGGGTAGGTACCAATATCGCGTTGTGGACAGCAACTCGAGCATTCTTGCTCAGACTTTTACTGCCCATCAACGCCGACATGGCTCCATTCACCTTATTTCCGGCAGTTATCCTTCTTTCGATATCTTTTTCATACTTTCCATCTCGTGTGAACATGCTTCCAAGATATACAAATTCATTCACTTGCTCTAGAATTTGCCCATTTACCGATATTGCACACTCGGTCACTTGTTCATCTCTTTCGAATACCAGAACCTTAGTCTTGCCAGCGTTTAGGCGCAGCCCCTTCTTTTCACATTCCTCTTTCATTATGGTAACTAGTGACTGCAGTTCGCCCTCTGATGACGCCAGTAAGACCGCGTCATCCGCGTATAATAGGCAGTTGACCACTAAGTTTCCCATTTTCACTCCACATCCGTTCGTTCTTAGTGCTCTCAGACAGTTATCTAGATATATAATGAACAGCCAGGCAGACATGATACACCCTTGTTTGACCCCCGACTTCACATCAAACCAGGGTGACATCTCACCGTTAACCCTAACGCACGCCTCGCTACCACTATAGAGTGATTTCACGGCATGCAGTAGGGAACTGCTCACTCCATATCCAGGCAACACGTCCCAGAGTTCCTTTCGTACGACTCTATCAAATGCTTTTACTTATATATAAAGATATATACATAAATACATAGGACATCCAAGACTAAGGTACAAATATTCGTGGTCATCACACAAATATCTACCCTCAGCCGGATCCCGCGACCTCAAGTTTCGCGGTCAGGAGCACTAACCACTAGACCACACAATCAAAGAGTTGCGCTTCCATTTTCTTGATGTTTATATGGCGCGAGTGTAGTGTAGTGTAGTGGCCAGACCAATTACCTTTACGACCCCTCCCCCCCCACCCCCCACCCCGCGCGGGATCAGGCGAGCTTACGATGCTGCTTTGACATAACTTTGCAGTAAATCAAAGGATTTATACCTTCGTTGTCGCGGGATTTCACGGGATGTCGCGGGATTTGGAGTCCCTCACAGTGACGTTGTGTTTCAACTGGTTAATATATAACTATTACAAATGCTACAGTTTGTTCCTCTTCCACGCAAAACTACTAAACGAAAGTGGGTGTATACCTAGATATCGATTTTCCGCCAGAGAAATGTTTTAGGTGCCGACGTGACAGATGGCGCGTTACTCAAGCACGACTACACATACGCCTTTGAATGTCTTCTCAGACGTATGCAGGTTTCTTCTCGATGTTTCCCTTCACCGTAAGGCTCGTGGTGTGCCTCACTGTAATTAAATGTAGAAAAACTCCTCAATCCAGTCGGGCTTGGAACTCGCGCCGTTTGCGTGGCAGGCGGGTGCTGTGACCTCTCGGCCACGCCGCCTCCTCTTGTCCTGACGTATAAGTGGTATGGTATCGCAGTGCAGGCGCAACACAGGTTTCCTCTCGATGTTTCCCTTCACCGTAAAGCTCGTGGTGTGCCTCAGTGCAGTAAAGAAATGCTTATTGAACGGACAGATCTCTCTGATTTCAATATTGATTAGTTTTATATGTAACATCTTGTTTAGATTGCATTCTCTCGCGTGTTTTTTACTTTCTAAAAACTAAACAGGTATCTATAAGAAATTGATTACCATTGCGAATTATACAAGAATATTCCATTGCGGGACTACAAAGTAGAGCGGTACACACAACGCAGCCAGCCTACGCAATGTAATTACAAATTATCCTTACCCGAGCTTTATGGTGCTCGATAGGAAATTTGCATACGTTTGAGAAGACATTTAAAGATGAACGTATACTGGTTCAGTAAAGCGCCAGTCCTCTCTAGACTTACAGACCTACATACATATCATCACGCCGAGTCCCTCACGCTAGGCAGAGAGAGTAGAGCGCCAGTCCTCTCTAGACTTACAGACCTACATACATATCATCACGCCGAGTCCCTCACGCTAGGCAGAGAAAGTAGAGCGCCAGTCCTCTCTAGACTTACAGACCTACATACATATCATCACGCCGAGTCCCTCACGCTAGGCAGAGAGAGTAGAGCGCCAGTCCTCTCTAGACTTACAGACCTCGTATCATAATTTGAGTATTTATCAAAGCGAATACATTAGCAATGATTGCCAGTGTGGCCTCTGGCGGCTAATGGACACGCCTTTATATAATCCCCAGCTTTGCTCCACCATTCAATATTTAACGTGAATTTTCTCATAGAAATACAGACTATACACGTGCAGAATTATGAATAGTTGAGTTTACTTAAGTCGAACGCGAAAGAAACTCCCAAAATAAATCTTTACAAAATATATTTCCGGCAAAGTGGGTGCGTGGGTACAACATATAGATATACCTCTGCCTACCCCTTAGGGGACCCTTGCGGGAAGGCGAGAGGATAATTACATTTCAAGGATGTTGTCCCATGTTGGGCGCCAATTACATTATACTTCTTAACCTGAACTATATCCTACTTACATTATAGATGCTACAGCATGTGAGGCTCTGATGCTCATTCCCCTTTCACGCAAAAACTACTGAACAAATTCGGATGAAATTTGACACAGGTATAGATTATTATCTGGATTAACACAACGGACATGTTTCATTCCCAAATAAATAATTTATCTCATATCCTCAAGCCCCTCCACAAGGGTCCTCGAAGGGGTAGGCAGAGGTGCCACCAGAGATATATATTTGGATGCCAATGGAATATAGGACGTCGACAGACACGCCTTTTGAAACGTCAGCTCCCGAGTTTAGTACAGCTACAGAATGCTTGTCCAGAATCATTGTCCCACGGTGGGCGCCAACGAAGCATTGCCCGTGGTTCAGATATAACGTTATACGACTACATATTGTTTTGCCGTTTTGCCGTCACAACTGTCTGCCTGAATACGATAAACTCAACAACATATAAACGAACTCAAGCATTTTGAGGCAGGCTTTTAAATACAAAATATCGTAAATATATTATTTTATACTAACTGATATAAGTCGTTGGGAATTAATGAAAACATGGCATTGGACTTTTTCTTATACAACAAGAGTGGCAAACAAGCATACGGCCCACCTGATGGGAAACTGTTACCGTAGCCTATTAACGCTCACGATACCGAAGTATCACTTGCGCGTTGCCACTCTGTGTTCGGAGAGTTATAATGTGTTGGCAGCATAAGGTTTAATCCCTCTGCTTCCAACACAATGTAACAATCCTCCCCCTCCCCAAGGAGCTCATTATTGGAAACCTTATTCACCGCGTAGGAACACAACACAATAAATTGTGTTATTTGGCTACGGACTTCTATAAGGTAGAGGTCCTGCCCCAGTCGGGCAGCTCTGAATTCGAACGGGAAACCCGTTATGCCCTACCTCTCTTAATTGACTGTCTTAACGGACTTGGCTGTCACATAGACACCGAGTAAAAATACCTGTGGCCCCACGATGGGCGCCAAGCGCAAATCCTTTTGTGTATCGGAGTGTAATATATACCTACATACATATATGACCACGCATTGTCTCGCGGGGTGGGCAGAGAGAGATAGAGGGAGAGAGTAATGTTAATGTACGCCTTTGTTTTGCATGTGTTTATGAGGCTGTGTTTGTGTGTGTAAAGCAAAACAAAAAATATTATTATATACTGGCATGTATATACAAGTATGTATTGTATATAGCTGATGCCTTCAGCTTATGGCCGGTGGCTTTGAGTGTCATATTACAAGTAATAATAATAAATATGCACTCATAATATTAGTATTAATACCTTGAATATATATTCTAGCCGTGGTGGCCGAGTGGTTCGAGCAGTTGCTTGCGACACAAAGATCGCAAGTTCGAATCCCGAATGTACCAATGAGTTTTTCTGAACTTAAGTACAGTGATTAGTCACACCACGAGCTTTTCGGTGAAGGAAAACATCGAGAGGAAACCTGCATACGTCTGAGAAGACATTCAAAGGCGTATGTATAGTCGTGCTTGAGTAACGGCGATGGACTCGCCATCTGTCACGTTGGCACCTTATATACCTCTGGCGGAAAGTGGGTGTTTGGGTATTACCTATACACCTCTGCCTACCCCTTCGGGGACCCTTGTGGGAAGGCGTGAGGATATATCTATACTAATATTATAAAGAGGAAAGATTTGTTTGTTTGTTTGTTTGTTTGTTTGTAATGAATAGGCTCCGAAACTACTGGACCGATTTCAAAAATTCTTTCACCTTTGGAAAGCTACATTATCCCCGAGTAACATAGGCTATATTAAATTGGACCCGATAGGTGGCGCTGCGATCGAGTTTCAAGAATTTTACCTTTTTACCCGGGCGAAGCTTTCTGTGTGTTTCTGTGTGTCTTAAGCTAGATTCGAGAATGGTTTAGATTTACAATTGGACCCAATAGGTGGCGCTGCGATCGTGTTACGGGCAATTTAACTTTTTCACCCGAGCGAAGCTGGGCGGGACAGCTAGTTATTATATATTTTAACGAATTCATGTATATTTGGTTGAGCGCGCTCTGCATACAACAATGTTATTTCAGGACAATTGCACACAAATTGACTTAGTCCCAAACTAAGCAGAGCTTGTACTGTGGGAACTGGACAACGATATACATACTTATATAGATAGATATATATGTGAGTTACCTGGTTAAAACTACAGAGCAATATTTACGTGCAGTGTGTGGTTAGTGCGATGGAACAAGTGGTTGTTGAGGTGACGAGCGCAGCACGAGACACGACCGTCCGCCGCGCGCGCTCCGCGGACACTGACGAGTGACGAGTGATGCGGGCGGATGGTGGGGGGGAGGGGAGGAGGAGGGGGGGGCTTCACTATCCGCTACAAGGCTCCTTGAAGGGGTGAGCAGAGGAGTAGTAAAGCGAGGTTAGTAGTTAAGTTAAGGAAGTGTGTTAGGGTAACCGCTTACCATCAGAGGATACGCAAGCTCGTTGGCACGGTATTATAAAAAAAAGTTAAATCCTTTTACAGAAGTATTTTAGGTGCCGTGACAGATGTCGAGTCCATCACCGTTACTCAAGCACGACTATACAGACGCCTTTGAATGTCTTCTCAGACGTATGCAGGTCTCCTCTCGATGTTTCCCTTCACCTTAAAGCTCGTGGTGTTGGTCTCTCGCCATCTGTCACGTTGTCAGCTTGATATATTTCTGTAGCGTAGTGGGTGGTACAGCTCTGCCTACCCCACCTAGAGATTTCGATATTCCCCCGACGGTAATCACTAGTGCTTCAGTCGGTCACGCACGAGTCCCAATGTCAAGGGCACTCTATCAACGTCAATCCAAATAACACCTTATTCTCAATTTAACTAGTTCCTTATTTGCCTGTACTTTGAGTGACTAATTCCCCTTTAAATTTTAATAAAGTCATAAACACAGTGTTACTGCAGGTGACTTTAAAACGTATGATGAAGGAAGTAGGACGTTTTTTGGCATAAACGGGTAACGTTTATTGAGATTGGAATAAAGATTTTAATGGGAATTGAAAGAGCTATTGAGTTACTTAATATATTGTATCGTAAATATTGTGTAGTAAGGTGTATATTTGACTGGCATTGTTCGGGTGTTTAGGTCGATTTGGACAATAGCAGACGTTGCGGCGACATTTCTTTGAAACATATTTCTTTGGCAAATGGCTCAGAAGCTTGTACTTTTGGACCAAATACAAATGCCATTAATTTACTTTTTATGACATAACTTAAAGTATCTCAAGTTATTATTATACCTTTATAATCCAACATAGATTATTAAAGCAGACTGTACCAATGAGCTTTCTGAACTTACGTACAGTGAGGCACACCACGAGCTTTACGGTGAAGGGAAACATCGAGAGGAAACCTGTGTTGCGCCTGCACTGCGATACCATACCACTTATACGTCAGGACAAGAGGAGGCGGCGTGGCCGAGAGGTCACAGCACCCGCCTGCCACGCAAACGGCGCGAGTTCCAATCCCGACGGGATTGAGGAGTTTTTCTACATTTAATTACAGTGAGGCACACCACGAGCTTTACGGTGAAGGGAAACATCGAGAGGAAACCTGCATACGTCTGAGAAGACATTCAAAGGCGTATGTATAGTCGTGCCTGAGTAACGGCGATGGACTCGCCATCTGTCACAATACATCTCTGGCGGAAAGTGGGTGTGTGGGTACTGCCTATACACCTCTGCCTACCCCTTAGGGGATCCTTGTGGAAAAACGTTTGATCATAAAAAGATATATGAATACTAGTGGTCCCGCCCAGCTTCGCTTGGGAGAAAAATTAAAGCCACGAACCCAGTGGCGCCACCTATCGGGTCTAAACCATTCCCAAATCCCCTTGAACACACAAAGAAAATTTCATTAAAATCGGTCCAGCCGTTTAGGAGGAGTTCAGTGACATACACACTCACAGAAGATTATATATATAAAGAGGTCACTGGGAGGGGCTTCCGCTCGAGTCATAGCATTCGTGGTTTTACAATAATGCTGCTATATAACATATCCTATATGTTAATCCGGCCAATAGTCTATCTCTGTGGCAAATTTCATCCAATTCCATCCATTAGTTTTTGCGTGAAAGACGAACAAACATACACAATATGTAGCATTTGTAATTTTATTACGATTTATTAATATTTCAAACCTATTTGCTCTACAGGGTACCTTCTGAAACCCCCCCCCCCGCTCCCCCCCTCCCCCGCCCTTCTCCCAATGTGGGAACTATCAAGGAACTGTTGAGTCATTGCTTGGTTCACAGTGCGGGGTGCTAGTGATGGCGGGCGGTGCCACCGACTCTAACAATGATATATGATACAAAAGCCAATTTCAATCGGGCTCCCAAAATAATTACTAAAATATCATCACGCCGAGTCCCTAACGGGGTAGGCAGAGAGTATAGAGCGCCAGTTCTCTCTAGACTTACATACCTCTTTCGCTTCGTCCACATACATCAGTCTCTTCATACATGCTCTTGTTTCGAGTACTCTTGATATAAATAATTATTCTATATTATTATTATTCTAGAGCAAGTGAATGAATTTGTATGTCTTGGAAGCATGTTCACACGAGATGGAAAGTATGAAAAAGATATTGAAAGAAGGATAACTGCCGGTAATAAGGTGAATGGAGCCATGTCGGCGTTGATGGGCAGTAAAAGTCTGAGCAAGAATGCTCGAGTTGCTGTCCACAACGCGATATTGGTACCTACCTTATTGTATGGCAGCGAATCCTGGGTATGTCAGAGGAAGTATGAAAATAGCTTGAATGCAGTCGAGATGCGATCTCTTCGAAAAATGTGCGGAGTAACGATTTTAGATCGAATCCGCAAATCAACTGGCGTGAATGAGGGCGTGATTGTAAAGATGAAGAAAGGCATGTTACGTTGGTTTGGACACATAGAAAGGATGAGTGAAGAAAGATTGACGAAACAGATATACAAAGCAAAAGTGTGTGCAAGAAGAGGCAGAGGAAGGCCACGTTCCAACTACCTGGATCAAATCGATCGGACTCTCAAGGACGGGAACGTTAAGAGTACTCGAAACCGACGAGCATGTATGAAAAGACTGATGAATGTGGACGAAGCGAAAGAGGTATGTAAGTCTAGAGAGAACTGGCGCTCTATACTCTCTGCCTACCCCGCTAGGGACTTGGCGTGATGATATGTATGTATGTATTATTATTCCTTAGACGGCGTCCCCGTCTAAGGAATAAGTAAATATATCGTTATCTAGTGACCATAACACAATTGGGACTAGCTCAATTTGTGTGGAATGGTCCCAGGTATTTATTGTGACGCGTGTCCCCGCCCGCAGTGGGGCCCCGCCTCGCGTCGCTCAGGCCTCATCCATCACAGGAACGTCTCCAATAACGTTTGTTCACTTTGAACCGACTTCATAAAACGTTGTATACAACTTTATCTGTACACACATATCTTATTAATATTATAAAGCTGAAGACTTTGTATGTTACTCCCCCACGGCAAAACGGCTGAGCCGATTTGGCTGAAAGTTGAAATGCTGATGGCTTATACCTAGGAATAAGACATAGGCTACATTTGAAACCCGATAAATTCTTTAAATCTAAAAAAGTTTTATTAAAGAAAACATTTAAAAATTTAATTTATGTAAAATCTTCAGCCAGACACTCGCCAAGTACTGAGGGTGAATACTATACAAACGTCGGCGTCTGTATGTTCGCAGTAAACTCTACAACTACTGAACGTATTTAGATGCGGTTGTCATTATTAGATAGAGAGAATTAAGACAAATGCTTCTGTGTTAAAGTTTTGTCTACATTGGTTGAATTATGTCGAAAATGTCTGAAAGATTTTGTCTCGTGTGTCAGCCCTGTATCGCCGCCGCGGGGTCGATTTCAAGGTTTGGGACACAAAGCCGCCTTACATCGTGTAGGCGTTGTATGGCCCCAACACAGGACACGGGGCCGTACAATGTTCATGGTGACACATTTCGCTTTCTATAGAAATTCTTGGATAATCATTATTAACTACTATCTTATGCCCGCGGCTTCGCCCGCGTGGAGTTCGTAAAAGTAGCTTATGTATTTTCCTGCTAGAATCTGTTCAGCCGCTATGCCGTGAAAAAGCATACTTTATAATATTAGAACTTTGAATTTTTCAGGATTAAAAAGTATCATATGTCCCAATCCTAGGTATTAAAATGATTTGCAAAGAGTAACCATGGAGTTTCTTGCCGGTTCTTCTCCATGGAAGCGACCAACATGAGCCGGGCACCTTTTTCGACGTTTTATAAGTGCCCATCTGGGCCTATGGGGAATAAGGAATTTAGATTATGATTTTGACTTTCCACCAAACATAGATTGTAGGTCTTTTTACTCCTCTCTACTACTTCTCTCTTTTTAATTTTCTCATAAACCCTGTTGTAACGATAAAATTATACATCTAAAATCAATGTTTTACATTTTTTGTTATTATAATTTTTCTTATTATTTATTAATATAGTTATTAATATAATATCTTATTATTTATTAATATTTATTAATATATAAAATAGTTTCGGAAAAAATCCCCTAAAACCAGGTTTCCACGTGAGTATTACTCCCTTCAATAATGACGTCATTGTCTCACCTTTGGAGCTATTTGTTGTATTGCATCGTCACGAGGATATATTGACGACACACGACAACTTGTAGGAGACAACTGTTGTATATTCTGCGACACCCAGACACCCAGACACCCAGAACTCTGTTACATCAATGAACATTTAGCAAAAACTAAATTGTATCAAAGGCATGTAAATTTATTACAGGCGTACATGGACGAAAGAACTGTAATTTAGTGCAGAAACTCATTGGTACAGTCGGGGTTCGAACCTGGTACCAGTCACACGAATCACTATCAATATTGAAAATAAATCAACTTAGAATCACTCTTAGAGCTACGCCATCTAGTACCAATGCTACGAGCTACGCAGCTACGAGCACTACGAGCTACGCAGCTACGAGCACTACGAGCTACGCAGCTACGAGCACTACGAGCTACGCAGCTACGAGCACTACGAGCTACGCAGCTACGAGCACTACGAGCTACGCAGCTACGAGCACTACGAGCTACGCAGCTACGAGCACTACGAGCTACGCAGCTACGAGCACTACGAGCTCCGCAGCTACGAGCACTACGAGCTACGCAGTTATGAGCTCTACGAGCTACGCAGTTATGAGCTCTACGAGCTACGCAGTTATGAGCTCTACGAGCTACGCAGTTATGAGCTCTACGAGCTACGCAGTTATGAGCTCTACGAGCTACGCAGTTATGAGCTCTACGAGCTACGCAGTTATGAGCTCTACGAGCTACGTAGCTACGAGTGCTACGAAGCTACGAGTGCTATGAAACTAATTAAAACTACGTTTGATTTTCAACCTTTCCACTATGTATATAAGTGCGCAATTAGTTTTGCGGTTTCATTTAAAATGAATGTGTTAATTAATAGCATACACAGTACCCGTAATACATGGCGGGGGCCGTGAGCATTGCCGGACCAGCGCCTACGGTACTCATTAACCCACATGCAGTGAAAGGCTCGCTTTAATATTGTAATTGCAACTGAGGCACTTGACCCGCTAGGGGGCGCTCACCGCGCGCTGCATCCACTGGGGGTGGGGGTGATCTCAACTATACACGTAAATAAAATTGCAATGTCTGTTTGTATAAAAATAGTAGCCTAAGTTTATACTTATTACATGAGCTATCTGCCAGTGAAAGTCCTGTCCAAATTGGTCAAGCCGTTTCAGAGATTAGCACGAACAGACAGTCAGACAGGCAAAAATTGTAAAAATATTGTTTTATTATATGTACCGTGTATACATCTATATGCATTTAGTAAAAAGCGATTATTTTATTATTATTTATTACTAGCTTATGCCCGCGGCTTCGCCCGCGTGGAGTTCGAAAAAGTAGCTTATGTATTTTCCTGCTAGAATCGGCTCAGCCGCTAGGCCGTGGAAGAGCAACATACATTATAATATATATATTTTTTTCTTTAATTTGAATTTTTCAGGATAAAAAGTAGCCTACGTCCTATTCCTCTCTAGATATAAGCTATCACCATTTCAACTTTCAGCCAAATCGGTTCAGCCGTTTGGCCGTGAAAGAACCGCAAACATCCAAACTTACAAACATTCACATTTATAATATTAGTAAGATTTATTATTTTTCTGATGAGAAGTGTATTTGAACAAAATCAAAAAAATCAAAATATTGTATCCAACGTAAGGGACACAGGGAACACTTATTGAACGTCACATCTATACTAATATTATAAAGCTGAAGAGTTTGTTTGTTTGTTTGTTTGTTTGTTTGTTTGAACGCGCTAATCTCAGGAACTACTGGTTGGAATTGAAAAATTCTTTTTGTGTTGGATAGTCCATGATTCTAGGAAGGCTTTAGGCTATATAATATATAAATAAATAATAGTTAATATTAAAAAAATCTCTGAAAAGTGAGTGTGCGAAAGAGACAGACAACAAGATTCTGAGACGTTTTCAATATATTGACAAATACTCTGTCAGAGTGACGTGTAAATATTGACGGTAAAGGTGCGTTCCACTAAGTGCCCACAACAATGAAAATTCTCCTATACCTAATGGATCCGTCGGGTAAACGTCAATTATAATGTCATAACTTACGCTCATCTAAAAAGGTGGGTCGAAGTGATCGTTGAATCGAAGAAAATTTGCGTGATTTTCAAAACTCAAAGCATATAAAATGGCGACTGTACCTCTTACCAAATATCCAAGTGTCGCCGCAAGACATTTTAATTCTATTTGAACGTAAATTAATTTAAAACACCAATAATATTAAATATAAAAAAAACATTATATTTTTTTCAATATAAATCTATTTAAATTAATCAAGTTTATTTTCAAGGCTTACAGATTATAAACTAACATCTTAAATCTTTTGCTTTCTTTTTACTAACTCGCCGTTTGTATTATTTACCTGCACGCTCAAAACGCTCTGTAATTCATTCCATTTGAGGTTACGACAGTAACGCTTACAAGCAAACTGTGGTCGTGAGCGTGATCATTGTGAACGCTTAGTGGAACGCACCCTATGTATAGCTGGACTGACATTTCATTCAAGTAGTAGTTTTGACAAACCTCAAATTACAGTTTATTTCATAACAACAAAAGCAAAAAGATGTTTGTTGTGTTTTAGTGTGAGTTTCATAATTAATCGTCGTATTTTATTAGTAATACCACCCGTAAGGCGTCGATCGCAGTGTAACGCAAGTCCTATTCAATCGCAGTGTAACGCAAGCCCAGTTCAATCTTAGAGCCAATGAGACTGAAGAACAGCGTAGGCAATGGTAAATACAAATTTCTCCAGATTTATTTCCTGGGGAATTCTGAAGAAGAAGTAAATGAACGCTGTTCGCAGATATCATTTAGCAGTTACAACAACTTTTGCATGAACATAATAAGTTGATCCAATTGTTCAAAACTGTCTTACAAGTAATGTGATGCCATCGGACAACCAGAAAATAGTGATCACAGCAGACAAGCGACCTGCAGGAGACAACATGTCATGAGAGAGGCATCAATGCAACAATGTTAAATGATGTTGCCTTAATCGTGATTGGGGAGAAAATGGAGTCTCGCGATATTGTAATGTAACCAAGAAATGATGCCATCATCCTTCAGCATATTAGGGCAAATTCTCACCTCTTATCAAAATAATCTAATATCCATGTAACAATAAATGAATATAAACTACACCTAAACAATACTTTTAATGCCTAACTTTTTAACATAATAGTAATGTTTCAAACTACCTAACCCTTTCGTTAACAAGTCAGCAGGCATTTCAGTAGTTGGCAAATTGCCTTGGCATTGAAATTTTGACATTGAAAAAATGGCATTGCCATGTACTCGGCCTCAGTACTGGACAATGCCACTGTCGGTTGTTTTCTGCATTCATATGATATTACAGTACCAGACAATTTAAAACAGAAACCTGTATAAGATCTCCTGTCAATAGTATTTGATGTCCAATCTGAGTCTACAAATCCTTCTAAGTTTTTATTATCATTTGTAAACATTAAACCATAAGATTTTGTTTTATTTAAATATTCTAACACTCTCTTTGCATTTTTCCAGTGAACTGCAGTAAAACAATTGTTAAATTGGCTTAAATAGCTGACACTGTAACTGATATCTGGGTGTGTAAGTATAGACAAATACATAAGACTTCCTATCAGTTGCTGATAAGGATATTATTTACAAACATTTTCTGACTTATCCAACTTCAATTTACATTCAATAGGAGTATCAACAACATTACAGTTTGACATCTTAAACTTATTTAAAATATGTTCGACAAAATGCTCCTGATCTAATGATATACAACCATTTTTATATACTTTTACTCTCATACCTAAGCATTCTTTCACTTGCCCTGAATCTTTAGTTTTGAAATTTGACATTAAACTATGTTTCAGTTCATCTGTCAATGCCTTGCTACTGGAAAATATGAAAAAATCATCGACAAACACAGTTTTTAAAATTTGTTCATTATTTACCTTTTACTATATAAACATGGTTCCAATTTAGACTTAATATAACCCTGGCTTAGCAAACAATCATCTACTCTCTTATTCCACTGCATTGCTGATTGTTTAAGTCCATAAATTGCACGTTTTAGTTTGAGTACACTGTTACTCTGACATTCTAAATTAGGTGGTACTAGCATGTATACTGTTTCATCAAGGTACCTAGCCATTTAAAAATGCAGTGTTAACATCAAGATGAGTAATTTCTAAATTTAACTTTACACTTAAAGAAAATAACATTCTCCAAGTGTTAATACAGGTGAGTATGTTTCTTTATAACATTATTCTTATCTAGAGCAAGTGAATGAATTTGTATATCTAGGAAGCATGTTCACACGAGATGGAAAGTATGAAAAAGATATTGAAAGAAGGCTAACTGCCGGTATTAAGGTGAATGGGGCCATGTCGGTGTTGATGGCCAGCAACGGTTGCTGTCCACAGCGTGATATTTGTGCCTACTTTATTGTATGGCAGCGAACCCTGGGTATGTCAGAGGAAGTATGAAGATAGCTTAAATGCAGCTGAGATGCGATATCAGCTGCGAAAAACGTGCGGAGTAACGAT
Source organism: Drepana falcataria (assembly GCA_945859725.1). Classification (NCBI taxonomy): domain Eukaryota; kingdom Metazoa; phylum Arthropoda; class Insecta; order Lepidoptera; family Drepanidae; genus Drepana; species Drepana falcataria. The sequence goes on along the minus strand of OX243951.1, from coordinate 5,136,459 downwards.
GTTAGTTCGAGTCCGGAATCAAGAGATTCGCAAATCAACTGGCGTGAATCAGGGCGAGATTGAAAAGATGAAGAAAGGCATGCTACGCTGACTTGGACATATAATAAGGTTGAGTGAAGAAAGATTGACGATACAGATATACAAAGCAAAAGTGTGTGCAAGAAGACGCAGAGGAAGGCCACGTTCCAACTACCTGGATCAAATCGATCGGACGCTCAAGGACGGGAACGAAAAGAGTACTCGAAACCGACGATCATGTATGAAGAGACTGATGAATGTGGACGAAGCAAAAGAAGTATAAAGTCTAGAGAGAACTGGCGCTCTATACTCCCTGCCTACCCCCTTAGGGACTTGGTGTGATGATATGTATGTATGTATGTATGTATGTATGTAAATTATCACCCATGCGAAGCTGGGCGGGTCAGCTAGTATTTAATATAAACTAAAGTTACCAAAGTTACCACCGTTTCCAAGATAAAATACCTGCCAGGAGAATAAACGGCGAAACAAACTCCCCGGTTTGCTTTTTTAACATTTGTTCCCTTTTACGTAGGGGTAGGAAAGATTAAACTTACATATTAAACTCTGTACAAGAGGAGCAATTCATTGCCATGCATGGCCATCATTAAAATAATCTGATGTTTTATAATAAGCCTTTTGAATTAATTTACTTTTAACGACGGTTTTAAATTCTACAAAAGGTAATTCAATTATAACATAGATAATAGTTACGTTTGTGTGAGTATTACTCCCTTTAACAATGTCGTTTGTCATCTTTGGAGCAATTCGTTGTATTGCATCGTCATCCTTCATTGTGCGCTATCACTTCATAGTGTCCCCGCCATAGCCGTAGGGCGGGGTGCAGCTCTGCGAAGCAAACATTGCTCAAAGCCTTCACTAATGGCATGTTGCGACTTGTTTACCTTCACCATGCCTCCAGCGGCACGTGACTACACTAGAAAGGCAAAGATGGCAACTTCATTGGTAAAGATTGCAAGTTTGAATCCCGACTGTACCAATAAGTTTTTCTACATTTAATTACAGTGAGGCACACCACGAGCTTTACGGTGAAGGGAAACATCGAGAGGAAACCTGTGTTGCGCCTGCACTGCGATACCATACCACTTATACGTCAGGACAAGAGGAGGCGGCGTGGCCGAGAGGTCACAGCACCCGCCTGCCACGCAAACGGCGCGAGTTCCAATCCCGACTGGATTGAGGAGTTTTTCTACATTTAATTACAGTGAGGCACACCACGAGCTTTACGGTGAAGAGAAACATCGAGAGGAAACCTGCATACGTCTGAGAAGACATCTGAGAAGATATATCATAATTATCTATCTCTATGCCGGATGTCATCCGATTCTGTTCAGTAGTTTTTGCGTGAAAGACGAACAAACACACAAACTGTAGCATTTGTAATCCTTGTTGGTCCAGTGGCTTGGCTTCTCTAGCCGAGTACCCGGAGATAATCTCCTTAGAGACAGGACCCCGCATCGCTCACCGCAACTCCCTTTGAACTAACCTGCAACTACAGATACACAATCTGCTTCTAAGTTACCGCACTGTTTGTCTGTGGGATGCCATAAGTACCCTGATCGCTATTATTTGTCTCCCTAACCTTGACTTATAACTTAAAGACCCGTAGAGGTCAAGTGGGTCGAATTGCCTGCCACACAAGGTAGCAAGTTCCAATCCCGACTTTACGTGTAACGAACCAAAACATCGAGAGGAAACCTGCATACGTCTGAGAAGACATTCAAAGGCGTATGTATAGTCCTGCTTGAGTAACGGCGATGGACTCGCCATCTGTCACTGCACCTAAAATATATCACCTACCCCCTACTAACATCTGCCTACCCCTTCGGGAACCCTTGTGGGAAGGTGTGAAGTGCACCTTAATATATCTCACAAATCAATTATAACACGAGGTATTGTTAGTTGAGAAAAAGTCCGAGATTAAACGAAGTTCGAACCTATCCGATTCCTATCCAGAAGCTAGCAAGGCATAATTTATTGTAACATCTTAAGTGGACTCGGGGGGTGTCTAAATATTAATTATACTGCAAATAAATCAACTCCCAGGGCGAGATAGGGCGGCGCTACTAGTGTCATTCGCCACCAACGAGTACTGCTGACGTGTATCTCTCATTTGAACATGACAGCTGTCAGTGAGTTAATATTTATATTTATTAAGGGTTGAAGTCAACATTTACTTTACTAACATTGAGGTAAGTAGGTAAAAAATTGGGAATTTCTACAATTTATTCGATACGATACCTTTCAGAATGTACTCATTGAGTAAAAGTATCGAATACAAAGTATCGATATTTTTTTAGTGTCCTTAAATTCCGACTGTAGACAGAGTTTTTCCGAACTTAAGTACAGTGAGGCACACCACGAGCTTTACGGTGAAGGGAAACATCGAGAGGAAACCTGCATACTTCTGAGAAGACATTCAAACGCGTATGCATAGTCGTGCTGGAGTAACGGCGATGGACTCGATCTGTCACGTTGGCACATAAAATATATCACCGGAAAGTGGATATGTACCTCCTACAAACCTCCGTGGAAAGGGGTGAGGACAGTAATTCGTCTACATTTATCTAAACATGTGTTAACCGTTGCGTGTGACGAGTGCAGTCCCTCCTTCAGGCGTCAGCTGCCACCGACTGCCATCATTAAGGGAACACAATTTTAATATAACATTTTAGATCAAACAGATATCAACATTATATATGCTACAGTTTGTGTGTCTGTTACTCTTTCACGCAAAAACTACTGAACGAATTTGGAAGGCATTTGGCACAGAGATAGATTATTAGCTCGATTAACATATATTACCTATTGTATGGCAGCGAATCCTGGGTATGTCAGAGGAAGTATGAAAATAGCTTGAATGCAGTTGAGATGCGATCTCTTCGAAAAATGTGCGGCGTAACGATATTAGATCGAATCCGCAATGAAGAGATTCGCAAATCAACTGGCGTGAATGAGGGCGTGATTGTAAAGATGAAGAAAGGCATGTTACGTTGGTTTGGACACATAGAAACGATGAGTGAAGAAAGATTGACGAAACAGATATACGAAGCCAAAGTGTGTGCTAGAAGAGGCAGAGGAAGGCCACGTTCCAACTACCTGGATCAAATAGATCGGACTCTCAAGGACGGGAAGGGCAAGGAACAAGAGCATGTATGGAGAGACTGATGGATGTGGACGAAGCGAAAGAGGTATGTAAGTCTAGAGAGAACTGGCGCTCTATACTCTCTGCCTACCCCGTTAGGGACTTGGCGTGATGATATGTATGTATGTAACATATAGAATATGTTTTATTATAGAAAAAAAATCACAACTGCAATAAAATTTAATAATAAGTGAAATCGAACCCCATGTGTTAATCCAGCTAATAATGTGTTGTGTTGTCCCGCATTGAAAGGATATTCTCCCATCTCATATCATCTCTTCGCATCTTATTTCCAGCATCTCATCTCAGTAGCGAAAGAGCTTCCGAGCACCAATATTAGTTAACTTGATGCCTTTAAATGCTCCCTCGAAAGGGTAGGCAGCAGTAGGAGATGTAGGCAGAGGTGTGTAGCTTGTACCCACTCATGCACTTACCGCCAGAGACTAATTTAAGTGGCTCGTAGTGAGTCTAATACACTGTACTTAAGTACAAAAAAACTAATTGGTACAGTCGGGATTCGAACTTGCAATCTTTGTGTTGCAGACAACTACTCGAACCACTCGGCCACCACGGCTCTCATACATACTAAAGATGTTAAAATTTCGCCATAATTATAAATACCAGGGTTCACTATACAGATCCCCAAACGAGTTTGATAACATTAAAAAAAATTATAAAAGATCAGAATGGTAATTGAGTTAAACTCCCAATTTTATAGCGTTTATCCTTGTACATGTAGCGCCATCTCTTGTGTAACGAAGACACAAAAATTAACACAGCTTACAGTAAGTAGTACAGACGCCTTACTACACTGCTAGTTTCAAATGCGTTCACTAGATAGCGCTGAAATTGTTCGTGTTATTTTCAACAGTGATTTTTTTTAATTCTTTATTCCTCCATTATAGCGGCGTATAAGATCACCTTTAACTATACATGTATATAGCGTTGTCCTACTCCCATACTACAAATTGGCGTAATCTAGAACGAGTTAATTCATTGCATCTCATTATCTTACGTACATTACATACGTACGTGGAGAACGTGCACTGTTATCTAGTAAAAGTGCCAGTTCGCCATAGATGTATAAACCTGTACTTCCACTTCATCCACATTCGTCAGTCTCTTCATACATGCTAGTCATCTCAAAGAACTCATTTAAGTATAAAATGTATTTTGCAAGATTGATAGATACGATGTGTCTCACAAAATTAACTAATACATGTACACGTTACTATATGTTAATATAAATATACATAATAATTTGTATTTTAATCCTCTTCGGACTACTGCAGTATGTACTAAAATATTCCAATGACGTCAAAAATTTTAACAAAAGTTGCAAATTAGTAACGATAGATGTCGCTGTATATAATATACGCTTATATCCGCTCACCATAGATAGAACAAAAACAATTAAAATAGTTCATTAATCCATCCCTAGGTATATCAGATTACAATCTCGCCGTGTGCCTAACAAACTACAACTTTATGGGCGGTATTGACAAAAGTTGCAAGTTATTAGCGATAGATGGCGCTAGAACCATCCGCGCATTGTTGAAGGGACAATTTACTTACCTGGCGGAGGGTCGCGGCGCCGCCTCAGATACTCCATCAGCCTGTCAGTGAGGCCTCGCGTCTTGCTTGCCGGGCTCTGGAACAATGCATCACACATCGGTCCATGGGGTAAAATGAGCCTCAATTACTTGAAGGGATGTTGGCTTCATGTTTGCCCGGCTAAGTAGCTATAGTTCCCGGAACTCACGCTACAAGACTTCCATACACACATTATCATCACGCCGAGTGATTCACGCGGAAGTTCTATAATACAAATATATTATAGTACAGAAAAGCCGAAAATATCAAAGATGTGTAATACATACATACATATCATCACGCCAAGTCTCTAACGGGGTAGGCAGAGAGTATAGAGCGCCAGTTCTCTCTAGACGTACATACCTCTTTCGCTTCGTCCACATTCATCAGTCTCTTCATAGATGCTCGTCGGTTTCGAGTACTCTTAACGTTCCCGTCCTTGAGCTTCTGATCTATTTGATCCAGGTAGTTGGAACGTGGCCTTCCTCTGCCTCTTCTTGCACACACTTTTGCTTTGTATATCTGTTTCGTCAATCTTTCTTCACTCACTCATGATTTGTAATGTGGTGTCGTAACAAACATATTTTTGTGCTTTTTAATAGCAAACGCTGGCTAAACCTTACGAGATAGATCAGATTAATGTACTACGGAATTGTATATCTTAAAAAGATCGATACAAAAGTCCGCGATGGTATATATTTATCTGTAAAGGATAACCCACAGTAACCACTTTTCTCTTTTACATAATATTAGTATCAATATTGCACCCGTGCGAAGCCGGGACGAACCGCTAGTCTATACATATAATAAAATTGCAGTGTCTGTTTGTATATATATTTATATATCCTCACGCCTTCCCACAAGGGTCCCCGAAAGGGTAAGCAGAGGTGTATAGGCTGTACCCACCCACTGTGGGTGTGTCTGTTTGTAATATTAGAATAACAGCTTTTTACTAAATGCATATGTCTGTCTGTATACACGGGACATATACCAAGAGGTTATTTTAAGTTTTTTTTGTTTGTCAGTCTGTTTGTTTCAGGACCGATGGACCGATTTTGACGGGACTTTCACTGGCAGATAGATAGATGATAACCTATAATGATAGATGTATACGTGTAAATAAATAAATAAATGTAATAAGGAGTAAATTAGGTTACTTTCATTGTAAGAAATTGAACGATAACTTTTTAGTTAAATTCCATGCGGACGAAGTCGCGGGCAGAGCTAGTTACAAATAAATGGACGGTGAATGTGTGTGTGTACTTGCGTGTATAGGCCGCCACTGTCTCCCCGAGGTGGTGCTCAAGCTAACATTGCCCCCGGGGAGAGTTCAACATAAATTCCATATCTTCCGTGTGAGATTACACTGTAAATATTTATATAACGTGTGCGGAGGCACGTCCGGCGCTACAGGGCGGGGAGTTGATGTGTGGGCGGCTGGCTGGGAAGATAATCTGCATTTATTATGCTCTGTGTTCGCACGTACACTGTACATAGAGCCAGGCAGAGAGAGTAGAGCGCCAGTCCTCTCTAGACTTACAGACCTACATACATATCATCACGCCGAGTCCCTCACGCTAGGCAGAGAGAGTAGAGCGCCAGTCCTCTCTAGACTTACAGACCTACATACATATCATCACGCCGAGTCCCTCACACTAGGCAGAGAGAGTAGAGCGCCAGTCCTCTCTAGACTTACAGACCTACATACATATCATCACGCCGAGCCCCTCACGCTAGGCAGAGAGAGTAGAGCGCGAGTCCTCTCTAGACTTACAGGACCTACTTACGCGAATGCGATGCCCTTTGATTTCTTAGAACCGCAAAGGTCTCGATCTGCACGCTTCCAAAGCAGTTTCCTCCCAAACGCTCAGACTGTGGAATGAGCTCCCCGTTGAGGTTGTCCCTGGAGAGTGCAGCATGGAGTTGGTCAAGGGCGGGGAGAGACTGCTGCAGGGTCGCCACGCGAGCGGCGGCGGTAACCGCTTGTCATAACTTTAAGCAACCTTAGTGGCAATTGAAACCCTATATAGATAGTGTTCAGAATAACAGTAAATGTTTTGACAAATGGCAATATATTGGATGCAAGTTGGCCACAGGCCAGAATAATGTTACATATATCTATAATTGTTTGAAACAAATATAAATTTGCAATTTAAATTGCCCCTCACGCCTTCTTATTGAAAAAGCCAACGTGACAGATGGCGAGTCCATCGCCGTTACTCAAGCACGACTATACATACGCTTTTGAATGTCTTCTCAGACGTATGCAGGTTTCCTCTCGATGTTTCCCTTCACCGTAAAGCTCGTGGTGTGCCTCACTGTAATTAAATGTAGAAAAACTCCTCAATCCAGTCGGGATTGGAACTCGCGCCGTTTGCGTGGCAGGCGGGTGCTGTGACCTCTCGGCCACGCCGCCTCCTCTTGTCCTGACGTATAAGTGGTATGGTATCGCAGTGCAGGCGCAACACAGGTTTCCTCTTGATGTTTCCCTCAACGTAAAGCTCGTGAAAACGATAATCTTAGTCTTTGGATAGGAAGGAACTAATGATCTTGATATAGGGACACGAAAAAAGTATCGATACTTTGTGGTATCGATACTTTTCCTTTCGATACCGATACTTTTGTACTCGATACTTTTACTCAATGAGTACTTTCTGACTGGTATCGTATCTAATAAATTGTAGAAATTACCTATTTCAAACTTGACCCTATCGTTCATCCGTTCACAGACGTTCAGTTCTTATGCTCTTTCATTCACTTTACTAATCAAAAACGCGATTTTTTTAAGTTTTTTCTTTCATTAATGCGATAGATAGTTTATTGTGCTTGAGTATTATTTGATTTATTAAAGTGTAATTTAAAAGTACTCACTATTATTCCATGATTTTAATGTCAACTCCTCCTCCAAACCCTCAACTCAGAGAACTTTTGCAGTATTTTGTTAAGATGTTAACAACAAGAAAAAGTAATGCACGACATGTTGCAAAACCCTAATGCGTCAAGTAATTTTTATTCTATACCTACTTTTTGTAAAAATAGCTTTTAAAAGAAAATTGTAAATATTTTTTTTTTTTATTATTTAGTTTTCCTACAAAGGAAGGCTGCGTTCTAAAACATGAACAGATTTGAATGAAATTTGATAAGCCGATAGAGACTTTTTTTTTCTTATATTAATATGATAGATGTTAGTAAGATTAAATAAATAAAAATTAAAAAAAATGTTCAATTCAATTACAGTTGTCTTTTTTAATTTTTCTTTAAAAGTAAGTACTAATTGTTTTTTTGTATATGTTTTACTGAAGCTAAACTGACTTTACTTACTGACTGACATTGACGTCCTGGCGTATATCAAGTACTTTCCTGAGAAAAGTACTCGATACTTCAATCAAAGTAGCGATACTTTTGTTCCGTCCGATACTTTTATGAGTACGATACTTTTTTTTGATGAATTTTTTTTGATTGAAAGATGAACAAGTGACCGAGTGTGCAATATCGGTAAATGGGCAAATTCTAGAGCAAGTGAATGAATTTGTATATCTTGGAAGCATGTTCACACGAGATGGAAAGTATGAAAAAGATATTGAAAGAAGGATAACTGCCGGAAATAAGGTGAATGGAGCCATGTCGGCGTTGATGGGCAGTAAAAGTCTGAGCAAGAATGCTCGAGTTGCTGTCCACAACGCGATATTGGTACCTACCTTATTGTATGGCAGCGAATCCTGGGTATGTCAGAGGAAGTATGAAAATAGCTTGAATGCAGTCGAGATGCGATCTCTTCGAAAAATGTGCGGCGTAACGATATTAGATCGAATCCGCAATGAAGAGATTCGCAAATCAACTGGCGTGAATGAGGGCGTGATTGTAAAGATGAAGAAAGGCATGTTACGTTGGTTTGGACACATAGAAAGGATGAGTGAAGAAAGATTGACGAAACAGATATACAAAGCAAAAGTGTGTGCAAGAAGAGGCAGAGGAAGGCCACGTTCCAACTACCTGGATCAAATAGATCGGACTCTCAAGGACGGGAACGTTAAGAGTACTCGAAACCGACGAGCATGTATGAAGAGACTGATGAATGTGGACGAAGCGAAAGAGGTATGTAAGTCTAGAGAGAACTGGCGCTCTATACTCTCTGCCTACCCCGTTAGGGACTTAGCGTGATGATATGTATGTATGTATGTATGTATACTTTTTTTTCGACACTACTCATGAGTCACGAGTTTAGTAAGTACAGTATCGATACTTTCTATTCGATACCGTGTCCCTATTTTTTTATTTTATTTTATCTTGATACATAGCCCGTGATTAGGACTGGTATTCTTATGGTTATTCTACTTGTATTTGTATTTTTTTTTTTTTTTTTTTTTTTTTTGTATGGTGTCTCGTAGCGTGAGTTCCGGGAACTTTTGCTACTTAACCGGACAAAGGCGAGACCTAGGCCTCCAGCCAGGCACTTTAATACTAAGCAACACAGCTAAGGGCACCCCCTGTGGGGTACGGACCTCGGCTTAGGGCGTTGCTGGTTCGCGAGCAAGGGAGCTGGGCTGGTCTGGTATTTTTTATTATTATTTGGTTATTAGGGGCAGGGGGTTTGCGCTACTGGCTCGGCTCGGGCCGGCACTTGCGAGAGTCTGGGGGCTTGTATTTGTATATGTACTTTCGTTTATAACATACGCGTGGAGAATATCTATAACATGTTGTAGTGAAAAATACAGCGACATCTAGCGGTAGACAAGAGTACGTGACATATATCTACAATGAGATGTGGTTGTCATGAAAACGAACTGACAAGCTGTCAATTCGTAGCATCGAACAGTTTTAAACCACGAAATATATTTTTGAGAAGCAACGGTCAAAATGGCGTCTACGTTAATGATTTTTATCTGGAGTTAAGTACAGTGGACATTATTAATAGGCAGTCATTCGTTGGAGCAATGCCCCGTGCAATAGCTAAGGCCCCGCTCCATTACCCCGGCCCGCCGACTGCCTGTGAGCGCTATCAATCACAGGATACGACAATGGCCGAGCCTGTAGCGGAGACTCCACGATTTACTAGCTATAAACTTTCCGCAGAGACTTCTCTTGCGATAACTTTGCCATCCACGAAGGCGCCCCCCCCCCCCCCCCAATGTCTGGTGGAGGGGGTCGCGGGATGCGGGCAGTATGACCCGAGTCTATTAATTGTAGTGTGCGTGTGCACTCATAGGTAATCAGTGTGTACCGTCAATACTCACACATTAGTTGAAGGTTGCACACTTACACTATAAACTATAGGGGGGGATAGTGGGGCGCGTCTTTGTGGATGGTACCAACTATATATATGTCGCTTGTAAGTGACAGTTTTGACAGCTGTCAGTGAGTTCTAGTTACGCGCGCTTTTACGAAAACGTTACTTTTGAAACGTAGTTTGTAGAGACGCGATGCCCTGTGTTTGCAACCGCATAAAATTTTATTTTAAGGGTAGTTTTTTAATCATATCTATGTGTTAATCCAGCTAGTAATCTATCTCTGTGCCAAATGCCATTCAATTTAGTTCAGTAGTTTTTGCATAAAGACTAACAAGCACACACACAAACTTTCACAAGGAAGTGTACTGAAAAAGGAATTGCTTACGGTCCATATATATATCAATACTATATGTGGCATTGTATTAATGCCAGTGGCCCGAGCTGTCTGCATCAATACAATACTCGAACAATATAAATGTATATTTTGACAGGTATTCGATTAAAGGACTTGTATCATAGATATATCATACTCAACCCAGCCAAAGTCACGCAAACAGCCTGTCACGTGATCAGTACTCACTGAATGAAACACTAATAGGCTTCTCCTGACGTATTTTTAATATGTACTAGTTAAAAGGACTAGTATCCAAGTCATGGATAAATAATAACTAAGAAAAATACAACACTGACATAAGATATGGTTTGCTAAGATATACCTAATTCTACCTAAAGAAAAAGATATAAGATAAGGTAATTTATATACCCTGATCCTGACCGGTTAAGTAGCAAAAGTTCCCGGAACTCACGCTACGAGAGACAATACAAAAAAAAAAAAAAAAAAAAAAAAAAACGCATATACCCAGTCGCGCACGGAAGCCTGTCACGTGACCAAAAGCCGATGAATGCATCACTTTAGGCTCCTGTCGCCATTTATAACGAAGATCGGTGTCACAGCAACAATGGCCGCTTGTTGGTTATTGGGAAATTGGCGCGCAACAATGACGGTAACTGATCGTTAATCTTTGACGATAATCTGGGCTTACTGAGGTTGGTATTGGTGCATTTCATTATAAAGTAGGTAGGATTGAAGAGTTTTTCTACATTTAATTACAGTGAGGCACACCACGAGCTTTACGGTGAAGGGAAACATCGAGAGGAAACCTGTGTTGCGCCTGCACTGCGATACCATACCACTTATACGTCAGGACAAGAGGAGGCGGCGTGGCCGAGAGGTCACAGCACCCGCCTGCCACGCAAACGGCGCGAGTTCCAATCCCGACTGGATTGAGGAGTTTTACTACATTTAATTACAGTGAGGCACACCACGAGCTTTACGGTGAAGGGAAACATCGAGAGGAGACCTGCATACGTCTGAGAAGACAATCAAAGGCGTATGTATAGTCGTGCTTGAGTAACGGCGATGGACTCGCCATCTGCCACTGCACCTAAATAATATCTGTGTCGTAAGCTGGCTGTCGTTGCTTCCGGAGCCCTTGGGGGCCATTGTGCGACGACGTGAAGCATATTTCGTATGCTACAAGCTCTCCGTTGTAAACACAGAGTCAATTTAAACTTTTGACATTAGGGACTGGACGATGTTCTTAATTTTTATTACTTTTTGTCGCTTCGGATATGCGGCTTTTGGGGCCAACTTGACTTTTGGATACGACTTATTAAACGGGACTACCACATGGCTAGTGTCGCAAAAAATGCGCCTGTGGCTTACTTCTATATCCTACTAACATTACAAATGCTAGTTTGTGTGTCTGTTTGTTCCTCTTTCACGTAAAAACTACTGAACTAAATAGAATGTCGTTTGGCACAGATATAGATTATTGGCTGGATTAACACATGGAGTATGTTTTATAACAGCATGCGGAAGTAAGCGGTCACCGCCGCCTATGGACGCTTGCAACACCAGGGGTATCACTCGCGCGTTGCCGACCCTGCAGGAATCTTTTTCATCTACTCATGAAATCTAATATTAGAATATACTAGCTGCGGCCGCGACTTCATTCGTATGGAATTTAACAAAAAAGTTATTGTTTAGTTTCTAAAATAAAAGCCTAAGTTACTTCTTATAACATCAGCTATCTGCCAGAGAAAGTCTCGGCAAAATCAGTCCAGCCGTTTCAGAGTTTAGCCGGGACAAACTGAAATTGTACATACATACATATCATCACGCCGAGTCCCTAACGGGGTAGGCAGAGAGTATAGAGCGCCAGTTCTCTCTAGACTTACATACCTCTTTCGCTTCGTCCACATCCATCAGTCTCTCCATACATGCTCTTGTTTCGAGTACTCTTGCCCTCCCCGTCCTCGAGTGTCCGCTCGCTGTGATCCAGGTAGTTGGAACGTGGCCTTCCTCTGCCTCTTCTTGCACACACTTTCGCTTTGTATATCTGTTTCGTCAATCTTTCTTCACTCATCCTTTCTATGTGTCCAAACCAACGTAACATGCCTTTCTTCATCTTTACAATCACGCCCTCGTTCACTCCATGCGTTTAGTGAAAAGCGGTTATTTTAAAACAAACATACACTCCAATTTTATTTATTTCTATATATATATTATTTTAAACACGTGAGCTCTTAAAGCCAGATGGTTCCTCTTAAAAGTGTCCTCCCGCTCGTAGCGTCGCACTGGCCTCTGGCCCTCTGCCAAGTGTCCTCTCGGCTAATTAATTAACACCGCACTTGATAAGGCGCAGCATTACCCACTGCGGATGTACAGACGGGAGGGACCCACTAACATATATTAACTAGCTGAGCCAGCGACTTCGTCCGCGTGGAATTTAACAAAAAAAACTATCCAGTTTCCTAAATAAAAGTAGTCTAAGTTACTTCTTATTACATCAGCTATATGCCACTGAAAGTCCCGTTAAAATCGGTCCAGCCGTTTCAGACATTACACGGAACAAACAGACAGACAGACAATTTTTTTTTAAATATATATTGTTACGACGGAAGGTTCTGGAGGGCTTGCCGTGTGAAAGCCATGCCAAACAACAACACTTAGCCGGAAATATAGACAAAAGGAGGCAATTAAGAAAGGACGTAAACAAGTTGTTTTCGTCGCTGGGCCATTGTTCTGCGGATACATTCACACAGCAATTCTACGAACATCTTAATGGCGGTCTAGAACCTTCCACCGATATCTAGTATGTCGTGCCGGTGCCATATATAAGGCGGTACCCGATGGGCAGGGGGAGTCAGAGTTAGTTAGTGAGTTCAGTTGAGAGAGTCAGTTCAGTCAGTTGAGTTCAGTGCGAGTGATCACAAGTGTTTTATCAGTGACTATAGTGAGTGTACAGTGTTAGTGAAGTGTTTCAGTGTCTAGTGTTTACTGTGTTCTACTGTTACTGTGTTGTAGTGTACACAGAGTAGAAGTGTTTCAGTACCTAGGGTTTACTGTGTTTTACTAGTACTGTGTTATAGTGAATAGTGCTATAGTGATAGTGTACTGATTTATCGTACAAGTTTCCGGAATTATTCAGTGTAATAGAATAAAGTGTCGTTTAAAGTGCATCAACCGGCTATCATTAAATTATCCCGAACCCCAGCTCGTAACAATATTTTGCTATATGTCCCGTGTATACATCTATATGCATTTAGTAAAAATTATTTTAATATTACAAACAACAAGGAAAACATCGAGAGGAGACCTGCATACGTCTGAGAAGACATTCAAAGGCGTCTGACATGTTGGGGGCCGTCCATTAATTGCGTGAAGTGCGTAAGGGGTGTGCGAGGGAGAGTGTGGTCTTGGTCTAGAGAGAAACATTGTAAAATTACTGGGAACTGGTAATTGTTGTTTCTTCATTAAAATATGGCTTAAAATAAAAAATACATGTAAGATTTATTTTTAAAAGTACTCGAAACCGACCAGCGTGTATGTAGAGACTGATGAATGTGGACGAAGCGAAAGAGGTATGCAAGTCTAGAGAGAACTGGCGCTCTATACTCTCTGCCTACCCCGTTAGGGACTCGGTGTGATGATATGTACAGGTATTTTTAACCCACTTCGAAAAAAGAGGAAGTTCTCAATTCGACTGTATTTTTTTTTACATTTGTTACCTCAAAACTGATTACATTACAAAAGAGGAATTTTCCCAAAATATCCCGTGAGTTTAGTTGTGGGGTGTGAGGAGAGGGAGGCAGGGGGGGGGAATTACTTCACATACAACAGATGCCTCCCGGAGTCGTGAAGATATATTAAACAGGACATTCTCTAGACAACATGGCTACATGGTAAGGCGCAGTGTTAACTAAATTCGGTGCTGGGATCCTCAACTCACCTGGTCCTTAGCAGGCGCGACCCTCGGCTTGCTCTGGCCGGCGACCACTCCATGCATGGTGACACCAACTGGGGAGTCTGAAGGCGTAGGCTACCGAAGGCGTTTGACAGTATTTACTCGGTCGATAGTTGCAACTCTTCGACACTAGATGTCGCTGTACATAATTAGCGCGCGCTATTGTTTGGTCCTGCGTAAACTTTATTAATAATTTTTTGTAAAGGCAGATTTATTTCGATAGAAACGGAGTCCTGTTTATATGAAATTTTCTGTTTGAGTAATACGCAGGCCTTTTTAACTTAATTTAAATCACTGTAGCTTAGCTTATTTATAAATATAAATTAGCGGGTCGGCTTCGCACGGGGCAGTATTAAATTGATACTAATATTGTGTAAAAGATAAAAATGGTTACTGTGGGTTATCCTTTACAGATAAATATATACCATCGCGGACTTTTGTATCGATCTTTTTAAGATATACAATTCCGTAGTACATTAATCTGATCTATCTCGTAAGGTTTAGCCAGCGTTTGCGATTTAAGCGCACAAAAATATGTTTGTTACGACATCACATTACACATCTTAGAATTTTTCGGCTTTTCTGTACTATAATATGTATTTAAAACTTTCTCTTGAATCACTATCTATTGCTGAGACTGCACTGATTCCGTTAAACAATTTAAAAGATCTAAACGGACAGACAGCGGATACAACTTCATTTTATAATATATAAAGATTTATAGCAAAATTAAATGATTCCTATCTATTAGAACTTTCAATAAAATGCGCCTCTGTATTGTTCCCTCTCATACAAAGCTATTGCACAGAAGTCTACTTTGCCTTGCTCCAAAAATATTTAATAAATTTACAGAATTTTTTTATTTACATTATAAATAGTGTGATTAGTCACACCACGAGCTTTACGGTGAAGGAAAACATCGAGAGGAAACCTGCATACGTCTGAGAAGACATTCAAAGGCGTATGTATAGTCGTGCTTGAGTAACGGCGATGGACTCGCCATCTGTCACGTTGGCACCTAATATACCTCTGACGGAAAGTGGGTGTGTGGGTATTACCTATACACCTCTGCCTACCCCTTCGGGGACCCTTGTGGAAGGCGTGAGGATATATTATTATTATTTTTTTTTTTATTTATTAATTAATCCAACTTTTTGTGTGATAAGTAGTTAATATAATCACAGTGAATACATTTAAAACAAAGATGTTTGAATGTTGTGTTAATATTACAAACAGACAAACCATTTTATTTATTTATATAGATGTTAGATTATTTATATCCTCACGCCCCCAAGGGTACCCGAAGGGGTAGGCAGAGGTGTATACGTAGTACTTACGTTAGGTTATTATGATTTTATACTATGTTATATGTAGACTAAACGATGTACATTATGTATTTGAATATTTGTATGTCTGTCATGGCAAATCATTGTAAATTTTATTAAAAATAAAATAAATAAATTGATTCATTGATTCAACTACATACGTCAAACTTTTGACAGTTCAAAACTTCAAAATATCACTTGTTCCCGCGTAAAAGTGACGTGACGTCCGCGCCACTCCAGCCGCGCTATACGTACTGGCCGGAAACATTACCTCTGCTCTGAACGAACTGCAGCATCCTTGCAAACCTGCCAAAACTCAGCTTTAACGGTAATGCAATAAGGTTGTTTTCACGTTACACTACCGAGCCCGACAGTTAATCAGTCACTTAATTTGATAAAGATTAATGCTGCCACTTCTGACCAAATTTGTTCTATGAATATATTCGAGAAAACTAAATGGCGTGGACATCGGTAGCAGTAGTTGGATTACTGTAGGAAGAAAATGTTTTTAAGAGATTAAAGCTTATATTTAAAAGAGTATTCCAGCCCAGAATCGCTCGAGTGAAAAAAACTGATGGTGGCGCCACCTATCGGGTCCAATTGTTAACCAAAATTGAATCCACCTGAAGACACGCAGAAAAATTTATTAAAACCGGTCCAGCCGTCTAGGAGGAGTTGAGTGACAACACACGTACAGAAAAAATATATTATTAAGATTTGCTTTACACAGAGGGCTAAGCGTAGTCTATGGCTAAGCGAGGTGCAACAACGCCCACATTTCGCCGGATATACTTATTGAGGTGTCAACGTGACAGATGACAATTGAATGTTCGGATAAAATTAGATCAATGTCATAGAATAAACATATCTCATCAAAAACAAGCCGTTGAGGCCGAGTAGTTGCCTGCGACACAAAGATCGCAAGTTCGAATCCTGAAGTACCAATGATTTTTTTCTGAACTTAAGTACAAAGATTAACCGCGAGCTTTGCGGTGAAGGAAAACATCGAGAGGAAACCTGCATACGTCTGAGAAGACATTCAAAGGCGTATGCATAGTTGTGCTTGAGTAACGGCGATGGACTCGCCATCTGTCACGTTGGCACCTAAAATATATTTCTTCTACACTAGCGCCATCTCACATTAGCAAATTGAACTAAGTTGTATTGGAAAATGGCGGAAAATGGGTGTGTGGGTATTACCTATACACCTCTGCCTACCCCTTCGGGGACCCTTATGGGAAGGCGTGAGGATATTATTTATTACTAAGATCGCATTTTACATCGCCGCTATGCTAACGTCATCTCGCGGTGTCTATCCGAACTAGCAAACCATTTCTTTATCATACAACACGGGTGGCAAACACGGTCCGCTTGATGGTAAGCGGTTACCACCGCTACGGACGCTTGCAATACCAGGGGTATAGCTCACACGCTGCCGACCCTGCAGGAATCTTTTTACACCCATCTTGACCAACTCCATGCTGCACTCTCCAGGGACAACCTCAACGGGGAGCTCATTCCACAGCCTGAGCGTTCGGGAGGAAACTGCTTTGGAACCGCGCAGTGGTTTGGACCTTTGATGAGTAGGCTGCATGGAAAAGGTAAATAAAAATGCTCCATCTTATTGTAGTGCGTATATTATAAAATATCATCATATACTTAAGCTGAAAACTGCATCAGTCCCATATTGCCACGACTCCGAGTCCCCCAGCGGCCGCGCCTAGTCCACCCAGCAGTCGGTGGACTAGGGCAGCGAGATGACGTCTTCAAATGCCAGCACCCAACCACACCGACAGTACACATATATTTAGGAAATGCTTCACGTAATTACTAACTAATACTACTGTATTAAAGAACAAATTAATATATTTAATTATTTATTTATCTACTCTTCCACAGGCAAAGTTAACTAAACAACATATACTTACACATACTATATGCCCCGCGATAAATTCATACATAGATTTACAGTGTAAGTGTGCAACCTTCCACTAATGTGTGAGTATTGTCGGTACACACTGATTACCTATGAGTGCACACGCACACTACAATTAATAGACTCGGGTCATACTGCCCGCATGCCGCGACCCCCTCCACTAGTCTATTGGGGGGGCGCGGCTTCGTGGGTGGCACTATCTGTACTCAAGCACGACTATACATACGCCTTTGAATGTCTTCTCAGACGTATGCAGGTTTCCTCTCGATGTTTCCCTTCACCGTAAAGCTCTTGGTGTGACTCACTGTACTTAAGTTCAGAAAAACTCATTGGTACACTTTGTTCTATAGTTATTGGGTTGAAAAATTCTCAAAAGTGCCTCGCATCATTAATGATGGCCCCCATACGAGTCATCTAGTTCATTAGTACACGCGACCAGCCTAGGACATCTAGGTCTTGGCGCTCACCAAAGATCATTCATTACCTATTCGTTGTATTGAGGCCTCGTGAGGCGGGTACTAAGGTCGAGGCGGATGTCTCGTCATTTCTATTGCGACATTAAGCATGACCCTCAATCGAGTAATCGGTAATTAAATTGACGCAGTGTGCGATCACATACAATGGACCATGGACGGTAATAATAGGATCATAGCAAACTATTGTTAGTAAGAATAGTATCATAATGTACCATGGTCAGTCGTAATAATATCATGATGAAACATGGTCAGACAGAATAATTACATGATGGACCATGGTCAGACAGAATAATTACATGATGGACCATGGTCAGACAGAATAATTACATGATGGATCATGGTCAGTGAGAATAATAACATGATGGACCATCATCAGTGAGAATTGTATCATGATGGACCATGGTCAGTCAGAATAATATCATGATGGCCCATGGATAGCAATAATAGTATCATGATAGTCCAGAGACTGTAGTAGATCATTGTGTCACAGAGATCCCGTGCGTCCGACAAAACAATAATTGGTTGAATTAATATTTGTGTATATATTTCAAATGTATAAACTGTCAATACTATCCCAGCGGGTCCCGTGGCTGGCTGTGGGGGGTGTTGGAGGTGTGGGGGGTGTTGGGGGTGGTCAGTACATGTAGTGGTCCCCGTTGGCGTCCCCCGGGCTGTACTTGTCCTCGGGCTCCTGCTTGACCTGCAGCAGCGGCGCAGTAGACATCTCCGTGTACTCTGCACACACACACATAATTATTTATATCATCATCATCGTCATCATCATCATATCATCACGCCGAGTCCCTAACGGGGTAGGCAGAGAGTATAGACCGCCATCTCTCTAGACTTGCATACCTCTTTCGCTTCGTCCACATTCATCAGTCTCTTCATACATGCTCGTCGGTTTCGAGTACTCTTGCCGGCCCCGTCCTTGAGCGATACCTCTTATTTATATATGGTGCAATCTTTTGGGGCATTCAATAAGTACCTTTAATACATTTTAAAACCTCGGGACAATTCCCCTCACATTGAGCCAGTCCCAAAGTAAGCAAAGCTTGTGTTATGGTAACTAGGATAGCGGTATATTTACTTATATAAATAGAATTTTAAATGTAAACGTTCTCGTATTCACCTCAAGACACACAATAAATCGGTCCAGCCGTTGAGGAGTCAGTGACATACACACGTACAGAAGATGTACATTATACATAGATGCATGGGACATCCAACACCAAGGTACCAATACTCATCGTGTTCATCCCACCTCAAGTATCGCAGTCAGGAGCTCTGACCACCATACCAGCCAGCCTTCATTCAAGATTGAGTGTGTATGTATTCGTGTGTGTACCTCGTGTGTGTGTGTGTGTGTGTGTGTGTGTGTGTGTGTGTGTGTGTGTGTGTGTGTGTGCGTGTGTGCGTGTGTGTGTGTGTGCTAGTGATTATGAGTGTTTGTGGGTGTGTGTAGTGTGCGTGTGTGTGTGTAGTGTGCGTGTGTGTGTGTAGTGTGCGTGTGTGTGTGTGTAGTGTGCGTGTGTGTGTGTAGTGTGCGTGTGTGTGTGTGTGTGCGTGCGTTGCCTCACCGTCGACGGGCTCCTGCTTGACCTTGATGTCCTCGGGCTTGACCTTGTGCTCCTTGCGCTCCTTGTCCCTCTTGGAGCGCTTGCGCGAGCGCGAGCGGTCCGCCCTGTCCCCCCTGTCGGGCCTGTCCCCCCTGTCCCCCCTGTCGGGCCTGTCCCCCCTCTCCCCCCTGTCCCCCCGCTCCCCCCTCTCCCCGCGCCCGCCGCGGCGCCGCTCCGAGCGACTGCGCGAGCGCCGGCGCCGCCTGCTGGTGCTGAGGGACACAATGAGGACATATCATAATACATGTGAGGTCGCCTCGCCACCTCGCCACCTCGCCACCTCGCCACCTCGCCACCTCGCCACACGACGAGGCAGCGGTTGAGATGGTACGGCGGAAGGAGGAGCTACACTGAATGCGGGCAAGGCTAAGCTAAGGTGACGAAAGGCAGAGATCATGTTCCAAAATTTTTCCATACTTTATTTGGACTTTTAGAAACCGTTGTTTACCCTTAAAAACTCAATGTAAAATAAAAACGCTTGTATATTAATTTTCCTTTAATTTTTGTTATAATCTGGTAAGAGAGGTAGGCCATAACGGGTTTCCCGTTCGTATTTGTATCGGCCCGCCTGGGGCAGGACCCCCACCTTACAGAAGGCCGTAGACAAATAACACTATTGTTTGTGTTGTGTTCCTACGCGGTGAATAAGGTTTACAATAATGAGCTCCTTGGGGAGGGGGGAGGGTTGTTATATTGTGTTGGCAGTACAGGGATTAGTCCCAGGCCAACACATTATAACTCTCCTAACAGAGTGGCAACGCGCAAGTGATATTGCGGTAAGCGTAAATAGGCTGCGGTAACCGTTTTCCATCGGGTATGGAAATCTCGGCCTCTCGGAATATCGGCCGTATGCTTTCTACCATTTCCAAAGGCCCTGGTCTAATATTCGTCTAGCGAGAGCCGCCACTCTAACCCGTAACCGAAATAGTGATGATATTGTACTTTTCTAGATTTATTAAAAGCGTGTGATACTATATCTCGTACCGGGACAACATCACGTTTGTAACAATCCAGTAACATAACGTCCATTACAATTCCACGGCAGTATGACAAGCTCGTATGAAGTAATAATTGAGATGAAACGTGAGGTACATGAGCATATATAGAACTCATCACTGGGGAGTTGCACAAGGACCTGTTTCGGGTTCTGTATTATAGAACACACACATACAAAGAACAGTAACGCTCGTTATACTAGTTAATACCGGTCACGCCCGCTATGCCCACCCCTAGCCAACCTCTGCATCCGCAAGGGGTCGCTCAGTTAGCGTCGGCCGCATCACCCCCCATGCCGTCAGGGGGCGCTACCCCCTGACACCCCAATTGCCCGGCGGCGATAACAGTAAAACTTAGAATTTGAGGGTAGACCATGTCCCCCCCGCCCCCCCTCCTCCCCCTCCCCAGGCTCACGTGTCAGGCGCGGGCTCGTCGTCCTTGGGGTCCTTGTGGTCCTTGGGGTCCTTGGGCCGCTCCCGCTCCCTGTCGCGGCGGCGGCTGCGCGAGCTGGAGCGGCGCCGGGAGCGGCTGCGGCTGCGGCGGCGACCCGCGCCTACTGCGCCTGCGCACACACACACACACACACACACACACACACATACACATACTGCAGCGGCTGCGGCTCTTTGTTCTAGTGCCCCCCATGCCTCTGCCGTCCCCCCCCCTCCCCGCTCCCCCCTCACCCCTGTCGTGCCTCGGCCTCTCGTCCCTGTCCCGCTGCTCCAGCCTGTACCGCTCCCGCTCCCGCTCGTTGTCCTCGCGGCCCGAGTGCTTGATGTTCACGTCGGCCCCCCCGCGCCGCGTGCCACCCAGCCCGCCGCCTGCACACACACACACACACACACACATAACGTACACTACCACTGGCTACCAATGGCTACCGTTAGCTTTCACTGGCTACCAGAAGACATTCAAAGGCGTATGTATAGTCGTGCTCGAGTAACGGCGATGGACTCATCTGTCACGTTGACAACAAAAAAAACTGGTTAGAGATATATTTAGTTGCCAACGTGACAGATGGCGAGTCCATCGCCGTTACTAAAGCACGACTATACATACGCCTTTGAATTTCTTCTCAGACGTATGCAGGTTTCCTCTCGATGTTTTCCTTCACCGTAAAGCTCGCGGTGTGACTAATCACTGTACTTATGCTCAGAAAAACTCATTGCTACTACAGTCGGGATTGGAACTTGCGATCTTTGTGTCGCAGGCAACTGCTCGAATCACTCGGCCACCACGGCTTTTTTTTTTAAATAATATAAAAACCTTATTCAGTTACAGTATAGTCGTGCTGGAGTAACGGCGATGGACTCGCCATCTGTCACGTTGGCACCTAATATACCTCTGGCGGAAAGTGGGTGTGTGGTTACTACCTATACAGTATACACCTCTGCCTACCCCTTCGGGGACCCTTGTGGGAAGGCGTGAAGATATATTCAGTTACAAAAATATCAAATTACATAACTCAGACCAGTCCCCTTTTAAGCGTAAGCCTGTGATAGGAGCGTGATAGGAGAAGCCTGTCTGCTCTTAAGCTTAGCTCTCAAGCAATCCTATCTTTCAAGTTGGATCAAACTGCACACGGCGTGCAAATTTGATTGAAATCGGTTCAGTAGTTTAGGAGCCCATCGCGGACAAACAACGTGACGCGTAATTTATACTAATATTATAAAGCTGAAGAGTTTGTTTGTTTGTTTGAACGCGCTAATCTCAGGAACTACTGGTTGGAATTGAAAAATTCTATTTGTGTTGGATAGTCCATTTCTCTAGGAAGGCTTTAGGCTATATAACATCACGCTACGACCAATAGGAGCGAAGCATACATGAATAATGTTGCTAGAACGGGAAAAAATATTCCTTTTTGAGAGCTTCCGTTGCGTGCGCTGCGTAAACAGTTTAATTTATATATTTTTAGAAGATGGAAGAGATTTTTATAATAGTCGGGGCACCACCAGCCTACTGCATCATGTCACAACTCACCCAGTCTCCGCGGCAGCCAGCCCTTGACAGTGCGAGCCCTCTCGACATCCACCAAGACGCGTTTGCCGTCGATCTTCTTGCCATCAGCGTGTTTGTAGGCGGCTGAAATGTGGATGGGTGGTCACACCGAGCCCCCGGGGCCGTGCGAGCCTGATTGGAGGCCTTGCGGCTTGAATATAGCGCCCGATATCATGTGCCACAAAATAGCCAGCATTCAAAGTAATTAAAATGATCACCCGTTATTTTTGAAGTGACAACTTCTTGTGGGAGGGTAAACCGTTTCGTTACGTAACGCGTTACGGCAAAAGTGCCATCTGTACTCCTACTGATGTTGTAGTAGTTCTACCAAATTGTACTAGATGGCGCTAGAATTGAAACAAGACACTTTTACGCGTAAACAATTTCAATCTATTCTAATATTATAAAGAGGAAAGATTTGTATGTAAGTATGTTTGTAACGACTCGACTGTATCGAAAGTACTGGACCGATTTGGAAAATTCTTTCGCCATTGAAAAGCTACATTCACCCTGAGTGCAACGACCTATTGTCGGGCCTACGTTGTTCCCCCATACTTGGGTACTATTGCTGTAACGAAACAATATTGTTATTGTATACCTAATGATTTGAAAAGAGTAACCATGGAGTTTCTTGCCGGTTCTTCTCCATGGAAGCGACCAACCCGAACCGTGCACCTTTTTCGACGTTTTATAAGTGCCCACCTGGGCCTATGTGAAATAAAAATATTTTGATTTTGGTTTTGAAGTGACAGGCTATATTTTCTTTAATAAAAAAGAAATATATCCACCCGTGCGAAGCCTGCACGGACGCCAGTATTAAATAGTTCAACATAGATTAGTTTAAGTTATAACTACACGTTAATATTTTCATCAACTTGACACTTGTGTAGACAGGTTTCTTTGTAACTGCTAATGCTAGCAATATTTGTGGCTCGAAAACAGAATTTCCCCGCAATTTGTGCCAACATCCGGGCGGTATATTCGTAAGACAATCAGACTCGCACTCAACCGTCTAAAATGTATATTTTTTGAGACAAAACGTATCCGTTGGCCAGAATGCGCTCAGCGCGACGAACCAACATGAGAGGATACATGTCATCTCTAGCAATAGTAGCTCAAAATGTCCCAAATTATATGTCTTTTAAACCAGCAATAGGTAAAACGCAACGAAATAAGTCCTTTAAAAAAATACCTAGAAATTACTTCGCCAATGTGGTAAAGATCTACTCTCACTGCCTACCCGTTAGGGGCTCGGCGTGATGTATGTATGTATGTATTTCGGCAATTATTAGCAAGTGGTCATCCAATTTTAAACTAGTCGCACGGTGCCTGTTATCTATACAAATAAATAACATTGGAGTGTCTGTTTGTAATATTAAAATAATCGCTTTTTACTAAATGCATATGGATGTATACACGGTACATATAGGAAAATAACATTTTTATTTTATTTGTCTGTCTGTTTGTTCCAGCTAATCTCTGAAACGGCTGGACCGATTTCAACGGGAATTTCACCGGCAGATAGCTGATGAAATAAGGAGTAACTTAGGCTACTTTCATTGTAAGAAATTCCACGCGGACGAAGTCGCGGGCACAACTAGTATATATACACATCTTTATATATATAATTCTTCTGTGTTCAGTGACATACACACTCATGTGTATGTCACACTCCTCTCAAACGACTGGACCGATTTTGATGAAATTTTTCAAGGGGATCTGGGAATGGTTTAGATTCACAATTGGACCCGATAGGTGGCGCCACCATCTTTTTTTTTCCACCCGAGCGAAGCTGGGCGGGACAACTAGTACTATATATAATTGGAAACATTTTATACGAGACAAACCTGTCACGTGGAGTCCACGGGAGTTGTACACAAGTCATACCTACCGACCGAGCCGTCAGACGTGCAAACATACCTATATACATCTATATATATAGGAGATCCCATTTGTGAACTCACTCATCACGACATCTCAGGAACTATAAGGCCGATTGACTTGAAATTTGGTAGGAGTATTCCTTACGCGGTGTAGAGGTCAGCTAAGAATTAAAACACGTTTTTCAACACAGGGGAAGCAATAGTTGAAAAACGTTTTTTTTTACTTTTTCACCCGGGCGAAGCTGGGCGGGACAGCTAGTATATATATGTATGTATATATATATATATATATATATATATATATATATATATATATATAGACAAGCAGTTACATAATACCGTCCCGGCACCACAGCCGGGTGGGTTTTCTTTATCTTCGTAAGTCCATTCGCGTTAAGTAAATAGTGAGTTATCGGGTAAATATGTGTTTATCTATATACAAATAAATAAAATTGAAGTGTCTTTTTGTAATATACTAAATGCATATGGATGTATACACGGTACATATGACAAAATTTCATATTTTTTATTTTTTTTAGAACCGTGGTGGCCGCAAGATCAAATCCCGACTGTACCAATGAGTTTTTCTGAACTTAAGTACAGTGATTATTCACACCACGAGCTTTACGGTGAAGGGAAACATCGAGAGGAAACCTGCATACGTCTGAGAAGACATTCAAAGGCGTATG
Source organism: Drepana falcataria (assembly GCA_945859725.1). Taxonomy (NCBI): domain Eukaryota; kingdom Metazoa; phylum Arthropoda; class Insecta; order Lepidoptera; family Drepanidae; genus Drepana; species Drepana falcataria. Next base: position 5,111,222 of record OX243951.1, on the reverse strand, counting down.
TATAGTCGTGCTTGAGTAACGGCGATGGACTCGCCATCTGTCACGTTGTCACCTGATATATATCCCTCGCGTAAAGCGGGGTATTACTGTATTTAGTTAACGCGAATGGACTAGGGTTAACGAAGGCGAAGTTCATTTTATTTTAATTGCTTTTATATGCAGTTGTGTGACCAACAGAGATCAACTCTCTCCTGTTTCAGGATGTCTTTGAAAATACAACAGTTGTCTCCTACAAGTTGTCGTGTGTCGTCAATATATCCTCGTGACGATGCAATACAACAAATATCTCCAAAGATGACACAATGACGACATTATTAAAGGGAGTATAGCTTGTGCCATCCACGTAGACGCGCCCCACTACCCCCCCCCTATAGTGTACACTGTACAGTGTAAGTGTGCAACCTTCCACTAATGTGTGAGTATTGTCGGTACACACTGATTACCTATGAGTGCACACGCACACTACAATTAATAGCCTCGGGTCATACTGCCCGCATGCCGCGACCCCCTCGACTAGACATTGGGGGGGCGCGGCTTCGTGGGTGGCACTATCTATAATACTAATATTTTTTTGAGATTTTTTTCGTCTGTTTCGACTTTCGTTGTTGATGCGATATTGAAGTCTTAAATTTCAACTTTGATCGTCGATTTCGCGAAAACGTGTTTTTTTAGCATCCTTATTTCTGAGATATATATATATTTATATATATATATATATATATATATATATATATATATATATATATATATATATATATATATATATGTACAAACAACCGTGTAATTCTCCAAGACACCCTGCGTACCACTTACTCGAGCCTTACGATCCCCAAGAGCCGTACCAGACACCAGTATTACCTGCGCGCTCATAGCGCGAGTCAGACACAACAGAGGACACAAACGACACTACTTGGAAGAGAACCTCTTTGGTCAGAGAGAGAGAGAGTTTTTTTTTTAATTATAATGTTGTATGTTGGTATCTTACCACATACAAACCTATAAAAGGGCCGGTTATCTCGACAGATGGGTCATAACGGCGGAGTCTGGTGTATGAAAATAGAAAAAAAACTCCAGTTAAAATTTGTATCGGACGGTTATCGCACTAGGGAGGTCGGCGACCTCGCGAGACAGACGCGGAGGAGACGTTTCTACAAGTTCCACACCCAGTGGGTCGAGTTAAACATTGGCCCGACCTCCTCCGAGTGTGTCTCAATAGGCGCCGTGTTGTGTGAAGCGTGGCGAGATCTCGCCATTTCATACAACAAGAGGCCTTATGCATCCACGGCGGGCGGGGCTGTTGGCTAACTGGCTAAATATCTAGATAAACCACGACATATATATATGTATATATTTATAAATCAAGTGTTTGGTGAAGGTATATACTGTACGCATCAAAAGATAAAGAAAGGCATGTTACGTTGGTTTGGACATATACTAAGAAAGAGTAAAGAAAGATTGACGGAACACACAAATAGCAGATCGATGCCGATCTAGGTAGTAGGAACACGTTCCAACTAGGGTAGTCTAGGTATTTGAGACAAGGGTATTCGCAAGGTAATGTCACTATTTAAGTCAAGTCTAGTCGCAAGATAGTGTCAATATTTGAGACCAGGGTAGTCGCAAATTAGTGTCGATATTTGAGACTAGGGTAGTCACATAGTAGTGTCGATATTAGAGACCAGGGTAGTCGCAAAGTAGTGTCAATATTTGAGACCAGGGTAGTCGCAAATTAGTGTCGATATTTGAGACTAGGGTAGTCACATAGTAGTGTCGATATTAGAGACCAGGGTAGTCGCAAAGTAGTGTCAATATTTGAGACCAGGGTAGTCGCAAATTAGTGTCGATACTTGAGACTAGGGTAGTCACATATTAGTGTCGATGTTAGAGACCAGGGTAGTCGCAAAATAGTGTCGATATTCGAGACTAGGGTAGTCACATAGTAGTGTCAATATTTGAGACCAGGGTAGTCGCAAAATAGTGTCAATATTTGTGGCAAGGGTAGAAGCGGGCAAGTAGCTAAGCCAACAGCGCCCGCCGCCAGAGGGTACAGGGTGGTGGGGGCTGGGGGGGTAGGCGAAGGTACTCACAGTGCATGTCGCGCTCGTGGTCGTACTCTATGAAGGCGTACCCTCGGGGCTTGTTGCTCTCCTTGCTGAACACCATGTGGATCTGGGGGCAGGCGGGGGTCAGTCATGGTGAGCGGACACCGCCGCCTATTGAGGAACCTCCCTAAGCCATGACCTCCATGCTGCACTCTCAAGCAAAGCGGTTACCGCCGCCTATGGCCGCTTGTCCCTGCAGCAGTCTCTCCCCGCCCTCGACCAACTCCATGCTGCACTCTCCAGGGACAACCTCAACGGGGAGCTCATTCCACAGCCTGAGCGTTCGGGAGGAAACTGCTTTGGAACCGCGCAGTGCGAGACCTTTGCGGTTCCAAGGTATGGGGATGAGTTCCCGGCGATGGCGAGATGTGCTGTGGTGGATGGTAGCTTATTGCTTACTATCAGGTGGACCACATGCTAGTTTGCGATCTTGGTATATTAAAAATCCATCCGCCATCTGTCACGTTGGCACCTCTGCAAAATACACCTCTGGCGGAAAGTGGGTGTGTGGGTATTACCTATACACCTCTGCCTACCCCTTCGGGACCCTTGTGGGAAGGCGTGAGGATAACAATAATATACAATTTTATAAGATCAAGGTATGTCTTGTCTGTCTGCCTGTTTCAGACATGTACCAGCCTACCCTGTGGCATGTATACCACGGATGGGTGTCACGGTGTGTGCTGCATACCTTTTTGATAGCTCCATATCCTTCAAACTCTCTCCTCAGCTTGGACTCCGATGTGTCGTAGTTCTGTCGAAAAACACCCATTATTATTAACAATTTTGGAGACAACTTGGCCAAAAGACACTTTAATACTGCGCGCCTGCAACCACTTTTTGTACTTAAGTACAGTGATTGCGGCGGGAGGTCCCAGGCGGGGGGCGGGGGGCTACTCACCACGCGCGCCACGAACAGCGTCTTGAAGGGGTCCTGCGTGTGGTGGGGCGCGGCGGGGGGTCCCAGGCGGGGGGCGGGGGGCTACTCACCACGCGCGCCACGAACAGCGTCTTGAAGGGGTCCTGCGTGTGGTGGGGCGCGGCGGGGGGTCCCAGGCGGGGGGCGGGGGGCGGGGGGCTACTCACCACGCGCGCCACGAACAGCGTCTTGAAGGGGTCCTGCGTGTGGTGGGGCGCGGCGGGGGGTCCCAGGCGGGGGGCGGGGGGCTACTCACCACGCGCGCCACGAACAGCGTCTTGAAGGGGTCCTGCGTGTGGTGGGGCGCGGCGGGGGGTCCCAGGCGGGGGGCGGGGGGCTACTCACCACGCGCGCCACGAACAGCGTCTTGAAGGGGTCCTGCGTGTGGTGGGGCGCGGCGGGGGGTCCCAGGCGGGGGGCGGGGGGCTACTCACCACGCGCGCCACGAACAGCGTCTTGAAGGGGTCCTGCGTGTGGTGGGGCGCGGCGGGGGGTCCCAGGCGGGGGGCTACTCACCACGCGCGCCACGAACAGCGTCTTGAAGGGGTCCTGCGTGTGGTGGGGCGCGGCGGGGGGTCCCAGGCGGGGGGCGGGGGGCTACTCACCACGCGCGCCACGAACAGCGTCTTGAAGGGGTCCTGCGTGTGGTGGGGCGCGGCGGGGGGTCCCAGGCGGGGGGCGGGGGGCTACTCACCACGCGCGCCACGAACAGCGTCTTGAAGGGGTCCTGCGTGTGGTGGGGCGCGGCGGGGGGTCCCAGGCGGGGGGCGGGGGGCTACTCACCACGCGCGCCACGAACAGCGTCTTGAAGGGGTCCTGCGTGTGGTGGGGCGCGGCGGGGGGTCCCAGGCGGGGGGCGGGGGGCTACTCACCACGCGCGCCACGAACAGCGTCTTGAAGGGGTCCTGCGTGTGGTGGGGCGCGGCGGGGGGTCCCAGGCGGGGGGCGGGGGGCTACTCACCACGCGCGCCACGAACAGCGTCTTGAAGGGGTCCTGCGTGTGGTGGGGCGCGGCGGGGGGTCCCAGGCGGGGGGCTACTCACCACGCGCGCCACGAACAGCGTCTTGAAGGGGTCCTGCGTGTGGTGGGGCGCGGCGGGGGGTCCCAGGCGGGGGGCGGGGGGCTACTCACCACGCGCGCCACGAACAGCGTCTTGAAGGGGTCCTGCGTGTGGTGGGGCGCGGCGGGGGGTCCCAGGCGGGGGGCGGGGGGCTACTCACCACGCGCGCCACGAACAGCGTCTTGAAGGGGTCCTGCGTGTGGTGGGGCGCGGCGGGGTCCCAGAGCGCGATCTCCTGCTCCAGCTTGTAGGCGGCCTGCTCGGCGCGCTCGCGGCGGCGGCGCTCCACGCGCTCCTCGCGGGTCTCCACGCGCGTCGGCGGCGGCGTGTCGCCCGGCAGCTGCCAGGGGAACGATACCACTCTACTCCACTGACTCCACTGACTCCACTGACTACGCTGAGGCACACCGAGAGCTTTGCAGTGGAGGGAAACGTCGAGAGGAAACCTGCATACGTCTGAGAAGACGTTCAAAGGCGTATGTATATTCGTGCTTGAGTAACTGCGATGGACTCGCCGTCTGTCACGTTTGCACCTAAAATATATCTCTGGCGGATAGTACTACCTTCTCATCTTTGCCTACCCCTTTGAGAAAGCGTGAAGAAAAGATTTGAAATATACATAGCACAAGTTGCATGTGAGTCTAGAGAGAACCGGTGCTCTATACTCTCCGCCTACCGGTCTGACCCGGCGTCGTGATACTTTGCTTTTATGTTGCAACACAAACATTGCAGAGAGAAACAAACTGTAGATAAATAATGGGCAATTGATAGTTGAAAAAATAAATAGGTGTTTTTAAAGTATTTCTTTTTATAACTAAAAAAAACGTAGCCTATATCCTATTCCTAGGTATAAGCTATAACCATTTCAACTTTCAGCCAAATTGGTTCAGCCCTTTGGCCGTGAAGGAACCGCAAACATCCAAACTTACAAACTTTCACATCTTTACTAATATTATAAAGCTGAAGAGTTTGTTTGTTTGTTTGAACTTGCTAATCTCAGGAACTACTGGTTGGAATTGAAAAATTCTTTTTGTGTTGGATAGTCCATTTCTCTAGGAAGGCTTTAGGCTATCAACATATCATCACGCTACGACCAATAGGAGCGAAGCATACATGAAAAATGTTGCAAGAACGGGAAAAATTATTCATTTTTGAGAGCTTCCGTTGCGTGCGCTGCGTAAACAGTTTAAGTTACGCAAGTATCATGTATGAGGGAATTGTTCCTCTTTAAAAGTTCTAAAAAAAGTCCGCGACAGCATATGTCTATCTTTTAAGATTGACTCACTATAACCTTTTTTATGGCAATCAAGTCCAAGATGGGCTCCTGAACTACTTAACCGGTTTCAATAAAATTTGCACACCGTATGCAGTTTGATCCAACTTAAAAGATAGGATAGCTTACATCACAAATCGACCCGATAGGTGGCGCTGTGATCGTGTTTCAGGAAGTTTTACTTTTTCACCCGGGCGAAGCTGGGCGGGACAGCTAGTTTATAATATTAGTAAGATGCCAGATAGGTAGCAGATGAACTTAAAAATATCTATAATGCTTCAGTTATCCAACAAGATATAATGATATATTGTAGGGTAGGGTGCAGTGACAGATGTCGAGTCCATCGCCGTTACTCAAGCACGACTATACATACGCCTTTGAATGTCTTCTCAGACGTATGCAGGTCTCCTCTCGATGTTTCCCTTCACCATAAAGCTCGTGGTGTAACTAATCATTGTAGTTAAGTTCAGTAAAATACAGTCGGGATTGGACCTTGCATCTTTGTGTTGCAGGTAGCTACTCAAACCACTCGGCCACTACAGCTCTTAAAACTTATGTTGGCAGTATTACATAGACAATTCAGTCAGAAATTATGAAAATTATAACCCCTAAAAGGATAGCTAGGTAGACTTAAACTGAAAACCCTGCACATTGCACTCGCACCTAAGTAGACTTTGTCTGAATTTGTCTGACTCTGTGTAAGATCCATCAAAACTGATAATGGACAAATACATGTTTTGATCAGTCCTTAATAACATACATAAAATTCAGCTTTTAAATTATTACTTAAATATAATGAAAAATCAACACACTTTTACCTCACAAGCAAGTGTGAAGAGACTGATGAATGTGTATGAAGGGAAAGAGGTATGAAGGACTAAAACAGAGAAACTTGCAGGTATTATAAAATAGAAGAGGTTTGATCTACTCTTGGACCAATAGAAATTGAGTGAATATTGAGATTCTTATGTTACAACATCATCATCATCATTTTCAGCCCACACGCACCCACTGCTGGGTATAGGCCTCCTCGGTTCTACGCCAGTGTTCTCGGTCCTGAGCCAGTCTCCACCACAGTTTTCCAGCCACCTTAGCGGTGTTATTGGCCCAGCGGGCGGGTGGTCTGCCCGTCTGTTGTCTTCTGTTTCTTGGCCACCATTCGGTTATCGCCCTTGTCCACCTACTGTCTCCTTGTCTCATCAAGTGGCCTGCCCATCTCCACTTTTTCTTTGTGACCCATGTGCCAACATCGACGACCTTGGTGCGGCGTCGAATTTCAACATTTGGTACACGGTCCACTAGGGATATTCCCAACATGGCTCGCTCCATTGCCCGTTGTGCGACTTTTATTTTATGCATGTTAGCTTTTGTGAGCGTCCAGGTTTCGGCGCCATAAGTGAGGACGGGCATATGTTACAACATCTAAGATCAAATCAATTGGAAGACACAAGGATTGGAAAGTACTCAAAAAGTTAAATATACATTGCACCTTGATCTGAATGGGGCAGCTAATAAACTGTTACATATCAATGCGGGTACAATATTTTAACTTCTGGACACAATATGTGAAGTGCAAGTGGGTAGTTTGTAAGCATTTGTGGTGTTTTGTTAGAGCTCTACTGTCTCTGCCTACCCTGATAAGGACAGCGTATGAATGTACTAATACTAACACATTAAAAAAAATTATTGTATCTAAATAATAGCCAAGACTATAGGCTATTATTACGTAACTTCCCAAGAAGGCAATAAAATTCTGGGGTTTTCATGGTAAAATGGATACAAGAATATAAGCGCAAAATTATGTTTGTCGGGAGGAAGCAAATCAACGAGCATCACATTAGCTACACGCATCATTCATACTTCATTGCCTTTCCATTATTACTACTCAAGAAGCTGCCAATCGAATCTTCGAGAAGATATATACCACGATTAATATGCCATTTTTTCCAAAGCGAAAGGACTAACCTCAAAACAGTCGAGAAATGCGCCGACGCCATCGTAGCCTTTCTGTTTCTTCTCATGGGGAAGCTTGGCTGCTGGCGGCAAGTAGGGTATTGGGTCCCTCGCAGCAAACAAAGCGAGTAGATTCGGCGGTAAAAACTGAGTCATCTTGAGAAATCACGCTTTACAAACAACTGCACATTCTTAAAATACGAGATACACTTTTAGTTAACCTATGCCTGCTTTGATTATAAAGCTAGTCTTTCATTACTTCTCTACTAGATATAATACGAGATCTCAATTTTCATTGTTGCGGAATTCGATCAATAACAATTCACTTTTCCCAACTCGCAAAGACGACGCGTCTTTATTTTGCTTGTTCTAGTCCGCCATTAATATTTTAGTTTTTTTTGCAGATGCGCAAAGCAAGCAAGTGGCAATAAAATTCTACTGTGACCATAGATAATATGCTAATTATATTAAGTTTGTGATATGTATTACTTTTCAGAATAAATCTAAAAATATTCTGATATTACTGAGCTATTTTGTATATTCTTTAATGACGTAAAAATATCCCTGTAGGGTCAAAAAAGCGCGAGTGATGTTGATTTTGCGTCTATAGGCAGCGGTATCTGCCATCCGTCCAGGACAACCGTTTTATTTACTCACGATCACTTTAATCATAGATAAATTTGATATTATAACATATCTATATTAAATAAAACAATTTATAGCAAAAGGACAACGTTTTATTTACTCACAATCACTTTAACCATAGACAAATTTGATATTCTACGTAACACAACGAGCACTTTGTTGGAATCCTAGGACCACAGTCTCGAATCAGACAGCTTAGTTTGCAAATCAAACATTGCGAAAAGTCTTAATAATCAATTATTATTCTTCCACAATTGCAGGCCCATGATAACGAACGCTAGCGTGGCCCCTAGCCCCAAGAGGACCATCATGATTATTGTAAATTTTTTGCCAAGACATGTGTTCTCGCCGCGCAATGGGCCCCTGACAATGAAAGGAGACTCGCCCGGAGCAGGGCCCTTTAAGTTCACCATTACAATGTCGCTGAAAAAAATCATATAATAATAATAATACCTTGGGACAATTCCACATTAATTGCCACAGTCTCAAATTAAGCAATGCTTGTGTTATGGTAACTAGACAACGGTATATTTACTTATATAGATAGACATATAAATAAATACATAGGACATCCAAGACTAAGGTACAAATACTTGTATTCATCACACAAATATCTGCACTCAGCTGGAATCGAGCCCGCGACCTCAAGTTTCGCAGTCAGGAGCTCTAACCACTAGACCAGACGGTAGTCAAATGCTTCAATCACTATATATCTTCAGGCCTTCCCGCCTTCCCACAAGGGTAGGCAGAGGTATGTAGGTAGTACCAGTGTTCAATAGTAGTCTTTGGTAGTACCCACACAACCACTTTCCGCCGGAAATATATTTTAAATGCCAGCGCGACAGATGTAATATAAGACCAAAAAAATTTACTTTTTTTATAAATAGGTTATCAATTTTTTCAATTAACTTATAATAAATAAAACAAGTTTATGCGATCACCACAGATGATTGTAACACTGGCAACACTTAAAATAAATCTGCATATAGGTAATTTTAAAACTTTGATTATATATACCAAAAAGTGCTCAATTTTTCACGACAAAAAAAATAACGCTTTAGAGATTGAAGACATTTAATTCTCAAGAAAAGAAAAATAACACATGAAATCACACCTTCTCACAGTGGGTTCCTGAAAGGGTAATACTTTTTTTTTCCAATAATTATATTGGAAATTATATATATTTAGGTGCCAACGTAACAGATGGCGAGACCATCGCTGCTACTCACGCATACACGCCTTTGAATCTCTTCTCAGACGTATGCAGGTTTCCTCTCGATGTTTCCCTTCATTCAAAGGCGTATGTATAGTCGTGCTTCAGTAAAGGTAATGGACTCGCCATCTGCTACTGCACCTAAAATATATTTCTGGCGCAAAATCGGCGTGTAGGTACTACCTATCCACCCTTGCCTACCCCTTCGGAGATCTTTTTAGGTAGGCTATTCTCCGAAACGTCTGGACAGATTTGGTTGAAAAAAAAAGACACTTAAGGACTAGATATATTTTTCATTTTTCAAGAAAGCACCGACAATAACGCAAATGGCGAGAATAGTGCCTATGATGCTGATGGTGATCATCCAGAGCAGAGGCTTCTTCCTTGATAGATCTTGCGAGGTTATGATGCGGCGATGGAGCAGCACAGAGCTTCTTGACAGACTGGCTGGCAACTAAAAAAAAAAGCAGAAATAGTTTTTTAAAGTGTTGTAAAGCAAAAGAGGTTAGTATGTCTAGGTCTACAGAGAACTGGTACTTAACTCTCTCTTCTTACCCCGTGAGGAGCTCGGCGTGATGGAATATATTTAGTTCTTTTACGAGTAATTAAATCGATGTTCTGATATTTTTTTTTATTTTTTTAAAGATAATAATAAAGCATGAAAGCCGAATAAATGCAGTTGAGATAAGAGCGTTAAGAAGTATGATAGGAGTTAAACTGAGTGACAGGATAAGAAATAGTGAGATAGGGAAACGTTGTGGTCTGAAAGAAGATGTAGTGACAAAAATTGAGAAAGGTATGCTGAGATGGTTTGGCCATGTCGAGAGAATGAATGAAGAACGATTGACGAAAAAAGTGTATAAGGCGAGTGTGAATGAAAGTGTTGGAAGGGGTAGACCTAGGCGGACGTTTGTAGACCAAATTAGGGACGTCTTGAAAAAAGGTCAGGTCAAGAGTACCCTAAACCGAAGAGCATGTATGAAGAGAATAATGAAAGTGGACGAAGCGAAAGAAGTATGTAAGGATCGTAGCAAGTGGAAAGAAGTGGTCTCTGCCTACCCCTACGGGAAAGAGGCGTGAACTGATCTGATCTAAAAGGAATTTGAGCTCTTTTAGTTATAGCAGCAATAATAATTATAATTGAAATAATTATTATAGAATAATCATTTTTTATAAAATTTATATAAAAAATATAATTTCAAATGAAATACTTTATCAAGCTCTAATTTGATCTTTCTAGAGACACTTTCCAGTAACTCTACTTTGTTACGACTTATTTCAATTTATAAATGAATGTATGTAATAATGTTTAATCTTTTGTCTGAATTGCTGTGACTTAATGATATACGAAAAAGAAAGTAGAGTTCTGGAAACCAGCGAAGATGTATGGTGACTGATGGCTGTAGACGTAGCTAAGGAGGTATGTATGGTGACTGATGGCTGTAGACGTAGCTAAGGAGGTATGTATGGTGACTGATGGCTGTAGACGTAGCTAAGGAGGTATGTATGGTGACTGATGGCTGTAGACGTAGCTAAGGAGGTATGTATGGTGACTGATGGCTGTAGACGTAGCTAAGGAGGTATGTATGGTGACTGATGGCTGTAGACGTAGCTAACGAGGTATGTAAGTCCAAAGAGACCTTGCCCAAAGTAACCAATTATGGGAAACATTAATTTTATCATCACACCGTGCCCCTCACGGGTAAGGCAGAGAGAGTAGGTATGCGAATATCTTTCTATTCGGCCATATTCATCATACAAGTGTGGCAAAGACAGTCAAATGACGACGAAAATACAACAAATTAATAATATGAATTCAAAGACAATATAAGTAAACAAAAATAATAAAAATAAAAACACTTACCATCTTTATATTGTTCTGCTTGTTCAAATCACCTCACTACCGGATGTGCACATTTGGCGCCATGTCAGCATGTATTACGTTTAACGTTTCTGTGCACAGAAATTATAAGACTGTTTTTATGGATTAAGTGCACTAATTAATATCCGTTGTGATAAAAATAAGAAATTTTTATATATACCTAACTGATTAAAAGAGTTTGTTAAATGTTTGTCTTGTCACCGCTTCCTACTAAATACAAGCTAAGGTTATGGAGGGTAGAAGTAACGAAGAACATCACAATGTATTTAAGTGTATTTCCGCATTTTTTTTTTATTGGAACGAAGTTCCTTATCGCGCGTTGTGAAAGGGGGCTAGACGGAAAAAAATCTTACGAAAAGTTGTCACGACATTCTTACGAAAAGTTGTCACGACATTCTTACGAAAAGAACACGACACTTTTATTACGAAAATTTAACCTACTGATTAAGTTTATATAACATTATATTTGTTAATAATAAAAAAAATATTATTATAACTTAAAAAAAAAATATATTACAATTCCTTTTTTTGCTGTATATTTATAACCCCCGTGTGAGTGACGTGTGCTTCTTTTATAGACAAACATGAGTATCGAATAAAATCATAGTGTTTTTAAATACCCCAATTATTTGTAAATAGCAAATCGAAATAGTATTAAACATTACAAACTATATAATATAATATATATATATAATATAATAATTATACAAGATGGCACTCCTTAGTTCTACCCTCCATAGCTAAGGTACAGCAATAGACTATGTACTTACTCTGTACTCAAGCTTACTGTTCCATTTTGCCTGGCGGCATACGAGCTCCACAATTTACTCTTAAATCTAAGTTATTAGGTTTTGAAAATAAATTAAACGGTCATGAAAACTTTGACTTTTGAATTTGACATAAGACATTGATATTTTTTCTCGTTTGAGTAGAAATATATTGTCTCTGGGAAGCTCGCATTTTTTAAAATTCGCATATTGTTTATTGCTTGATTTTAGTAGCCGTGCGTGGTGGCCGAGTGGATTCACCTTCAAAAAGGCAACTTGGTTTTTTTGCACAGAATCTCAGGAACTACTGTTTGAATGAAATCTTGCATTATTTAATCCGTTTATTGAAGAAGGCTAGAGGCTGTGTATCATCATGCTAATGCTCAAGGGAGCGTAGCAGAGTAGGTTATAAAATAAAGAAATAAACACCTGTAAGTCTTATTATTTCATACATGCATATTTATTGTCTATACTAATATTATAAAGAGGAAAGATTTGTTTGTAAGAAATTGGCTCAAAAAGTACTGGACCGATTTTAAAAATTCTTTCAATATTTGAATGCTACATTATCACTGATTAATATAGGCTTTTAAATTGCCAGAAAAAAAAATTATGCCAAAATGTATATATATGGCCGAGGGGTTCGAGCAGTTGCCTGCGACGTAAAGGTCGCAAGTTCGAATCCCGACTGTACCAATGAGTTTTTCTGAACTTAAGTACAGTGATTAGTCAAACCACGAGCTTTACGGTGAAGGAAAACATCGAGAAGAAACCTACATATGTCTGAGAAGAAATTCAGAGGCGTATGTATAGTCGTGCCTGAGTAACGGCGATGGACTCGCCATCTGTCACGTTGGCACCTGATATACCTCTGGCGGAAAGTGGGTGTGTGGGTATTACCTATACACCTCTGCCTACCCCTTCGGGGACCCTTGTGGGTCTATATATATATATATATATATATATATATATATATATATATAGATTATTGTATTTTTATGGGCCTTGTTGCATGAAATAAACAGAAATAAGTTCAGTTTTCCTCTTTTTCATTGTTAGTTAGAATACAACTTATCTTTAGGCATAAGGCAGGACATATATGAAATAAAATACAGTATTCAAATCATAAAATACATTTATTTTATTATAAAAACTCAGAATACAACAAAATCCTTTACAATTATTAAAAGGCACAGACATCAACATTACCTTACAATACAACAATAATTAACATTTAATACATACATACATACATACATACATACACATAATCACGTCTTTCCCGTAGGGGTAGGCAGAGACCATATCTTTATATATATATAATTCTTCTGTGAGTGTGTATGTCACTGAACTCCTCTCAAACGACTCGACCAATTTTGATGAAATTTTTTGTGTGTGTTCAAGGGGACCTGGGAATGGTTTAGATTCACAATTGGACCCGATAGGTGGCGCCACCATCTTTTTTTTACCACCCGAGCGAAGCTGGGCGGGACCACTAGTTTTATATATATTTATAAACATTTAAGACGACCGTCTGGTCTAGTGGTTAGAGCTCCTGACTGTGAAACTTGAGTTCGCGGGTTCGAATCCCACTGCGGCCGGATATTTGTGTGATGAACACGAGTATTTGTACCTTAGTCTTGGATGTCCTATGTATTTATGTATATATCTATCTATATAAGTAAATATATCGTTGTCTAGTTACCATAACACAAGATTTGCTTAATTTGGGACTAGGTCAGTTTGTGTGGAATTGTCCCAGGTATTTATTATATATAATATATCCTCACGCCTTCCCACAAGGATCCCCGAAGGGGTAGGCAGAGGTGGTAATAACCCACACACCCACCTTCCACCAGATATATATTCTAGGTGCCAACGTAGTGTGCGTGTGCACTCATAGGTAATCAGTGTGTACCGACAATACTCACACATTAGTGGAAGGTTGCACACTTACACTGTACAGTATAGGGAGGATAGGGGGGCGCGTCTTCGTGGATGGCACTAGCTATATTTTAAGTAGTATGGCATTTATGTATATTGGGATATTATATAGGGAACTGGCAAGCATGTATTAAAAACCGGATGAAAAAGTGTAGGTCCAGGGATGATTAATGCTCTACTCTCTCCTAGCGTGAGGGACTGGGCGTGATGGCTTATAATTATTATTTAATTATTAAGATATTATTTAATATCACAAAGTGTGCTTGTTGGAAATCTTTAATACATTTTTAATACAAGAGAGGTAGGCCATAACGGGTTTCCCGTTCGTATTTGTATCTGCCCCCCTGGGGCAGGACCTCTACCTTATAGAAGGCCGTAGACAAATAACACTATTATTTGTGTTGTGTTCCTACGCGGTGAATAAGGTTTCCAGTAATGAGCTCCTCGGGGAGGGGGAGGATCGTTATATTGTGTTGACAGCAGTCGATTAGTCCCATTGCAGTCAACACAGTATAACTCTCCGAACACAGAGTGGCAACGCGCAAGTGATACTTCGGTATTGTAAGCGTGGATAGGCTGCGGTAACCGTTTTCCATCAGGTGGGCCGTATGCTTGTTGGCCACTCTTGTTGTATAAAAAAAAAAAGTGTGAGGAGTGGCAGAGAATGGGCCCACCACCCTCGCTATGCGCTGGTAGCAACAATATAAGGCAAGTATATGTTCACATCACAATTATTACTTTCAAGTTATGCGACAGGCATCGCTCTGTGGTTCACCCATTTTCCCACTTTTATCTGACTGTGGGTCACTATCCTGGAAGAAAAAATAAGTCATGCTCAATGATAGTCCCGACTGTACCAATGAGTTCCGAACTTAAGTACAGTGAGTCACGGTGAAGGAAAACATCGAGAGGAAACCTGTGTTGCGCCTGCACTGCGATACCATACCACTTATACGTCAGGACAAGAGGAGGCGGCGTGGCCGAGAGGTCACAGCACCCGCCTGCCACGCAAACGGCGCGAGTTCCAATCCCGACTGGATTGAGGAGTTTTTCTACATTTAATTACAGTGAGGCACACCACGAGCTTTACGGTGAAGGGAAACATCGAGAGGAAACCTGTGTTGCGCCTGCACTGCGATACCATACCACTTATACGTCAGGACAAGAGGAGGCGGCGTGGCCGAGAGGTCACAGCACCCGCCTGCCACGCAAACGGCGCGAGTTCCAATCCCGACTGGATTGAGGAGTTTTTCTACATTTAATTACAGTGAGGCACACCACGAGCTTTACGGTGAAGGGAAACATCGAGAGGAAACCTGTGTTGCGCCTGCACTGCGATACCATACCACTTATACGTCAGGACAAGAGGAGGCGGCGTGGCCGAGAGGTCACAGCACCCGCCTGCCACGCAAACGGCGCGAGTTCCAATCCCGACTGGATTGAGGAGTTTTTCTACATTTAATTACAGTGAGGCACACCACGAGCTTTACGGTGAAGGGAAACATCGAGAGGAGACCTGCATACGTCTGAGAAGACATTCAAAGTCCGTGGTGTGGTTATTATAATAACTAGAATAAGATACACATAAGCTTACTATGTCCAGCCTAGGTGGAGGGTTCTTCGAGAAGAAACGCTTTAAGCCAAACTTAGGGCGGGCGCCGCCTTGAGGGCAGTCAGGAGCTGCGGGGAGCGGCTGGAACAATAATAATATTGTGGACATCTCACACAAAGCCAACTGACCCTAAACTAGGCAGAGCCTGTACTATAGGCATCGGCGACTGATATACACACTTATATAGATGTTAATATACAATAATATTGTGGACATCTCACACAAAGCCAACTGACCCTAAACTAGGCAGAGCCTGTACTATAGGCATCGGCGACTGATATACACACTTATATAGATGTTAATATACAATAATATTGTGGACATCTCACACAAAGCCAACTGACCCTAAACTAGGCAGAGCCTGTACTATAGGCATCGGCGACTGATATACACACTAATATAGATGTTAATATACAATAATATTGTGGACATCTCACACAAAGCCAACTGACCCTAAACTAGGCAGAGCCTGTACTATAGGCATCGGCGACTGATATACACACTTATATAGATGTTAATATACAATAATATTGTGGACATCTCACACAAAGCCAACTGACCCTAAACTAGGCAGAGCCTGTACTATAGGCATCGGCGCCTGATATACACACTTATATAGATGTTAATATACAATAATATTGTGGACATCTCACACAAAGCCAACTGACCCTAAACTAGGCAGAGCCTGTACTATAGGCATCGGCGCCTGATATACACACTTATATAGAATGATGATCCTCACCTCAACATTAGACTCAGCAATCCCTCCATCGGAGGGCCAGTTGTCTGCAGAGGCCTGTGGAGGCCCGCTGAGGGGCCCGGGCTCGATGACAGGGCCTTTGTCATCATAATCTAAAAATAAAACTGAAATTTGATATATTCCCGTCTCGCTCAAGGATGGGACCGTCAAGAGTGCTCTAAGCTTTGTATAGCATTCATCAGTCTCTCCATACATGCTCTTGTTCCTTGCCCTTCCCGTCCTTGAGAGTCCGATCTATTTGATCCAGGTAGTTGGAACGTGGCCTTCCTCTGCCTCTTCTTGCACACACATTCGCTTTGTATATCTGTTTCGTCAATCTTTCATCACTCATCCTTTCTATGTGTCCAAACCAACGTAACATGCCTTTCTTCATCTTTACAATCACACCTTCGTTCAACGCAATACCTTAATATATATAAATTACGTGTCACGTTGTTTGTCCGCGATGGACTCCTGAACAACTGAACCGATTACAATCAAATTTGCACACCGTGTGCAGTTTGATCCAACTTGAAGATAGGATAGCTTACATCACAATTGGACCCGATAGGTGGCGCTGCGATCGTGTTTCAGGAAGTTTTTACCCGGGTGAAGCTGGGCGGGACAGCTAGCATGTCAATATATATAGCTGTCCCGCCCAGCTTCGCTAGGGTCAAATAATAAGAGCTAAAATACGACAGCAGCGCCACCAACGGATCCAATTGCATTTTGAAACCATCTAGGAACCCACATATCAAATCGGTCCAGCCGTTTAGGTTACGTGACAAAGGCTGACGTGAAGACTTACAGAAGACATTTACATATAAAAAGATTTAAGTATGAATGTGGTACCATGCAGTCCCCCCCTCCCCTCCCCGCCGAGGCCTTGCCCCCCCAGCCCTGCCTGCCCCCCCAGCCCCTCCCGCCCCTCCGCAGCGCGCAGGTACTCCTGGATGGCCTCGGCCCTCTCCATGTACCTGCAAACCACGCAGGGTTAGCAACATTTCTTAATAACATATGTATTTATTTTTGTATACCTTCTATAAGTGATTTCCACGCTTCGTTCAAACAATCTTATTTTTTTTTTTTTTTCTAAAATTCCTGAGGTTTCGTGATGAGTGAGTTCACAAATGGTATCTCCTATATATATAAAGATATATATATATATATATATATATATATATATCTTTATATATATAATCTTCTGTGAGTGTGTATGTCACTGAACTCCTCCTAAACGGCTGGACCGATTTTAATGAAATTTTCTGTGTGTCTTCAGATGGATTTGAGAATGGTTTGGATTCACAATTGGACCCGATAGGTGGCGCTGTGATCGTGTTTTAGGGCATTTACTTTTTTCACCCAAGCGAAGCTGGGCGGGACCACTAGTATATATATATATATATGTCGGAGATATTACGATAATTTAACAATAATTAGTAACTCTTTTGATATTTGTCGTAGATTACGATAATTTAACAATAATAAGTCACTCAGTTGATATTTGTGTTGATTTCAATAATTAGTAACTCAATTGATATTTGTGTCGAACACAATAATTAGTAACTCAATTGATATTTGTGTCGAACACAATAATTAGTAACTCAATTGATATTTGTGTCGAACACAATAATTAGTAACTCAATTGATATTTGTAGTCTGTTACCATAATTGAATACTAAATAGTCACTCAATTGATATTGTTATAACAGTGGAGTGTGAACGCCGTGACGTAACGAGTCACGTGTTCGGAATCGCTTGGAGGGAGAACTGTAACACTATAAATGTTGAAGAGCGATGATTCTAGACACAGCTGATTACAGTGAGCGATACAGTTCGGTCCTTCCAAACGGGACCGTTGGTTCACACGACTCTGTTGATAATTAAGTACCTACTTTGTAACATCGTAATGTGAATTTGTGATTGCTAATACCTGAACCTACATACAATTCTCGTACTGTATCTTCGTGGTTTAATTGCCTGAGACCTACGCCCAGAATCTAACACCAGTACCCAGTACCAGAACCTCTCCCACTGATGTCGAGCGTGCCGCCAATCGAATCGATGTCGACGCGCTCTCTTGCGTTCCGACATATATATATATATAGATTCCGTTGACTTCTCCTAAAGTGCAACCTCATACATAGCACCCACAACAGTGGTGGTGGTGTGAGAGTGGTGGTGTGAGAGTGGTGGTGTGAGAGTGGTGGTGTGAGCGCTCGCCTGGTGAGCTTGGCCGTGAGCGCTTGTCGGCGCGCGGCGTCGGGCTCGGCGCGAGCAGCCGGCAGCAGCAGGCGCAGGCCGGCGCGGTAGCTGCGCAGGGCCGAGGCGGGCCGGGCCTCCTGCCGCACGGCCAGCTGCAGCAGGGACACGGCCTGCACGGCCCCTCGACGTGACCCCCCACATGGTATATGACCCCTCTCACGTCACGTGACCCCCACCCGATATATGACAACCACACCTCACGTGACCCCCCACGGGTTTTATGACCCCCGCACGGCACGACTCTCAAATGACCTCCCACCCTTACGTAATATCATCGCCCCCGAAGAAACCCCCCCCCTACACGTGACCCTCCTTCGCGTAAGATTCCCACCCCTCGTATGACTGCCCCCCGCCCCATATCTGACCACCACCCCCTCGCATGCTCTCGATAAAACATCGGCAGAGAGCATGGTATTGGTAAATCACTGGTGTGGGTGACACCCGGAAAAGTTTATTTAACACCCTAGCACGACTTACCTTCTCATAATTTTCTTTAGAAGGCATATGCTCCAAATCTAGATACTCGTTAGCGAAGAACTCCTCATACGATATCCTCGCATCAGGGTCATGCTGCAGCAGCCGCAGCAGCAGCTCTCTGCAGCCAGGAGTGATGCAGGAGTTCGGGGGGATCTGGGAGACAAATTGGCTGAGGGTGGTGGGAGGAGAAGAGAAATAAAACGGATCTCCCGTCCACAATATCAGTTGCCCGAGCCAGTACCTCCACCTTAGTGTAGTGTAGTGTTGTGTTCCTGCGGTGAGTGAGGTTGGCAGAACTGCACGAGGAATGGCAAGCAGCTGGAGAGAGATGGAGCACAACAAACTGGGGCAGTACCTCCACCTTACAGAAGGTCGCAACCAAATAGCACTGCTAGTGTAGTGTTGTGTTCCTGCGGTGAGTGGGGTTGGCAGAACTGCACGAGGAATGGCAAGCAGCTGGAGAGAGATGGAGCACAACAAACTGGGGCAGTACCTCCACCTTACAGAAGGTCGCAACCAAATGCTAGTGTAGTGTTGTGTGTATGATGCTCTTTCACGGCATAGCGGCTGAACCGATTCTAGCAGGAAATTTTCCTAAGCTACTTTTTCGAACTCCACGCGGGCGAAGCCGCGGGCATAAGCTAGTGATAAATAAATAAATAAATAATAATGGCGGCCCACCTCTATGGGCGCCTGCTTGCGTATCTTGTCCACGAGCTCCTTGAAGGTGCTGGACGAGTAGGGGGCCTTGCCGAACAAGCACTCGTACATTATCACGCCTGCGGACGGACTACGCTGCACTCAAACATGTCACTGTGTACTCAAATATGTTAACATGTACTCAAACATGTTAATCTGTACTCATACATGTTAACTGTACTCAAACATGTTACGCTGTACTCAAACATGTTACTGTGTACTCAAATATGTTAACTGTACTCAACCATGTTACGCTGTACTCAAACATGTTACTGTGTACTCAAATATGTTAATATGTACTCAAACATGTTACGGTGAACTCAAACATGTTAATCTGTACTCAAAATGTTACGGTGTATTCGAACATGTTAACATGTGCTCAAATATGTTAATCTGTACTCAAACATGTTACTGTGTACTCAAATATGTTAATATGTACTCAAACATGTTACGGTGAACTCAAACATGTTAATCTGTACTCAAAATGTTACGGTGTATTCGAACATGTTAACATGTACTCAAATATGTTAATCTGTACTCATACATGTTAACTGTACTCAAACATGTTACGCTGTACTCAAACATGTTACGGTGAACTCAAACATGTTAAGATGTACTCAAACATGCTACGCTGTACTCAAATGTGTTAATCTGTAATGCAAATTTTTATTCTTCTTATCGCTGGATTAACGCAAACGTCTTTTGTTGCACTCAAGTATGTTACGCTCGTTTCTGTGTACTCATTCATGTTACACTGTACTCAAACTTGTTTAACTTATACCCAAAATTAATGCGCCGTATTCAGACATGTAACGCTAACTAAAATATATTAAACTGCACTCCAAAGTGTCACACTATACTCAAATTTGTTACTTGTAACCTGACACTCAAAACGTCACGTCAAAACTACTCAAATAAATCAAGTGCATATTATATAGAGAATTTTAAATGTGGATGTGTTAGTGGTGTGTAACGAGGGTCTGGTGTGAGGAGCAGACCCTCAGGACCCTCACCCACGCTCCAGAGGTCGACGCGGTCGTCGTAGCGGCCGGCGAGCATCTCGGGCGCCATGTACAGAGGCGAACCACGCACTGAGCGGGGACTGTCCAGGGACAGGTGGCCTGCGAAGCTGGAGGGGGGGGGGGAGGGGGGAGAAACATATGGAGTTTGATCAAACCACGAGCTCTGCAGTGAGAGGAGACCTGCATACGTCTGAGAAGACATTCAAAGGCGTATGTATAGTCGTGCTTGAGTAACGGCGATGGACTCGCACCTAAAATATATCTCTGGCTAAAAGTGGATGTATGGGTACTGCCTACTCTCTGCCTAACTAGGCAGAGAGTATAGAGCGCCAGTTCTCTTTAGACTTGCAAACCTCTCAGTTAAAAACTGTTTTCAAAAGAAACAAGGGACAATTTAGATTTTGCTATGATTTTGTGAACATTCCGACTACATATCTAAATTTGCCACCTACTAAACGCTACTGAGGGAACATCGTGTGGAAGTCGTGACCAGGCCTAAACGGCGATGGACTCTCCATCTGTCACATTGGCACCTAAAGCATATATCTGGCTACCTATATACCTACCTCATCGGGGACTTATATATATACATACATATAATCACGCCTCTTTCCGTAGGGGTAGGCAGACACCACTTCTTTCCACTTGCTACGATCCTTACATACTTCTTTCGCTTCGTCCACTTTCATTATTCTCTTCATACATGCTCTTCGGTTTAGGGTACTCTTGACCTGACCTTTTTTCAAGACGTCCCTAATTTGGTCTAGAAACGTCCGCCTAGGTCTACCCCTTCTAACACTTTCATCCACACTCGCCTTATACACTTCAATCGTTCTTCATTCATTCCCTCGACATGGCCAAACCATCTCAGCATACCTTTCTCAATTTTTGTCACTACATATTCTTTCAACCACAACGAATTTTTTTAAGTGGCTGAGGAACAAAAATTATTATAGTGTACAAGAATTTTTAGAAGATAGCTCTTAAAAAAAGGAACACTATATTTGCACGCTGGAATATATCCAGCAAAACATGTTTGTACTGTATATTTGAAAATTGTAACACCTTTATATACCATGTTTTTGCAAATAAAATATTATTATTATTATTATTATTATTATTTTCCTGACTTATATATATGACAGTATGAAAATAAAAAAATGCTAGTTCTCACCCGAAGTCAGCCACCTTCAGAATGTACCTGCCATCAGATCCCTTGTGGAGGAGCAGGTTGTGGGGTTTGAGGTCCATGTGGACCACACCTGCAGAGATGCAGCTGGTGGTAAATGGGATACCAGGAAAATTCAACAGCTTAATCCTACTGCTATTGCTAATGCTACAGCTTGTATGTTTGTTCGTCTTTCGCGCAAAAACTTATGAATGGAATTAGATAAAATTTGGCACAGAGATAGATGTTAGCTGGATTAATAGACAGCCAATGGCCTGTGAAGGCTAGACCTTCGTTCTTTTATAAAAGCTGAAAGTTTCCCAACATTAGAAATAATTATAGCCACCTATACAAGAAGTTCCAATCCTGACTGTACCAATGAGCTTTCTGAACTTACGTACAGTGAGGCACACCACGAGCTTTACGGTGAAGGAAAACATCGAGAGGAAACCTGTGTTGCGCCTGCACTGCGATACCATACCACTTATACGTCAGGACAAGAGGAGGCGGCGTGGCCGAGAGGTCACAGCACCCGCCTGCCACGCAAACGGCGCGAGTTCCAATCCCGACTGGATTGAGGAGTTTTTCTACATTTAATTACAGTGAGGCACACCACGAGCTTTACGGTGAAGGGAAACATCGAGAGGAAACCTGTGTTGCGCCTGCACTGCGATACCATACCACTTATACGTCAGGACAAGAGGAGGCGGCGTGGCCGAGAGGTCACAGCACCCGCCTGCCACGCAAACGGCGCGAGTTCCAATCCCGACTGGATTGAGGAGTTTTTCTACATTTAATTACAGTGAGGCACACCACGAGCTTTACGGTGAAGGAAAACATCGAGAGGAAACCTGCATACGTCTGAGAAGACATTCAAAGGCGTATGTATAGTCGTGCTTGAGTAACGGCGATGGACTCGCCATCTGTCACGTTGTCACCTAAAATATTTCTCCGACGGAAAGTGGCCGAGTGGGGGTATTACCTATACACCTCTGCCTACCCCTACAGGGACGCTTGTGGGAAGGCATGATGTCCGATTACAATAAACTAGTTACCTTTCTCCCTGAGGAACTTGAGCGCTGACGCCAATTGCTGAAGGAAGTAGAGGACCTGGAAACGATTGCAGGTCAATATGGGCCTCGGCTTAAACCACTTATTGTTTGGATTCGATTCCCGCTTGTGCCGAATATTTGTGTGACGAATTATCATAAATATTTATATTATCTTTTCTTTCTTTAAATATAAAGTACATATAACAAAAATGTTAGCTAGGCAGCATTACCTAGAACTAGATATTAAAGAAAAGTGTGTGTATGCACTAGCCGAATCCCGCTATTTCTCTCGCGTACAATTAGATTTCATTGGTAATTGGTTTGTATGCAATAAATAATCCGTTATTAATCTATCTCTGTGCCAAACTTCATCCAAAACCATTCAGTAGTTTATGCGTGAAAGAGGGGCAAAAATCCTGCTCCTCATTTCCATAGGAGCAAATCAGTATCCGGGCAGCATGTTGGTAAGCGGTTACCGCCGCCTATGGTAGCTTGCAACGCTGAAGGCACCGCTCGTGGCGACCCTGCAGCAGTCTCTCCCCACCCTTGACCAACTCCATGCTGCACTCTCCAGGGACAACCTCAACGGGGAGCTTATTCCACAGCCTGAGTTCGCGGAACGGCCACCCAATCCCTTTCTGTTCACGCTTAAACTATCCAATGACAATAGTTGCGGAAAAAATCGTGTCACTACCATACAAGAGATAGCGTGAGAGACAAAGGGGTTGTGTTACTGAGAGAGTAGAGTCTGTAGAGGTTTCTTTATAAAGCCTTGGTATGACTCTGGATGGAGTACAGTCGCCAGTACCTTAGTCTCCGGCACCCTGCCATACCGATGTATGTATTTGGACAGGTCTCCACCGCTGCAATACTCAGTAATTATGTAGATGTTCCTGCAACAAGAATAAGCTTGATAATTTAATGGCACTTTCAGACAACATCATCACGCTAGGCAGAGAGAGTAGAGCGCCAGTCCTCTCTAGACTTACAGTGCCAGTCCTCCTCAGACCTCATAATAACAACCATGTTACCTGTCATCCCAAGTAAAGTTGTGCATGTGCACTATGTGAGGATGCACCAGGGTCTTCAGCAGTCGGATCTCAGTGATGAGGTTGTCCACCGCAGACCCAGAGTGCTTGACGCGAGACTTGTCCACGCATTTGATGGCCACAGACGTCCGGGCACCAACCTTTACATGAAATAAATACTCTATTGGTTCTGGTCTCCACCTCCTTGGCCCTGAGTAGTCCCAGTGTTCAGTATTGTGGCGATATATGTCACTATTATTGGTTATAACAAGCCAGTAAAGAGAATGTGGACATACATCATTTTTAATTCATTTGAAGTCACATTTGAAGTTCTTAATGTTCGCCAATTGTTTATCAAAACTCTGATCCTAAGACAACACTCCTGCCTGACACAGTTGAATATATCTTCCAGGAGGATACACGAGGTTTATAAAGTACCAACATGTAGAACCAAATTCGCTAATGGTTTCTCTTTTTACCTGGGACCATATTTATATAATCGCATTAGTAAGAAAATAACCATGAGAGATAAATCAAGGTATGTTTGTAAAAAAAAACTAAAAAACACGCTTTTTATAGAAAACCGAACTAAAAAATAGAAAATAAATTTCGATAATATCTTAAAAAGCGTGGGGTGCATGGTGTCAATAGTTATAAATATTTTATTGACAGATATGAGTAGAGTGATTATCATTTCGGTAATATCTTAAAAAGCACCCCACGCTTTTTAAGATATTATCGAAATTTATTTTCTATTTTTTAGTTCGGTTTTCTATAAAAAGTGTGTTTTTTAGTTTTTTTTAACTATTATTTATTTTCTACTTTTTAGTTATTAGTGTATTGTCATCGGTCCTCGATAAGTCTACAAAGTTTGAACGAAATCTGGCCGTTTAAAGTGGGTCAAAATCGAGCTCAAAGAAGTCGGTTACATACATACATACATACATACATACATACATACAGGTGAAGCTAATATAAAGCTTGTAAAAAGGCACTCCATGAGTTTTTATGTAATTTAGATTATGATGGAACTGAAGACTTACTTAGGATAGGAATGTAGTTATTAAAAAAAAAAAACCCTCCATTTTTTATTATATTTTTTCTGTTGTATACATTTATTATGTAATTATTATTATTATTACTAGTATATTAGTTTATTATGTTGGCCGTAAAATGGTATGTAGGACATTAAATATACAAATAGCACAAACTACAATAGCCATACGAAATTTACTACAGAGATCTTGTTACCGTAAAGCAAGCCGTGGTGGCCGAGTGGTTCGAGCAGTTGCCTGCGACGCAAAGGTCGCAAGTTCGAATCCCGACTGTACCAATGAGTTTTTCTGAACTTAAGTACAGTGATTAGTCACACCACGAGCTTTACGGTGAAAGAAAACATCGAGAGGAAACCTGCATACGTCTGAGAAGAAATTCAAAGGCGTATGTATAGTCGTGCTTGAGTAACGGTGATGGACTCGTCATCAGTCACGTTGGCACCTAATATACCTCTGGCGAAAAGTGGGTGTGTGGGTATTACCTATACACCTCTGCCTACCCCTTCGGGGACCCTTGTGTGAAGGCGTGAGGATATATATCTTGTTACCAAAATTACTCTGATAATCTTGCGTGTACTTCATGTAATTAGCAAACTGAGATAAGGAATTCGTTTCGAGACACACGTTTTGTTGCAATATTGGGCTCTATTTTTAATGCAATACAGCTTGATATCAAAATTACCTTGCCGTAACACAGTCTCGACTAGCACGGGAGGTAAAACCGTCACAACCAACTCAATATTCAAAAAACTTTTTGTACATTAAAACCCTAGTTACTACATACATACATATCATCACGCCAAGTCCCTAGCGGGGTAGGCAGAGAGTATAGAGCGCCAGTTCTCTCTAGACTTACATACCTCTTTCGCTTCGTCCACATTCATCAGTCTCTTCATACATGCTCGTCGGTTTCGAGTACTCTTAACGTTCCCGTCCTTGAGAGTCCGATCGATTTGATCCAGGTAGTTGGAACGTGGCCTTCCTCTGCCTCTTCTTGCACACACTTTTACTACTACTAAGTTTTTTAGTTACTAAGAACATCTAAACTCACAATGTTTTCCAAATTATGTGTTGATTACGAAGACCATGTTGCTTGTTACCTACCCATAGTAGTCATGTGTTGTTCTGTTATATTGATTTAATTTCTACATTAGTGTAAGTTTTCGTTTTTACTCGTGTTAAACTCAGGTTGTACTCATTTACCTAATAAATTATTATTATTCTTTATTTGAAATACATCTCATATATTACATTTTTAAATATATATATATATAAAAACATATTTAGAAATTATAAATATAGGGGCCCACCGGTATCGGGATCAGGGTCCCAAAGAAAGAAATCTCCTCACAATACGTGCCGTTTCGAGCAGTACTGCTTTCTGCATCAGGCACTTGATCCAACTGTCTAACGAGAGCCTCTTGAGGTGTTGGTCGAGGCTCTTTGCCATTAGGCCATTGGCCGTTATTACTATCGGCACAATGATTGCAGAGTCCACATCCCACATGCTGACAATCTCGTGAGCCAAGTCCAAATATTTTATTTGTTTGTCTTTTTCCGCTTTCACGAGATTCCCATCATGCGGGACAGTAATATCCACAATCATTGTGCGGCGCTCTAATCGATCTATCACCACTATATCCGGCTTATTAGCGGTTATACACCTGTCCGTGATGATAGATCGATCCCAGTACAACGTGACATGACCATTTTCTAGAACTGGGTCGGGCGAATACTTGTAGTACGGCACCTCCGAGTCCACAAGGTTATACTTCAAAGCAAGTTGTTGGTGTATGATCTTGGCCACTTGGTTGTGTCTGTGTAAGTACTCACCGTTAGCTAGATGAGAACAACCAGAGATAATATGTCTCAGAGATTCACCCGGGCGGTGGCATGCCCGACAGATGTCAACCGTGCCGTCTCTTAAAATATATTTTCGATAGTTGTTCGTCATCATAACTTCATCCATAATTGCACAGACAAAGCCTTCGGTTTCCCTGAAGAGATCACCAAAGCGTAGCCAAGCCAGAGATGCTTCAAGGTCTATGTCAGGGTCATGTAGGGCCCGGTAAAAGCGACCATGGAGCTCCTTGCTTTGCCATATCTCCCTGCGATCATTGGTAGTGAGTACCACAGGTTTACGCCAGTTCTCTTTAGCTAAGGAGAGTGCGGTTACTCCTTTGTCCACTGCCACCACATCTCGATGCATACCCACTTCGGTAGAGCGAAAATACTCTCTGAGCTTGTATACTTCGCAATTGTGGAGGGTTTTGGCATTCAAGAAGCCTCGACCCCCACATTTTCTAGGGATGTATAGTCTCATTACCGATTACCGTGGGTGATGCATTCGATATGAGGTGAGCAATGTACAAACTTTTCTATCTGTAATTTCCAATTCCCTCTGAGTCCACTTTAGTACGCCAAAGGAGTACATTAACACCGGCATGACCCATCCATTATAGGCGCGTACCTTATTACCACCAGTCAGTAGGCTCTTTAGTACTTTTGTGAGCCGGCCATAGAATCGGTCCAGTAGTGATTTATTATTATTATTATTATAATTACTTATTTGAGATTGTTGAAACACATATACAAAACAAGTGTTTGCAAAAAGAGGCAGATGAAGACCACGTTCCTGGATCAAATCGATCGGACGCTCAAGGACGGGAACGTCAAGAGTACTCGCAACCGACGAGCATGTATGAAGAGACTGATGAACGTGGACGAAGCGAAAGAGGTATGTAAGTCTAGAGAGAACTGGCGCTCTATACTCTCTGCCTACCCCGATAGGGACTCGGCGTCATTATATATGTAGAACTTAGCCACAAACTGTATATTCAGCTATGTATATCTCATTTGAAAACTGAAGATAAATTTAAGACAAAGAATGTAAATAGGTACTACTGTTTACATTGCCTGATAATAGTTGCGCCCGTTTTTACCTTCGTATACGCTTTGTAGACGGTCGAGTAGCTCCCGGACCCGAGCTTCTCAGTCACCACATACCCCTCTATCTTAGGGAAGGGCATTTTATAAGCAAAATACAATTTTATCACCGAATTTCATCGTTTCAAAATAAATAGGCAAATTTTTAAAACACTCGTTCAGGAATGTCATTTCAATTTGTCTGACAGTGACCGTTTTATTTCTTTATGTACATAATCTTGACATGGATACTAGTTTTAGTAACTCATGTTGAAACAGATAGTAATATATAGAAAATGCCATCCACGAAAACGCGCCCCACTATCCTCCCCTATAGTTTATAGTGTAAGTGTGCAACCTTCCACTAATGTGTGAGTATTGTCGGTACACACAGATTACCTATGAGTGCACACGCACACTACAATTAATAGACTGCACTCATAGGTAATCAGTGTGTACTGACAATGCTCACACATCAGTGGAAGATTGCACAGTTAACACTATAAACTGTAGGGGGGGATAGTGGGGCGCGTCTTCGTGGATGGCACTATCTATACATGTTTTGTCTGTATCGCTTTGCATACCGAATGCTTGATGCCTGTTAAGTAAAAAAAAACCTCGGAAGAAATATATCATGCATATAGCTTTTATTCTTTTACACAAAATTATTGCACCTATAAAATATATTAACGCTATTTTACAAATTCCCTTCTTAAGCTGTATTTTCAGTAGCGGCAACACCGCCCCCATCTTCCTTGTCTCTGGTCTTACTCTTTTTGGCCTTTTTCTTCTTCTTATTCGGGTCTTTCTGTTTATTCATATCATTGTATTTCAACAGTTTCTTGTACATTTTCAGCAATTGTTTTGCATCTTTTTTCATTTCTTTGGTCACATTCTTATCGCCTTCTCCATTCTTTTCAGCTCCTACGGGGTCTACATACTTGGTAGAAGCTTCTAGAGTGTTGTAATGCTCTATGGTGCCTTCTTCAAGACTGACTTTTACAGGTTCAGCAACCTCAGCAACCACTTCCTTTTGTGCTTCCACCAATCTAGTTTCTTCAATTCTTCTCTTCAAATCTTTATTCTTCTTCCTCAGCGCATTGAGAATATTTGAAGTAGTCATGACCCGCTTCACCTTAGTACTCTCCAAGTACCTGTCCTTCCACGAGACATTTTCCGCTTGACAGCTGTCATTATCATCTGTCACTTGTCCAATCTCATCTATCTTGGCCGAGAGCGCTGCTATTTGCTCGGCAGTAGGTTCCTTGGACAGAACAGTCCCGGCAACTTCGTAGCACGACGAATCATCGGAAAGTTCGAATACGTCATCTGTATTCTGTTCTGTTTCTTTTATCTTTTTCTTGGATTTCTTTCTCTTCTTTATCTTCTCATCGGGAGCAGAAACTACTTCTTGCACATCTATAGCTTCGACTTCTGAACTCTCTCGATCTGTTAGCTCTCCCTCGGACTTGTCATTCACACTCTCTGCGTTCGTACATTCCTTATTTTCTTCACCAGCTTCTTTGACTATTTCTCCATTATCCTCACTAGTTAGGTTACTTTCTCCATTATTTACTTGAGAACCTGTGTTTTCTAAAGGTATGTCGCTTATTGTTGCTATTTTAAGTACAGTATCTAGACTTAGTGCATTTTCAG
This sequence comes from Drepana falcataria, assembly GCA_945859725.1. Taxonomy (NCBI): domain Eukaryota; kingdom Metazoa; phylum Arthropoda; class Insecta; order Lepidoptera; family Drepanidae; genus Drepana; species Drepana falcataria. The sequence continues at coordinate 5,081,765 of OX243951.1, read as the reverse complement.
AGTTATTTTGGGTATCCATTTCTAATGCCACTTCCACAGATACCTCAGGAGCACCACCTTTCTTCAACTCTTCACCTATCGCAGTGGCGGCATCATCAGACCTTCTTCTTTCTTCCTCCTTTGCGGTTTCCGGTAATATCTTATCCTCTCCATCCTCTTTAGACTTCGCTTCTTCACTCTCTATGTTTCCAACTGCGTTTACCAAAACCTTATCCGTAACAATTTTGGCATCTTTTGCTTTCTTGCTTTTACTAACATTATCTTTCCTTTTCTTATCCTTGTCATCAGAATCAGAACTGCTCTCTGAGTCTTCAGAGCTGGACACAGTATCATAGTGTTGTCTGTCAAAGTCTTCGAGCAAATCCATCTTTTCCGAATCTGACAATTGTAGAGTGATTTCATCGTGATCACTGCCTTCTTTATCTTTCCTCTTCTTTTTATCTTTTTTCTTCTTCTTCGGTTTATCCGTCACTTGCTCTGCTACTTTGTCGGTGTCATTTGAGTTGGTACTGGCAGTGCTGGGTGCTTGCACGGTAGGTTTATTTCTGTTTAATTTTATTTTTCTCGTTGGTTTTGTCTGTGGTACTGTTATTATTAAGTCATTGATACGTTTGGTCACTGTGGGTGTATGGGGGGCCTCTTGCATCTCCGGCACTTGGGATACTGTAAGTATAGACGGTAATATGTAAGAGAGGTAGGGCATAACGGGTTTCCCGTTCGAATTCAGAGCTGCCCGACTGGGGCAGGACCTCCACCTTATGGAAGTCCGTAGCCAAATAACACAATTTATTGTGTTGTGTTCCTACGCGGTGAATAAGGTTTCCAGTAATGGGCTCCTTGGGGAGGGGGGAGGATTGTTATATTGTGTTGGCAACCGAGGGATTAGACCTATTATTGTTGCCAACACAGTATAACTCTCTGAACACAGAGTGGCAACGCGCAAGTTACTTCGGTATCGTGAGCGTAAATAGGCTGCGGTAACCGTTTCCCATCAGGTGGGCCGTATGCTTGTTTGCCACTCTTGGAGTATAAAAAAAAAATTAAAAAAAATAGACAAATTATTATAAATAATAGTTAAAAAAAAAACTAAAAAACACGCTTTTTATAGATGACCGAACTAAAAAATAGAAAATAAATTTCGATAATATCTTAAGAAGCGTGGGGTGCATGGTGTCAATAGTTATAAATATTGTATTGACAGATATTAGTAGAGTGATTATCATTTCGGTAATATCTTAAAAAGCACCCCACGCTTTTTAAGATATTAGCGAAATTTATTTTCTATTTTTTAGTTCGGTTTTCTATAAAAAGCGTGTTATTTAGTTTTTTTTAACTATTATTTATTTTCTACTTTTTAGTTATTAGTGTATTGTCATCAGTCCTTGATACGTATGCAAAGTTTCAAATTAATCAGACTTCTGGAAACTGGTGAAAATTAAGTTCAAAGATTCCGTTACATACATACATACATACATACATACATACAACCCAAGCTAATATAAAGCGTGTAATAAAAAAGGCAACTTGGCCGGTTGAGCACCTGCTGCAACACAAAGGTTGCAAGTTCCAATCCCGACTGCACCAATGAGTTTTCTGAACTAAGGTACATTAGTCATTGCGGTGCTTAAAGGGTGTGAAAATATTCCTGCAGGGTCGGCAACGCACGATGTTGTAAGCGTATAAAGCGGTTATTTTAAACGTCAAGAGTACTCGAAACCGACGAGTATGTATGAAGAGACTGATGAATGTGGACGATGCGAAAGAGGTATGCAAGTCTAGAGAGAACTGGCGCTCTATACTCTCTGCCTACCCCGTTAGGGACTTGGCGTGATGATATGTATGTATGTATTTTTTTGCGTTGCGTATGCGTTTCGTTAACATAACAACAAAAAATGTATGAGTGTGTATGTACCCTGTCCTGCAGCCTCCAACTGCTGTATGTTGGGTTTCTCGTCGTCACTGCTGATCTCCACCACCTCGGGCGGCTCCTCCTTGATCACCACCTCATTATCCGAGGACGCGTGGTCCTCCACCAGCGGCTCCGAGGCTCGTTCTGTGGGGTTGGTACACTGCAGCAGGCAACTGGTAGGCTTGTAAACTAAACCCCCCACGACAATCGGGCACTTATAGGTGTCCCCTTGGAAAGAATAAATTTTAATAAATTTGAATTAATAATAGTGTAAAAATTCTTAATAAATAATTTAAAAAAGTGGGGTGCATGGTGTCAATAGTTCTAAATATTTTATTGATATCTGTCAATAAAATACTTATATCTATAAGAATAGAAGATTTATTATTTCGACAATATCTTAAAAAGCACCCCACGCTTTTTTTAAATTATTTATTAAGAATTTTTACACTATTATTAATTCAAATTTATTAAAATTTATTCTTTATTTTTTAGTTTAGTTTTCTGTAAAAAGCGTGTTTTTTTTAGTTTTTTTTTAAACTATATTTATTATTAACTTTTTAGTTCGATATTTTTCAAAAGGGAGCCAGAGAAACGGCTACGAGAACCAAGAAAGGCCGCAGGCGCGCTAATTACCCACGGAGAGTTACATACTGACATACTGACATACAAGTGAAGCTAATAAAAAGCGTATAAGATGAACAGATTCCTGCAGAGCTGGCACACAAGGTGGTGCAATTTCTTTTTACGCTCTCCTTTACTCTGTAGCTCTCTCGCATTCTCTAGCTTTATTTTACTCTCTTGCTCTCACGCACTCTCTAGTTCTCTTGCGTTCTCTCTTTTATACTCTCTAGTTGTCTTCTCTTTTACTCTCTAGCTTTCTTGCATTCCCTAGCTCTCTTTTACTCTCAAGCTTTCTTGCGCCCTTTGCGCTCCCTAGCCCTGTCCCCCACCCGCCCCCTTCTCTCCCCCCCCCCCCCCTCCCCCCCGCCCCACTCACTGAGCGCCTGCTCGCAGTGCAGCTGCGCCCGGATGGCGCGAGCGCGCGCCTGCAGCTCCAGCAGCTCCAGCACCGTGAGCCCCCCCTGCCTCCCCCACCCGCCCCCTTCTCCCCCCCCCCCTCCCCCCCGCCCCACTCACTGAGCGCCTGCTCGCAGTGCAGCTGCGCCCGGATGGCGCGAGCGCGCGCCTGCAGCTCCAGCAGCTCCAGCACCGTGAGCCCCCCCTGCCTCCCCCACCCGCCCCCTTCTCCCCCCCCCCCTCCCCCCCGCCCCACTCACTGAGCGCCTGCTCGCAGTGCAGCTGCGCCCGGATGGCGCGAGCGCGCGCCTGCAGCTCCAGCAGCTCCAGCACCGTGAGCCCCCCCCTGCCTCCCCCACCCGCCCCCTTCTCCCCCCTCTCCCCGCTCGCCTCGCCGCGCGACTTCCTCTTGCCCTTGGACCGACGTCGGTGCTTGTGCTAGCGAACACAACATACTCCAGTAAAGCGAGTGCTATTCACACGTGTAGTGAGAAATTGCGCTTTTTTAACTGCAGTTTTGAAATAGATAGATTGGACTGTTACATTAAATGTTATGTATACCCCACATGTTAGTATACATATCCAGCTAATAAGCTATCTTTGTGCCGAATTTCATCCGAATCAGTTCAGTTGTTTTTTCGTGAAAGCATAAAATTAGATCATACATACTTATGTATGAATGAAATTTATTTATTTTGAAGAATACTTACAGGCTAATAGCATGAACAATGATCCTACAAATATCATCAATATTAATACTTACATGATATATATAAGTATTGATTAAGTTCTGACTAGGGTATCAATAGTAATTGATTCTATATGTAACAAAATTATAAGCACAGAATTTTTAGATAAGTATCACTAAACACATTTGCTATTTTCTAACTAAAATATAAAAGGCTGTGAAAAAAAAAAGCCGTGGTGGCCGAGTGGTTTGAGCAGTTGCCTGCGACACAAAGATCGCAAGTTCGAATCCCGACTGTACCAATGAGTTTTTCTGAACTAAAGTACAGTGATTAGTCACACCACGAGCTTTACGGTGAAGGAAAACATCGAGAGGAAACCTGCATACGTCTGAGAAGACATTCAAAGGCGTATGTATAGTCGTGCTTGAGTAACGGCGATGGACTCGCCATCTGTCACGTTGGCACCTAATATACCTCTGGCGGAAAGTGGGTGTGTGGGTATTACCTATACACCTCTGCCTACCCCTTCGGGGACCCTTGTGGGAAGGCATGAGGATATAAAAATAAAAGGAGTTAATAAACCAACATATAAAGAAATATTCAATGTTTTGTATCTGAATTCTTTCCTGCCAATGTATTTTTTATCTTTTTTTAAGGAGTTTCATCGCAGAGCGACTAATGCCACCCCGTGAGGTCACCTTAATGTAAAAGTTATTAAAAACTACACATTTAAAAAAAAAAAAATTTTTTTTTATACCACTTGGGTGACAAACAAGCATGCGGTCCGCCTGATGGTAAGCGGTTACCGCATGTATAATTTCAATTAACCTCTTATTTCATCAGAATTAGGGTTCACCGGGATACAGTTACACAGACCCACATCCTAGCTACATCCAATGACAGTTCTTCTGAAATCATTGTTGGACAACTAAATTGTTTAATCTGAGAACATGCTGTTACCTTTTTCTTCTTGCTGCTAGTCTCGCTGAGGACATCGTCATCCGAGGATATGCTATCCAAAGATATAGTTTCCATTTCAGGGGACGGAGATGGACTGGATGACTCTGTATCCGATGGAGGCTCTCCACCATCGAGGATAGCGCAGAGGCGCTTAGAACTTATACCCAGGAGCTGTTCACAGGAATTTCTTGGTAAAAATGGGAGTTGCCAATTACAATTGTAATTTCTTTAGTTTGGACATATGAAGGGATGAGTGAAGAAAGATTGACAAAAAACAGATGGAAGAGAAAGAGGAAGTATTCCTAAGTGGAAGTAACTTAGTATTTCGTACAAAAAAGTAAATTTTCCAACTATCTAGATAGTTTTTTGTGACAAAAACGAAATAGTAAAATGAATGTTATTACATTGTATCACAAGCTGTTATGAATGTGAAAAAGTTCGGAAATTCTAGAAGGCTAGTCTTTTAAACTTGCCGACTTTAGCGCGACTCAACGGGGGGAGGACCAGGTCGCGCAAAGGATCGCAGTCTCTGTCACCAGTCTCGGCATGATAATTATGTACGTAAGATGAATAAAAAATTACTAACTTCCTCTGTGCACAACTCCTGCAGATCATCAGAACTGATATTCCTCACACATTCAGGCGCCATGGCTTTTATTTCTTTCGATTTGAGCACAGTGAACACTTGATGCATGAGCTCGACTCGATCGTGAATGTAATACGCTAAGTCGTGTTCTTGCTGCGCCCGGCTGAGTGAAGTCGATGTTTCCGGCTTCTCTTTTTTCATTTTATGCTTTTTTTGTCGATTCATAATTATTCAAGACCGCTTTATTATTAAAAATATAGCGCATAAACTTTCGATACACTTGCAAGTCCTGCAGCTGTTTATTTGTCAACTATGTAATACTACAAATTTAAAATGTTTAATCGAACTTACAAGCGAGTAACAATTACTACCTTTTTAATTTAGTTGGCTTGGACGTGTCTTTTGAGGTTTTGGTTAATATTGCCATATATAAAAAACTGTGTAACGTAAACATTATACCAGCACAGAATAATGATAATAGTCGTAAATAAAACGATTGTAAAATTGTTAACAGTTTAATTTATTATGTCAATTCCGTATCAATATTTAAATTTAAAGACTGTTGACGGTTATCTTTACGCTATATATAGAGGAAAAAATGCGTTCATGAATTATAAATTACTTTCAAGGTTAAGATATTACAAAAGATTGTTTATTAGGTGGTTTTTTAAGAAGAAAACATAAACCATAATGTACGGAAAATCATTTGTTTCATTGACAGAATATCAGAAAAGAAAGGAAGACGTTTAGGTGCTTGCTTAGTATTAAATGTAGAACATTTTATTCGAATCATTTGCTCATGAATTCTTAATTAAATATCCTGCGGACAAAATGCTGCTAGAAGAGCTATTAAGCGTGTATATGGACAGGGCATTGCAAAGCGCCTTTGTAACTCTTCTATTGCATGTGTGTCCAAAGGTATCAACTCAGATAAATTATCTAAATCAAATGTATTTGGAACAACCGGCGAATTAATATACGGAGTTTGGTTATTATTGAACGCGCTCATTCGGATTTTCGCGCGATCACAATGACAACAAATAAGGAGGTTGTCGAGAAATTGTACGAAAGTGAAAATTTCATTGTTATAAATAAACCTTTTGATATGTACATTAATTCTGACAATGAAAATGAAACGGTAAGTCTAATTTACGAGCGCATTTTATTTAGACTTGATATAATTTGATAGGATAAAAAACTCTTTGATAAACATTGACTGTCACTTTGTAAATGTTGCCACCTAGTTAATTTTAAAAACTACCAAATTTTATTTTATTATACGCGTGCAAAATGTGCGTTGTGTTAGACTTCTGCCTACCACTTTAGGGACACTTGTGGGGAAGATTCCTGCAGGATGAACAACGCGCGATTGATAGCCTTAGTATGCCAAGCGTCTAAAGGCGGTAGCTTGATATAGCTAGTGCCATCCACGAAGACGCGCCCCACTATCCTCCCCTATAGTTTACAGTGTAAGTGTGCAACCTTCTACTAATGTGTGAGTATTGTCGGTATACACTGATTACCTATAAGTACACACGCCCCCTACAATTGATACACTCGGGTCATACTCCCCGCATTCCGCGACGCCCTCGACTAGAAATTGGTGGGGCGCGCCTTCGTAGGTCACGTATATGTTCGCCGCATTAGTTGTAAAAAAGAGGTTTGAAGATACAAGAAAATTAAATATTACTTTTAACCTCTGTTCAGAACACAGTGACCTACCACATTGGATCACCAGACTCGCACCTCTCAACCTCCGTCAATCCCCTCCACTTTGTGCAAAGGCTGGACTACTCTACGAGCGGAGTGCTGTGTATAGCTAAGAACAAATCCAGTGCGGCTAAGGCGGGAAGACTGTTCGAGAAGAGACACGCTAAGAAGTATTACTTGGCGATTGTCAGAGGTCACGTGGACTTTGAACTTGGAGATGTGGAGTATCCGGTGGGTGAGTAACTCTAATAATCTCTATTGGTCTTCATCATCATCAACTAAGAGCTCTTGTCCGCTCTAATGTGAAGGACGCGTGATGATATGTATGTAGGTCTGTAAGTCTAGAGAGGACTGGCGCTCTACTCTCTCTGCCTAGCGTGAGGGGCTCGGCGTGATGATATGTATGTAGGTCTGTAAGTCTAGAGAAGACTGGCGCTCTACTCTCTCTGCCTAGCGTGAGGGGCTCGGCGTGATGATATGTATGTAGGTCTGTAAGTCTAGAGAGGGCTGGCGCTCTACTCTCTCTGCCTAGCGTGAGGGGCTCGGCGTGATGATATGTATGTAGGTCTGTAAGTCTAGAGAGGGCTGGCGCTCTACTCTCTCTGCCTAGCGTGAGGGGCTCGGCGTGATGATATGTATGTAGGTCTGTAAGTCTAGAGAGGCCTGGCGCTTTACTTATTTGGTAACGAGGTTGTTCCCTCCGCTCCACAGGCATAGACGCTTCCACAGCGGAGTCCAGTCACAAGATGCTGGCTGTCACGAGCAATAGCAGTATGTCTTCCAGTCCTAGCGTGCAGTTCCGTAAGGCTCACACGCGCATGTTAGCACTTGAAAAGGGATACTATAACCGGGACCCTGCGACTGTGATGCTGATGAAGCCAATCACTGGTAAATATATTCTTAATAATAATATCCTCACGCCTTCCCAGAAGGGATAGAGCCATGCCACGGGCTTTACGGCGAGGGAAAACATCGCTTGAGAAAACATTCAAACTTGTATAGTTCTGCTTAAGTAACGGCGATGGCGTATAATAACCACACGCCTTCCCATAAGGGTCCCGAAGGGGTAGCAGAGGTGTATAGGTAATACCCACACACCCACTTTCCGCCAGAGATATATTAGGTGTTAGTTATTACAATTGGTGTAATCGTTATAGTTAACAATAAATAAATTAAAAACTTCGATAATACAATCCACTAGTTACTCGGTTTTCACCTTTTTTTTTTTTTTATACAACCAGAGTGGCAAACAACCATACGGCCCATCTGATGGGAAACGGTTACCGCAGTCTATTTACGCTCACGATACTGAAGTATCACTTGCGTGTTGCCACTCTGTGTTCGGAGAGTTATAGTGTGTTGGCAGCATAATGGGTTTAATCCCTCTGCTTCCAACACAATGTAACAATCCTCCCCCCTCCCCAAGGAGCTCATTTTATATGCCTCTGTCGGCAGTCCCCAAAGATTAATCGCATGTGTTTAATGACACCATGAGTGCGTGCTGTTCAATTGTTGGGTGCAAAGGTCGACGGCACCAGCTGCGCGTGCACAGCAAGACCATCGGCCACACCATTCTAGGCGATTACACGTACAGTGGCGCTGTCGACGTCACTCCGCACAGGATGTACTTGCACGCTATAAGGTAACTTTTACCCCCACCTAAAACAATTACCACGGTGTTGCCCTATTCTTTAAATCAAAAAATCTATAATCTTTTATACAACGTAAGGGAATAGCGACTTATTAAACATCACAGACTAAATATTAAAAAGCTCTCTTTCTGCTCTCATCTCTTGCTTTGTCCACGTCCAGTTAAGAGATAAATATATCCTCACGCCTTCCCAAAACGTACCCGAAGGGGTAGGCAGAGGTGTATAAGTAATAACCACACACCCACTTTCCACCAGAGATATATTTTACGTGCCAACGTGACAGGAGGTGCTAATGCTCTTGTGTCGAACTTGTCGTCTTGTGTCGTCTTGTGTTGTACTCTTGCCCTCCCCGTCCTCGAGTGTCCGCTCGATGTGGTCCAGGTAGTTGGAACGTGTTCCTCCGCCTCTTGCACACATTCGCTTTGTATATCTGTTTCGTCAACCATTTTTCACTCATCCTTTCTATATGTCCAAACCAACGTAACATGCCTTTCTTCATCTTTAACATAACATCCAATTACATACATATGCTTATAATGAAAATATCTGTCTCTCTGTCTATCTGTCTAAGCCGTGGTGGCCGAGTGGTTCGAGTAGTTGCCTGCAACAAAGATCGCAAGTTCGAATCCCGACTGTCCCAATGAGTTTTTCTGAACTTAAGTACAGTGATTAGTCACACCACGAGCTTTACGGCTAGATGATATATTATATTATTATCTGTCTCCAGGCTGGTACTTCCGCTTGAACAAGAGCCCCTGGACATCCACACCTTGGAGCCTTTCTTCTCGTCACCTGAGCTGAAGGGCTCCTGGAAGAGTTTCCACGTCGTGCACAAGTACAGTACCTTGCCGGAACTCCTTGGTTGTTGTGATATACTCGACAAGTGCTATGTTATTGGCGTCAGATACAAATTATTTACGTGTACCGACTGAAATACATTGATCTGTTTGTAATTTATTGAATGTAGTTTTATTTACTTAGCTAGCTGTCCCGCCCAGTTTCGCTCGGCTGAAAAAGTAAAATTTCCTGAAACAGGATCGCAGCGCCACCATTGTGAATCTAAACCATTCTCGAATCCACCTGAAGACAGAAAATTTCATTAAAATCAGCGTCCAGCGGTTAACATGAGCTGAAAGAATTTAGCTACTTGATGGCGAGACACCCTGGTGTCGTCCATAGGCGGCGGTAACCGCTTACCATCAGGCGGACTATCCCATGTGAAATAGCACAGCACAGTGATTCGCATACACACAATCCAGCTGGCTTTCATGTTTAGGCTGCTGTTGTAGCTAGCCCTCACCCTGACACTGCACCAGGAAGCGCATATCTTCTTGCAATAGCCTGATTATAGGTTAGATTGTGATCGGTTGAGTTTAACTAAGTGGAATATGAACTGCATTCGTTTTATAGTTTCTTATAAATAAAACATAAAACCATGTTTCGGTGTGATCGTTAAATAATGTTTTAATTATGTTATCTTTGGAGCTATTTGTTTTATTGCATCGCCATGAGGAAGATATTCACAACACCCAACAACTTCTAGAAGACAACTGTTCTATGTATGTATTTTATTAAATAAACTTTCATGGAGATATTCATGCAGTTTCCATTATCACACATCTGGGCTTACAAGGGAAAAAAAGCGGTATCTTGTGCGTATAATACATCCGCTAAAATGTACGCAAAAATAAACTGCATTTACTTGGTATTGTACTCTAAAGCTGGTAACATTTCATGTCAGACATTGTTTATTATTTGACGTGACGCCTAAAGTCACAGGTAGAGGACGCTACTTTGGTCTGGTTGTAGTAGGTTCGTCAATCCTGTGTTGAAAATAAACATCAACAACGGCTACTATATTGATTGAATCAAGTGTAAAATAGATGTGATATCATCGATCTGTGATCTTAAAGCGAATTAAAATTTAATTATGGACGATTTGTGTGCCGCTTGTCTGTGTACAGGGCGGAACTTAAGTTTGATAGGAGACACAAATGTATATCAACTTTACTCGCAGATACTGAATGAAATACCGGTATTTTTTTATCCTTATACTTATTTTAAACATCATTGCCACAGTAGGTCACTTAATTATGTATAAACATTGTTGGTAAAGTGTAAATTAAAGATATAATCAATGTACATGTACAAGGCTTCTCAAAGTGATATTAAACTCCTTCCCGTCTTCCCGCAAGGGTCCATTAAGGTGCGAAGCTGCTTATCACCTGCTGCATAAAATCAACTCTTATTAGATATATGGTTATACATGTTTGTAATTTTTTTAAATCTTTTTAATAGTTTCTGTAAAAAAAAACCCTTTTAAAACCATGTTTCCACGTGATTATTACTCCCTTTAATAATCGTCATTGTGTCATCTTTGGAGCTATTTGTTGTATTGCATCGTCACAAGGATATGTTCACAATGCCCTGTTACTTCTAGAAGGCAACTGTTCTCTTTTCTGAGATGGTACATATGTGTCATTGATACCAATCTCACATTCCAGGTGTACGGTATGTCTCAGTTTACAATACGAATATGCTGGGAGTGCAAGGCCAAGCTGTGCCGTTTTGACATGTTCAAGGCACAAGTGAAGAGATCGTACTCTGAATTACTACTCTATGTGGAACAGGTGACTGAATTTTAATGCATATAAATATCATGCGTTGCCACAAGTGCCCCGAAGGGCTATGCGGTGCAGTACCCAGTACACAAAACTTACGTCATTGAATGTTTTCTCAAACATATATTTCCTTTTTATATTTTTCCTCTATATATTTTCCTTCACCGTAAAGCTCAAAACTCATGGTGTGACTAGTCACTTAAGTATAGAAAAGTACTTATTGGTACAGTCGGTTCGAACTTGCGGTCTTTGTGTTGCAGGCTGCTCAAACCACTCAGCCACCACAGCTCTAAGATGCCTAAACATGATTTATTAATTCATTGTTAACAATAACAATTTCACCACTTACAATAATTAACAATTTTTGGCAACAAGGAGGGTGTTGAGCTCAGAGTACGGCAAACCGGTGACTGGTCCGTATGATATGTGTTGTGCTCCACTGCTCTGCATAGGGGGGTTCATCATCATCAGCCCTTAGGGGGTTTATGTATGGGGAATGGATAGTCAAGCCTACCACAGATGCAAACACCATTAAAATCTTGTGACACCCATTGTTATCATGTCCAGAACTCCTCGCGGCCGAGCTGCCTCCCTCACCTGCAGGTGCACACGCTGCAGCCCCTCAGCCTCCCCCTGGGGATGGAAGTCAAGGAGGAGGTGGACCTCAAGGACGAGTACGACTGCCTCGACCACAACCAGCTGGAGACGTTCGTCAATGACCTGCCTCAAGCCGTGTGTGGGGCCAGGGGCCGGAGGGAGGGGCGCGGGGGGAAGGTAAGTTCTTCAGTTTTGATTACTTATAATAATATATATATATATACACGCCTTCCCACAAGGGCCCCCGAAGGGGTAGGCAGAGGTGTGTAGGCAATACCCACACACCCACTTCCCGCCAGAGGTATATTAGGTGCCAACGTGACAGATGGCGAGTCCATCGCCGTTACTCAAGCACGACTATACATACGCCTTTGAATGTCTTCTCAGACGTATGCAGGTCTCCTCTCGATGTTTCCCTAATATATATTTTTTTTATTACAAGTTATATATGACGTGGTTTGCGGTGTCTTCTTTTAAGTTGTAATAACCTGTATTATATAAGTTATTAGCTGAACCCGCATGGAATTTAACAAAAAGAAATTGTTCAGTTTCTAAAATAAAAGTAGCCTAAGTTACTCCTTTTTACATCAGCTATCTGCCCGTGAAAGTCCCGTCATAATCTGTCCAGCCGCTTCAGAGATTAGCCGGAACAAACAAGACAGATAGACAGACAAACAAAAAACTCAAATTTTATTTATTTGTATAGATAAGTTAACAAATATATACAAATAAATAACATTGGAGTCTGTTTGTATTTTTTTTTTTTCATACTCCAAGAGTGGCAAACAAGCATACGGCCCACCTGATGGGAAACGGTTACCGTAGCCTATTTACGCTCACGATACCGAAGTATCACTTGCGCGTTGCCACCCTGCAACTACTAACATTAAAATAACCGCTTTTTACTAAATGCATATGGATGTATACACGGTACATATAGCAAATATTGTTTTTTAAAATTTTTGTCTGTCTGTTTGTTTGTTCCGGCTAATCTCTGAAACGGCTGGACCGATTTTGACGGGACTTTCACTGGCAGATAGCTGATGTTAAAAGGAGTAACTTAGGCTACTGTTATTTTAGAAACTGAACAATATTTTTTTTGTTAAATTCCACGCGGACGAAGTCGCGGGACACAGCTAGTTAATAAATAAATGAACCAGTTGCCTCATTGCACACCACGTTTGAGTCGATAGACGCTTGCCTTGGCCATCTACGGATATCTAAATAAGGAAATTAATTATTCAATCTCTACGCAGTCGAAAGATAAGCCTAAGAATAAATTGAAGAAACAAAAAGAGGACATTAAGAAGAAAAAGGTGAAATACAAGAAGCAGGATTCGAACCTTGACCCGAGCGACTCGGAGCCGCCGGACTACCACGAGAGGCAGGAGCGAGCCCACGACGAGAAGCTGACCAGCGACGGGGGAGCTGGCGGAGAGGAGAGGCTGCGTGAGGAAAGTGCGCCTGATGATGCACTAGCCGACGGAGACAATGATAAGGTACTTACACACACATACACACACACACACATACACACACACACACATACACACACACACACACACACACAGACTTTTTATTTGTAACTAGCTGTGCCCGCGACTTCGTCCGCGTGGAATTTAACGAAAAAATATTGTTCAGTATCCGTATATCAGTAAATAAAAGAAGCCTAAGTTACTCCTTTTAACATCAGCTATCTGCCAGTGAAAGTCCCGTAAAAATCGGTCCAGCCGTTTCAGAGATTAGCCGGAACAAACAGACAGACAGATGGAAATATATATTTTGCTATATGTACCGTGTATACATCCATATGCAGTTAGTAAAAAGCGGTTATTTTAATATTACAAACAGGCACTCCAATTTTTTTTATATGTAATTATATATAACTAGCTTATGCCCGCGGCTTCGCCCGCGTGGAGTTCGAAAAAGTAGCTTATGTATTTTCCTGCTAGAATCGGTTCAGCCGCTATGCCGTGAAAGAGCAACATACTTTATAATATTAGAACTTTTAATTTTCGAGTTTAAAAAAAAGAAAAAGTAGCCTATGTACAGGCAAATCGGTTCAGCCGTTTGGCCGTCATGGAACCGCAAACATCCAAACTTACAAACTTTCACATTTATAATATTAGTAAGATTAATTTATTTATTTATTTATTTATTTATTTATTTATTTATTTATTTATTTATTTATTTATTTATTTATTACAAAATTTATATATATAAGCTAACAGCTATATAGCCAAAGCACTTATATATGTACACTTAAGTGAAAAAGAAACATATGCTGTATACAAATAATTAGGCAAATTATACAATTAATCAATATATGACTACATACGGAGATACAAATGTATGTGCCGACGTATTGTGCCGACAGTGTCGCTAAACAAGTCCAACTGTGGGTACTGAGCGAGCATGTCATTCATAGCTATGATGGCGCGCGCTGAGGGCGCGGCCTCAGCACGGCGCGTGCGTGTGCGCACGGCGCAGGCAAACAACTTTCGGCGGCGACGCGGCCCCGTGCAACCAGAGCCCCAATTGAGATCCCTGCTGGGTATACCTGCTAGTCCTATCCGCCCCAATGCATTGGGGTTATCGACCGTATTGGCTAGCAGTCCGCAATAATGTTTCAGCAGCAGCAGCTTTCGCCTTGTTTTCAAGGGAGCTAAGCCAACCATCCCTGATACAAACATTGATGGATACAAATAGGGATAGTATCCAAACTTCCGCTTATACAGAAATCGGGCAAACCTGCGCTGTACTCGCTCTAGCATGAGTGTGTATTTATCCTCGTAAGGGTCCCATACAATGGCGTTATATTCGAGTTTGCTGCGTACAAATGCTTTATACAACGTGGTGGCAACTCCAGTATCCCCGAATGATGACGAAGCTCTCATTATGAAGCCAAGAGCTTTGGTGGCATCCTTACATGCTGAGATCATGTGGTCTCTAAAGTCCAAGCGATGGTCAAGCCACACTCCCAAGTCCCGCACCTTATCAACCCGTTCAAGTGGGATGTCATCAATCGTGTATGTGACTTGTATGGGTTGACGCGCACGTGCAAAAGATACTATTTTACATTTGGACGCATTGAAGGCCAAGCGGTTAATAGAACTCCAGCGTGCGACAGAGGCAATATCTTGCTGTAGGGCCCTACAATCATCCATATTCTGAACTGAAAGGTACAGCTTAAGATCGTCAGCAAACATTATGCACTTGGCGGTGTTAACGAATGTAGGCAGATCATTCACCATTATAAGAAAAAGGGTAGGTCCTAGGGTACTACCCTGACTAACACCAGATCTTGTATAGAAACAGTCTGTGTCGTATCCGTCTAACCGTACATATTGCCTTCTGTCCTGGAGGTAATTTGCAAACAATCTCAGTAGTTTCGGAGTAAAACCAATAGCCGCCATCTTTGCCAGTAAGATATCGTTGTCTACTGTGTCGAACGCTATTCTGAAGTCAAAGTATGTCGCGTCGACTTGACGCCCACTATCCATTTCCTCCGTAACATAGTCAGTAAAATTTATATGGCATGTAGCCGTGGATCGTTGACTTCTAAAACCATGTTGGCAATCGGACAAATGAGTGCGGATCTGTGCGCTAATGCGGCAGTCAAGGATGTTCTCAAAAACTTTGCCAAATACTGAGTTAAGTTGCTTTGTTGCCATCTAATTTAATTTACGGGATCCTGATGACATTTGTCCCACATTACTTGAACCTACAACCCAAATAGGTTAGTTAACCTTACCATTACAGTGTAAAGAGAAGAAGAGAAGACGAGAAGACATCAAGAAGAAGGTGAGGCACAAACAGCAGGATTCGAACCTCGACCCGAGCGACTCGGAGCCGCCGGACTACCCTGAGATGCAGGATTCACTCCATGAGGAGAAGATAAGCAGGGACGAGGGAGGTGGTGGAGAGGATATTGTTCATGATACTGCACCAGCCGAGGGAGACAATGATAAGGTACTTGCACACACACACACACACACACATACATACATACATATCACGCCCAGAGACCATCGCGTCCACCTTCATCAGTCTCTCCATACATGCTCTTGTTCCTTGCCCTTCCCGTCCTTGAGAGTCCGATCCATTTGTTCCAGGTAGTTGGAACGTGGCCTTCCTCTGCCTCTTCTTGCACACACTTTCGCTTTGTATATCTGTTTCGTCAATCTTTCTTCACTCATCCTTTCTATGTGTCCAAACCAACGTAACATGCCTTTCTTCATCTTTACAATCACGCCCTCATTCACGCCAGTTGATTTGCGAATTATCTTAATATATATATTTCTTGTGTGCGTGTGTATGTGACTGAACTCCTCCTAAACGACTGGACCGATTTTGATGAAATTTTTTGTGTGTGTTCGTGGAGATTCGAGAATGGTTTAGATTCACAATTGGACCCGATAGGTGGCGCTGTGATCGTGTTTTAGGGCATTTACTTTTTTCACCCAAGCGAAGCTGGGCGGGACCACTAGTATATATATATTAGTTTGAAGAACTATCAATATGTGTTCCCCTAGACCCCTACAGCTGGTAACGGGGAGGTGGAGAAGGAGTTGAGGGACCTCCCCTCGCGGCCGCAGTGCGTGGAGTGCGGGAAGGTGTTCAGCTCCAAGAAGACCTTCAGATATCACTGGAAGTGAGTGTGCTCATGTACACTACACTACACTGCACAACACTACACTACATTGCACAACACTACACTACACTGAACAATACTACACTCCACTGCACTGCACAACACTATACTACAGTGGACAATACTACACTGCACTACACTATTGCACTGTATTGTATACTGCATTGTTTTATTAGAAGCGTAACGTACTGTTTACGGCTTATACCTTTTTACTAGTCACTTAATAGAACGCACTACACTACACTACATTCTCCACACTGCTCGACACTATCTTCTTAATATATATAAATTACGTGTCACGTTGTTTGTCCGCGATGGGCTCCTGAACCGATTTTAATCAAATTTGCACACCGTGTGAAGTTTGATCCAACTTGAAGATAGGATAGGTTACATCACAATTGGACAGCTAGTTATTTGATAGAGAAAAACAAAAGAAAAGAGATCTGATGATTTAATTGTCAACTGTCACTATATTGTACTACACTACACTACACTACACTACACTACACTACACTACACTACACTCTGTTCCAGTGTGCTCCACAAAGGCCAGAACAAGTACCCGTGCCCTCGCTGCGGGAAGGTCTACCAGTGGAAGTCCAACCTCGGCCGACACCTCAGGAGCCATAAGGTAAGGCAATTTCATAAAATTACATAGAACATCCAAGACTAAGGTACAAATACTCGTGTTCTCGGGGGAATTAAACCCGTGACCTCAAGTTTAGCTCTAACCACTAGACCAGCCGTCGTTTGGCACTTTAGCCGCGGTCGTGGATGCTGTGGTGGCTCGGAGCGATGTGATCAATGGTATTGTCGCCGCAGGCGGTGGACCTGGACGAGCTCTACTGCGCCACTTGCGATAAGAGGTTCGCTTCCATCGCCACATACAAGCAACACCTGCGCATCTCGCGAAGGCACGTCACCGAGAGTGAGTTCACGTGAGTAGGCACCAGCCCGGCGACACAGGCAGAGGGGAGGGCACCAGCCTCTACACTTACAGACCTACATACATATCATCACGCCGAGCCCCTCACGCTAGGCAGAGAGAGTAGAGCGCCAGTCCTCTCTAGACTTACAGACCTACATACATATCATCACGCCGAGTCCCCCACGTTAGGCAGAGAGAGTAGAGCGCCAGTCCTCTCTAGACTTACAGACCTACATACATATCATCACGCCGAGTCCCTCACGCTAGGCAGAGAGAGTAGAGCGCCAGTCCTCTCTAGACTTACAGACCTACATACATATCATCACGCCGAGTCCCTCACGCTAGGCAGAGAGAGTAGAGCGCCAGTCCTCTCTAGACTTACAGACCTACATACATATCATCACGCCGAGTCCCCCACGTTAGGCAGAGAGAGTAGAGCGCCAGTCCTCTCTAGACTTACAGACCTACATACATATCATCACGCCGAGTCCCTCACGCTAGGCAGAGAGAGTAGAGCGCCAGTCCTCTCTAGACTTACAGACCTACATACATATCATCACGCCGAGTCCCCCACGTTAGGCAGAGAGAGTAGAGCGCCAGTCCTCTCTAGACTTACAGACCTACATACATATCATCACGCCGAGTCCCTCACGCTAGGCAGAGAGAGTAGAGCGCCAGTCCTCTCTAGACTTACAGACCTACATACATATCATCACGCCGAGTCCCTCACGCTAGGCAGAGAGAGTAGAGCGCCAGTCCTCTCTAGACTTACAGACCTACATACATATCATCACGCCGAGTCCCTCACGCTAGGCAGAGAGAGTAGAGCGCCAGTCCTCTCTAGACTTACAGACCTACATACATATCATCACGCCGAGCCCCTCACGCTAGGCAGAGAGAGTAGAGCGCCAGTCCTCTCTAGACTTACAGACCTACATACATATCATCACGCCGAGCCCCTCACGCTAGGCAGAGAGAGTAGAGCGCCAGTCCTCTCTAGACTTACAGACCTACATACATATCATCACGCCGAGCCCCTCACGCTAGGCAGAGAGAGTAGAGCGCCAGTCCTCTCTAGACTTACAGACCTACATACATATCATCACGCCGAGCCCCTCACGCTAGGCAGAGAGAGTAGAGCGCCAGTCCTCTCTAGACTTACAGACCTTTAAACACACCATTACTCCTCTCGATGTTTTCCTTCACCATAAATTACGTGGTGCGCTCACTATAACTATAGTGCCATCCACGAAGCCGCGCCCCCCAATGTCTAGTGGAGGGGGTCGCGGCATGCGGGCAGTATGACCCGAGTCTATTAATTGTAGTGTGCGTGTGCACTCATAGGTAATCAGTGTGTACCGACAATACTCGCACATTAGTGGAAGGTTGCACACTTACACTGTACACTATAGGGGGGGATAGTGGGGCGCGTCTTCGTGGATGGCACTAGCTATACTGTTTAGACTAGATCTCTTGCCAATAGCCAGATGACATTCTTCATCAGGTTTATGTGCAACGAATGTGGGAAGAAGTTCGTGAATAAGACTGGGCTCCGGGACCACATCGACTGGGAACACCTCAAGAAGATCAAGTTCCGATGTCAACTCTGCTCGAAGGTGAGTTGACCGTCACGTTAGGGCTCATCCATAAGTTACGGCACATGTAAGGGAAGAGGGGGTGATCAAGGTAGTTCTAAGCTTCATACATATCATCACGCCAAGTCCGTAACGTGGTAGGCAGAGAGTATAGCGCGCCAGTTCTTTCTAGACATTTACATACCTCTTTCGCTTCGTCCACATTCATCAGTCTCTCCATACATGCTCTTGTGTCGAGTACTCTTGCCGGCCCCGTCCTCGAGTGTCCGCTCGATGTGATCCATGTAGATGGAATGTGGTTTTCCTCTGCCTCTTCTTGCACACACTTGCATAATCATTCTTCACTCATCCTTTCTATATGAGGTATGCAAAGGTGTCTGTAGTACACTGTAGAATGTCTTCTCAGACGTATGCAGGTTTCCTCTCGATGTTTCCCTTCACCGTAAAGCTCGTGGTGTGCCTCACTGTAATTAAATGTAGAAAAACTCCTCAATCCAGTCGGGATTGGAACTCGCGCCGTTTGCGTGGCAGGCGGGTGCTGTGACCTCTCGGCCACGCCGCCTCCTCTTGTCCTGACGTATAAGTGGTATGGTATCGCAGTGCAGGCGCAACACAGGTTTCCTCTCGATGTTTCCCTTCACCGTAAAGCTCGTGGTGTGCCTCACTGTAATTAAATGTAGAAAAACTCCTCAATCCAGTCGGGATTGGAACTCGCGCCGTTTGCGTGGCAGGCGGGTGCTGTGACCTCTCGGCCACGCCGCCTCCTCTTGTCCTGACGTATAAGTGGTATGGTATCGCACTGCAGGCGCAACACAGGTTTCCTCTCGATGTTTCCCTTCACCGTAAAGCTCGTGGTGTGCCTCACTGTAATTAAATGTAGAAAAACTCCTCAATCCAGTCGGGATTGGAACTCGCGCCGTTTGCGTGGCAGGCGGGTGCTGTGACCTCTCGGCCACGCCGCCTCCTCTTGTCCTGACGTATAAGTGGTATGGTATCGCAGTGCAGGCGCAACACAGGTTTCCTCTCGATGTTTCCCTTCACCGTATATGTATATGATGTCCAGTTGTGCTGTCAATATGTTTGTGTTCGGGTGACCGCTGTCCGCAGCCCTTCAAGTGCCGCCCCTCGCTGTACATCCACATGCAGAACGTACATCGCGACAAGGACAAGAAGGACAACCTTTGCCACGTCTGCGGCAAATCATACCAGGTGAGGGGGGGGGGGAGAGGGGAGGGGGCGGAGTATATAGATATAGAGCCGCCAAGCTGGTTAGCGTGCGGTTTACCTTATGGTAAGCGGTTACCGCCATTCGTATATAGTGTGGAGGGGGGAGGTTGTTTCAAAGATCCCCGGGTCTTTAAAAATAGCACGCTTTAAACGTTATAAACGACTAATGTTAAAAACGTGATCGTTAAGTTTCGAAAGAAAAATTATGTTACACTGACACAACAAAAAGGCATCAAACATAGACAAAAATAAACGAGAAATATAAAGCACGTGAGCATGCGTATCTAGTCGTGGACACTTGGTCACAGGCGCGGGGGGTGGGCGTAGGTTGTCGTCACATAGTCAATAAATATCTATACTTATCTATACTAATATTATAAAGCTGAAGAGTTTGTTCGTTTGTTTGAACGCGCTAATCTCAGGAACTACTGGTTGGAATTGAAAAATTCTATTTGTGTTGGATAGTCCATTTCTCTAGGAAGGCTTTAGGCTATATAACATCACGCTACGGCCAATAGGAGCGAAGCATACATGAATAATGTTGCTAGAACTGGAAAAATTTTCCTTTTTGAGAGCTTCCGTTGCGTGCGCTGCGTAAACGGTTTAAGTTACGAAAATATCATGTATGAGGGAATTGTTCCTCTTTAAAAGTTTAAAAAAAAGTCCGCGACAGCATATGTCTATCTTTTAAGATTGACTCACTATAACCTTTTTCATGGCAATCAAGTCCAAGATGGGCTCCTGAACTACTGAACCAATTTCAATCCAATTGTGCAGTTTGATCCAACTTGAAAGATAGGATAGGTTACATCACAATTGGACCCGATAGGTGGCGCTGCGATCGTGTTTCAGGAAGTTTAACTTTTTCACCCGGGCGAAGCTGGGCGGGACAGCTAGTCGTATATAAAAGTCAGACTCTTTGCGAGATATATTCAAATTAACTTTCCCTAAGCGATGGCATCACCGTAGGGATATACACGGCCCGTATGCGTGGAAGAGATGGAACGATAGCTCGAGAGAGATGGAAGGTGTAGGCACACCTTCCAAGGCTTAGAGAGAGGGAGAGAGTCAGCTCAGGGCTCGTCCCCAGAACTCGGCCAAGCTGAAGTACCACATCGTGGCGATGCACACGAGCGACACGCCCTACCAGTGCCCGCAGTGCAGCGCCGCCTTCGGCTGGTACTCCAGCCTCTACAGGCACGTGCGGGAGGTGCACTACAAGGTACTACCCCGACACTACCCCGCCACTACCCTGACACTACCCCGCCACTACCTGACAATAATACAGTAGCACCCTGCCACTACCCCAGTACTACCCCGCCACTACCCTGACAACACAACTGCCAATTATACAGTACTACCCTGCCACTACCCCAGTACTATCCTACCAATACAATAGTATTACTGACACTACCCCGCCAATAATACAGTACTACCCTGCCACTACTACCTTGCGACTACCCTGCCACTACCCCAGTCCTACCTTGCGACTACCCCAGTACTACCTTGCGACTACCCTGCCACTGACTCAGTACTACCCTGTCACTACCACAGTACTACCCTGCCACAACCCAATTCCTATCCCACCACTACCCAATTACTACCCCACCACCATCCAATTACTACTACAGTACTAATCAATCACTAGCCCACTACCCTAGGTACTCTAGCCTTAACCAGCACGTGCGGTAGTGCACTATAAAGGACGACCCCACTACCCAACTCTGCTCCTTGCCGAAATTAATTCTGCCATACATTTATTACCCGAGTGCGAAATCGCAGGGAATAATTGCATGTATGTCTGTATGTTGTTTACTTTGTTCCCCGTACAGGGTTGACGGCTGAACTGATTTCGAAGAAATCGCTCACAAATGATAGATACACCCGCCGAGGGTACGACAAAACTTCAAAAAATGTACCTACATGTTTTTTATCGCCTTAATTTTGATTAATTACCTCGATAATTTAAATAATCTTCCCGTCGAAAAGGGCCTCCGAAGGGGTAGGCAGAGATACACCCACTTTCCACCAGAGATATATTTCAGGTGCCAACGTGACAGATGTCGAGTCCATCGCCGTTACTCCAGCACGACTATACATACGCCTTTGAATGTCTTCTCAGACGTATGCAGGTTTCCTCTCGATGTTTCCCTTCACCGTAAATATTGTGGATTGTCAGGATTCGAACTTGCAATCCTTGTGTTGCAGGCGACTGCTCGACCACTCAGCCTCCACGGCACTTATTTGTAATATTCTTTATTGTTTAATTAAAGATGAAATTGCAACATAAAAAAACCAAGAAACAGAAGAAAGACGCCTTACTCCCGCCGCTGCAACACTTCCTCCCGCTCTCCTAGCAACAGATGGCGCTGGTGACCACACGGGTAGGCAGACAAGAGCCACTCCTCTCCAGACGTGCAGACCCTCGCTTCAGCCACATTAAAACTACTTTTTATATACACAAATCTATCTTTTATTCAACGTTTAGAACACGAAAAACCTATTTAACATACTAAATATAAAACTAGTTACCTAGATAGACCTAGTCCCAACCTAAGCCTAATTACCTATATAAGTATATGTCCCGCCCAGCTTCGCCCGGGTGAAAAAGTAAAATTTCCTGAAACACGATCGCAGCGCCACCTGTGACCTGTCCAATTGTGATGTAAGCTATCCTATCTTTTAAGTTGGATCAAACTGCATACGGTGTGCAAATTTGATTGTAATCGGTTAAGTAGTTCAGGAGTCCATCGTGGACTTGATTGCCATAAAAAAGGTTATAGTGAGTCAATCTTAAAAGATAGACATATGCTGTCGCGGACTTTTTTTTAGAACTTTTAAAGAGGAACAATTCCCTACATACATGATATTTTCGTAACTTAAACCGTTTACGCAGCGCACGCAACGGAAGCTCTCAAAAATGAATATTTTTTTCCCGTTCTGGCAACATTATTCATGTATGCTTCGCTCCTATTGGCCGTAGCGTGATGTTATATAGCCTAAAGCCTTCCTAGAGAAATGGACTATCCAACACAAAAAGAATTTTTCAATTCCAACCAATAGTTCCGGAGATTAGCGCGTTCAAACAAACAAACAAACAAACAAACTCTTCAGCTTTATAATATTAGTATAGATACATACATACTTATATAGGTAGACTAGCGGTCCGTCCTTGCTTCGCTTGGGTGGATTTTTTTTCAGACCCGGCCACGTGTTGCTGTGATTAAGGTTTTTGTTATATAACATTGTAAATAAATAAATAAATACTTATTCAATCCAGTTAACAGATACCGCCATCTGTTAGAATCGCAGATAATTGCGACTTTCAAATAATATTGCGTCCATAAATTGTGATGTAAGCTATCCTATCTTTCAAGTTGGATCAAACTGCACACGGCGTGCAAATTTGATTGAAATCGGTTCAGTAGTTTAGGAGTCCATCGCGGACAAACAACGTGACGCGTAATTTATATATATTAAGATAAGTGTGTATATAAATACATGCTTATATACATAGCTATCACACAAATTAATCCCATAGTACAAGCCTTGCTTGGGTTGGGGTCAATTTGTTTTTAATTCAAGATTACAATATCCTCACGCCTTCCCGCAAGTATTCCCGAAGGGGTAGGCAGAAAAGGTACACACCCACGTTCCGCCAGATAAATTAATAAATTAAATTGAGAGTTTAGACATATAGAGAGGATGAGTGAAGAAAGATTGACGGAACAGATATACAAAGCGAATGTGTGCAAGAGGCAGAGGAACACGTTCCAACTACCTGGATCACATCGAGCGGACACTCGAGGACGGGGAGGGCAAGAGTACTCGACACAAGAGCATGTATGGAGAGACTGATGAATGTGGACGAAGCGAAAGAGGTATGTAAGTCTAGAGAGAACTGGCGCTCTATACTCCCTGTCACCCTTTAGGGACTTGGCGTGATGATATGTATGTAAATTGAGAGATTCATTTATTTTAATTAGCTTTAATTAATATAGATACCATTACGCAAAACAGACAAACTTTTGACCAGCCTGATGGTAAGCGGTAACCGGCTTTCAGTACCAGAGGCTGTTAATCCTCACCAGCATCATACATCTTCCTAACGGCAGCCAGGAGTTGCGTGACATTCTGGCCAGTTTTGGCCGATATGCCGATGACATCGATCTTTTCCTTCATCTCTTCATAATTTCTCATAGCTTCTGGTAAATCTATTTTGTTCACGACTATGCAACTTTTTCTCTTAATCAAGTTGGCATTGTACTGGGACAGTTCGTATGTTAGGGTCTCGTACTGACCCCAGGGGTCGTAGGTGCCGTCCAGGAGGTAGATCAGACCCTTGCACCTCTCTATGTGCTGAAGGAACTGGATACCTAAAAAATATCATCATCATCACATCACGAGTAGGCAGAGAGTTTAGAGCGCCAGTTCTCTTTTTTATACCACTTGGGTGGCAAACAAGCATGCGGTCCGCCTGATGGTAAGCGGTTACCGCCGCCTATGGACGCTTGCAATACCAGGGGTATCACTCGCGTGACGACCCTGCAGGAATCTTTTCACACCCTTCTTGAAGAACTCCATGCTGCACTCTCCAGGGAAAACCTCAACGGGGAGCTCATTCCACAGCCTGAGCGTTCGGAAGGAAACTCGGTCTGGGGATGAATTCCCCGTCGATGGCGAGAGGTGCGGTGGTAGAAGGTGGAAGTGGGCATCATGTCGAACAATTAACTTACACATGCCATTCCCTAACGGGGTAGGCAGAGAATATAATGTCTGAAAAAAATTACCCAATCCATAATTCTTGTGCGAGCCGGGAATCAAACCCGGCAGATCTGCTATGGCCACTTGCTCGTAGTCGTCATACGGCACCATTCCTGGAATAAAGCTTGATTTACAAATGATCCTGAATGATCTATACTTGTTAGTATAACTCTAGGGGGGGACCATAGGTCATAGGGACCATAGATCATAGGGACCATGGATCATAGGGGTCATATGTCATAGGGACCATAGATTATAGGGGCCATAGGTCATAGGGGCCATAGGTCATAGGGACCATAGATCACAGGGGCCATATGTCATAGGGACCATATGCCATAGGGCCTATTATCATAGGGATAACATGTCATAGGGACCATGTGCCATAGGGACCATATGTCATAGGAGCCATGTGCCATAGGGACCATGTGCCATAGGGACCATATGTCATAGGAGCCATATGTCATAGGGACCATGTGCCACAGGGACCATATGTCATAGGGACCATAGGTCATAGATCATAGGGGCCATATGTCATAGGGACCATGTGTCACAGGGACCATATGACATAGGGACCATGTGCCATAGGGACCATGTCATAGGGACCATAGTACATAGAGACCATATGTCACAGGGACCTTATGTCACAGTGGCCACAGGTCATAGGGCCTACCCAGGTGCGGCCTGAGCGTGGTGAAGGCGTGCGGCGCCACGGCTGGTCGCGCGCGCGTGGCGGCCCGCAGCAGCGAGGACTTGCCCGCGTTGGGCGCCCCGAGCAGCCCCACGTGGGCCATGGACCGCACACACACCACGTAGGCCTGCGCCTCGCCCTCCGCGCCGCACTCCGCCACGCTCGGCGCCTGCCACACACACACACACACACACACACACACACGCTACAGCTGCCTCCTGTTGCAGTTCATCGCCAACTGGTGCAGAATTCAAACATGACAGCATATAATATATTTTCACTAGCTGTTCCCGCGACTTCGAACGCGTGGAATTTAAGAAAAAAAATATTGTTCTGTTTCCAAGATAAATGTAGCCTGAGGTTTTTCCTTTCAACATCAGCTATCTGCCGGTGAACGTCCCGTTAAAATCGGTCCAGCCGTTTCAGAGATTACCCGGAACAAACAGACAAAAAAATAATTTTAAATGTATTTTGGTGAATGTCCCGTGTATACGCGTGTACAACGCGGTCACATTAACTTGACGCATGGCTTTGATGACGTCATTCTGGCGGTCAGGTACGGTGCGGAAAAAAAAGCATGTAGCTAAATAAAAACTATATTTTTTATTTTGGAGCATAGGTTTTATTTGTTAATCTTGCAATATGTTGCATCATGTATTTTTTATACAATATAATTGAAAACTATTTTGTTTCTTTTAAAACACTTTCAACACAAGACTTCTCCCCTCACTGTGTATAGATTTCCCCATGTTCAAGAATTAGTAGTAACAAAAATTGTCCAAAATTAACAAAAACAGTCCAAACTTTAACAATAACGAAAACGTAACAAAATATCCAATAACAACAATAGCAACAGAAAAATAGTCAACATATCGACGCGCGTATCGGTAACAGAGATGCTAACCATACTGACGATTGCCGGGCGAGCTAAGGGAATGCGGGGGGAAGCGGGCGGGGCCTCGCATTCCAGCGATGCGTCAAGTTAATGTGACCGCGTTGTACATCCATATGCAGTTAGTAAAAAGTTTAAAATGTTATTTATTTGAAAAATTGGGTGTATGTTTGTTCCACGCAATAACGAAAGAACAGAATTGAACGCAATTTGGCATGATAAGCATTTGATAGATTATCAGCAAGATAAAAAGTTAAGTTTTACGCCCTAGTAAATGTTTACCTGTTCAGTGTCTGTGAGGAAAAACCTGTTCCCCCTCCCGCCGCAGCCTCCCCGCGCCGCCACGAACATGACGCCCTCCCTATCCAGGTCAGCCACCACGCGACCTTGCTCATCCTGCACTATTGTACCTGGAGCGAACCATAAAAGAAAATATTGCTTCATATAATTTGTATGTATGTTCAAAAGAGGTATGTAAGTCTAGAGAGAACTGGCGCTCTATACTCTCTGCCTACCCCGTTGGGGACTTGGCGTGATGATATGTATGTATGTACCATTACATGCTCTTCGGTTTAGGGTACTCTTGACCTGGCCTTTTTTCAAGATTTGGTCCCTGAAGGGAATAATGAAAGTAGACGAAGCGAAACAAGTATGTAAGGATCGTAGCAAGTGGAAAGAAGTGGTGTCTGCCTACCTCTACGGGAAGACGCGTGATTATAATATAATAATAATATATCCTCACGCCTTCCCACAAGGGTCCCCGAAGGGGTAGGCAGAGGTGTATAGGTAATACCCACACACCCACTTTCCGCCAGAGGTATATTAGGTGCCAACGTGACAGATGGCGAGTCCATCGCCGTTACTCAGGCACGACTATACATACGCCTTTATATATGTATCAAAATCAAAAATCAAAATCAAAATATTTTATTCAACGTAAGGGACACAGGGAACACTTATTGATTGTATGTATTATTAGTATCTGTTACAACTATTCTATGGCCTTAATTTACACAAAAGCCGCATCGGTAGAGTGGTTGAATAGTCTGCAATACAAAATTGCAAGTTCCAATCTCAACTCTATCAATGAGTTTTCCTGAACAATAATTAGTCACAAAAAGTGGGTGTGTGGGTACTACCTATACACCTCTGCCTACCCCTTCGGGGACCCTTGTGAGGCGTGAGGATATATTATTATTATTAATAATAATAATAATATATCCTTTATTGTACAAACACACACATTTACAAAAACAAACAGAAATGACAAAGAAAAACATATAGTAGGCACAATAGGCGGCCTTATCGCAAAAGCGATTTCTACCAGGCAACCCAAGTGTAGAGAGAGATAAGAAACAGAGAAAGAAAAGGTAGGTGTGACAGTTGAGAGGATGAAATAGAAACAATCATTATAATATACAAATAATAGGCATTCTACATAAATAAATACGAAACATATACTTATATAACATACATACAGTAATATATACATGTATACATATATATAAACAAGTTAAAAAGAGAAATAGTGTTCAAATAAAAGCTTTTTGAAGGAGATTAATGTCTGTGCAAGCCTGATGTTCTGGGGCAACGAGTTCCAAAGACGGACAGCTTGCACAGTGAAAGACTTGGAATAGGAAGAAGAGGTGAAGGTAGGAGTTTTAAGGACAAGTTCTCTGGTTTTACGGAGTAGGTGCAGGTTGGAAAAAAGAAATTCAAAGCGTTCCTGAAGATATCTGGGGGCTCTAGGATCAAACAAAGTTTTGTAAAGAAGTGATAGGATATGAGTATACCGGCGAAGTCGGATGGGTAGCCACTTGAGCCTACGGCGAAATTCAGAAACGTGGTCATATTTGCGTAATCCAAATACGAACCGTATGCAGAAATTTTGAAGGCGCTCAAGCTTGTTAAGTTGCTCCTCGGTAAGGTCAAGATAGCTGACGTCAGCATAGTCAAGGATAGGAAGGAGCAATGCTTGGGATAGCTTAATTTTAGCGTCCATAGGCAAGAAATTACGAAGGCGTCTAAGGGACCCCGCGGCTGCAAACATCTTCCGACTTACCTCTGCAACCTGAGGTGCCCAAGATAGAGATTTGTCAAGAAGAATACCAAGATCCCTGACAACATCGCTAAAGGGTATTATAATACCGTCAAAAGAAATAGGCGGCATCTGTTCCCATCTCACCTGGGCTATCAGTCTACTGGTACCAATAATTATGGACTGAGATTTTACAGGATTTACTTGGAGCCCATGATTCCTGCTCCAGTTTGATATGACATCTAGATCCATATTGGTAGCTCTAATAGCACAGGGGAGGGAGGAAAGAGACGCTTGTGTGTAGATCTGGAGATCGTCTGCATATAGGTGGTAAGATGAAGTGAGATTGAGAGTGATTGATTTAATAAATATTGAGAAAAGAAGTGGAGATAAGACGCCACCTTGTGGGACGCCTGCAGACGTAAAACACCAAGACGATAATCTATCATCCAAGCGTATACGTTGCCTGCACCCGAACAAGTAACTTCGAAACCAGTCAACAACCGTTGGAGATACGTTAAGGGAACCTACTATGGCAAGCAGTATGTCGAAATCGACGGTGTTAAATGCGTTGCTGAAATCAAGCAGCGTCAGGATTGTCAGCTGTGATTTTTCCATGCCAGCACGTATGTCGTCAGTGACTTTAACCAAGGCTGTGGTGGTACTATGACCTGGTTGGAAGCCGGATTGGAAGGGATTGAGAAGGTTATGTTTTGCCAAGTGCGTACTCAACTGCTTGTGGACTAGTTTTTCCAACACTTTGGACAGGAAGGGAAGGATAGAAATAGGACGATATTCGGAAAAAGATGTAGGATTGGTTTTTTTAGGAAGTGGAATAATTTGTGCATCCTTCCAAAGAGTTGGAAAGGAGCTGGAGGAGATAGAAGAATTGAAGATATAGGAGATAATAGGTGTGAGGAAATCTAAAAGAGGAAGGATCATTTTGCGGCTGATTTCGTCACATCCGACAGCGTTAGAGGCGATGGATGATATTTCCTTCTTAACGTCACAATCAGCAAATTGACTAAATAAAAAAGTTGGACTGACGGGAGTTGTATTATTATTATATAATTAGTCACATGAGCTTTATGGCAAGGTTAAACATCGAGAGGAAACCCGCATACGTTAATAATAATATTAATAAATTTATTGCCATAAAGGTTACATGTTTCACAGTTAGAGAAGACATTCAAAGGCGTATGTATAGTCGTGCTTGAGCAACGGCGATGGACTCGCCATCTGTCACCTAAAATATATCTCTAGCGAAAAG
The DNA here is from genome assembly GCA_945859725.1 of Drepana falcataria. Lineage (NCBI taxonomy): Eukaryota > Metazoa > Arthropoda > Insecta > Lepidoptera > Drepanidae > Drepana > Drepana falcataria. The sequence goes on along the minus strand of OX243951.1, from coordinate 5,051,965 downwards.
TGAGTGCAAGGGAACTACCTACACACCTCTGCCTACCCCTAGCTACATATATCCTATTGGCCACATGACTCTGCTATCCTATTCAGACTTACCTAAAGGCACTGGCACAATAACGTGACGGGCGCTCTTGCCATGGCAATCTTTATTGTAGCCTTTCTCCCCGTGCGGGGCCTGCGTAACAGACTTGCAGTGGTTGAGGCTCCTCACTGAGTTAGTGGCCTGCGGACAGTCGTCATCGTAATTATTTATTTCATTTTATTATATATAAATAGTGACCTGACCTTCCCCCGCATCCGACACGCTTCTTTGTATTTAGCTTTTTAAGATATACAATTTCGTAGTACATTAATTTGATCTATCTTGTAAGGTTAAGCCAGCGTTTGTGATTTAAGTAAGTAAGTAAGTAAGTCTTGTAATAACTATGTCTATTGTGGTGGTTAGGAAGTAGGTACTAAGACACAACAGTTAGTCCAATCTGGACATACAATATTTCATAAAACAATTATACAATTCTTATTATAAATTAAATATAATTGCCAGACATCACATTACAAATCTTAGAATTTTCCAGCTTTTCTATAATGTGTTATGTATGTATTATACATATAAACCTTCCTCTTGAATCACTCTATCTATTGCTGAAAACTGCATTAAAATCCGTTGAATAGTTTAAAAGATCTCTAAGTGAACAGACAGTGGAAGCGACTTCTTTCTGTACTACGTAAAGATCATCCTCACGCCTTCCCACAAGGGTCCCCGAATGGGTAGGCAGAGGAGTATAGGTAGTGTCCACACACCCAATTTCCGCCAGAGAAATATTTAAGATTCTCTCTAGACTAACCTATTTCGCTTCTCCATATTCATCATTCTCATATTGAACTCACTTGGAAAATAACATGGCCACCATTCCCGCCATCCCCGCCATCGGGTCCGGCGTGGTCCTTACACCACGCGCTGAGGAAGGATATGCAGCCATCACCCCCATTGCCCCCCACAGCTCTTATTCTGTACGAATCCACATAATACTGTACAGTACTTCTAGTCGACTTGCTTTTCAAGCTACGGAGCGCTTTAGGCGCATATTCTGAGTAACAACGCAAAGTTTGATATGAGCTTAGTATTTGAGTTTTACGTAATATATTTATTAAACGCATCTTTTTTTTTGGGCTATTTATTTATTCCCTTATTTAGAGGTTAGACTCATGTTTTGGTTTGAAATTGAATTCGTTGCTTGACATCTTTGACAGATAATATAGTCTGTAAAATCAGTATTTGACAGAGAGTCAAAAATAGCTTTTTTTGTTTTACCAATAAAGAACGGCTAGAACTGACTTAGTTCGATAGTATACTGCCAACACGGTAAACTTGTTTTTTTTTCATTAGATAAGCGTTTGAAGCTTTAGTTCAATATTTAACGCGTTTAATTTGTGTGTTTTTAATTCCGTTCCGCACTGACGGTTTTCATTGTTACAGTATACATTGTAATCTTTGGTTTTCATGCTATTATGCGCAGCCGCGTTTCGTCGGTGATGAAAACAGTGCGTGGGCGTACGTGGGAGTTCCTACTTACATAGTTTCATAAGTTAAATCTTGTTCTTACTAACACTATGGATAATTATTCTATTCTTTCTAAATGCTGTCATCCGTGTACGGATCCGAACAAATCTGTCAGTTACTTGTCAATCTAAATGTCATAACAATAGCTTAATAAACGCGATGCTATTGCTAAGTAAGCCAGTCCATATTACTTTACTCTTTGAAGTAAGCTAAGTTCACTTGAAAAGATAGTTTTTGTGTCCGTTTGTTGTTTTCGTGATTTCTGAAGATAATTGTTAATTAAAATGGATAAAGAAATGAAATACGCATATTCGGGTTCATTATGTGAGGGCTGTCTTAGTCTGGATAGAAAATTGATACTGATAAATAATGTTGAGATGCTAAACTTTTTCCGAGGTATTTTGGAACAAAATGTGAGTTTATAGTTGCATTTAGTTAACTTTTTAGTTATCATGACCCTATACATCTATTCGAATGAAATTGTATGTTTAAATAATATATAGAATGCTATACTTTATGAAATATGTAAGTCTAGAGAGAACTGGCGCTCTATTCTCCCTGCCAACCCAGGTAGGGTAGGTAAATCTTTTATCCAACGCAAGGGACTGTCAGGAGAATGGACAGTGATACCAACTCCCCAGTTTTCTTTTTTAACACTGTTGCCCATTAGATAGGTATGCTGTCACAAGTATTTATAAAAAACCTCAACAACAACCTGTGAACACTGTGAGAAAAAAAAATCTCAAATCTAAGTGGGTGTGTGGGTATTACCTATACACCTCTGCCTACCCCTTCGGGGACCCTTGTGGGAAGGCGTGAGGATATATTATTATTAATTATTATAAAGTCTACAGTTATCCTGAATTGATGGAATCCTTAGTTAGGTATTTACTATTCAACTTGAAATTGTAAATTCTTTTAGGGCTTTGATGGGAACCCTCTGGTACTATGCTGGGAGTGCCTGGCCCTCCTAAAGAAGACTCTAAATTACATGAAGCAAGTTAAACTAGCGCATCAGTACCTCCTGCAGTATGTAAGTATACTTCATTCAGGTAAGGCTAGTGTCATCCACGAAGACGCGCCCCACTATCCCCCCCTATAGTGTACAGTGTAAGTGTGCAACCTTCCACTAATGTGTGAGTATTGTCGGTACACACAGATTACCTATGAGTGCACACACACACTACAATTAATAGACTCGGGTCATACTCCCCGCGACCCCCTCAACATTGGGGGGGCGCGTCTTCGTGGATGGCACTATCTGTACACCAAAAGTGCATTTTATTACAACAAAATTAACAATAAATATTGCTAAACAAATTGGTAACTAGATTAATATAACTGAGGTAGGATATAATTGATTCGATTTTGTATCTGCCCAATTGGAGCAGCCTCCACCTTATAGATGTGACGACTATTGTTTGTGTTGTGTTCCAGGGCGATGAATAAGGTTTCTAAAAAAAAGCTCCTTGGCCAGGCAGCAGAGGGATTAGTACCATTATTTTGCCAACACAGATAATATACAGCTGGTTGGAGAAAACAAGCTGTCCAGTTTATTTAATCGGAAATGACTGTGGTCTCCTAACAATATTATTGTGTTTTAATATTTAAGTATTTAAGTGAAAAAAGTGTATAAGGCGAGTGTAAATGAAGGTGTTGGAAGGGGTAGACCTTGGCTGACGTTTCTAGACCAATTCAGGGATGGCTTGAAAATAGGCCAGGTCAGGCAGTACCCTTAACCGAAGAGCATATATGAAGAGAACTAGCTGCGTCCGCACACTTCGTCCGCGTGGGATAGTGACTTAGCGCAGTTTTTTTTATTGATTTTTGATGCGTGTGTGGATAGGGGATGCCTACGTCATAGTAGCTTTATGCATGCAAGTCTCAGCCCGATCGGTTTAAAATTGACAAACTTCCATAGAAACTTTCATCCCCTATTTTATCCCCTTGGGGGTAGAGTTAATCAAAATCCTCTTCGTCAAATCATCCAAAATCTTAGCAGATGCCTACGTCATAACATCTACCTGCATGCCAAACTTCAGCCCGATCCGTCCAGTGGTTTGGGCTGTGCGTTGATAGATCACTATGTCAGTCAGTCAGTCAGTCACCTTTGAGTTATATAGACATAGAGTCGATAAATTTAAATACTTGGGCCCCTTTGTAACCTCAGACCTGAAAGACGATGCAGATATAGAAAGGGAGCGTAGGGCGCTGTCTGTACGTGCTAATATGATAGCCCGCAGATTTGCGCGATGCTCGACGGGCGTCAAAATAACTCTGTTCAGAGCATTTTGCACGTCCTTCTACACAAGCAGTCTGTGGGTTAGTTATACGCGAAAACAGTACAGTGCCCTACGTGTCCAATATAACAATGCTTTCAGGGTGCTCTTGGGGCTGCCACGCTTCTGTAGTGCCTCGGAGATGTTTGCTGAGGCACGGGTGGATTGCTTCTATGCGACCATACGTAAGCGGTGCACCTCCCTGGTACGCAGGGTGCGGGCCAGCCCCAACGGTATCTTGCGAGTGTTGGCCGATCGCTTCGACGGGCAATACATGAACCACTGCGCCATGATTCATGTACAGGGTGCTAATATATTATTTTAATTAACGTTCATTGTGTATTTTATTAATAATTTTCAGTTTTATATATAATTTTAATTTTAATGTATGTAATATTTTATAATAAATGTAAATGTAAATGGATTAAGTTATCTGAGAAATAAATAATAATAATAATAATAATAGATAATGAAAGTGGACGAAGCGAAAGAAGTATGTAAGGATCGTAGCAAGTGGAAAGAAGTGGTCTCTGCCTACCCCTACGGGAAAGAGGCTTTATATGTATGTATGTATTAGTACTTAAGTGTGGGGGGACAGCTTTTGTTCTAATGTAACCTTTTCTTCCAGCTCCAAACACCAGTCCGGCCGCTGACCACCCTCGCAAACTCCCAACCAGTCCTGTTGGACATCGTACCTGACTGCGAGCTGAAGTGTGAGGGAGATGGGGGCAATGAAGTGGCGTTTATTAAGGTTGAGGCAGAAGAAGATGGGATCGATGATGTGTTTATGGATGTGGGTATATTTTGAAAACCAAACCTTCACGTCTTCCCATAAGGGTATCCGAAGGGGTAGGCAGAGGTGTATAGGTAGTACCCACACACCCACTTTCCGCCAGAGATATATCCTAGGTGCAGTGACAGATGGCGAGTCCATCGCCGTTACTCAAGCACGACTATACATACGCCTTTGAATTACTTCTCAGACGTATGCAGGTTTCCTCTCGATGTTTCCCTTCACCGTAAAGCTCGTGGTGTGCCTCACTGTAATTAAATGTAGAAAAACTCCTCAATCCAGTCGGGATTGGAACTCGCGCCGTTTGCGTGGCAGGCGGGTGCTGTGACCTCTCGGCCACGCCGCCTCCTCTTGTCCTGACGTATAAGTGGTATGGTATCGCAGTGCAGGCGCAACACAGGTTTCCTCTCGATGTTTCCCTTCACCGTAAAGCTCGTGGTGTGCCTCACTGTAATTAAATGTAGAAAAACTCAATCCAGTCGGGATTGGAACTCGCGCCGTTTGCGTGGCAGGCGGGTGCTGTGACCTCTCGGCCACGCCGCCTCCTCTTGTCCTGACGTATAAGTGGTATGGTATCGCAGTGCAGGCGCAACACAGGTTTCCTCTCGATGTTTCCCTTCACCGTAAAGCTCGTGGTGTGCCTCACTGTAATTAAATGTAGAAAAACTCAATGGTCCAGATGGCAAAATCAGCCAAATACATACTGTTAATTGTTAATATATTACAAAATAAGTAATTGATTGTCGAAAAGGCATATAGCCAATATATTTGCAAGTTACAGTAAAAGTAATTAACTAATTGTCATATATGTAACGTGACAGAGAGTCCTGTCACCTACAGACATGCGTGATGAGTTCAACGCGTCTGATGATGAGCCACTGACCAACGTGAAGCGACAGTCCCCGCGACCGAAGAGACAGCGAGGCAGACCACGGAAAACTGACGTAGGTAATATTAACATCAATATAAGTGTGTATATCAGTCGCCGATGCCTATAGTACAGGCTCTGCTTAGTTTAGGGTCAGTTGGCTTTGTGTGAGATGTCCACAATATTATTGTATATTAACATCTATATAAGTGTGTATATCAGTCGCCGATGCCTATAGTACAGGCTCTGCCTAGTTTAGGGTCAGTTGGCTTTGTGTGAGATGTCCACAATATTATTGTATATTAACATCTATATAAGTGTGTATATCAGTCGCCGATGCCTATAGTACAGGCTCTGCCTAGTTTAGGGTCAGTTGGCTTTGTGTGAGATGTCCACAATATTATTGTATATTAACATCTATATAAGTGTGTATATCAGTCGCCGATGCCTATAGTACAGGCTCTGCCTAGTTTAGGGTCAGTTGGCTTTGTGTGAGATGTCCACAATATTATTGTATATTAACATCTATATAAGTGTGTATATCAGTCGCCGATGCCTATAGTACAGGCTCTGCCTAGTTTAGGGTCAGTTGGCTTTGTGTGAGATGTCCACAATATTATTGTATATTAACATCTATATAAGTGTGTATATCAGTTGCCGATGCCTATAGAACAGGCTCTGCCTAGTTTAGGGTCAGTTGGCTTTGTGTGAGATGTCCACAATATTATTGTATATTAACATCTATATAAGTGTGTATATCAGTCGCGGATGCCTATAGTACAGGCTCTGCCTAGTTTAGGGTCAGTTGGCTTTGTGTGAGATGTCCACAATATTATTGTATATTAACATCTATATAAGTGTGTATATCAGTCGCCGATGCCTATAGTACAGGCTCTGCCTAGTTTAGGGTCAGTTGGCTTTGTGTGAGATGTCCACAATATTATTGTATATTAACATCTATATAAGTGTGTATATCAGTCGCCGATGCCTATAGTACAGGCTCTGCCTAGTTTAGGGTCAGTTGGCTTTGTGTGAGATGTCCACAATATTATTGTATATTAACATCTATATAAGTGTGTATATCAGTCGCCGATGCCTATAGTACAGGCTCTGCCTAGTTTAGGGTCAGTTGGCTTTGTGTGAGATGTCCACAATATTATTGTATATTAACATCTATATAAGTGTGTATATCAGTTGCCGATGCCTATAGAACAGGCTCTGCCTAGTTTAGGGTCAGTTGGCTTTGTGTGAGATGTCCACAATATTATTGTATATTAACATCTATATAAGTGTGTATATCAGTTGCCGATGCCTATAGAACAGGCTCTGCCTAGTTTAGGGTCAGTTGGCTTTGTGTGAGATGTCCACAATATTATTGTGTATTAACATCTATATAAGTGTGTATATCAGTCGCCGATGCCTATAGTACAGGCTCTGCCTAGTTTAGGGTCAGTTGGCTTTGTGTGAGATGTCCACAATATTATTGTATATTAACATCTATATAAGTGTGTATATCAGTCGCCGATGCCTATAGTACAGGCTCTGCCTAGTTTAGGGTCAGTTAGCTTTGTGTGAGATGTCCACAATATTATCATTTATTTTTATGATTAATAGCTCCCAAGGAAGAGAAAGGGTTGAAGAAAAGAAAGGAGAAGTGCGGAGTGATCAATAACTCGAGGGTCCAGAAGAAGTTGGAGAAACTCAACGTCGCTCCTGGCCTTCTGGAGATGGTCGTGTTAAGTTGGGCCGAGGTGGGTGGAGTGGTTGTGAGATTAGTGAGGGGCTGATGGCGAGACGAGGGTGAGAAAGCTTGTGTGGTGGATGGTAGATGATCAGCTCCATATTGGTGCATGGTATAATTGATATCGCGTCTGACAGAACAGGTCCCCCTAACTATGCTTACCTTTAATTGGGCCTCTAATAATGGTTGACATTTACTTGTCACTCGGGTTTAACGTTTCTTTTTTTTAATTTACTTTATTGACATGGATACACGTTTTTTAGTCGCACACTTCATTACAATGAATATTAAAGATTAAATGGCAAAGTTTGCTCCTCATTAAAGCAAAAACTACTGAACGCATTTGGCATAGAGCCAGATTATTCGATTAGCTCGTCCCGACTTCATACGGGGCATTTATTTTTTATACATTTTGGCACACTATTTATTATTTCTTGCAATTAAGATAGCCTATATTATTCAGTGATAGTGATTCAAATGGTGAAAGAATTTTTTAAATCGGTCCAGTTCTTCTTGAGCCAATTCCTTACAAACATACTTACTTACAAATATTTCCTTTTTAAAATATTATTATTTATTTATTTATTTATTATTAATGATTATCTTAATATATATATTTCTTGTGTGCGTGTGTATGTGACTGAACTCCTCTCAAACGCCTGGACCGATTTTGATGAAATTTTTTGTGTGTGTTCAAGGGGACCTGGGAATGGTTTAGATTCACAATTGGACCCGATAGGTGGCGCCACCATCTTTTTTTTCCACCCGAGCGAAGCTGGGCGGGACAACTAGTTGATATATAAAACACTTGCATTGAAGTCAAATTAAGCACAAGAAAAAAAATCAACATTCTACCCTAACGGGGTAGGCAGAGAGAGGATAACCGTAGAGTAGAGCACTAGTCCTCTCCAGAATTACAGACAACGCTTCGTCCACATCCATAAGTCTGTCCATATAGTGTTGTAGAATAGGTATATAGTTGTTTCTCAAGCGGGACCTATGCCGCCCATTGCCCGCGCCCTGCAGGTGGAGGAGGAGCGCCAACGCGCGCTTACCTCCCCGCCCTTCACGGCGCTCGCCTACAAGTGCCACAGCTGCGCCGTCGGCTTCAGTCACAGGTTCAAACTGGACAACCACATGAGGAAACACGACCCGGTGAGTGGGGACCACGCCCTGGACTTGTGGGGTGGGGACCAGACACTATTAGCAATCAGTTAAGTATAGGGACCAGCCAAGTGTAGATGGCACTTAAGTGTAGGGACCATCTTAACGTAGGGACCATCTCAGTATAGGGACCATCTCAGTGTAGGGACCACCTCAGTGTAGGGACCATCTTAACGTAGGGACCATCTCAGTATAGGGACCATCTCTGTGTAAGGACCACCTCAATGTAAGGACCACCTCAATGTAGGGACCACCTCAATGTAGGGACCACCTCAATGTAGGGACCACCTCAATGTAGGGACCACCTCAATGTAGGGACCATCTCAGTGTAGGGACCACCTCAATGTAGGGACCATCTCTGTGTAAGGACCACCTCAATGTAGGGACCACCTCAATGTAGGGACCACCTCAATGTAGAGACCACCTCAACGTAGGGACCACCTCAATGTAGGGACCACCTCTATGTAGGGACCACCTCAATGTAGAGACCACCTCAACGTAGGGACCACCTCAATGTAGGGACCATCTCAGTATAGGGACCATCTTAACGTAGGGACCATCTCAATGTAGGGACCACCTCAATGTAGGGACCACCTCAATGTAGGGACCACCTCAATGTAGGGACCACCTCAATGTAGGGACCACCTCAATGTAGGGACCATCTCAGTGTAGGGACCACCTCAATGTAGGGATCATCTCTGTGTAAGGACCACCTCAATGTAGGGACCACCTCAATGTAGGGACCACCTCAGTGTAGGGACCACCTCAGTGTAGGGACCACCTCAGTGTAGGGACCATCTTAACGTAGGGACCATCTCAGTATAGGGACCATCTCAGCGTAGGGACCACCTCCCAGTGATGTGACCGCCGCTGTCAGTCGTCAGGCTCGATGGAGTGCACGGTGTGCTCGGTCCGCTGCGGGGACTCCGCCGCGGCGCTGGCAGCGCATCGCCGCAGGCATCGCGTCAGGTAAACACACACACACACATTCACATACATCACTATTAGTATGGTCCATACACACATGGCGACACATATATAATATGTACAGGTCCCGTGTGTGCAGGTGGCGGGCCCACGTGTACAGGTCCCGTGTGTGCAGGTGGCGGGCCCACGTGTACAGGTCCCGTGTGTGCAGGTGGCGGGCCCACGTGTACAGGTCCGTGTGTGCAGGTGGCGGGCCCACGTGTACAGGTCCCGTGTGTGCAGGTGGCGGGCCCACGTGTACAGGTCCCGTGTGTGCAGGTGGCGGGCCCACGTGTACAGGTCCCGTGTGTGCAGGTGGCGGGCCCACGTGTACAGGTCCCGTGTGTGCAGGTGGCGGGCCCACGTGTACAGGTCCCGTGTGTGCAGGTGGCGGGCCCACGTGTACAGGTCCGTGTGTGCAGGTGGCGCTGCGTGCGCTGCGGCCGTGTGTACTCGCGCGCGGCCGTGTGTGCGGACCACGTGTCCCGCGCTCACGGCGCGCCTGCTCCCCGCCACGCCTGCCCGCTGTGCGACAGGACCTACGCGTGAGTGGCGCACACACACACACACACACACACAGACAATTCATGGTCTATTAGCAGAGGCATCAATCTATATATTGTCTATATATGTATAGGAGATCCCATTTGTGAACTGACTCATCACGACATCTCAGCAACTGTAAGGCCGATTGACTTGAAACACTTTAACGTGGTGCAAATCTTATTTGGACAGCAGACCCTGTTCAGTAGTTATAGATGGAGCAGAGTCGGATCAATATTTTGCGACTTCTGGAGTACCGCAGGGCTCGAACTTGGGACCTTTATTTTTCAATATTTTTATTAATGACATATCAGAATGCTTATCGAATTCAACCCCGTACCTATTTGCAGATGATTTAAAACTCACTCGTATTATAAAAAACGATAAAGACTCAAGTTTACTTCAAACCGATTTAATTAAATTAGACCAATGGTGCGCACTTAACAAAATGAATTTCAATACAAATAAATGTTTCCACATTAAATTAACACGTAAACATCGACCAACACAAACAACTTATACAATTAATGATAATACTATAAAAGAATTTACCTCAATCCGTGATCTGGGATCAACATTGACAGCCAGTTACGCTTTAATGAACATATTTACATTGCTCTTGCTAGCGCATTTCGAGCTCTTGGATTCGTACTACGAATGTCAAGGGAATTTAGGAAACCGTCAACCATCATCCTGCTATACAACAGCTATGTACCTAGTCGATAAGAGTACTGTAGCACGGCTTGGAACCCCACCTACCGAGTCTACATTAACAAAATTGAAGGGATTCAAAAGAGACTGGTTCGTCGACTGGCCTTTCGATTCAATTTGCGACGTTCTATAAACTCCTACAGTAGTAAACTAAATTATTTTAATATCATTTTTACACAAATTGCTTAATAATGACATCGACTCATCGGACTTACTGCGTAAAATATCTATAAAAGTACCACATAGAATGCCACGACACCCTTGCCCTCTGCTCGCAATCCCCAAATGTAGAACCAACCTCGGCAAGCACTCTCCGATTGTTAGAATGGCTAACGAATACAATGCCATTTCCAAAAACTCTGAAGACATAGATATTTTTAATAATAATTTAAAGACTTTTAAAAAACATATTTACTCAAATCTACATAAGCTAGCCCTAACCCAAACTAAACTAAGCAACACCTTACTATGTATCCTTACGCAATATTTTATTTGTTATGTTATGTTAACGAAACGCATGTTGTGATTTCCTACAATTAAGGAACCAATATTGATGTCACCACCTAAACTGTTATGTCGCATGTAATTTTGTATTCCTTGTTGGAAATCCAAGTTCATAAATAAATAAATAAATAAATTTGGTAGAAGTATTCCTTACGCGGTGTAGAGGTCAGCTAAGGACGGATTTTATGAAACTCCATCCGCGAGGTGGAACGCGGGGGTGTTAAAAAAAACACGTTTTTCAACTATTGCTTACTGGTTTGATGGTGGAATAGCATACATTGACAATTGAATGTGAGAACATTGTAGGCTTTGTAGATTCTTAGATCTTGCTAACATTGTTATAATTATCTTGTTTTATGTATGCTTTGTATAGTAAGCAACGACCTATTGTCGGGCCTACGTTGTTCCCCCATACTTGGGTACTATTGCTGTAACGAAACAATATTGTTATTGTATATGCCTAATGATTTGAAAAGAGTAACCATGGAGTTCCTTGCCGGTTCTTCTCCATGGAAGCGACCAACCCGAACCGTGCACCTTTTTCGACGTTTTATAAGTGCCCACCTGGGCCTATGTGAAATAAAAATATTTTGATTTTAATTAAACCCGCGCTAGGTCGTGTTTCAGAAAATTTTACTTTTTCACCCGGGCGAAGCTGGGCGGGACAGCTAGTATTTCCATATGTGAGCATTCAATATCAGCTAAGAGTTGATACGCGGTTATTTGTAATTTTGTCGTAGAACTACTACTAAATATTGTACCTACAAAATATTGGGAAGAAGTTCGTTCCTCATACACACATAAACTACTAAATTGAAATAGATGAAATTTGGCACAGAGATAGATCATCACATCTATACTAATATTATAAAGAGGAAAGATTTGTTTGTTTGTTTGTTTGTAATGAATAGGCTCCGAAACTACTGGACCGATTTCAAAAATTCTTTCACCTTTGGAAAGCTACATTATCCCCGAGTAACATAGGCTATATTAAATTGGACCCGATAGCTGGCGCTGCGATCGAGTTTCAAGAATTTTACCTTTTTACCCGGGCGAAGCTTTCTGTGTGTTTCTGTGTGTCTTAAGCTAGATTCGAGAATGGTTTAGATTTACAATTGGACCCAATAGGTGGCGCTGCGATCGTGTTACGGGCAATTTAACTTTTTCACCCGAGCGAAGCTGGGCGGGACAGCTAGTAATAAATAAATACCTGGGACAATTCCACACAAATTGACCTAGTCCCAAATTAAGCAAAGCTTGTGTTATGGTAACTAGACAACGATATATTTACTTATATAGATAGATATATACATAAATACATAGGACATCCAAGACTAAGGTACAAATACTCGTGTTCATCACACAAATATCTGCCCGCAGCGGGATTCGAACCCACGACCTCAAGCTTCCTAGTCAGGAACTCTAACCACTAAACCAGACGGCCGTCATAGGATATGTTTTTTAACACGAGTAAACCCGAGGGACACTGCTAACACTTCATATAACACAACCGTTTCCCTGGAGAGTACAGCATGGAGTTCTTCAAGAAGGGTGTGAAAAGATTGTGTTGCAAGCGTCTATATGCGGCGGTAACCGCTTACCATCAGGCCTCCCCCCAGGTCGCTGAGCCAGCTGCGGCGCCACGTGCGCTCGCACGGCGACAAGCAGGAGTGCTCGCTCTGCGGGAAACTGTTCCAGGACAACGCCTCGCTGAGGACGCATCTCTTGTGAGTCGACACACGCACACACACACGCGACACACACGCACACACACACACGCCAGACAAATAGCACACACGCCCACACACACATATTTACGCTCACAATACCGAAGTATCACTTGCGCGCTGCCACTCTGTGTTCGGAGAGTTATAATGTGTTGGCCTGGGACTAATCCCTGTGCTGCCAACACAATATAGCAACCCTCCCCCTCCCCAAGGAGCTCATTACTGTAAACCTTATTCACCGCGCAGGAACACAACACAAACAATAGTGTTATTTGTCTACGGCCTTCTATCGGATCGGGCTGAAGTTTGGCATGCAGGTAGATGTTATGACGTAGGCATCCGCTAAGAAAGGATTTTGATTAACTCTACCCCCAAGGGGATAAAGTAGGGGATGAAACTTTGTCAATTTTAAACCGATCGGGCTGAGACTTTGCATAGGCATCCCCTATACACACACATCCAAAATAAATAAAAAAAACCGAACTAAAAAATAGAAAATAAATTTCGATAATATCTTAAAAAACGTGGGGTGCATGGTGTCAATAGTTATAAATATTGTATTGACAGATATGAGTAGAGGGATTATCATTTCGGTAATATCTTAAAAAGCACCCCACGCTTTTTAAGATATTAGCGAAGTTTATTTTCTATTTTTTAGTTCGGTTTTCTATAAAAAGCGTGTTTTTTAGTTTTTTTTAACTACTATTTATTTTCAACTTTTTAGTTATTAGTGTATTGTCATCGGTCCTTGATACGTATGCAAAGTTTGAACTAAATCTGGCCGCTTAAAGTGGGTCAAAATCGCGCCCAAAGATTCCGTTACACTTAGATACATACATAGATACAGGTCAAGCTAATATAAAGCGTGTAAAACATACTTACATACATATCATCACGCCAAGTCCCTAACGGGGTAGGCAGAGAGTATAGAGCGCCAATTCTCTCTAGACTTACATACCTCTTTCGCTTCGTCCACATTCATCAGTCTCTTCATACATGCTCGTCGGTTTCGAGTACTCTTAACGTTCCCGTCCTTGAGAGTCCGATCTATTTGATCCAGGTAGTTGGAACGTGGCCTTCCTCTGCCTCTTCTTGCACACACTTTTGCTTTGTATATCTGTTTCGTCAATCTTTCTTCACTCATCCTTTCTATGTGTCCAAACCAACGTAACATGCCTTTCTTCATCTTTACAATCACGCCCTCATTCACGCCAGTTGATTTGCGAATCTCTTCATTGCGGATTCGATCTAATATCGTTACGCCGCACATTTTTCGAAGAGATCGCATCTCGACTGCATTCAAGCTATTTTCATACTTCCTCTGACATACCCAGGATTCGCTGCCATACAATAAGGTAGGCACCAATATCGCGTTGTGGACAGCAACTCGAGCATTCTTGCTCAGACTTTTACTGCCCATCAACGCCGACATGGCACCATTCACCTTATTTCCGGCAGTTATCCTTCTTTCAATATCTTTTTCATACTTTCCATCTCGTGTGAACATGCTTCCAAGATATACAAATTCATTCATTCATTCGCGTGTAAAAATACTACGCTAAGTCACTATACCACGCGGACGAAGTCGCGGGCGCAGCTAGAACTATATAACAGTTGAGACATTGTTCCAGTATCCACAAAGGCGAGAAGGAGTTTGTATGCCCAAAGTGTGACAAGCGATTCCTGTTCAAGAAGGCCATGGAGATACACCTGGAGACCCACAACGAGTCCGCCAACCTGTACTGCCATGAGGTAAGGCCCCCACCCTTGGCCCCTGCCGGTATATCAAGAACTTTATATATATTTACTATTAGCTTATGCCCGCGGCTTCGCCCGCGTGGAGTTCGTAAAAGTACCTACTATATATAGTGTAGAAGTAATAGTTTCCTACTTTATAGGTAAAATACCTATTTAATAGGTAAAATGTACACATCAAGTTACAGATTTTTTTTTACGCTATCCACATCGCAGGTTTCGTCGGTTGAACATAAAACGCATTCGCCACAGGCTTCGCCATACAGTTTCCTACTAGAATCGGTTCAGCCGCTATGCCGTGAAAGAGCTATATACAAACTTACGCCTTTATAATATTAAGAACATTGAGTAATCTGGAATTTTTGTAATGACAGGATAGAGTTTTCAAACATGTGTCAAAATGAAATGTAATTACTACTTAGGACTAAGGAGTATAGATATCATTTTGATGCAAATCTGAATTACTACTTATAATAAGGCAAATTTTATTCCTGTAGGAACATGGAATTTTTGGGATAAAAAGTAGCCTATATCCTATTCCTAGGTATAAGCTATAACCATTTCAACTTTCAGCCAAATCGGTTCAGCCCTTTGACCGTGAAGGAACCGCAAAAATCCTAACTTACAAACTTTTACATTTATAATATTAGTTAGATCTGTCCGGCCTATCTTCGCTCGGGTAAAAATAAAGGATGGTGGCGCCACCTATCGGGTCCAATTGTGAATCTAAACCATTCTTGAATCCACCTGAAGACACGGAAAATTTCATTAAAATCGTTTCAGCCGTTAAGTAGTTCAATGACTAACACACTACAACTGTGAGGATATATTAACAAAACAACGGTTTTATATTATGAGATCATTTGTATAACAATGCCCCCCCCCCTCCTTCCCCCCCTCCCGTAGCCCAAGCAGCATCAGCTAGCTTAGAGTGTGCGCTAGTATTGAATATCAATATGTTTGTTCCAGTGCGATCTCAATTTCAAGAACAGAATGTCCTACTACCAACACTTGAAGTACAACTTGAAGCACATCGACCCGGCCAAGTTGAAGTAAGTGGCTACACACACACACTCACACACACACACACACACACACACACACACACACACACACACAACTTGAAGCACATCGACCCGGCCAAGTTGAAGTAAGTGGCTACACACACACACACACGACATGGTGTGAAATGACATGACTGCCATGTTTGTCGCTACATCTGTCGTGTGTGTAGTTATATCTGTAATGTTTGTAGTTACATCTGTCTTTTTTGTAGATGCTCCTGTCATGTTTGTAGTTACATCTATCATGTATGTACTAATTTCAGTCATGTTTGTAGTTACATCTGTCATATTTATAGTTACCCCTATCATTTGTAAAGTAAATATTGTCATGTTCGTTGCTATTACTGTCGTAAGCAGATCAGTGGAGTTCATTTGAGAAAGTCCTTGCCTGCAATAATATTGTAGCTTCTAGATGCCCGCTTACCCTCAGGCGTTGTAGAGATATTATTTAAACACAGTTTAGTAATTAAGTTGCCAATTAAACATTGAATATTGTATTTGTAGTTAAGCCTGTCATGTTATGTAGATACGCCTGTCACCTGTGCGACAAGAAGTTCGCCAAAGCGTCGCGCCTCAATGAACATAATCTGGGCGTGCATCTCAAGATCACACCGTTCAAGTGTACTGTGCAAGACTGTACTTTTGTAAGTTTTGTATCACTATATATACTAACTACTGGCTGTACCCGCGACTTCGTCCGCGTAGAATTTTACAAAAAAGTTATTGTTTAGATTCTAAAATAAAAGTAGCCTAATTTACTCCTTTTTACATCAGCTATCTGCTAGAGAAAGTCCCGTCAAAGTTGGTGCAGCCGTTTCATAGATTAGCCGGAACAAACAGACAGACAGACAAAAACTGTAAAAAAAAATGTTGGTGTATGTACCGTATATATTCATGTAGTAAAAAGCCCTTATTTCAATATTACAAACAGACACTCCAATTTTATTATATGTATAGATATATCCTCACGCCTTCCCGAAGGGGTAGGCAGAGGTGTATAGGTAATACCCACACATGCACTCCGCCAGAGATATATTTTAGGTGCAGTAACAGATGGCGAGTCCATTACTCCAGCACGTGTTTGAATTTCTACTCAAGCGCTGGTTTCCTCCCGATCGATGTGTCTGTTACTATATATATAAATAACCCACTGTTTTTCCCGTGTCGAATTGGACGATCGTTTTCTTTCGAGAAATCGGTGAACATACATAAAAATACCTACAGTCGAACACAGTACCTCCTCTTTTTTTTAAGTCGGTAAAAAAAATCTACTAATGGGATCAACTTTGCGCGGGTGTTAACCATGGAGCTAGCCATCTTTGCATAGTGGTGTCGTGTACCAAGCTATTGGAGCGAGCGTGAGCCGCCCCCGCCTTGTCTGTTTCCGCAGTCGTTCTCGTCGCGGCCGGCGCTGCGCACGCACGTGCGGATGGTGCACCGCAACGTGCGCGCGCGCCGGGACCACGTGTGCCACTCCTGCGGGAAGGCCTACACGGTCAGTGGGCCTGAGGCCGTGGGCCGTGGGGCCTGGGCTATACGCCTGGCATGTACATACAGGTGCCTACGTGACAGGCACTAAACACGTGATTGGATCTCTTCTCAGACGTATGCAGGTTTCCTCTCGATGTTTTCCTTCACCGTAAAGCTCGTGGTGTGACTAATCACTGTACTTAAGTTCAGAAAAACTCATTGGTACAAACAGGTTTCGAACTTGAGGCAGAGGCGCTCGCCCATCACTGCTATGTACATTGTATAAGAAACAGTAGTGGTCACAAGACACTGCCTTGTAGGACTCCGTGTTAATTACAGCGTTACATTGCGTTGTTGGCAGAAAATAACTTCACGTGTGTATTTTGTGCGCAGTTAGTATGAGTTCCAAGGTGTTTATAGATATTTTAGAGAATTCATGTATATTTCATAGTTTTCTTTCTTGTAAAATTATGTGTGTGACCGTATCAAACGCTTGGCTTATGTCAATGAAAATTATCAACTTCTTAAATGAAGCGATCTAATGTCACTGCTAGTGTAGTGTTACGTTACTCAAGCACGACTATACATACGCCTTTGAATGTCTTCTCAGACGTATGCAGGTTTCCTCTCGATGTTTCCCTTCACCGTAAAGCTCGTGGTGTGCCTCACTGTAATTAAATGTAGAAAAACTCCTCAATCCAGTCGGGATTGGAACTCGCGCCGTTTGCGTGGCAGGCGGGTGCTGTGACCTCTCGGCCACGCCGCCTCCTCGTGTCCTGACGTATAAGTGGTATGGTATCGCAGTGCAGGCGCAACACAGGTTTCCTCTCGATGTTGTAAAGCTCGTTGGGAGGAGAGTGAGGTTGACGAGGAGTTGTTGTTCAGGAGGGAGTGCGTTCGTACCTAAAGCTGTACTCTTAATCTTTCATTAAGGTAACCGCTTACCATCAGTTCGGTATGCTTGTTTGCCGTCTATGAGACAGCTAAAGGCCTTCTCTCCTCAGACCAAGAAAGTGTTGGAGGGCCACCTGCGCACTCACAGTGGCGAGCGACCCTTCCGCTGTGGCGAGTGTGGCGCCTCCTTTGGGTACCGCGGCGCGCTCTACAATCACACGAGGCTGCTGCACGCGCCGGTAGGCAGCTCCAGGGTAGGCAGGCCGGCGACGTCTACTCCAGCAATCTCATGAACCTTACAGTAATACTCCTGTAGTATTTACGTGTCTGAGAGCGTGGCATATTTAGAACTAGCTGTGCCCGCGACTTCGTCCGCGTGGAATTTAACAAAAATAATGGTTCAGTTTCTAAAATAAAAGTAGCCTAAGTAACTCCTTTTTATGTCAGCTATCTGCCAGCGAAAGTCCCGTCAAAATCGGTCCAGTCGTTTCAGAGATTAGACGGAACAAACAGACAGACAGAAAAAAATAAAAAAAATGATATTTTGGTATCTTCTCAGCATATATGCGTCCACTGCTGGACATATGCCTCTTGCATAGATTTCCAAGCTGATCTTGATGCGGCGATCCTACTCCAGGTCGGCCCTGCCAGATATTTAGGTATATGTCCCGTGTATACATCTATATGCATTAGTAAAAAGCGGTTATTTTAATATTACAAACAGACACTCCAATTTTATTTATTTGTATAGATGAGTTTTGTAAAAGATGTTCGCAGTACGACCCTGGATTAGGTCCCGCTATCTATGAATGGAGAAATGTTTGTTAACTCCCGAGCTACTGAGGTTTTTCTTTATCTAATTTATCCATTCATATGTGTAAATGTGGTGTTATTTCATACAAATAAATGCAATACAAAATTCTAGTTTTATTTCATCAACAACCGACGAGCATTACAAACAGACACTCGAATTTTATTATATGTACATAGATAATTGTGCGTACATTTATGATGGACGGTCTGAAGATTAAGTCTCCCTCCTCCTGCCCAGCTCCTGGTGACCGTACACCCTGTAGAACAGGTCCCAGAAGGCCATCCGCGCGTGCAGCGGGCTGCGCCTCAGCAACAGCTCCCGGTCGAGCTGCAGGTAGCTCTGGCGGGCGAGGGTCGCGGCCGGCCACGGCTGCAGCTGGGACTCCGAGGGGGTGGGGTCGCTGGGGGAGGAAGGGGGGGGGGGAGGGTTACACAGCCATAGCTAGCTTCGATGTACCTTGATGTTAATACCAACAAGGCGGTAAAGCGTGCCTGCCTCATGACCAGCGGCGACCGTCAATGGACGCTTGCAACGCCAAGGGTTGCCGCTGCAGGAATCATTACACGCCCTGAACCACTTCATGCTGCACTCCAGAGGGAACAACCTCAACGGGTTCATTCCACAGCCATACGGAATGGTTTAGACTATTGAGGTACGAAGAATTGTGAGTTTAGATTAGTCTATGTGCATCTATAGCCTGTGGTGCTAACGCGTAGAATGTGGAGTGTGTCACTAGTTGGTCTCGTGAGAATACATTGTGTACATCATTATTCCAAAATAAACTAGGCCACGACCAGATGGTCGAAAAGTGATCGGCAATAGATTGATATTTAGAAGTAAAATAACACTATCCAATCAGCTTGCATCTACCAACACGCGCGGAGTGATCTTGGCACAAAGAACCAGAGAGTAACAGAAAGCAGTTCCAATGGTGCTTCCTCCCAATGCTCGCGTGTCACCATCCACAGCAGGTCACTCAGACCTGAACTAAAACAGATCAAAACTCACCCAAACTTAGCGAAGTTAGTCCAAAGCGTGGTCATTGTGTCGATCATGGCAGCGTCCTCGTCATTGAGGGCCGGGTACCGCGGGGACGAGAACAGGTACCCGAGGTCGTCCGCGTGCGCGGCGTACTGCGAGGTTATATTCAAATCCTTCTTAGTCCAATTCAGTCCACCATTGTACGTGAACAGGTACTGGTATACCCGCCCTCCCAGCTCCAGGTAACTCCTCAAAGCTCTCTCAATTGGATAGTTGAAGAGGTAATCAGATCCGAGATACAGTATTCCATCCATAGTATCATTAGCAGAAACATTATCCCCAATGTAGAAGCGCCTAACGTAATCTACCATGTTGGTGAAGTCGTCAGAATCCAGACCGAATTTAAGCAGATCTTCAAATGAGAACTGTTCATAGAACTCGTCCTCTTTGTCAGCAAACTTGAAAAGCAGTTCCTTGTTCGTATATCCAATCATGATTGGTATGTTCTTAGCTTCCACTGGAGTAGCATCAAACGGATAGTTGACAATGAAATGGTCTTCGCCTTCGAACTGCCTCTCCACACACGGTTTGGTGGAAGGCTCTGTGAAAGGCAAGTTGTTAACATCAGATGTGGCTTTGACAAGTTCGAGAGGATCCACAGTCGCGAGGTAACGCAACACTTCGTCGCTATCAGAAGTTTGGAAGCCCAAATGTGAGGCAAGGCGGAGAGGTATTGTGGCATCTGGCTCCACGATAGACCAGGGCGAGTGCCACACACCGCTCATCACAATGGCGCGATGGAAGAGTTTCTCATGCGGCGACAAAATATGCAAATGAGTGGACATCCCGCCAGCGCTCTGCCCAAACAACGTGATCTTGTCCCGATCCCCTCCAAAGCCGTGTATGTGCTCCTTGATCCACCTCAGAGCTATCAGCTGGTCCTTCAGCCCCTGGTTCCCTGGTACCTCCTTAGTGCCCAGACACATGAAGCCGTATATCTGCACTCTGTAGTTGATTGTCACTAATATAACGCCCTTTTTTACCAGATAGTCTGGCCCGTAGGTAGCTCTGTTCCCATTGCCCAAGGCCCAGGCTCCTCCGTGGATAAACACCATGACAGGTAGGGGGTTGCTAGAGCTTGCTTCATTGGGGACGTAAATGTTGAGGTTCAAGCAGTCCAGGGTCCCTGAAGGCTGCCCACTGCTGAAGCTGACTTGTGGGCAAACAGCGGAGTCGTCGTCAGCAATAAAGGTCTCGTTGAAGCCAGGGTGAGGGATGGCGGCCTGTGAATGATCATCAATGTGGTCAGAACTGTGCCTAGCATTTGGGGCTCGGCGTGATGATACGTATGTAGGTCTGTAAGTCTAGAGAGGACTCGCGCTCTACTCTCTCTGCCTAGCGTGGGGGACTCGGCGTGATGATATGTATGTAGGTCTGTAAGTCTAGAGAGGACTGGCGCTCTACTCTCTCTGCCTAGTGTGAGGGACTCGGCGTGATGATATGTATGTAGGTCTGTAAGTCTAGAGAGCACTGGCGCTCTACTCTCTCTGCCTAGCGTGGGGGGCTCGGCGTGATGATATGTATGTAGGTCTGTAAGTCTAGAGAGGACTGGCGCTCTACTCTCTCTGCCTAGCGTGAGGGACTCGGCGTGATGATATGTATGTAGGTCTGTAAGTCTAGAGAGGACTGGCGCTCTACTCTCTCTGCCTAGCGTGAGGGCTCGGCGTGATGATATGTATGTAGGTCTGTAAGTCTAGAGAGGACTGGCGCTCTACTCTCTCTGCCTAGCGTGAGGGGCTCGGCGTGATGATATGTATGTAGGTCTGTAAGTCTAGAGAGGACTGGCGCTCTACTCTCTCTGCCTAGCGTGAGGGGCTCGGCGTGATGATATGTATGTAGGTCTGTAAGTCTAGAGAGGACTGGCGCTCTACTCTCTCTGCCTAGCGTGAGGGGCTCGGCGTGATGATATGTATGTAGGTCTGTAAGCCTAGAGAGGACTGGCGCTCTACTCTCTCTGTCTAGCGTGAGGAGCTCGGCGTGATGATATGTATGTAGGTCTTTAAGTCTAGAGAGGACTGGCGCTCTACTCTCTCTGCCTAGCGTGAGGGGCTCGGCGTGATGATATGTATGTAGGTCTGTTAGTCTAGAGAGGACTGGCGCTCTACTCTATCTGCCTAGTGTGAGGGACTCGGCGTGATGATATGTATGTAGGTCTGTAAGTCTAGAGAGGACTGGCGCTCTACTCTCTCTGCCTAGCGTGAGGGGCTCGGCGTGATGATATGTATGTAGGTCTGTAAGTCTAGAGAGGACTGGCGCTCTACTCTCTCTGCCTAGCGTGAGGCACTCGGCGTGATGATATGTATGTAGGTCTGTAAGTCTAGAGAGGACTGGCGCTCTACTCTCTCTGCCTAGCGTGAGGGGCTCGGCGTGATGATATGTATGTAGGTCTGTAAGTCTAGAGAGGACTGGCGCTCTACTCTCTCTGCCTAGCGTGAGGGACTCGGCGTGATGATATGTATGTAGGTCTGTAAGTCTAGAGAGGACTGGCGCTCTACTCTCTCTGCCTAGCGTGAGGGGCTCGGCGTGATGATCTTAATCAGTGATTGAAGATTCATATCAAGATAATTTTCATGAATTTAAGTGATTAATTATTACAATGTTATCGCATAAGCAATGTGGAGTTGCAACATGATTATTTTCCTAAGTACTAGCTATTCCCCACGTAATCACCCGCCCATTTTATTACATTAATGGTTTTCTATGCTATCTTACTAATATCATAAATGTGAATGTAAGTTTGTTTGTTACCCTTTCACGCAAAAACTACTGAACCGATCATCATGAAACTTTGTACACATATTCTTGGAGGTATTAGAAGTAACATAGGATACTTTAAATTGAAAAAAAAACAATTTTACGAAAGGTAAAAAAGCCGTCCTCGCCGACGAAGTCGCGGGCACAGCTAGTTATATTATAAAGAGGAAAGATTTGTATTTGAATGCTACATTATCACTGATAAAAATAATGCCAAAATGTTTAAAAATAAATGTCCACCCGTGCGAACTCGGACGGGCCGCTAAGTATCCTATAAAAAGAAACAAAATAAAATCAAATCTTTCAAATAATATAATCTATGTAACTCGATAAAGATGTTGCTTTCAAATAGCGGAAGGATTTTCAAAATCGGTCTAGTAGCTATTGTATTAAATCATAACAAACTAACAAAAATCATTCCTCTTTAAAATATTACTTAAAAGATTGTGTTGTTATCTGATACTGAGTTATAAATAAAACTAAAATATTTATTAAGAGCCGTGGTGGCCGACTGGTTCAAGCAGTTGCCTGCGACGCAAAGGTCGCAAGTTCGAATCCCGACTGTACCAATGAGTTTTTCTGAACTTAAGTACAGTGATTAGTCACACCACGAAGATGTGAAGGTTTAGGTAGGAAGGAAGATTTACGGTGTCTGAGAAGACATTCAAAGGCGTATGTATAGTCGTGCTTGAGTAATGGTGATGGATTCGCCATCTGTCACATTGGCACCTAATATACCTCTGGCGGAAAGTGGGTGTGTGGGTATTACCCATACACCTCTGCCTACCCCTTCGGGGACCCTTGTGGGAAGGCGTGAGGATATTTATATTTAAAATATTTATTTGTAACATCGAAATTGAGAACTAAAAGCCATTGTGGCCTAGGGGTTGTGGTTGTGGCAGTTGCCTGCAACAATTGCAAGTTCAAGTCCCTACTGCACCAATGAGTTTTCTGAACTTATTGTCGGGCCCACGCTGTTCCCCCATACTTAAGTACTAATGCTGTAACATAATAATATTATTATTGTATATGCCTATGATTTGACAAGAGTTACCATGGAGTTTCTTGCCGGTTCTTCTCCATGGAAGCGACCAACCCGAACCGTGCTTCTTTTTCGACGTTTTATAAGTGCCCACCTAGGCCTATGGGGAATTAAAATATTTTGATTTCGAGTCACACCACGAGCTTTACGGTGAAGGAAAACATCGAGAGGAAACCTGCATACGTCTGAGAAGACATTCAAAGGCGTATGTATAGTCGTGATTGAGTGACGGCGATGGATTCGCCATCTGTCTCTGCACCTAAAATATATCTCTGGCGGAAAGTGGGTGTGTTGATACTGCCTACACACCTCTGCCTACCCCTTCGGATACCCTTATGGGAAGGCGTGATATATATACGAGTATTTGTACCTTAGTCTTGGATGTCCTATGTATTTATGTATATATCTATCTATATAAGTAAATATATCGTTGTCTAGTTACCATAACACAAGCTTTGCTTAATTTGGGACTAAGTCAATGTGTGTGGAATTGTCCCAGATATATTTATTAATATTATTATACATGTATATATATAAAAATCATTAAAATACAAATCTATTTACTCAACACTCACCCCAAAAGGGTTGTTCCTGTCGACTGTGGCGTAGGGCAGCCCCAGGAACATGGAGTAGGAGCCGTCGTCACTGGCCACGCCCTGCACCAGCCCCGAGTCCACACCCACCAGCGGGTCCACGCGTGGGCTGCCCACACAGCCCTGCGCCAGCAACAAGAGCCAAAACATGTTTGGGCAAAAATCCACTTGTTTATCTTACAGTCTCAAGTGCCCCACTGCGCGACTTCGAATGATCCCAAATTTATCTTTCAAGTGTACGATAAGATTACTTAACTACTAAAATAAATGTGATTGTTTGTGTGTCTGTTTGTAACTGCTATTTCAAATACGAAAGGTCAGCCGTCTGGTGTAGTGGTTAGTGCTCCTGACTGCGAAACTTGAGGTCGCGGCTTCGAATCCCGCTGGCAGATATTTGTGTAATGAACACGAGTATTTTTACCTTAGTCTTGGATGTCCTATGTATTTATGTATATATCTATACATATAATTAAATTGGAGTGTCTGTTTGTAATATTGAAGAAAAAAGTTTTTTACTAAATGCATATGGATGTATACACGGTACATATAGCAAAATAACATTTTTTTAAACTTTTGTCTGTCTGTCTGTTTGTTCCGTCTAATCTCTGAAACGACTGGACCGATTTCGACGGGACTTTCACTGGCAGATAGCTGATATAAAAAGGAGTAACTTAGGCTACTTTTATTTTAGGAAATGATATTTTTTTTTTATTCCGCGTGGACGAAGTCTCGGGCACAGCTAGTCTACCTATATAAGTAAATATATCGTTGTCTAGTTACCATAACACAAGCTTCGCTTAATTTGGGACTAGGGCAATGTGTGTGGAATCAAAAAGTGTGTGGTATGTTTGTTCCTCTTTCAAGCAAAAGCTACTGAACGAAATTGAATGAAATTATTACAAATTTTCTTGGAAACGGTGGTAACTTTAGTTTATATTAAATATGTGACCATCAATAAGTGTTCCCTGTGTCCCTTACGTTGAATAAAATATTTTGATATGGATATTAACACATGGGATTTTTTTATTATAGAAAAAAACATGTCTACAAAAATATTTGCAATCATATTACAGTTCCTATAACGAATAATAGCAAGTAAGATATTTGTTTATTAACAACAATTAATAATATTTACAAAGAACAATTGAAACTAACTACTTACAGATAAAATATTTGTCCCAAATCGGTATCCCGAGGCAACGTGCCAAGAAGACTAGCAGCATTGCCACGCTGGATAGCAATGCTGATTCTCTGAGCGAGATATGTTCCAGCCCGCCTGTCACGAGAGGCCTCGACTAGACGGCGCGAGACCTCTTTAAAAAGATGGTGAGCCTCAGGACCCCAAGGCCCCAGAGTTTCAACCGCAAATGCAGCAAATATGTAACCTGACCCGAGACAGGCATACTTGCGGCGCTTGAGGCACTCCTGCTGAGCAGCAGCGGCGCCGGCCGCCACCGATGTGTCAGGAAGATGGGAAGGAGCCAGTGTATCGACACACGTAGCGTCCCACACTAAGGGCCGACCCATCCTCCATGGCATCAGAGACATACCGTCCGGCCTCCGGCCATCGCCGCGAGCGAGACCGACTGGTTCCAGCACAGCAGGCACGCCGGCGCTGACCAGAGCCCGGCGTATCAAGTCATTTATGGAGGAATGACGTGATATCCGGCCGGCACTGCTGATGCAGGATAGACCATGGTGTCCGGAGTCATTGACAATATCCCCGCAGTGACACCGATGTGGGACAATACATTTAGCGCCTAAACGTAGGCTCGCACACAATCTGAAGGTTGCATCATCTAACAGCGTACCGATATTAAAAGAGGGCAATGCATGAAGCCAGAGTCCGGACTCCCATCTAGCGATTGCCAGGAGACGGGCTCTATCAGCAGAGTTGAATGCACTATCGAGAAGTGCATTATAGGCCAACCTACTGATAGGCTCATCCCATTGTTTTTGTATGTGCGGACTAAGGGGAACGTCTGTGTTTGGGCATGCCATAATCCAGGCATCTCTGGCCTCAGCCAAGTGCGAAACCTCACAGCCACTAAGTGACGTAATAGGAATATTTCCTATGAGGTCATGCACACCATGTACTGAAGCCAGAAAAGCCGGTAAAGCCACATCGGAAATTTTGCGTATTCCCAGACCTCCGAACCTAATAGGAAGGGAGGCCTGAGACCACGAGCGGTCGTCAAAAGATATATTTAAAACTGATGAGAGGGTAGACCTAATTGTGTCATCTAAACTGTGTAAAATTTTACGGTCCTTCCACATATGGCTACTACGTAAAACGTAGGTAAATTTGGGTACAAATAGACAGTGCCTAATAATGAAATAAGCCATGTGGCTCTTAATTTTGACTAAGTGGTCTGATGATTTTTGGAAATTTTTAATTTGGTCGTCCGCAAATGAGGGGAAAGCCTCGTCGACGATAGGAGATCCTAAAAGGCGAAGTGAATTTTTGTCTAAAATATTTATATTTGGAGCCAGGGAGTTAAATTTTGACAGTTGAGTTAAAATAGCAAGTTAAAAAAATATTTGAATAATACTAAAGATAATGACAAATGAAAGTTGGTGAGTGGGTACTCCCTATACACCTCTGCCTACCCCTTCGGGGACCCTTATGGGAAGGCGTGAGGATATATACAGATTAAGATAATATCAAAATGTTAGAAAAACGAACTAAAAAAGCATCAATTCAAATCTTATTATCATATGAACGAGTTTCTAAATAATTTCTAACCGTTTTTATGCAAGTTCTGGCAGAGTTCACGAAGGGGTATGCAGCGGTGTGTAGCGGAGTACCGTTAAGCAAACGAAGGTGCACCACTAGGTGCAAAGAATCGAGGCAGGAAATTCAAAAAAATGTGTTTCATACAAGTGAAGCCGTATACAAGAGCTAGTGTTAGGAATTCCCCACACATGACACGATTTGAATATAAGAGAGTACGATAAGATATATTATATCGCGCAGTGTGGTATGTTTACTGCGATGACCTCCACAGTAGAAGGTCTGTAAGCAACTGTGCTGTTTAAGGCCACTCTTACTTTTTAAATACTTCACACCACGAGCTTTACGGTGAAGGGAAACATCGAGAGGAAACCTGTGTTGCGCCTGCACTGCGATACCATACCACTTATACGTCAGGACAAGAGGAGGCGGCGTGGCCGAGAGGTCACAGCACCCGCCTGCCACGCAAACGGCGCGAGTTCCAATCCCGACTGGATTGAGGAGTTTTTCTACATTTAATTACAGTGAGGCACACCACGAGCTTTACGGTGAAGGGAAACATCGAGAGGAAACCTGTGTTGCGCCTGCACTGCGATACCATACCACTTATACGTCAGGACAAGAGGAGGCGGCGTGGCCGAGAGGTCACAGCACCCGCCTGCCACGCAAACGGCGCGAGTTCCAATCCCGACTGGATTGAATGAGTTTTTCTACATTTAATTACAGTGAGGCACACCACGAGCTTTACGGTGAAGGAAAACATCGAGAGAAAACCTGCATACATTTTAAAAGTGTGGGTATCTTGTATACGAAAACCAGAACTACTTAATTTAATTAATTGCCTTAACTTCGCACAGTTTTGTAGAAAGTAACATATGTGCAACTAAGTCTCCTTGGCACAGATAAGGATTCAAACTTGCACTACTCTTGCGGGCATATAATCACGCTAGTTATCCTCACGCCTTCCCACAAGGGTCCCCGAGGGGGTAGATCACCTAGAGATACATTTTAGGTGCAGTGACAGACAGATGGCGAGTCCATCGCCGTTACTCAAGCACGACTATACATAGGCCTTTGAATGTCTTCTCAGACGTATGCAGGTTTCCTCTCGATGTTTCCCTTCACCGTAAAGCTCGTGGCGTGACTAATCACTGTACTTAAGTACAGTAGAGCAACTAGGTATAGCATGACTTATTAAATGGCAGTCCCCTTGCTGCCAGTAGTGAACTCAAAGTTATTAATATATTATCAGTGGCCTTAGGTCAGTCAGTATTGTAAGATAGCCCGCGTAGATCGGAAGTATTAAAATTACGGCGCTGCAATGATCTGGCTCTTGTTGCTGGCGCAGGGCTGTGTGGGCCGCCCACGCGTAGACCCGCTGGTGGGCGTGGGCTCGGGGCTGGTGCAGGGCGTGGCCAGCGTCGATGGTTCCTACTCCATGTTCCTGGGGATGCCCTACGCCACAGTCGACAGGAGCAACCCTTTTGGGGTGAGTGTTGCCATGACAGATGGCGAGTCCATCGCCGTTACTCAAGCACGACTATACATACGCCTTTGAATGTCTTCTCAGACGTATGCGTATGCAGGTTTCCTCTCGATGTTTTCCTTCACCGTAAAGCTCGTGGTGTGCCTCACTGTAATTAAATGTAGAAAAACTCCTCAATCCAGTCGGGATTGGAACTCGCGCCGTTTGCGTGGCAGGCGGGTGCTGTGACCTCTCGGCCACGCCGCCTTCTCTTGTCCTGACGTATAAGTGGTATGGTATCGCAGTGCAGGCGCAACACAGGTTTCCTCTCGATGTTTCCCTTCACCGTAAAGCTCGTGGTGTGCCTCACTGTAATTAAATGTAGAAAAACTCCTCAATCCAGTCGGGATTGGAACTCGCGCCGTTTGCGTGGCAGGCGGGTGCTGTGACCTCTCGGCCACGCCGCCTCCTCTTGTCCTGACGTATAAGTGGTATGGTATCGCAGTGCAGGCGCAACCCAGGTTTCCTCTCGATGTTTTCTGATGTGGCTCTCTCAATTCCGATACAGTATTATTCTTCATATCCCCAGGCCGCCATCCCCCATGGAGCCTTCAACGGGACGGTCATTGCTGACGACGACTCAGCAGTTTGTCCCCACGTCGACATCGTCAGCGGGCAGCCTACAGGGACCTTGGACTGCCTGAACATCAACATCTTCGTCCCCAACCAGGCGAGTCCTGAAAACCCTCTACCAGTCATGGTGTTTATCCACGGAGGAGCATGGGCGTGGGGCAGTGGGAACAGAGCTACCTACGGGCCGGACTATCTGGTCAGAAAGGGCGTTATATTAGTGACAATGAACTACAGAGTGCAGATATACGGCTTCATGTGCCTGGGCACTAATGAGGTACCAGGGAACCAGGGGCTGAAGGACCAGCTGATAGCTCTGAGGTGGATCAAGGAGCACATACACGGCTTTGGAGGGAATCGGGACAAGATCACGTTGTTTGGACACAGCGCTGGCGGGATGTCCACTCATTTGCATATTTTGTCGCCGCAAGAGAAACTCTTCCATCGCGCCATTGTGATGAGCGGTGTGTGGCACTCACCCTGGTCTATCGTGGAGCCAGATGCCACAATACCTCTCCGCCTTGCCTCACATTTGGGCTTCCAAACTTCTGATAGCGACGAAGCGTTGCGTTACCTCGCGACTGTAGATACTAAAGTTCTTGTTAAAGCTACTTGCGATGTTAACACGCTACAGTTTGAGCAGCCTTTTACTAAACCGTGTGTGGAGAGGCAGTTCGAAGGTGAAGACCATTTCATTACGAACTATCCTTACGATTCCACTCCAGTGGAAGCTAAGGACATACCAATCATGATTGGATATTCCAACAACGAACTGCTATATGAGTTTGGAAATAAATCTGATGACTTCTATGAACAGTTCTCATTTAAAGATCTGCTTAAATTCGGTCTGGATTCTGACGACTTCACCAACATGGTAGATTACGTTAGGCGCTTCTACGTTGGGGATAATATATCTGCTAATGATACTATGGATGGAATAATAAATCTCGGATCTGATTACCTCTTCAACTATCCAATTGAGAGAGCTTTGAGGAGTTACCTGGAGCTGGGAGGGCAGGTATACCAGTACCTGTTCACGTACAATGGTGGACTGAATTTGACTAAGAACAGACGGAAAATAACCTCGCCAGACGCCGCGCACGGGGACGACCTCGGCTACCTGTTCCCGTCCCCGCAGTACCCGGCCCCCAATGACGAGGACGCTGCCATGATCGACACAATGACCACGCTTTGGACTAACTTCGCTAAGTTTGGGTGAGTTTTGATCTGCTTTAGTTCAGTTCTGAGTGACCTGCTGTGGATGGTGACACGCGGGCGTTGGGAGGAAGCACCATTGGAACTGCTGTCTGTTACTCTCTGGTTCTTTTTGCCAAGATCACTCCGCGCGTGTTGGTAGATGCAAGCTGATTGGATAGTGTTATTTTACTTCTAAATATCAATCTATTGCCGATCACTTTTCGACCATCCGGTCGTGGCCTAGTTTATTTTGGAGTAATGATGTACACAATATATTCTTACGAGGCCAACTAGTGACACACTCCACATTCTACGCGTTAGCAACACAGACTATAGATGCACATAGACTAATCTAAACTCACAATTCTTCGTACCTCAATAGTCTAAACCATTCCGTATGGCTGTGGAATGAACCCGTTGAGGTTGTTCCCTCTGGAGTGCAGCATGAAGTGGTTCAGGGCGTGTAATGATTCCTGCAGCGGCAACCCTTGGCGTTGCAAGCGTCCATTGACGGTCGCCGCTGGTCATGAGGCAGGCACGCTTTACCGCCTTGTTGGTATAAACATCAAGGCACATCGAAGCTAGCTATGGCTGTGTAACCCTCCCCCCCCCCCCCCCTTCCTCCCCCAGCGACCCCACCCCCTCGGAGTCCCAGCTGCAGCCGTGGCCGGCCGCGACCCTCGCCCGCCAGAGCTACCTGCAGCTCGACCGGGAGCTGTTGCTGAGGCGCAGCCCGCTGCACGCGCGGATGGCCTTCTGGGACCTGTTCTACAGGGTGTACGGTCACCAGGAGCTGGGCAGGAGGAGGGAGAGTTTAGGAATATCATCATAGCTGGAATCTCATCTTTACGTCATATTCTTGATCACCATTAATTTAAGAGCTGATCTCTTATCGGCGTCTCTGATAAAATTCTTTGACCTTGTTAACCGACTTTCATTTAAGTGTGTGCAAGAGGCTAGATCTAGATGGGAACGTCAAGAGTACTCGAAACCGGCGATGTATGAAGAGACTGTAAGTCTAGAGACTCACACACCCACTTTCCGCCAGAGATATATTTTAGTTGTCAACGTGACAGATGTCAAGTTGACAACTAAAATATTATCACCGTTACTCAAGCACGACTATACATACGCCATTGAATGTCTGCTCAGACGTATGCAGGTTTCCTCTCTATGTTTTCTTTCACCGTAAAGCTCGTGGTGTGACTAATCACTGTACTTAAGTTCAGAAAACTCATTGGTACAGTCGGGATTGGATTGTGTCGCAGGCAATTACTCGGCCTCCACGGCTCTCTCTCTCTATATATATATATATATATATATATATATATATATATATATAGAGAGAGAGGAGCGGGGTATATATATATACATATATATATTATATGTATATTGTAGTGGTAATAAAATACATTATGAAATAAAGGAGCTATTTGTTGTATTGGATCGTCACAAGGATATATTCACAACACACGTCAACTTGTAAAGACAATAATTGTTCTATTTTCAAAGACACCTTGACGTTCGTGACGTTTGGTATAAAGAATAGTGACAATAAAATATCATATTTAATTTGTACAATTTATTCCATACAGTTCATTCAATAAATACAACACAGTATTTCTTACTCGACTCATACATTCTCAATAAATAATATGGAATTATAATCATAAATAAGTTAATAATACATTTAAATTACAATGACAATAAATAAATATTAGAAAATCTATACAGACCTTTCGTAATTTACCTTAACTGGCGATAGATGGCGCTCTTCCTGAATATATTTAACAGAAGATGAATGGAAATTATCTTAGCTAGTCGATATTGTTGTCTTAAACGTGACAACGTTTATCGTAATAGAAAATACTATAATGTACTTTTTAATGTATTGGACTAAAGGACTAGTATCTAGTGCCATGAATAAATCGTGATAATGAAAAAAAAGTTGGTTGACAAGACAAGACATCTGTCAAAATTTACTTTGTTGCAGGAGAGATTCAATCTACTTTTTTGTAAATAGTATATTAATAGTAGTCTATGGATTCAATTGCTTGGAAATTTGTAAGTGTTTGCAAAGAATAATTGAGTACCTATATGTCATTTTTTAAATTGATATTTCATTTATGGAAAAATACATTATTCGAGAGAGTAGCGTAATCTATAATCTATGCTCAATATAAGAAAAAAACCCGCATTAATGTCAGAGAATATAATTTTAGCGCGAGTAAAACCTATAGACACCTCTCGAAAGCCGTAAAATAATCTCCATTCCTTCTAATGGCATACAATATTAAGAAAAATGGCGTCCACAAACTAACCTAACAAAATAACATAATTACAGTATAATAAAATGGACTATTTTACACAATATCCGAACATTTGGACAAAAAAACTATCAATATTTTACGTGATTTTAGCTTCGAGACTTACGACGTTATATTGCTTATTCAATAATGTTTTACATACTCCCTTGCCATGAGGGCCTACGAAGGGGCAGGCAGAGTTTTCGTCAGAGATATACATAAATTATGTTCAGTGATGGCGAGTCCATCGCCTTTTCTCAAGCACGACACATACGTCTTGGAATGTCTTGAGTAGACACTCCAATTCGTAAAAATTAAATAACCGCTGTATACTAAATACATATGGATGTAAACACGGTAGGTACATATATACCAAAATATATATTTTTTACAATTTTTGTCAGTCTGTTTGTTCCGGCTGATCTCTGAAAGGCCTGGACCGATTTTGACGGGACTTTCACTGGCAGATAGCTGGTGTAATAAGGAGTAACTTAGGCTGTTTTAGAAACTGAACAATACCTCTTGTTAAATTCCACGCGGACGAAGTCGCGGACACAGCTAGTCTATGATATTTTTTTTGTATGTAAGTACAGGAACCTACCCATGTCTTGAACACTTGAATAATGATTGTAAGATCTTGTCGTAATAAAGCTTTGGTGAGGACAAGCTTATGATTAGTATCTATGAAAGTTGTCTTCATACAAAAATTCCAACTGGGATGGGTTTGTATGAAATTTTCTACGAAGATACCAAATACTCTGTAATACATTAGCCACCTCTGGTCCGAAAATGGTCCCTGAGGGACCATGACTGAATACTACACTAGGCGTTTATGGTTTGGGGTATATTTCTGGGTTTCCAAGCAGCTACGTGGGTCGAAACTTTATGGTTTTTTTCTTTAAATTATATCTGGTAATGTTTAATTAAGTATTCAAGATATAATTTTTAAACTGTCAATTAAAAGGAATTTGAGCTTTATGGTCACTTGAGAAATATAACTAACTGTGCACACCCGCTTCAATGTTTCTCCTGTCAAGGGTGGTTGACTGGTAGAAAATGCTTTAGCATTAAGTCCACCACTGTACTTTAATTGTGCAAAATGTTAAAATAAATAAAAATAAATAAATAATATTTTTTAGAGCAAATTGAATATTAAAGTAATTTTATTGTGCATGTATACATACACACATCCTCACGCCCACCCACAAGGGTCCTCTAAGGGGTAGGCAGAGGTGTATAGGTAGTACCAACACACCCGACAGAGATATATTTAACCGACGTGACAGGTGGCGAGTCTAATGAATTAATTATACTTGAAAATTGTGAGTCAAAGCTACCTCAATTCGTTTTCCTTTCACATTTTGCAGACTTAGTTGTGTTTCTAGTCCAATTTTTTTTTATTGATACTACAATAATTAGTGTTACCAGTGTTAATTATAGCAAAACAAATGTCTTTCGACCCAATCTTAAAACCATTGGGCCCATTAGTATAGACTAGACGCTACAACATCTACTTATCATCACGTCTTCTTAATCTTCTCGCCGTAGCGCTTACCCTTCTTCTCAAACCCATTGCTACCCTCACTAATGCTAGTAGCTACAGAAATCTCAGTAACGCTATCTGTCTTTTCACCAAAGAATATTGCCACGTCATTATCGTTCAGTTCGTCGACCTTCTCTTCGGTAGGAGCTGGTAGCACCACGCTATGTCTTATAGAGTGTTCAGTCTTCAAATCGCACTCTGGTATATCTCCTCTGTGGTGTTCTTTATGGTCTTTGCCGTTCGTTTTGTCTATGGGCTCGTAGCCGTCAGGCAGGACGAGGCCGTCGCTGAACTGGCCAGAGTGTCTATGATTTTGTTCATTCTTTATGGACTCGAAATTGTGTTGTCCAAAATCGTTTTGGTAAGTCTGGTGGTTCCCGTGGGGAGCGTAGTTGCTCGGCTGATTGGAGCCACTTTGTTGCTTTTCCTTTGAACTTGGATCCTCGATAGCTTGAAGAATGCTTTGCAGAAGACCTTCTGACAAGAGCTGATCGTGAGGTATTGTCGGATGGTTCTGGTCGTTGTTCGAGGATTGTATCTGCAACGAGTAACTAGCTTGCTTCCCTTTCACCGGTATATCTTGTACGCTAGCCTGCTTGATGTTCTGGCTGTTGATCTTCTGCTGCAGCTGCTTCGTCTCCTCGCTCAGGTTCCTGATCTTCTCAGACGTCTGCTGTATCTGATTCGTCACGAATTGTAGTCTATTATCGCCGTAACTGGCTTGAACATCTCTGAGGGATTTGGTCTTCTGCCCTTTGTCGCTGGGCAGGATGGATTGGACGAGAGTGTGAGATGCAGTCGACAAGTCCTTGGTATGATACGAGACTGACTCGCTTCCCGGTAGCGGAACATTGAAGCTGTTCTGTGCACGTATTTTCTGGTGATTTTTCGACAATGTCGACCCTAATGTGCTTAAACTAGCCACGTATTTAGAAGCGATATCTTGCGGTATACTTTCTCCTAGCTTGGCTGCCTTAAGAATAGCTTCGTGGTAAGGGCAGTGCTTCAAAATGGCCGCCGCGTCCAAATTGGACAAGTTAGCTAGTATGGTCCCATCAAGAGTGCTCGTAATGGAGTTTGTGTTCGATCCTGACGCCGTGTGATCACCCACAGTCAGCAGTGGCGCTGAATAGGAATCTATGGGAGAACCGTAAAGATTACTCGGTTGGTTTTGGAAGTTAATTGGGCTGTGAGAATGGGGCAGAGCGTACATATTCGAAGGCTCAATGGATAAAGACACTCCATGCCCAGACTGAGTAAAATCTTGCGCTTCTCTGATTGGCGGAGGGAGGTAGGCAGGTCCTTGGGTCAGGTGGTCAATGCCATTGGTATCCTTACTATGTGTGACTTTCCCTACGTGTTCTAGGAGACCTTCAGGTACGGATTCCCTAAATTTAATAGGATTCCTCGGCGGGTTCCCGCCTGTGTGTCCTCCACCGGTCACAGCTCCGTATGGTATGGGCAGGTGTGATGGCAGTGGTCTCGGCGGCGCTCCGTACTGACTACCTATAGGTACTCCATACACCCCCGAAGGTGGCACCAGACCTTTGGCACCATGCTGCCGTATAGAAGCAGGGTACTGGCCATTGAAAATTGAGTCTAACTCTGGACTACCGTAAGTATCAATTGGTTTCTCCAAGCCAGTGGGGACGGTCGATTGGATGAAGCTCAGGTCTTGAGGGTTGTGGTCGGTGAAATGGGCTTCGTAGACCGTTTTAGACTGGTCTATGTGGTTGTTGTCCCCTCCTACGATGGCATTAAGGTCTATATTCGCTAAAGCGTCGTGGTGGAGAGACTCGTCATGCACGCTGGAATAGCCAGTATTAATCTGTGTGTTGAACTGTTGGTGGTCGATGGTCGGCAACGACTGTCCAGACAGATCGATCTGGAGATTCTCGACCGGAGGAGGCGGTGGGGGGCCGTAGTTGTCCAAGTTCTCCATTAGTGGCTTGGAAACGCCAGGTATTGGCTTCCACCCGTCGTATAGCACGTGAGGAGGAGTCGGCGGAGCAGGTACTCCTGGGTGTGGCGGCTGGGGATTCGGGTCAGGCTGTGGCGGGCCGTAGTGTCCCACTGTAGCGTCTTGGACGACTACCTGTTCGCTGATGACGTGCCCTGGAGGACCGTAGGTGTCTGAAGGCAGCGGGAAGTTGGGTTTCAAGTCGATGGGCAGCGATACCAAAGGTGTTCCATAAATAGGGGCTGGTAGACTCAAGCCAAGGTCTACGTTGGTCCCAATGGTGGTACCAACACTGGTGCTCACGCTCCCGAAGCCAGTCTGGGGAAGATTTAAAGACACTTCCTGTGGACTTTGTGAGTTGAACTGATTGGTGAAGGAAACTTTCGGAGGTCCGTAAATAGGCTTCGGAGGCCCATACACTGGCTTCGGAGGCCCGTAGACTGGCTTTGGCGCTGAATACTTCGGAGGTTTGAAGGGAACGCTATAGGTGATCTTTGGAAGATACTGCTTTGGAGGTCCGTAAGACTTTTTCGGAGGACCGTATATAGGTTTCGGCGCGTACTGCTTCGGAGGGCCGTATAACTTTGAGGGTTTGGGAAGACCGTAGAGAGGTTTCGGTTTCGGTGGGGGAGGTCCCTCGTAGTTTTGGCTGGGGAACACTGGGGCTGGAGGACCGTAGGCCCCTGGGGGCGGGTCTTGGAAGAGGTTCACCTCTGGAACCCCGTAGACTGGCGCCGGCAGCTGGTGGTCTGGAACTGATGGGAATTGAGGTTAATTTTTGTGGTTTTGGTTGCCAATGGTTGCTAGATTCCCGGCTGTGTGCAATGGCTTATTAGTGTGATTGTATCCAATTGTTCATACAAATGTCTACGTCTATAGAGTGTTTTGTGCTTTGTAGATGTTAAGTCAGTATCAATACAGAACTCGACCAAACACGCTGTGTCCTTGCAATTAATACTGTGCTAGCCATTTATCAACCTTTTTAACAAACTAGTTCCTGTAAGGAGCACTAATGTTATAATATATATCTGAAAAAGGCAGAGATATGTAGCACCCACACACCCACTTTCCACCAGAGGTATATTAGGTGCCAACGTGACAGATGGCGAGTCCATCGCCGTTACTCAAGCACGACTATACATACGCCTTTGAATGTCTTCTCAGACGTATGCAGGTGTCTCTATGTGACTAATCATTGCAATGCTAAGAAACACTCATTGGTACAGTCAATTATCGAACCTATGATCCTTGGGTTACTTTTACCATCTTATTTTACTTCCTACTAATGTTATAAAGGTGAAGTTTTAGGTTGGATGTTTGCGGTTCTTTTACGGCAAAACGGCTGAACCGATTTGGCTGAAAGCTGAAATAATGGCTTATACCTAGGAATAGGACATAGACTACATTTTAAATGTGCATCCGTGGAACTTTTGAGCTTAGCATGAAACAGTTTTTTTTTTTTATATACAACAAGAGTGGCAAACAAGCCTACGGCCCACCTGATGGGAAACGGTTACCGTAGCCTATTTACGCTCACGATACCAAAGTATCACTTGCGCGTTTCCACTCTGTGTTCGGAGAGTTACAGTGTGTTGGCAGCATAATGGGTTTAATCCCTCTGCTTCCAACACAATGTAACAATCGTCTCCTTCCCCAAGGAGCTCATTACTGGAAACCTTATTCACCGCGTAGGAACACAACACAAACAATAGTGTTATTTGGCTACGGCCTTCTATAAGGTGGAGGTCCTGCCCCAGGCGGGGAGATACAAATACGGGAAACCCGTTATGCCCTACCTTTCTTAGTCTGTATTTTGCGAAGCATGTTTTATATAACACTAGTTGTCCCGCCCAGCTTCGCTTGGGAGAAAAAATTAAAGCCACGGACCCAGTGGCGCCACCTATCGGGTCCAATTGTGAATCTAAATCATTCCCAGATCCCCTTGAACACACACAGAAAATTTCATTAAAATCGGTTCAGCCGTTTAGGAGGAGTTCAGTGACATACACACTCACAGAAGAATAATATATATAATGATATGTTCTTTGCGGTTTTCATATATTAGTGCTTTGGCTATATAGCTGTTAGCTCAGGTATACTAAATGTTGCGGATAACAATTTGTATTTTTAGTATAGGTTTTTTTACGAATCCTGCGGTTAATAATTAATGTTTGGATTAGAAACTCAACATCTACGTTTATACTCACCAAGATTAAGCTCGCTCGGTGGTCCGTAGGCGTCCGGGGGCAACGGTTCCCCGTAAGAGTTGGAGAGAGCTTCTCGCTTCTGCGCCTGCCCGCCTGTGAATAGCAATGTTCATATTAGTAATGTCATTGCTATCGCAAAACGATCAGGCACTGTATGCAATATTAAATCTATAACTTCACGCCTTACCGTGACCCCAGAAAGGGTAGGCAATGTGTGCGGGAAGTACATACACACCCACTTTTCACCATATATGTGTTTTAGATACCAACGCGACAGACTCTGAGAGAGACAGCGCCAGTTCTCTCTAGACTTACATACCTCATACTTAAACTCATTGGTACAGCCGGAATTCTAACTTGCAATCTTTTTGTCGCAGACAACAACTCGACCCAATCGACCAAGGGCTTGCTACCTATATTTATAAAGATATTTAAAGCAAATATTTTTTATTTCGCTTCGCGGTTCCCAAAGAGTTTCCTTCCGCGAACGCTCAGGATGTAGAATGAGCTCCCCGTTGAGGTTGTTCCTGGAGAGTACAGCATGGAGTTGTTCAAGCTTCACATCGCCAAGGGTAGCAGGGTGCAGGGTCGGCAGCGAGTCATACCCTTAGTGTTGTAAATGTTCATAGGCGGGGGTAACCGCTTACCATCAGACGATTGTTTAACTTTCATTAGAAGAGACATAGTGCCAGCTTACCGAGGAATGTGGCCTCAGCGAGGAGGTCCTGGTCACTGTCCTTCGTCACCAGCCCTGGAGGAGCGTCGTCTCCTGCAACTAACGTGAGGAGAGCCACCCACACCACCAGCATCTGGAAGATACAGGACTGTGATCACTGCAGTGATTAGTCACACCACGAGCTTTACGGTGAAGGGAAACATTGAGAGGAAACCTGTGTTGCGCCTGCACTGCGATACCATACCACTTATACGTCAGGACAAGAGGAGGCGGCGTGGCCGAGAGGTCACAGCACCCGCCTGCCACGCAAACGGCGCGAGTTCCAATCCCGACTGGATTGAGGAGTTTTTCTACATTTAATTACAGTGAGGCACACCACGAGCTTTACGGTGAAGGGAAACATCGAGAGGAAACCTGTGTTGCGCCTGCACTGCGATACCATACCACTTATACGTCAGGACAAGAGGAGGCGGCGTGGCCGAGAGGTCACAGCACCCGCCTGCCACGCAAACGGCGCGAGTTCCAATCCCGACTGGATTGAGGAGTTTTTCTACATTTAATTACAGTGAGGCACACCACGAGCTTTACGGTGAAGGGAAACATCGAGAGGAAACCTGCATACGTCTGAGAAGACATTCAAAGGCGTATGTATAGTCGTGCTTATAGACGAGCAAAGGGTAGGCACCAGGAGTAACGGATTCACTTTTCGCCAGATACATATTTTAGGTGCAGCGACAGATGGCGAGTCCATCGCCGTTACTCCAGCACGACTATACCTACGCCTTTGAATGTCTTCTCAGACGTATGCAGGTTTCCTCTCGATGTTTCCCTTCACCGTAAAGCTCGTGGTGTGCCTCACTGTAATTAAGTAAGTTTAAGACGAGTAGCATTCTCAATCCGGAAGTTGTATGTATGTTTTAGTATCCCCCTTTTCCTCTTTCCCATGAGTATAAGAACATGGGAGCATATTCCATACAAATCATACAACAAAGCTACCAATTAACAACAATAGCGCAAAAAAACGCGTCTAGATTTATGGGAAGTAGTTAATGTCGTTTGCAATCACAAAGTTTGAAGAAAAACACGTATGACGATCTGGTCTAGTGGTTAGAGCTCCTGACTGCAAACCCTGAGGTCGCGAGTTCGAATCCCGCTGAGGCCAGATATTTGTGTGATGAGCACTAGTATTTGTACCTTAGTCTTGGATGTCCTATGTATTTATGTATATATCTATCTATATAAGTAAATATATCGTTGTTTAGTTACCATAAGCTTAAAAGCTTTGCTCAATTTGGGTATAGGTCAATTTGTGTCGAATTGTCTCAAGGTTTTATTATTTATTTATTTAAAAGCACATGACAAAACCCCTTATATCTTCTTCACGCCTACACCAAAGGGGTAGGCAGAGGTGCCAGCCAGAGATATATTTTAGGTGCCAATGTGACAGATAGCGAGTCCATCGCCGTTACTCAAGCACGACTATACATACGCCTTTGAATTTTACCCTTGTTTGAAAAATGCCTCACCGTTCTCCATCGGAGTACCTGTAACAAGAAATAATTTGTCAGTACCAGAATTAGAATCATAATAAGTTACATATCACGCCGAGTCCCTAATGGAGTAGGCAGGGAGTATAGAGCGCCAGTTCTCTCTAGACTTACATACCTCTTTCGCTTCGTCCACATTCATCAGTCTCTTCATACATGCTCGTCGGTTTCGAGTACTCTTAACGTTCCCGTCCTTGAGAGTCCGATCTATTTGATCCAGGTAGTTGGAACGTGGCCTTCCTCTGCCTCTTCTTGCACACACTTTTGCTTTGTATATCTGTTTCGTCAATCTTTCTTCACTCATCCTTTCTATGGGTCCAAACCAACGTAACATGCCTTTCTTCATCTTTACAATCACGCCCTCATTCACGCCAGTTGATTTGCGTATCTCTTCATTGCGGATTCGATCTAAGATCCTTACTGCGCACATTTGTCGAAGAGATCGCATCTCAACTGCATCTAACCTATTTTCATACTTCCTCTGACATACCCAGGATTCGCTGCCATACAATAAGGTAGGCCCCAATATCGCGTTGTGGACAGCAACTCGAGCATTCTTGCTCAGACTTTTACTGCCCATCAACGCCGACATGGCCCCATTCACCTTATTACCGGCAGTTATCCTTCTTTCAATATCTTTTTCATACTTTCCATCTCGGGTGAACATGAAATTGAAAGGCGTATGTATAGTCGTGCTTGAGTAACGGCGATGGACTCGCCATCTGTCACGTTGGCACCTAATATACCTCCGGCGGAAAGTGGGTGTGTGGGTATTGCCTATACACCTCTGCCTACCCCTTCGGGGACCGTTGTGGGAAGGCGTGAGGTGAACATGCTTCCAAGATATACAAATTCATTCACTTGCTCCAGAATTTGCCCATTTACCGATATAGCACACTCGGTCACTTGTTCATCTCTTTCGAATACCAGAACCTTAGTCTTGTCAGCGTTTAGGCGCAGCCCCTTCTTTTCACAGTTATCCTTCTTTCAATATCTTTTTCATACTTTCCATCTCGGGTGAACATGCTTCCAAGATATACAAATTCATTCACTTGCTCTAGAATTTGCCCATTTACCGATATAGCACACTCGGTCACTTGTTCATCTCTTTCGAATACCAGAACCTTAGTCTTGCCAGCGTTTAGGCGCAGCCCCTTCTTTTCACAGTTATCCTTCTTTCAATATCATTTTTTAACTTGAAAAACTTGTAGAAAACATCTGTAGTATATTCTAAGACGCACTGCTTAGATTTGGAAAAGGTGTGAGTCTATTGTCACTAATTAGAAGCACTTTTACTTTCCTTGAAGCCTCAATAAACTATTTGCATTTCAAACCATATTTTCCCCACTTTGCCAACTGTTATCCATTAATATATTCATTTTGGTTACGTTAGAGAGAAACCATCTGGGACATACAAATACTTTCCCCTTTAGCGGTTTTTTGGTTTAAAATACATATATATAAAATACCACAGACGCGCCCCACTATCCCCCCCTACAGTTTACA
This sequence comes from Drepana falcataria, assembly GCA_945859725.1. Lineage (NCBI taxonomy): Eukaryota > Metazoa > Arthropoda > Insecta > Lepidoptera > Drepanidae > Drepana > Drepana falcataria. Next base: position 5,009,914 of record OX243951.1, on the reverse strand, counting down.
GTGTAAGTGTGCAACCTTCCACTAATGTGTGAGTATTGTCGGTACACACTGATTACCTATGAGTGCACACGCACACTACAATTAATAGACTCGGGTCATACTGCCCGCATGCCGCGACCCCCTCGACTAGACATTGGGGGGCGCGGCTTCGTGGGTGGTACTATCTATAGTCAAAATGCACATGGATTGCAATCGTGAGACGAGTCCGACGATAAATACACAAGTTGAATATGCTATATTCAAAGTGAAATTTATTTAAAAAAACTTGATTTTGATCATCAGAAAGTGATGTTATAGAGTTTTCGACACAATTAAAGTATAAATTTGATTAACAAGGGTCGGTAGGTAGATATATAACTAGACAACCATATATTTACTTATATATTTACTTATATATTAAATACACAAGTTGAATATGCTATATTCAAAGTGAAATTTATTTAAAAAAACTTGATTTTGATCATCAGAAAGTGATGTTATAGAGTTTTCGACACAATTAAAGTATAAATTTGATTAACAAGGGTCGGTAGGTAGATATATAACTAGACAACCATATATTTACTTATATATTTACTTATATATTAAATACACAAGTTGAATATGCTATATTCAAAGTGAAATTTATTTAAAAAAACTTGATTTTGATCATCAGAAAGTGATGTTATAGAGTTTTCGACACAATTAAAGTATAAATTTGATTAACAAGGGTCGGTAGGTAGATATATAACTAGACAACCATATATTTACTTATATATTTACTTATATATTAAATACACAAGTTGAATATGCTATATTCAAAGTGAAATTTATTTAAAAAAACTTGATTTTGATCATCAGAAAGTGATGTTATAGAGTTTTCGACACAATTAAAGTATAAATTTGATTAACAAGGGTCGGTAGGTAGATATATAACTAGACAACCATATATTTACTTACATAGATAGATATATACAGAAATACATAGGACATCCGAGACTAAGGAAGGTTCTTATGGAGAGAAAAAAAAAAAAAAACCGTGGGGAAAAGGGGCGTCCATAAATTACGTAATGTATTTTTTTATTTTCTGTCCCTCCCTCCCCACTGGTGAGATATCGTGAGATTTTATTCAACCCCCTCCCCCATTTCCCAAACTCACGTGAGATTTTTCAAAATGTGGGTTTCTTACGTAAACGCGTTGGATTTTTATTGTAAAAAGAAAAAAAAATTGCATCGTGCTTTTTTTTACGACTAGTTAAGACTAGTAATCAATATTGCTGAGAGTTTAATAATTATAAGATTAAATCTTACGCATGTTCAATCTGGATTAAATGGACCAAAATAGTATATATTTTTTTGTTTAATCAGAACAAGAATTGCGTGATATTTGCCGAGACCCCCCTCTCTCCAACGTAAGATTAGATGAGATTTGACTCGACCCCCTGCCCCCTTAAACATCTCACGTCATTTATGGACGCCCCCTAAGTAAATACAACAATTTTCTTGACTTTTTGGATTGTGTGAAGATTAGAAACGTGTTAGTGTAATGGCAGACTTCATATCCAGTGTGACGTCACGGGCCAGTCTTACGGCATTCCGGAGGAGAAAGCTAGAGGAACGAACTATAAGACTGGTAACACTCACGTTAGACCGCGGGGACAACCTGCCATATTATCATGGGTACAATACATCAACATCATACATTTTGCCGTGGTGGCGTGGTTTGAGTCGCCTGCAACACAGTTTTCTTTGTTATACTACTAGGCGGGCGTCCATAAATTACGTGAGATGTTTAAGGGGGGAGGGGGTCGAGTCAAATCTCATCTAATCTTACGTTGGAGAGAGGGGGTCTCGGCAAATATTACGCAATTCTTGTTCCGATTAAACAAAAAAATATATACTATTTTGGTCCATTTAATCCAGATTGAACATGCGTAAGATTTAATCTTATAATTAAACTCCCAGCAATATTGATTACTAGTCTTAACTAGTCGTAAATAAAAGCACGAAGCAATTTTTTTTTTTCTTTTGACAATAAAAATCCAACGCGTTTACGTAAGAAACCCACATTTTGAAAAATCTCACGTGAGGTTGGGGGATGGGGGAGGGGGTTGAATAAAATCTCACGATATCTCACCAGGGGGGAGGGAGGGACAGAAAATAAAAAAAATACACCTCATGTAATTTATGGACGCCCCCTAGAGCGGCAAGCAAGCATACGGCCCACCCGATGGAAAACGGTTACCGCAGCCGATCCACGCTAACAATACCGAATTATCACTTGCGCGTTGCCACTCTGTGTTCGGAGAGTTATACTGTGTTGACTGCAATGGGACTAATCCCTCGGTTGCCAACACAATATAACAATCCTCCCCTCCCCAAGGAGCTCATTATTCTAAACCTTATTCACCGCGCAGGAACACATGGGTGTGTATTACCTATACACCTCTGCCTACGCCGTCTGAGGCCCTTGTGGGAAGACCAAATGGATGGCAAGCATGCGGTCCGCCTGATGATATGGACGCTTGCAACACCAGGGGTATCACTCGCGCGTTGCCGACCCTGCAGCAGTCTCTCCCCACCCTTGACCAACTCCATGCTGCACTCTCCAGGGACAACCTCTACGGGGAGCTCATTCCACAGCCTGAGCGTTCGGAAGGAAACTGCTTTGGAACCGCGCGGTGCGAAACCTTTGTCGGCATTCCCAAAGACAACCCGCATGTTATTTTAAACACAATATGTTTTACGTCACACATCGGCCGGTGTGTGTCGAGACAAGTGTCGGCTTTGAAAGCGAGAGAAAGTTGCTAATGCTCATCTGAGCAGATGACCCGGGCATAGACTATGTCGATAGACACGCGACGGCTACCTACTTTTTGCAAGTTTCTGTGAGGCTTAGAACTCGAACCGATTTTTTTTTTGTTTAACGTGTACTCGCCATCTGGCGGAAAGGGGTGTATGAGTATTACCTATACACCTCTGCCTACCTCTTCGGGGACTTGTGCGAAGGCGTGAGGATATAATAATAAATATTATAATGCAGTCCCCTCCATTCGCTTCTGTCCAGCGCAACCACCTTGACCTCCCTATACGTCATGAGAGACATTTTTCTTTGATCTGACCCATGTATGTTAATCTTGGTCTTCCTCTCTTCCCCTCTACCTTTCCTTCTAAGATGTTTCTAAAGAAGCTATCATGTCGTTCAAGGTGGTCTATCATCTTTCCTCTTCTATTCTCGTCTGTCTCCAACAGAACTCTTGATTCTTTGACTTTTTTGAGCACGTCTTCGTTTATTACCCTTTCCATCAGCAGATTTTTTTTCTTAAGTAAATAAATTATAGTAATGTTCTATACATTACATTAATTATAGAGATTAAATAGAGAGGTAGGGCATAACGGGTTCCCCGTTCGAATTCGGAGCTGCCCGACTGGGGCAGGACCTCCACCTTATAGAAGTCCGTAGCCAAATAACACAATTTATTGTGTTGTGTTCCTATGCGGTGAATAAGGTTTCCAGTAATGAGCTCCTTGGGGAGGGGGAGATATATTGTGTTGGCAGCAGAGGGACTAGTCCCATTACGCTGTCAACACAGTATAACTCTCCGAAAACAGAGTAGCAACGCGCAAGTGATACTTCGGTATTGTATGCGTAAATAGGCTGCGGTAACCGTTTTCCATCGGATGGGCCGTATGCTTGTTTGCCACTCTTGTTGTATAAAAATACATATCCTATGTGTTACTCCAACTAATAATCTATCTCTGTGCCAAATTTCATCCAAATCCGTTCAGTAGTGTTTACGTGAAAGAGGAACAAATATACACAACTTTCGTATTTGTAATATTAATAGGCAAGTCTACGCCACGGAGTCTCCTCTGCGTATTAATCTTTGCCTCTCAGGTTTTACTTTCATCTCGTGAAAGTCACCAACCGGTCTCGAACCCGCACACGGTTAATGACACACGGAACTTGTGAAGCTTGTGATGAACATTCATATTGTAATATTGTAATGTTATGTCAAAATTTCTTCTCTCTACGAATATTTCCAACTGGCGACCCGACGTCTTCGCACGCGTGCAATATAGATAATAATACATACATACATATCATCACGCCGAGTCCCTAACGGGGTAGGCAGAGAGTATAGAGCACTAGTTCTCTCTAGACATACCTCTTTCGCTTCGTCCACATTCATCAGTCTCTTCATACATGCTCGTCGGTTTCGAGTACTCTTGACGTTCCCGTCCTTGAGAGTCCGATCTATTTGATCCAGGTAGTTGGAACGTGTTCTTCCTCTGCCTCTTGGACACAATTTTGCTTTGTAATAATAATATGTAAAAGATATAAATGGTTACTGTGGGTTATCCTTTACAGATAAATATATATATAGCGGACTTTTGTATCGATCTTTTTAAAATATACAATTCCGTAGTACATTAATCTGATCTATCTCGTAAGGTTTAGCCAGCGTTTGCGATTTAAGCGCACAAAAATATGTTTGTACGACATCACATTAAAGATCTTTACATTTTTCGTATTTTCTGTACTATAATATGTATGTATTATACATACAAACCTTCCTCTTGAATCACTCTATATATTGCTGAAAACTGCATTAAAATCCGTTGAATAGTTTAAAAGATCTAAGCGAACAGACAGCGAAAGCGACTTAATTTTATACTTTGTAAAGATACATTCCTCACCCCTTCCCACAAGGGTCCCCGAAAGGGTAGGCAGAAGTGTATAGGTAGTGCCCACACACCCACTTTCCGCCAGAGATATATTTTAGATGCCAACGTGACAGATAGCGAGTCCATCGCCATCTGTCACGTGCCTTTGAATGTCTTCTCAGACGACGTATGCAGGTTTCCTCTCGATGTTTCCCTTCACCGTAAAGCTCGTGGTGTGCCTCACTGTAATTAAATGTAGAAAAACTCCTCAATCCAGTCGGGATTGGAACTCGCGCCGTTTGCGTGGCAGGCGGGTGCTGTGACCTCTCGGCCACGCCGCCTCCTCTTGTCCTGACGTATAAGTGGTATGGTATCGCAGTGCAGGCGCAACACAGGTTTCCTCTCGATGTTTCCCTTCACCGTAAAGCTCGTGGTGTGCCTCACTGTAATTAAATGTAGAAAAACTCCTCAATCCAGTCGGGATTGGAACTCGCGCCGTTTGCGTGGCAGGCGGGTGCTGTGACCTCTCGGCCACGCCGCCTCCTCTTGTCCTGACGTATAAGTGGTATGGTATCGCACTGCAGGCGCAACACAGGTTTCCTCTCGATGTTTCCCTTCACCGTAAAGCTCGTGGTGTGCCTCAGTGCAGTAAAGAAATGCTTATTGAACGGACAGATCTCTCTGATTTTAATATTGATTAGTTTTATATGTAACATCTTGTTTAGATTGCATTCTCTCGCGTGTTTTTAACTTTCTAAAAACTAAACAGGTATCTATAAGAAATTGATTACCATTGCGAATTATACAAGAATATTCCATTACGGGACTACAAAGTAGAGCGGTACACACAACGCAGCCAGCCTACGCAATGTAATTACAAATTATCCTTACCCGAGCTTTATGGTGCTCGATAGGAAATTTGCATACGTTTGAGAAGACATTTAAAGATGAACGTATACTGGTTCAGTAGAGCGCCAGTCCTCTCTAGACTTACAGACCTACATACATATCATCACGCCGAGTCCCTCACGCTAGGCAGAGAGAGTAGAGCGCCAGTCCTCTCTAGACTTACAGACCTACATACATATCATCACGCCGAGCCCCTCACGCTAGGCAGAGAGAGTAGAGCGCCAGTCCTCTCTAGACTTACAGACCTACATACATATCATCACGCCGAGCCCCTCACGCTAGGCAGAGAGAGTAGAGCGCCAGTCCTCTCTAGACTTACAGACCTACATACATATCATCACGCCGAGCCCCTCACGCTAGGCAGAGAGAGTAGAGCGCCAGTCCTCTCTAGACTTACAGACCTACCTACATATCATCACGTCGAGTCCCTCACGCTAGGCAGAGAGAGTAGAGCGCCAGTCCTCTCTAGACTTACAGACCTACATACATATCATCACGCCGAGTCCCTCACGCTAGGCAGAGAGAGTAGAGCGCCAGTCTTTTCTAGACTTACAGACCTACATACATATCATCACGCCGAGTCCCTCACGCTAGGCAGAGAGAGTAGAGCGCCAGTCCTCTCTAGACTTACAGACCTACATACATATCATCACGCCGAGTCCCTCACGCTAGCCAGAGAGAGTAGAGCACCAATCCTCTCTAGACATAAATCTTTGGTTATGAACTTGCTGGTTTCAAGGACTCTTGATTCTCCAACATTCCAGAAGAGTGAATTAGGAGATCACTACATCTACTTAAATACTGGATTTTCGTATCTCAATATACTTTACCAGCTGGCAGTTGTATGCGCTCTGATTAACTCAGTGAATGTTTTTTGGAGTACAGTTAATATGTTTTAATAACATAGACTTTCTTTTCGTATATAAATATATAAATAACACATCTCTTATTAACAGTAATGTGACTAGCTACAGTGCCCTCCACACCGGCACACAGTGTAGTGTACGTACACTAGTGCTTGGCGGCAGGATATCTGACACTGCGGTGGTACCCACCTAGCCGGACTGTTGCAATAAGAGGCCTACCACCTAGTACCCAGTCCCTTATGGCCAGTAATGTGACTAGCTACAGTGCCCTCCACACCGGCACACAGTGTAGTGTACGTACACTAGTGCTTGGCGGCAGGATATCTGACACTGCGGTGGTACCCACCTAGCCGGACTGTTGCAATAAGAGGCCTACCACCTAGTACCCAGTCCCTTATGGCCAGTAATGTGACTAGCTACAGTGCCCTCCACACCGGCACACAGTGTAGTGTACGTACACTAGTGCTTGGCGGCAGGATATCTGACACTGCGGTGGTACCCACCTAGCCGGACTGTTGCAATAAGAGGCCTACCACCTAGTACCCAGTCCCTTATGGCCAGTAATGTGACTAGCTACAGTGCCCTCCACACCGGCACACAGTGTAGTGTACGTACACTAGTGCTTGGCGGCAGGATATCTGACACTGCGGTGGTACCCACCTAGCCGGACTGTTGCAATAAGAGGCCTACCACCTAGTACCCAGTCCCTTATGGCCAGTAATGTGACTAGCTACAGTGCCCTCCACACCGGCACACAGTGTAGTGTACGTACACTAGTGCTTGGCGGCAGGATATCTGACACTGCCGTGGTACCCACCTAGCCGGACTGTTGCAATAAGAGGCCTACCACCTAGTACCCAGTCCCTTATGGCCAGTAATGTGACTAGCTACAGTGCCCTCCACACCGGCACACAGTGTAGTGTACGTACACTAGTGCTTGGCGGCAGGATATCTGACACTGCGGTGGTACCCACCTAGCCGGACTGTTGCAATAAGAGGCCTACCACCTAGTACCCAGTCCCTTATGGCCAGTAATGTGACTAGCTACAGTGCCCTCCACACCGGCACACAGTGTAGTGTACGTACACTAGTGCTTGGCGGCAGGATATCTGACACTGCCGTGGTACCCACCTAGCCGGACTGTTGCAATAAGAGGCCTACCACCTAGTACCCAGTCCCTTATGGCCAGTAATGTGACTAGCTACAGTGCCCTCCACACCGGCACACAGTGTAGTGTACGTACACTAGTGCTTGGCGGCAGGATATCTGACACTGCCGTGGTACCCACCTAGCCGGACTGTTGCAATAAGAGGCCTACCACCTAGTACCCAGTCCCTTATGGCCAGTAATGTGACTAGCTACAGTGCCCTCCACACCGGCACACAGTGTAGTGTACGTACACTAGTGCTTGGCGGCAGGATATCTGACACTGCGGTGGTACCCACCTAGCCGGACTGTTGCAATAAGAGGCCTACCACCTAGTACCCAGTCCCTTATGGCCAGTAATGTGACTAGCTACAGTGCCCTCCACACCGGCACACAGTGTAGTGTACGTACACTAGTGCTTGGCGGCAGGATATCTGACACTGCCGTGGTACCCACCTAGCCGGACTGTTGCAATAAGAGGCCTACCACCTAGTACCCAGTCCCTTATGGCCAGTAATGTGACTAGCTACAGTGCCCTCCACACCGGCACACAGTGTAGTGTACGTACACTAGTGCTTGGCGGCAGGATATCTGACACTGCCGTGGTACCCACCTAGCCGGACTGTTGCAATAAGAGGCCTACCACCTAGTACCCAGTCCCTTATGGCCAGTAATGTGACTAGCTACAGTGCCCTCCACACCGGCACACAGTGTAGTGTACGTACACTAGTGCTTGGCGGCAGGATATCTGACACTGCGGTGGTACCCACCTAGCCGGACTGTTGCAATAAGAGGCCTACCACCTAGTACCCAGTCCCTTATGGCCAGTAATGTGACTAGCTACAGTGCCCTCCACACCGGCACACAGTGTAGTGTATGTACACTAGTGCTTGGCGGCAGGATATCTGACACTGCGGTGGTACCCACCTAGCCGGACTGTTGCAATAAGAGGCCTACCCCCTAGTACCCAGTCCCTTATGGCCAGTAATGTGACTAGCTACAGTGCCCTTCAAATCACATCCAGAATTAAGAATGTGTGTGAAAAGTCACACTATGATTTTGAGTGTTTATAATCATGCTTCTCCTTTTGTCAAGAGCGTGTGAACGGGATGGAGCATTCAATGGTTGTAGTACTTCCTCCGGTATGGTTAAAATAATTAGTTTCTCACGCACTTAGTGCAAGCCATTGTGAACGAAAGTATTGTAGCAGGTCGTTTATTAAACACAACCTGTTGCCAAGCTTTACCTGCACCGAGAATAAACAGTACAGGCTCTGCCTAGTTTAGGGTCAGTTGGCTTTGTGTGAGATGTCCACAATATTATTGTATATTAACATCTATATAAGTGTGTATATCAGGCGCCGATGCCTATAGTACAGGCTCTGCCTAGTTTAGGGTCAGTTGGCTTTGTGTGAGATGTCCACAATATTATTAGCATTAAGTAACATTCTACAGAATGCGATGCCACTATAATGACACTGACAATCCAAACCATAGACTAATCATAAAGCTAACCACAGGTATAATACAATGGCGACCACAGAACAAGCGAAAGTCAATTAAATAAATAAATGACGCAACATTCTTGAAACACAAATATTTATATATACAATTTGCGGTTAGTTAAGTAAATATGTTCACTGTAACAATTTTCCGCCACAGATATAATATAGGTGCAGTGACAGATGTCGAGTCCATCGCCGTTACTCAAGCACGACTATACATACGCCTTTGAATGTCTTCTCAGACGTATGCAGGTTTCCTCTCGATGTTTCCCTTCACCGTAAAGCTCGTGGTGTGCCTCACTGTAATTAACTGTAGAAAAACTCCTCAATCCAGTCGGGATTGGAACTCGCGCCGTTTGCGTGGCAGGCGGGTGCTGTGACCTCTCGGCCACGCCGCCTCCTCTTGTCCTGACGTATAAGTGGTATGGTATCGCAGTGCAGGCGCAACACAGGTTTCCTCTCGATGTTTCCCTTCACCGTAAAGCTCGTGGTGTGCCTCACTGTAATTAAATGTAGAAAAACTCCTCAATCCAGTCGGGATTGGAACTCGCGCCGTTTGCGTGGCAGGCGGGTGCTGTGACCTCTCGGCCACGCCGCCTCCTCTTGTCCTGACGTATAAGTGGTATGGAAGAGGAAACCTGCATACGTCTGAGTATAGTCGTGTTTGAGTAACGGCGATGGACTCGCCATCTTCATTGGAAAGTGGGTGTGTGGGTAGTACCTATATACACCTCTGCTTACCCTTTCGGGGACCCTTGTGGGGAGGCGGGAAGAAAAGAGTTATTGAATGTTCCTTTAACACGAATATATATATATAATAATATCGTGTGTCGTATCCTTTGCACATCCGCCAGTGATTTAATGACAGACAAACAATTCATTGAGATTAAGTCGTTTAGAAAGCTTTTAATTGTATATGTAGTTTAATTAGTTTATGAAACAAGGCCGTCGTTTAATTCAATTAGAATTGTTGATTTCATTCCAATTTCACGCTTTTGACATAGTTCTGTTAGTCCTACACACTTGGAGTTGGTAAAAGAAATACAATTGCTAACATACATACAAACACGCCGAGTCCCCCACGCTAGGCAGAGAGTATAGAGCGCCAGTTCTCTCTAGACTTACATACCTCTTTCGCTTCATCCACATTCATCAGTCTCTTCATACATCAACGGTCGCCGAAGGGTTAGGCAGAGGTGTGAAGGTCCGGAGATATATCCTAGGTGCAGTGACAGATGGCGAGTCCATCGCCGTTACTCAAGCACGACTATACATACGCCTTTGAATGTCTTCTCAAACGTATGCAGGTTTCCTCTCGATGTTTCCCTTCACCGTAAAGCTCGTGGTGTGACTAATCACCGTTCAGAAAAACTCATTGATACAGTCGGGATTCGAACTCGCAATTAGGACTACTCGGCCAACACGGCTCTAACTGAATAGACTAAGCCTTAAAAATATATGTTTTGCTATCAGGGGCGCAGAAATAGAAGGGTCATGCCTTCTCATAAAATTAGCCGTTTTGTTTGGTTTTTTCACATCGAGAGGCAAGGGGGGCTAGGGGGGGATGTCCGGCATGGTGCATCCGGAGAGCATCCGGCGCAGAGAAGTGCGTGGGAATACAATAAATTGCAAACATTTGAAACATTTATATACCTTAATATATATAAATTACGTGTCACGTTGTTCGTCCGCGATGGACACCTAAATTACTTAACCGATTTTCATAAAATTTGCACAGACGGCAGAAAGTGGGTACGGGGTTACTACGTAAGCACCTCTGCCTACCCCTTTGTGGACCCTTATGGGAAGGCGTGAGGATATATATATATATATATATATATATATATATATGGCAGCGAATCCTGGGTATGTCAGAGGAAGTATGAAAATAGCTTGAATGCAGTTGAGATGCGATCGCTTCGAAAAATGTGCGGAGTAACGATTTTAGATCGAGTCCGCAATGAAGAGATTCGCAAATCAACTGGCGTGAATGAGGGCGTGATTGTAAAGATGAAGAAAGGCATGTTACGTTGGTTTGGACACATAGAAAGGATGAGCGAAGAAAGATTGACGAAACAGATATACAAAGCAAAAGTGTGTGCAAGAAGAGGCAGAGGAAGGCCACGTTCCAACTACCTGGATCAAATCGATCGGACTCTCAAGGACGGGAACGTTAAGAGTACTCGAAACCGACGAGCATGTATGAAGAGACTGATGAACGTGGACGAAGCGAAAGAGGTATGTAAGTCTAGAGAGAACTGGCGCTCTATACTCTCTGCCTACCCCGCTAGGGACTTGGCGTGATGATATGTATGTATGTATATATATATATATATATATATATATATATAGGGGATCACAGTGGAAGCGTGCACGTCGCGATTCCTGCCAGCCCAGAGGGCTGCAATTCCACTCGATGCGCATTGGCCGGACGGCTGTTAGGGCGTGCCCCCGAGGCGACGCGCACCAGTCCGTCCCCGCTGGTGCGAAAAATTCAGCACAGTGCGGCGATGGGGACCGCCACCCATCACGCGGAGTGCCTCACGGCGGGAAGTGGAGTGTGGAGTGTAGGATGGGTGTATGGAATGTAAGAGGAGGTATGGCTGATAAGATGAACGAATTGATCGATGTTATGACAGAGAGCGAGTTAGATGTTGTGTGCTTGTCTGAAACCAAGCGGAAGGGTAGTGGAGTAGACGAGCTCCTGGGCGGGAGTTTAGTGCTGTGGTCAGGAGTGGCAAACACCGAGCACGCCTGCCAGGGAGTGGGAATTCTACTATCCAGCCGCTTGGCAGAATGTATGATATGTTATGATGCGGTGAGCCCCAGACTTATTTGGGCTCGCTTTAAAATAGGCCTTACCCGACTATTTTTAGTCGCGGTGTATGCTCCGGTGGCCTCAGCGGACACTTGCGACCTGAATAAGTTCTGGGAATGTGTGAGTAATGTTCTAGAGACGAAAGAAGGGAATGAAAAGCTGATTATTTGTGGTGATCTGAATGGATGGGTCGGGACAGCCCGTAAGGATTACGAGGCAGTACTCGGCAAGTATGGTGATAAGAGAGTGAACGAGGCAGGCAAGCTGATATTAGATGTATGCATGGAGAGAGACCTTTTTGTGGCGAACACCATGTTCGACCACAAGAGGATTCATCAGTATACATGGGAACGGAAAAATGAGCGAAGCATGATAGATCTGTTTCTAATAGATCAGCGACTCAGAACACAGGTAATGGACACCAGGGTATATAGGGGAGCTGACCTGGGAACGGACCACTTCCTAGTTATAACTAGGATAAGAGGTCTGTTCACGGGCTGGCGATCCCGCGCTGGGGGTCCCTGTTCTGCAGTCGCAGACCGCATCAAAAGCTGGAGGCTTCAAGATGCGGCTATTAGAGACAGATATCAAGAAAGGGTATCTGAACAGCTAGCCTGTCCACCGAAAGATGTGTTTGAGAGTGTCGATGTTTGTTGGCAGTTCCTTAAGTCCAGCATTTTATGCGCCGCGAAAGAGGTTTGTGGCATGTCGAAAGGGCGGACAACCAAAAATGGCGATGGTTGGTGGGATGATGAAGTGAAAGAAGAAGTTAAAAAGAAGAAGGATGCAAGGCAAGACATTTTGGCTATGTCCAGCTCAAGTGAAAGTATGAAAGAAAAGATGAAAGAAAAATATCGCCTGCAAAAAAATCGTACGAAAGAGATAATAGCTCAGAAGCGTGAGAGGTTCCAAATGACTGTAGACGAAAAACTGTCGCATAATTTCAAGGACAATGCAAAACTTTTTTGGAGAGAAGTTAAGAAGTCCAGAAATTGTGTTACAGCCAGTAGTAGGATGAATGTGATTATTTCGAAGGACAATGACATACTTACTGACAAAACTGACGTCCTCAGGCGATGGAGTGAATTCTACAAAGATATGTATGATGATGATGCCGCTGATCTACTCATAGAGCTGCCTCCAACAGAATCTGTCGAGGATCCTATAGCGGATAAAATAAGTATGGGAGAGATTGTAAGTGCGATAAGAAGTCTGAAATGTGGAAAAGCTGCGGGAATAGATGGGATTACGGCTGAGATGATCAAGTACGGTGGACCAGCGGTCTGGGACGTCATCTATTTGCTATGCAATCTTTGCTGGGAAAAGGGTGATGTTCCGGACGACTGGAGGCGAGCAGTCATCGTGCCTTTCTATAAAGGAAAGGGATCACGATTGGACTGCTCCAACTACAGAGCCATCAGCTTGGTCAGCTTAGCTAGTAAAGTGTACACGAAGATCCTGACGATAAGAATGCAAGAGCGATCCGAAAGGTTTCTCTGGGAATCCCAAGGTGGATTTAGACCAGGAAGAGGATGTATGGATCAAACCTTCTCGCTTCGCGGAATCGCGGAAAAGTTTTTGGATATTAACCAAAGGGTTTTCTGCGCTTTCGTCGACTTAGAGAAGGCATTTGATAGAGTCGTACGAAAGGAACTCTGGGACGTGTTGCCTGGATATGGAGTGAGCAGTTCCCTACTGCATGCCGTGAAATCACTCTATAGTGATAGCGAGGCGTGCGTTAGGGTTAACGGTGAGATGTCACCCTGGTTTGATGTGAAGTCGGGGGTCAAACAAGGGTGTATCATGTCTGCCTGGCTGTTCATTATATATCTAGATAACTGTCTGAGAGCACTAAGAACGAACGGATGTGGAGTGAAAATGGGAAACTTAGTGGTCAACTGCCTACTATACGCCGATGACGCGGTTTTACTGGCGTCATCAGAGGGCGAACTGCAGTCACTAGTTACCATAATGAAAGAAGAATGTGAAAAGAAGGGGCTGCGCCTAAACGCTGGCAAGACTAAGGTTCTGGTATTCGAAAGAGATGAACAAGTGACCGAGTGTGCAATATCGGTAAATGGGCAAATTCTAGAGCAAGTGAATGAATTTGTATATCTTGGAAGCATGTTCACACGAGATGGAAAGTATAAAAAAGATATTGAAAGAAGGATAACTGCCGGAAATAAGGTGAATGGAGCCATGTCGGCGTTGATGGGCAGTAAAAGTCTGAGCAAGAATGCTCGAGTTGCTGTCCACAACGCGATATTGGTACCTACCTTATTGTATGGCAGCGAATCCTGGGTATGTCAGAGGAAGTATGAAAATAGCTTGAATGCAGTCGAGATGCGATCTCTTCGAAAAATGTGCGGCGTAACAATATTAGATCGAATCCGCAATGAAGAGATTCGCAAATCAAGTGGCGTGAATGAGGGCGTGATTGTAAAGATGAAGAAAGGCATGTTACGTTGGTTTGGACACATAGAAAGGATGAGTGAAGAAAGATTGACGAAACAGATATACAAAGCAAAAGTGTGTGCAAGAAGAGGCAGAGGAAGGCCACGTTCCAACTATCTGGATCAAATAGATCGGACTCTCAAGGACGGGAACGTTAAGAGTACTCGAAACCGACGAGCATGTATGAAGAGACTGATGAATGTGGACGAAGCGAAAGAGGTATGTAAGTCTAGAGAGAACTGGCGCTCTATACTCTCTGCCTACCCCGTTAGGGACTTGGCGTGATGATATGTATGTATGTATGTATATATATATATATATATATATATATATATATATATATATATCTACCTATCTTAGTTTTGGACTAGGTCAATTTGTGTGCAATTGCCTATCTATATAAGTATGTATATCGTTGTCCAGTTCCTACAGTACAAGCTTTGCTTAGTTTGGGACTAGGTCAATTTGTGTGCAATTGCCTATCTATATAAGTATGTATATCGTTGTCCAGTTCCTACAGTACAAGCTTTGCTTAGTTTGGGACTAGGTCAATTTGTGTGCAATTGCCTATCTATATAAGTATGTATATCGTTGTCCAGTTCCCATAGTACAAGCTTTGCTTAGTTTGGGACAAGGTCAATTTGTGTGGAATTGCCTATCTATATAAGTATGTATATCGTTGTCCAGTTCCTACAGTACAAGCTTTGCTTAGTTTGGGACTAGGTCAATTTGTGTGCAATTGCCTATCTATATAAGTATGTATATCGTTGTCCAGTTCCTACAGTACAAGCTTTGCTTAGTTTGGGACTAGGTCAATTTGTGTGCAATTGCCTATCTATATAAGTATGTATATCGTTGTCCAGTTCCTACAGTACAAGCTTTGCTTAGTTTGGGACTAGGTCAATTTGTGTGCAATTGCCTATCTATATAAGTATGTATATCGTTGTCCAGTTCCCATAGTACAAGCTTTGCTTAGTTTGGGACAAGGTCAATTTGTGTGGAATTGCCTATCTATATAAGTATGTATATCGTTGTCCAGTTCCTACAGTACAAGCTTTGCTTAGTTTGGGACTAGGTCAATTTGTGTGCAATTGCCTATCTATATAAGTATGTATATCGTTGTCCAGTTCCTACAGTACAAGCTTTGCTTAGTTTGGGACTAGGTCAATTTGTGTGCAATTGCCTATCTATATAAGTATGTATATCGTTGTCCAGTTCCCATAGTACAAGCTTTGCTTAGTTTGGGACAAGGTCAATTTGTGTGGAATTACCTATCTATATAAGTATGTATATCGTTGTCCAGTTCCTACAGTACAAGCTTTGCTTAGTTTGGGACTAGGTCAATTAGTGTGCAATTGCCTATCTATATAAGTATGTATATCGTTGTCCAGTTCCCATAGTACAAGCTTTGCTTAGTTTGGGACTAGGTCAATTTGTGTGCAATTGCCTATCTATATAAGTATGTATATCGTTGTCCAGTTCCTACAGTACAAGCTTTGCTTAGTTTGGGACTAGGTCAATTTGTGTGCAATTGCCTATCTATATAAGTATGTATATCGTTGTCCAGTTCCTACAGTACAAGCTTTGCTTAGTTTGGGACAAGGTCAATTTGTGTGGAATTGCCTATCTATATAAGTATGTATATCGTTGTCCAGTTCCTACAGTACAAGCTTTGCTTAGTTTGGGACTAGGTCAATTTGTGTGCAATTGCCTATCTATATAAGTATGTATATCGTTGTCCAGTTCCTACAGTACAAGCTTTGCTTAGTTTGGGACTAGGTCAATTTGTGTGCAATTGCCTATCTATATAAGTATGTATATCGTTGTCCAGTTCCCATAGTACAAGCTTTGCTTAGTTTGGGACAAGGTCAATTTGTGTGGAATTGCCTATCTATATAAGTATGTATATCGTTGTCCAGTTCCTACAGTACAAGCTTTGCTTAGTTTGGGACTAGGTCAATTTGTGTGCAATTGCCTATCTATATAAGTATGTATATCGTTGTCCAGTTCCTACAGTACAAGCTTTGCTTAGTTTGGGACTAGGTCAATTTGTGTGCAATTGCCTATCTATATAAGTATGTATATCGTTGTCCAGTTCCTACAGTACAAGCTTTGCTTAGTTTGGGACTAGGTCAATTTGTGTGCAATTGCCTATCTATATAAGTATGTATATCGTTGTCCAGTTCCCATAGTACAAGCTTTGCTTAGTTTGGGACAAGGTCAATTTGTGTGGAATTGCCTATCTATATAAGTATGTATATCGTTGTCCAGTTCCTACAGTACAAGCTTTGCTTAGTTTGGGACTAGGTCAATTTGTGTGCAATTGCCTATCTATATAAGTATGTATATCGTTGTCCAGTTCCTACAGTACAAGCTTTGCTTAGTTTGGGACTAGGTCAATTTGTGTGCAATTGCCTATCTATATAAGTATGTATATCGTTGTCCAGTTCCCATAGTACAAGCTTTGCTTAGTTTGGGACAAGGTCAATTTGTGTGGAATTACCTATCTATATAAGTATGTATATCGTTGTCCAGTTCCTACAGTACAAGCTTTGCTTAGTTTGGGACTAGGTCAATTAGTGTGCAATTGCCTATCTATATAAGTATGTATATCGTTGTCCAGTTCCCATAGTACAAGCTTTGCTTAGTTTGGGACTAGGTCAATTTGTGTGCAATTGCCTATCTATATAAGTATGTATATCGTTGTCCAGTTCCTACAGTACAAGCTTTGCTTAGTTTGGGACTAGGTCAATTTGTGTGCAATTGCCTATCTATATAAGTATGTATATCGTTGTCCAGTTCCTACAGTACAAGCTTTGCTTAGTTTGGGACTAGGTCAATTTGTGTGCAATTGCCTATCTATATAAGTATGTATATCGTTGTCCAGTTCCTACAGTACAAGCTTTGCTTAGTTTGGGACTAGGTCAATTTGTGTGCAATTGCCTATCTATATAAGTATGTATATCGTTGTCCAGTTCCTACAGTACAAGCTTTGCTTAGTTTGGGACTAGGTCAATTTGTGTGCAATTGCCTATCTATATAAGTATGTATATCGTTGTCCAGTTCCCATAGTACAAGCTTTGCTTAGTTTGGGACAAGGTCAATTTGTGTGGAATTGCCTATCTATATAAGTATGTATATCGTTGTCCAGTTCCTACAGTACAAGCTTTGCTTAGTTTGGGACTAGGTCAATTTGTGTGCAATTGCCTATCTATATAAGTATGTATATCGTTGTCCAGTTCCTACAGTACAAGCTTTGCTTAGTTTGGGACTAGGTCAATTTGTGTGCAATTGCCTATCTATATAAGTATGTATATCGTTGTCCAGTTCCTACAGTACAAGCTTTGCTTAGTTTGGGACTAGGTCAATTTGTGTGCAATTGCCTATCTATATAAGTATGTATATCGTTGTCCAGTTCCCATAGTACAAGCTTTGCTTAGTTTGGGACAAGGTCAATTTGTGTGGAATTGCCTATCTATATAAGTATGTATATCGTTGTCCAGTTCCTACAGTACAAGCTTTGCTTAGTTTGGGACTAGGTCAATTTGTGTGCAATTGCCTATCTATATAAGTATGTATATCGTTGTCCAGTTCCTACAGTACAAGCTTTGCTTAGTTTGGGACTAGGTCAATTTGTGTGCAATTGCCTATCTATATAAGTATGTATATCGTTGTCCAGTTCCCATAGTACAAGCTTTGCTTAGTTTGGGACAAGGTCAATTTGTGTGGAATTACCTATCTATATAAGTATGTATATCGTTGTCCAGTTCCTACAGTACAAGCTTTGCTTAGTTTGGGACTAGGTCAATTAGTGTGCAATTGCCTATCTATATAAGTATGTATATCGTTGTCCAGTTCCCATAGTACAAGCTTTGCTTAGTTTGGGACTAGGTCAATTTGTGTGCAATTGCCTATCTATATAAGTATGTATATCGTTGTCCAGTTCCTACAGTACAAGCTTTGCTTAGTTTGGGACTAGGTCAATTTGTGTGCAATTGCCTATCTATATAAGTATGTATATCGTTGTCCAGTTCCTACAGTACAAGCTTTGCTTAGTTTGGGACAAGGTCAATTTGTGTGGAATTGCCTATCTATATAAGTATGTATATCGTTGTCCAGTTCCTACAGTACAAGCTTTGCTTAGTTTGGGACTAGGTCAATTTGTGTGCAATTGCCTATCTATATAAGTATGTATATCGTTGTCCAGTTCCTACAGTACAAGCTTTGCTTAGTTTGGGACTAGGTCAATTTGTGTGCAATTGCCTATCTATATAAGTATGTATATCGTTGTCCAGTTCCCATAGTACAAGCTTTGCTTAGTTTGGGACAAGGTCAATTTGTGTGGAATTGCCTATCTATATAAGTATGTATATCGTTGTCCAGTTCCTACAGTACAAGCTTTGCTTAGTTTGGGACTAGGTCAATTTGTGTGCAATTGCCTATCTATATAAGTATGTATATCGTTGTCCAGTTCCTACAGTACAAGCTTTGCTTAGTTTGGGACTAGGTCAATTTGTGTGCAATTGCCTATCTATATAAGTATGTATATCGTTGTCCAGTTCCTACAGTACAAGCTTTGCTTAGTTTGGGACTAGGTCAATTTGTGTGCAATTGCCTATCTATATAAGTATGTATATCGTTGTCCAGTTCCCATAGTACAAGCTTTGCTTAGTTTGGGACAAGGTCAATTTGTGTGGAATTGCCTATCTATATAAGTATGTATATCGTTGTCCAGTTCCTACAGTACAAGCTTTGCTTAGTTTGGGACTAGGTCAATTTGTGTGCAATTGCCTATCTATATAAGTATGTATATCGTTGTCCAGTTCCTACAGTACAAGCTTTGCTTAGTTTGGGACTAGGTCAATTTGTGTGCAATTGCCTATCTATATAAGTATGTATATCGTTGTCCAGTTCCCATAGTACAAGCTTTGCTTAGTTTGGGACAAGGTCAATTTGTGTGGAATTACCTATCTATATAAGTATGTATATCGTTGTCCAGTTCCTACAGTACAAGCTTTGCTTAGTTTGGGACTAGGTCAATTAGTGTGCAATTGCCTATCTATATAAGTATGTATATCGTTGTCCAGTTCCCATAGTACAAGCTTTGCTTAGTTTGGGACTAGGTCAATTTGTGTGCAATTGCCTATCTATATAAGTATGTATATCGTTGTCCAGTTCCTACAGTACAAGCTTTGCTTAGTTTGGGACTAGGTCAATTTGTGTGCAATTGCCTATCTATATAAGTATGTATATCGTTGTCCAGTTCCTACAGTACAAGCTTTGCTTAGTTTGGGACTAGGTCAATTTGTGTGCAATTGCCTATCTATATAAGTATGTATATCGTTGTCCAGTTCCCATAGTACAAGCTTTGCTTAGTTTGGGACAAGGTCAATTTGTGTGGAATTGCCTATCTATATAAGTATGTATATCGTTGTCCAGTTCCTACAGTACAAGCTTTGCTTAGTTTGGGACTAGGTCAATTTGTGTGCAATTGCCTATCTATATAAGTATGTATATCGTTGTCCAGTTCCTACAGTACAAGCTTTGCTTAGTTTGGGACTAGGTCAATTTGTGTGCAATTGCCTATCTATATAAGTATGTATATCGTTGTCCAGTTCCTACAGTACAAGCTTTGCTTAGTTTGGGACTAGGTCAATTTGTGTGCAATTGCCTATCTATATAAGTATGTATATCGTTGTCCAGTTCCCATAGTACAAGCTTTGCTTAGTTTGGGACAAGGTCAATTTGTGTGGAATTGCCTATCTATATAAGTATGTATATCGTTGTCCAGTTCCTACAGTACAAGCTTTGCTTAGTTTGGGACTAGGTCAATTTGTGTGCAATTGCCTATCTATATAAGTATGTATATCGTTGTCCAGTTCCTACAGTACAAGCTTTGCTTAGTTTGGGACTAGGTCAATTTGTGTGCAATTGCCTATCTATATAAGTATGTATATCGTTGTCCAGTTCCCATAGTACAAGCTTTGCTTAGTTTGGGACAAGGTCAATTTGTGTGGAATTACCTATCTATATAAGTATGTATATCGTTGTCCAGTTCCTACAGTACAAGCTTTGCTTAGTTTGGGACTAGGTCAATTAGTGTGCAATTGCCTATCTATATAAGTATGTATATCGTTGTCCAGTTCCCATAGTACAAGCTTTGCTTAGTTTGGGACTAGGTCAATTTGTGTGCAATTGCCTATCTATATAAGTATGTATATCGTTGTCCAGTTCCCACAGTACAAGCTTTGCTTAGTTTGGGACTAGGTCAATTTGTGTGGAATTGCCTATCTATATAAGTATGTATATCGTTGTCCAGTTCCCATAGTACAAGCTTTGCTTAGTTTTGGACTAGGTCAATTTGTGTGCAATTGCCTATCTATATAAGTATGTATATCGTTGTCCAGTTCCCATAGTACAAGCTTTGCTTAGTTTGGGACTAGGTCAATTTGTGTGCAATTGTCTATCTATATAAGTATGTATATCGTTGTCCAGTTCCCATAGTACAAGCTTTGCTTAGTTTTGGACTAGGTCAATTTGTGTGCAATTGCCTATCTATATAAGTATGTATATCGTTGTCCAGTTCCCATAGTACAAGCTTTGCTTAGTTTGGGACTAGGTCAATTTGTGTGCAATTGTCTATCTATATAAGTATGTATATCGTTGTCCAGTTCCCATAGTACAAGCTTTGCTTAGTTTTGGACTAGGTCAATTTGTGTGCAATTGCCTATCTATATAAGTATGTATATCGTTGTCTAGTTCCCATAGTACAAGCTTTGCTTAGTTTGGGACTAGGTCAATTTGTGTGCAATTGTCTATCTATATAAGTATGTATATCGTTGTCCAGTTCCCATAGTACAAGCTTTGCTTAGTTTGGGACTAGGTCAATTTGTGTGCAATTGCCTATCTATATAAGTATGTATATCGTTGTCCAGTTCCCATAGTACAAGCTTTGCTTAGTTTGGGACTAGGTCAATTTGTGTGCAATTGCCTATCTATATAAGTATGTATATCGTTGTCCAGTTCCCACAGTACAAGCTTTGCTTAGTTTGGGACTAGGTCAATTTGTGTGCAATTGCCTATCTATATAAGTATGTATATCGTTGTCCAGTTCCCATAGTACAAGCTTTGCTTAGTTTTGGACTAGGTCAATTTGTGTGCAATTGCCTATCTATATAAGTATGTATATCGTTGTCCAGTTCCCATAGTACAAGCTTTGCTTAGTTTGGGACTAGGTCAATTTGTGTGCAATTGTCTATCTATATAAGTATGTATATCGTTGTCCAGTTCCCATAGTACAAGCTTTGCTTAGTTTTGGACTAGGTCAATTTGTGTGCAATTGCCTATCTATATAAGTATGTATATCGTTGTCCAGTTCCCATAGTACAAGCTTTGCTTAGTTTGGGACTAGGTCAATTTGTGTGCAATTGTCTATCTATATAAGTATGTATATCGTTGTCCAGTTCCCATAGTACAAGCTTTGCTTAGTTTTGGACTAGGTCAATTTGTGTGCAATTGCCTATCTATATAAGTATGTATATCGTTGTCCAGTTCCCATAGTACAAGCTTTGCTTAGTTTGGGACTAGGTCAATTTGTGTGCAATTACAAATCTATATAAGTATGTATATCGTTGTCCAGTTCCCATAGTACAAGCTTTGCTTAGTTTGGGACTTGGTCAATTTGTGTGCAATTGCCTATCTATATAAGTATGTATATCGTTGTCCAGTTCCCATAGTACAAGCTTTGCTTAGTTTGGGACTAGGTCAATTTGTGTGCAATTGCCTATCTATATAAGTATGTATATCGTTGTCCAGTTCCCACAGTACAAGCTTTGCTTAGTTTGGGACTAGGTCAATTTGTGTGCAATTGCCTATCTATATAAGTATGTATATCGTTGTCCAGTTCCCACAGTACAAGCTTTGCTTAGTTTGGGACTAGGTCAATTTGTGTGCAATTGCCTATCTATATAAGTATGTATATCGTTGTCCAGTTCCCACAGTACAAGCTTTGCTTAGTTTGGGACTAGGTCAATTTGTGTGCAATTGCCTATCTATATAAGTATGTATATCGTTGTCCAGTTCCCACAGTACAAGCTTTGCTTAGTTTGGGACTAGGTCAATTTGTGTGCAATTGCCTATCTATATAAGTATGTATATCGTTGTCCAGTTCCCATAGTACAAGCTTTGCTTAGTTTTGGACTAGGTCAATTTGTGTGGAATTTGTGTAATATATCTCCATCTCTACTCCATGGAAGCGACCAACCCGAACCGTGCACCTTTTTCGACGTTTTATAAGTGCCCACCTGGGCCTATGTGAAATAAAAATATTATGATTTTGACTTTATTTTGCGTCTACAATATATCTAGATTTAATTGTTTTGTAGCTAAGGTCGCACTCTTAGCCAGTTTTTTAAATAATTGAATTTAAATAATTATATGTAAGTATATATGTATTTAATATTTATATGTACTTAAATAACATTATAATTTATAAAGAAATATTTTATTAACTTATTTTATTAATTAACTTTTAACTTTTATGAATATTACATTCATCTTTTTCTTTAATATAACATTTTATTTTTTAAATTTCACTCACCATTTTTATTTCGTTTAAATATCCGAACGCCAAAATACACGACACTTAAAAAAAGCACAAATGTCACGCCACCGTTTCGCGCTGTTTTCACATATCAATTTGACAGTTCACACAATTTTCGGCGCGCGAACCATACCGACCGCGAGAGGCGACTGAACGAACAAGATTCTTTACTAAGAAAGTGGGGTGTCCGTCTTACAAGGCAGTGCGAGGAACTAAGCTCCCATATGGTGCCTTTAACTAACTTTCTACTGTATTATTTAACCTATAGAGATCATTTCACTTTAACTGAATATGAAAGTTTGCTCGCGTGCTAAATGTGAACGATTTTAAGCCGCATTATTAATGAGATAAAGTTGTTTTTCAATCGAAGCGCTATGAAAGTTTCCGGCGTGTGTAATTTTCGTTGTTTTAAAATGAAATGTTGAACTTTTGCAACGAGAGTCTTTTCTCTTTTATTTGTAACCTCCGAGGTGCGGCTCCGTTGGAATTTCGCGGAGTTTTGCATAATATTTAAAGAAAGTGGTTGTCTTAATGATCTGTGGCCGGACACGTCATAAAAACGTCATTTTAAAATGTGTTCGTTCGAAAATAGAATCGATTTTGTTTTCACCTATGAATTTATTGCCTGATCTTGCATGCAACATTTAATTTTCATTTTGAATAACTTCAGATAAATTGACCAAGATCTATGGAAGCTGAGTTATACCTTCTCCGTAAACATCGTACGATATATTTTATGTACCAACGTGGCAGATGGCGAGTCCATCGCCGTTATAAATAGATAGACATCCACGATGCCGCGCCCCACTATCTTTGTGTTTATAGTTTACAGCGTAAGCGTGCAACCTTCCACTAATGTGTGAGTATTGTCGGTACACACTGATTACCTATGAGTGCACACGCACACTACAATTAATAGACTCGAGTCATACTGCCCGCATGCCGCGACCCCCTCCACTAGACATTGGGGGGGCGCGGCTTCGTGGGTGGCACTATCTGTACTCAAGCAAGACTACACATACGCCTTTGAATGTCTTCTCAAACGTATGCAGGTTTCCTCTCGATGTTTCCCTTCACCGTAAAGCTCGTGGTGTGCCTCACTGTAATTAAATGTAGAAAAACTCCTCAATCCAGTCGGGATTGGAACTCGCGCCGTTTGCGTGGCAGGCGGGTGCTGTGACCTCTCGGCCACGCCGCCTCCTCTTGTCCTGACGTATAAGTGGTATGGTATCGCAGTGCAGGCGCAACACAGGTTTCCTCTCGATGTTTCCCTTCACCGTAAAGCTCGTGTGACTCACTGTACTTAATAACTCATTGCTACAGTGGGGAATCGACTCGGTCATCAAAGCTCATCCCTAATTGGAGCTTTGAGTATAATTTATCCTTCGCCCACGCGCCTTTAAGTCCGTGAAAGCGTCCTTTGGAATGCTTTGAAAGCGGAAATCAGGACTTCCTTACCTGACTCATACACTTACGTCAAGCGATGTTAAGTGACGACAGCTCAGCTATATACATAACTAGCTGTCCCGCCCAGCTTCGCTCGGGTGAAAAAGTTAAATTGCCCGTAACACGATCGCAGCGCCACCTATTGGGTCCAATTGTAAATCTAAGCCATCCTCGAATCTAGCTTAAGACACACAGAAACACACAGAAAGCTTCGCCCGGATAAAAAGGTAAAATTCTTGAAACTCGATCGCAGCGCCACCTATTGGGTCCAATTTAATATAGCCTATGTTACTCGGGGATAATGTAGCTTTCCAAAGGTGAAAGAATTTTTGAAATCGGTCCAGTAGTTTCGGAGCCTATTCATTACAAACAAACAAACAAATCTTTCCTCTTTATAATATTAGTATAGATTATGTACTTCATATTCAGTAAATTGAGAGGAAAATCTCTGTCTGTCCTTCGCAAACGTTTGTTTGAGCCGATTTGGCTGAAAGTTGAAATGGTGATGGCTTATACCCAGAATTAGGACACAGGCTACATTTTAATTCCGAAAAATTCAGTAATTATAGAGTATGTTAAATAAGTATTATAAAGTATGATGCGCTTTCACGGCATGGCGGCTGAACCGATTCTAGCTAAACATAAGCTACTTTTAACATACATAAACTCTATGCGGGCGAAACCGCGGGCAAAAGCTAGTATATATGTATATATATATATTTTCTACTTCCGCGTATTGATGGGACACATAGTGCTTAAATATGTAAACGGAAATATGTCTAGTGATGTAACTCGCGGCCGTAGCGTTAGACCCAAATAGGTCTGTGCTAGGGCTGTGACTAGGCCGATGCCTATAGTACAGGCTCTGCCTAGTTTAGGGTCAGTTGGCTTTGTGTGAGATGTCCACAATATTATTGTATATTAACATCTATATAAGTGTGTATATCAGTCGCCGATGCCTATAGTACAGGCTCTGCCTAGTTTAGGGTCAGTTGGCTTTGTGTGAGATGTCCACAATATTATTGTATATTAACATCTATATAAGTGTGTATATCAGTCGCCGATGCCTATAGTACAGGCTCTGCCTAGTTTAGGGTCAGTTGGCTTTGTGTGAGATGTCCACAATATTATTGTATATTAACATCTATATACGTGTGTATATCAGTCACCGATGCCTATAGTACAGGCTCTGCCTAGTTTAGGGTCAGTTGGCTTTGTGTGAGATGTCCACAATATTATTGTATATTAACATCTATATAAGTGTGTATATCAGTCGCCGATGCCTATAGTACAGGCTCTGCCTAGTTTAGGGTCAGTTGGCTTTGTGTGAGATGTCCACAATATTATTGTATATTAACATCTATATAAGTGTGTATATCAGTCGCCGATGCCTATAGTACAGGCTCTGCCTAGTTTAGGGTCAGTTGGCTTTGTGTGAGATGTCCACAATATTATTGTATATTAACATCTATATAAGTGTGTATATCAGTCGCCGATGCCTATAGTACAGGCTCTGCCTAGTTTAGGGTCAGTTGGCTTTGTGTGAGATGTCCACAATATTATTGTATATTAACATCTATATAAGTGTGTATATCAGTCGCCGATGCCTATAGTACAGGCTCTGCCTAGTTTAGGGTCAGTTGGCTTTGTGTGAGATGTCCACAATATTATTGTATATTAACATCTATATAAGTGTGTATATCAGTCGCCGATGCCTATAGTACAGGCTCTGCCTAGTTTAGGGTCAGTTGGCTTTGTGTGAGATGTCCACAATATTATTGTATATTAACATCTATATAAGTGTGTATATCAGTCGCCGATGCCTATAGTACAGGCTCTGCCTAGTTTAGGGTCAGTTGGCTTTGTGTGAGATGTCCACAATATTATTGTATATTAACATCTATATAAGTGTGTATATCAGTCGCCGATGCCTATAGTACAGGCTCTGCCTAGTTTAGGGTCAGTTGGCTTTGTGTGAGATGTCCACAATATTATTGTATATTAACATCTATATAAGTGTGTATATCAGTCGCCGATGCCTATAGTACAGGCTCTGCCTAGTTTAGGGTCAGTTGGCTTTGTGTGAGATGTCCACAATATTATTGTATATTAACATCTATATACGTGTGTATATCAGTCACCGATGCCTATAGTACAGGCTCTGCCTAGTTTAGGGTCAGTTGGCTTTGTGTGAGATGTCCACAATATTATTGTATATTAAAATCTATTTAAGTGTGTATCAGTGGCAGCCCTACGCCGAGTTGTCAAACAGTGCGAAGGAGAAATCTTTTCACCCTGATGCTTACAAGTGCAAATTTACTGACGCAACTGTCAACAACTGCTCCTAACGTCATTACATGCATGTTTGCATAGCCTACTTTGAAAAGTGAGCGTTCTCGTTTGACCTAAGTAGAGGTCTCACACTTGCGGTTCCAAAGCAGTTTCCTTCCGAACTCTCAGGCTGTGGAATGAGCTCCCCGTTGAGGTTGTCACTGGAGAGTGCAGCATGGAGTTGGTCAAGGGTGGGGAGAGACTGCTGCAGGGTCCTAAGCCTTGTTGGAAGTCCAAATAGTGGTAACTCCTTACCAGCTGGCATATTGTTTGCAATCATACGTGCTATAAGAACGGAGACAGATTGGGATTTTTTCTTTGAGGCTTGAGGTCTTCGGAGGCCTTAAGTCAGTCAAGGCCTCAATGACCAAGGAAAGCTCTCTGCCTTAATATACATATACATTACACGCGTAACGCCTCGCCTCGCGGTTTGACTTTTTTACAATTTTCATCTTTTCTATTATCTCTGTGAAATTTCAACCATTTCCATCCCTCAGTTTAGTCATGCATAACTGTCATAACTTTAAGTGTAGTGTGATGTGAGCAGGAATAATTACTCTTCTATACCTTTCATTCTACAATTCTTAAAATAAAAAATAAATATCCTCACGCCTTCCCACAAGGGTCCCCGAAGAGGTAGGCAGAGGTGTATAGGTAATACCCAAACACCCACTTTCCGCCAGAGGTATATTAGGTGCCAACGTGACAGATGGCGAGTCCATCGCCGTTACTCAAGCACGACTATACATACGCCTTTGAATTTCTTCTCAGACGTATGCAGGTTTCCTCTCGATGTTTTCCTTCACCGTAAAGCTCGTGGTGTGACTAATCACTGTACTTAATTTCAGAAAAACTCATTGGTACAGTCGGGATTCGAACTTGCGACCTTTGCGTCGCAGGCAACTGCTCGAACCACTCGGCCACCACGGCTTTTTCTACAATTCTTTCGTTCTCCTTTTTGTATTGTCTCCCGTAGCGTGGCCGTGGGTTGCGGAAACTGTTGGTACTTGCTCTAACACCGCTAATGGCACCCCCAGTAAGACTGAATGTTATATAACTTTTTCTTTATCAATTCGGGTTTTTTTACAACAATAATGTAATATTTTAATTTTTTTTTATTTATTCCATATCTTGCCCAGATTTAGTTACAGTACTGATGACAATATTTGTGTCACTTGTTTAATTTGTCTAATTTGTGAATGTGAGAACATTGTAGGCTTTGTAGATTCTTAGATCTTGCTAACATTGTTATAATTATCTTGTTTTATGTATGCTTTGTATAGTAAGCAACGACCTATTGTCGGGCCTACGTTGTTCCCCCATACTTGGGTACTATTGCTGTAACGAAAAAATATTGTTATTGTATACCTAATGATTTGAAAAGAGTAACCATGGAGTTTCTTGCCGGTTCTTCTCCATGGAAGCGACCAACCCGAACCGTGCTTCTTTTTCGACGTTTTATAAGTGCCCACCTGGGCCTATGGGGAATAAAAATATTTTGATTGATTGATTGATTGACTCAATTGTACTAAAATCTCAAAACTACATTATATTGTATTGAACCAAACGCTAGCTCGTTCTAAAATAGCGACATCTAGTGTTTAAAATCAAAACGTCCTTAATAATGACATTGGGCACTGATAATGGACAAGGCTGAATAGAAAACGACAAACGTATAGATTACAAGATGGCCGCCATCCAACAGCTGATCATCATATTACAGATATTTAAATAAATAAAGCATTTTAAATTAAGTATACAGATTTCACTCACAAGAAAGCTTGAATTTAAGAATTCATGTTGCCATTTGGGGTATAATTTATTTATTTATACAAACATCGTAATATTTAGATATTGATTGACTCGGGCTGTCGCCATACATACGCCTTTGAATGTCTTCTCAGACGTATGCAGGTTTCCTCTCGATGTTTCCCTTCACCGTAAAGCTCGTGGTGTGACTAATCACTGTCTTTAAGGAAAGAAAAACTCATTGGTACAGACGGGATTCGAACTAGGGATCTTGACACCTAAAATATATCTCCAGCGGAAAGTGTGCAGAGCATAGAAACTTCTTTTTTATGTCGGCTAAAAATTAGCTTACGTTGCATAAACATTTGGCTATGTAGTATGAATCCTCTGCGCGCATTCATAATAATAATAATAAATGTAAATAAAAAATATTTATAAGATTTATTTAAAAAAAAGCAGTTGAGATGCGATCTCTTCGAAAAATGTGCGGCGTAACGATATTAGATCGAATCCGCAATGAAGAGATTCGCAAATCAACTGGCGTGAATGAGGGCGTGATTGTAAAGATGAAGAAAGGCATGTTACGTTGGTTTGGACACATAGAAAGGATGAGTGAAGAAAGATTGACGAAACAGATATACAGAGCAAAAGTGTGTGCAAGAAGAGGCAGAGGAAGGCCACGTTCCAACTACCTGGATCAAATAGATCAGAAGCTCAAGGACGGGAACGTTAAGAGTACTCGAAACCGACGAGCATGTATGAAGAGACTGATGAATGTGGACGAAGCGAAAGAGGTATGTAAGTCTAGAGAGAACTGGCGCTCTATACTCTCTGCCTACCCCGTTAGGGACTTGGCGTGATGATATGTATGTATGTTTATTTTAAATAAAGAATATTAATAATAAGCCTTTTATTCCATGCAAAAATATGCATATGCATGCATAATATAATAATATATCCTCCCGCCTTCCCACAAGGGTCCCCGAAGGGGTAGGCAGAGGTGTGTAGGTAATACCCACACATCCACTTTCCGCCAGAGGTATATTAGGTGCCAACGTGACAGATGGCGAGTCCATCGCCGTTACTCAAGCACGACTATACATACGCCTTTGAATGTCTTCTCAGACATATGCAGGTTTCCCCACGATGTTTTCCTTCACCGTAAAGCTCGTGGTGTGACTAATCACTGTACTTAAGTTCAGAAAAACTCATTGGTACAGTCGGGATTCGAACTTGCGACCTTTGCGTCGCAGGCAACTGCTCGAACCACTCGGCCACCACGGCGACTAAAATGCTTTATATATTTTAAAGAAATGTTTAAATCTAGATAATATATAGAAGTTTGTTTCCTGCGCGCACTTAAGTGCTCTTCAAAGCTTCCTAGATGAAGGCGAAGCGCCTGTATCAATATTGAGTGAACTTTCACTGCGGAACAGGTATCGGCCGCGCTAGGCCGAAGGGCGCGTCCGGACACGACTTTCTCTGAGAAATCGAATAGGATGGCCATTAATTCATTCTTTTGTGGACTTTCCTCGTGTCGGAGAGCCGTGGTGGCCGAGTGGTTCGAGCAGTTGCCTGCGCCACAAAGATCGCAACTTCGAATCCCGACTGTACCAATGAGTTTTTCTGAATTTAAGTACAGTGATTAGTCACACCACGAGCTTTACGGTGAAGGAAAACATCGAGAGGAAAGCTGCATACGTCTGAGAAGACATTCAAAGGCGTATG
Source organism: Drepana falcataria (assembly GCA_945859725.1). Lineage (NCBI taxonomy): Eukaryota > Metazoa > Arthropoda > Insecta > Lepidoptera > Drepanidae > Drepana > Drepana falcataria. The sequence continues at coordinate 4,979,717 of OX243951.1, read as the reverse complement.
TGTAGTCGTGCTTGAGTAACGGCGATGGACTCGCCATCTGTCACGTTGGCACTTAATATACCTCTGGCGGAAAGTGAGTGTGTGGGTATTACCCATACACCTCTGCCTACCCCTTCGGGGACCCTTGTGGGAAGGCGTGAGGATATGGAAAGGTATATGCTAGCGTACACGCCATCCGCTATTTATAACTTGTATGGTAAAGACATCAATAGTTAAGAAGAGGCAGAGGAAGACCACGTTCCAACTACCTAGATCATATCGGACACTCGAGGACGGGGATGGCAAGAGTACTCGAAACCGACGAGCATGTATGAAGAGACTGATGAATGTGGACGGAGCGAAAGAGGTAAGTCTAGAGAGAACTGGCGCTCTATACTCTCTGCCTACCGCGTTAGGGACTCGGCGTGATGATATGTATGTATGTCATCTTTATATATATAATTCTTCTGTGAGTGTGTATGTCACTGAACTCCTCGTAAACGCCTGGACCGATTTTAATGAATTTTTTTGTGTGTGTTCAAGGGGATCTGGGAATGGTTTAGATTCACAATTGGACCCGATAGGTGGCGCCACCATCTTTTTTTTTCCACCCGAGCGAAGCTGGGCGGGACCACTAGTATTAGTATAGATTATTATTTACTTGCGGTCCGTCCCGGCTGCGCACGGGTGGTTTAATAAGATTTAAAAAAAAAAGAAAATATAGCATGTGTCCCTCAGGGTGAATGTAGCTTTCCAATGGTGAAGGAATTTTTCAAATCGGTTCAGTAGTGTCGGAGCCTATTCAATACAAACAAACAAACAAGCAAATCTGTCCTCTTTCTAATATTAAAAGTATAGATTATATATTAAAGAGTACTTCATTTTAAAAACGTATGGACAGTGTATATTTGGCGTTACGCAACTTAATATGTCGGACGCAGCCGCCGGGCGAGTGCGGTGGGCAGTTTCATAACCCAACATCCGCCCCACATTCCGTACCTGATCTCCCAAATACTCGAGGAGACATGGCGAGGGAACCTGACACCTGTCACTCATTCCGAGTGTCAAAGAGTGATCGGATCGGTGTGTGTGTGTGTGTGTGTGTGTACAATCCGTGTGTGAGTTTATTCCACACAAATTGCCCTAGTCCCAAATTAAGCAAAGCTTGTGTTATGGTAACTAGACTAGTTTTTTTTGTAAGCAACGAGCTATTGTCGGGCCTACGCCATTCCCCCATACTTAAGTACTAATGCTGTAACATAATAATATTGTTATTGTATACCAAATGATTTGAAAAAGTAACCATGGAGTTTCTTGCCGGTTCTTCTCCATGGAAGCGACCAACCCGAACCGTGCACCTTTTTCGACGTTTTCTAAGTGCCCATCTAGGCCTATGGGGAACAAAATATTTTGATTTTGATTTTGAGGCAACGATATATTTACTTATACAGATAGATATATACATAAATACATAGGACATCCAAGACTAAGGTAGAAATACTCGTGTTCATCACACAAATATCTACCTTCAGCGGGCTTCGAACCCGCGACCTCAAGTTTCGCAGTCAGGAGCTCTAACCATTAGACCGGACGATCGTTATTGAGGTTATTGACAAGAAATAAATAAGAGTCGACCTGCTTAAATACTATCTATTTAACATAGACAAAGCATGTATGTAGAGACTGATGAATGTGGACGAAGCGAAAGAGGTATGTAAGTCTAGAGAGAACTGGCCCTCTATACTCTCTGCCTTCCCCGTTAGGGACTTGGCGTGATGTTATGTATGTATGTATGTATGTATATATATAAATTACGCGTCACGTTTTTGTCCTCTATAGACTCCTAAACTACTCAACCGATTTCTATCAAATTTGCACACCTTGTGCAGTTCTGCCAACCCCACTCACCGCAGGAACACAACACTACACTAGCAGTGCTATTTGGTTGCGACCTTCTGTAAGGTGGAGGTACTGCCCCAGTTTGTTGTGCTCCATCTCTCTCCAGCTGCTTGCCATTCCTCGTGCAGTTCTGCCAACCTCACTCACCGCAGGAACACAACACTACACTAGCAGTGACATTTGGCTGCGACCTTCTGTAAGGTGGAGGTACTGCCTCAGTTTGTTGTGCTCCATCTCTCTCCAGCTGCTTGCCATTCCTCGTGCAGTTCTGCCAACCTCACTCACCGCAGGAACACAACACTACACTAGCAGTGACATTTGGCTGCGACCTTCTGTAAGGTGGAGGTACTGCCCCAGTTTGTTGTGCTCCAACTCTCTCCAGCTGCTTGCCATTCCTCGTGCACGCCAACCTCACTCACCGCAGGAACACAACACTACACTAGCATTTGGCTGCGACCTTCTGTAAGGTGGAGGTACTGCCCCAGTTTGTTGTGCTCCAACTCTCTCCAGCTGCTTGCCATTCCTCGTGCACGCCAACCTCACTCACCGCAGGAACCCAACACTACACTAGCAGTGACATTTGGCTGCGACCTTCTGTAAGGTGGAGGTACTGCCCCAGTTTGTTGTGCTCCATCTCTCTCCAGCTGCTTGCCATTCCTCGTGCAGTTCTGCCAACCTCACTCACCGCAGGAACACAACACAACACTACACTAGCATTTGGCTGCGACCTTCTGTAAGGTGGAGGTACTGCCCCAGTTTGTTGTGCTCCATCTCTCTCCAGCTGCTTGCCATTCCTCGTGCAGTTCTGCCAACCTCACTCACCGCAGGAACACAACACTACACTAGCATTTGGCTGCGACCTTCTGTAAGGTGGAGGTCCGTAGTGTCCTACCTACTTTGTATGTCAATATGTTGACTCCACAGGTCGGCATACTACTTGTTGCACACGAGTGCACACCCTTGGACCCGCCCTTAATTAAGGGTACCCACATATCGCATAAGATAAGCGTCAGCGGATTTGATAAAACTCAGCGTGTTGATATGTATGTAGGTCTGTAAGTCTAGAGAGGACTGGCGCTCTACTCTCTCTGCCTAGCGTGAGGGGCTCGGCGTGATGATATGTATGTAGGTCTGTAAGTCTAGAGAGGACTGGCGCTCTACTCTCTCTGCCTAGCGTGAGGGGCTCGGCGTGATGATATGTATGTAGGTCTGTAAGTCTAGAGAGGACTGGCGCTCTACTCTCTCTGCCTAGCGTGAGGGGCTCGGCGTGATGATATGTATGTAGGTCTGTAAGTCTAGAGAGGACTGGCGCTCTACTCTCTCTGCCTAGCGTGAGGGGCTCGGCGTGATGATATGTATGTAGGTCTGTAAGTCTAGAGAGGACTGGCGCTCTACTCTCTCTGCCTAGCGTGAGGGGCTCGGCGTGATGATATGTATGTAGGTCTGTAAGTCTAGAGAGGACTGGCGCTCTACTCTCTCTGCCTAGCGTGAGGGGCTCGGCGTGATGATATGTATGTAGGTCTGTAAGTCTAGAGAGGACTGGCGCTCTACTCTCTCTGCCTAGCGTGAGGAGCTCGGCGTGATGACATGTATGTAGGTCTGTAAGTCTAGAGAGGACTGGCACTCTACTCTCTCTGCCTAGCGTGAGGGGCTCGGCGTGATGATATGTATGTAGGTCTGTAAGTCTAGAGAGGACTGGCGCTCTACTCTCTCTGCCTAGCGTGAGGGGCTCGGCGTGATGATATGTATGTAGGTCTGTAAGTCTAGAGAGGACTGGCGCTCTACTCTCCTGCCTAGCGTGAGGGGCTCGGCTCGGCTTATCGCTCCGCCTATGACCAATCGTCAACCCCTACCTATCCACCCGTATCGGGAATATTTCACCCCATCCCTGCCAGTGCGACCCCGTGCGTCGATGTGGAACACTGTATTCATAAACAGATTTTCTGAAAATAAGACGAGGTAAGAATATTATTTTTAATAAAAACAAATACTACTTGCAAGGCAGAGAGGGTAGCGCACCAATCCTCTCTAGACTCACAGACCTACATACATATCATGACTTGACGCCATCCTTAATCTAGGTCACATTGTACCAGTGTATGTATGTTGTATGAGTTTTTGAAGGTTAAATGCAAAGGAAGTCAGTGGAACCCGTCCCAGATGCTCCAAAGAGTAGACCGACATCCAGAAGGAACTCTACCTCCACTCCTAGAAGGAATAGCATCAAAGATGAGAAGAATTCCCCCTTGAGCAGCGCCCCCGGTAGTGCCAGCTCCACGCCGAAGAAAGTAGTCAAACCTCCTTTGGACTTCCTCGTCACTGGTCGGCAGATCCTTAAAAAGTACGTACTAGGCGGTAGGCCTCTTATTGCAACAGTCCGGCTAGGTGGGTACCACCGCAGTGTCTGATATCCTGCCGCCAAGCACTAGTGTACGTACACTACACTGTGTGCCGGTGTGGAGGGCACTGTAGCTAGTCACATTACTGGCCATAAGGGACTGGGTACTAGGTGGTAGGCCTCTTATTGCAACAGTCCGGCTAGGTGGGTACCACCGCAGTGTCAGATATCCTGCCGCCAAGCACTAGTGTACGTACACTACACTGTGTGCCGGTGTGGAGGGCACTGTAGCTAGTCACATTACTGGCCATAAGGGACTGGGTACTAGGTGGTAGGCCTCTTATTGCAACAGTCCGGCTAGGTGGGTACCACCGCAGTGTCAGATATCCTGCCGCCAAGCACTAGTGTACGTACACTACACTGTGTGCCGGTGTGGAGGGCACTGTAGCTAGTCACATTACTGGCCATAAGGGACTGGGTACTAGGTGGTAGGCCTCTTATTGCAACAGTCCGGCTAGGTGGGTACCACCGCAGTGTCAGATATCCTGCCGCCAAGCACTAGTGTACGTACACTACACTCTGTGCCGGTGTGGAGGGCACTATAGCTAGTCACATTACTGGCCATAAGGGACTGGGTACTAGGTGGTAGGCCTCTTATTGCAACAGTCCGGCTAGGTGGGTACCACCGCAGTGTCAGATATCCTGCCGCCAAGCACTAGTGTACGTACACTACACTCTGTGCCGGTGTGGAGGGCACTGTAGCTAGTCACATTAGCCTTACATTACAGGTATGACAGAGCAAACTCACTTCCGGGCTCACAGCATCGAAGACCTTCAGGAAACTCGAATATATTGAAGAAATTAGACTCGACCAAAGCACCCAGTAGCCTCTCGCAGTCGTCCAAGAGTCAGGAAACGACACTGGAGGACGAATACTCTTTGGATTTATCGCAAGTAAGCAGAAATATTATTAAAGAAAATATATTGTGATAAAGATACAGAATACTGGATCCCCTGGTCCATAACAGCTGGTCCTGACTGGGGCTGGACCTCCACCTTACAGCAGGTCACACATACAATAATAGCTGTGCGGAGCGAGAGGAAATCTTACGATATTCTTACGTTATTACGAAACTTGAGGTCGCGGGTTCGATTCCCGCTGAGGGCAGATATTAGAGTGATAAATACGAGTATTTGTACCTTAGTCTTGGATGTCCTATGTATTTATGTATACATCTATCTATATAAGTAAATATATCGTTGTCTAGTTACCATAACACAAGCTTTATTTATTTATTTATTTGTATCACCAACAGGTAATAAAACTTACATAAGTGTCCACCCAATTACAAGTAACCACAACTACTACAAGAATTAAGTAAAAATGCTTAAAAATATAAAAAAAGAAATAAAAAACTAAGAAACTAGGAACATATTATAAAGAATACTAGCTGCCCGCCCCGGCTTCGCACGGGTGCAATATTGATACTAATAATAATGTAAAAGATAAAAATGGTTATGGTGGTATATCCTTTAGAGATAATTAAATACAATCGTGGACTTTTATATCGATCATTTGAAGATATACTACTCCTTAGTACATTCATTTGATCTATCTCGTAAGGTTTACCCAGCGTTTGCGATTTAAGCGCACAAAAATATGTGCCTATGATCACATTACAAATCTTTGAATATTTCGTTATTTATTAAATACGAGAAAAAGAGGCGAATTTGGAATGGTCTTAGTTTCCGATTTTCATTAATATTGTTTGATATTTGAGCGTTTTTAGCTGACCTCTACATCGTGTAAGGAATACTCCTACCAAATTTCAAAGCAATCGGCCTTAATTCCTGAGATTTCGTGATGAGTGAGTTCACAAATAGAATCTCCCCGCGTTCCACCTTGCGGGTGGAGTTTCATAAAATCCGTTCTAAGCTGACCTCTACACTGCGTAAGGAATACTCCTACCAAATTTCAAAGCAATCGGCCTTAATTCCTGAGATTTCGTGATGAGTGAGCTCACAAATGGGATCTCCCCGCACTCCACCTTGCGGGTGGAGTTTCATAAAATCCGTTCTTAGCTGACCTCTACACCGCGTAAGGAATACTCCTACCAAATTTCAAGTCAATCGGCCTTATAGTTGCTGAGAATTCGTCATGAGTCAGTTCAAAAATGGGATCTCCTATATATATATAGATTAAAAAAAATATAAGTGTACACACACGCACATATATACACATACACAGATACATAAACATAAGGCATTTAAATTTCTATTTCATCTTTATCATAAAAATTTATTAGGATTGTTTTAAATTTGCTGATATTACACGCTTTATTACACGCTTTATATTAGCTTCACCTGTATGTATGTATGTATGTATGTATGTATGTAACCGACTTCTTTGAGCTCGATTTTGACCCACTTTAAACGGCCAGATTTCGTTCAAACTTTGTTTGGAGGACCGATGACAATAAACTAATAACTAAAAAGTAGAAAATAAATAATAGTTAAAAAAAACTAAAAAACACGCTTTTTATAGAAAACCGAACTAAAAAATAGAAAATAAATTTCGATAATATCTTAAAAAGCGTGGGGTGCTTTTTAAGATATTACCGAAATGATAATCACTCTACTAATATCTGTCAATAAAATATTTATAACTATTGACACCATGCACCCCACGCTTTTTAAGATATTATCGAAATTTATTTTCTATTATTTAGTTCGGTTTTCTATAAAAAGCGTGTTTTTTAGTTTTTTTTTAACTATTTTATCTCCGAAGATATCAATACCAGCGAGTTTGGACAATGAATTATACGATCTGAGCATTCTGCTGTGGCAATGTGTACGGAATTTCCATAAGGTATTTATTTATATAAATAGGGATAACTTGGAACAGAGAGACTAATATAATCGCATTTATTATATTGTAATGGATGTCGAATACCAATATAGTACCATAAATGAACGACTGTACGCGCTGCTACTAAAGCGCCTGGCAAAATATAATAGCAATGTTCAATTCGTGTTGTTATTTGCGACGACTTGAACTCGAGGCGTTACAGGTTTCAGATTTTGAAGATACAAATTCCAAGTATGGTGACAGGAGCAAGTTCAAAGCCTTTGCCACATCTACGCCGAAGAGTCACCGCATGATGCTCAAGCAGCGCAGTGGTTCTTTACAGATCCATGATGTGCAGAAACGGAGCTTGAAGTGTGACAGTTTTGTTGAAAGTCGGGAGAGCTGTTACAGTCGCGATAGTTTGTGCAAAACTTCATCAATAGGAAGCAATAGGTGAGCCCTAGCTTTAGAGGTCCGCCCTAAGTCGAGGTCCAAACCTCACAGTTCGTTTAACCTAACAAGTGACTGGCTTGAGGTCTTGGCGAGGCCATTAGCCGGTTAAGAACCTAGAGTTGCCGGAATTTAAGTGTTTAAGTACACTGAATTGGTTCATGTACATACATACATACATATCTTGGAAGAGAAGGAAGGAGAGGTGTATTGGTAATACCCACACACCCACTTTCCACCAGAGATATATTTTAGGTACAGTGACTGATGGCGAGTCCATCGCCGTTACTCAAGCACGACTATACATACGCCTCTGAATGTCTTCTCAAACGTATGCAGGTATCCTCTCGATGTTTCCCTTCACCGTAAAGCTCGTGGTGTGACAAATCTCTGTACTTAAGTACAAAAAAAACTCATTGATTCAGTCGGGATTCGAACTTGCGATCGTTGTGTCGCAGACTCGAACCACTGGGCCACCACGGCTTACCACGGCGTGAATATACATATTAGGTTTTTTGGCACAAGACAATGTAATATAATAATAATAAAGTGTAATTTAGGTATAATATTCAATAAAAAATATTTCTTTAATCCTTTTGACGATAGATGGCGTTATCCTTATATATTATTCTGGTGCATTTTTTTCTAAGATCATAGTAGTTACCTCAATATACAACAGATGGCGCTAATCTTGATTTAACTAAATTTTTAGATACGGCACAGACCTCGACTACTCATCGGTATCACCTGAAAATTCTGGTCCATCGTCATCAGATCTCTCCCCCAGGGCTCCGGGGCCAGATGCTGTCACTCCTGATAGCCAAGATTTGTTCATGTCCAGGTAAACTACTAGATTTTTTTCGATAAATGGTCGATAAGTCGCGGGATGCGGGCAGTATGACCCGAGTCTATTAATTGTAGTGTGCGTGTGCACTCATAGGTAATCAGTGTGTACCGACAATACTCACACATTAGTGGAAGGTTGCACACTTACACTGTAAACTATAGGGGGGGATAGTGGGGCGCGTAAGAAGGGAGACTGATCGCCCTGTCCCATATAGAAGGAATTTTAATGAGGGTTAACGCTAACATCGCTAAAAATAAAACTAATGTTCGATTCAGTTGCTGTGTGTCATCGTTCCAAGACTGCAGTGAAGTGGACAACACTAAAACGGTTGATTTCAAAACAAATGAAAATGGCGAATGGTCCAGTTTCTGGGCGAACTACAACAATTCAATATCAAAAGTGCCCATGAAACACTATTACGACCAATGTCCGACGCCATTCCGGACGGATAACATTGATTTGGCTGATTTAGGTAAGACAATAAAATATTGCTACAGTTTTCAACATCTTTCAAGTGAGAATAATTTTTATATTCTCTTCTCGTGACAAGGATACTAGACTTTCGGTCATGTACAATTTTATTGAATAATTATCTTTATTTTTCTTTAATTATCTTTATTTATCTTTATTAATGACTGTAGACGAAAAACTGTCGCATAATTTCAAGGACAATGCAAAACTTTTTTGGAGAGAAGTTAAGAAGTCCAGAAATTGTGTTACAGCCAGTAGTAGGATGAATGTGATTATTTCGAAGGACAATGACATACTTACTGACAAAACTGACGTCCTCAGGCGATGGAGTGAATTCTACAAAGATATGTATGATGATGATGCCGCTGATCTACTCATAGAGCTGCCTCCAACAGAATCTGTCGAGGATCCTATAGCGGATAAAATAAGTATGGGAGAGATTGTAAGTGCGATAAGAAGTCTGAAATGTGGAAAAGCTGCGGGAATAGATGGGATTACGGCTGAGATGATCAAGTACGGTGGACCAGCGGTCTGGGACGTCATCTATTTGCTATGCAATCTTTGCTGGGAAAAGGGTGATGTTCCGGACGACTGGAGGCGAGCAGTCATCGTGCCTTTCTATAAAGGAAAGGGATCACGATTGGACTGCTCCAACTACAGAGCCATCAGCTTGGTCAGCTTAGCTAGTAAAGTGTACACGAAGATCCTGACGATAAGAATGCAAGAGCGATCCGAAAGGTTTCTCTGGGAATCCCAAGGTGGATTTAGACCAGGAAGAGGATGTATGGATCAAACCTTCTCGCTTCGCGGAATCGCGGAAGAGTTTTTGGATATTAACCAAAGGGTTTTCTGCGCTTTCGTCGACTTAGAGAAGGCATTTGATAGAGTCGTACGAAAGGAACTCTGGGACGTGTTGCCTGGATATGGAGTGAGCAGTTCCCTACTGCATGCCGTGAAATCACTCTATAGTGATAGCGAGGCGTGCGTTAGGGTTAACGGTGAGATGTCACCCTGGTTTGATGTGAAGTCGGGGGTCAAACAAGGGTGTATCATGTCTGCCTGGCTGTTCATTATATATCTAGATAACTGTCTGAGAGCACTAAGAACGAACGGATGTGGAGTGAAAATGGGAAACTTAGTGGTCAACTGCCTACTATACGCCGATGACGCGGTTTTACTGGCGTCATCAGAGGGCGAACTGCAGTCACTAGTTACCATAATGAAAGAAGAATGTGAAAAGAAGGGGCTGCGCCTAAACGCTGGCAAGACTAAGGTTCTGGTATTCGAAAGAGATGAACAAGTGACCGAGTGTGCAATATCGGTAAATGGGCAAATTCTAGAGCAAGTGAATGAATTTGTATATCTTGGAAGCATGTTCACACGAGATGGAAAGTATGAAAAAGATATTGAAAGAAGGATAACTGCCGGAAATAAGGTGAATGGAGCCATGTCGGCGTTGATGGGCAGTAAAAGTCTGAGCAAGAATGCTCGAGTTGCTGTCCACAACGCGATATTGGTACCTACCTTATTGTATGGCAGCGAATCCTGGGTATGTCAGAGGAAGTATGAAAATAGCTTGAATGCAGTCGAGATGCGATCTCTTCGAAAAATGTGCGGCGTAACGATATTAGATCGAATCCGCAATGAAGAGATTCGCAAATCAACTGGCGTGAATGAGGGCGTGATTGTAAAGATGAAGAAAGGCATGTTACGTTGGTTTGGACACATAGAAAGGATGAGTGAAGAAAGATTGACGAAACAGATATACAAAGCAAAAGTGTGTGCAAGAAGAGGCAGAGGAAGGCCACGTTCCAACTACCTGGATCAAATAGATCGGACTCTCAAGGACGGGAACGTTAAGAGTACTCGAAACCGACGAGCATGTATGAAGAGACTGATGAATGTGGACGAAGCGAAAGAGGTATGTAAGTCTAGAGAGAACTGGCGCTCTATACTCTCTGCCTACCCCGTTAGGGACTTGGCGTGATGATATGTATGTATGTATCTTTATTTTAATAAATTACAATTTTATTTGATCTTATATACATATATCCTCACGCCTTCCCACAAGGGTCCCCGAAGGGGTAGGCAGAGGTGTATAGGTAATACCCACACAACCACTTTCCGCCAGAGGTATATTAGTTGCCAACGTGACAGATGGCGAGTCCATCGCCGTTACTCAAGCACGACTATACATACGCCTTTGAATGTTTTCTCAGACATATGCAGGTTTCCTCTCGATGTTTTCCTTTTAGTTTTCACTTTTAGTTTTTACCGTTCAGATCGTGGTGTGACTAATCACTGTACTTAAGTTCAGAAAAACTCATTCATACAGTCGGGATTCGAACTTGCGAACTTTGCGTCGCAGGCAACTGCTCGAACCACTCGGCCACCACGGCTCTTTGATCTTCATTTTAATAATAAGAGTTGTTGTATTAAAAATAATATTTAATAATAATAATAATAATAATAAATTCATTTATTTTCAGATATTACCGAAATGATAATCACTCTACTCATATCTGTCAATAAAATATTTATAACTATTGACACCATGCACCCCACGCTTTTTAAGATATTATCGAAATTTATTTTCTATTTTTTAGTTCGGTTTTCTATAAAAAGCGTGTTTTTTAGTTTTTTTTAACTATTATTTATTTTCTACTTTTTAGTTATTAGTGTATTGTCATCGGTCCTCGATAAGTCTACAAAGTTTGAACGAAATCTGGCCGTTTAAAGTGGGTGAAAATCGAGCTCAAAGAAGTCGGTTACATACATACATACATACATACAGGTGAAGCTAATATAAAGCGTGTAAAAATACTTGTTTCTTTTAAATGCTCACCTACCTGCGTTGTAGGAGGCAATCGTAGGCGGAAGCTATATTGTCGACTATCCCGTTCCATATTTATTATAACGACATCCATCGTTTCATTAATCTTTCAGACTGTACAACCGCGTCCGAGTTCGCGAGAGTACGGTCACCCGAGAACATACGTAATCTAAACAATATAATATGCAATGAAGGACTCCATCTGTCACCCAGGGAAGCTCAAAATATGATAAAATGTGCACATATTTTAAACAACGTTTTGACAAAAGCCATTGAGAGGCGAAGCAGACAAAACATCGGCACTGACAAACAACAAATTAATAACGAGAAAGAGGATACAGTCATAGAGAAGAAACGAACGATGACACTAGACTTGAAAGAGACAAACATACCCCTAGAAGTGAAGGAGGAAAAGAGATGCGAGACTGTCACTACGCAAACTGACATCTCACTGCCGAACACGAAAAGCGCGCCAATTATATTTGAAAATATTCTAAGACAGCTGTCAAAAAGCTCGATAGACGCCAATGTCGAGGTCAAAGTCGATACGAGCAAAGAGGAACGTTTAGAATTAAAAAAATAGTGCTCGTATGCAGATAAGGATCCCGTGGTCCCGTGTAGGGCTGCCCGTGCGGGTTTCCGGGATTTGTCGTAGTTTAAAAGGCATCCGGGGAGCGTCCGATGGGGTTTCATTTGAAGTCCGCGCTTAAAAATTTAGTCTTGGGTTGCGACACGCACTGTGCATGACGCCGCAATCAACCGACGAACCTTTTTTACACTGATTGTATAAATAAACCTGATCAGACTAAATATATTGTGGGTGCCAACGTGACAGATGGCGAGTCCATCGCCGTTACTCAAGCACGACTATACATACGCTTTTGAATGTCTTCTCAGACGTATGCAGGTTTCCTCTCGATGTTTCCCTTCACCGTAAAGCTCGTGGTGTGCCTCACTGTAATTAAATGTAGAAAAACTCCTCAATCCAGTCGGGATTGGAACTCGCGCCGTTTGCGTGGCAGGCGGGTGCTGTGACCTCTCGGCCACGCCGCCTCCTCTTGTCCTGACGTATAAGTGGTATGGTATCGCAGTGCAGGCGCAACACAGGTTTCCTCTCGATGTTTCCCTTCACCGTATAGCTCGTGGTGTGCCTCACTGTAATTAAATGTAGAAAAACTCCTCAATCCAGTCGGGATTGGAACTCGCGCCGTTTGCGTGGCAGGCGGGTGCTGTGACCTCTCGGCCACGCCGCCTCCTCTTGTCCTGACGTATAAGTGGTATGGTATCGCAGTGCAGGCGCAACACAGGTTTCCTCTCGATGTTTCTCTTCACCGTAAAGCTCGTGGTGTGCCTCACTGTAATTAAATGTAGAAAAACTCCTCAATCCAGTCGGGATTGGAACTCGCGCCGTTTGCGTGGCAGGCGGGTGCTGTGACCTCTCGGCCACGCCGCCTCCTCTTGTCCTGACGTATAAGTGGTATGGTATCGCAGTGCAGGCGCAACACAGGTTTCCTCTCGATGTTTCCCTTCACCGTAAAGCTCGCGGTGTGACTAATCACCGTACTCAAGTTCCAGAAGTGCTAAAGTGATTTAAAGTGTAATAAAAGGCATGATAAAGTTTCATAATTTATTTAACTTACACATACGTAGAATCCACAATTTTATCATATTAATAATAATATATGCTATTGTACAATATATTAATGTTATATAGAAATTAAAATTAAAAGATAATTTAGCATTGCAACACAATTTTTGCAGTAAAATTGCCAGAATGAGACCATCATAATTATTAATATCAATTAAAACTACTTAATTTATCATGGCAATATATATGAATTGTCAAATCCTGGCAATCTCACTGCTAGTCAATTTGAAAAAGGAATTATATTTTTTAAATGTGTTTCAGTGGTTGTTACGATGGATTTTAAGATCAATTAATGTTTTTTTCTTGTATGTCTGTCTGTTAAATGTATCTCATAGAATTCGAAAGTAATATTAACATTTTCTCAGAATTTTTCTAAAATAACCTTTTCAATCCAGTTAAGTAACTTCAATACAAATTGATCAAAGTCAAAACCCTCCAAAAGTCTAATTGTATTTTTAATCTAATTAAATATAACTGTATTTTATTTAAAATTGTTTTAATTTATCAAAAAAATTATAGTAATCATAAATATGTATGTTTGGCTGTTAAACTGAGTGACAGGATAAGAAATAGTGAGATAAGGAAACGTTGTGGTCTGAAAGAAGATGTAGTGACAAAAATTGAGAAAGGTATGCTGAGATGGTTTGGCCATGTCGAGAGAATGAATGAAGAACGATTGACGAAAAAAGTGTATAAGGCGAGTGTGAATGAAAGTGTTGGAAGGGGTGGACCTAGGCGGACGTTTCTAGACCAAATTAGGGACGACTTGAAAAAAGGTCAGGTCAAGAGTACCCTAAACCGAAGAGCATGTATGAAGAGAATAATGAAAGTGGACGAAGCGAAAGAAGTATGTAAGGATCGTAGCAAGTGGAAAGAAGTGGTCTCTGCCTACCCCTACGGGAAAGAGGCTTTATATGTATGTATGTATGTGTATCGAAGGATGTTGGTCACTCAATTATACCATAATAGCTGAACAGAATTTGGCACAGAGATAGAGGTAAAGGGGAATAACTGTTATAACTGCCCGAAGGAGCGGGCAGAGGTGTGTACATGTTACCCTCTCATTAATTATGGTTATCGAGACAAGTCTAGGTTCGAACCTGCAGTCTTAACCCTTCTGCTACTAAGCCATTAAACTAATTTATACCTTAACCAATACTAATAAGCGTATAAACTTAATGTTAACATTTATCCTAGTATTGTTCTAACATTATAAATGCTACAATTTATGTGTATTTTTGTTCGTCTTTCACGCAAAAGCTACTCAACTGAATTGGATGACAACTATTGAACGATACAACAACAATTTTATGACATATGACAACAAAAATTGTATTACATATGACAACAAAATTAGTATGACATGTGACAACAAAAGTTGTATGGCATATGACAACAAAAATTGTATGACATATGACAACAAAAATTGTATGACATGTGACAACAAAAGTTGTATGGGATATGACAACAAAAATTGTATGACATGTGACAACAAAAGTTGTATGGCATATGACAACAAAAATTGTATGACATGTGACAACAAAAATTGTATGACATATGACAACAAATATTATATGACATGTGACAACAAAAATTGTATGACATATGACAACAAAAATTGTATGACATGTGACAACAAAGGGTGTATGATATATGACAACAAAAATTGTAGGACATATGAACACAGAAACGATATGACATATGACAACTAATTATTATTAGGTAAATAAATAGACTGTGTTCGCGATCAACTTAAAAATCCTCACGCCTTCCCACAAGGGTCCCGCAGGGGTAGGCAATGGTGTATAGGCATTACACACTCCCACTTTACACCTTAGATATATTTCAGGTGCAACGTGTCAGCTGGCGTCGTAAGATTGCGGTGCTGATTTTTTCGCAAAGTATTTGGACTCAGCTGGAGTCAAACCTGTGATCTCAAGCTTCGTGGTAGGAATTCCAAACACATACCTGCATGATCTTATATCATGCGCTGAATTTTAAGCTCATTTTAACACGATTTTAATACATTGGTAGTTGATTTTAATCTAGAAATTTCACAGAGAGAGGAGTGAGAGAAGAAAAGGCTGGTTAATCGGTCACCCTTTCTACGATTGACAAAGAAATGGGTTTTAAATAATTTTAAAAGAAATTATTATAGTAATAAATATATTATATATCCTCACGCCCTTCCATAAGGGTCCCCGAAGGGGTAGGCAGAGATGTTAAGGTGTGACTAATCACTGTACTTAAGTTCAGAAAAACTTATTGGTACAGTCGGGATTCGAACTTGCGATCTTTGTGTCGCCGACAACTGCACGTAGCACACGGCCACCACGGCTAAAAGAAATTATTGCAAACATTCGTAAGATTTTTTTTTAAACCTTAAATATTTCTTGTCGTACTATAATAACCATTGCAAGTCACAACTTAAGAACTAAAATAGCTTAACACAATAAAAAGGTGGGCTATATGTTTTAAAAACTATGCTTTTGTACTAAATAATAACTTAATTTTATAGAATAATATGGCATTTTCATTTATTTACACTTAAAATAAGCCGTCGGGGATATACATTTACAAAAAGACATCAAGAAGACCGCGGTCTTTTGAGTAGACCTAAGCTAAAGCGTATGGTTTGTGTATTTTAATGAAGTAGGAACTTAGTCCAGCCAAAATACCAACGGTCTTCTCAGAAGACCATAAACTTTTCAAATAAAACTTGATATATGCAACGTCAAAGACACCAACATGTTTAAAATAATAGCATTTCACAACTGGCCGAACAAAATATGTGCATTTTTGCCCAATTTACATAATTCCGAACTGAAATACAGATAAAAAAACACGACATGATATGTACAGATAACTTTCATCAAAAACTTTCTCAAGTAAACCTCTCCATAGATTCACAATTCCAGCCGCAAACACCGTCTCTTGGAAAGAAAACGACAACACTGAAATAGCTCTACAATTAAAGTTCTACCAATCTACTGAAAAGACCATGAATAGTGAAATATACCACGGTCTACTCAGTAGACCAGACGGTCTGCTCAGTAGACCAAAAATAACCTATTCAGTAGACCAACGTCAACCTAGCCTATTGATCCGACTCGGTCTTCTCAGCAGACCATATTGGGTCTACTAAGAAGACCATGGAAAATTTTACTTAAGTTACATTAAAAGGCGGTTTCTCCTGTGCTGTGTGGAAGTGGAGGGCTGTGTCAAGGACCTGTGCCGCCGCAGAAGATGTTTATGCTGAGGGTCCAACATGGCCGTGTAGCCTGCAGGCGAGCAGAGGTCTGGGTACTTCTGGTAGAAGGCCCTGTAGCCTTCGTGAAGGAGATATACCTCGGGGTAGTGGAGGGAGGGGTAGTTCTCCATGTTCTTGGCGCGGTCAGATGAGCGCAGGAAACGGAAGCTGGGGAACGAGAAATTATCTATTAATATAGTAAAAGTACGCCTTCCCACAAGGGTCCCCGAAGGGGTAGGCAGAGGTGTATAGGAAATACCCACACACCCACTTTCCGCCAGAGGTATAGTTTAGGTGCCAACGTGACAGATGACGAGTCCATCGCTGTTACTCAAGCACGACTATACATACGCCTTTGAATGTCTTCTCAGACGTATGCAGGTTTCCTCCACATTTTCGAACCAGTGATCTTTGTGTCGCAGGCAACTACTCGAACCACTCGGCCACCACAGCCCTGCCAGTCGCCAACCCTGGAATCTTTCACACCCCTCAAAGACCTTCCATACTCACAGCTTAGGCCCCCGCTCCAGTGAGAACTCGCAGTGGAACACCAGCAGAGTGCGCTTGTCCCCCTTGGGCTCCAGGGGCTTGTTGACCAGCGCCAGGACCTGCTCCTGGGTGTAGTAGTTCACTGCGCCCAGGACGTGGCCTCCCTCGTACTCGTAGGGGTAGCGACAGTCGATCACCTGGGGAGCGAAGGGGGGGTTCGAGTATGACTGAAATGGGGCTAAGAGCTCGTCCATTTACGAAACTCAATAGGTGGAGAGGAGAGTAAAATGCAACCAGTGGGGAGGTAGGGGGGAGAGAAAGGGGGATTTTAGTACGACTAAGGTAAATAAAAACCTAAGGATAATCCCACACAATTGTGAAATTAGGCGGTCCTCCTGCAGCAGCAGTGCCAACTGCCAGGTCGTAAGTACCTGGTAGTCCAGCGCCAGGTGCGCGTACTCCCCGCGCAGCAGCCGGGCCAGCGTGCTGCAGGCCACGCTGCGCAGGTCGCGGTGCTGGCCGGGGGCCGCCGGCAGCAGGTAGGGCTGGCTGAAGTCCGCGATCAGGTCGGCCTGCGCCTCCGCTGCGATACCATACCACTTATACGTCAGGACGAGAGGAGGCGGCGTGGCCGAGAGGTCACAGCACCCGCCTGCCACGCAAACGGCGCGAGTTCCAATCCCGACTGGATTGAGGAGTACATTTAATTACAGTGAGGCACACCACGAGCTTTACGGTGAAGGGAAACATCGAGAGGAAACCTGTGTTGCGCCTGCACTGCGATACCATACCACTTATACGTCAGGACAAGAGGAGGCGGCGTGGCCGAGAGGTCACAGCACCCGCCTGCCACGCAAACGGCGCGAGTTCCAATCCCGACTGGATTGAGGAGTTTTTCTACATTTAATTACAGTGAGGCACACCACGAGCTTTACGGTGAAGGGAAACATCGAGAGGAAACCTGCATACGTCTGAGAAGACATTCAAAGGCGTATGTATAGTCGTGCTTGAGTAACGGCGACGGACTCGCCATCTATCACGTTGGCACCTAACACCTGACATAGTATATGCACGTTTAAATACTCACATCGAGCCAACGCAGACATGATGGACGAGGCATTGTTCTCTGAAAACGCCCTGTGCAGCACAGGCCTGTGGCACTCCGGACTATCAGGTTTCCTCCTCTTGTTCACCACATTATCGACTTCATCGCATTCTCGTTTCTTCTTCTCCACAGGAGACTCCAAGATAGACATTAAGGACACTTTGGCTTTGGACTCCGGATTGAAGCTCAAACTCCTGTTAAGGGGACGCCTCAGGAAATTCTTGTCCGTAATGATGTTACTTTTGATCTGACCGGAGAGGAGCTCATTGAAATTGGCCACTTTTGGAGAGTTTGACTCTTCGATCTCCAGGAACGGTTCCTCCAACTCTGATACGAAGCCACTTTCAACGGACGTTGTGGACTCTGATGTGAACAGCCTCAGTTTTGGACTGAGAGAGATGCCCGAATCTGTCTTTTTGATCTTCGATGGTGTTTCATTGAACTTTAGTGATTTCTTTACAGACCCCGTCTTTTTGAGGGCTGGGGAGGTAAATTCAAAGTCTTCATCATCAAAATTCAGCATTCGGTTAGCAGTGGGTCGGTTGAAGGAGGTGGACTCCTCATCATCAGCTAAGGGGGCTCCGAAGTCGAAGGTCTTCGCGGTTATCTTTCTGGAGCTTCGGCCCCTGGATATAATGTCGGGGCTATCAGTGGAAATGATTTCGTAATTGGTGCAGTGGTCGAAGTTATCGGCCTCGAATTCCACCTCCAGATCCTGTAGGGTCTCCAGGTCCTCGGCCGGGTCCTCATTTTGAGGCACAGCGGAGTCACGCGAAGGGAGGGCGTCCGTGAAGTCCAGCTGCAAGTGAGATGAGAGGTTAGTTGGTGATGATAGGATCAGAGGACTTTTCAGTCTATACTAATATTGTAAAATGGAAAGATTTGTATGTATTTGAAAGAATTGGCTCAAAAAGTACTGGACCGATTTTAAAAATTCTTTCACCATTTGAATGCTACATTATCCCTTATTAATATAGGCAATTTTATTTAAAAAAATGTCCACCCGTGCGAAGCCGGGACGGGCCGCTAGTCTTCCATACACTGCAGACTTTCTTATGCCACTCTATAGGACCCTTGCGGTTGCGACAGCATTCTATTTAACTTTCTCATGTAGGGAGGATATAAATGTATTATAATAATACACATATCCTCACGCCTTACCACAAGGGTCCCCAAAGAGGTAGGCAGAGGAGTATATGTAGAACTCACCCACTATCCGCAGATAAATATTTTAGGTTATGTAGGGATTAAATTCGGTTTAAATTGAATATACATAGATTATGTTAGGAATGGTTTGATTCCTATTAATTGACGACCGTCTGGTCTAGTGGTTAGAGCTCCTGACTGCGAAACTTGAGGTCGCGGGTTCGAATCCCGCTAAGGGCAAATATTTGTGTGATGAACACGAGTATTTGTACCTTAGTCTTGATGTCCTATGTATTTATGTATATATCTATCTATATAAGTAAATATATCGTTGTCTAGTTACCATAACACAAGCTTTGCTTAATTTGGGACTAAGTCAATTTGTGTGGAATTGTCCCAGGTATTTATTTATTCCTAAATGTCCAATAAGTTTTTCTGAACTTAAATACAGTGATCACACCAGAAGCTTTGAGGTGAAGGGAAACATTGAGAGGAAAGGAGCCATTGTCCTATTATCTGCGACATCCTCCTATAAGTGTAGTGACCTTAACAAATATAATACCTTAGCCTGACTCCAGTTGACCTTCTCCCGGTGTAACTGGAACTGTTCACCAAAGGAACAGTCCCTGGTCTCCTCTTCCACATCCAACTTCACCAACGTAGCGCTCAAGTCTTCATTCTCTTTGTTCTCCAATGACATTTTGAACATGGTCCTCTCTTCGAACACTCTGCTCAATTTCGAGCTTCGTTTCATGAAATTCCTTGAGGTTAGGGGTGACAGCCTATCCACAGGGGACAACCTCTCAGCCAATGGGGATTTGAAACCGGACGGAGACTTCAAGCGTTCAATCTGCGGTGAGAACTTCAACGGTGACGCCAGCCTGTCCATCTTCGGTGATGTGAATCTGTCGTTGGGTGAGCTCAACGAATTGTGGATCTCTCCAAGAATCCGTCTCTTTGCAGCCAGGGGTGATGGAGATGTGTTGAAGTTCAGCGAATGCGGTTTCATTTTGATTTTGAAGTTCGTTGCTTGTGCGTCCTGTTGCTTCCTCTTCGTGCCATTGTTGCCGGAGTTGATCTTGAAACTCTCTGTTATGAGCCTGGAAATAAGAAATTACTAACATTAATAATGCAGATAAACATATCATCACTAGGAGTGCCTCATGAGGCAGACAGAGAGATTAACAGGACAGTTCTCTCTAGACTTATAGACCTGGGCTGCTGGTCACAAAGCTGGGCGGGACAGCTATTACTGTTTCATTAATTCTGTATATAGTGTACTAGCTGTGCCTGCGACTTCGTCCGCGAGGAAAAGTGATATTAAGCAGCATTTTTTTTACCCCCTTAAGGGTAACATTTTTACAAACTTTGAATGTAATATTAATTTATATGTAATCAAATCAATTTAAGAGAGGTAGGGCATAACTGGTTTCCCGTTCGAATTTGTATCTGCCCGACTGGGGCAGGACCTCCACCTTATAGAAGGAAGGCCGTAGACAAAAAACACAATTTATTGTGTTGTGTTCCTTGGGGAGGAGGGGGGATTGTTACATTGTGTTGGAAGCAGAGGGATTAAACCTTATGCTGCCAACACACTATAACTCTCCGAACACAGAGTGGCAACGCGCAAGTGATACTTCGGTATCGTGAGCGTAAATAGGCTACGGTAACCGTTTCCCATCAGGTGGGCCGTATGCTTGTTTGCCACTCTTGGAGTATAAAAAAAAAAAAAAAGAGCCTAAAAATTAAGTTTCAAGCTTCTAGCTTCAAAAATGACGAAACTTCCATACAAACTTTCATCCCCTATTTCAACCCCTTACAACCCTTTTTCGCATTAAAAAGTACCCTATGTCCTTCCTCAGGCTCTAGGCTATACCTGTACCAAATTTCATTTAAATCGGTTCAGTAGTTTAGGCGTGAAAAAGGTAACAGACAGAGTTACTTTCGCATTTATAATATTAGTAGGGATGTGTGTATATATTGTGTACTGCATTTTGTGTCATTGTATACTCTCCATTCTAATGTATATGCTAATCAGTAAATAAATGAATTCAACCACATTCACACTCTTCATACACGCCAGTTCTGAGTACTCTTTACGTTCCCATCCTTGAGTCTGGTGTATTTGAAGTAGGTCTTCTTCCACACTATCAAAATCAAAATCAAAATATTTTTATTTCACATAGGCGAAAGAAAAAGGTGCAGGGTTCGGGTTGGTCGCTTCCATGGAGAAGAACCGGCAAGAAACTCCATGGTTACTCTTTTCAAATCATTAGGCATATACAATAACAATATTTTTACTATACAGCAGTAGCACCTAAGTATGGGGGAACAGCATAGACTGGACAATAGTTGCTTACTATACATAGTGCATTGTCCGGCTGTCACATAAATCACTCATCCTCCCTAATGTTCTGATGCTACAACTTCTTCTTTCGTTCACATCCTGCCAGTAAAATAAATGCGAAAGTTGGTGAGTTTGTATGAATATTAGTTACTCAATCACACCAAAATAGCTGAAGGGTTTTGAATGAAATTTAGCACAGACATAGATTATTAGATAGGATAACTAGATAAATCTATACTAATGCACATGAGCAATTTCAGGGCACAGTTAATACTAATTAGGGTGTAATATTATTCTTAAGCATAGTAATAATAATAAAATAATAATATATCCTCACGCCTTCCCACAAGGGTCCCCGAAGGGGTAGGCAGAGGTGTATAGGTAATACCCACACACCCACTTTCCGCCAGAGGTATATTAGGTGCCAACGTGACAGATGGCGAGTCCATCGCCGTTACTCAAGCACGACTATACATACGCCTTTGAATGTCTTCTCAGACGTATGCAGGTTTCCTCTCGATGTTTTCCTTCACCGTTTTACATGCAATAAATATATTTGATTTGATTTGATTTAAATAAATATATTATATGATACTTATTATTCTTTTCTATATTTCTATTTCGAAACATTCTTCTGAGCAAGGAGGTAGGTTACTTTGTAGGTACCTTTATATTGACACCCTCAGGCCACGTAATTGTAAACTTAAATCTCGATTTAACATCGAATAGTCCCACGAATTACAATAAATCGTTGCGCTACAATACAGACTATAATGAATTAGTTTGAAGAAAGGGTCCCCAACCCTTTCTTTGAAAAAACCGTCCCGATATCACCTATCATGTCTCAAATAAATTGAAATAACTGGTTCTACGTACCTTCTTGCCCTTTATCGAGCCCTACACAGCACATTGTCAACTTAAATTCAACTTTTAAACCAATAGAATGTAAAAAAAACGTGTGTGATTTTACGTGGTCTATTTACACTTATTCTCACGCGGAACTGGCGAGGAATTTACTTATAATACTTTAATAACGTCGTGTTAATGTTTAAATACGTTTTTGTCAATTTGAATAGTATCCGGCGGTAATTTTGGATTGTAAAATGCAGAATGGAAGATGACATGAATCACCCGTACACCCGTTTACTGATTCGCGCGCGCGCTTAGTTTAGTTAGGTTTTTAATGTCTTCTCGCCGGCTGTCAAAATGGCACTGAGCCTTGAAACGCAGGCTTTGTGCCAAACTTATCAGCTGTTCGACTTGCCATCATATAAAAATCTTGTTTGCCAACTTTGCGGTCAGATATAACTGGATTTATTATTGTTAATACTTTAAAATTCTTAGTATGTAAGGGTTGCAACATTGGTTGTTGACTATACATACGCCCTTGAATGTCTTCTCAGACGTATGCAGGTTTCCTCTCGATGTTTTCCTTCACCGTAAATCTCGAACCACGGCTTTCTCGTTTAGAAAATGGCGGAATTATTGAAGACTTGCATAATGAAAAGAAACCGTTACTAAACACAACGTTTATTATTGCTTCATGCACATATTATTATTATAATAACAGTCTTATCAGCTCGTTACGTTATAACGGTTTTATTGTGTCACGTTATCACTCCCGACGGCCATCTGGTCTAGCGGTTACAGCTCCTGACTGCGAAACTCGAGGTCGCGGGTTCGATTCCCGCTGAGGGCAGATATTTGTATGATGACCACGAGTATTTGTACAGTCTTGGATGTCCTATGTATTTATGTATATATATATCTATATAAGTAAATATATAGTTGTCTAGTTACCATAATACAAGTTTGGCTTCATTTGGGGCTATGTCGATTTGTGTGGAATTGCTCTGTTTTGTGCTCCCGTGGGTCCCCGAAGGGGTAGGCAGAGGTGTATACGTAGTACCCACACCCACCCACTTTCCGCCAGAGATATAGATTTAGATGCCAACGTGACAGATGGCGAGTCCATCGCCGTTACTCAAGCACGACTATACATACGCGTTTGAATGTCTTCTCAGACGTATGCAAGTTTCCTCTCGATGTTTCCCTTCACCGTAAAGCTCATGGTGTGCCTCACTGTAAATAAGTTCAGAAAAACTCATCGGCACAGTCGGGATTCGAACTTGCGATCTTTGTGACGCAGGCAACTACTCGAACCACTCATCCACGACGGCTGTAACTTAAATTAAATTCGCCATTACGATTTACTTTTTACAATAACATTAATATTCATATTACCTACTACATGCCACAGTTGCATGTCAAACTAAAACAAAAAAAAAAGCAAAATTATTAATTCGGAATGATCAATTGCAGAACTGTTAAGCTAACAGATAACTTTATCAATGGCACTGTGTAACCCTTTATTATTGTCTGTGCAATTGTAATACTTTCATTCGAAAATCAACTTTGTTCGCTTCTAATAAAGATGAATATCAAACGAATCATTTTACAAATCACGGTTGCTTTTTTGACTTGTCAAAACATATGTATTGGAAAGTAGACTTTATTTCAAAGCTTTAAAGTTGAAATTAAAATGTATTGAGATTTATTCATCACGAGGTGCATCGGCCATTGTTGGCGCGAAGAAAAAAATATTGTCGTTTTTATTTACGTTAATAACGGTTAACGTTCCTATCCTACAATTGCTACGGTTGGCTACATACACTTTCACTGGAAGAAATCATTCAAGCAAAGTAAGCGACCTTAGCAGAGGTCAAACTTGGATTGCAGTTTTCAGCGGGAATCAGAGGTTTGAAATTTTTTCGTAATGCTTTTTGACAACCCACGTAAAATTTTATTACACGTTCAACGTACGTTTAAAAAGTATTTAGGTATTAGATAAGGACATGTGCCATCCACTAAGACTCGCCACCCCAATGTAGTCGAGGGGGTCGCGGGATGCGGGGAGTATGACCCCGAATCTATTTATTGTAGTGTGCGTGTGCACTCATAGGTAATCAGATATATAATATATAAATCCTCACGCCTTCCCACAAGAATTCCCGAAGGGGTAGGCAGTAGTATATACTTTAGGTGCAGTGACAGATGGCGAGTCCATCGCCGTTACTCAAGCACGACTATACATACGTCTTTGAATGTCTTCTCAGACGTATGCAGGTTTCCTCTCGATGTTTCCTTTCACCGTAAAGCTAGTGGTGGGCCTCACTGAACTCAAGTTCAGAAATCTTATTAGTACAGTCGGGATTCGAACAAGTCTTAATTCGTGCAAGACTTGATATAGTAATCTTTAGAAACCACACGCAACAGGATACAAGTAATGGTTAATAATTAACGCCAATATCCTTCCTGTGACCTTGAACGGATCTAAGGCCTGACAGATGTCAGGCGAGCAATCTTTTTTGCCTCGTCTATATATATATATACTAGCTCTATATAACCCGCGACTTCGTCCGCGTGGAATGTAACATATAACACGTAATATTGTTCAGTTTCTAAAATAAAAGATAAGAGAGGTAGGGCATAACGGGTTTCCCGTTCGAATTTGTATCTGCCCGAAATATTTACAAACTACAAATTAATGAAAATAATATACATATATAAATATATATTTATTCATTCTATATACATTTATTATAACTAATCGGCGAAATATTTTACATTAAACTTTTCACAATAGTCAATTTCAGATGTGCACAAATATTTCATTAGGAATGTTGATAAATAAGTAGTAAAACTATCGTAAAAATCGGATTATCGATATCGATACTTTATTGACTACACCCTCGCACTGGTTGAGTAGCGCGAAACTGATGCAATTTTCTAGAAAGTTCTTTAACTATTATTACAGATAAAATTCGATCTTATTGCCCTTACATAAGATTGATTTTTGTATTGTACAATTAAAAAAAATTTGGACATAAAACAAAATTAACGTAATAAAATAAAATTTAATTAAATAACACTTCCCGATGATAGGAAATGCCACTATTAGCTAGATTTTTGTCCGGCTAGCATTCCTGCACTCAAGAATGGAGCAATACGGCATATCTGCACCTGTTTTTCAAACTTATTGAAAGCGGATTGTACAACTGTCACACACAAGCGGCGGCGGCGTACTGAGCGCGGTTGGTCACAACCAAATTAGAAAGTTGCGCACCATAGGTGCATGCGCACCAAAAACGTAACGAGGTCATTCATCAGTAGATTTTACCTCTCATATTTTTCTCATACCGGGCGCCTTATATATGAAAATCGATTCTTAAGGAGTAAAAAAATAAAGTTCTTAAAATTATTCCTATAACAGATAAAAAAGACATTAAATTTATAAATAATTTAATATTATTTTTAAAATTAATCTTAAATCATTTTAATTTTATATAATTAAATATAAATGAAGAATATAAAATTCGAATATAAAAAAATAATATAATTAATCTTATAAAAATAAAAAATGAACTCAATATATATATATATATTATTTATAATTAAAAAATTAATAATAATTCATTTTGGGAAAAATCCAATAAATGGTGGTAAATGAATATAAAGCTATAATAAATAATAAAAGAGAATTATTTCTCGTAAATAAATTTACAATTTATCGCTTAATCTCAGCCATTTTATTTGCGAAAATGACTTTACTCAACAAATCAACTGCAAAAAAAAAAAGTAGCCTAAGTTACTCCTTTTTTAATCAGCTATCTGCCAGTGCAAGCCCCGTCAGAATCGGTCCAGCCGTTTCAGAGATTAGCCGGAACAAACAGACAATAATTGTAAAAAAAAATTTTGGTATATGTACTCTGTATACATCCATATGCATTAAGTAAAAAGCTGTTATTTCAATATTAATTTAATATCTTAATGTCCTATATAGAATCGTAAACGGCTGGACCGATTTTAATGAAATTTACTGCGTGTCCTCAGGTGGATTCGAGAATGGTATAGATCCACAATAGGACCCGATACGTGGCGATAGGTTTTTTTTAATTTTGAATTTGAATATACATATATAGATAAAGATAGATTAATACCCACACACCCACTGTCCGCCTTTATTATTTTAGATTAATATGATTCTTAAATAACTCAAAAGACCTGGTTCCATTTCATTAGCAACTAAAAAAAGTATTCAATCATTAAAGCCGTTCATAAATATAATGAAGTACGCAATAAAAACGCAATTCTATCAATATTGCAGTTACACCAGGCGCGCCCGCAGCGTTCTACCCCAAAGCATCCCAAAGTGTAGACACGGATCGATTCGAAAACCGTTATTGCAACGGAAAGCCGGTAGCGCACCGCCCTAGCGCGTGACGTCACAACCAACATGGCGAATGTCATACGTTTCGTAATATAATAATTATAATAATACATGTGCCTGCGACACAAAGATCGCAAATTCGTATCTCGACTGTGCCAATGAGTTTTTCTGAGCTTAAGTACAGTGAGGCACACCACGAGCTTTACGGTGAAGGGAAACATCGAGAGGAAACCTGCATACGTCTGAGAAGACATTCAAAGGCGTATTTATAGTCGTGCTTGAGTAACGGCGATGGACTCGCCATCTGTCACTGCACTTAAAATATATAAATGGGTGTGTGGGTGCTACCTAATACACCTCTGCCCACCCCTTCGGAGACCCTTGTGGGGAGGCGTGAGGATATATTATTATTATAATCCAGCTTGAAGAGTCTCTTCAAGAGACTGATGAATGTGGACGAAGCGAAAGAGGTATGTAAGTTTACATTCTCTGCCTGCCTCGTTAGGGACGGCGTGATGATATATAAGTATGTATGTACAAACAAACAGACACTCCAATTTTATTTATTTGTATAGATAATATTATTTTAATGAAACTAGAATTCCGCTTTAAGTTTTTAAGCAAATCGATCCAATATAAAAACCCGCCAAATATGTATGCAAGTGATAATACACCCTATCACTATTGCGATAAGGTTAATATTGAACTGCAAGCAGTGCGTAGGCGTCATGTCGCGTGCCACAGAGCAGTGTAAATTGACAGAATCAACGTTTAAAAAGGGGTTCCTGTTTGGAATAAAAAATGGCGTCTTTATTTGTTCAAATATGGAACACACGACGATAAAACGAACATACAATATGTCTAGAACGAGACAGAAATTTGAATATTAGAATATATCGAATTACCAATTTGAATATAAGAAATCTTTATATATATATAATTCTTCTGTGAGTGTGTATGTCACTGAACTCCTCCTAAACGGCTGGACCGATTTTAATGAAATTTTCTGTGTGTGTTCAAGGGGATTTGGGAATGGTTTAGATTCACAATTGGACCCGATAGGTGGCACCACTGGGTCCGTGGCTTTAATTTTTTCTCCCAAGCGAAGCTGGGCGGGACAACTAGTAGATATATTCTTTGTTAAAAAGCGGTCCATACTTAAACGTCTGTCTAGTTTAGAAATATAGTTTGTAGCCTAAGGGGGCGTCCATAATTTTTTAGAAATATAGTTTGTAGCCTAAGGGGGCGTCCATAAATTACGTGAGATGTTTAAGGGGGGGAGGGGGTCGAGTCAAATCTCATCTAATCTTACGTGGGAGAGAGGGAGGGGGTCGGTAAATATCACGCAATTCTTTTTCTGATTAAACAAAAATATATACATGTATACTATTTTGGTCCATTTAATCCAGATTGAACATGCGTAAGATTTAATCTTATAATTAAACTCTCAGCAGTATTGATTACTAGTCTTAACTAGTCGTAAATAAAAGCACGAAGCAATTTTTTTTTCTTTTTACAATAAAATCCAACGCGTTTACGTAAGAAACCCACATTTTGAAAAATCTCACATGAGATAGGGGGATGGGGGAGGGGGTTGAATAAAATCTCACCAGGGGGGAAGGAGGGACAGAAAATTTAAAAAATACACCTCACGTAATTTATGGACGCCCCCTAAGTGACTACTTACTTGGCAGATTATTATTGTACATGTTTTTTTTTTCTCTTTAAATGTCTGCTGCATGTTAGTATTTAAGTACATGTGGTGTTTACCTATAAGTAATTGTTACACTTTTTTTATTTTTTGGAGTTTATTGGAGTTTACTCCTTAAAAATCGATTTTCATATATAAGGCGCCCGGTATGAGAAAAATATGAGAGGTAAAATCTACTGATGAATGACAACGTTACGTTTTTGGTGCTCTCGTACTCTCCATGGCAACGAGAATAACAGAATGGCGATTTAATTAATGTTAATATTTACTTTCAATTGCATATTGTATTAACCTGATATTAACCTACAACAACTGTCAACTTGCGGAGGTTTTATCGTAAATTTTATATAAATATAAATTTATATCAATTGATATTTATTTCAAAATTGAGAAAATTACTCAATGAATAAAAATCAATCTGTAGATGTGTCATGCATACTCTAAGTAATATAAGAAATACATTCATTTACCCTTATTAACTAATCTATTTTTTTTTTTTTTTTTGTTTATAATCTATTTATTTTATAATGGTTCGTAAGGAGTAAACTCCAGTCGTGCGTCGGAGCTGACACACACTTTTTTAAGATTGCGTCTTTAGATTTATGTTTGTTGTAAACAATTGTTGGTGAACCAAATAAATAAAAGAAAAATAAATTACGAAAAAAAAATCTATCTATCATAACTTAGTAATATTATAAATGTGAAAGTTTGTAAGTTTGGATGTTTGCGGTTCCATCACGGCCAAACGGCTGAACCGATTTGGCTGAAACTTGAAATGGGGATAGCTTATACCTAGGAATAGGATATAGGATTTTTTTTTAATCCTGAAAAATTTAAAGTTCTTATATTATAATGTATGATGCTCTTTCACGGCATAGCGGCTGAACTACTGAAAAGCTACTTTTTCGAACTCCACGCGGGCGAAGCCGCGGGCATAAGCTAGTCTATTATATTTTATATCCATTTATAGATATTATCTATATAATATAAAAATGAATCACCGAAATGTTTGTACGCGCATAACTTCCAAACGACTGCACCAAATTGGATAAATCTTTCTATTTTGTATTCTTTATTGTCAGGGGGTTTGTATGAATGAATATTTCTACTGTGCGTGTGTAAGTCACTGCTAAACGGCTGGACCGATTTTAATGAAATTTTCTGTCTTCAGGTGTATTTGAGAATGGTTTAGATCACAATTGGACCTGATAGGTGGCGCTGCGATCGTGTTACAGGAAATTTTATTTTTTCACCCGAACGAAGCTGGGCGGGGCAACTACAACTACAACTTTCCTTATCTAGTTACCATAACACAAGCTTCGCTTAATTTGGGACTAGGTCAATTAGTGTGGAATTGTCCCAAGGTATTAATGTCCTAGTTTCTTTATAAAAAATAATAGTTAAAAAAAACTAAAAACCACGCTTTTTATAGAAAACCGAACTAAAAAATAGAAAATAAATATTAAAAATAATATAAATTAATAATAGTGTTTTATTTACACTATTATTAATATTTATTTTCTATTTTTTAGTTCGGTTTTCTATAAAAAGCGTGTTTTTTTTTTAAACTATTATTAATTTTCTATTTTTTAGTTTGGTTTATAAAAATTGAATAATTTTATCAAATTAGTGTATTGTCATCGGTCCTCGATAAATCTACAAAGTTTGAACGAAATCTGGCCGTTTAAAGTGGGTCAAAATCAAGCTCAAAGGGGTCGGTTACATACATACATACATACAGGTGAAGCTAATATAATGCTAGTAAAAAAAAAACTAAAAAACACGCTTTTTATAGAAAACCGAACTAAAAAATAGAAAATAAATTACGATAATATCTTAAAAAGCGTGGGGTGCATGGTGTCAATAGTTATAAATATTTTATTGACAGATATTAGTAGAGTGATTATCATTTCGGTAATATCTTAAAAAGCACCCCACGCTTTTTAAGATATTAGCGAAATTTATTTTCTATTTTTTAGTTCGGTTTTCTATAAAAAGCGTGTTTTTTAGTTTTTTTTTTTTAACTACTATTTATTTTCTACTTTTTAGTTATTAGTGTATTGTCATCGGTCCTCGATAAGTCTACAAAGTTTGAACGAAATCTGGCCGTTTAAAGTGGGTCAAAATCGAGCTCAAAGAAGTCGGTTACATACATACATACAGGTGAAGCTAATATAAAGCGTGTAAAAAAGCAAATTCAATGGTTAATAGACGCTCACGTGTCTTGTACGACGGATGTAGTTTGAAGGAGAGATGACCTTCGTTCACCTGAAGGCATTCATTAATGGAGAACAAACAGAGATCCGTAAACCAACTGGCGTGAACGAGGGTGTGGTTGTAAAGATGAAGAAAGGCATGTTACGTTGGTTTGGGCACATAGAGAAGATGAGTGAAGAAAGATTGACGAAACAGATATACAAAGCGAATGTGTGCAAGAGGCAGAGGAACACGTTCCAACTACCTGGATCACATCGAGCGGACACTCGAGGACGGGGAGGGCAAGAGTACTCGACACAAGAGCATGTATGGAGTATGGAATGGACGAAAAAAGTATTTTAATCTAGAGATAACTGATTATCTGGGTATCGTTAAGTGCACATCGTAATATGTATTAAGGATTTACTGATATTAGAAAAAAAAATGCTGTTTCTAAAATAAGAGAAGCCTAAGTTACTTCTTTTTGCTCCTACTCCTAAATCAGCTATCTGCCAGTGAAAGTCCCGTCAAAAACGGTCCAGCCGTTTCAGAGATTAGCCTGAACAAACAGACATATAGACAAAAATATATATATATTTTCCTATATGTACCGTGTATACATCCATATGCATTTAGTAAAAAGCGGTTATTTTAATATTACAAACAGACAGTGTACTTTTATTTATTTGTATATAGAAACCGACGAGCATGTATGAAGAGACTGATGAATGTGGACGAAGCGAAAGAGGTATGTAAGTCTAGAGATAACTGGCGCTCTATACTCTCTGCCTAGCGTGAGGGACTCGGCGTGATGATATGTATGTATGTAAATGAATGTCTTATTAAACCATTCAATTTCAAAATCAAAATACAGACAAAAAACAACAGTCAGTCTGTGAACATCTTAAGAACATCAAATCCATTGATAAAGATGGAAGAGAAATCACCGTTAGTAATAAATCGAATTCGGAACTTTTTTTCCCAACTTCCGAACGAATGTAGGTATAGATCCTTTGTCGTACAATCTATTGTTGAACAACCGTTGTAGAGGGGCAAGGGGTAAGGGGGTCAAAGGTAAGGAAGATGAAGATTCAGCGCGTGCCGGGACATCTGTCTCGGAGCAAGTGCGCGCAGATGTATTCGCAGCTGCGATGGATCAAACAGCTTGGGATTGGAAGACGCAAAGCGACGATGACCGTTGACCCTACAATATGATACCTTGGGACAATTCCACACAAATCGACCTAGTCCCAAATTTATATACATACTAGCTTATGCCCGCGGCTTCGCCCGCGTGGAGAAGCTCTAAAAAGTAGCTATGTATTTTCCTGCTAGAATCGGTTAAGCCGCTATGCCGTGAAAGAGCAACATCTATACTAATATTATAAAGAGGAAAGATTTGTTTGCTTGTTTGTTTGTAATGAATAGGCTCCGAAACTACTGGACCGATTTCAAAAATTCTTTCACCTTTGGAAAGCTACATTATCCCCGAGTAACATAGGCTATATTAAATTGGACCCGATAGGTGGCGCTGCGATCGAGTTTCAAGAATTTTACCTTTTTACCCGGGCGAAGCTTTCTGTGTTTCTGTGTGTCTTAAGCTAGATTTGAGAATGGTTTAGATTTACAATTGGACCCAATAGGTGGCGCTGCGATCGTGTTACGGGCAATTTAACTTTTTCACCCGAGCGAAGCTGGGCGGGACAGCTAGTACTTTATAATATTAGAACTTTGAATTTTTAGGATTAAAAAGTTGCCTATAACTTTATTCTAGGCAAAAGCCATCACCATTTCAACTTTCAGCCAAACCGGTTCAACATCCTAACTAGTCCTAGTCCCAAATTAAACAAAAACTTGTGTTATGGTAACTAGACAAGGATATATTTACTTATCATCAATCAATACTGAGCTGAGATGGTTTGGCCATGTAGAGATAATGAATGAAGAACGATTGACGAAAAAAGTGTATAAAGCGAGTGTGGATGAAAGTGTTGGAAGGGGTAGACCAAGACGGACGTTTCTAGACCAAATCAGGGATGTTTTGAAAAAAGACCAGGTGAAGAGTACCCTAAACCGAAGAGCATGTATGAAGAGAATTATGAAAGTGGACGAAGCGAAACAAGTATGTAAGGATCGTAGCAAGTGGAAAGAAGTGGCCTCTGCCTACCCCTACGGGAAAGAGGCGTGAGATATGAGAAAAAATACAATTGGGACCTTGACAAAACAATGATAGTTATAATGTATCTGTTTGTCTGTGAGTTTGTGCACGCTAATCTCAGAAGCGGCTTATCCGATTTAGATGTGGTTTTCGCTAATATACTGCGGTATGCTTCACTTAACATATCCAAAATAAACCAAAAAAAACTGCCCAAAGCGAGTATAGATATATATATTTATTTATAGACTTTATTTATTATTACTCATATATATATTTTTTAACTTATACCACGACATTAGCGTAAATGACCACGTTGTCGTGCTAATTGTAAATAAATAAATAAATAAATAAAATAAATAAAATGTACATAAATACATAGAACATCCAAGACTAAGGTACAAATACTCGTGTTCAACACACAAATATCTGCCCCGAGCGGGAATCGAACACGCGACCTCAAATTTCATTGTCAATGTCTATGACACATGCGGAAAAAAATGACATTACAGTATTTTTTTGGCAATCGACCAAGCAGATGTGTCTACGATAAGATAAGTATTTATTGGTTCCGGACTCGGCGTTGAATAGTCATTATTAATATGTGTTTCGTATGTTTGAAAGTCGATAACTATTCGCTTGATGAAATTTTAATGAGATTTTTTGCTTTTAATAGCAGTTAAGCTAATTTATATTGGCAAGAAACAGAAAAGGCCCGGTCAAGAGTACCCTAAGCCGAAGAGCATGTATGAAGAGAATGAGAGTGGACGAAGCGCAACAAGTATGTAAGGATCGTAGCAAGTGGAAAGAAGTGGTCTCTGCCTACCCCTACTGGAAAGAGGCTTTATATGTATGTATGTATGTATGTACGAACAGAAATACAAAGATTGCATTGTATCAATATGTTTTCCTGAACTAAAGTACAGTGAGGCACACCACGAGCTTAACGGTGAAGGGAAACATCGAGAGAAAACCTGCATACGTCTGAGAAGACATTCAAAGGCGTATGTATAGTCGTGCTTGAGTAACGGCGATGGACTCGCCATCTGCACCTAAAATATATCTCTGGCGGAAAGTGGGTGTGCGGGTACTGCCTATACACCTCTGCCTACCTCTTATATATTATCCAGCTTACATCTCTGTGACAAATTTCATCCAATTGCGTTGTTCAGTATTTGTGTAAAAGAACGCATCCACACGAACACTTACTTATTAATATAAGTTTACCAACGTATGTGATGTGTGGGCACACCTCTGCCTACCCTTGGGAGGTAATATAATATTCAAGACCCATTCGCATACGGAAATCCTGCAAATAGTACTTTGTACCTTTGAATAAACTTCAGTGTGTAGTGTCAATATCTAGATTACATACACACGAGGTATGGTAGACCACCCGCGCCTGCCTCCCGCGTCGCCACGCCACATGGGTAGGTAGCCCGAGCCGAAACCAACGAGATATGAAATCCACGTGACTTATTTTACAACCATATGTTTGCGGAGTGCACACACACACAAATTTCGTATTTATTTTTCTCAGAGCCGTTCAGACCTACATACATATCATCACGCCAAGCCCCTCACGCTAGGCAGAGAGAGTAGAGCGCCAGTCCTCTCTAGACTTACAGACCTACATACATATCATCACGCCGAGTCCCTCACGCTAGGCAGAGAGAGTAGAGCGCCAGTCCTCTCTAGACTTACAGACCTACATACATATCATCACGCCGAGTCCCTCACGCTAGGCAGAGAGAGTAGAGCGCCAGTCCTCTCTAGACTTACAGACCTACATACATATCATCACGCCGAGTCCCTCACGCTAGGCAGAGAGAGTAGAGCGCCAGTCCTCTCTAGACTTACAGACCTACATACATATCATCACGCCGAGTCCCTCACGCTAGGCAGAGAGAGTAGAGCGCCAGTCCTCTCTAGACTTACAGACCTACATACATATCATCACGCCGAACCCCTCACGCTAGGCAGAGAGTAGAGCGCCAGTCCTCTCTAGACTTACAGACCTACATACATATCATCACGCCAAGTCCCTAACGGGGTAGGCAGAGAGTATAGAGCGCCAGTTCTCTCTAGACTTACATACCTCTTTCGCTTCGTCCACATTCATCAGTCTCTTCATACATGCTCGTCGGTTTGAGTACTCTTAACCTTCCCGTCCTTGAGCGTCCGATCGATTTGACCACTCTTGTTGTATATAAATAAATAAATATATATATATATATATATATATTAGTCACACCACGAGCTTTACGGTGAAGGAAAACATCGAGAGGAAACCTGCATACGTCTGAGAAGACATTCAAAGGCGTATGTATAGTCGTGCTTGGGTAACGGCGATGGACTCGCCATCTGTCACGTTGGCACCAAATATACCTCTGGCGGAAAGTGGGTGTGTGGGTATTTATTACCTATACACCTCTGCCTACCCCTTCGGGGACCCTTTTGGGGAGGCGTGAGGATATATTATTATTATTATTTATATATATATGAATAACGCCGAGAAAAAAAATGTGTTGATTGACAACGTCGCGTTACGTCGCACAGGAAACTAAGGCGGAGCCGGAATTGAGGTCGGCTACTCATGTCGTCCGACCCTATGGTTGAACGATACTCAAGGATGTGGTCAGGGAGTTAACTTCCTTTGCTAAGTCTTGTGTGAAGACGCAGAGGAAGGTTATACGTAGGACCTGGATGACCAACCCTTAAGGTACACCAACAGTACATATAATATACTGATTACTTAACTTAGAGGAAACCTGCATACGTCTGAGAAGACATTCAAAGGCGTATGTATAGTCGTGCTTGAGTAACGGCGATGGACTCGACATCTGTCACGTTGGCACCTAATATACCTCTGGCGGAAAGTGGGTGTGTGGGTATTACCTATACACCTCTGCCTACCCCTTCGGGGACCCTTGTGGGAAGGCGTGAGGATATCCTTACTGATATTATAAATGTGAATGTAAGTTTGTTTGTTACGCTTTCACGTAAAAACTACTTAGCCGATCATCATAAAAGTTTGTACACATATTCCTGGAGGTATTAGAAGTAACATAGGATACATTTTCAATATTTTTACGAAAATCAAATATTTTTACGAAAGATAAAAAGCCGTCCACGCCGACGAAGTCGCGGGCACAGCTCGTATTATTATATTTATGTAAGAAGGACGAGGCTTGCGAACTTTGTTCAGAGAGTGGGTAAAAAAACTTCAAACCTACTACAATCCAGAGTAACCAATTTGATTCGGCCATCGGCTATTACGAGCCACGTTATCAATGACAAAGTACTTTTTTTTACTAGCGACCGGAAATTGGGGCAGTTGCGGGTTGTTATGGAATTTCGTTTTCATTTCCGGTCACTTAGAGATTCGCGGCTCGTTCGACCTTCGGTTGGACCTTCGTTTCTCCAGCATGACTTTGAATGTCTTTTACTCAAGCAGGAGTTTACATACGCCTTTGATAATAAACATAGATATATATCTATACATATAATAAAATTGGAGTGTCTGTTTGTAATATTGAAATAACCGCTTTTTACTACATGAATATATACGGTACATGCACCAAAATAACATTTAAAAATTTTTTTGTCTTTCTGTCTGTTTGTTCCGGCTAATCTCTGAAACGGCTGGACCGATTTTGACGGGACTTTCACTGGCAGATAGCTGATATAAAAACGAGTAACTTGGGCTACTTTTATTTTAGAAACTGAACTATTATTTTCTTTATAACTTGTACATATGTAAATATATTTATGTATATGTTATTGTATGTGTATAAAATAGGTATATGTTTCGTATTTATTTATTTAGATTGCTTAGTATATGTATATTATAGTAAATATGTATATTTCATCCGCTCAACTATCACACCTACCTTTTTTTCTCTATTTCTTTTCTCTCTTCACTTGGTTGCCTGGAAGAGATCGCTTTTGCGATAAGGCCGCCTATTGTGCGTATTACATGTTATTCTCTGTCTTTTTGTCATCCTATTTGTTTGTATGTGTGTGTGTTCAATAAAGAATATTATATTATTTATATTCTTCTTCTTCTTCTTCTTCTCAGCATATATGCGTCCACTGCTGGACATATGCCTCTTGCATGGATTTCCAAGCTGATCTTGATGCGGCGATCCTACTCCAGGTCGGCCCTGCCGATTATTTATATTATTTTTGTTAAATTCCACGCGGACGAAGTCGCGGACACCGCTATTGTATATAAATGTATATTATTATGGTGAAATATATTTCCAGCGCAAGCGCATGAAGCCGTGTCTAATCAGTTGTAAGAAGTCGTTGAAACCACAACACATGTTGAATGCTTGTAACGGCTGAGTGTTTTAAAGTAACCGTTTAAACTGTTAGCAAAAACCATTGGACATTCACGTTGAGAATGAACTAGACTAGACTTACATATCATCACGCCGCCATCAGGTTTCCAGTAATGAGCTCCTTGGGGAGGGAGGAGGATTATTATATTGTGTTGGCAGCAGAGGGATTAGTCCCAGTGCGCTGCCAACACACTCTCCGAACACAGAGTGGCAACGCGTAAATAGGCTGCGGTAACCGTTTTCCATCGGGTGGGCCGTATGCTTTCTTGCCATTGTTGTTGTATAAACAAAAAAAAAGCCCCTCACGCTAGGCAGAGAGAGTAGAGCGCCAGTCCTCTCTAGACTTACAGACCTACATACATATCATCACGCCGAGTCCCTCACGCTAGGCAGAGAGAGTAGAGCGCCAGTCCTCTCTAGACTTACAGACCTACATACATATCATCACGCCGAGCCCCTCACGCTAGGCAGAGAGAGTAGAGCGCCAGTCCTCTCTAGACTTACAGACCTACATACATATCATCACGCCGAGTCCCTCACGCTAGGCAGAGAGAGTAGAGCGCCAGTCCTCTCTAGACTTACAGACCTACATACATATCATCACGCCGAGTCCCTCACGCTAGGCAGAGAGAGAGTAGAGCGCCAGTCCTCTCTAGACTTACAGACCTACATACATATCATCACGCCGAGTCCCTCACGCTAGGCAGAGTGTAGAGCGCCAGTCCTCTCTAGACTTACAGACCTACATACATATCATCACGCCGAGTCCCTCACGCTAGGCAGAGAGAGTAGAGCGCCAGTCCTCTCTAGACTTACAGACCTACATACATATCATCACGCCGAGTCCCTCACGCTAGGCAGAGAGAGTAGAGCGCCAGTCCTCTCTAGACTTACAGACCTACATACATATCATCACGCCGAGTCCCTCACGCTAGGCAGAGAGAGTAGAGCGCCAGTCCTCTCTGGACTGACCTACATACATATTTCGGCGTATGTCAAATGCTTGGCAAATTAAAGATGTGTTTAAGACGAGGCGTTGTCATTGTATTAGATCATAGCCAATATCAAGCGGATGTCTGCTGACCCAAATAAGTAGTTCAACCGACGGAATAGTGTCAAGGATGGACTTATCGTTACATTTGCAAACGTTGAGACAAAGTCCGTTGGTGTTTGAATGATTTTTATTGATAAGCTACAGATATTAATATCTTAATATATATAAATTACGTGTCACGTTGTTTGTCCGCGATGGACTCCTAAACTACTGAACCGATTTCAATCCAATTCGCACACCGTGTGCAGTTTGATCCAACTTGAAGGATAGGATAGCTTACATCACACTTGGGCCCGATAGGTGGCGCTGCGATCGTGTTTCAGTAAGTTTAACCTTTTCACCCGGGCGAAGCTGGGCGGGACAGCTAGCTATATATATATATGTTTTCCTTCACCGGTGAGTAAAACTCATTGGTACAGTCTGGATTCGAACTTTCTCTCTCTCGAAATCTTTGTGTTGGAGGCAACTGACTGCACCGGCTTCTTTTAACCTTCTGGTACCACGAGGGTCCCCGAAGGTGTTGGCAGAGGTGTATAGGTAACCGTTTCCCATCAGGTGGGCCGTATGATTGTTTGCCACTCTTGTTGTATAAAAAAAACGGTAGTACCCCACACACCCACTTTTCGCCATAGACATTCTAGGTGCCAACGTGACAGATGGCGAGTCCATCGCCGTTACTCAAGCACGACTATACATACGCCTTTGAATGTCTTCTCGGACGTATGCAGGTTTCCTCTCGATGTTCACACTCCACTTCATCTCTACACCCAAAAACCCATCCGAGTTCAAAAATAGAAACTTCGAAAGTAATCGCTGAATTCCTAAAATCTCTATTCATAACCACACGTATCCGAAATCAGCCGTTTCGAGGAAAAAAAAAAACACACGCAAGTGTTTCCTGTTCGCGAATGATTAGTGTAATGGCGGCGTTTTTGACAGTTGACAGAAAAAACGGCAGCACATGTGTATTATTTGGTTTTAGACGTAACCGAGATAAAGGTGATTAATTTAGAGTAGGGAGGGTAAGGAGAGTCATCTCATATGGTAGATAGTTTTAAAATGTGTCCAGCTGTAAGCTGTAAATAATAGTTCAAAAACCTTGCTTAATGGCGCTGGTGTTGACAAAGGGTATAAAATATTAATAATAGTAGTAGTTAGAAAATGTCAACTACTTGCGTAGTACAAAATAATGTAGTAAATTATTATGAGAAATATTATTAAATAATTATTATGAGAAAACGTGTAGCTATTGCTTTTATTTTTTTTTTCATTTAATTTTATGAAAAGGTATGTCTTTCTTTCCTGGTTTATTTCTCAATCGTCTGTACTCTAAAAATTCACCCTGATGCTAATGTGGCGCTACCCTCCATAATTTAAAGGAATACATAAATAACGAGACGTTTGTTATCTTAAAACGTCACTTCAACCGCCAACAATCTTGCAATAACAGGAAACAACAACGATCCTTTGTTAGCAAAACAGTGTTCTAAATTTAAACGAATCATAGAGCACGGACGTTCCAATTCCAAACGTTGTTCTAAGTCGGAAACAGGCGCGGTCAATGACGTCACTAACGGCTTTTCGCGCGACAATCCGGCAGGCACCCTATATTATACGAATGAAGGAATCTTTGTGCGCGGTCGTATTGCGTTTAGTAATATTTTCATTTCTATTATGCATTTCTATCTAAAATAATCCTCACAGCCCCCACAAGGGTCCTCGAAGATGTGTACAGTACCCACACACTCACTCTCCGCCAGAGATATATTTTAGGTGCAGTGACAGATGGCGAGTCCATCGCTGCTACTCAAGCATGACTATACATACGCCTTTGACTGTCGTCTCAGACGTATGCAGGTCTCCTCTCGATGTTTCCCTTCACCGTAAAGCTCGTGGTGTGCCTCACTGTAATTAAATGTAGAAAAACTCCTCAATCCAGTCGGGATTGGAACTCGCGCCGTTTGCGTGGCAGGCGGGTGCTGTGACCTCTCGGCCACGCCGCCTCCTCTTGTCCTGACGTATAAGTGGTATGGTATCGCAGTGCAGGCGCAACACAGGTTTCCTCTCGATGTTTCCCTTCACCGTAAAGCTCGTGGTGTGCCTCACTGTACTTACGTTCAGAAAAACTTTTTTATTACGGGATTCAAATTTGCAATTTTTGTGTTGCAGGCAGCTCGAACGACTCGGCCACCACGACACATTCTGACAAAGTTATACAAATATTTTTTCCTGTAACGGTTTCAAATTATTATGTGTTCTCCAAAACACACAGCGTTGGTTGAAGAAGCTGTCTCTAGATCTCGCCATTTTGCCAAATTAAATGGAATAACTCACCAAGTTTCCATGTTTTTATACTTCTCTCTCTTTCACTCGCAGTAGCGCGCGCCAAATTTGCTCTATCCTGGAGCGCGGTGTCAACTGTCACTCATAGCGTCTTTAGATTTTGCCGCCAATGGATGCAAAATCTCGTTTTGTAAACTAAATTTATGTTATTATAAGTGTTATACACTTAAAACTACAGGAAATGTTTAAATAATAGTCGTGGAAGTTCGATTGAAATTTTTTTAAGTTGAGTGCGCGTAATTCTTGTTTGGTACTAATGTTTGTACCAATACCAAAACCGAGGCTTCCGCGATTGCAGTGCTCAGGTAAATGATCGACCAGCGGTATTCCGTGATAGTCACTGACCGTGGTGATCCCTCTCTCAGTCTGAGTGAAGAGGATGAGAAGAGTTTTTTATCCTCGGAGGATGAGGTAGCGGCTTCAACAGCCAAGAAAAGAAAGCGAACTACGCATAAAGATTCTGATTCCGATTATTGCAGTGAAAACTGAAGGTACCAGGTAAACTTTATATCAGGATATACGTTACAGTTGCCACAGTATTGTCAACTTCATCATAGGCTACAATAAAAGTCGGAGTTCCCTGACTCTGCCAGTGCTGGTAACTCCTAAGTCAACCTTAGCATTTTAACACCACTCATTCCGGCACGCAAAAATTGCATACGTTATGGCAAATAAGATTGCTATCTTATTTTGTCTTATTAAAATTAATCAATCTTAAAATAAATTAAGATTCATGTTAGTTCAAGATACTTTG
Organism: Drepana falcataria; assembly: GCA_945859725.1. NCBI lineage: Eukaryota > Metazoa > Arthropoda > Insecta > Lepidoptera > Drepanidae > Drepana > Drepana falcataria. Next base: position 4,938,278 of record OX243951.1, on the reverse strand, counting down.
GATTAGTTAGCATCTGCAGAAGCAGTGTTATTTCCGGCCAAGAAGGTCTATATACTACTAGAGTAAAGGATTTATTATAGCAGGGCTTGTAAGATTTATAAGTAGTAGTAGGGCAGCAGCAAATTTACAAGAATTATCCCTAAGTAAATATTTGTGAGAAAGCTGCCACATTCTTTTGTCCAGGTGTCCTTACTGTATTATGATAATAACATGGAGGTAATTTGTGGTACAAGTTAAAGGGAAAGTATATATTGAAAATGAAAGTCGTGTCGGCAGAATGGTTCAAGTAGTTGCCTGCAACAATGATTGCAAGTTTAAATCCAGACTGTCCCAATTAGCTTGTCCACGCTTAAGTACAGTGATTCATCAATCAGTCGATTTATGGTGAAGGGAAATATTGAGAGGATCCTTCATATGTTTGAGAAGAAATTGAAAGGTGTATATATAATTGTGGTTTAAGTAATGACAATGTACTTGCCATCTGTCACATTGGCACCTAAAGTAGAAAATACATGTCTGTAGGAAAGAGGGTGAGCAGGTTTTTGCTACACACTTCTGCCTACCCCTTTTGGGACGGAGTGAAGATAAAAAAGAAGTTAAAATGTTCTTTAATGATATTTATGTATGAATTTACTGTAAGAAGGTTAGAGCATCCCTGTCAGACATAAGCTCCAAACTTAACTTAGCTTAACCAAGGAGAGATAGACAGAAGGGGATAAAATCCTTAATCAATAAATGTAAAGGCGATGGACTCGCCATCTGTCACGTTGGCACCTAATATACCTCTGGCGGAAAGTGGGTGTGTGGGCATTATCTATACACCTCTGCCTACCCCTTCGGGGACCCTTGTGGGAAGGCGTGAGGATATATTATATATTATTTACAATAATTGTATACACATGTACATGCATAAATGCACCAGAATACCTAAGATCCAGAACGAATCCCAGAGATCAGAACTGAGATTTGAATAGAGGTGAGAGATGACTTTTTAAGTGGGCTTAGAGGTTGTAAGTCAAGGGGAAAATTTCCCAATAACACTAGAGCTTACATGCTTACATGAGAACTTCAGGGAGGTTGCGCTTCTTAAGCCAACCAAAGAGCTACAGTATGAATTCATTCTGAAGTTCATAATAGCAAGTCTTATACCCTTCACTAAGACTCTTATACAATATTGTAACAAAGTTTGTTTGGAAAGATATAAAGTATAGAAACAAGTTTGTTTTTAAATAGAGCTGTACTCTGAAATGACAAAAACAATATTAAAGAAGCAAAGATCTTACATAGACATGAAACCTGTCCAAGTTTAAGTTATTCATAGTTAAGAACGCAGATAGCATTCAAGGTCCATATTCAACCTATGGGAAGTATAATGGTGAGAGTATAATATACAGTCAGGCTGCGGACTTCATAGCAGTAGAAACTAACTACCTGGCAGCAGAATTGTACTGTTAAGGTAGCAGGGTACATGCTAACTTAGATAATGTTTTACTTGGCTACTAGAGCAAGTCAATTTAGTTTCCCAGTTTTCAGAAACTGCAGCCTTTGGCAGCCCATGGCTAGCACATAGATGTCCAGAAAGTCTCTAAGTAACTCAGTTACAGAATTGATAAAGCCGGACTTTACCAATCTGTTTACTACAAAATGAAGTAGTAGGGTGAGCACTTTGTCACCAAAGGTAAACCTGGACAAATACTATTACTACCCTATCTTGTGTACCAGAAGCTGAGATGCTGGCAAGATGCCATAGATCACAATGCTATTGCACCATACAAGTCACCAATAACTCGCTTTCATACCACATATGCAGCAGATGTGGGCTGGAGTGCTCAGCTGAATGAATATTACCTTTCATTAGCCTGGCAATATCAGTTTTATTGGCATTTAAGCCAGTGGGAGAAGTTGGCTATGTCTGGAGCAATAAGACAAGCAAAGCATACATAGCCTTCTCTTGAATATTCAGATTGTAGTGGGCAACAAAATGTTATTAGAGTGTTGTAGGGTTAATGCGGTACTCAATCTAGTGTCCTCCTAAACCTAACTACCAGACTATTGGAGTTAACAGATCACTTAGGCACCACTCTCTGACTATCTCACTGATGAGATTAAGTGTCAGAGCCGACCGCCTCTCAAGAAACGGATCCGTCCCTGAAGGACAACTGTTTTACCTGGCCTCGGGGGCCATGTTAAAAAGATAAAGGAGTCTCAGAATCAAGCCGTGTCGGAATGGCAACTGGGTTACTAGGCCTCGAAGGCCATACTTCTAAGAAAGGAAGGTCCCAGACGGACTTAAGAGCTTTCCCAACCTATCGCCTCTTACAAGAAACACACCCGTGTCGGAATGACACCTGTTGCCCCAGGCCTCGGGGGCCAAATTTCGAAAGTGGGGCGTCCCGGACGTAGTCGGCCGTTGTGCGACGTAACGTCATTGGGACTCGGATGGTTTGGCATGATTTTGCGATGCGTACCGTCCAAGGCGACAGTTTCAATTGGGCTAGTTATTTTCCTCCGCCAAACTTAAGTCCATGCCGTCTCATTACGGCAGGTAGAATATCGATTGCCCCTCATTGGATTCGGTTTACACTGCCCGAGGAAAGCAAGAGCTTACGAGGAATCGGTATCAAAAGCGGACCTATGCAGGAAGCTATGTATGTATCTATATATTATGTATATAGTCAGGTCTATACCGACAAGAATCTATCCCAGGGCTAGTAACAATTACCCAAGGGACTATTGAGGATGATGTACAAAATAGTAATAAGTTGAATTAAGAAAATGGGTGTCAAGGTGTCACATAAGATAAATCATAGAGCCTTGACACCATCTAGGTAACTAGATTACTTGCTAAATTATATCTTAAGAATAACTTTGCCTGCAATATGATAATTCTTCATAGATCAGTAATTTGATTTACTGTGCCACTTTAAGTGTAGATAATATATCAGATACATATTTCATGTATTATTTTCACTAAGCAAATATTAAGACCATATAATTGGTACTGGTATAACACCAGTTCCTTGCGTTAGAATACAACAAGTTTAATATTCCAGATAGTAAGGATCTGGAAGGCACATTCTTACTCTTTAACATAATTCGGAATATAATATGTAATATGATTAAAGGAAAGGGAGGGATAATATATGCCCCACATTAAAGATGGGAGGGAACTGACTCACCCTGACCATAATGTATGCCCTGTAAAACATATCAGATGTCTTAGACGTGCCACTCAAGAAAGACTAGGTCCAGTCAGGCTGCTGACTAGCTGGATAATCTCTATAATAAGTGTGGGTAAACCAACCGCTACAAGGACTACAATAACTGGCTGTATTAAAATGATATTCGAGGAGCTTAATATTGATGCTCCCTCGAGAAGTATCAGGGCTGCAGTCACTTCTAGAAGTTACATAGAAGGCAGCTTTTGGTTAAATAAAGAAAAAAATTATATACAAAGCCATGAAGCTTTTATACTGGCCCTAGGTAGATCTGATCATTCTCAGGAATGAATGAAGAAATTTCATGTTTTTTAATTATAATATTGTTATTGTTGTACTGCTATTTTTACAATATTGACATCATTTAAGATTTTAATGATAACCTAGTATTATTACTTTTACTTCTATCTCAATAGGAGCAGTTTGGCTCAGATTATCGTTTCTTTTGTTGAAAAGATATTAATTTCATGAAAGCATTATTCCATAAAATAAGTAAGAAGTTTTGCAAATAGCACAATACTTCAAGAGATCCTCTCTTGGTTGTTCTGTTTAACAGAGGATTTGAGTTTATCTCAATTTATTAATTTATCACATAGCGTCTACAATCAGATACTGATTCTCTTTCACCAGCAGATAACAAACAGGTCTTCAACCAACGCTGTGTGTTTTGGAGAACACATAATAGAACTGTTTTGCATTCCAACAAAACAGATATTATGTGTGCGAAGAAACACACAGCGTTGCAGCAAGGGCTTGCTGGTGGATATTGAAGACTTCTATGAGTGACAGTTGACACCGCGCTCCAGGATAGAGCAAATTTGGCGCGCGCTACTGCGAGTGAAAGAGAGAGAAGTATAAAAACATGGAAACTTGGTGAGTTATTCCATTTAATTTGGCAAAATGGCGAGATCTAGAGACAGCTTCTTCAACCAACGCTGTGTGTTTCTTCGCACACATAATATCTGTTTTGTTGGAATGCAAAACAGTTCTATTTATAACCAACTCAATAATATCGCTTATGACACAATACACTTGATTATAGTTAACGGTCGGAATTATTAAAACTATTAAAGGTTATGTCAGAGGAAGTATGAAAATAGCTTGAATGCAGTTGAGATGCGATCTCTTCGAAAAATGTGCGGCGTAACGATATTAGATCGAATCCGCATTGAAGAGATTCGCAAATCAACTGGCGTGATTGAGGGCGTGATTGTAAAGATGAAGAAAGGCATGTTACGTTGGTTTGGACACATAAAAAGGATGAGCAAAGAAAGATTGACGAAACAGATATACAAAGCAAAAGTGTGTGCAAGAAGAGGCAGAGGAAGGCCACGTTCCAACTACCTGGATCAAATCGATCGGACTCTCAAGGACGGGAACGTTAAGAGTACTCGAAACCGACGAGCATGCATGCATGCAGAGAACTGGCGCTCTATACTCTCTGCCTACCCGTTCTCTCTAGACTTACATACCTCTTTCGCTTCGTCCACATTCATCAGTCTCTTCATACATGCTCGTCGGTTTCGAGTACTCTTAACGTTCCCGTCCTTGAGAGTCCGATCTATTTGATCCATGTAGTTGGAACGTGGCCTTCCTCTGCCTCTTCTTGCACGCACACACTTTTGCTTTGGCTTTGTGATGAACACGAGTGTTTGTACCTTAGTCTTGGATGTCCTATGTATTTAAGTATATATCTATCTATATAAGTAAATATATCGTTGTCTAGTTACCATAACACAAGCTTTGCTTAATTTGGGACTAGGTCAGTTTGTGTGGAATTGTCCCAGGTATTTATTTATTTATCTTGACATTTTTTGTCATTTTTATTTTATTTATTTATGACTACTTGATTACACTTCAATATATCTGATGTGGCAACATTAATGAAGCATTCTTGACACAGGAACTTTCTGCATTTTTATTTTTATTTATTTATATATCCGTTACAAATAATGTTAGGGAAAAAACTCAAGAGTACGTTAGAATAAAAAACTTGTAAGTCTAGAGGTTTCTAGTTATTTTATATTGTTAACAATCCAACAGGTAAAGAATCCTATTGTTGTAACTCAACGAGTATTACAACGAGGGGCGTAGTTTTTTTTTTATTAGATGAACTGAATTAATTACTTTTTTCATGACAGAATAAGAAATGTAAAGTGAATTCGAAATTTAAATAATAAAAAACATTACGTTAAATAATATATTGGCACTCTGCATTCGTCCACTACTCTGTAATCTGCAAGCACAAAATCAAAAACCGTTTAAAAAAAGAACACGTTCTATTGGATTTAAAACAATATGTTTTTATTATATACCTATATTAAAGTCGAAAATCTACATGCCACTATTGTTATTCAAAGATAATTAAAAAATCAAAATCAACAAATTATTTTATTTCACATAGGCCTAGATTTTTTTTTTTATTCAACAAGAGTGGCAAACAAGCATACGGCCCACCTGGGAAACGGTTACCGTAGCCTATTTACGCTCACGATACCGAAGTATCACTTGCGAGTTACCACTCTGTGTTCGGAGAGTTATAGTGTGTTGGCAGCATAAGGTTTAATCCCTCTGCTTCCAACACAATGTAACAATCCTCCCCCCTCCCCAAGGAGCTCATTACTGGAAACCTTATTCACCACGTAGGAACACAACACAATAAATTGTGTTATTTGGCTACGGACTTCTATAAGGTGGAGGTCCTGCCCCAGTCGGGCAGATACAAATTCGAACGGGAAACCCGTTATGCCCTACCTCTCTTTACCCCATCTCTAGATGCACGGGTCCAAAAAGGTGCACGGTTCGGGTTGGTCGTTTCCATGGAGAAGAACCGGCAAGAAACTCCATGGATACTCCTTTCAAATAATTTGGTATTACAATAACAATGTTGAATAGAGAGAAGATAGGTATATGATATACTAGCTGCCCCGCCCAGCTTCGCCCGGGTGAAAAAGTAAAATTTCCTGAAACACGATCGCAGCGCCACCTATCGGGTCCAATTGTGATGTAAGCTATCCTTTCTTTTAAGTTGGATCAAACTGCATACGGTGTGCAAATTTGATTGAAATCGGTTAAGTAGTTCAGGAGCCCATCGTGGACTTGATTGCCATAAAAAAGGTTATAGTGAGTCAATCTTAAAAGGTAGACATATGCTGTCGCGGACTGTTTTTTAGAACTTTTGAAGAGGAACAATTCCCTCATACATGATATTTTCGTAACTTAAACCGTTTACGCAGCGTACGCAACGGAAGCTCTCAAAAAGGAATATTTCTTCCCATTCTGGCAACATTATTCATGTATACTTCGCTCCTATTGGTCGTAGCGTGATGTTATATAGCCTAAAGCCTTCCTAGAGAAATGGACTATCCAACACAAATAGAATTTTTCAATTCCAACCAGTAGTTCCTGAGATTAGCGCGTTCAAACAAACAAACAAACTCTTCAGCTTTATAATATTAGTATAGATTAGTATAGATACCTTATTACGATTTATCTCCAAAACTAATCGACCGAATTGACCGACCGACCGACTGAATTATTTCACCATAGAAAGCTCAATCTTTATCGAGCACCATAGGCTATATTTATATTACAGAAAAAAAAGATTTTTTTATTGTTGAAAAAAAACTGACATAAAATTGTGACCGAAGGCACATTTAGTCTTAAATAAAATCAAATATTTCAAATTACGAACGCTATAGCAAATATGTAAGCTGTCATGTCAAAACCCGCCGCCATTTTGCACAGAGGTCACGACCCGTGTCGACAATACATTTCCCGTGCGAATCTGGATCATCCCTGTTGCATTGTTGCATTTTTTGCTCTTCCCAAGCTTCCTATCATCTCGGAAGGAGTTTGGGGCTGATATTTAGGGTACATACCGCCTTTAGGGGCTGTGAGAAACGTTGCAGATGCGTCCGAATTTGACCTGCGACCGCCATTGTTTCCAATTCGCAAACGGATATTGTTACACTTAAGTTTGGAATTATTTATTGCGTGTGGCGTGAGATACTAAGGGCTGTCAAATTTGACAGTACTTTTTTCCCTCTTTAGGATTATTCTTGCAGTTTGCCTTGCATAACATTTGAATACATTGGAAGATTTCTTCTTCGACGACCGTCTGGTCTAGTGGTTAGAGCTCCTGACTGCGAAACTTGAGGTCGCGGGTTCGAATCCCGCTGAGGGCAGATATTTGTGTGATGAACACGAATATTTGTACCTTAGTCTTGGATGTCCTATGTATTTATGTATATATCTATATATATAAGTAAATATATCGTTGTCTAGTTACCATAACACAAGCTTTGCTTAATTTGGGACTAGGTCAATTTGTGTGGAATTGTCCCAGGTATTTATTTCATTTATTTCATAGAATAAATAATATTTTCATAAGTGTTAAACCACCGAACAATCTATCTATATATATATACACGCCTTCCCGCAAGGGTCCTCGAAGGGGTGGGCAGAGGATAGGTAATACCTATACACCCACTTCCCGCCTAATATTTATACATATATATATCTTAATATATATATTTCTTGTGTGCGTGTGTATGTGACTGAACTCCTCCTAAACGACTGGACCGATTTTGATGAAATTTTTTGTGTGTGTTCGTGGAGATTCCAGAATGGTTTAGATTCACAATTGGACCCGATAGGTGGCGCTGTGATCGTGTTTTAGGGCATTTACTTTTTTCACCCAAGCGAAGCTGGGCGGGGCCACTAGTATATATATATATACTTATACCACTTGGGTGGCAAATAATCATGCGGTCCGCCTGATGGTAAGCGGTTACCGCCGCCTATGGACGCTTGCAACACCAGGGGTATCACTCGCGCGTTGCCGACCCTGCAGGAATCTTTTCACACCCTTCTTGAAGAACTCCATGCTGTACACTCCAGGGAAAACCTCATTCTACGTGCCAACGTGACAGACGGCAAGTCCTGTACACGTCTGATACATTCAAAGGCGTATGTATAGTCGTGCTTGAGTACCGGCGATGGACTCGACATCTGTCACTGCAATTAAAATTTATCTGTGGAATGTGTGTGTGTGTGTGGGTGTTTACACACCTGTCTTCGGGGACTTTTATACTTAGGACATCCAAGCCAGGCACAATACCTCGTAATCGTCACACAGAGCTCTGACTTCAAGCTTCGCAGTCAACTCTGAGAAATAGACCACGTGTTGAAACCCCAGTCGAATCTGTCTCGTACATACATACACATCATCACGCCAAGTCCCTAACGGGGTAGGCAGAGAGTATAGAGCGCCAGTTCTCTCTAGACTTACATACCTCTTTCGCTTCGTCCACATTCATCAGTCTCTTAGAGGTCTTAATTCCGACATCCTGTTTCGTCACCAACATAAGGGGTCAATGACCTGTTCTAGTTAAAAGAGGTCATGAGGTTAGTTGGGTAACTACATACTCAGTCAGTACATTGGATTGTGCAAGATGGGTACCCGTTAGGAGTACGACTATAGCTAGCTGGGCCCGCGACTTTGTCCGCGTGGAGTTAAACAAAAAAGTTACTGTTGAGTTTCTAACATGAAAGTATCCTAAGTTATTACATCGGCTATCTGACAGTGAAAGTAACGTGAAAATCGGTCCAGCCGTTTCAGAGATTAGCCTGAACAAACAGACATATAGACCTAAAATGTTATTTAGGTATATGTACCGTGTATACATCCACATGCATTTAGTAAAAAGCTGTTATTTTAATATTACAAACAGACACTCCGATTTTATTTATTTGTATAGATTTCAATATTATTGCACCACGTTCCACACCTAGATAACACTGGTACTGCAACTAAAATATATCCCCGGTGAAAAATTGTACTAACTTCCTTACGACTCTCTACCGTTAAAAATATACCTTTAAAAAGCCTATTGCAATAAATTAAGTGTTACAAGAAGTCAAAGGACTTGGAGCCGAAACACAACACGTAATTTAAGAGTACAAACCTTTACAACACATGGCCCATTCCAAAACAAAGCATAGATAAAAATAAACATAGACAACGCAATCCCAGGTTTGAAAAAAGAACCTGTTCTAAGAAACCAGATTTTAACGGCCGTTCCTTATCACGTCTCACTTGCTATCTCTCTCTACAGGGGCACTGACGCCCAAAAATATTACGTAACCAAAGTACGACGAGACGACACTTAAAAATGCCGGACTGTTGCAAGAGGCCTACCACCTAGTACCCAGTCCCTTATGGCCAGTAATGTGACTAGCTACAGTGCCCTCCACACCAGCACACAGTGTAGTGTACGTACACTAGTGCTTGGCGGCAGGATATCTGACACTGCGGTGGTACCCACCTAGCCGGACTGTTGCAATAAGAGGCCTACCACCTAGTACCCAGTCCCTTATGGCCAGTAATGTGACTAGCTACAGTGCCCTCCACACCGGCACACAGTGTAGTGTACGTACACTAGTGCTTGGCGGCAGGATATCTGACACTGCGGTGGTACCCACCTAGCCGGACTGTTGCAATAAGAGGTCTACCACCTAGTACCCAGTCCCTTATGGCCAGTAATGTGACTAGCTACAGTGCCCTCCACACCGGCACACAGTGTAGTGTACGTACACTAGTGCTTGGCGGCAGGATATCTGACACTGCGGTGGTACCCACCTAGCCGGACTGTTGCAATAAGAGGTCTACCACCTAGTACCCAGTCCCTTATGGCCAGTAATGTGACTAGCTACAGTGTCCTCTACACCGGCACACAGTGTAGTGTACGTACACTAGTGCTTGGCGGCAGGATATCTGACACTGCGGTGGTACCCACCTAGCCGGACTGTTGCAATAAGAGGCCTACCACCTAGTACCCAGTCCCTTATGGCCAGTAATGTGACTAGCTACAGTGCCCTCCACACCGGCACACAGTGTAGTGTACGTACACTAGTGCTTGGCGGCAGGATATCTGACACTGCGGTGGTACCCACCTAGCCGGACTATTGCAATAAGAGGCCTACCACCTAGTACCCAGTCCCTTATGGCCAGTAATGTGACTAGCTACAGTGCCCTCCACACCGGCACACAGTGTAGTGTACGTACACTAGTGCTTGGCGGCAGGATATCTGACACTGCGGTGGTACCCACCTAGCCGGACTGTTGCAATAAGAGGCCTACCACCTAGTACCCAGTCCGTTGTGAATAGATATTTTACAGTTGTACTTATTCATTTTACGACAGATAACTGATTGAATTTCAAATCACACCACCCATGCCTTGTCTATGATGTAATAGGAAGTGACGTCACGACGAAAAAGGATTTTACTGTCTGTGATAAGTTTTATAGATCTGTGATTCGAATATTTTATGAAAATATGTCATCGGATAACGACGAGGCGTGAATTTTATATAATTTTATATCGTTTATGTCAATTATGTTTTGAATATATGCAGATACCAGTTTTTGATCAAAATATGTAAATATTTGTGTTCTGACGAATCTTTCGAAATGATGCCCACTTCCACCTTCTACCACCGCACCTCTCGCCATCGACGGGGAATTCATCCCCATACCTTGGAAACACAAAGGTCTCGCACTGTGCGCTTCCAAAGGAGTTTCCTTCCGTGAACAGGCTGTGGAATGAGCTCCCCGTTGAGGTTTTCCCTGGAGAGTAAAGTATGGAGTTCTTCAAGAAAGGTGTGGGGAGATTACTGCAGGGTAAGTCCTGGCGGTGCAATTGACAATAGGCGGCGGTAACCGCTTAACCTAGGGTGAAAAGTGGGTGTTATTAGACCTCTGTCCAAGCCCGTTACTATTTGCCCAGTCATAGTACCAAACTGAAAGGCTTACGCAATGTACCACAAACCTCTACACATTCAAATCCCAAAAGAATTTAACACCTTAGCGTGAAGAGGTAAAATAAACATATTTTTTTAATGTTTCGTAACACAGGCCTTTGGTGCTATAAAGACTCAATTAGCACGTTACACGCTTGACCGTAAAAAAAAATAAACGCCACTTTTGGAAAGCCTTCTATTTGCTCGGGTTACGAAAAATGTACCGTTCCCAATTCAAATGTAATTTAGCGCGGGAGTGTTGACATTTAACTTGTCCATAACGGAAGTATAACGTCTTATAATAAATAAAAAAAAAACTAAAAAAACACGCTTTTTACAGAAAACTAAACTAAAAAATAAAAAATAAATTTTAATAAATTTGAATTAATAATAGTGTAAAAATTCTTAATAAATAATTTAAAAAAAGCGTGGGGTGCATGGTGTCAATAGTTCTAAATATTTTATTGATATCTGTCAATAAAATACTTATATCTATAAGAATAGAAGATTTATTATTTCGACAATATCTTAAAAAGCACCCCACGCTTTTTTAAAATTATTTATTAAGAATTTTTACACTATTATTAATTCAAATTTATTAATATTTATTTTTAATTTTTTAGTTTAGTTTTCTGTAAAAGGCGTGTTTTTTTAGTTTTTTTTTAAACTATATTTATTATTAACATTTTAGTTCGATATTTTTCAAAAGGGAGCCAGAGAAACGGCTACGAGAACCAAGAAAGGCCGCAGGCGCGCTAATTACCCACGGAGAGTTACATACTGACATACTGACATACAAGTGAAGCTAATAAAAAGCGTGTAAAATCAAGTGGTTTTTTTTTTCATTATATTTTTTATTTGGCTTTGATACTTTATGGCCATTTTTTTAAATTTATGTCTGTCTGTCTGTTTGTTCCGCTGGACCGATTATGACGGGACTTTCACTGGCAGATAGCTGATATAATAAGGAGTAACTTAGGCTACTTTTATTTTAGAAACTGAACAATATATTTTTTGTTAAATTCCATGCGGATGAAGTCGCGGGCACAGATACTACATATATATAATAATTGGGTTGGTAATGATAATAATTATTTCCAACCAAAAGACACGTATCCATATCAATCTTCCAACTGGGCCCAAGACGTTTCATCTCATTACCCCAAACCCGTTCCTACGCTAGGACGCATAAAAAATCATGTAAGTACCAAATCACTTCGGTGTAAAAAAAACAAATGACAGGAACAAGCTCCATTCAACCGTTATTTGGCATCTCCCTCTAGCGCAGGCGGGCGTCTCGCTCGCACAGCTCTTTATTACATTCCAAGACGCGTGTCCTTATGTCATAGTGTGTGATCATTACCATGTCTGATGAAACTAAACAATGCGGCCGATATCTATAAATATAAATTTATTTATAAATATAATATTAAATAAAATTAAATTAAATTAAAAATATCAATATATCCTCACGCCTTTCACAAGGGCAGGGGAAAGCAGAGGTATATATGCAAAACCCACACACCCACTTTCCGCCAGAGGTATATTAGGTGCCAACGTGACAGATGGCGAGTCCATCGCCGTTACTCAAGCACGACTATACATACGCCTTTGAATGTTTTCTCAGACATATGCAGGTTTCCTCTGGATGTTTCCCTTCACCGTAAAGCTCGTGGTGTGCCTCACTGTAATTAAATGTAGAAAAACTCCTCAATCCAGTCGGGATTGGAACTCGCGCCGTTTGCGTGGCAGGCGGGTGCTGTGACCTCTCGGCCACGCCGCCTCCTCTTGTCCTGACGTATAAGTGGTATGGTATCGCAGTGCAGGCGCAACACAGGTTTCCTCTCGATGTTTCCCTTCACCGTAAAGCTCGTGGTGTGCCTCACTGTTATTAAATGTAGAAAAACTCCTCAATCCAGTCGGGATTGGAACTCGCGCCGTTTGCGTGGCAGGCGGGTGCTGTGACCTCTCGGCCACGCCGCCTCCTCTTGTCCTGACGTATAAGTGGTATGGTATCGCAGTGCAGGCGCAACACAGGTTTCCTCTCGATGTTTCCCTTCACCGTAAAGCTCGTGGTGTGCCTCACTGTACTCATTGGTTCTCTCTAGACTTACATACCTCTTTCGCTTCGTCCACATTCATCAGTCTCTCCATACATGCTCTTGTTTCGAGTACTCTTTCCGTCCCCGTCCTCGAGTGTCCGCTCGATGTGATCCAGGTAGTTGGAACGTGTTCTTCTGCCTCTTGCACACATTCGCTTTGTAAATATGTTTCATATATGCACACGCACACTACAATTAATAGACTCGGGTCATACTGCCCGCATCCCGCGACCCCCTCGACTAGACATTGGGGGGGCGCGTCTTCGTTGATGGCACTATGTGTACCATTACTCAATCCATAGGCTCAAGGATTTAACATCCAAACCAGTTTAAAAAGAAAAAAAAATGATCAATCGTGCGTCCCGTCCGACACTGGTGAGATACGATAAAAAAAGATAGACAATTGTGTGGTTTTAAAAAGAATGTAATCGCTTCAAGGATGCTGTGGGCATAGAGTAGGAGAGTCCTACCAATAAAACTTACTAGCCACCTTCTAAATAAATACATTTTCCATAATAAAATAAAGCTCAAGGATGGAAACGTCAAGAGTACTCTACACAAGAGCATGTAAGAAGAGACTGATGAACGTGGACGAAGCGAAAGAGGTATGTAAGTGTAGAGAGAACTGGCGCTCTATACTCTCTGCCTACCCCGTTAGGGACTTGGCGTGATGATATGTATGTATATTTAGATATATAGTTAACGGCGAATCAATCGTAATAATAGTTGAACGATATAATTATTGCATGTCAAGGGTAGAGCCAACATAATTCTAACGAAGCATTCGTGCGCTGTCCTGTCGCCATCTTTCTTTTAGCTCGTAATAACGTCACGTGAGCAATTTAGATTATTTTAATACTAAAACCCGTGTATAGACAAAATGGCTCCATATATATTTACACAGTGGCGTAGCTACCCAAGCTAAGAGGCCTTCGGACTGTGGCTTACTAACTGGACTAGTGGCAATATCTCACACAGTGAATATAAACAAACCGGATTCTTTAAACTTTAATAAATACAGTCGACTCTTGTTAATTCAAACCTGCGATAATTCGAACCTCTCTATAATTCGAAGTTATCACGAGTTCCCTACAAAATCTCTTTATATTTCGAACTAAATCAACACATTTTTAAACACTTGGTAATTCGTACGAAAAAATCATTGCTATATAACAAAACGACGCGTTAATTCGAACTTATGGATTGCCTGCGACAGATCTGGAGTACCTTTTTTTTTTTTTTTTTATACTACAACAGTGGCAAACAAGCATACGGCCCACCTGATGGGAAACGGTTACCGTAGCCTATTTACGCTCACGATACCGAAGTATCACTTGCGCGTTGCCACTCTGTGTTCAGAGGGTTATACTGTGTTGGCAACAATAATAGGTCTAATCCCTCGGTTGCCAACACAATATAACAATCCTCCCCCTCCCCAAGGAGCTCATTACTGGAAACCTTATTCACCACGTAGGAACACAACACAATAAATTGTGTTATTTGGCTACGGACTTCTATAAGGTGGAGGTCCTGCCCCAGTCGGGCAGATACAAATTCGTACGTACCTAAGTCTAATTCGGAAAATCACGAATACGGAACAAAGGCTTTTAAATAGTTTAGTTGGGGTAGCTACGCCACTGTACGTACGGTAACCGCTTGCCACGACAACCGCAAAAACGCATAAAATCGATACCCCTCCGAAATGGCACGCACTTAACACCTGCTCACTATTTGCACAGTGCGTTATATGCCGTGGTTTTTGGGAATAGAGTTCAGTCTTGTCTGACTTTGCTTTATCGATCGCTTGTGCTTTCGAACATGTATGAAGAGACTGATGAATGTGGACGAAGCGACAAGTACAGTGATTAGGCACACCACGAGCTTTACGGTGAAGGGAAACATCGAGAGGAAACCTGCATACGTCTGAGAAGACATTCAAAGGCGTATGTATAGTCGTGCTTGAGTAACGGCGATGGACTCGCCATCTGTCACTGCAGCTGAAATATATCTCTGGCGAAAATTATTTGGATATATCTTTTAGTTTATTCTGCTATTTATATGTTAAGTGAAGCTTACTACAATATATTAGTGAAAGCCACATCTAAGTCGGATAAACCGTTTCTGAGATTAGCGTGTACAAACGCACAGACAGACAGACACACAGACAAAAAGACAATTATTCTAACAATCAGTGTTTTGGGTGCTATTTGCGTTGATAAAGGTCCCAATCATATTTTTTCTCATATATCGTCCATGTACAGACAGCGATCCGTAACATTTTTATTATATGTATGGAAAATATAGATTAACTTTTAGTATTGTAGAAATCCTGGAGCGTGACGGTCGCTCGCACCCCTGGCCAATGTGGCGGAGGGTGGCGCGCATCTGGTGAGGTCATTGCACTGAGGGGGTAGCCGATCGGTCGCGGGTTCATTTCCTAGTTATTTAATTATAAGACGGCTGTTACAGCTGGTTGACGACCTTAAGGTCGTCGATTCGATCCCGTGAGGTTTTTTCCTACTAATATTAAACATGCGAAAATTTGTTCAACTCAACTCAAGTTCGGAAGACTCATTGGTGCAGTCGGGATTCGAACTTGCAATCTCTTTGTTAAAGGCTTTCAAAAATAAATAATTAATAATATTATAAAAAAGCAAGCTCAGAGTTACTTTAGCACGACTATACATACGCCTTTGAATGTCTTCTCAGACGTATGCAGGTTTCCTCTCGATGTTTCCCTTCACCGTAAAGCTCGTGGTGTGCCTCACTGTACTAGAAAAACCCATTGGTACAGTCGGGATTCAAACGTGCAATCTCTCGTACCAACCACTCGTCCACCACGGCTCTTAACTAATAATAAAGTAAATATAACTAACTAAAAATACCGATGGCATTTAGGATCCTGGTATAAGAGAGTCCATTGACCTCGCTACTCGAAACTAACCTCTGAACACATCTAGACAGAATCGCAATTCAATAAAAATTACTGGAATTCCAACCAACCAGTTCGATACAATTAGAAATTAGTCTAGACAGGACTGGCGCTCTACTCTCTCTGCCTAGCGTGAGGGACTCGGCGTGATGATATGTATGTAGGTCTGTAAGTCTAGAGAGGACTGGCGCTCTACTCTCTCTGCCTAGCGTGAGGGACTCGGCGTGATGATATGTATGTAGGTCTGTAAGTGTAGAGAGGACTGGCGCTCTACTCTCTCTGCCTAGCGTGAGGGACTCGGCGTGATGATATGTATGTAGGTCTGTAAGTCTAGAGAGGACTGGCGCTCTACTCTCTCTGCCTAGCGTGAGGGACTCGGCGTGATGATATGTATGTAGGTCTGTAAGTCTAGAGAGGACTGGCGCTCTACTCTCTCTGCCTAGCGTGAGGGACTCGGCGTGATGATATGTATGTAGGTCTGTAAGTCTAGAGAGGACTGGCGCTCTACTCTCTCTGCCTAGCGTGAGGGACTCGGCGTGATGATATGTATGTAGGTCTGTAAGTCTAGAGAGGACTGGCGCTCTACTCTCTCTGACTAGCGTGAGGGCCTCGGCGTGATGATATGTATGTAGGTCTGTAATCTAGAGAGGACTGGCGCTCTACGTGACGTCACAACGGTTGTGCGCCGGCAGCGTGACGCGCCGTTAACGAACCGCCTCTATGAAGCGCCCTGATAAGCATATGGTGAACAATTTACGTTAGGACACTACACTAGCAGTGACATTTGGCTGCGACCTTCCGCGACCTGGGTATGCTAATTTGAATTGAATATCCTCACGCCTTCCCACAAGGGTCCCCGAAGGGGGAGGCAGAGGCGTATAGGTAGTACCCACACCCTCTTTCTTTCCGCTAGATATATATTTTAGGTGCAGTGACAGATGGCGAGTCCATCGCCGTTACTCAAGCACGTCTATGCATACGCCTTTGAATGTCTTCTCAGACGTATGCAGTTTTCCTCTCGGTGTTTCCCTTCACCATAAAGCTCGTGATGTGACTAATCTTCAGTTTCTACTTACGTTCAGAAAAACTCATTGGTACAGTTAGGATTCCAACTTGCGATCTTTGTGTCGTAGGCAACTACTCGAACCACTCGGCCACCACGGCTTATTTGAATTAAATCAATTCCCTATATATATTTTTTAAATATAGCCTCTTAATGGTTGCATAAAAACTTTGAGGGTTGCCAGACAATGGCTTAAATGATACGGGTCTATTATTCCTCCGCCATAGACGACCGCAACGATACACTATGCCTTCTAGGTACTTATAAATGTTTATAATAATTATCCAGACTGTACCAATGAGTTTTTCTGAACTAAAGTACAGTGAGGCACACCACGAGGTTTACGGAGCGTGGTAGGCAGAGAGTATAGAGCGCCAGTTCTCTAGACTTACAAACCTCTTTCGCTTCGTCTACATTCATCAGTCTCTTCATAGATCGGTTTCGAGTATTCTTGACGATCCCGTATCTAAAACAAGATTGTAGACCAAGCATACGGCCCACCTGATGGGAAACGATTACCGTAGCCTATTTACGCTCACGATACCGAAGTATCACTTGCGCGTTGCCACTCTGTGTTCGGAGAGTTATACTGTGTTGGCAGCGTAATGGGACTAATCCCTCTGCTGCCAACACAATGTAACAATCCTCCCCCTCCCCAAGGAGCTCATTATTGTAAACCTTATTCATCGCAGGAAAACAACACAAACAATAGTGTTATTTGTCTACGGCCTTCTATAAGGTGGAGGTCCTGCCCCAGGCGGGCTGATACAAATACCAACCCGTCATGCCAGCTTCAAGCCAGTGTCCTGTCAATAATTATTTATTTATTTGGATCACAAACCGAGTGGTTCGAGCAGTTGCCTGCGACGCAAAGGTCGCAAGTTCGAGTCCCGACTGTACCAATGAGTTTTTCTGAACTTAGGTACGGTGATTAGTCACACCACGAGCTTAACGGTGAAGGAAAACATCGAGAGGAAACCTGCATACGTCTGAGAAGACATTCAAAGGCGTATGTATAGTCGTGCTTGAGTAACGGCGATGGACTCGCCATCTGTCACGTTGGCACCTAATATACCTCTGGCGGAAAGTGGGTGTGTGGGTATTACCTATACACCTCTGCCTACCCCTTCGGGGACCCTTGTGGGAAGGCGTGAGGATAAAAAATATATTTAGGTATATGTACCGTGTATACATCCATATGCATTTAGTAAAAAGCCCTTATTTCAATATTACAAACAGACACTGCAATTTTATTATATGTATAGATATAGGATGTGATGTCGACCAACCTTTTTGCTATTTCTTTAAATAGCTTTGTGGCACTTTTAGCAAAAAGGTTTCTCGACATCACAGGAGACCGAAGAGCTGGCAGCTACCTCGGACAAAGAATCAGCCTAGCTATTCAAAGGGGGAACGCTGCCAGTATCTTCGGAACCCTGCCTAAAGGGACTCCTTTTAAGAATATTTTTTAGTTATTATATTATTATTATTCTTATTAAGTATTATTACTACGCTGTATTATTACGCTGGCAAGACTAAGGTTCTGGTATTCGAAAGAGATGAACAAGTGACCGAGTGTGCTATATCGGTAAATGGGCAAATTCTAGAGCAAGTGAATGAATTTGTATATCTTGGAAGCATGTTCACACGAGATGGAAAGTATGAAAAAGATATTGAAAGAAGGATAACTGCCGGAAATAAGGTGAATGGAGCCATGTCGGCGTTGATGGGCAGTAAAAGTCTGAGCAAGAATGCTCGAGTTGCTGTCCACAACGCGATATTGGTACCTACCTTGTTGTATGGCAGCGAATCCTGGGTATGTCAGAGGAAGTATGAAAATAGCTTGAATGCAGTCGAGATGCGATCTCTTCGAAAAATGTGCGGCGTAACGATATTAGATCGAATCAGCAATGAAGAGATTCGCAAATCAACTGGCGTGAATGAGGGCGTGATTGTAAAGATGAAGAAAGGCATGTTACGTTGTAACATATTTGTTGTAAGGTGTTAATTGCTTCGTGCTTTTATTTACGACTAGTTAAGACTAGTTATCAATATTGCTGAGAGTTTAATTATAAGATTAAATCTTACGCATGTTCAATCTGGATTAAATGGACCAAAATAGTATATATTTTTTGTTTAATCAGAAAAAGAATTGCGTGATATTTGCCGAGACCCCCTCTCTCCAACGTAAGATTAGATGAGATTTGACTCGACCCCCTCCCCCCTTTAAACATCTCACGTGATTTATGAACGCCCCCTTACAGGTAGCCACAACTACTTACTACAAGAATAAAGTGAGATTGGCTAAGGGACGAGCAGATCATGCTCAATTTCAACAATCACCAGGTTGCTAGTGCCTTCAGCAGGAAAGGTGCAATACGTGGGGGTTCCATGATAATATTGGAGAAAAATATTAAATATTAAGACGAGCCGTGGTGGCCGAGTGGTTCGAGCAGTTGCCTGCGACACAAAGATCGCAAGTTCGAATCCCGACTGTACCACTGAGTTTTTCTGAACTTAAGTACATTGATTAGTCACACCACGAGCTTTACGGTGAAGGAAAACATCGAGAGGAAACCTCCATACGTCTGAGAAGAAATTCAAAGGCGTATGTATAGTCGTGATTGAGTAACGGCGATGGACTCGCCATCTGTCACGTTGGCACCTAATATACCTCTGGCGGAAAGTGGGTGTGTGGGTATTACCTATACACCTCTGCCTACCCCTTCGGGGACCCTTGTGGGAAGGCGTGAGGATATTATTATTTAAATATTAAGTATAAAGAACGTAGGGACATTGTGCATCTCTCTGTTGAGCGTACTATTGAATAGTCATGTATAGAGTTAGAGCGATACATTTTTGTGTGCGTATACCGACCCCCAAGTGGAGATTATGAACAGTTTGAAAAAGCGATGTAAGTCAGGCAAAAATATAATAGTATGTGGAGATTTTAATGTTAATATACTTGAAAACCCATCCACAAGTAATCGTTTTAAATGCCTTTTTGCTTCTTAAGCTTAAGCTTAAAAACTAACAAACAAGGATACGAATATGTACACGGTCTCCCGACATACGTGGCGTCACGACGCCAAATAATAATTGACGTCGCCGTTTGAATGAAATCTAGGCCATAACGTTATCTAGTTCATTAAAACAGCTTCATTTAAGAAATAGGTCGAATTGATAACCTATGTAGCAATACATTGATAGAAACGCTCAATGACGGGAACGTGAAGAGTACTCGAAACAAGAGCATGTATGGAGAACCTGATGAATGTGGACGAAGCGAAAGAGGTATGCAAGTCTAGAAAGAACTGGCGCTCTATACTCTCTGCCTACCTCGTTAGGGACTCGGCTTGATGATATGTATGTATGTATGCCCCCCACAAAGACGCGCCCCCCAATGTGAGGGGGTCGCGGCATGCAGGCAGTATGACTCGAGTGTATTAATTGTAGTGTGCGTGTGCACTCATAGGTAATCAGTGTGTACCGACAATACTCACACATTAGTGGAAGGTTGCACACTTACACTGTAAACTGTAGGGGGGGATAGTGGGGCGCGTCTTCGTGGATGGCACTATCTATATATCTAAGCGTTATGTATGAGCTCACCGACGACTCTCGCCTTCTCGCCACTAAGACTCTTTAATACATACATACATATAATAATAAAAAACATATAATTTAAGCCTCATACGGAATTGATACATAGGAAGTAAAAACAAGATTGTAAATCCTCACGCCTTCCCACAAGGGTCCCCGAAGGGGTAGGCAGAGGTGTATAGGTAATACCCACACACCCACTTTCCGCCAGAGGTATATTAGGTGCCAACGTGACAGATGGCGAGTCCATCGCCGTTACTCAAGCACGACTATACATACGCCTTTGAATTTCTTCTCAGACGTATGCAGGTTTCCTCTCGATGTTTTCCTTCACCGTAAAGCTCGTGGTGTGACTAATCAATGTTCAATTAAGTTCAGAAAAAACTCATTGGTACAGTCGGGATTCGAACTTGCGACCTTTGCGACGCAGGCAACTGCTCAAACCACTCGGCCACCACGGCTTGTCAGCTTGGGAGAATCTATGCTTTTATAAAGGATATTGTTTACTAGAGTGTGACATCATCCGGGTGGTATCGTCGCCTGTTTTCCTCCGCCTACGTTCATACAAGAGCAAGAGAGACGGCTATAAAAATTGCTTCCTTATCATTCAACGTATGTTTTGTGATAAAACATTTTGTATGAGTCCTCCAGCCTTTGTTAGGGACACGCAAAACCTCAGTTTATGAAAATTTGAACAAATCCTTTGGGACAATTCCACACAAATTGACCTAGTCACAAAATCAAAATCAAAATATCAAAATCATAATATTTTCACATAGGCCCAGGTGGGCACTTATAAAACGTCGATAAAGAAGCACGGTTCACGAAGCACGGAAAACATCGAGAGGAAACCTGCATACGTCTGAGAAGAAATTCAAAGGCGTATGTATAGTTGTGCTGGAGTAACGGCAGATGGACTCGCCATCTGTCACGTTGGCACCTAATATACCTCTGGCGGAAAGTGGGTGTGTGGGTATTACCTATACACCTCTGCCTACCCCTTCGGGGACCCTTGTGGGAAGGCGTGAGGATATATTATTATTTAGATAGGCAAATACACACAAATTGACCTTGTCCCAAACTAAGCAAAGCTTGTACTGTGGGAACTGGACAACGATATACATACTTATATAGATAGGCAAGTCCAAACAAACGCACTCGATACAAAAGCATGTATGAAGAGACTGATGAACGTGTATGGAACCTTAAAACAATATACGACCATAACCTAAATTTTCACTTTCAAATTACTTTCGCGCTTTTCTCTAAAAACAAAATGGCAAAGACGAAAAAGGTCAGCGACATTTCCTTTGGCTTCAAGGTCAGCAGTGTGAGGATCAAACTATTAAAATATTACCTATTTGATCTTGAGTCATATATTATTTATAGTATGCGTTTACGTTGGGGTCTTTTAAAGGGTCCATTTTGAAATGTTGTCTACATTTACATTGCAAAGACGAAAAAGAAAGAGGAATACATTGTGTGTAAGTGTTTGTAAAATATAAATCTATACATATAAATAACATTGCAGTGTCCGTTTGTAATATTAAAATAACAGTTTTTTACTAAATGCATATGGATGTATACACGGGACATATACCTAAATAAGACTTTTTTTTTAATTTTGTCTGTTTGTATGTTCCGGCCAATCTCTGAAACGGCTGGACCGACTTTGACGGGGCTTTCATTGGCAGATAGCTGATTTAATTCCAGTGATAGTGATTCCAGAGGAAGGTTTATATGTATATTACATACATATAGTACATAAAAGCCATAAAATTTAATGTGATGTCGTAACAAACATATTTTTGTGCGCTTAAATCGCAAACGCTGGCTAAACCTTACGAGATAGATCAGATTAATGTACTACGGAATTGTATATCTTAAAAAGATCGATCATTATCAGCATCCACGCTGCACCCGTGCGAATCGCTAGTCTATATCTATAATATTATAAAGAGGAAAGATTTGTTTGTTTGTTTGTTTGTTTGTAATGAATAGGCTCCGAAACTACTGGACCGATTTCAAAAATTCTTTCACCTTTGGAAAGCTACATTATCCCCGAGTAACATAGGCTATATTTTATAAGAAACAAATTATGTTTACCCGTGCGAAGCCGGGACGGACCGCTAGTCATAGATTTAATTCACTTACCCAGAGCACTGGCAGTTAATCTCACAATTTGTGCTGTTTTCACCCCACATTTTGACACGTTTTAATTCTTAAAATTAACACAAAATCACAAGTCCATGTTTGCTCAGTCTTTTTATCTGTTATCACAGTGTAACGCTATGTGGTAATTCACAGAGCTAGCTCGTGATCCCACGGTAGCTAGAGTAGAACTAACGGCCGGACGCCGGCGTAATGTTTAGACGTTGAGTTTCCTGCCACCCTTGACGTTTAAGCGCGACGCCTCTATGTGAATCGTACCAAAATGGTAGAATTTTTCGTTGCGATGCGAGACGCGATATTATTGAAATAAACATTTTCTTATTTACATATACGTCAGACAATTGTTGGAAAGTTGTGATATGTTTAGCAAGTTGTTTTTTTTATCATCAAATAAAATAACACGAGTGGAAAAATATCAAATCAAATCAAATATATTTATTGCATGTAAAAATAACCTAAAACACAGACATCATTTATATCACAATATACTATGTTTAAGGATAAAATTACACCCTGTTTGAGGGCACAGCAATGTGGTTGGTTAAAGAATTGATTTAAGTTCATGTAGAAATAATGAATACGTTTACAAACTAACTTGAATATGGGTTGATTATTTAATATAAATTTCGATATATTATATATATATATCTATATCGGATAAAATATTTTTGAACGCCAAATCAAAGTTACACAGTTAAACTATTAAAAGTCAGCAGTACGTTACAAAACAAAACATTATTTACATTGCCAAATTAAGCATAGCTTGTGTTATGGTAATAGACAAGGATATGGAAGGAAGGAATGGAAGGATGCATAGAATAATAATAATAATAATAATACTGTCCCGCATGATGGGAATCTCGTGAAAGCGGAAAAAGACAAACAAATAAAATATTTGGACTTGGCTCACGAGATTGTCAGCATGTGGGATGTGGACTCTGCAGTCATTGTGCCGATAGTAATAACGGCCAATGGCCTAATGGCAAAGAGCCTCGACCAACACCTCAAGAGGCTCTCGTTAGACAGTTCGATCAAGTGCCTGATGCAGAAAGCAGTACTGCTCGAAACGGCACGTATTGTGAGGAGATTTCTTTCTCTGGGACCATAACCACCGGTACCTTGGACCCTGATCCCGATACCGGTGGGCCCCTATATTTTATTCCAGCGTGCAAATATAGTGTTCTTCATCTTCTAAAAATTCTTGTACACTATAATAATTTTTGTTCCTCAGCCACTTAATCAAATTCGTTTTAAACTGTGTACAGCTTAATAACTTAACGTAGTTCGGTATTTTGTTGTATACTTTTAAGCACAAAACTAAACAACTTTTAGTATACTTGTAAGATTTTAGTATAGAAAGTGAAAGACTACTCGCCTGCAACACAAAGATTGCCAGTTCAAATCCCTGTACAAATCAGTTTTACTGAACTTAAGTACAGATATTATTTTACGGCCCTCTGGTCTAGTGGTAAGAGCTTCTGACTGTGAAATTTGAGGTTGCGGGTTCGATTCCCGCTTGGAGCAGATATTTGTGTGATTAGCACAAGTATTTGAACCTTTTATTTATGTATAAATCTATGTTTATAAGTAAATATATCGTTGTCTAGTTACCATAACACAAGCTTTGCTTAATTTGGGACTAGGTCACTTTGTGTGGAATTGTCCCGAGGGCTGAAGGTATCAGCAGCAGGATTGGCGTAGAATTTGGGATATCGTTGATAAGAATGTTAAAAAGTATCGGACCGCGATGTGACCCTTGGGGAACACCAGAAAGTACCAAGTAATTCTTTGATTGCTATCCTTTTATAACCACAATTACCTTGATACGAGTTAAACCATAATAACAGTAACCATTTACACCATATATTCTAATATTGTAGCAAAGTAACTCATGAGAAACCCAATCAAATGCTTTCGTCGGGTTTATGGTTATGACACATACCTGATTTTGCTTATCAATAGATTATATTAGTTGCTCAGAGGTCACAAGGTTCAAATTCAATTGTATTTATTGCAGTAACGTTACCTTCACATCGCATCCTGCAATAGGGCAATACAGAGTAGAGCTATCTGCTCTATGCTTATAAAAAAAAAACAGTTTGGTTGTGGTTTTGTATATTCCTTTTATACAACAGCGGCCAACAAGCATACGGCCCACCTGATGGGAAACGGTTACCGTAGCCTATTTACGTTCACGATACCGAAGTATCACTTGCGCGTTGCATTTCTGTGTTCAGAGAGTCGTACTGAGTACTGGAAGCATAATGGGCCTAATTCCTAAATCCTCCCAACTCCCCAAGGAGTTTATTGGAAACCTTATTCATCGCGCAGGAACAAAACACAAAAAATTTTGTTATTTGACAACAGACTTTTAAAAGGTGGAAGTCCTGCCCCAGTCGGGCAGATACAAATTCGAACGAGAAATCCGTTATGCCCTACCTCTCTTAAGCATAGCTTCAAAAAAATCTTGCCAAACGCTCTGCAAGCATTACAATAGCTCTGTAATTGGGTACAACGCTAATATTATCTCCCTTGTGTATTGCTACTACTTTGCCGCCTTCCAGTATAATGAAATAGCACTGGTATGTAAGGATTTGTTATAGATAATGTATAACGGAAGTACACAAAACTAGACAAAGATAGAAAGACTAAAATAGAAAATAAGCATTATAAGACTTAATATGCTGAAAATAAGCTCGATTTTTAGCCAAGTAAGGAGTATGTCATATGTCCTTCTGTGTATGTCTTGGTAGAACTTAAATTTTAGAAGCTGGCAATCAAATTTTACCCGCGTAAAGTAACCTATCTGACCCCACCACTTAACTGGATCGAACTGCCTAATACGTACAACATAACATTTTCTACCTTATTTGCCAAGTAATAAGATTTAAAACATATTAAATTCAATTCAAGGAATGTCATACAAAAATCATATGGGAAACGAAATCCTGTTTCTACACACACTAGAGTAAAATATATTTATTATTAAGGTAACATATACGATATATCAAGGAAATAAAGTGCAAATTCGATTTGCCTTTATTGCGAACATAATACACTCACGCACGCATAGAACCAATTCAAACTCAAATCATATGGTAAGCTCTTGATGCTATATATTGGAATTGCAGTCGTATTTTGTGCACGATAAGGCTTATTATTGAATACCTTATAGTTATTAGCCCGACCATATGATCGGACAAATTAAATTTGCAGCTGGAATAAATATACGGTATCTTTTATATGTATCAAGTTAAGGTTCAAATTGAACTAACAAGTGATACCTCAACCGCAATAATAAAATTGAGAGGATTCTTTCGAATCATATGGTTCTCAGGGGAAGCCATTTTGTCTTTTTTTTTTCAAATAGAATTACAGTACGGTCTTTCAATGTCTTCATATATTTTGTATGGTATGTCCAAACTATTGAAAAATTGTTCTCAAGCCTCTTTCTATCGATTCGGAAAGACAATTTGTCAGTTACAAAACGTCAATTTGAATATTGGCCATTATCCATATATATATTGGAGATCCCATTTGTGCACTCACTCATCACGACATCTCAGCAACTATAAGGCCGATTGACTTGAAATTTGGTAGAAGTATTCCTTACGCGGTGTAGAGGTCAGCTAAGAACGGATTTTATGAAACTCAACTTTTTATGGAATAAATAAAAACTCGTTTTTCAACTATTGCTTCCATAAGGGAAGTATAATAGTAAATAGTTGAAAAACGTGTTTTTTTTTACCCGGGCGTACCTGGGGGACAGCTAGTATTTTATACGCGAAGCAAAATTTATTTTTGCCCATTCAAAAGCCTTGCCTTCTTGCCTTGTTCACAAGAAGAGGAGTGAATTGTAAAAGAATTGGATCTACATATACATACATATCATCACGCCAAGTCCCTAACGGGGTAGGCAGAGAGCATAGAGCGCTAGTTCTCTCTACTTACATACCTCATCAGTCTCTGCATACATGCTCTTGTGTCGAGTACTCTTCACGTTCCCGTCCTTTCGATCACGAGCTTTACGGTGAAGGGAAACATCGAGAGGAAACCTGCATACGTCTGAGAAGACATTCAAAGGCGTATGTATAGTCGTGCTTGAGTAACGGCGATGGACTCGACATCTAAATATATCTTTGATTGAAAGTGTTGCACTCCACTCTCTCTGCCTACCCCGTGAGGGGCAGTTTTTTGGGGTTACATCCATGAGAGAGCGAAACCGTGGGTACGGGAATGCCCATATGTTATCTGTTCCGGCTGATAGCCGAAAGATTACTCATGACGCAGTATTGATACCCGTAACGGTCATGTTTGTACAAGGCACACACACACGCAAACACATAGAGCCATAAACCCAGTTAGTAGACAGTGCCACCCACGAAGATGCGCCCCCCTACTAGTCGAGGGGGTCGCGGCATGCGGGTAGTATGACCCGAGTCTATTAATTGTAGTGTGCGTGTGCACTCATAGGTAATCTGTGTGTACCGACAATACTCACACATTAGTGGAAGGTCGCACACTTACACTGTAAACTGTAGGGGAGGATAGTGGGGCGCGTCTTCGTGGATGGCTTTAGCTATATTGTCGAGTTTATTATATTGAGGAGGAAGTGTTAAGTTAGGTTGGGAATTATTTTCAACATAATATTTTTTAACACCGTTAATATTTTTTTGTAACAGAGCACCTGTCCAGAAGGTCGCAGCCATTACAGAAGGTCGAATGTTCTTGCGGTGAGTGGGGTTGGCAGAACTGCGCGAGGAATGGCAAGCAGCTGGAGAGAGATGGAGCAAAACAAACTGGGGCAGTACCTCCACCTTACAGAAGGTCGCAGGCAAATGTCACTGCTAGTGTAGTGTTGTGTTCCTGCGGTGAGTGGGGTTGGCAGAACTGCACGAGGAATGGCAAGCAGCTGGAGAGAGATGGAGCACAACAAACTGGGGCAGTACCTCCACCTTACAGAAGGTCGCAGGCAAATGTCACTGCTAGTGTAGTGTTGTGTTCCTGCGGTGAGTGGGGTTGGCAGAACTGCACGAGGAATGGCAAGCAGCTGGAGAAAGATGGAGCACAACAAACTGGGGCAGTACCTCCACCTTACAGAAGGTCGCAGGCAAATGTCACTGCTAGTGTAGTGTTGTGTTCCTGCGGTGAGTGGGGTTGGCAGAACTGCACGAGGAATGGCAAGCAGCTGGAGAGAGATGGAGCACAACAAACTGGGGCAGTACCTCCACCTTACAGAAGGTCGCAGGCAAATGTCACTGCTAGTGTAGTGTTGTGTTCCTGCGGTGAGTGGGGTTGGCAGAACTGCACGAGGAATGGCAAGCAGCTGGAGAAAGATGGAGCACAACAAACTGGGGCAGTACCTCCACCTTACAGAAGGTCGCAGGCAAATGTCACTGCTAGTGTAGTGTTGTGTTCCTGCGGTGAGTGGGGTTGGCAGAACTGCACGAGGAATGGCAAGCAGCTGGAGAGAGATGGAGCACAACAAACTGGGGCAGTACCTCCACCTTACAGAAGGTCGCAGGCAAATGTCACTGCTAGTGTAGTGTTGTGTTCCTGCGGTGAGTGGGGTTGGCAGAACTGCACGAGGAATGGCAAGCAGCTGGAGAGAGATGGAGCACAACAAACTGGGGCAGTACCTCCACCTTACAGAAGGTCGCAGGCAAATGTCACTGCTAGTGTAGTGTTGTGTTCCTGCGGTGAGTGGGGTTGGCAGAACTGCGCGAGGAATGTGCTGGCTGGAAATATATCTATTCATGTCTAAAGTGTAGAGTATCAATTGCCATTCAAACTTAGAATCCGTCGATCGTTAAAAGGTATGCATCGAAAAAAATACATACCAAGAACACATCTAATAGCCGACTAATCTGTGCATTAAAAAAAAAAACCTTATCTGTCAAGTGTACTTTTGTAAACAAAATTGTCTTTTCCTTATTGAATATTCAACTTTCATTCACTGCAATAAAGTTTTAATTCCCAGTAAGGTTTAAAACGTACGTAATCTCTTAAAACGCACTGATAATTTCAGCCTTAGCGTACTTGTAATAGAGTGTATATTCACTTTGTTATCTGAGACAGGATGCAAAAGCGCGCGAAACCTGCGCGTCCGTTACGGTACCGTTGCGCGGGCGTTAACTTTTCAAATCTGGAATGTTTCATTCCCGGCGACTCTCCCGCAGAGTCGACACCAACTTTCTTTGACGAGACATCTGAATAGAGCTCAACAATTCTAACCCTTAACACAACGCAATAAAGACTACTTCAATTATATCTATCAAATGTCAACTACATATTTAATTTTGTCACAATCATATGGCACATTTTAAGGTTATGGAATAGTGAGCTTTAACTAGTTGTAATAAGGTGTATTCGATTATAAAGCAGATTTTGGTCAAATTTGTATTCGTGTAAAATGCTTAATATATGCAGTCGGAAATTTGATCATGGTTCCAATTCTGTCGATAAACGACTTGATTTAATTGTTGTATTAATAGTATTTACATTACCACTAGCGACTTGCCCCGACTTCGCGTGTAATATATATATATATACTAATAATATGTAAAAGATAAAAATGGTTACTACCTTTACATATACATGCAAATATCATCACGCCAGTTCTCTCTAGACTTACATACCTCTTTCGCTTCGTCCACGTTCATCAGTCTCTTCATACATGCTCGTCGGTTTCGAGTACTCTTAACGTTCCCATCCTTGAGAGTCCGATCTATTTGATCCAGGTAGTTGGAACGTGGCCTTCCTCTGCCTCTTCTTGCACACACTTTTGCTTTATATATTTGTTTCGTCAATCTTTTATCACTC
This sequence comes from Drepana falcataria, assembly GCA_945859725.1. Lineage (NCBI taxonomy): Eukaryota > Metazoa > Arthropoda > Insecta > Lepidoptera > Drepanidae > Drepana > Drepana falcataria. The sequence goes on along the minus strand of OX243951.1, from coordinate 4,908,562 downwards.
ATCCTTTCTATGTGTCCAAACCAACGTAACATGCCTTTCTTCATCTTTACAATCACGCCCTCATTCACGCCAGTTGATTTGATCAATTTGGTACTTAAATTATGTTTAGATAAAACGGAAACTACGAAAATACTCCTAAAATAATTTCAGCGTCATAAGTACTAGGAACTTATTTTAATTTCAAATGCAAAGAAAAGAACCTAAATTATTTGCATTTCGAACGTTGAAAAAGCGCGCCAAAATCAGCTGACTCACCACATTCCAAAGTAAACCTAATAGCATACCCGATAAGGGCGATATTAAACTTACAAGTACTGCAGCTTACTTTTTGTCGCGACTATAATTTCGATCGTGAGAACTTTATTTGTGTTACTTGAATTTAAGTTCTGTTGTCTTTGCAATACATACGCTTTTCCTTTGTGATAAAATAGAATACCTGTTTCTTGACCGACAATGACCTCGGTGAAAAAGCGAGGGAAAAGACTATATTGATCCCAGGCGATTGTACACCTTATCTCGTAACTATAAAGTATATTTGAAGTTGCAGCGATTCATAGGTTATGTAATAAGCACGCTATTGATTATGATAATGCTGAATTAAAAAAGAATTCTTTTAAACCTATGATATTTAACCGCCCGTTGCAATTCTGTACTCTAACCGTCGGGTTGAAATTTTAATACTAACTAGTACCCAGTCTTATTTGGCCAGTAAAGTAATGTGACTAGCTACAGTGCCCTCCACACCGGCACACAGTGTAGTGTACGTACACTAGTGCTTGGCGGCAGGATATCTGACACTGCGGTGGTACCCACCTAGCCGGACTGTTGCAATAAGAGGCCTACCACCTAGTACCCAGTCCCTTATGGCCAGTAATGTGACTAGCTACAGTGCCCTCCACACCGGCACACAGTGTAGTGTACGTACACTAGTGCTTGGCGGCAGGATATCTGACACTGCGGTGGTACCCACCTAGCCGGACTAAGGGTCTTGTGACGAGTTATTTAATGGATTTAGAATTGTTACTTACCACACATACACGCCCCAAGCAAATTTCATACAAACCCACTACATATTGTGAGCGAGGTACCTGTCCAAAGGCCCCGGCGGTCGAGAGATCGAAAAACTAAAAAAAAAAACCCCGTACAAGAGATTCTCGGAATTGGAGGTCCTAGTACAGTTGATAGCGCAGTAGAGCAATTCAAAAAGACTTAATATTTTTTTACTTTTATTTATTTATTTATTTTTTATTTAATTGTTTTGTCATGTGTACTGTACAATACCTAAAAACATTATAAATGCAGAAAATCGCATTTATAATGTTATTAGAGTCCCTAAGTCCCCTCGAGTGTCCGATCGATTTGATCCAGGTAGTTGGAACGTGGCCTTCCTCTGCCTCTTCTTGCACACACTTTTGCTTTGTATATCTGTTTCGTCAATCTTTCTTCACTCATCCTTTCTATGTGTCCAAACCAACGTAACATGCCTTTCTTCATCTTTACAATCACACCCTCAATCACGCTTCAAAATATTTTTTTTTACAATTTTTGTCTGCCTGTCTTTCTGTTAGTTCCGGCTAATCTCTGAAACGGCTGGACCAATTTTGACAGGACTTTCACTAGCAGATGATGTAAAAAGGAGTAACTAAGGCCACTTTCTTTTTAGAAATAGTTTTTTGTAATTCCACGCGGTCGTAGTCGCGAGAACAGTTAGTACATACATACATACATATCATCACGCCAAGTCCCTAGCGGGGTAGGCAGAGAGTATAGAGCGCCAGTTCTCTCTAGACTTACATACCTCTTTCGCTTCGTCCACATTCATCAGTCTCTTCATACATGCTCGTCGGTGTCGAGTACTCTTAACGTTCCCGTCCTTGAGAGTCCGATCTATTTGATCCAGGTAGTTGGAACGTGGCCTTCCTCTGCCTCTTCTTGCACACACTTTTGCTTTGTATATCTGTTTCGTCAATCTTTCTTCACTCATCCTTTCTATGTGTCCAAACCAACGTAACATGCCTTTCTTCATCTTTACAATCACGCCCTCATTCACGCCAGTTGATTTGCGAATCTCTTCATTTCGTCATCGTCATCGGATCATCATCATTCATCATCATCGGATTCGATCTAAAATCTTTACTCCGCACATTTTTCGAAGAGATCGCATCTCAACTGCACTGAAGCTATTTTCATACTTCCTCTGACATACCCAGGATTAGTAAATTAATATTATTCCGTACTTGCACTACTGTTCGCAGCGGGCCTCCACTGTGGAATGCGGCACAAGTAAGGAACCTGTTTTGCAATAATAATCTACGAAAAAAGCCGGGCTCTGAATAAAATGGCGGCGCTCAGCTGATCGCTGACGTGGTGAGGCGCCCCTGTACCAAGAAACAGCGGGAAATCTGTCGCTATTGAGGCGTGGCTTTGACAATTCATACATACACATCATCAAGTCGAGATATGTATGAAAGTAGAGATTTTTCTCTTGTCTTACCGACCTTCGCTTCAGCCAAATTCCTGGAGGAAGAAGTTTCCTTCCGCGAACGCTCAGGCTGTGGAATGAGCTCCCCGTTGAGGTTGTCCCTGGAGAGTGCAGCAGCTTCAAGAAAGGAGAGATTCCTGCAGGGTCGGAAACGAGCAAGCAATACCCCTGGTGTTGCCAGCGTCCATTGGCGGCGGTAACCGCTTACCATCAGGCGGACCGCATATGTGCCACCCAAGTGGTATTAAATAAAAATCATCAACCTCGTACTAAATTCTCACCGATTTTGAGTACTCAATGTAAAGAACTTAAGGGAGGTAGGCCATAACGGGTTTCCCGTTCGTATTTGTATCAGCCCGCCTGGGGCAGGACCTCCACCTTATAGAAGGCCGTAGACAAATAACACTATTGTTTGTGTTGTGTTCCTACGATGAATAAGGTTTACAGTAATGAGCTCCTTGGGGAGGGGGAGGATTGCTATATTGTGTTGGCAGCAGAGGGATTAAACCCATTATTCTGCCACACACTAACTCTCCGAACACAGAGTGGCAACGCGCAAGTGATACTTCGGTATCGTGAGCGTAAATAGGCTGCGGTAACCGTTTCCCATCAGATGGGCCGTATGCTTGTTTGCCACTCTTGTTGTATAAAAAAAAAAAAACTCAATATAAAGATATTTTCACGATTAATATTACAGTTTCATTAAACGCAACTTGTACGTACGTACGTCTCATCCGCTTTCTCTTTGAGTAGCCATTTATTTTCTCTAAATAATTCGCTACCCTATACAAAGTTTCACTAACGAACTTTTAAACTTTTCATCGCTTAAGTGTGCTAATTTATAAATTAAAGATGAGTTTTCCAAAGCGTAAAAGTGTGTGCAAGAAGCAGAGGAAGGCCACGCTCCAACTACCTGGACCAAACCGATCGGACGCTCAAGGACGGGAACGTTAAGAGTACTCGAAACCGACGAGCATGTATGAAGAGACTGATGAATGTGGACGAAGCGAAAGAGTTATGTAAGTCTAGAGAGAACTGGCGCTCTTTACTCTCTGTCACCCGTTAGGGACTCGGCGTGATGTCTATGATAGCCTATGTCCTATTCCTAGGTATAAGCCATCACCATTTCAACTTTCAGCCAAATCGGTTCAGCCGTTAGGCCGTGATGGAGCCGAAAACATCCAAACTTACAAACTTTCACATTTATAATATTAGTAAGAAGGATTATATTTACCGAGATTTTAACATGTCAACTGTGTAACATCACCGAGATTTATTTTTAATTAAATACAGATTAGTAAGTTCCAAACCTGTCCTGTGACATCGCAAAATGGCGTCGCGCTGTGCAATCAGCTGTTGAGAATTCGACGTGAGAACTCGAAAACCAAAGGTCATTGTTACCCCAATAACATTTTAGAAAACAACAAAATTTGTCGACAATAAGTCTGACAATAGTTTTTATTGTATTATTTACGAATTGTCTGTTCACAAGGCCATGCTTTTTGTGCGCATCAGCTGACTGGTCAAACTCGCTTCTTTGCACGCCGACTAAAGAGGTTATGAAATAAGCATGATTGCTACACGGGGACCGGATGCTCTTCATTTTTATAGGGATGTCTCGAGGAAACTCTTTGAGTCCTTTCGTGACAAGAGGGCTGGCGAATATTTCGCTCAGCGAATCAGCATTGCCATACAACGTGGCAATGCCGCTAGTCTTCTTGGCAACCTTCCGCGTGACATAGATTTGGGTCATTTCTATTTATAGTTAGTTTATATTTGTTATTACATTGTACTTACCTTGAATAAAATCTCATCTTTGCGTACTACACGAGTTAAAACCTCAAAATTACCTCACTTTAAAGAACTTCACCATTTATTAATTAGACAAATTCCTTGTTGACGTTCTGTATCTATATATAAATATATAGGAGATCCCATTTGTGAACTCACTCATCACGACATCTCAGCAACTATAAGGCCGATTGACTTGAAATTTGGTAGGAGTATTCCTTACGCGGTGTAGAGGTCAGCTAAGAACGGATTTTATGAAACTCCACCCGCGAGGTGGAACGCGGGTGTTAAATAAAAAGAAAACCGTTTTTCAACTATTGCTTCCATAAACTTGGTCAAAATATTATTTTTGTCATGAAGTTTATTTACAATGAATTATAACAAAAACTTTATCCACAGCAATGCGTGGCCGGGTGTGCTAGTCCTGTGTATACAAACAGTTGTACGGTTTCCATCTAGTGTTGCCACCCGTATTTCAAATTAAAGAACTGTACGTTATTTCAGGTAATTCTACTTTATACTCTACTAGCTAATGCCCGCGGCTTCGCCCGCGTGGAGTTCGAAAAAGTAGCTTTGGAAATTTTCCTACTAGAATCGGTTCAGCCGCTATGCCGTGAAAGAGCATCATACATTATAATATAAGAAATTTGAATTTTTCAGGAAAAAAATAAAAAAAAGTAGCCTATATCCTATTCCTAGGTATAAGCTATCACCATTTCAACTTTCAGCCAAATCGGTTTAGCCCTTTGGCCGTGAAGGAACCGCAAACATCCAAACTTACAAACTTTCACATTTATAATATTAGTAAGATAAGATAAGATAAGATGAGAACAATAAAGTACTCGAAAATACTTTATTCCGCATGATGTGATCCCTTTAGATTTCTTATATACTTTAATTTAAATATAGATTGTAAAGATGCTGTGAAATTGTTTATTCGAGATACTATTTTAAAACAGACTGCAGAAATTACTAAAAAAATAATTTTAAATATAATAGTTAAGTGGTGGCCGAGTAGTTCGAGTTCGACACAAAGTACGCAAGTTCGAATCGCGACTGTACCAATGAGTTTTTCTAAACTTAAGTACAGTGAGGCACACCGCGAGCTTTACGGTGAAGGGAAACATCGAGAGGAAACCTGCATACGTCTGAGAAGACATTCAAAGGCGTATGTATAGTCGTGCGGGAGTAACGGCGATGGACTCGCCATCTGTCACTGCACCTAGGATATATCTCTGGTGGAAAGTAATGTAATACCTAGAAAGGTCACTTTTTAGATTGCTACTTAAATCACGTCAAAAGACTAAATACTTTAAAAATCAAAATGGCTACATTGGCGGCGGTTTTTTTGAATAAAAAAGCTAAAGAAGCTTAGGATTAACTCTAAAAGGGATTTTGGGGATACAAAAGACCTTGCAATTACTTTTAAAAGGACAATACAGCGACTGTGTCATTAGGCCAGTTTTGACGTTTAAAAATGCCTTTTTTACAAGTCTCTGGGCCCAGTCTGGGCCCACTAATAAACGCCGCGTGTCTTACAAAAGAGTTTAGGACTTAGTTGCAATGATGCCTGTTTTATAGGGATTTTATACTTTTCTTTGTACGGCAGCGAATACTGGGTATGTCATAAGAAGTTTATAATTATAATAAGAAAAAATACCTGGGACAATTCCACACAAATTGACCTAGTCCCAAATTAAGCAAAGCTTGTGTTATGGTAACTAGACAACGATATATTACGACCGTCTGGTCTAGTGGTTAGAGTTCCTGACTGCGAAACTTGAGGTGGCGGGTTCGAGTCCCGCTGAGGGCAGATATTTGTGTGATGAACACGAGTTTTAGTACCTTAGTCTTGGATGTCCTATGTATTTATGTATATATCTATCTATATAAGTAAATATATCGTTGTCTAGTTACCATAACACAAGATTTGCTTACTTTGGGACTAGGTCAGTTTGTGTGGAATTGTCCCAGGTATTTTTTATTATTTATATATGTACTTATATAGATATATATATACATAAATACATAGGACACTAGACCAGCTGGTCGTCAATAAGTAAAAGTATGAAAATAGCTTAAATGAAGTTGAAATGCGAACGCTTCGAAAAATGTGCGGAGTAACGATCTCAGATCGAATCCGCAATGAAGAGATTCGCTGCAATCAACTGGCGTGAATGAGGGCGTGATTGTAAAGATGAAGAAAGGCATGTTACGTTGGTTTGGACACATAGAAAGGATGAGTGAAGAAAGATTGACGAAACAGATATACAAAGCGAATGTGTGCAAGAATAGGCAGAGGAAGGCCACGTTCCAACTACCTGGATCAAATTGCCCGGATAAATATTTAGGTTCCAACGTGACAGATGTCAAATCAGATGTCAAAAGGTTTTCCCGCGGTTTTTCTAAACCTTAAAGCTCGTGGTGTCTACTTAAGACGAGAAAAAACTCTATGGTACAAGCCGTATTGGGTTATGGCAAATCTTGATTTTGCAACACAAACTACTCATCTTGTGAGAAAATAGTTAACATCACTTATCTCTGCTAATTCCAGGGACTAGCATGAGAAAGCTAAATTTGCACTCGCCATTTGCAAGGCGGGCGAGGTTGTTTGCCTTACCAATTTCCTCTTCCTAAGAATATGCCAAGAACAATATGAGCCGTGGTGGCCGAGTGGTTCGAGCAGTTGCCTGCGACGCAAAGGTCGCAAGTTCGAATCCCGACTGTACCAATGAGCTTTCTGAACTTAAGTACAGTGAGGCACACCACGAGCTTTACGGTGAAGGGAAACATCGTGAGGAAACCTGCATACGTCTGAGAAGACATTCAAAGGCGTATGTATAGTCGTGCTTGAGTAACGGCGATGGACTCGCCATCTGTCACGTTGGCACCTAATATACCTCTGGCGGAAAGTGGGTGTGTGGGTATTACCTATACACCTCTGCCTACCCCTTCGGGGACTCTTGTTTATGTTAAAACAGCTGTGTATATGCCACTACCTACCATATTACCATATGCAATTAGTAAAAAGTTTTATTTTAATATTACAAACAGACACTCCAATTTTATTATATAGTATATAGATAAACTACGTTTCCAAGAAAAAATACCTGCCAGGAGAAGAAACGGCGAAACGAACTCCCCGGTTTTCCCTTTTAACATTTGTTCCCTTTTACGTACATACATATCATCACGCCAAGTCCCTGACGGGGTAGGCAGAGACTTACATACCTCTTTCGCTTCGTCCACATTCATCAGTCTCTTCATAGATGCTCGTCGGTTTCGAGTACTCTTAACGTTCCCGTCCTTGAGAGTCCGATCTATTTGATCCAGGTAGTTGGAACGTGGCCTTCCTCTGCCTCTTCTTGCACACACTTTTGCTTTGTATATCTGTTTCGTCAATCTTTCTTCACTCATCCTTTCTATGTGTCCAAACCAACGTAACATGCCTTTCTTCATCTTTACAATCACGCCCTCATTCACGCCAGTTGATTTGCGAATCTCTTCATTGCGGATTCGATTTTTTCCCTTCTTCTCTTCTTTCTTTCTTGATTGATTCCCTTTTACGTAGGGGAGTAGAGAAAGATTAAACTTACATATAAACTCTGTACAAGAGGAACAATTCATTGCCATGCATGGCCATCATTCAAATAATCTGATGTTTTCTGAACTTAAGTACAGTGATTAGTAGAAAAACATTCGATCTTTTGTGTCGCAGGCACTACTCGAACCGCTTGGCCACCACGGCTTTCAGATTATAATATTCTTAACTATTTAACTCTAGTCGATACCTCTCGTAACAGGCTGGAGCATATCTCGCTCAGAGAATCAGCATTGCTATCCAGCGTGGCAATGCTGCTAGTCTTCTTGGCACGTTGCCTCGGGATACCGATTTGGGACAAATATTTTATCTGTAAGTAGTTAGTTTTAATTGTTCTTTGTAAATATTGTTATTGTTAATAAATACTTTGAATATATTTAGTTTAGTTTTTTATAAGCAATTTTAAATATTCCAACTAAAAGTTACATCTAACTGTAACAAAATAACCTGTCAAGTTGACAATGTTTCCGGCGCTAATCGCGACGCCAATATGGCGGATGCGTTCAGAAACGCGCTCTCATTGTGAAGTGTGTACTCAAATTCTTTCATTCATTCACTGAATGTTTGCATGCAATTGTTGATATTGTATTTTATTATGTCTGAGGAATGTTCCCGCACTTCACTTCGTGGAATTTTTTTTTGTCAAAACAGCTTCCGGTGGCGCGTGAATGGTTGATTAAAGAGGTTAGGAATTTGTATCATTTCAATAACAATAATAAATACCTGGGACAATTCCACACAAATTTACCTAGTTCCAAATTAAGCAAAGTTTGTGTTATGGTCAATACAACTTCTTTTATTAGCCATTTGCTGTGTCACACAGCTTAACATCGTTATATTCTATTTACATCACGCATAATCCCTAACGGGGTAGGCAGAGAGTATAGAGCGCCAGTTCTCTCTAGACTTACATACCTCTTTCGCTTCGTCCACATTCATCAGTCTCTTCATACAAGCTCGTCGGTTTCGAGTACTCTTGACGTTCCCGTCCTCCCGTCCAGTGTAGAGAACTGGCGCTCTACTCTCTCTCTGCCTACCCCTTAAGGGACTCTGCGTGATGATAGTATATGTTATATACATATACATAGATAGGACATCCAGGATATGTATGGGCCTGGACATTAATCTAATAAAATCTATACATATAATAAAAATGTAAATGATCGCTGTCTGTACATGGAATAAATATGAGAAAAAATGTGATAGGGACCTTTTTCAACGCAAATAGCATCCAAGACACTGATTGTTTGAATTTTTGTCTGTTTGTCTGTTTGTCTGTGCATTTGTGCACGCTAATCTCAGAAACGGCTTATCCGATTTAGATGTGGTTTTTCTATAATATAATGTAGTAAGCTTTCCGTAACATGTACAAAGTAAATCAAAATGTATATTCAAAAAAAAACTAAAAAACACGCTTTTTATAGAAAACCGAACTAAAAAATAGAAAATAAATTTCGATAATATCTTAAAAAGCGTGGGGTGCATGGTGTCAATAGTTATAAATATTTTATTGACAGATTTTAGTAGAGTGATTATCATTTCGGTAATATCTTAAAAAGCACCCCACGCTTTTTAAGATATTATCGAAATTTATTTTCTATTTTTTAGTTCGGTTTTCTATAAAAAGCGTGTTTTTTAACTACATATTATTTATTTTCTACTTTTGATGTGAAACATCTATAGCCGCACGTAAAACCGATTTCTGGCGTGGCGACGCATGCCGTGGCGACGCGTCGCCATACTTCAGTTACCATCGACCAATTGTCACAGTAATACCGTCCTCAGAGGAAACATCGAATATAACTTTTACCGAAGTCGACGACGACGTTACGAATTAAGTAGTTACGATTTGAAATAAATTCGTAAATTTTTGTATTTAATGAAAATAAATGTTTATTCAATAAATAGTCATCGATATCTAGAATTTATCATCATGACATATTTAGTTCCTATCACAATCTGTTCTTTTCTGCATATTACTTTTACCAAATAATGTCGATGTTTCACATATACCAGGCGTCCCGTGACGGCTCACATTTTTTTTAGTTATTAGTGTATTGTCATCGGTCCTCGATAAGTCTACAAAGTTTGAACGAAATCTGGCCGTTTAAAGTGGGTCAAAATCGAGCTCAAAGAAGTCGGTTACATACATACATACATACAGGTGAAGCTAATATAAAGCGTGTAAAAATGCTGCCCAAAGTCACTTTTCCACGCGGACGAAGTCGCGGGCACAGTTAGTATTATATATTTTATTAGATTAATTTCAAGCTTTGGATGTATTATCATTTAGTACCTGGATGACCGAGCTTAGCTCGGTAAATATAATATAAAATATTATTTCGTAGGAATTACAGACTTATGAAATATGAATAATATTTTTAATGTTACCAATATAATAATGAAAAAATGTGAACTTGTTATTTAAATAAAAAATCACGAGTTAATCGGTTAAGAAATTAAAAACATATGCCAAAATAAAGAATCATCTATCTAAACATATAATAAAAATGTAACGGATTGCTGTCTGTACATGGAAGATGTAAGAGAAAAAAATATGATTGGGAGCTTTATCAACGCAAACAGCACCCAAAACACTGATTGTTAGAATTTTTGTCTGTGCGTTTGTGCACACTAACCTCAGAAACGGCTTATCCGATTTAGATGTAGTTTGTAAAACTGTAACGGATCACTGTCTGTACATGGTAGATGTATGAGAAAAAATATGATTGGGACCTTCATCAACGTAAACACGCGTTGTGCCATACTCTGCCACAAATCTTGTAGACGTCGATTCCGTTGTTCGTCATTAGAAGTAGCTACACGTTGTGCCGCACGCTGCCGCAAATCTTGCGGACATCGCTCCTGTTCTTCAACATTTTCAGTAGCTACACGTTGTGCCACACGCTGCCGCAAATCTTGCGGACATCGCTCCTGTTCTTCAACATTTTCAGTAGCTACACGTTGTGCCGCACGCTGCCGCAAATCTTGCGGACATCGCTCCTGTTCTTCAACATTTTCAGTAGCTACACGTTGTGCCGCACGCTGTCGCAAATCTTGCGGACATCGCTCCTGTTCTTCAACATTTTCAGTAGCTACACGTTGTGCCGCACGCTGTCGCAAATCTTGCGGACATCGCTCCTGTTCTTCAACATTTTCAGTAGCTACACGTTGTGCCGCACGCTGCCGCAAATCTTGCGGACATCGCTCCTGTTCTTCAACATTTTCAGTAGCTACACGTTGTGCCGCACGCTGTCGCAAATCTTGCGGACATCGCTCCTGTTCTTCAACATTTTCAGTAGCTACACGTTGTGCCGCACGCTGCCGCAAATCTTGCGGACATCGCTCCTGTTCTTCAACATTTTCAGTAGCTACACGTTGTGCCGCACGCTGTCGCAAATCTTGCGGACATCGCTCCTGTTCTTCAACATTTTCAGTAGCTACACGTTGTGCCGCACGCTGTCGCAAATCTTGCGGACATCGCTCCTGTTCTTCAACATTTTCAGTAGCTACACGTTGTGCCGCACGCTGTCGCAAATCTTGCGGACATCGCTCCTGTTCTTCAACATTTTCAGTAGCTATACGGTGTGCTGCTCGCTGCCGCAAATCTTGTAGACGTGTTTCCCGTTGTTCGTCATTTTCAGTAGCTACACGTTATGGTGCACGCTGCCGGAAATCTTACAGACGTCGCTCTCGTTGTCCGTTATTTTCAGTAGTTACACGTTGTGCTGCTCCCTGCCGCAAATCTTGTAGACGTCGTTGCCGTTGTTCGTAATGTTCGGTAGCTACACGTTGTGCTGTTCGCTGCCGCAAATCTTGTAGACGTCGTTGCCGTTGTTCGTAATGTTCAGTAGCTACACGTTGTGCTGTTCGCTGCCGCAAATCTTGTAGACGTCGTTGCCGTTGTTCGTAATGTTCAGTAGCTACACGTTGTGCTGCTCGCTGCCGCAAATCTTGCAGACATCGCTCCCGTTGTTCGTTATATTTATTAGCTACACGTTGTGCTGCTCGCTGCCGCAAATCTTGTAGACATCGCTCCCGTTGTTCGTTATTTTCAGTAGCTACACGTAGTGATGCACGCTGCCGGAAATCTTACAGGCGTCGCTCTCGTTGTTCGTAATGTTTAGTAGCTACACGTTGTGCTGTTCGCTGCCGCAAATCTTGTAGACGTCGTTCCCGTTGTTCGTAATGTTCAGTAGCTACACGTAGTGATGCACGCTGCCGGAAATCTTACAGGCGTCGCTCTCGTTGTTCATAATGTTTAGTAGCTACACGTTGTGCTGTTCGCTGCCGCCAATCTTGTAGACGTCGTTCCCGTTGTTCGTAATGTTCGGTAGCTACACGTTGTGCTGTTCGCTGCCGCAAATCTTGTAGACGTCGTTCCCGTTGTTCGTAATGTTCAGTAGCTACGCGTTGTGCTGCTCTCTGCTGCAAATCTTGTAGACGTCGCGTCGTCGTTCCCGTTGTTCGTAATGTTCAGTAGCTACACGTTGTGCTGCTCTCTGCCGCAAATCTTGTAGACGTCGTTACCGTTATTCGTAATGTTCAGTAGCTACACGTTATGCTGCTCGCTGCCGCAAATCTTGTAGACGTCGTTCCCGTTGTTCGTAATGTTCAGTAGCTACACGTTGTGCTGCTCTCTGCCGCAAATCTTGTAGACGTCGTTCCCGTTGTTCGTAATGTTCAGTAGCTACACGTTATGCTGCTCGCTGCCGCAAATCTTGTGGACGTCGTTCCCGCTGTTGGTCATATTTAGCGGACACAAAGAAGCCCTCGTGAAACATCTAAGACCTTTCTGCTCGTATAATGTTAGTCAACTTTTTGCAAGACTTTAGCACTACGTGTGGGACGAGCGGAAGGCTGATTATTTTCATTGATTTGTTGAAATGAGTCTTGTTTGTCGATCACTATTTTCTTGAAGGTGTTCTTGAGATGAGTCTTCTTCTTCTTTTAGGCATTTTGTCATGTAAGTAAACAATTGATTTTATATATAATACGTCTACGATAACGTCAAATAACGTCAAACGAAAAACTCATTGGCTTAAAGTTTGTTGCTTAGCAACGCTTTATTGTTGCTGTGTCGGTAAAGCAGTGGGGAAATTCAAATTCTAATGAAATTGTAGGAGATTTTCATTGCCTAAAAACACGAATATAACAACTTTTTTTATAAATGAAACCTAGCCAGATCGATTTATCGCCCCCGAAATCCCCCCCCTAGCAAATTTCATGAAAATCGTTGGAGCCATTTCCGAGATTCAGATTATATATATACAAGAATTGCTCGTTTAAAGGTATAGGGATTGTAGTAATACCATAGCACAAGCGTTGCTTAATTTGTGTGCAATTGTGCCAAGGTATTTATTACTATCATGAAGCTTAATTTGCGATGACTAGCGACACCTGCCGGTGCTCTTATGTACTTGATATACATTTTCAAGTAAAGCTATCCAGCGCAGTATATAGTTAAGTAGTTCGACGTCAACAAAACTAGATGGCGCTTTAAATCGAATTCATTTGGATATCACCTGCGTCACCTGCCGGAGCTAAGATATATTTGCGTTAATGTTTCAGTATATCCGTTGCAATAATTATTGGAGTAGTTCACAGTTACTACTGCCACTTAACCGTACTTATAAGTCTTAATTTTGACGTTCCCTGTCGGTGCTAAGGCATACTTAATTACGAATTTCCATAAATAAAACAAAACAATAAGTATTGCAGTAGTTTAACATGATTGCCACTAGATGGCGCTGTAATTAATTTCCCTGTTGCTTTAATGTAGAAAGGCAGGTTGAAGCATTATTTTATTTAATCATGAATTTTATATTTTATGAACTGCATATTTGAACTTAAATCCGAAGGGGTTCTTCTCCAATCTTCCTTGTTCCTAATAGTAAGGATTTGATATATATCGCTCAATATTTCATCTCGTCGAGGTGACACTAGTATCTTCATGATCACGTGATCCAGAAAGCGATTCACTATCAAGGCTGCAAGGATAAACATTAGTTTTTAGACTCGCCATTCTCGGCACTCAAAATATATCCCCGGCGGCAAGTGTGTGTGTTATTCACGTCTGTCCAACTCTTCAAATGATGCTATATTAAAGACTAGCTGCCCGTCCCGACTTCGCACGGGTAGGCAAAAAAAAAAAAAAAACTATAAAAAAATATATAGCCTATGTCACTCAGGGTGAATGTAGCTTTCAAATGGTGAAAGAATTTTTAAAATCGGTCCAGTAGTTTCGGAGCCTATGCGATACAAACATACTTACATATAAATCTTTTCTCTTTATAATATTAGTATTGAAGAAGAATTGCTTTGGAGAAGCTCACCCGCACTTATTCCAGCCTGAGGGTAGTCTTGGATAGCTTCGAGGAGGAAGGTCAGAACCTGTACATCATCAGGATGAAATAGACCATCTAGAGTGTCCAAGGTCCGCTGGACATCCATTCCAATGCCCATTTCTCTGCAGTCGTTGAGATACAACATGGACTGATTGGCGAGCTCTGTGAAGCAATACATTTATCATTCTACTAGCTCTACCCCCTTGAATCAGTCGCGTGGAATTTAACAAAAAACTATTGTTCAGATCTAAAATAATAGTACTAAGTTACTCCTTATTACATCAGCTATCTGCCAGTGAACGTCCCGTCAAAACCAACCCAGCCGTTTCAGAGATTAGCCGGAACAAACAGACAGACCGACAGAGAAAAAATAAAAATATATATATTTTGATTTATATGTATCGCGTCCACATCCATATGCATTTAGTAATTTTAGTAAAAAGTGGTTAGTTTAATATTACAAACAGACATTCCAACCTTACTTATTTGTATAGATAAATGGGAGGGCGATGGCTGACATTCGCCTCATACTTGTGGACAGGTGCTGCTTGTGGGGGCTGGGCATCTCAAGCCTACTGTTACACTAGTATCGCAGTGTACAGTACATAGATACACTTCCCCCCACAGTGGTTGAGGAGGGCGATGGCTGACATTCGCGTCATACTTGTGGACAGGTGCTGCTTGTGGGGGCTGGGCATCTCAAGCCTACTGTTACACTAGTATCGCAGTGTACAGTACATAGATACACTTCCCCCCACAGTGGTTGAGGAGGGCGATGGCTGACATTCGCGTCATACTTGTGGTCAGGTGCTGCTTGTGGGGGCTGGGCATCTCAAGCCTACTGTTACACTAGTATCGCAGTGTACAGTATATAGATACACTTCCCCCCACAGTGGTTGAGGAGGGCGATGGCTGAAATTCGCGTCATACTTGTGGACAGGTGCTGCTTGTAATCAAGTAACTATGAATATTTATTTACCTCTGATGTACATCAAGTTACTTGTAG
This sequence comes from Drepana falcataria, assembly GCA_945859725.1. Lineage (NCBI taxonomy): Eukaryota > Metazoa > Arthropoda > Insecta > Lepidoptera > Drepanidae > Drepana > Drepana falcataria. Next base: position 4,893,335 of record OX243951.1, on the reverse strand, counting down.
CGAGAAATCGCGTAGCATCGTGTATCTTTGCCACAAAGTCTGGATCAATTCCGGAAAGGTTCTCATTTTGTCCTAATCTGCGAAAATAGAAATTATAAATGCTACAGTTTGTGTGTCTGTTTGTTTGTGCTTCACGCAAAAACTACTGAATAGATTTGGATGACATTTGGCACAGAGATAGATTATTGGCAGGAGTGAAGCCGTGATGGCAGTGTGGTTCGAGGAGCTAGTTCGAACCCGATTGTACCTACCAATGAGTTTTCCTGAACTTTAAGTATCATCTTACTTCTACTAACTAAAAAATAAAAAATAAATTTTAATAAATTTGAATTAATAATAGTGTAAAAAATCTTAATAAATAATTTAAAAAAAGCGTGGGGTGCTTTTTAAGATATTGTCGAAATAATAAATCTTCTATTTTTATAGATATAAGTATTTTATTGACAGATATCAATAAAATATTTAGAACTATTGACACCATGCACCCCACGCTTTTTAAGATATTATTTATTAAGAATTTCTACACTATTATTAATTCAAATTTATTAAAATTTATTTTTTATTTTTTAGTTTAGTTTTCTGTAAAAAGCGTGTTTTTTTAGTTTTTTTTTTAAACTATATTTATTTATTATATGTATGTATATATGTCTTTTTTATAAATAATCTATGAACAAAGGTGGCAGCACCAGTAAGTCGATTATAATTATATAATAGCAACATTGTATGATGTTTGACGTTTGGAGTTGTGTGAACGAATATCTGTCAGTAGAGCGATTTGACACTTGTTCTTGTACCGTCGCCTGCGCCGGGTGTGCGCACTGATTGATACAAAATACAACATGGCGGATACAGAACACGCGGATGCGGATTCTGATCTGAATATATATATTATATAAAAAAAGCCGTGGTGGCCGAGTGGTTCGAGCAGTTGCCTGCGACGAAAAGGTCGCAAGTTCGAATCCCGACTGTACCATAGAGTTTTTTCTGAACTTAAGTACAGTGATTAGTCACACCACGAGCTTTACGGTGAAGGAAAACATCGAGAGGTAACCTGCATACGTCTGAGAAGAAATTCAAAGGCGTATGTATAGTCGTGCTTGAGTAACGGCGATGGACTCGCCATCTGTCACGTTGGCACCTAATATACCTCTGGCGGAAAGTGGGTGTGTGGGTATTACCCATACACCTCTGCCTACCCCTTCGGGGACCCTTGTGGGAAGGCGTGAGGATATATTATTATTATAACTTATAATACCTTATAGCCAGTAGTACCTCCAAAGCATCGTACAAATTGTGATGTCTAACGTCCTCTTTGGCTCCTGTAATCTTTGATAGCTCGCTCAGGAACGCGCAGAAAATACCTACGAAAGAGTCCAACTAGCTGGCGACCGCGGTTTCATCCGTGTTAAATAAGATTTCATTATATTAAAGGGTTTTATCTATACCGTATGTATACAATGAACTGGCAATTAAATGCCCTAAACTTGATATACCTATTCGATCACAAATTTATAAACAGTGTAAAAGATATCCTCGGTTTAAAATAGAAACGCTCGTTGGCACCAGTTGTGCTGTGTGCTAACGAGCCGCCCTTGTAAACCTCAGTACACCAAATGTTGCTTTAATATATGTTTTTAAGTTCTACGCTTTCTGATGATTCAATAACTATTTAGCTGTATGCACATCTTTTTGAGTTACGATCCAGTTTAGTTCTAAGTATGATTGTTATGGTATTTCTTGTTGATTGTAATTAGTTTTGTGCATTAAATAAAATAAATAAATATACATCTATCCTAATATTATAAAGAGGAAAGATTTGTATGTAAGTATGTTTGTATGGAATTGGCTCAAAAAGTACTGGACCGGTTTTAAAAATTCTTTCACCATTTGAATGCTACATTATCACTGATTAATATAGGCTTTTAATTGCAAGAGAAAAATATATTTTATGCAAAAATAAATGTCCACCCGTATGTATGCAATAAAGCTGCTGTTATCTGGGTTAAGTTAAAGTAACATACAGTAGTTGCTTATGACACAAAGGTCGCAGGTTCGAATCCTGACTGTATCAATGAGTTTTTCTGAACTTAAGTACAGTGATTAGTCACACCACGAGCTTTACGGTGAAGGAAAACATCGAGAGGAAACCTGCATACGTCTGAGGAGACATTCAAAGGCGTATGTATAGTCGTGCTTGAGTAACGGCGATGGACTCGCCATCTGTCGTGTTAACCAACACCTAAAAATCTACCAGCGTAGAAGGTGCTTCATCTCTGCCTACCCATTGGGAGATTTGTAAAAAAGCTTGAAGCTATTAGATAAGTAGTTACCAGCATCTTTCTTTGCAATTATCTTCTCCAAATTTATAGAGCCTCCTTTTTCACATGAAACAAAATAGTTTACAAATAAGTGATGTTTTTATATAGAAATCTGGAATAGATGTGGGTCATTATGAATTCTTTTGGACATTTCGCTAATGAAAACGTCCATGCGATTATTTCCTAGAAATAGTAAATTTTTGGTATATATTCTTTACTATCTGTGTCCGCGACTTCGTCCGCGTGGAATCTAACAAAAAATATTGTTCAGTTTCTAAAATAAAAGTAGCCTAAGTTACTCCTTTTTAGCTATCTGCCAGTGAAAGTCCCGTCATAATCGGTCCGGCCGTTTCAGAGAATAGCCGGAACAAACAGATAGATAGATAAAAATTGTTTACTAAATCTTATATCATAGTTTCTTTTAACGGATACAAAGCGAATGTGTGCAAGAGGTAGAGGAACACGTTCCAACTACCTGGATCACATCGAGCGGACACTCGAGGACGGGGACGGTAATAAAGAGCTGAAGAAAAATCTCTCACCGGGTGGGGACTGCATATCTAAACCCGGGTATTCCTCAGTTGTCTGAAAATCAGATTGAAGGTCTTAATGAGGGCAAGTAACTAGTGTAAGGCAGTAGGGCGACCCGTTCGTCCCTTGTGCTAGCACAGCGATCCTCCCAACACAAGGTCGGCACGCGAGTGATACCCCTGGTGTTGCAAGCGTCCATAGGCCTAGGTCACCGCGCTCCATCAGGCAGTAGGGGGACCCGTTCGTCCCTTGTGCTAGCACAGCGATCCTCCCAACACAAGGTCGGCACGCGAGTGATACCCCTGGTGTTGCAAGCGTCCATAGGCCTAGGTCACCGCGCTCCATCAGGCAGTAGGGGGACCCGTTCGTCCCTTGTGCTAGCACAGCGATCCTCCCAACACAAGGTCGGCACGCGAGTGATACCCCTGGTGTTGCAAGCGTCCATAGGCCTAGGTCACCGCGCTCCATCAGGCAGTAGGGGGACCCGTTCGTCCCTTGTGCTAGCACAGCGATCCTCCCAACACAAGGTCGGCACGCGAGTGATACCCCTGGTGTTGCAAGCGTCCATAGGCCTAGGTCACCGCGCTCCATCAGGCAGTAGGGGGACCCGTTCGTCCCTTGTGCTAGCACAGCGATCCTCCCAACACAAGGTCGGCACGCGAGTGATACCCCTGGTGTTGCAAGCGTCCATAGGCCTAGGTCACCGCGCTCCATCAGGCAGTAGGGGGACCCGTTCGTCCCTTGTGCTAGCACAGCGATCCTCCCAACACAAGGTCGGCACGCGAGTGATACCCCTGGTGTTGCAAGCGTCCATAGGCCTAGGTCACCGCGGTCCATCAGGCAGTAGGGGGACCCGTTCGTCCCTTGTGCTAGCACAGCGATCCTCCCAACACAAGGTCGGCACGCGAGTGATACTCCTGGTGTTGCAAGCGTCCATAGGCCTAGGTCACCGCGCTCCATCAGGCAGTAGGGGGACCCGTTCGTCCCTTGTGCTAGCACAGCGATCCTCCCAACACAAGGTCGGCACGCGAGTGATACCCCTGGTGTTGCAAGCGTCCATAGGCCTAGGTCACCGCGGTCCATCAGGCAGTAGGGGGACCCGTTCGTCCCTTGTGCTAGCACAGCGATCCTCCCAACACAAGGTCGGCACGCGAGTGATACCCCTGGTGTTGCAAGCGTCCATAGGCCTAGGTCACCGCGCTCCATCAGGCAGTAGGGGGACCCGTTCGTCCCTTTTGCTAGCACAGCGATCCTCCCAACACAAGGTCGGCACGCGAGTGATACCCCTGGTGTTGCAAGCGTCCATAGGCCTAGGTCACCGCGCTCCATCAGGCAGTAGGGGGACCCGTTCGTCCCTTTTGCTAGCACAGCGATCCTCCCAACACAAGGTCGGCACGCGAGTGATACCCCTGGTGTTGCAAGCGTCCATAGGCCTAGGTCACCGCGCTCCATCAGGCAGTAGGGGGACCCGTTCGTCCCTTGTGCTAGCACAGCGATCCTCCCAACACAAGGTCGGCACGCGAGTGATACCCCTGGTGTTGCAAGCGTCCATAGGCCTAGGTCACCGCGCTCCATCAGGCAGTAGGGGGACCCGTTCGTCCCTTGTGCTAGCACAGCGATCCTCCCAACACAAGGTCGGCACGCGAGTGATACCCCTGGTGTTGCAAGCGTCCATAGGCCTAGGTCACCGCGCTCCATCAGGCAGTAGGGGGACCCGTTCGTCCCTTGTGCTAGCACAGCGATCCTCCCAACACAAGGTCGGCACGCGAGTGATACCCCTGGTGTTGCAAGCGTCCATAGGCCTAGGTCACCGCGCTCCATCAGGCAGTAGGGGGACCCGTTCGTCCCTTGTGCTAGCACAGCGATCCTCCCAACACAAGGTCGGCACGCGAGTGATACCCCTGGTGTTGCAAGCGTCCATAGGCCTAGGTCACCGCGCTCCATCAGGCAGTAGGGGGACCCGTTCGTCCCTTGTGCTAGCACAGCGATCCTCCCAACACAAGGTCGGCACGCGAGTGATACTCCTGGTGTTGCAAGCGTCCATAGGCCTAGGTCACCGCGCTCCATCAGGCAGTAGGGGGACCCGTTCGTCCCTTGTGCTAGCACAGCGATCCTCCCAACACAAGGTCGGCACACGAGTGATACCCCTGGTGTTGCAAGCGTCCATAGGCCTAGGTCACCGCGGTCCATCAGGCAGTAGGGGGACCCGTTCGTCCCTTGTGCTAGCACAGCGATCCTCCCAACACAAGGTCGGCACGCGAGTGATACCCCTGGTGTTGCAAGCGTCCATAGGCCTAGGTCACCGCGCTCCATCAGGCAGTAGGGGGACCCGTTCGTCCCTTTTGCTAGCACAGCGATCCTCCCAACACAAGGTCGGCACGCGAGTGATACCCCTGGTGTTGCAAGCGTCCATAGGCCTAGGTCACCGCGCTCCATCAGGCAGTAGGGGGACCCGTTCGTCCCTTTTGCTAGCACAGCGATCCTCCCAACACAAGGTCGGCACGCGAGTGATACCCCTGGTGTTGCAAGCGTCCATAGGCCTAGGTCACCGCGCTCCATCAGGCAGTAGGGGGACCCGTTCGTCCCTTGTGCTAGCACAGCGATCCTCCCAACACAAGGTCGGCACGCGAGTGCTACCCCTGGTCTTGCAAACAGTAAACTATCAACTTAATTCGTTACCTCGTTAAATATGTCGCCATATCCTGGAAAATCCATATGGTTCGGTGTACGTCGTATACTAGCTATTGGAAGAACTGAAAACAATTTCATCCGCTTTGTTACCCGTAATATTTACGTATTCAAATTGGTAAAGTTTTTTCTTAAATGAAATATATCCCATGCGTAAGAGAGGTGGTCTGCAAGTACCAATCCCGACTGTACCAATGAGTTTTCCTGAACTTAATTACAGTGAGTCATGACACTAGCTTTACGGTGGAGGAAACCTGTGTTGCGCCTGCACTGCGATACCATACCACTTATACGTCAGGACGAGAGGAGGCGGCGTGGCCGAGAGGTGACAGCACCCGCCTGCCACGCAAACGGCGCCAGTTCCAATCCCGACTGGATTGAGGAGTTTTTCTACAATTAATTACAGTGAGGCACACCACGAGCTTTACGGTGAAGGGAAACATCGAGAGGAAACCTGTGTTGCGCCTGCACTGCGATACCATACCACTTATACGTCAGGACAAGAGGAGGCGGCGTGGCCGAGAGGTCACAGCACCCGCCTGCCACGCAAACGGCGCGAGTTCCAATCCCGACTGGATTGAGGAGTTCTTCTACATTTAATCACAGTGAGGCACACCACGAGCTTTACGGTGAAGGAAAACATCGAAAGGAAACTTGCATACGTCTGAGAAGAAAAAAGGCGTATGTTTAGTCGTGCTTGAGTATAGATAGTGCCATCCACGAAGACGTGCCCCTCCAATGTCTATTCGAGGGGGTTTATTCGGGCGGGATGCGGGTAGTATGACCCTAGTCTATTAATTGCAGTGTGCGTGTGCACTCATAGGTAATCAGTGTGTACCGACAATACTCACACATTAGTGGAAGGTTGCACACTTACACTGTAAACTATAGGGGAGGATAGTGGGGCGCGTCTTCGTGGACTATCTATAGTCGTTGAGTAGCGGCGATGGACTCGCCATCTGTCTAATTGGCATCTGAAATATGCGTTTACCAGTACTGCTCTGTATCAATCGTGTATCTAATCCCACACTTCCCACGTTGCCTGATGCTCCTGGTGTCCGCCTGTCGCTACTTTTGCTTGGTTCAGACCAAGAATACGCCTTTAAATAATAAAAAGATTATATAAAACGACTAGCTGTCCCGCCCAGCTTCGCCCGGGTGAAAAAGTAAAAAAGGACACGTTTTTCAACTATTCCTTGCCCTATGAAAAACAAACAAAAAAAAAGTAGAAACGCGCGTTTCTTTTTATTTCATAAAAAGTTGAGTTTCATAAAATCCGTTCTTAGCTGACCTCTACACCGCGTAAGGAATACTCCTACCAAATTTCAAGTCAATCGGCCTTACAGTTGCTGAGATGTCGTGATGAGTGAGTTCACAAATGGGATCTCCTATATATTTATATGGATAATGATGCGGATGAAGATGACAATGGCGATCTAACGCTTTCGCTATCGTTTCTACCCCTACGTAAAAGAGAACAAATGTTAAAAAAGCAAACCGGGGAGTTTGTTTCGCCGTTTCTTCTCCTGGCAGATATGTTTTCTTGGAAACGGTGGTAACATTGGTTTATATTAAACGTGACGTTCAATAAGTGTTCCCTGTGTCCCTTACGTTGAATAAATATTTTGATTTTGATCATATGGAGAGTAAGATCATGGTTGATGAATTATGATGGTGCTAATTGATGATGGTGATCTTGTCGGTGATGTAATAAAGATAATGAGTTTTAGAAGAACACTTCCATACATACATACATACATATCATCACGCCGGGTCCCTAATGGGAGGCAGAGTATAGCGCCAGTTCTCTCTAGACTTAAAAGAGAAGTAGGGCGTAGTAGAAGTAGGTTCTTTAAAGAGTGGTAGGGCATAACGGATTCTCCGTTCGAATTTGTATCAGCCCGCCTGGGGCAGGACCTCCACCTTATAGAAGTCCGTAGACAAATAACACTATTGTTTGTGTTGTGTTCCTGCGCGGTGAATAAGGTTTCCAGTAATGAGCTCCTTGGGGAGGGGCGAGGATTGTTATATTGTGTTGGCAACCGAGGGATTAGACCTATTATGTTGCCAACACAGTACTCTCTGAACTCTCAACTCTCTGAACACAGAGTGGCAACGCGCAAGTGATACTTAGGTATCGTGAGCGTAAATAGGCTACGGTAACCGTTTCCCATCAGGTGGCCCGTATGCTTGTTTGCCACTCTTGTTGTATAAAAAAAAAACACTTCAGTACAACCACTTTAATTAACTTTACCGCCGGATTTGAACCCGCAGCCTTACCTGGTTTGTTTTCGTGAAGCCAATCCCATAGTTCCAAGTAACGCTCAGTTCTCGCAATGTTACAAATTGTATATTAAATAAAAAACCTAATATAAATAACATGTTTTATGACTTGGAGATGGAGAAATGCATACTGAATAGGTATTATATTTCTATATATCTATACTAGAGTGGCAAAAATATGGCGCACCTGGTTGGTTACCTATTTAAGCTCACAATACCGAAATATCACAATAACCTATAAACAATCCTCCCCCCTCCCCAAGGAGCAGTATTGTAAACCTAATTCACCGCGCAGGAACACAACACAAACAATAGTGTTATGTTGCTACGGCCTTCTATAAGGTGGTCGTATTCTTGGTCTGAACCAAGCAGATTAAGCATCAGGCAACGTGGGAAGTGTGGGATTAGATACAGGTGGAGGTCCTGCCCCAGCTTATAGAAGCTTATACTTTTGCAGCGTGTGTCAGTATCAATGAGTTCACCCAACGAGTTTTCCCTAGAGAGTGCAGCATGGAGTTCTTCAAGAAGGGTGTGAAGGATTCCTGCAGGGCAACACTTGGAGTTCAATCCATAGGCGGCGGTAACCGCTTACCAGATGGACCGCGTGCTAACTTGCCACACTAGAGGTTTAAAAGGCACGTGGAATGAACTCCCCGTTGAGGTTTTAGAGAGAGTACGAGAGAGGTGAGGGGACTTTGCGAGTTAAAGAAAAACCAAGTTGTGTTTTGGAGGTTTATTGATTAATCTTCTTAACCTCTTGAGAATGGTGGTGCAGGGTTGGTCTCCATATAGAAGATTCCACTGGATCTGAAGAAAAAGCAATAGTATAAAACCTGATACAGCCCGAGCTTCACGGTGAAGGAAAACATCGAGAGGAGACCTGTGTTGCGCCTGCACTGCGATACCATACCACTTATACGTCAGGACAAGAGGAGGCGGCGTGGCCGAGAGGTCACAGCACCCGCCTGCCACGCAAACGGCGCGAGTTCCAATCCCGACTGGATTGAGGAGTTCTTCTACATTTAATTACAGTGAGGCGCACCACGAGCTTTAAGGTGAAGGGAAACATCGAGAGGAAACCTGCATACGTCTGAGAAGACATTCAAAGGCGTATGTATGGTCGTGCTTGAGTAACGGCGATGGACTCGCCATCTGTTACGTTGGCACATAAATACATCTCCGATGAAAAGTGCATGTGTGGGTACTATTTATACATCTCTGCCTACCCCTTCGGGGAGCCTTGTGGGCATTACGTAAAGGTATTGTTTGAACCACAAATTTCTCAAGTTGAGATATCTAACTATCTTAGTAAATATATCGTTGTCTAGTTACCGAGGTATTTCCAAATGCTACTCACCCAGTTTTGGGCACCAACCCTCCCATGTTGAGGCTTCCCAACAACCAGCAGTTACCAGTCATAGCTGTGACGTAGGACAGGCACCTCCTCCCTGTGAACCCTCCGGAGGTGAGGGACTCGGCTAGGTAGAAGTAAGACCTGAAAACAAAACGCTTAAGATCAGGTTTCTTGAGAAAGATCAGGTTAAATTTGTCTTGGAAAATATTCAGCAATTTTCATGTCTCCAAGACAAACAATGTGATTTAATTGCAAATCACACCCTCGTTCACGCCTATTGCTTTGGGAAACTCTTCAATTGCGCAAGTGTGTCTTCCTCTGCCTTTTTTGCACACTTCAAAGTGTGCAAGAAGAGGCGGAGGAAGGCCGCGTTCCAACTACCTAGATCAAATCGATCGGATGCTCAAGGACGGGAACGTCAAGAGTACTCGAAACCGACGAGCATGTATGAAGAGACTGATTAATGTGGACGAAGCGAAAGAGGTATGTAAGTCTAGAGAGAACTGGCGCTCTATACTCTCTGCCTACACCGTTAGGGACTCGGCGTGATGATATTTATGTAACTGTATTTAATACGAAGTTTGCTGTGCTGTGCAGTTCGACATCAGAATCCAGGGTCAGCTTACCTCGCATGATCACACTCCTGGGAGTCGCAGCCAGTCATGTTAATACCCCCGTTGGGGTAAAAGTCTGCGTGCCCGAGGGTCGCCAGGTATCCAAGCAGACCGGCATTAGTATGCACTACTTCAGTATACAAGCCGTCATCAGCACGGAATTTGTCATCATTTGAGATCCATCCTGGGAAGAGCGGCTCCAGCGCTGTTGGAGTGAAGATATAATATATAGATGTTAATATACAATAATATTGTGGACATCTCACACAAAGCCAACTGACCCTAAACTAGGCAGAGCCTGTACTATAGGCATCGGCGACTGATATACACACTTATATAGATGTTAATATACAATAATATTGTGGACATCTCACACAAAGCCAACTGACCCTAAACTAGGCAGAGCCTGTACTATAGGCATCGGCGACTGATATACACACTTATATAGATGTTAATATACAATAATATTGTGGACATCTCACACAAAGCCAACTGACCCTAAACTAGGCAGAGCCTGTACTATAGGCATCGGCGACTGATATACACACTTATATAGATGTTAATATACAATAATATTGTGGACATCTCACACAAAGCCAACTGACCCTAAACTAGGCAGAGCCTGTACTATAGGCATCGGCGACTGATATACACACTTATATAGATGTTAATATACAATAATATTGTGGACATCTCACACAAAGCCAACTGACCCTAAACTAGGCAGAGCCTGTACTATAGGCATCGGCGACTGATATACACACTTGTATAGATGTTAATATACAATAATATTGTGGACATCTCACACAAAGCCAACTGACCCTAAACTAGGCAGAGCCTGTACTATAGGCATCGGCGACTGATATACACACTTATATAGATGTTAATATACAATAATATTGTGGACATCTCACACAAAGCCAACTGACCCTAAACTAGGCAGAGCCTGTACTATAGGCATCGGCGACTGATATACACACTTATATAGATGTTAATATACAATAATATTGTGGACATCTCACACAAAGCCAACTGACCCTAAACTAGGCAGAGCCTGTACTATAGGCATCGGCGACTGATATACACACTTATATAGATGTTAATATACAATAATATTGTGGACATCTCACACAAAGCCAACTGACCCTAAACTAGGCAGAGCCTGTACTATAGGCATCGGCGACTGATATACACACTTATATAGATGTTAATATACAATAATATTGTGGACATCTCACACAAAGCCAACTGACCCTAAACTAGGCAGAGCCTGTACTATAGGCATCGGCGACTGATATACACACTTATATAGATGTTAATATACAATAATATTGTGGACATCTCACACAAAGCCAACTGACCCTAAACTAGGCAGAGCCTGTACTATAGGCATCGGCGACTGATATACACACTTATATAGATGTTAATATACAATAATATTGTGGACATCTCACACAAAGCCAAGTGACCCTAAACTAGGCAGAGCCTGTACTATAGGCATCGGCGACTGATATACACACTTATATAGATGTTAATATACAATAATATTGTGGACATCTCACACAAAGCCAACTGACCCTAAACTAGGCAGAGCCTGTACTTAGGCATCGGCGACTGATATACACACTTATATAGATGTTAATATACAATAATATTGTGGACATCTCACACAAAGCCAACTGGCCCTAAACTAGGCAGAGCCTGTACTATAGGCATCGGCGACTGATATACACACTTATATAGATGTTAATATACAATAATATTGTGGACATCTCACACAAAGCCAACTGACCCTAAACTAGGCAGAGCCTGTACTATAGGCATCGGCGACTGATATACATATTTCCTCTCTAGTACCCACCAGTAATATAGGCGGGTGGTCCGTTCATATTTCTGCCCACGACACCGGCTCCATGTCCTCCCAGACTATGCCCCACAATATGATACATGGCTGGGACGGCCCCAGTCACTGAATTAAGCCAGTTGATAAATCTAGCAACCTCCTCGGCTGAAAAAACAATAAAATTATGTTATTGAAGAGACTGGTGATGATATGTATGTAGGTCTGTAAGTCTAGAGAGGACTGGCGCTCTACTCTCTCTGCCTAGCGTGAGGGACTCGGCGTGATAATATGTATGTAGGTCTGTAAGTCTAGAGAGGACTGGCGCTCTACTCTCTCTGCCTAGCGTGAGGGACTCGGCGTGATGATATGTATGTAGGTCTGTAAGTGTAGAGAGGACTGGCGCTCTACTCTCTCTGCCTAGCGTGAGGGAGTCAGCGTGATGATATGTATGTAGGTCTGTAAGTCTAGAGAGGACTGGCGCTCTACTCTCTCTGCCTAGCGTGAGGGACTCGGCGTGATGATATGTATGTAGGTCTGAAAGTCTAGAGAGGACTGGCGCTCTACTCTCTCTGCCTAGCGTGAGGGACTCGGCGTGATGATATGTATGTAGGTCTGTAAGTCTAGAGAGGACTGGCGCTCTACTCTCTCTGCCTAGCGTGAGGGAGTCAGCGTGATGATATGTATGTAGGTCTGTAAGTCTAGAGAGGACTGGCGCTCTACTCTCTCTGCCTAGCGTGAGGGACTCGGCGTGATGATATTTATGTAGGTCTGTAAGTCTAGAGAGGACTGGCGCTCTACTCTCTCTGCCTAGCGTGAGGGAGTCAGCGTGATGATATGTATGTAGGTCTGTAAGTCTAGAGAGGACTGGCGCTCTACTCTCTCTGCCTAGCGTGAGGGAGTCAGCGTGATGATATGTATGTAGGTCTGTAAGTCTAGAGAGGACTGGCGCTCTACTCTCTCTGCCTAGCGTGAGGGACTCGGCGTGATGATATGTATGTAGGTCTGTAAGTGTAGAGAGGACTGGCGCTCTACTCTCTCTGCCTAGCGTGAGGGACTCGGCGTGATGATATGTATGTAGGTCTGTAAGTCTAGAGAGGACTGGCGCTCTACTCCCTGCTGATGAGATGCGCTTCGTGCTCACCTGCAGGCACGGTGGCAGCTACTGCGCTAGGGTAGTTGAAGGTGGCAGCACCGGCGCTCCAGTCTACAACTATTATATTGACATTTTCCGCTGCCAGAAATGCTGAAAAATATATTGTTATAATTATTTTATAATTATCTTTCAATGCGATCTCTTCGAAAAATGTGCGGAGTAACGATATTAGATCGAATCCGCAATGAAGAGATTCGCAAATCAACTGGCGTGAATGAGGGCGTGATTGTAAAGATGAAGAAAGGCATGTTACGTTGGTTTGGACACATAGAAAGGATGAGTGAAGAAAGATTGACGAAACAGATATACAAAGCGAATGTGCACTCAAGCACGAATATACATACGCCTTTGAATGTCTTCTCAGACGTATGCAGGTTTCCTCTCGATGTTTCCGTGAATCTAATTCTAGAAATTTACTAATGATATCCAACTATACGAAGATTAAATCGGCCACTAGTGTGACATGCTCTCTTACCAGGAACCAAGACACTGTTGAATTCAGAAATGGCGGAGTCCAACCACCCATGCAGAAGAACTATGGTCCTGCGTTGGGCATTGTAGTTGGTCAGGCCTAGGAGACCAGTGGAGCCAATCAGGAGAGGCTGGCTGGCTTGCGGGTTTTCCCTGCGAAGACAGAGAGAAGATAAGATAAGATAAGTAGTTCTTCTTTAATAAAATATACTACCTATCGATCGGAAAATCAAGGATGTGAACGTCAAGAGAACACGAGAGTGACGAGCATGAAGAGACTGAAGAATGAAGGGAAACAAGTCTGTAAGTCTAGAGGACTGGCGCTTTACTCTCTCTGCCTAGTGTGAGGTACTCGGCGTGATGATATGTATGTAGGTCTGTAAGTCTAAAGAGGACTGGCGCTCTACTCTCTCTGCCTAGCGTGAGGGGCTCGGCGTGATGATATGTATGTAGGTCTGTAAGTCTAGAGAGGACTGGCGCTCTACTCTCTCTGCCTAGCGTGAGGGACTCGGCGTGATGATATGTGTGTAGGTCTGTAGGTCTAGAGAGGACTGGCGCTCTACATCCATAATGCTTCGGAGAGAATAGCTAGGGATTAAAAAGCTCTGTAAGTACCTACCTGGTGAACAGGTGATAGACGATCTGCCTTGCAGGGTCGAAGCGAGCAGTGTCGCCACTCAGGTGTCCTATCGGCACCAGCGGCTGAGGCAGGGCTGGAAAATGGTTAATTTGGATTCAATTGCTTTTTTGGAATTAAAGCTTAATTTAGCGTTAAAGAGGAACAAACATGCTCATGAACTATCGCTTTTATGACATTAATAGGAACCCTGAAGGGGTAGGCAGAGGCAGTCGGGATTGGAACCCGCGCTGTTTGCGTGGCAGGCGGGTGCTGTGACCTCTCGGCCACGCCGCCTCCTCTTGTCCTGACGTATAAGTGGTATGGTATCGCAGTGCAGGCGCAACACAGGTTTCCTCTCGATGTTTCCCTTCACCGTAAAGCTCGTGGTGTGCCTCACTGTAATTAAATGTAGAAAAACTCCTCAATCCAGTCGGGATTGGAACTCGCGCCGTTTGCGTGGCAGGCGGGTGCTGTGACCTCTCGGCCACGCCGCCTCCTCTTGTCCTGACGTATAAGTGGTATGGTATCGCAGTGCAGGCGCAACACAGGTTTCCTCTCGATGTTTCCCTTCACCGTAAAGCTCGTGGTGTGACTAATCACTGTACTTAAGTTCGGAAAAACTCATTGGTATAGTCGGGATTCGAACTTGACATCTTTGTTGTAGGCGACTTCTCTTACCATTACCTCTCTTACGTGTTGGATAATGGGACTAATCCCTCTGCCAACTCAATATAACAACCTCCCCAAGGAGCTCATTATTGTAAACCTTATTTTAACACAACACAAACAATAGTGTTATTTGTCTACGGCCTTCTATTAGGTGGAAGTCCTGCCCCAGGCGAGCAGATACAAATTCGAAATGGAAACCCTTTGAAACTTGCCTGATACAGCGACGAACAGGCCACAAATTAGGAAGAGCAGTCTCGCCATTGTCGCCACCTGTAGTATCACTGACGCAATTGTGAGCAAAGAGGTGTTATATCGAATAACATCTTGGGTAATCTTGCATCTTATCGCTTAATTCATACAATTTGTAATAATTTAATCTTTACATAATATAAAATTAAGAGGCGTCTGCTGTCTGTTCGCTCAGATCTTTTAAACTATTCAACAGATTTCAATGCAGTTTTCAGCAATAGATAGAGTGATTCAAGAGGAATTTTTATATGTATAATACATACATATTATAGTACAGAAAATACGAAAAATTCTAAGATTTGTAATGTGATGTCGTAACGAACACAATTTTGTGCGCTTAAATCGCAAACGCTGGCTAAACCTTACGAGATATATCAAATTAATTGTACTACGGAATTGTATATCTTAAAAAAATCGAAGAAAAAGTCCGCGATGGTATTTATTTATCTCTAGAGGATAACCTACAGTAACCATTCTTAACTTTTGCACCTACAACTCAACCGACTCAAATTATTGAACAAAAAAGCCTACTACACTACTCAAGAATATTAATAAGATAAATTTAACAAATTTACCATGTATTATAGGATAGCTATATTTTATTATTAAACAATAATAAGTTAAGTTAGTTATAGGGATTACATTATAATATTAAATTCTAATTAGCCTTGATCTCAAAACATTTTTATTTGTTTGTATAAATGTTATCAAAATTTTAAGTAAATCTAATTATTTCAAGTATATATTATTTTAAGGAATAAGATAATTATTGTGTTGCTACGCCCATCAGGGTATATTGTCAGCTTATAAAAATTCTAAACTGTTGCATCAGTATTGGTAGCTTCAGCGGAGACGCCTGTTGGACGCTCCTCTGGCCTCTCGAATCCAGGATCTAATACTGAATTGCTCTTATGGCTCAGCTCGCGAAACTTGTATGAAGAGACTGATGAATGTGGCCGAAGCGAATGAGGTATACTAGTCTAGAGAGAACTGGCGCTCTATACTCTCTGTCTTGCGTGAGGGACTCGTGAATGTATGTCTATGTATATATATATATATATGTTTTATTGCAGAAGAGAAATCTGTAATTTACATTAAACTGTGCGGGTGGAATAGCAGTATACAGGCAGTTCGTAGTGTGAAGATTAAATCACGCTTCGATAGCGTAATTACTGAGTGAGTACAGGTGCGCATGATAACAACACGATCAACGTTTGATACTGGATAGTCATCAAACAGGTGATCCGGTCTTTGCGGTCTCAAAGAGTTCTATAGATACGTCATTTGCCTTTCCATGAGGCAGGGGGATCGCTTGTGCTAGCACAGCCATCCTCCCAACACAAGGTCGGCACGCGAGTGATACCCCTGGTGTTGCAAGCGTCCATAGGCCTAGGTCACCGCGCTCCATCAGGCAGTAGGGGGACCCGTTCGTCCCTTGTGCTAGCACAGCGATCCTCCCAACACAAGGTCGGCACGCGAGTGATACCCCTGGTGTTGCAAGCGTCCATAGGCCTAGGTCACCGCGCTCCATCAGGCAGTAGGGGGACCCGTTCGTCCCTTGTGCTAGCACAGCGATCCTCCCAACACAAGGTCGGCACGCGAGTGATACCCCTGGTGTTGCAAGCGTCCATAGGCCTAGGTCACCGCGCTCCATCAGGCAGTAGGGGGACCCGTTCGTCCCTTGTGCTAGCACAGCGATCCTCCCAACACAAGGTCGGCACGCGAGTGATACCCCTGGTGTTGCAAGCGTCCATAGGCCTAGGTCACCGCGCTCCATCAGGCAGTAGGGGGACCCGTTCGTCCCATGTGCTAGCACAGCGATCCTCCCAACACAAGGTCGGCACGCGAGTGATACCCCTGGTGTTGCAAGCGTCCATAGGCCTAGGTCACCGCGCTCCATCAGGCAGTAGGGGGACCCGTTCGTCCCTTGTGCTAGCACAGCGATCCTCCCAACACAAGGTCGGCACGCGCGTGATACCCCTGGTGTTGCGACCAGGTGTGGGATTATCAATTTAAGATGTTTATGGCTTATGCTGATATCCTTATCAAATGCTTTGGGTTGGATTAAGGATTTAACGAAAGCTAATACATATATATTGTTATGAATGATATTTATTTTTCACATCTTGTTTTGGCACCATGAGGGTACCATTATCTGTCCTGTTCTTGCAGGCTGTGACGTCAGGTGAGTGCCTTCATGATTCCGTGACCACAGAACATCAGTACTATAGTCTACAGTACAATTTCATCGTCTCATGACACCGAGGCCATCACGGAGTAGAGCGCCATTTCTCTAGACTTACGTTCCTTTCGCTTCGTCCACATTCATCAGTCTCTTCATACATGCTCGTCGGTTTCGAGTACTCTTGAAGTTCCCGTCCTTGAGCGTCCGATCGATGTGATCTAGGTAGTTGGAACGTGTTCCTCTGCCTCTTGCACTCAGTCGCTTTGTATATCTGTTTCGTCAATCTTTCTTCCCTTCCTTTCTATGTGTCCAAACCAACGTAACATGCCTTTCTACATCTTTACAATCACGCCCTCATTCACGCCACTTAATTTGCGTATCTCTTAATTGCGGACTCGATTTAAAATAGTTAGTTTTAGGATCAGCATTGCTATCCAGCGTGGCAATGCTGCTAGTCATCTTGGCACGTTGCCTCGGGATATCGATTTGGGACAAATATTTTATCTGTACGTAGTTAGTTATACACCTGTTTTGTGAAAATATTATTATTCATCATATCATCACGCCGAGTCCCTGACGGGGTGGGCAGAGAGTATAGAGCGCCAGTTCTCTCTAGACTTACATACCTCTACACCTCTTTCGCTTCATCCACATCCATATCTATTATGCCGCACACATTTTAAGTACACTCTTTGACACTCCTCTCATTCGTATGCCCCCTCCACCCCCTCATCATCTCCACACACAGGTCACTCAGCGTCCGTACCTCATCCCTTTAAGATAACTCTATAAGATGAAACAATAAAATATGTTCTTTCTACAGCTCTTGCTTCACCTTTCATCTGGAAAGATCCTAAGCTGAGATGGGATGCTGCTACAACTGTGAGGTTCGAGCCTGAAAGACAAAATATCTACCATCTATTTACAAGGTCAGACTTTTTGCAACAGTCCGGCTAGGTGGGTACCACCGCAGTGTCAGATATCCTGCCGCCAAGCACTAGTGTACGTACACTACACTGTGTGCCGGTGTGAAGGGCACTGTAGCTAGTCACATTACTGGCCATAAGGGACTGGGTACTAGGTGGTAGGCCTCTTATTGCAACAGTCCGGCTAGGTGGGTACAAACGCAGTGTCAGATATCCTGCCGCCAAGCACTAGTGTACGTACACTACACTGTGTGCCGGTGTGGAGGGCACTGTAGCTAGTCACATTACTGGCCATAAGGGACTGGGTACTAGGTGGTAGGTCTCTTATTGCAACAGTCCGGCTAGGTGGGTACCACCGCAGTGTCAGATATCCTGCCGCCAAGCACTAGTGTACGTACACTACACTGTGTGCCGGTGTGAAGGGCACTGTAGCTAGTCACATTACTGGCCATAAGGGACTGGGTACTAGGTGGTAGGCCTCTTATTGCAACAGTCCGGCTAGGTGGGTACCACCGCAGTGTCAGATATCCTGCCGCCAAGCACTAGTGTACGTACACTACACTGTGTGCCGGTGTGGAGGGCACTGTAGCTAGTCACATTACTGGCCATAAGGGACTGGGTACTAGGTGGTAGGTCTCTTATTGCAACAGTCCGGCTAGGTGGGTACCACCGCAGTGTCAGATATCCTGCCGCCAAGCACTAGTGTACGTACACTACACTGTGTGCCGGTGTGGAGGGCGCTGTATGCAGCTATTAAGTAATCCTGATGTGTTCTTATGAAGGCAAAACCCTCAAGTAAGTCAACCCCTGCTATTGGGGGCCGACGGGCTGCTGGGACAGACGAATTACAGTGCTCAGCGGAGGACTATAGTTCTTATTCACGGCTGGTTGGATTCTGCGACGTCAGCCTTCAACACAGTACTCGTACCAGGTAAGGGTCTCTGTAAATATTAATGTAGAAAAAGGTAACGGAGAGAGTAGAGCACTGGTCCTCTCTAGACTTACAGACCTACATACATATCATCACGCCGAGTCCCCCACGTTAGGCAGAGAGAGTAGAGCGCCAGTCCTCTCTAGACTTACAGACCTACATACATATCATCACGCCGAGTCCCCCACGTTAGGCAGAGAGAGTAGAGCGCCAGTCCTCTCTAGACTTACAGACCTACATACATATCATCACGCCGAGTCCCCCACGTTAGGCAGAGAGAGTAGAGCGCCAGTCCTCTCTAGACTTACAGACCTACATACATATCATCACGCCGAGTCCCCCACGTTAGGCAGAGAGAGTAGAGCGCCAGTCCTCTCTAGACTTACAGACCTACATACATATCATCACGCCGAGTCCCTCACGCTAGGCAGAGAGAGTAGAGCGCCAGTCCTCTCTAGACTTACAGACCTACATACATATCATCACGCCGAGCCCCTCACGCTAGGCAGAGAGAGTAGAGCGCCAGTCCTCTCTAGACTTACAGACCTACATACATATCATCACGCCGAGTCCCCCACGTTAGGCAGAGAGAGTAGAGCGCCAGTCCTCTCTAGACTTACAGACCTACATACATATCATCACGCCGAGTCCCTCACGCTAGGCAGAGAGAGTAGAGCGCCAGTCCTCTCTAGACTTACAGACCTACATACATATCATCACGCCGTGTCCCCCACGTTAGGCAGAGAGAGTAGAGCGCCAGTCCTCTCTAGACTTACAGACCTACATACATATCATCACGCCGTGTCCCCCACGTTAGGCAGAGAGAGTAGAGCGCCAGTCCTCTCTAGACTTACAGACCTACATACATATCATCACGCCGAGTCCCTCACGCTAGGCAGAGAGAGTAGAGCGCCAGTCCTCTCTAGACTTACAGACCTACATACATATCATCACGCCGAGTCCCTCACGCTAGGCAGAGAGAGTAGAGCGCCAGTCCTCTCTAGACTTACAGACCTACATACATATCATCACGCCGAGTCCCCCACGTTAGGCAGAGAGAGTAGAGCGCCAGTCCTCTCTAGACTTACAGACCTACATACATATCATCACGCCGAGTCCCTCACGCTAGGCAGAGAGAGTAGAGCGCCAGTCCTCTCTAGACTTACAGACCTACATACATATCATCACGCCGAGTCCCTCACGCTAGGCAGAGAGAGTAGAGCGCCAGTCCTCTCTAGACTTACAGACCTACATACATATCATCACGCCGTGTCCCCCACGTTAGGCAGAGAGAGTAGAGCGCCAGTCCTCTCTAGACTTACAGACCTACATACATATCATCACGCCGAGTCCCTCACGCTAGGCAGAGAGAGTAGAGCGCCAGTCCTCTCTAGACTTACAGACCTACATACATATCATCACGCCGAGTCCCTCACGCTAGGCAGAGAGAGTAGAGCGCCTAGTCCTCTCTAGACTTACACAACTCTTTCAAATAATGCGTATCTGTATACTTTCAAATGACTTGCAATGACTCAAGTGACCTTTTTCTTTGTTATTAATTATCCATTGTGGTGGTTGGTTGTGGAGTGGTTCATTTGGTGGTAAGTGGCCACCGCAGGCGTATAGCAGTGCCCTTGCAGGGTTCTTTTCTCACCCTTCTTGAAGACTTGGGAAGTATCTTCGGGCTAAGCTTGTATATTTTGCAGCCTTCTTGGAAGCAGAGGACGTCAATGTAATTGTGGTGGACTGGAGCGCTGGTGCGGGGACTATCAACTATGTTGCCGCAGTAGCTAACACTGTGCCTTCCGGTGAGTTGGTGATGAGATGACATTGCCATTATCACGATGTCCAAACGATTTATTACCGCAGGCTACGTAAGAGAAGTGATAATAATAATAATATCTTCACGCCTTCCCATAAGGTTCCCGAAGGGGGGGCAGAGGTGTATAGATAATATACCAACATACCCCAATTTCCGCCAGAGATAGATATAATTTAGCCAACGTGACAGATGGCGACCTGTATGCAGGTTTCCTCTCGATGTTTTCCTTCACCGTAAAGCTCGTGGTGTGCCTCACTGTAATTAAATGTAGAAAAACTCCTCAATCCAGTCGGGATTGGAACTCGCGCCGTTTGCGTGGCAGGCGGGTGCTGTGACCTCTCGGCCACGCCACCTCCTATTGTCCTGACGTATAAGTGGTATGGTATCGCAGTGCAGGCGCAACACAGGTTTCCTCTCGATGTTTCCTTTCACCGTAAAGCTCGTGGTGTGCCTCACTGTAATTAAATGTAGAAAAACTCCTCAATCCAGTCGGGATTGGAACTCGCGCCGTTTGCGTGGCAGGCGGGTGCTGTGACCTCTCGGCCACGCCGCCTCCTCTTGTCCTGACGTATAAGTGGTATGGTATCGCAGTGCAGGCGCAACACAGGTTTCCTCTCGATGTTTCCCTTCACCGTAAAGCTCGTGGTGTGCCTCACTGTAATTAAATGTAGAAAAACTCCTCAATCCAGTCGGGATTGGAACTCGCGCCGTTTGCGTGGCAGGCGGGTGCTGTGACCTCTCGGCCACGCCGCCTCCTCTTGTCCTGACGTATAAGTGGTATGGTATCGCAGTGCAGGCGCAACACAGGTTTCCTCTCGATGTTTCCCTTCACCGTAAAGCTCGTGGTGTGCCTCACTGTAATTAAATGTAGAAAAACTCCTCAATCCAGTCGGGATTGGAACTCGCGCCGTTTGCGTGGCAGGCGGGTGCTGTGACCTCTCGGCCACGCCGCCTCCTCTTGTCCTGACGTATAAGTGGTATGGTATCGCAGTGCAGGCGCAACCTTGGTGACTGTCTTATAGCACTACTATTGTTAGTGCCATCGCCCCACAATCCTTCTCCCCTACAGTTTACAGTGTAAGTGTGCAACCTTCCACTAATGTGCGAGTATTGTCGGTACACACTGATTACCTATGAGTGCACACGCACACTACAATTAATACACTCGGGTCATACTGCCCGCATGCCGCGACCCCTCGACTAAACATTGGTGGGGCGTCTTCGTATACTTTTAGATGTTTTCAGGGGAGGCCGTTGCAAGGTTCCTGAATAGCTTGAATGCAGTGACTGGTTCGTCTGCAGCCAGCTGTCATATCGTGGGTCACAGCCTCGGGGGCCATCAGGCCGGCATCGTGGGCAGGAACCTTAACGAACCAGCTGCCTACATTACTGGTAAGAAAAAAAGCTTTCCAACGTAAGGGACACTGGGAATACTTCATCTACGCTAATATTATAAAGAGGAAAGATTTGTTTGTAAGTATGTTTGTAAGGAAGTGTCTCAAAATGTACTGGACCGAATTTAAAAATTCTTTCACCATTTGAATGCAACTTTATCACTTATTAATATAGGTTATTTATTTGCAAGAACAAAAAAAATAAAAAAATAAAATGTCACCCGTGCGAAGCCGGGATGGGCCGCTAGTATTAAATATAAAACTACAGTTACCATCGTTTACAAGGTACCTGCCAGGAGAAGGAACGGCGAAACAAAATGCGCGGATTCCTTTCTTTTCATTTGGTTCCAAGCATTGTTTCCCTTTTCATCTTGACGCCTTCCTACTTGGTTCCACGAAGGCGTAGGCAGAGGTGTGTAAGGAGTATTCGCACACCCACCTTCCGCCAGAGATATATTTTAGGTGCAGTGACAGAGGAAACCTGCATACGTCTGAGCAGCAATTCAAAGGCATATAGTCGTGTTTGAGTAACGGCGATCGACTCACTCTTTAGCACTTAAAATATATCTCTGGTGGAAAGTGTTTGTGTGGATACTGCCTACGCCTTTGGGGTCCTTTGGAAGGGGTGAGGATATTATATTGATTGGGGGTGATGTGGGGTGATGCCGTCTCCCATGCAGCTCTAGACCCTGCTTTTCCTGGCTGGATCACAAATGACGAGAAGTTCCGATCAACGGATGGAGCTTACACAGAAGTGATCCACACTAACGCTGGTCTCCTAGGCTACCTCTCAACCCTGGGTCATACCGACTTCTATCCTAACGGTGGGATCAACATGCCTGGCTGTAGTTCCCAGGAGTGCGATCATGCAAGGTGAGGCTAACCTGGCGACGGGTATTTCATACGTACATACATATCATCACGGCGAGTCCTTAACGGGGCAGGCAGAGAGTATAGAGCGCCAGTTCTCTCTAGACTTGCATACCTCTTTCGCTTCGTCCACATTCATCAGTCTCCATGCTCATACATGCTCGTCGGTTTCGAGTACTCTTGACGTTACCGAATATCTTCCTATACTAGCTGTCCCGCCCAGCTTCGCTTGGGTGAGAAAGTAAAATTTCCCTAAATACGATCGCAGCGCCAACTAAGAACTTCGAATCCGCCTGAAGACATACAGAAAATTTCATTAAAATCAGTCTGGCCGTTTTGGAGGAATTCAGCGACATACACACGCACAAAAGAAAAATTATATATATATATATATTAATATTTTTTTTCATACAAACTTTCTCCTGACAATAAAGGATACATAAAAGAAAGATTTATCCAATTTGGTGCAGTCGTTTGGAAGTTCTGGGCGTACAAACATTTCGGTGATTCATTTTTATACATTTTTATACAGTGTCTGTAATTTTTACATAGCCTTATAGTTGTCCGTCTGTACGTCCGTCCTCATATGCCAGAGTCGCATGGTGCTATAGAGCTGTAATATCGTATGGTGGTACATATTAACAGCGCCGACATGGTTGTAGAATAAATAAATACCTGGGACAATTCCACACAAATTGACCTAGTCCCAAATTAAGCAAAGCTTGTGTTATGGTAACTAGACAACGATATATTTACTTATATAGATAAATATATACATAAATACAAAGGACATCCAAGACTTCTCAAAGACAAATATTCGTGTTCATCACACAAATATCTGCCCTCAGCGGGATTCGAACCCGAGACCTCAAGTTTCACAGTCAGGAGCTCTAACCACTAGACCAGACGGTCGTCATAAAATCCTTTTTCGGGACGATAAAATTTTCTTTCGCCATTCCTGTTGTCTCGTATCTAGTTAGATATTTCTTTAGTGGTTCTTTATCAGGAGAATTTATAAACTTAATATTGTATTATCTTATCATATTGATCTATATTAAATGACACGCCATAAATAAAAGGTGTTTATGTTTGACAAATATTTGATAACAAAAGGCGTGATAGTACAGGTGTGCAAGGGTCGGCAGTGCAATGAATGCGAGTTCGAATCCGCTATGAGAGTGTTTTGAACATAAGTACAGTGATTAGTCACACCACGAGCTTTACGGTGAAGGGAAACATCGAGAGGAAACCTGCATACGTCTGAGAAGACATTCAAAGGCGTATGTATAGTCGTGCTTGAGTAACGGCGACGGACTCGCCATCTGTCACTGCCTTTGGGACTCGGCGTGATGATAAGCATGTTGTATGTTTTGTATTATAACATCAATAGCTGAAGAACGGGAACGTCAAGAGTACTCGAAACCGACGAGCATGTATGAAGAGACTGATGAATGTGGACGAAGCGAAAGAGGTATGTAAGTCTAGAGAGAACTGGCGTTCTATACTCTCTGCCTACCCCGTTAGGGACTTGGCGTGATGATATGATGATGATGATGATAGCGTGATTTTTTTGTATTTTTGACTATTATTTTGTTTTAATTTAGATGCTTTCACTATTTGGCTGAATCCCTGACTTCTGGAGGGTTCTCGGGCACCCGCTGCGCCTCTTACGTGACGGCAATGACAGGCAACTGCTTCCTGTGGGGTGGCTTAAGGATGGGTGGGCTGGTTCCCAAGACTGGGTGAGTGAGATGAGCGTCCCTCCCTCGATGAGCTTGCATTTGCTTAGTTTGGGACTAGGTCAATTTGTGTGGAATTGCCTATCTACATAAGTATGTATATCGTTGTCCAGTTCCCACAGTACAAGCTTTGCTTAGTTTGGGACTAGGTCAATTTGTGTGGAATTGCCTATCTATATAAGTATGTATATCGTTGTCCAGTTCCCACAGTACAAGCTCTGCTTAGTTTGGGACTAAGTAAATTTGTGTGGAATTGCCTATCTATATAAGTATGTATATCGTTGTCCAGTTCCCACAGTACAAGCTCTGCTTAGTTTGGGACTAGGTCAATTTGTGTGGAATTGCCTATCTATATAAGTATGTATATCGTTGTCCAGTTCCCACAGTACAAGCTCTGCTTAGTTTGGGACTAGGTCAATTTGTGTGCAATTGCCTATCTATATAAGTATGTATATCGTTGTCCAGTTCCCACAGTACAAGCTCTGCTTAGTTTGGGACTAGGTCAATTTGTGTGGAATTGCCTATCTATATAAGTATGTATATCGTTGTCCAGTTCCCACAGTACAAGCTCTGCTTAGTTTGGGACTAGGTCAATTTGTGTGGAATTGCCTATCTATATAAGTATGTATATCGTTGTCCAGTTCCCACAGTACAAGCTCTGCTTAGTTTGGGACTAGGTCAATTTGTGTGCAATTGCCTATCTATATAAGTATGTATATCGTTGTCCAGTTCCCACAGTACAAGCTCTGCTTAGTTTGGGACTAGGTCAATTTGTGTGGAATTGCCTATCTATATAAGTATGTATATCGTTGTCCAGTTCCCACAGTACAAGCTCTGCTTAGTTTGGGACTAGGTCAATTTGTGTGCAATTGCCTATCTATATAAGTATGTATATCGTTGTCCAGTTCCCACAGTACAAGCTTTGCTTAGTTTGGGACTAGGTCAATTTGTGTGGAATTGCCTATCTATATAAGTATGTATATCGTTGTCCAGTTCCCACAGTACAAGCTTTGCTTAGTTTGGGACTAGGTCAATTTGTGTGGAATTGCCTATCTATATAAGTATGTATATCGTTGTCCAGTTCCCACAGTACAAGCTTCCTTAAGTTTTAATATATGTTTTTTTTTTCAGATCAACCGGAGTTTTTCACCTTTTGACAAACGCTGCGCCGCCATTTTCCCGGGGCTAGCTTCTTCATAGTAATATGGCGAGATTAATAAATGTATATATAAAGAAACATATTATGCATTTATCTTTATTTTAAATACATAAACGTGTAACGATATTAGATCGAATCCGCAATTAAGAGATTCGCAAATCAACTGGCGTGAATGAGGGCATGATTGTAAAGATGAAGAAAGGCATGTTACGTTGGTTTGGACATATAGAAAGGATGAGTGAAGAAAGATTGACGACACAGATATACAAAGCGAATGTGTGCAAGAGGCAGAGGAACACGTTCCAACTACCTGGATCACATCGAGCGGACGGGGAGGGCAAGAGTACTCGACACAAGAGCATGTAGGAAGAGACTGATGAAGAATGTCTAGAGAGAAATGGAGCTCTATACTCTCTGCCTATCCCGTTAGGGACTCGGCGTGATGATAAGACCGTTACTCAAGCACGACTATACATACGCCTTTGAATGTCTTCTCAGACATATGCAGGTTTCCTCTCGATGTTTCCCTTCCCTTCCCCTTCACCGTAAAGCTCGTGGTGTGCCTCACTGTACATAAGTTCAGAACACCTCATTGGTACAGTCGGAGTCCGAACTTGCGATCTTTGTGTCGCAGGCAACTACTCGAACCACTCGGCCACCACGGCTCGTTGCTGCATTGCTGAATCAGAATCGATACTTACTTTATTAAATGTGAAATTTCAATAACTTTTTTATGGACTAGCGAACGATAAAAATTCCAAACAAGTTATATTCCAACATGAGCTACTCTTGGCCACTATGACAACCATTTTAATATATATATTATGTTTCGGTAAGAATTATTTATATATATGTATATTTAATGACCTCCTTTGTGGCCAGTAATGTGACTAGCTACAGTGCCCTCCACACCGGCACACAGTGTAGTGTACGTACACTAGTGCTTGGCGGCAGGATATCTGACACTGCGGTGGTACCCACCTAGCCGGACTGTTGCAATAAGAGGCCTACCACCTAGTACCCAGTCCCTTATGGCCAGTAATGTGACTAGCTACAGTGCCCTCCACACCGGCACACAGTGTAGTGTACGTACACTAGTGCTTGGCGGCAGGATATCTGACACTGCGGTGGTACCCACCTAGCCGGACTGTTGCAATAAGAGGCCTACCACCTAGTACCCAGTCCCTTATGGCCAGTAATGTGACTAGCTACAGTGCCCTCCACACCGGCACACAGTGTAGTGTACGTACACTAGTGCTTGGCGGCAGGATATCTGACACTGCGGTGGTACCCACCTAGCCGGACTGTTGCAATAAGAGGCCTACCACCTAGTACCCAGTCCCTTATGGCCAGTAATGTGACTAGCTACAGTGCCCTCCACACCGGCACACAGTGTAGTGTACGTACACTAGTGCTTGGCGGCAGGATATCTGACACTGCGGTGGTACCCACCTAGCCGGACTGTTGCAATAAGAGGCCTACCACCTAGTACCCAGTCCCTTATGGCCAGTAATGTGACTAGCTACAGTGCCCTCCACACCGGCACACAGTGTAGTGTACGTACACTAGTGCTTGGTGGCAGGATATCTAACACTGCGGTGGTACCCACCTAGCCGGACTGTTGCAATAAGAGGCCTACCACCTAGTACCCAGTCCCTTATGGCCAGTAATGTGACTAGCTACAGTGCCCTCCACACCGGCACACAGTGTAGTGTACGTACACTAGTGCTTGGCGGCAGGATATCTGACACTGCGGTGGTACCCACCTAGCCGGACTGTTGCAATAAGAGGCCTACCACCTAGTACCCAGTCCCTTATGGCCAGTAATGTGACTAGCTACAGTGCCCTTCACACCGGCACACAGTGTAGTGTACGTACACTAGTGCTTGGTGGCAGGATATCTGACACTGCGGTGGTACCCACCTAGCCGGACTGTTGCAATAAGAGGCCTACCACCTAGTACCCAGTCCCTTATGGCCAGTAATGTGACTAGCTACAGTGCCCTCCACACCGGCACACAGTGTAGTGTACGTACACTAGTGCTTGGCGGCAGGATATCTGACACTGCGGTGGTACCCACCTAGCCGGACTGTTGCAATAAGAGGCCTACCACCTAGTACCCAGTCCCTTATGGCCAGTAATGTGACTAGCTACAGTGCCCTCCACACCGGCATACAGTGTAGTGTACGTACACTAGTGCTTGGCGGCAGGATATCTGACACTGCGGTGGTACCCACCTAGCCGGACTGTTGCAATAAGAGGTGTTCCTCGTCCTCTTCTTCATATTTTCAGTACCAACCACTTTCTCCAGTAAGTCAGATGCAGAGCGGAAGAGGATACTCCTATACGACACAATCAGTCAGCCATCAAGAAACACGGCCAAGATTATCTACTTAATCAATAAATTGCGCCCGCACGAAAGAGAGAGAGATGAGGACCACGTTTCCAACCATGAAAGTCTGAAAGGTATGCATCCTCTCCTCCCTGGACAATGTTCCTTTAAGCTCTCGCTCACCCTATCCATTGTACGGAAAAAGTTTTTCATTGATATTGGACTATACAAGTGCCTGGTACACAAAAATTAATATATTCATGTTATTTCTAGCTGTCCGCTTCACTTGGCAGCTTCGCTTGGGTAAAAAAGTTAATTTGCCCGTAACATGATCTCAGCGTCACATATCGGGTCCAATTGTGAAATCTAAACCATTCTCCGAAGTCTATTATTTAATTGTATACTGCCATTCTCGACTCCATCTGTTAGCATCGTTTGGAGCTAACAGATAATTGTGACTGTCAAATGATAGACAAATAATTTGCAATATAATAATTTTGCGAGTGTAAATTGAAAGCTATCCTATCTTTCAAGTAGGATCAAACTGCACACGGTGTGAAACTTTGATTGAAATCGGTTAAGTAGTTTAGGAGTCCATCGCGGAAATACAACGTGACGCGTAAAACTGTTTTGTCATTGTAAATTGTGAGAAATATTTAATAAATTCCAGGATATGACAGAAATAATAAGTGGAATGACGGAGCATACCTGACTGAAGTGATGGAGTTACTCCAGAAGAACTATGACACCGGGAAAAAGATGAGAAACCGTATGACATCCCAGGATCGAGCCAACATGATTGTAGTTAGCAATCCTGAAGTGTTAGAGGCCTTTAGGAGGCTCCTCTGGAGAAGACGGTATATCTATTATTTCTTTCTGTTCGTATCCATGAGCTTTCTGAACTTAAGTACAGTGAGGCACACCACGAGCTTCACGGTGAAGGGAAACATAGAGAGGAAACCTGCATACATTCAAAGGCGTATGTACAGTCGTGCTTGAGTAACGGCTTGCTAAAAAGTGTCGCCGAGAAGGGAATTTCGCGGAAGTACAGTACATATTTATTTTCCAGTCATGCCTCCACATCAAGCTCTGAAGATTCTTCAGGACACAGAAGCGATGATCTTGGGAGAAGGAATGGTGGCCTGCGATTGAGACATGGTGAGGTAAAACAATAGCTAAGCAGACTGTCTCAGATATACCAGTTGTCTTGTAGAAGTTGGGGTGTTGTCAATATATCCTCGTGACGATGCAATACAACAAATAGCTCCAAAGGTGAGACAATGACGACATTATTAAAGGGAGTATAAATACCCGCATGGCTTAGGGGGATTTTGTTAGATTTTTTGTTTCAACTCTGAAGATAATATAATATCCTCACGCCTTCCCACAAGGGTCGTACCCACAAGGGTCGTACCCACACACCCACTTTCCACCAGAGCTATATATTTAAGGTGCTAGGTGCTATATGTAAGGTGACGGATGGCCATTCCGTCGCCGTGACTCAAGCACAACTATACATACGCCTATATCGAAAAGAAACGCATCTCAATTTCCGTTCGTAAAAAGCCATCTAATTACTCGGCGTACTAATAACATATATTATATTTGACGACCGTCTGGTCTAGTGGTTAGAGCTCCAGACTGCGAAACTTAAGGTCGCGGGTTCGAATCCCGCTGAGGGCAGATATTTGTGTGATGATCACGATTATTTGTACCTTAGTCTTGGATGTCCTATGTATTTATGTATATATCTATTTATATAAGTACATATATCGTTGTCTAGTTACCATAACACAAGCTTTGCTTAATTTGGGACTAGTTCAATTTGTGTGGAATTGTCCCAGGTATTTATTTATTATTTTAGGTTCATCAAACCAGATGCAGTTTTCAAGCCCAATCCGTGGTCAGTCGAAAAGAAACCTACTTTCCGACAACCAGGGATCAAACGCCCAACCACAGAACAGCATGGAAACGAACCTGAATCATAAGCCAATGGAGAATAATTTATCAAAACTGGACAATCGACCTCGTAACGAAAAGCAAGATGAGAAATTTAAAGAGTATGACAAACATGATTACGAATTGAGTTCCGTTGACAAGATACGAAAGAGAGAAAGAGTTAGCGAAGAGATTGACGATGACTACGTAAAAAGAGATAAAATCCGTTGGAGTTCTGGTGAAAAAACCGGAGGTTGGGTGGGAGGAAAGAACACTGGGGCTCAAAACCATGGTAAAGTTAAAAGGTGGGATGTTGAAGATGGAGTTGCAAAAGAAAAGAGTGTACCGAAATGGAGTTTGGATGCGGCAGATGTCAAGAAGAAAAGAGATAAGAGTCGGGACGCTAACTCTTGGAGCAATTGGAGTAGCAAAGACTATAAAGTGAAACAGAAGAAGAATGTAAATCGCAACGCTAAAAGTTGGAGAATCGCTCCCAAAACTTCTGACTACAATTATAGACCTAAAAAGAAGATGGAAAGAAGCGGCGGTTCTTCTTTTGGCAGAACTCCTATCCCGTTTATTGGAAAGAAAGGAATTTATGAGGATTAAAAAAATATAAATAAGTAATTTTTATTTAAAAGTACAATATTCTAATGAATGTGGAAATAGCGAAGAGGCAAGTATGACTAGGGAAAACCGGCGCTTTACTCACTCTATCTAGCGTGAGGGTCTCGGCGTGATGATATGTATGTAGGTCTGTAAGACTAGAGAGGACTGGCGCTTTACACTCTCTGCCTAGCGTGAGGGACTCGGCGTGATGATATGTATGTAGGTCTGTAAGACTAGAGAGGACTGGCGCTCTACACTCTCTGCCTAGAGTGAGGGACTCGTTTACGCCAGTTCTTTTGTGAATGTGTTAATTGTGGATTCAATCTAAGAACGTTACGCCGCACATTTTTCGAAGAGATCGCATCTCTAACTACATCTCTGACACAAACTGGATTCACTGCCATACAATAAAGTATGGCACTAATATCGCGTTGTGGACAGCTACTAGATGGACGAACACCAGAGTCCATCGCCGTTTCCCAACTACGACTAAACAAACGCCTTTGAATGTCTTCTCAAACGTATGCAGGTTTCCTCTCGATGTTTCCCTTCACCGTAAAGCTCGTGGTGTGCCTCACTGTAATTAAATGTAGAAAAACTCCTCACTCCAGTGGGGATTGGAACTCGCGCCGTTTGCGTGGCAGGCGGGTGCTGTGACCTCTCGGCCACGCCGCCTCCTCTTGTCCTGACGTATAAGTGGTATGGTATCGCAGTGCAGGCGCAACACAGGTTTCCTCTCGATGTTTCCCTTCACCGTAAAGCTCGTGGTGTGCCTCACTGTAATTAAATGTAGAAAAACTCCTCAATCCAGTCGGGATTGGAACTCGCGCCGTTTGCGTGGCAGGCGGGTGCTGTGACCTCTCGGCCACGCCGCCTCCTCTTGTCCTGACGTATAAGTGGTATGGTATCGCAGTGCAGGCGCAACACAGGTTTCCTCTCGATGTTTCCCTTCACCGTAAAGCTCGTGGTGTGCCTCACTGTAATTAAATGTAGAAAAACTCCTCAATCCAGTCGGGATTGGAACTCGCGCCGTTTGCGTGGCAGGCGGGTGCTGTGACCTCTCGGCCACGCCGCCTCCTCTTGTCCTGACGTATAAGTGGTATGGTATCGCAGTGCAGGCGCAACACAGGTTTCCTCTCGATGTTTCCCTTCACCGTAAAGCTCGTGGTGTGTATTGTAGTTAATTAAATGTAGGAAAAACGATATAGCACGACCATCTTACTAATATTATTATCTATATATATATATAAATGCTATGTTGGTTTGTGTTCGCTTCAAAAACTCAAAAAGTTCTGCACCGATCGAGCTGAAATTTTATCATCAAGGATCAAGGATTGTTTTTATCTTTTTTTAACATCCGTCACATATCCACAGCGAAGCGTGGCAGGGTACAGCTTGTGTATTATAAAGGTTGAAATATTGGATGTTTGTTGCACTTTAACGGCAAAATGGCGGAGCCGATTCGGCTGAAAATTTAAATGGTGACGGGGTATACCCAGGATTAGGACATAGACTACATTTGATTCCGATAAATTCTAATATTATAACGTATGATGCTCTTCCACGGCATAGCGGCTGAGCCGAATCTAGCAGGAAAATACATTAGCTACTTTTTCGAACTCCACGCGGGCGAAAACGCGGGCTTACATACATACATACATATCATCACGCCGAGTCCCTAACGGGGTAGGCAGAGAGTATAGAGCGCCAGTTCTCTCTAGACTTACATACCTCTTTCGCTTCGTCCACATTCATCAGTCTCTTCATACATGCTCGTCGGTTTCGAGTACTCTTAACGTAACGCGGGCTTAAGCTAGTCTATACTATAATATTATAAAGAGGAAAGATTTGTTTGTTTGTTTGTTTGTTTGTAATGAATAGGCTCCGAAACTACTGGACCGATTTCAAAAATTCTATCACCTTTGGAAAGCTACATTATCCCCGAGTAACATAGGCTATATTAAATTGGACCCGATAGGTGGCGCTTTCTGTGTGTTTCTGTGTGTCTTAAGCTAGATTCGAGAATGGTTTAGATTTACAATTGGACCCAATAGGTGGCGCTGCGATCGTGATACGGGCAATTTAACTTTTTCACCCGAGCGAAGCTGGGCGGGACAGCTAGTATAATATATAGTGCAAATTTTATAGTCAACTTACCGATAACATTTTGTATGGCAATGCAAATTGTGTTCACACAAAACTAAAATTATTGACATGACGTCTTTGGACGGAATATATTATAAATTATTATGTGCATTTTGTGAGTATTTGCAGTGTCTGGTAATTATTACTGCAGTTTAATTTGCGTAAAATTGGCTTATTATAGTAGTATAACCTCACGCATTCTTACAAGGGTCCCCGAAGGGGTAGGCAGAGGTGTATAGGTGGCACCCACACACCCACTTTCCAGAGATATACTTTAGGTGCCAACGTGACAGCGAGTCCATCGCCGTTTCCTCTCGATTTTTTCCTTCACCGTAAAGCTTGGGGTGTGTCTATTTGGTTTTAATATTCGTTGAACCGACCAAATTATGTCGCCAATTTCACGTAAATGACCAGGTTGTCATGCTAATTTACACCACATAAATCATACCACCCCCACGCACCATTGCAGGAGTCCACTCGCTATTTTGCCCTCACCACGCTTAACACTCTCTTGGACTGACACCCGATTTGTTTGAGAATGTCTGAAAGTTTGAAGTTGTGAGAGTGTGTATGACTGATCTTTAAAGCAGAGCAAACGTGTCTCTCATGGCATATAGGGAGGTCAAAGAGACATTGACAGGCAAACGGAAGGAGTAGCATCAGAGACGCCGACAAAAGACCAGCTGTCTCTCATGGCGTACAGGGAGGTCAATGAGATTGTGCTGATCCATTCACCCGTAAGCACCGACAGTTGACACTGAGAAATGATATTGACAGTTGTCACTGAGAGCTGACAATGATAGCTGTCACTGAGAGATGACATTGATGGCTGACACTGGGGGTTGACATTGATAGCTGACACTGAGAGATGACATCGACAGCTGACACTGAGAGATGACATTGACAGTTGTCACTGAGAGCAGACAATGATAGCTGTCACTGAGAAATGACATTGACAGCTGACACTGAGAGATGACATTGATAGCTGACACTGAGAGATGACATTGACAGTTGTCACTGAGAGCTGACAATGATTGCTGTCACTGAGAGATGACATTGACAGCTGACACTGAGGGATGACATTGACAGCTGACACAGATATGATATTGATAGCTGACACTGACAGATGTGACATTGACACTGAGAGATGACATTGACAGTTGTCACTGAGAGCTGACAATGTTAGCTGTCACTGAGAGATGACATTGACAGCTGACACTGAGGGATGACATTGACAGCTGACACAGATATGATATTGATAGCTGACACTGACAGATGTGACATTGACACTGAGAGATGACATTGACAGTGGTCACTGACAGATTGTAGCTCCATCTATCAGTTTGTTTCATATATTTTCGTAAATTATATGTATTATTATTATTTTATCCTCGTAAAGTATACAATAAACAGTGCAACATGTACTAGACCTGCATTAAAAAAAGGCCATTACGTATTACAGTACTAGTGGCTGCAGTTAGCTGCCGGAAGTATGACGTGGAGTCGGAAGCTATGAGGCTTTTTGGGGAGGATCTGCCAACTGTGGTCACCAAGTTCCGGAAGTCTCCTGAATACGTGAAGATATTAGACGAAAAGGTTTGATCAGGCAGTGGGGAGACGCGTTCGTCCATTGTGCTAGCTAGCACAGCGATCCTTCCAACACAAGGTCGGCACGCGAGTGATACCCCTGGTGTTGCAAGCGTCCATAGGCCTAGGTCACCGCGCTCAATCAGGCAGTAGGGGGACCCGTTCGTCCCTTGTGCTAGCACAGCGATCCTCCCAACACAAGGTCGGCACGCGAGTGATACCCCTGGTGTTGCAAGCGTCCATAGGCCTAGGTCACCGCGCTCCATCAGGCAGTAGGGGGACCCGTTCGTCCCTTGTGCTAGCACAGCGATCCTCCCAACACAAGGTCGGCACGCGAGTGATACCCCTGGTGTTGCAAGCGTCCATAGGCCTAGGTCACCGCGCTCCATCAGGCAGTAGGGGGACCCGTTCGTCCCTTGTGCTAGCACAGCGATCCTCCCAACACAAGGTCGGCACGCGAGTGATACCCCTGGTGTTGCAAGCGTCCATAAGCCTAGGTCACCGCGCTCCATCAGGCAGTAGAGGGACCCGTTCGTCCCTTGTGCTAGCACAGCGATCCTCCCATAGTAGACAGTGTTAATAGGATGACACTGTTTGGCTAATGGCTATATTTCTTTTCAGCTCGGAGAGTTCTCAGCCTATGTCGCAGATATACAGAAGCAAACGACGTACTATTATATGGAGAAGCTGAAGAACAGAGTGAGTGAGATGATCGGCCTGAAGGAAGAGATAGCCTCAAAGAGCGGGTAATATATTTGTCCACCCACCCAGTCCCTTATGGCCAGTAATGTGACTAGCTACAGTGCCCTCCACACCGGCACACAGTGTAGTGTACGTACACTAGTGCTTGGCGGCAGGATATCTGACACTGCGGTGGTACCCACCTAGCCGGACTGTTGCAATAAGAGGCCTACCACCTAGTACCCAGTCCCTTATGGCCAGTTATGTGACTAGCTACAGTGCCCTCCACACCGGCACACAGTGTAGTGTACGTACACTAGTGCTTGGCGGCAGGATATCTGACACTGCGGTGGTACCCACCTAGCCGGACTGTTGCAATAAGAGGCCTACCACCTAGTACCCAGTCCCTTATGGCCAGTAATGTGACTAGCTACAGTGCCCTCCACACCGGCACACAGTGTAGTGTACGTACACTAGTGCTTGGCGGCAGGATATCTGACACTGCGGTGGTACCCACCTAGCCGGACTGTTGCAATAAGAGGCCTACCACCTAGTACCCAGTCCCTTATGGCCAGTTATGTGACTAGCTACAGTGCCCTCCACACCGGCACACAGTGTAGTGTACGTACACTAGTGCTTGGCGGCAGGATATCTGACACTGCGGTGGTACCCACCTAGCCGGACTGTTGCAATAAGAGGCCTACCACCTAGTACCCAGTCCCTTATGGCCAGTTATGTGACTAGCTACAGTGCCCTCCACACCGGCACACAGTGTAGTGTACGTACACTAGTGCTTGGCGGCAGGATATCTGACACTGCGGTGGTACCCACCTAGCCGGACTGTTGCAATAAGAGGCCTACCACCTAGTACCCAGTCCCTTATGGCCAGTAATGTGACTAGCTACAGTGCCCTCCACACCGGCACACAGTGTAGTGTACGTACACTAGTGCTTGGCGGCAGGATATCTGACACTGCGGTGGTACCCACCTAGCCGGACTGTTGCAATAAGAGGCCTACCACCTAGTACCCAGTCCCTTATGGCCAGTAATGTGACTAGCTACAGTGCCCTCCACACCGGCACACAGTGTAGTGTACGTACACTAGTGCTTGGCGGCAGGATATCTGACACTGAACTCTCCTCAGATACTTCATGCGACGTCGGTACCCCAGTAGAAAGGAAGATGGCGATAAGGAAGACGAGACTCAGCGGTTCTTGGACCATTATCCTCTTTTCCATTCTCAATTGTCAGTTTCTGAGAGGAACTCCTTCAAAGACCTTGGATTTGAGTTCGCTGGGTATGTTTTTAAACTGCTAATAAATTACTAGGTCAATTTGTGTGCAATTGCCTATCTATATAAGTATGTATATCGTTGTCCAGTTCCCACAGTACAAGCTTTGCTTAGTTTGGGACTAGGTCAATTTGTGTGAAATTGCCTATCTATATAAGTATGTATATCGTTGTCCAGTTCCCACAGTACAAGCTTTGCTTAGTTTGGGACTAGGTCAATTTGTGTGGAATTGCCTATCTATATAAGTATGTATATCGTTGTCCAGTTCCCACAGTACAAGCTTTGCTTAGTTTGGGACTAGGTCAATTTGTGTGGAATTGCCTATCTATATAAGTATGTATATCGTTGTCCAGTTCCCACAGTACAAGCTTTGCTTAGTTTGGGACTAGGTCAATTTGTGTGGAATTGCCTATCTATATAAGTATGTATATCGTTGTCCAGTTCCCACAGTACAAGCTTTGCTTAGTTTGGGACTAGGTCAATTTGTGTGGAATTGCCTATCTATATAAGTATGTATATCGTTGTCCAGTTCCCACAGTACAAGCTTTGCTTAGTTTGGGACTAGGTCAATTTGTGTGCAATTGCCTATCTATATAAGTATATATATCGTTGTCCAGTTCCCACAGTACAAGCTTAGCTTAGTTTGGGACTAGGTCAATTTGTGTGGAATTGTTCCATTGTGTTTTCCAGTCACATAATCCATTCCTTGATCAAGAGTTATGGTGCTGAGGACTCGGGGAAGTCCACTCGAAGTCCTGGGGGCGATGGAAAGTCGACCACACAGCACGTACTAGTACACGTGGTAAATAGAATTATGTATAATAATTAATACTAGCTGTGCTCGCGACTTCGTCCGAGTGGAATATAAGAAAAAATATTTTCAGTTTCCAAAATAAAAGTAGTCTAAGTTATTCCTTTTAACATGAGTTAAAATCGGTCGAGCTGTTTCAGAAATTACCTGGAACAAACAGACAGACAGACAGATAGATGGACAGAGAGATACAATTGTATAAAATGATATTTTGGTATATGTACCGTGTATACAGCCATATGCATTTAGTAAAACGCGTTTTTTTTTTCATATTACAAACAGACACTACAATTTAATTTATTTGTATATATGTATAGATTAAATTTGGTTTTTGGTGAAGAGCCGCGCTGGCCGGGTGGTAGTCTGCGATACAAACATTGCAAGTTCGAATCGCGACTGTACCAATGAGTCTTTCTTAAGCACACCACGAGGTTAACGGTGAAGGAAAACATCGAGAGGAAACCTGTGTTGCGCCTGCACTGCGATACCATACCACTTATACGTCAGGACAAGAGGAGGCGGCGTGGCCGAGAGGTCACAGCACCCGCCTGCTACGCAAACGGCGCGAGTTCCAATCCCGACTGGATTGAGGAGTTTTTCTACATTTAATTACAGTGAGGCACACCACGAGCTTTACGGTGAAGGGAAACATCGAGAGGAAACCTGTGTTGCGCCTGCACTGCGATACCATACCACTTATACGTCAGGACAAGAGGAGGCGGCGTGGCCGAGAGGTCACAGCACCCGCCTGCCACGCAAACGGCGCGAGTTCCAATCCCGACTGGATTGAGGAGTTTTTCTACATTTAATTACAGTGAGGCACACCACGAGCTTTGTGAAGAGTGAAGGGAGACATCGAGAAAAAACCTGCATACGTCTGAGAATACATTCAAAGGCGTATGTATAGTCGTGCTTGAGCAACGGCGATTGATTTCGCCATCTGTCACGTTGACACTTAATATATCTCTGGCGGAAAGTGTTGGGATATCATCCTAATTATCTTTGCAGGTATCATCTCCTTGGTTAATGCATGATATAAGCCAAGTCTATCCCCTTAATGGTATTGAAACTATAGAAGTGGCCTCTAAGTGTTTCTCTAAGTGTCTCGTCCCGTTCACGCCAGTTGCTTTGCGAATCTCTTCTTAACGCACTCGATCTAAAATACGCACTTTTGAGTGTTGACCCTTTGAGTGTAACAGTGCTTGGTTGCAGGTAACGACGCCATCTGACCCACAAACTGACTCCACCGTTGGTAGCGACACCACATCCTCGAACGGACTCACCTTTAGACAGAAGTCGGGTCACCATAATAAAAAGATTAATGCTGGCAAATAAATTTTCTAATATTTTTGTTTATATTATTTTCAAAACTGTGTGATTACTGACATATTAAGAATATTGTAACTAAAAAAATATTGATAAATATCTGAAAATAAATATATAATAATAATATGTATATATGTGGACGATGCGAAAGATACCTGTAAGTCTAGAGAGGACTGGCGCTCTACTCTCTCTGCCTAGCGTAAGGGGCTCGGCGTGATGATATGTATGTAGGTCTGTAAGTCTAGAGAGGACTGGCGCTCTACCCTCTCTGCCTAGCGTGAGGGGCTCGGCGTGATGATATGTATGTAGGTCTGTAAGTCTAGAGAGGACTGGCGCTCTATTCTCTCTGCCTAGCGTGAGGGCTCGTCGTGATGATATGTATGTAGGTCTGTAAGTCTAGAGAGGACTGGCGCTATACTCTCTCTGCCTAGCGTGAGGGACTTGGCGTGATGATATGTATATATTAACTAATTTTTTTGACCGCGCTTCCATTTGCCTACAGAAGCGGTGTGAAGATATGTATGTTATTCAAAATTAATTAATTTAATAAATGTGTTTACTCCTCCATGAGTCGAAATATTTCCATATTTATTATCATATTGATTAATGTCACATCAGCTGTGTCAATATTTCGGAGTACATTAATTATCCTTAATTACAGTGACAGACGTTTTGGTAAAACGTGAGGGGCCTCTCACCTCTCACACGCCTCTTTTGTCTGTCTGTTTGACGTCATACTTGGGTAGTCGATAGAGGACGACGAATTGTCCACCGTGATGTCTACCTAGCTTATACTGACGCTTATACATCGACGGGGGATTCATGGAATCATGCAACCATAACTTGAAACCACACTTGTGGAAGCCGTGGTGGCCGCGTGGTTTGAGCAGTTTCCTGCGACATAAAGATCGCAAGTTCGAATCCCGACTGTACTAATGAGTTTTTCTGAACTTAAGTACAGTGATAAGTCACACCACGAGCTTTACGTTGAGGGAAAACATCGGGAGGAAACCGGCATACGTCTAAGAAGAAATTCAAAGGCGTATGTATAGTCGTGTTGGAGTAACGGCGATGGTCTCGCCATCTCTCACGTTGGCACCTAATATACCTCTGGCGAAATGTCGGTGTGTGGGTATTACCTATTCACCTCCGTCTACCCCTTCGGGGACCCTTGTGGGAAGGCGTGAGGATATATTATATAAATTGTCCCTCACGCTAGGCAGAGAGAGTAGAGCTCCAGTCCTCTCTAGACTTACAGACCTACATACATATCATCACGCCGAGTCCCTCACGCTAGGCAGAGAGAGCAGAGCGCCAGTCCTCTCTAGACTTACAGACCTACATACATATCATCACGCCGAGTCCCTCACGCTAGGCAGAGAGAGTAGAGCGCCAGTCCTCTCTAGACTTACAGACCTACATTCATATCATCAAGCCGATTCCCTCACGCTAGGCAGAGAGAGTAGAGCGCCAGTCCTCTCTAGACTTACAGACCTACATACATATCATCACGCCGAGTCCCTCACGCTAGGCAGAGAGAGTAGAGCGCCAGTCCTCTCTAGACTTACAGACCTACATACATATCATTACGCCGAGCCCCTCACGCTAGGCAGAGTGAGTAGAGCGCCAGTCCTCTCTAGACTTACAGACCTACATACATAGCATCACGCCGAGTCCCTCACGCTAGGTAGAGAGAGTAGAGCGCCAGTCCTCTCTAGACTTACAGACCTACATACATATCATCACGCCGAGCCCCTCACGCTAGGCAGAGAGAGTAGAGCGCCAGTCCTCTCTAGACTTACAGACCTACATACATATCATCACGCCGAGCCCCTCACGCTAGGCAGAGTGAGTAGAGCGCCAGTCCTCTCTAGACTTACAGACCTACATACATATCATCACGCCGAGCCCCTCACACTAGGCAGAGAGAGTAGAGCGCCAGTCCTCTCTAGACTTACAGACCTACATACATATCATCACGCCGAGCCCCTCACGCTAGGCAGAGTGAGTAGAGCGCCAGTCCTCTCTAGACTTACATACTTCCGCTTCATTTATATAGCTTGCAATGAAGTTTTTATAATTAAATAAAATATAATATATCCTCACGCCTTCCCACAAGGGTCCCCGAAGGGGTAGGCAGAGGTGTATAGGTAATACCCACACACCCACTTTCCGCCAGAGGTATATTAGGTGCCAATGTGACAGATGGCGAGTCCATCGCCGTTACTCAAGCACCACTATACATACGCCTTTGAATTTCTTCTCAGACGTATGCAGGTTTCCTCTCGATGTTTCACCGTAAAGCTCGTGGTGTGACTAATCACTGTACTTAAGTTCAGAAAAAACTCATTGGTACAGTCGGGATTCGAACTTGCGACCTTTGCGTCGCAGGCAACTGCTCGAATCACTCGGCCACCACGGCTTCATTTTTAGGTTCACGGTTTTTATAATTATAAAGGTAATATTTTCATATGATTTATCTTCCACGGTTAATAAGCAATTTGGTAGTCGTACGAGGTGTTAAAGTATTCCTCACAAATAGCGAGTAGTTATTTGACACAATACAGTTATTGTGTGTCGCATATAAAGGTTATTTTACATTTGCAATACTACTTAATATATATATTTTTTATATTCACGCCTTCCACGAGGACCTCCGAAGGGGTAAGCAGAGGTTACCACACACTTTCCGCCAACGATTTTAGGTGCCAACGTGACAGATGGCGTATATTATTTCAATCCCGACTGGATTGAGGAGATTTTCTACATTTAATTACAGTGAGGCACACCACGAGCTTTACGGTGAAGGAAAACAACGAGAGGAAACTTGTGTTGCGCCTGCACTGCGATACCATACCACTTATACGTCAGGACACGAGGAGGCGGCGTGGCCGAGAGGTCACAGCACCCGCCTGCCACGCAAACGGCGCGAGTTCCAATCCCGACTGGATTGAGGAGTTTATCTACATTTAATTACAGTGAGGCACACCACGAGCTTTTCCGGTGAAGGGAAACATCGAGAGGAAACCTGCATACGTCTGAGAAGACATTCAAAGGCGTATGGTTAGTCGTGCTTGAGTAACGGCGATGGACTCGCCATCTATACCTGCACACACCCATTTTCCGCCAGAGATATATTGTTACGATGGAAGGTTCTAGAGGTCTGGCCGTGTGAAAGCCATGCCATACAACAACACTAAGCCGGAAATATAGACAAAAGGAAGCAATATGTTCGCGCGGGCTGACGCGTCGCGATTTCCGCACCTGCGGGACCTCGCGCCTCAGCACGCACGGCCACCTGAGGGTCGGCCATACGCGCGGGAACTAATCGCCACAACCACCACCACCATCGACACCACCACCACCACCACCACCACCACCACCACAACGACTCCCCACTGACCGCGCTACGAAGACCACCTAGCCGCCGCCCGCTCGCAGGTCGTTAGCCGGGCCTCCCCCAGCGGGGTCTCACCCGGCTGGCTAGCACCGCACCGAGGGCGGCGTGAAGAAAGGAAACCCTAGCGCGGCCAGTCTTACTGGTTGCCCAGAGACAGGCGGCGCACACACCACCGGCCAGCACCTACAGGATGCAGGCAAACCAAATGACCCGTACGTAGTCACGTACGGCGATGGAAAACCTCTGTCAGGGGGCAACACGCCCCGATACAGATTCCTCCACCCCCTTGCGGGGGTGAGAGAAGGTTAACGGATGGACAGTTAGTTCAGTCACTTGAGTTAGTCAGGTCAGTTGAGTTCAGTTGATTCCGGAGTTGAGTTCAGTGCGAGTGATCACAAGTGTTTTATCAGTGACTATAGTGAGTGTACAGTGTTAGTGAAGTGTTTCAGTGTCTTGTGTTTACTGTGTTCTACTGTTACTGTGTTGTAGTGTACACAGAGTAGAAGTGTTTCAGTGCCTAGGGTTTACTGTGTTTTACTAGTACTGTGTTATAGTGAATAGTGCTATAGTGATAGTGTACTGATTTATCGTACAAGTTTCCGGAATTGTTCAGTGTTATAGAATAAAGTGTCGTTTAAGTGCGCCCGTAACAATATTTAATCTCTGGCGGAAAATGGGTGTGTATTACCTATATATGCCTAATGATCTGAAAAGAGTAACCATGGAGTTTCTTGCCGGTTCTTCTCCATGGAAACGACCAACCCGAACCGTGCTTCTTTTTCGACGTTTATAAGTGCCCACCTGGGCCTATGTGAAATAAAATGATTTTGATTTGATTTGATTTGATTTGACTATACACCTCTGCCTACCCCTTCGGGGACACTTATGGGAAGGCGTGAGGATATATATATATAC
Organism: Drepana falcataria; assembly: GCA_945859725.1. Classification (NCBI taxonomy): domain Eukaryota; kingdom Metazoa; phylum Arthropoda; class Insecta; order Lepidoptera; family Drepanidae; genus Drepana; species Drepana falcataria. The sequence goes on along the minus strand of OX243951.1, from coordinate 4,850,482 downwards.
TGTTCTTCAGTGGAGACCACGACTAGGCAAACGTAGTGTAGGACGCCCTCCGACCAGGTGGGATGACGATTTGCAAAGGACTGCTGGCAGATGCTGGATGCGGCAGGCTGAAGACAGGGCGCTATGGCGCTCATTAGGGGAGGCCTATGTCCAGCAGTGGACTAGAGTGGGCTGATGATGATGATGATGATGAAATATATATTCACGCCTAAAGTATTTTTACGAGTAATGAGCTCAATGATAAATCCTCTTAACATTATTGTCCCAGTTGGCCGTCTTTTTGGCATTCGCTTTGAATGCGACAAAACGATAAATCATTAATTTATTGTTGGTACAGGTGTACAAACACGCTTACAGACGCAACGCTATATATTCCACTGAAAACTGCAAAAAAAATTAATCCACAAAAACTGGACACAACATGGTGAGCTTCAATATACTTGTGCTCGCCGCTGTGGTAAGTAAATATCATCACGCGGTCCCTAACGGGGTAGGCAGGGGGTGTACTTTCATCAGTCTCTCCATACATGCTCTTGTTTCGTGTACTCTTGCCGTCCCGTCCTCGAGTGTCCGATCGATGTGATCCAGGTAGTTGGAACGTGTTCCTCTGCCTCTTGCACGCTTTCGCTTTGTATATCTGTTTCGTCAATCTTTCTTCAACGTAACATGCCTTTCTTCATCTTTACAATTACATAGTTCACGCCAGTTGTTTTGCGAATCTCTTCATTGCGGATTCGATCTGAAATTGTTATTAGGTAAATCATTATCATAGATGTCATCACGCCGAGTCCCTAACGGGGAAGGCAGAGAGTATAGAGCGCCAGTTCTCTCTAGACTTACATTATTACATACATACATACATATAATCACGCCTCTTTCCCGTAGGGGTAGGCAGAGACCACTTCTTTCCACTTGCTACGATCCTTACATACTTGTTTCGCTTCGTCCACTTTCATTATTCTCTTCATACATGTTCTTCGGTTTGGTTTAGGGTACTCTTGACCTGGCCTTTTTTCAAGACGTCCTTAATTTGGTCTAGAAACGTCCGCCTAGGTCCACCCCTTCTAACACTTTCATTCACACTCGCCTTATACACTTTTTTCGTCAATCGTTCTTCATTCATTCTCTCGACATGGCCAAACCATCTCAGCATACCTTTCTCAATTTTTGTCACTACATCTTCTTTCAGACCACAACGTTTCCTTATCTCACTATTTCTTATCCTGTCACTCAATTTTACTCCTATCATACTTCTTAACGCTCTCATCTCAACTGCATTTATTCGGCTTTCATGCTTCTTCTGCCATACCCAGCCAAACGAGCCTTTAAAGACACCTTCCGACTGCCCTTGAAGGAGTGCAAACCTCCATTCACCATGTTTCCTGCATTCACTCTTCTTTCAATAGGTATCACTCTCACATTATTAATTTATGAAATTACCATTGTTAAATATTTTTAATTGATTTTGAGGAACCTTTTTGAGTCCTCCTTTGGCAAGAATACTGGCGCATATTTCGCAAGATTGCGAGTTCGAATCCCAATTGTACCAATGAGTTTTTCTGAACAGAAAAGTGCACAAGTGCAAAAGAACACTGAAGTGATTAGTCATATCACGAGCTTTACGGTGAAAGAAAACTTCCAGACGAAACCAAGGTTACGCCTGCAGTGCGATACCATACCACTTATACGTCAGGACAAGAGGAGGCGGCGTGGCCGAGAGGTCACAGCACCCGCCTGCCACGCAAACGGCGCGAGTTCCAATCCCGACTGGATTGAGGAGTTTTTCTACATTTAATTACAGTAAGGCACACCACGAGCTTTACGGTGAAGGGAGACATCGAGAGGAAACCTCCATACGTTTGCGAAGCATCGTCTATTTTCATTTCTGAAACACATATAGTACGTTACGTTAATGCAATTCTACTCACCTTATCTTTCACAGCTGGTGGTAGTTGCAGCTAGTCCTTACCACCACAGACACGATGTTGGTCACCATAATGGTCACCACCTATCTCGAGGACCCCGCCAGTACAGGTGGAAACATCTTAGATATGTCCGCAGCAAGGATGTAAGTATAAGTATTAACAGTTATTCAAGCTTTCGCAAGGGTCTATAAGGAGGAGGGAGGGGGAGGTCTCCCTTGTGCTAGCACAGCGATCCTCCCAACACAAGGTCGGCACGCGAGTGATATCCCTGGTGTTGCAAGCGTCCATAGGCCTAGGTCACCGCGCTCCATCAGGCAGTAGGAGGGCCCCGTTCGTCCCTTGTGCTAGCGCAGCGATCCTCCCAACACAAGGTCGGCACGCGAGTGATATCCCTGGTGTTGCAAGCGTCCATAGGCCTAGGTCACCGCGCTCCATCAGGCAGTAGGAGGGCCCCGTTCGTCCCTTGTGCTAGCGCAGCGATCCTCCCAACACAAGGTCGGCACGCGAGTGATATCCCTGGTGTTGCAAGCGTCCATAGGCCTAGGTCACCGCGCTCCATCAGGCAGTAGGAGGGCCCCGTTCGTTCCTTGTGCTAGCGCAGCGATCCTCCCAACACAAGGTCGGCACGCGAGTGATACCCCTGGTGTTGCAAGCGTCCATAGGCCTAGGTCACCGCGCTCCATCAGGCAGTAGGGGGACCCGTTCGTCCCTTGTGCTAGCACAGCGATCCTCCCAACACAAGGTCGGCACGCGAGTGATACCCCTGGTGTTGCAAGCGTCCATAGGCCTAGGTCACCGCGCTCCATCAGGCAGTAGGGGGACCCGTTCGTCCCTTGTGCTAGCACAGCGATCCTCCCAACACAAGGTCGGCACGCGAGTGATACCCCTGGTGTTGCAAGCGTCCATAGGCCTAGGTCACCGCGCTCCATCAGGCAGTAGGGGGACCCGTTCGTCCCTTGTGCTAGCACAGCGATCCTCCCAACACAAGGTCGGCACGCGAGTGATACCCCTGGTGTTGCAAGCGTCCATAGGCCTAGGTCACCGCGCTCCATCAGGCAGTAGGGGGACCCGTTCGTCCCTTGTGCTAGCACAGCAATCCTCCCAACACAAGGTCGGCACGCGAGTGATATCCCTGGTGTTGCAAGCGTCCATAGGCCTAGGTCACCGCGCTCCATCAGGCAGTAGGAGGGCCCCGTTCGTCCCTTGTGCTAGCACAGCGATCCTCCCAACACAAGGTCGGCACGCGAGTGATACCCCTGGTGTTGCAAGCGTCCATAGGCCTAGGTCACCGCGCTCCATCAGGCAGTAGGGGGACCCGTTCGTCCCTTGTGCTAGCACAGCGATCCTCCCAACACAAGGTCGGCACGCGAGTGATACCCCTGGTGTTGCAAGCGTCCATAGGCCTAGGTCACCGCGCTCCATCAGGCAGTAGGGGGACCCGTTCGTCCCTTGTGCTAGCACAGCGATCCTCCCAACACAAGGTCGGCACGCGAGTGATACCCCTGGTGTTGCAAGCGTCCATAGGCCTAGGTCACCGCGCTCCATCAGGCAGTAGGGACCTGACCTTATCTTATCTTATCTTTTTTCTTTTCAGACTAAGGCGCCGCTTTACTGCTTGAGTGAGTATTAAATACAAGGTGGCTGTGAACAAGGAAAGGAAAACAAGTGAGGATATATAATATTATAATAATTACTTTTTCTTTTCTCATTTCAGGTCACTTTTCGGAAGCTCTGAAAAAAAGTGAGTAGATCTCAATTAATATGACACTAGCGCCCCGGCCCGGCTTCGCACGGGTGCGATATACATAGTCATAATATGTAAAAGATAAAAATGGTTTATCCTTTGGGTTATCCTTTACAGATAAATATATACCATCGCGGACTTTTTGATCGATCTTTTTAAGATATGCAATTCCGTAGTACATTAATTTGATCTATCTCGTAAGGCTTAGTCAGCGTTTGCGATTTAAGCGCACGAAAATATGTTAGTTACCTCACATTACCATATCGTGCTATATCGGTAAATGGGCAAATTCTAGAGCAAGTGAATGAATTTGTATATCTTGGAAGCATGTTCACACGAGATGGAAAGTATGAAAAAGATATTGAAAGAAGGATAACTGCCGGAAATAAGGTGAATGGAGCCATGTCGGCGTTGATGGGCAGTAAAAGTCTGAGCAAGAATGCTCGAGTTGCTGTCCACAACGCGATATTGGTACCTACCTTATTGTATGGCAGCGAATCCTGGGTATGTCAGAGGAAGTATGAAAATAGCTTGAATGCAGTCGAGATGCGATCTCTTCGAAAAATGTGCGGAGTAACGATTTTAGATCGAATCCGCAATGAAGAGATTCGCAAATCAACTGGCGTGAATGAGGGCGTGATTGTAAAGATGAAGAAAGGCATGTTACGTTGGTTTGGACACATAGAAAGGATGAGTGAAGAAAGATTGACGAAACAGATATACAGAGCAAAAGTGTGTGCAAGAAGAGGCAGAGGAAGGCCACGTTCCAACTACCTGGATCAAATCGATCGGACTCTCAAGGACGGGAACGTTAAGAGTACTCGAAACCGACGAGCATGTATGAAAAGACTGATGAATGTGGACGAAGCGAAAGAGGTATGTAAGTCTAGAGAGAACTGGCGCTCTATACTCTCTGCCTACCCCGTTAGGGACTTGTCGTGATGATATGTATGTATGTATGTAAGTACTTCACATTACAAAAGATTGAATTTTTCGTATTTTCTGTACTATAATATGTATGTATTTTACATATAAACCTTCCTCTTGAATCACTCTATCTATTGCTGAAAACTGCATTGAAATACCTGCGTTCCTCACGCGTTCAATTGGTATTGATAACTGATCTCTGGGTATTGATAATATCAGAGACTAGCGGTTCGTCCCGGCTATGCTCGGGTGGTCATAAGACTTTTTTTATAAATGAAAATATAGCCTATGTCACTCAGGGTGAATGTAGCTTTCCAATGGTGAAAGAATTTTCCAAATCGGTTCAGTACTTTCGGAGCCTATTCAATACAAACAATCAAATTTTTCAAAATTTTAATAGTACATGTAGCGCCATCTTGTCAAATTTTGATATGTTTAATTTTCTTATAATTTTTTTTCCTTACAGAAAACACCGGGAATGCTAGAGAAGTCTTCAGCTTTTTAGGGAAATCATGTAAGTTAATATCGCATTGTCTGTTAACATACTTAAATATACTCTGCCTACCCCGTGAGAGACTCGCCGTGATGATATGTATGTACTTAAATCAAGAAATGTGGAGTTTTGAGTGTTCTGCAAGACTAAGATTGCAAACTCGTATATCTGACTGTACTAATGAGCACTGCATATATCTGAGAAGACATTCAAAGGCGTATGTCAAATATTTTATTTCACGCCTTTTTCCCGTAGGTCGGCAGATACCACTTTGTAAATTATCTATAAAGGTTCACGGTTCAGGTTGGTCGTTTCCATGGAGAAGAACCGGCAACCATGTAATGCATTTATTGTGTTATATAAGTTTACTTGTAGTTAAGTGGCTTCTAGCTTTCTGGCTAAGTAGCTGTAAGAAGATAATAAATAAATAAATATTATTATGTTGCGCATAAATAAATTACGCAGCAAATTGGAAGCTGGCGCATGCGTATGGAATCCTTACGAGAAGAAGTACATACTACTCTTAGATAAGGTACAAAAAGCGTTCCTAAGGTTTCTATACAAGCATGTGTATGGGTACTATCCATACTTGTATCCTACAAAGTATCTCCAGGGCTGCTTAGGGTATAACTCCTTAGAGGTGAGAAGGAACTGTGACCAGATGTCAACTGTGTGCAAGGTGCTTCGTGGAAGTATTAATGCCCCTGAATTACTCGAAGAGCTCACAAAAACATTTGTGCCTGACAACTACACACGCGCCAGGAAACACAGGCTCTTTTCCATATCGGCTTGTCGTAGTAAGTCGCGATCATACTCTCCCGTCCCTCGCACTCTCTCTGCGTTCAATGATCTCTTGGAGTCCAACTCTGATTGCGATTTGTTTGCGGATGGATGGCAGACTATTATGTCGGCACGTCTGGAGTATTGGGAGGCGATTGTATGAATGTTGTTTAATATATATTTTCATTAGTGTTGTGTATATGCTGTGTATATAATTTTACACATTTAGAGTAATTGGCTACTGGCCGTTCTTATGTGTATTTCATAATAATAAAATAATAAAAAATAATAATGTTACAGCATTAGTACTTAATTTTTTTTTATTTATTTATTTATTTCAGGCAACGAGGCCCATAGACATATAATAATACCATATAAAATTAAATATAAAATACTATAAATAACAATTACAATATTCTTTTGATTAATTCACACGTAATGTTGTCGACGCGTGGCTCGGGGTGTTGCGTATCCGGCCTTTGAATCGCCGGAAGAATACACCTTTCGGCCAAAATTCAATTATGGGGAAGGAGTGTTGATAATTTAATTCCTTTGTTACAGTGAAACAGTCAACTTTTGACGGCTCCATAAGCGGATATTTGATGAGTAAGTTCTATCGCTTAATAAGTTAATTTAAGCAAAAAAATAATTGCTGATTGGATCACGATCACGATTAGTCACACCGAGAGCTTTACGGTGAAGGAAAACATTGAGAGGAAACCTGCCTCCAATTGTGAACCATTCTCGAATCCACCTGAAGAAACACAGAAAATTTCATTTAAATCGGCCGCCGTTAACGATTCTATAAATGACATACAGACAAACATTCATTTTTATATATATATATACTAGCTGTGCCCGCGACTTCGCCCGCGTGGAATTTAACACAAAGAAATTGTTCAGTTTCTAAAATAAAAGTGGTCTAAGTTATTCCTTTTTATATCAGCTATCTGCCAGTGAAAGTCCCGTCAAAATCGGTCCAGTCGTTTCAGAGATTAGTCGGAACAAACAGACGGACAGACAAAAATTGTTAAAAAATACATTTTGTTATATGTACCGTGTATACATCCATCCATATGCAGTTAGTAAAAAGTGGTTATTTTCATATTAATATTATTAAAGTAAAACGATGTGCTTACTGACACAGCTTTATTTTAGGAATAAAGAGGTACACACTAAAAAGTATTCCATAGACAAGATATCATTAAGCAAAAATTATACCATAGACCAACTTGATGTGTTTATAATTACAAAGCTACTTTTATATTGCCAACAAAGATGGCGCTAGCGTTTATATAATAATACAATGAAAAAGGATTTCGATATAAATAATAACAATTACAAACAGACACTCCAATTTTATTTATTTGCATAGATAATAATATGCAATTTCCTGCAGGCAGCGCGCGAGCGATACCACTGGTGTTGCAAGTGTCCGCGGCGGTAGCCGCTTACCATCAGGCGACCGCATGCTTGTGTGATGATAATTAAGGAATCCGTTTTGTGTTTCAGCTATTAAAGGCTTCTCAGAAATCATCGACTTCCGTTTCCCCAGGCGTAAGTATTACACCTATAGTTTATATATATATTAACTTACTAGCTGTGCTCGCGACTTCGTCCGCGTGGACTTTAACTAAAAGCTATTATTCAGTTCCTAAAACAAAGCCTAGTTATTTCTTATTACATCAGCTCTCTGCTAGTGAAAGTCTTGGCAAAATCGGTTCAGCCGTTTGAGTGATTAGCCGGAACAAACAGACACGCAGACAAAAATGTGGCCTGTGATCCTAGGTGAATCCTAGGTAGAAATGTTGATGGCTTTTCAATTTTCAGCCAAATCGGTTCAGCCGTTTTGCCGTGTAAGAGCAACAAATATCCAAACTTTTGCCTTTTTAATATTAGTAAGGTTACGACTATCGATAAAATGAATCAGCACATAATTTCAAAATTTTTAATTAATACTTAATTAAAAATAATAAATTTGAGAACACATTCAAAGGCGTATGTATAGTCGTGCTTGAATAACGGCGATGGACCGCCATCTGCACTTAAATATATCTCTGGCCGAAAGTGGGTGTGTGGGTATTACCTATACACCTCTGCCTACCCCTTTGGGGACCCTTGTGGGAAGGCGTGAGGATATATAAGTTAATAATAATAATAATATATATATAAATTAGTAGTTATATCAATTGAGAAGTCTGAAAAATCTTTTTTTTTCTTGCAGTTGGAACTTTCTTCAGGGAGGGTAAGTAAGCTTGTCTCTGTACTGGGATAAATGATGAAGAAACTCGGTGACGAATGATGAAGAAGGTCCACTGTCGATAAGAAGTTGCTTTGGCCAGTACCTCCACCTTACAGAAGGTCGCAGCCAAATGTCACTGCTAGTGTAGTGTTGTGTTCCTGCGGTGAGTGGGGTTGGCAGAACTGCACGAGGAATGGCAAGCAGCTGGAGAGAGATGGAGCACAACTAACTGGGGCAGTACCTCCACCTTACAGAAGTTCGCAGCCAAATGAAACAGCTTGTGTTTTTTTTTATGTTTCATGGAATTGCGCAGCTCAAATACATTTGTTGATACAGCTTTACTGTTCAATGCCCGTTTATTGAATTGATGAATTGTATGAACAGTAATCAAATAATTTTCCAATGATCATATTATGTAATTTCCAACAAAAATATGTAAGAGTTGCGGTGGCCGAGTGGTTTGAGTAGTACCTGGAACACAAAGATCGCAAGTTCGAACCCCGACTGTACCAATGAGCTTTTCTAAACTTAAGTACAGTGATTGGTCACACCACGAGCTTTACGGTGAAGGAAAACATCGAAAGGAAACCTGCATACGTCTGAGAAGACATTCAAAGGCGTATGTATAGTCGTGATTGAGTAACGGCGATGGACTCGCCATCTGTCACGTTGGCGCGTTAGTTCCCACGGTACAAGCTTTGCTTACTTTGGGACTAGATACATTTTTCGTGGACTCTTCACAAGGGTAGAAGTAAGGGAGGTAGGGCATAACGGGTTTCCCGTTCGAATTTGTATCTGCCCGACTGGGGCAGGACCTCCACCTTATAGAAGTCCGTAGCCAAATAACCCAATTTATTGTGTTGTGTTCCTACGCGGTGAATAAGGTTTCCAGTAATGAGCTCCTTGGGGAGGGGGGAGGATTGTTACATTGTGTTGGAAGCAGAGGGATTAAACCTTATGCTGCCAATGCACTATAAGTCCCTGAACACAGAGTGACAGCGTGCTAGTGATACTTCGGTATCGTGAGCGTAAATAGGCTGCGGTAACCGTTTCCCATCAGGTGGGCTGTATGCTTGTTTGCCACTCTTGATGTATAAATCTGTGTTTCAGCTATCATCGGAATATTCAGAATACTTCTGTGCGTCCAAGATCTCGCCACGTTCCTCGGAAAATTCTTGGTCCACGCCAGAGGTACGTGTGTGAAAAAAATATTTATTTACATACATATCATCACACCAGTTCTCTCTAGACTTACATACCTCTTTCGCTTCGTCTACTTACATCCATCAGTCTCTCCATACATGCTCTTGTGTCGAGTACTCTTGCCATCCCCGACCTAGTGTCTGATCGATGTAATCCAGGTAGTTGGAACGTGTTCCTCTGCTTCTTGCACACATTCGCTTTGTATATCTGTTTCCTCAATCTTTATACAAATAACATACATTTTAATATGATATTAACTTTCATATTCATTAATCTCTATTAAGTAAAAGTAGTAGTAAAAAAAAGTTGTTAATAGTCGATATTTATACACACAAAAATCACGTTTCTAAAATAGCGCCATCTAGTGACGTTTTGTGGTACATGCACTTGATTTTGTTGTCGATATGGTACCGCAAAATTATACTAGATGACGCTGTAATAAATTACTTATTTTTCACTGTGGTCTGAACCAGGTCACCACCCGGAGATCTGCAGCGAAGGTTACGGAAGCAAGTGGGGGTTGGCTCGTTACAACGGAGGGTTCAGTAGCGTCAGCGCTATCATTCAACATGGCCGCCTCAATACGTTACACTTGGAATGCGAAAAGATTATCAAATCTCGTGGCGGTTTTGACAGTTTATCAGGTGAGTGTTTTAATATAATTTCATCCTTATGTTATTTAATAAAAATGTAGACCTGTAATGGTGAAAGAAATTTTAAAATGGGTCGAGTGGATTTCGAGTTCCTCCTCTTAATGCTCCTAATGAAAAAAATCCTCTTAATGATCTTAGTTTAGGATGACAAGCATGTGCAGTAATCGGTTACCGGCACCGATGAATTACATTTTAATTGATTTATCATATTAATAGTTTCCCCTAAAACCATGTTTCCACGTGAGTATTACTCCCTTTAATAATGTCGTCATTGTGTCATCTTTGGAGCTATTTATTGTATTGCATCGTCACGAGGATATATTCACAACACCCCAACTTCTGGAAGACAACTGTTCTATTTTCAGCCATATATATATATGGCTATATATATATATATATATGCTTTGGACGTGACAATGTCTAATAAACCACCTGCATGCATGAAATAGGATAACTCATTGTCCCGTTACGCCTGTTACGCTAATTGTCCCGTTACGATCAGAGCGAGAGCGCTACACGAGCGAGCGAAAGGCACGATCTTGTAATGACGTTGTCACGTTAAACTGTGGTCCGTAAACAGACGTTACAGACAACTAATTTTCTGTTCCAGTATCTGACAGGCTGATCGTCCAGAACATTTATGACATTCTTCTTCTGTTGAAAGGTAGGTATTACTTGTAATTAAACTCAGATTGGTAGCACTGTGGCAAATTCAGAATATTCTTATCTTTATTTATTTATCTGTATCTTATCTTTCTTTGATGTTTCAGATGGAAACAGGAAATGGTCGCATGAAGACATGCGTATACTAGCGAAGAAGAGTAAGTATTACTTTCTAGTAGAGCGCCAGTCCTATCTAGACTTACAGACATACATACATATCATCACGCCGAGCCCCTCACGCTAGGCAGAGAGAGTAGAGCGCCAGTCCTCTCTAGACTTACAGACCTACATACATATCATCACGCCGAGCCCCTCACGCTAGGCAGAGAGAGTAGAGCGCCAGTCCTCTCTAGACTTACAGACCTACATACATATCATCACGCCGAGCCCCTCACGCTAGGCAGAGAGAGTAGAGCGCCAGTCCTATCTAGACTTACAGACCTACATACATATCATCACGCCGAGCCCCTCACGCTAGGCAGAGAGAGTAGTGCGCCAGTCCTCTCTAGACTTACAGACCTACATACATATCATCACGCCGAGCCCCTCACGCTAGGCAGAGAGAGTAGAGCGCCAGTCCTCTCTAGACTTACAGACCTACATACATATCATCACGCCGAGCCCCTCACGCTAGGCAGAGAGAGTAGAGCGCCAGTCCTCTCTAAACTTACAGACCTACATACATATCATCACGCCGAGCCCCTCACGCTAGGCAGAGAGAGAAGAGCGCCAGTCCTCTCTAGACTTACAGACCTACATACATATCATCACGCCGAGCCCCTCACGCTAGGCAGAGAGAGTAGAGCGCCACTCCTCTCTAGACTTACAGACCTACATACATATCACCACGCCGAGTCCCTCACGCTAGGCAGAGAGAGTAGAGCGCCAGTCCTCTCTAGACTTACAGACCTACATACATATCACCCCGCCGAGCCCCTCACGCTAGGCAGAGAGAGTAGAGCGCCAGTCCTCTCTAGACTTACAGACCTACATACATATCACCACGCCGAGCCCCTCACGCTAGGCAGAGAGAGTAGAGCGCCAGTCCTCTCTAGACTTACAGACCTACATACATATCATCACGCCGAGCCCCTCACGCTAGGCAGAGAGAGTAGAGCGCCAGTCCTCTCTAGACTTACAGACCTACATACATATCACCACGCCGAGCCCCTCACGCTAGGCAGAGAGAGTAGAGCGCCAGTCCTCTCTAGACTTACAGACCTACATACATATTATCACGCCGAGCCCCTCACGCTAGGCAGAGAGAGAAGAGCGCCAGTCCTCTCTAGACTTACAGACCTACATACATATCATCACGCCGAGCCCCTCACGCTAGGCAGAGAGAGTAGAGCGCCAGTCCTCTCTAGACTTACAGACCTACATACATATCACCACGCCGAGTCCCTCACGCTAGGCAGAGAGAGTAGAGCGCCAGTCCTCTCTAGACTTACAGACCTACATACATATCATCACGCCGAGCCCCTCACGCTAGGCAGAGAGAGTAGAGCGCCAGTCCTCTCTAGACTTACAGACCTACATACATATCATCACGCCGAGCCCCTCACGCTAAGCAGAGAGAGTAGAGCGCCAGTCCTCTCTAGACTTACAGACCTACATACATATCATCACGCCGAGCCCCTCACGCTAGGCAGAGAGAGTAGAGCGCCAGTCCTATCTAGACTTACAGACCTACATACATATCATCACGCCGAGCCCCTCACGCTAGGCAGAGAGAGTAGAGCGCCAGTCCTCTCTAGACTTACAGACCTACATACATATCATCACGCCGAGCCCCTCACGCTAGGCAGAGAGAGTAGAGCGCCAGTCCTCTCTAGACTTACAGACCTACATACATATCATCACGCCGAGCCCCTCACGCTAGGCAGAGAGAGTAGAGCGCCAGTCCTCTCTAAACTTACAGACCTACATACATATCATCACGCCGAGCCCCTCACGCTAGGCAGAGAGAGATGAGCGCCAGTCCTCTCTAGACTTACAGACCTACATACATATCATCACGCCGAGCCCCTCACGCTAGGCAGAGAGAGTAGAGCGCCAGTCCTCTCTAGACTTACAGACCTACATACATATCACCACGCCGAGTCCCTCACGCTAGGCAGAGAGAGTAGAGCGCCAGTCCTCTCTAGACTTACAGACCTACATACATATCACCCCGCCGAGCCCCTCACGCTAGGCAGAGAGAGTAGAGCGCCAGTCCTCTCTAGACTTACAGACCTACATACATATCACCACGCCGAGCCCCTCACGCTAGGCAGAGAGAGTAGAGCGCCAGTCCTCTCTAGACTTACAGACCTACATACATATCATCACGCCGAGCCCCTCACGCTAGGCAGAGAGAGTAGAGCGCCAGTCCTCTCTAGACTTACAGACCTACATACATATCACCACGCCGAGCCCCTCACGCTAGGCAGAGAGAGTAGAGCGCCAGTCCTCTCTAGACTTACAGACCTACATACATATTATCACGCCGAGCCCCTCACGCTAGGCAGAGAGAGAAGAGCGCCAGTCCTCTCTAGACTTACAGACCTACATACATATCATCACGCCGAGCCCCTCACGCTAGGCAGAGAGAGTAGAGCGCCAGTCCTCTCTAGACTTACAGACCTACATACATATCACCACGCCGAGTCCCTCACGCTAGGCAGAGAGAGTAGAGCGCCAGTCCTCTCTAGACTTACAGACCTACATACATATCATCACGCCGAGTCCCTCACGCTAGGCAGAGAGAGTAGAGCGCCAGTCCTCTCTAGACTTACAGACCTACATACATATCATCACGCCGAGCCCCTCACGCTAGGCAGAGAGAGAAGAGCGCCAGTCCTCTCTAGACTTACAGACCTACATACATATCATCACGCCGAGCCCCTCACGCTAGGCAGAGAGAGTAGAGCGCCAGTCCTCTCTAGACTTACAGACCTACATACATATCATCACGCCGAGCCCCTCACGCTAGGCAGAGAGAGTAGAGCGCCAGTCCTCTCTAGACTTACAGACCTACATACATATCACCACGCCGAGTCCCTCACGCTAGGCAGAGAGAGTAGAGCGCCAGTCCTCTCTAGACTTACAGACCTACATACATATCATCACGCCGAGTCCCTCACGCTAGGCAGAGAGAGTAGAGCGCCAGTCCTCTCTAGACTTACAGACCTACATACATATCATCACGCCGAGTCCCTCACGCTAGGCAGAGAGAGTAGAGCGCCAGTCCTCTCTAGACTTACAGATCTTCGCGGATATCATAAATGCGGATGTGTGTTTGTCGTCATTATGAAGTTTGCGCACACTTTGTAATAGACAAATACACTATTTCTCGAGTTTGCAGCTTATCTGAGTATAGATAGTGCCATCCACGAAGACAAGCCCCCCCAATGTCTAGTCGAGGGGGTCGCGGCATGCGGGCAGTATGACCCGAGGCTATTAATTGTAGTGTGCGTGTGCACTCATAGGTAATCAGTGTGTACCGACAATACTCACACATTACACTGTTAACTATAGGGGAGGATAGTGGGGCGCGTCTTCGTGGATGACACTAGCTATAATACTATGTATGAGAAAATTTGTGTGTATTGTATTTTCCTCTTTCACGCATAAACTACTGAAGGAAACTGGATGAAATTTGGCATAGGGATAGATTGTTAGCTGGAATTATTCAAATATTTACCCTATATACCCTATTACATGCCTATAAGTATATATTTTATATTTACAGGTATCACCGTATGCGGAGGCATTGCCTACAGCTACAATGCCGAGTGTAAGTAAATTTATCTCCACGCCTTTTAACAAGAGTCCCGAAGCGGTAGGCAGAATTGGTAGATAGTACCCACACGCCCACTTTCCACCGGTGATTTATTAAGGTGCAGTGACAGATGGCGAGTCCATCGCCGTTACTCAAGCACGACTATTCATACGCCTTTGAATGTCTTCTCAGACGTATGCAGGTTTCCTCTCGATGTTTCCCTTCACCGTAAAGCTCGTGGTGCCTCAATCCAGTCGGGATTGGAACTCGCGCCGTTTGCGTGGCAGGCGGGTGCTGTGACCTCTCGGCCACGCCGCCTCCTCTTGTCCTGACGTATAAGTGGTATGGTATCGCAGTGCAGGCGCAACCCTCGTTTCCTCTCGATGTTTCCCTTCACCGTAAAGCTCGTGGTGTGCCTCACTGTAATCAAATGTAGAAAAACTCCTCAATCCAGTCGGGATTGGAACTCACGCCGTTTGCGTGGCAGGCGGGTGCTGTGACCTCTCGGCCACGCCGCCTCCTCTTGTCCTGACGTATAAGTGGTATGGTATCGCAGTGCAGGCGCAACCCTCGTTTCCTCTCGATGTTTCCCTTCACCGTAAAGCTCGTGGTGTGCCTCACTGTAATTAAATGTAGAAAAACTCCTCAATCCAGTCGGGATTGGAACTCGCGCCGTTTGCGTGGCAGGCGGGTGCTGTGACCTCTCGGCCACGCCGCCTCCTCTTGTCCTGACGTATAAGTGGTATGGTATCGCAGTGCAGTCGCTCAGTTCCACTCGATGTTTTCCTTATAAATCGGGTTTCCAAGCAATCTTGAATTTCCTTGCCACTACTCAGTACTGGATTTATCATAATTAAGGATTCTATTTTATTTACAGTTGCTGAAGACTTCGTTTCAGGTAAGCCTTATTTGAACACCTGATGGGAAGCGGTTACCGTAACCTATTTACGCTCACAATACCGAAGTATCACTTGTGCGTTGTAGCTATGCTGGCAGCGTAATGGGACAATATAAAAATCCTCCCCCAAGGAGCTCATTATTGTAAACCTTATCCGAAGCGCAGGAACACAACACAAACAATAGTGTTATTTGGCTACGGATTTCGGAAGGAGGCCCTGCCCCAGTCGGGCAGATACAAATTCGATAGGGAAATCCGTTATGCCCTGCCTCTCTCGAATTTTATTTCATTGATAATTTTCTTCAACAAGGTTATATGTAGAAATAAAAACTCCAAAAATTCTGATCCTTTCTAGAATATAGCCTAACTTCTATAAATCGGTCGAGTAGTTTCTGAATTAATAATTACACACAAACAAACAAAATTTTTTTTATAATCTATATCTGTACTTAATATTAAAAAGCTGAACAGTCTGTTTGTTTGAACGCGCTAATCTCAGGAACTACTGGTTGGAGTTGAAAAAATATTTTTGTGTTGGATAGTCCATTTCTCTAGGAAGGCTTTAGGCTATATATAACATCACGCTACGGCCAATAGGAGCGAAGCATAAATGAATAATGTTGCCAGAACGGGAAAAAATATTCCTTTCGAGAGAGAGCTTCCGTTGCGTGCGCTGCGTAAACGGTTTTAGTTACACAAATTTCATGTATGAGGGAATTGTTCCTCTTTAAAAGTTCTAAAAAAAAGTCCGCGACAGCATATGTCTATCTTTTAAGATTGACTCACTATAACCTTTTTTATGGCAATTAAGTCCGCGATGGGCTCCTAAGCAACTAAACCGATTTCAATCAAATTTGCACACCGTGTGCAGTTTGATCCAACTTAAAAGATAGGACATTCACAATCACAATTGGACCCGATAGGTGGCGCTGCGATCGTATTTCAGGAAATTGTACTGTTTCACCCGGGCGAAGCTGGGAGGGAAAGCTAGTATTAGATAAGATTTACTAGACGTGTTATTGTTAACATTAAAATTAGTAGAATGATTGTGTTTTTTTAAATTTCCAGGACTATTCTCTTATATTACCGACGCTTTGAAGTCAAATAATTTGGGTGAGTAACCATACTTAAGTATATTTCTTCACGCCTTTCCATAAGTGTCCCCAAAGGGGTAGGCAGACGTGTATAGGTAGTACCCACACACCCACTGTCCGCCAGAGATATATATATATATTGCATATGTGTTGAAAAGAAATCCAAATTTATTATTTAGCCTTATTAGGCTAGTGTCAATTTAGCGTCAAAGTCTTTTAAAACTTTTTTATAAAAAATGCAACAGATGCAAAACAACAGTTGTTAAAACATGTTACGGAACATGTAGCAATACAATGAAATACAGCGAATAAAATAATGAATTCTTAGTTTAGAATTTGTCAGTAGAAATTCACGTTTCCACGTGAGTATTACTCCCTTTATTAACGTCTTCATTGTGTCATCTTTGGAGTTATTTGTTGTATTGCATCGTCACGAGGATATATTCACAACACACTGTAATTTCTAGAAGAGGACTGTTCTATTACTGAGACACCTGTATGTGAGAATATGTATGTATTATATATAATATATCTCTAATGCAAGGATCCCCGAAGGGGTGGGAAGTTCTGTGTACGCACTACGCACACACCCATTTTGTATCAGAGATACATTTTAGGTGCAGTGACAGATGTCGAGTCCATCGCCGTTACTCAAGCACGACTATACATACGCCTTTGAATGTCTTCTCAGACGTATGCAGGTTTCTCGATGTTTTCCTTCACCGTAAAGCTCGTTATGAGACTAATCACTTTACTTAAGTTCAGATAAACTCATCGGTACAGTCGGTATTCGAACTTGCGATCTTTGTGTCGCAGGCAACTACTCGAACCGCTCCGCTACCACGGTTTTATTATACATACATAATGTATTTAAAGTTATAATTTCAGAAATTACCGAGTCTGAACGAAACGAGGTCTATTCTGAGGTGACGAAATGTACGGAGTTCGATCTTGATGGGGTCATTGATGACGACAAAGACTCGACCACAGACGTAAGCCAACAGGATACTGAACAAAACGATGACACCTCATCTAAGACTAACACACGTTTCACACAGGAGTCTAGCTCTGATCACGCGTCTAGCTCTGATCGCGCGTCTAGCTCTGATCACTCGTCTAGCTCTAGCTCCTCTAGCTCTCATAAATCAGGAAGTAGAAAAGATTCTTCTACAAAAGACCAAAACCAAAAGACCTCAGAGTCTTCTAACCAATACCAGAAGACCATGTCTACTAGCAGCGAGACAGGATCCACCGAAGATTATAGCAAACAGACCAAGTCTACTGGCAACAAGTCAGGATCCACCAAAGATAATAGCAAAGATACCAAGTCTTCTGGCAGCAAGTCAGGATCCACCGAAGATTATAGCAAACAGACCAAGTCTTCTGGCAGGAAGTCAGGATCCACCGAAGATTATAGCAAACAGACCAAGTCTTCTGGCAACAAGTCAGGACCCACCAAAGATAATAGCAAAGATACCAAGTCTTCTGGCAGCAAGTCAGGATCCACCGAAGATTATAGCAAAGATACCAAGTCTTCTGGCAGGAAGTCAGGATCCACCGAAGATTATAGCAAAGATACCAAGTCTTCTGGCAGGAAGTCAGGATCCACCGAAGATTATAGCAAACAGACCAAGTCTTCTGGCAGCAAGTCAGGATCCACCGAAGATTATAGCAAACAGACCAAGTCTTCTGGCAGCAAGTCAGGATCCACCGAAGATTATAGCAAACAGACCAAGTCTTCTGGCAGCAAGTCAGGATCCACCGAAGATTATAGCAAACAGACCAAGTCTACTGGCAACAAGTCAGGATCCACCAAAGATAATAGCAAAGATACCAAGTCTTCTGGCAGCAAGTCAGGATCCACCGAAGATTATAGCAAACAGACCAAGTCTTCTGGCAGGAAGTCAGGATCCACCGAAGATTATAGCAAACAGACCAAGTCTTCTGGCAACAAGTCAGGATCCACCAAAGATAATAGCAAAGATACCAAGTCTTCTGGCAGGAAGTCAGGATCCACCGAAGATTATAGCAAAGATACCAAGTCTTCTGGCAGCAAGTCAGGATCCACCGAAGATTATAGCAAAGATACCAAGTCTTCTGGCAGGAAGTCAGGATCCACCGAAGATTATAGCAAAGATACCAAGTCTTCTGGCAGGAAGTCAGGATCCACCGAAGATTATAGCAAACAGACCAAGTCTTCTGGCAGCAAGTCAGGATCCACCGAAGATTATAGCAAACAGACCAAGTCTTCTGGCAGCAAGTCAGGATCCACCGAAGATTATAGCAAACAGACCAAGTCTTCTGGCAGCAAGACAGGATCCACCGAAGATTATAGCAAACAGACCAAGTCTTCTGGCAGCAAGTCAGGGTCCACCGAAGATTATAGCAAACAGACCAAGTCTACTGGCAACAAGTCAGGATCCACCGAAGATAATAGCAAAGATACCAAGTCTTCTGGCAGCGAGACAGGAACCACCGAAGATAATAGCAAAGATACCAAGTCTTCTGGCAGCGAGACAGGATCCACCGAAGATTATAGCAAACAGACCAAGTCTACTGGCAGCAAGACAGGATCCACCGAAGATTATAGCAAACAGACCAAGTCTTCTGGCAACAAGTCAGGATCCACCGAAGATAATAGCAAAGATACCAAGTCTTCTGGCAGCGAGACAGGATCCACCGAAGATTATAGCAAACAGACCAAGTCTTCTGGCAGCAAGTCAGGATCCACCGAAGATTATAGCAAACAGACCAAGTCTTCTGGCAGCAAGTCAGGATCCACCGAAGATAATAGCAAACAGACCAAGTCTTCTGGCAGCAAGACAGGATCCACCGAAGATTATAGCAGACAGACCAAGTCTTCTGGCAACAAGTCAGGATCCACCGAAGATAATAGCAAAGATACCAAGTCTTCTGGCAGCGAGACAGGATCCACCGAAGATTATAGCAAACAGACCAAGTCTTCTGGCAGCAAGTCAGGATCCACCGAAGATTATAGCAAACAGACCAAGTCTTCTGGCAGCAAGTCAGGATCCACCGAAGATTATAGCAAACAGACCAAGTCTTCTGGCAGCAAGACAGGATCCACCGAAGATTATAGCAGACAGACCAAGTCTTCTGGCAACAAGTCAGGATCCACCGAAGATAATAGCAAAGATACCAAGTCTTCTGGCAGCGAGACAGGATCCACCGAAGATTATAGCAAACAGACCAAGTCTACTGGCAGCAAGACAGGATCCACCGAAGATTATAGCAAACAGACCAAGTCTTCTGGCAACAAGTCAGGATCCACCGAAGATAATAGCAAAGATACCAAGTCTTCTGGCAGCGAGACAGGATCCACCGAAGATTATAGCAAACAGACCAAGTCTTCTGGCAGCAAGACAGGATCCACCGAAGATTATAGCAAACAGACCAAGTCTTCTGGCAACAAGTCAGGATCCACCGAAGATAATAGCAAAGATACCAAGTCTTCTGGCAGCGAGACAGGATCCACCGAAGATTATAGCAAACAGACCAAGTCTACTGGCAGCAAGACAGGATCCACCGAAGATTATAGCAAACAGACCAAGTCTTCTGGCAACAAGTCAGGATCCACCGAAGATAATAGCAAAGATACCAAGTCTTCTGGCAGCGAGACAGGATCCACCGAAGATTATAGCAAACAGACCAAGTCTTCTGGCAGCGAGACAGGATCCACCGAAGATTATAGCAAACAGACCAAGTCTTCTGGCAGCAAGTCAGGATCCACCGAAGATTATAGCAAACAAACCAAGTCTTCTGGCAGCAAGTCAGGATCCACCGAAGATTATAGCAAACAAACCAAGTCTTCTGGCAGCGAGACAGGATCCACCGAAGATTATAGCAAACAGACCAAGTCTTCTGGCAGCAAGTCAGGATCCACCGAAGATTATAGCAAACAAACCAAGTCTTCTGGCAGCGAGACAGGATCCACCGAAGATTATAGCAAACAGACCAAGTCTTCTGGCAGCAAGTCAGGATCCACCGAAGATTATAGCAAACAAACCAAGTCTTCTGGCAGCAAGTCAGGATCCACCGAAGATTATAGCAAACAAACCAAGTCTTCTGGCAGCGAGACAGGATCCACCGAAGATTATAGCAAACAGACCAAGTCTTCTGGCAGCAAGTCAGGATCCACCGAAGATTATAGCAAACAAACCAAGTCTTCTGGCAGCGAGACAGGATCCACCGAAGATTATAGCAAACAGACCAAGTCTTCTGGCAGCAAGTCAGGATCCACCGAAGATTATAGCAAACAGACCAAGTCTTCTGGCAGCAAGTCAGGATCCACCGAAGATTATAGCAAACAGACCAAGTCTTCTGGCAGCAAGTCAGGATCCACCGAAGATTATAGCAAACAGACCAAGTCTTCTGGCAGCAAGTCAGGATCCACCGAAGATTATAGCAAACAGACCAAGTCTTCTGGCAACAAGTCAGGATCCACCGAAGATAATAGCAAAGATACCAAGTCTTCTGGCAGCGAGACAGGATCCACCGAAGATTATAGCAAACAGACCAAGTCTACTGGCAGCAAGACAGGATCCACCGAAGATTATAGCAAACAGACCAAGTCTTCTGGCAACAAGTCAGGATCCACCGAAGATAATAGCAAAGATACCAAGTCTTCTGGCAGCGAGACAGGATCCACCGAAGATTATAGCAAACAGACCAAGTCTTCTGGCAGCAAGTCAGGATCCACCGAAGATTATAGCAAACAGACCAAGTCTTCTGGCAGCAAGTCAGGATCCACCGAAGATTATAGCAAACAGACCAAGTCTTCTGGCAGCGAGACAGGATCCACCGAAGATTATAGCAAACAGACCAAGTCTTCTGGCAGCGAGTCAGGATCCACCGAAGATTATAGCAAACAGACCAAGTCTTCTGGCAGCGAGACAGGATCCACCGAAGATTATAGCAAACAGACCAAGTCTTCTGGCAGCAAGTCAGGATCCACCGAAGATTATAGCAAACAGACCAAGTCTTCTGGCAGCGAGACAGGATCCACCGAAGATTATAGCAAACAGACCAAGTCTACTGGCAGCGAGACAGGATCCACCACAGATGATAGCAAACAGACCACGTCTACTGGCAGTCAAACATTTTCATCTTCTGATGACCAATTCCAAAAGACCGTGTCTTCTACTGAATCAGAATCCACAGAAGACGCAGTGGATAGCCAAAATACCTTAACGTCTTCTGGCAGTCAATCTAGTTCATATATAGCTGGCAGTAGCCAAGCTTCGATTTCTAAATCATCGAGATTCTCTGCCAGTGTCGCTGATAGCACAAGTAACAGCAGGACAGCAACTGCAAGCAGTTCAGGATCGATTGAGCAAAGCAGTTCATACGCAGGGGCTTCTGGGTCATATAGTGAAACGGAATCCGTTGAACAACAGTCTTCGTCTGCTAGTTCCTCCTATTCAAGTAGCAGTTCTTCAAGTTCCAGTTCTTCAAGCTCTTCTTCAGAGTCTGAAGCTGCATATTCAACTGGCTCGCAAGATTATTCTGAAAATTAACGCGACCTGATCTAGTAGTCAATACTCCTGACTGCGAAGGTTAGAGCATTTGTGTGATGAACACGGGTATTTGTGCACTGGTCTCTGATGTATTCTAGTATTTATCTATATAAGTATGTATATCGTTGCCCAGTTCCCACAGTACAAGCTCTGCTTAGTTTGGGACTAGGTCAATTTGTGTGCAATTGCCTATCTATATAAGTATGTATATCGTTGTCCAGTTCCCACAGTACAAGCTTTGCTTAGTTTGGGACTAGGTCAATTTGTGTGGAATTGCCTATCTATATAAGTATGTATATCGTTGTCCAGTTCCCACAGTACAAGCTTTGCTTAGTTTGGGACTAGGTCAATTTGTGTGGAATTGCCTATCTATATAAGTATGTATATCGTTGTCCAGTTCCCATAGTACAAACTTGCCTTAGTTTGGGACTAGGTAAATTTGTGTGGAATTGCCTATCTATATAAGTATGTATATCGTTGTCCAGTTCCCACAGTACAAGCTTTGCTTACTTCGGGACTAGGTAATTTGGGCGTGTACTTATTTTTGGTTTTCATTCTTTTTAGTTTGCCTTGAAAATATTACAGTCTTAAAAATGTTTGCTTATAGTTAACGATTGTAATTTTTTAGGCTTTGAAATCAATATCGTTGTAAAATATAATAAATATTTTGAATATGTTAAAACATTACTTTTATTTCAATGTTGTTTGCGCAAATCCTGGGTATGTCTTTACTTATTACTTATTTTCCAATCCAGCCATGGTAGCCGAGTGGTTAGAGTTGCACCACAAAGATCGCAAGATCGAATCGCGACTGTACCAATGAGTCTTTCTGAATTTAAGCACACCACGAGCTTTACGGTGAAGGAAAACATCGAGAGGAAACCTGTGTTGCGCCTGCACTGCGATACCATACCACTTATACGTCAGGACAAGAGGAGGCGGCGTGGCCGAGAGGTCACAGCACCCGCCTGCCACGCAAACGGCGCGAGTTCCAATCCCGACTGGATTGAGGAGTTTTTCTACATTTAATTACAGTGAGGCACACCACGAGCTTTACGGTGAAGGGAAACATCGAGAGGTAACCTGCATACGTCTGAGAAGACGTTCAAAGGCGTATAGTCTTGCTTGAGTAACGGCGATATGGACTCCACATCTGTCACTTTAACACCTAAAAGTATATCTCTGGTGGAAAGTGGGTGTGTTAATACGACTTCCACACCTCTGCCTGCACCTTCGGGGGCTCGTGTGGGAAGGCTTGAGTATATTTTTTAAATTATATTGTACATAAGTACATATATGGCTCTATGACTGAATTTTATTGAATTCTCTACTAATATTTGTTAAATCATCTCAGAAGGGAAGTTATTCAAAAACGAAATACAATAATATAATTTTATTAAATTATATTATATTCAGACAGTTAACAATATCCAACAATTCTTACGAACCTTACTTAAAGACGTCTCGTTCCTCTATGGGTAATATCCATGACCAACTGGACCCGCTTGCCATTTTCATTTTTGACATTTAGGCAGCAACGGAGTTACCCGAGTAATTTTTATAATAATCTAATAACGATACTTAAATACTGATATGATAACGATAGTCCTGTTACATATTATAAAGAGGAAAGATTTGTATGTAAGTATGTGTGTAAGGAATTGGCTCAAAAAGTACTGGACCGATTTTAAAAATTCTTTCACCATTTGAATGCTACATTATCACTGATTAATAAAGGCTATTTTAATTGCAAGAGAAAAATATATTTTATGCCAAAATTTTTTTATTTTTTTTTTTGTTTTCTTTATTTACTACAATCTGTCTCCTTTGTGGGACATTCAGCAGTATGTTGGTTGGTGCTATCGCTGTCGCGCTCGGTATGTGGCCTGTGTCACATCCTCATTGTTAAAACCAGTAGCTGTGTTTACTGTGATTGTATTAAATCTTGAGGTATTTTACGCTTTAAACGTCGCGTTTTGTTGTGATTTGCCATGAGTAGCCGGGCCAGAGTATTTGGGTGTCGTTCGATGCGCTCTTTGTAGGTTCTGGTATAGCGTACAATTTCCTGTTTCACAGTGGGCATGCGTAGATCACGGTGTAATAATTCATTTGGGACGAACCAGGGAGCATTGGTTAACATGCGGAGTGCTTTGTTTTGAAACCTTTGTATGATTTCAATGTTTGAATGGGATGCAGTACCCCACAGTTGGATTCCGTACGTCCAGATGGGCTTTAGTATTGCCTTGTACAGCAGTATTTTGTTTTCGAGAGACAGTTGAGACTTTCGTCCAATGAGCCAGTAAAGTTTTCGCGTTTGAATACCAAGTTGCTTTCTCTTAGTGAAGATATGTTTTTGCCAGGTAAGTCTCTTGTCCAAGTGCAATCCAAGGTATCTAACATGATCTGCCTGTGGGACTACGATGTTGTTAAGTGTGACTGGAGGACAAGAGTCTCTTCTTAAGGTGAATGTTACGTTAACAGATTTTGCTTCATTTGCTTTTATGCGCCACTTTTTGAGCCAATGAGATATGTCATTAAGCCCCATTTGGAGTATTTGTGAGGCTATTTTTGGGTCGCTATGTGTAGCTAGGATAGCGGTGTCGTCCGCGAATGTTCCAGTAATTAAGGATGCGGATGTCGGCAGGTCCGCAGTGAAGAGTAAGTAGAGTATGGGACCCAGTACGCTGCCCTGCGGAACTCCTGCTGTAATGGGGCAGAGATCTGACAGCGCTTCCCCTTGTTGTACTATGAAATGGCGCTGCTGGAGAAATGATTTTAATATTCCGTAAAGGTGATCTGGTTTCTTCAGGATGTTTATCTGGCTTCAACAGCATTACAATTTGTGCGACCTTCCACTCCAGGGGAAAGAACTGCAGTCTGTTCATGGCATTGAATAGTGACGTAAGGAAAGTTATGCCAGATTCAGGTAGTTCTTGTAATATACGGTTTGTAATAAGGTCGTATCCAGGAGCCTTTTTAGGGTCCGATTTTTTAATCATTCTTGCAACTTCTGCTCTTGTGAATTTAAAAGTCATTTCCTGCGTATTTTTTGGACTATTTATATGCTTAGAAATTTCTGCTGCATCTTCTGGTGAACCGTCATATGGGTGAGGAGTAAAGACGTTTGAGAGATGTTCTGCGAATGATCCGGCTTTCTCTTGGTCTGATCGTGCCCAGGTACCATCAGATTTTCTTATAGGAGGAGAGACATTAACGGGCCGTTTTAGCCTTCTGGTGGCTTTCCATAACGAATAATCCGAGGAAGCAGTAGCATCCAAGCCGGCGAGGTAATTATGAAATCCGTCGTTGCGGTCTTTCTCTAGTGAGCGCTTTAGTTGTTTGTTGGCTTGATTGAGTAGTTTTTTCGCTAAAGGGTCTCTGGTTGTTTGCCAGCGTTTCCGTCTTCTCCGCTTTTTTACTATTTTATCGAATATGTGTTTAGCTACGTGGTTATCCAGGTTCCTAGTTGGTAGTGGAGGGGTCGATGACCAAGCCGCATCCTGCACACTCTTGTTGAAGAATAACACCGCTTTTGTTATTTCGTCTTCCGATTTTAGACTAACAGATTTTTGGAATGCTTCGTCTGTGAGCTCTCGAAATAGGGGCCAGTTAGTTCTTTTGTTATGCAGAACGCATTTTCTGACGCATTCTTGGGGGGTAGTTTGTAGTACTACTATGATTGGAGAGTGGTCTGAGGATAGGTCCCAGCAACTTTGGCATGATATGATGTTCTTTGCGATTCCTTTGCTGACACAAAAATCTATAACATCTGGGATTTTTCTTTTGTCTGTTGGCCAGTAAGTCGGTTGACCAGGTGATACCACGTTCATATTTCTTTTTTGTATGCATTTAAAGAGTTCTCGTCCTCTGGGTAGGACAAGCCTGGAACCCCAAAACGAATGCTTGGCATTAAAATCACCTCCTGCAATAAACCTGCCTCCAAGTGATTGAAAGAAGTTACTGAATTGATTAGAGTTATGCCAAAATGATTAAAAAAATTAATATCCACCCGCGCGAAGCCGGGACGGGCCGCTAGTCTTCTATATAAATATAAAATTGAATCCCTATATCCCTTGGTCACGCCATCACGTGTGAACGGCTGGACCGATTTCAATTTTTTTTTGTTGTGTTTGTTATTTAACAGGATAAGGTTCTTATGACTGAAAAAAATTAAAAAATTGCGCGGAAAATTAGTTTATTTTAGTAGTAGGAAAGTTTCCTTATTTAAGAAAACTATTATGCGCTTTGGACAATATAAACTTTTTCAAGGTAATATTATGACATATGACATGAAAAAAGCCGTGGTGGCCGAGTGGTTCGAGCAGTTGCCTGCGACGCAAAGGTCGCAAGTTCGAATCCCGACTGTACCAATGAGTTTTTCTGAACTTAAGTACAGTGATTAGTCACACCACGAGCTGAACGGTGAAGGAAAACATCGAGAGGAAACCTACATACGTCTAAGAAGAAATTCAAAAGGCGTATGTATAGTTGTGCTTGAGTAACGGCGATGGACTCGCCATCTGTCACGTTGGCACCTAATATACCTCTGGCGGAAAATGGGTGTGTGGGTATTACCTATACACCTCTGCCTACCCCTTCGGGGACCCTTGTGGGAAGGCGTGAGGATATATTATTATATTATGACATTTGACATAGAATTGTCAGAATGCGTGCTGCAAATATCATCAAAGAGGATGTAAAAAAACTGAATATCGTTTAAAACAAAATGCTTTGATCGAAGTTATTTTATTGATAGAAAATACATGTAAAATAAATAACTCCCCATATAATTTCCCAAAAAAAGATGTCAGAAAACTTAATTTCTTAGTGTACATCACGGCTAGTTCACAGCCATTACGCCTAATATTAAAAGTTCAATTTAATATGGAGTTTTGTTAAGTTACATGAACTTTACGAACATAACAAGTACTATATTCGCTTATAATAATACATATTAATACATGTTATTATCTATATATAAAAAATACGTGTCACGTTGTTTGTCCGTGATGGGCTCCTAAACAACTTAACCGATTACTATCAAATTTGCACACCGTGTGCAGTTTGATCCAACTTGAAAGATAGGATAGCTTACATCTCAATTGGACCCGATAGGTGGCGCTGCGATCGTGTTCCAGTTTAACTTTTTCCCCCGGGCGAAGCTGGGCGGGACAGCTAGTAAATAATAAATAAATGGTTTCTGAAAAATCCCATAAAACCATGTTTCTATGTGAGTATTACTTTACCCTGTGTTATATAACACAAAATCATCACGTCAAGTCCCTAATATTCCCTCCCCCCCTCAAGCCCCATCCCCGGTAAAAGATGAGATAACAACTGAGACGATCCAGTACGGTGGACCAGCGGTCTGGGACGTCATCTACTTGCTATGCAATCTTTGCTGGGAATAGAGTGATGTTCCGGACGACTGGAGGCGAGCAGTCATCGTGCCTTTTTATAAAGGAAAGGGATCACGATTGGACTGCTCCAACTACAGAGCCATTAGCTTGGTCAGCTTAGCTAGTAAAGTGTACACGAAGATCCTGACGATTAGAATGCAAGAGCGATCCGATAGGTTTCTCTGGGAAGGTGGATTTAGACCAGGAAGAGGATGTATGGATCAAACCTTTTCGCTGCGTGGAATCGCGGAAAAGTTCTTGGATTATGGATAAACAGAAAGTTTTCTGCGCTTTCGTCGACTTAGAGAAGGCATTTGATAGAGTCATACGAAAGGAACTCTGGGACGTGTTGCCTGGATATGGAGTGAGCAGTTCCCTACCGCATGCCGTGAAATCACTCTATAGTGATAGCGAGGCGTGCGTTAGGGTTAACGGTGAGATGTCACCCTGGTTTGATGTGAAGTCGGGGGTCAAACAATATTCATTTTATATCTAGATAACTGTCTGAGAGCACTAAGAACGAACGGATGTGGAGTGAAAATGGAAAACTTAGTGGTCAACTGCCTATAGACGCCGTATAGACGCCGATGACGCGGTTTTACTGGCGTCATCAGAGGGCGAACTGCAGTCACTAGTTACCACAATGAAAGAGGAATGTGAAAAGAAGGGGCTGCGCCTAAACGCTGGCAAGACTAAGGTTCTGGTATTCGAAAGAGATGAATAAGTGACCGAGTGTGCTATATCGGTAAACGGGCATATTGTAGAGCATGTGAATAAATTTGTATAACTAGGAAGCATGTTCACACGAGATGGAAAGTACGAAAAATACATTGAAATAAGGATAACTGCCGGTAATAAGGTGAATGGGGCCATGTTGGCGTTGATGGGCAGTAAACATTTTAGCTAGAATACTCGAGTTGCTGTCCACAACGCGATATTGGTGCCTACTTTATTGTATGGCAGCGAATCCTGGGTATGTCAGAGGAAGTATGAAAATAGCTTGAATGCAGTGGAGATGCGATATCTTCAAAAAATTTACTGGCGTGAATGAGGGCGTGATTGTAAAGATGAAGAAAGGCATGTTACGTTGGTTTGGACATATAGAAAGGATGAGTGAAGAAAGATTGACGAAACAGACATACAAAGCGAATGTGTGCAAGAAGCGGAACACGTTCCAACTACCTGGATCAAATCGATCGGACGCTCAAGGACGGGAACGTCAAGAGTACCTGAAACCGACGAGCATGTATGAAGAGACTAATGATTGTGGACGAAGCGAAAGAGGTATGCAAGTTAAGAGAGAACTGGCGCTCCATACTCTCTGCCTACCCCGTTAGGGATATACATATCATTACGCCGAGTCCCTAACGGGTTAGGCAGAGTGTATAGAGCGCCAGTTCTCTCTAGACTCGCATCATAGACCTCTGCCGCCTCAGCCACATTCATCAGTCTCTTCATACATGCCCGCCGGTTTCGAGTACTCCCTTTAATAATGTCGTAATTTTTTATCTTTGGAGATATTTTTGTGGTATTGCATCGGCAATTTGTATCTGTTTGGTACAGTCGGGATTCGAGCTTGCAATATTTATGTGGCAGGCAACTGTTCGAACCACGGCTTTTGATATGAAATACCGTTATAATATCACGAAAATATGGTGGTGTTAGTTATATTTAGTTCTGTACTATTATATTTTCAAACGCAAGCAATACTATGGTGATACAACTTTATAAATATATTTGCATACCTATAAAATTAACAGTTGTAACAATATATCTGTCTTGGTTACGTACTCTTAAACACAGGGTGACTTATTACTTGCTACAATAATTTTGCAAGCTTGTAAACAACCTAGAAGCCTTAGAAGGCATCTGTCCTAGATGGCGAGTCCATCGCCGTTACTCAAGCACGAGCTATAATATACGCCTTTGAATGTCTTCTCAGACGTATGCAGGTTTCCTCTCGATGTTTCCCTTCACCGTAAAGCTCGTGGTGTGCCTCACTGTAATTAAATGTAGAAAAACTCCTCAATCCAGTCGGGATTGGAACTCGCGCCGTTTGCGTGGCAGGCGGGTGCTGTGACCTCTCGGCCACGCCGCCTCCTCTTGTCCTGACGTATAAGTGGTATGGTATCGCAGTGCAGGCGCAACACAGGCTCCTCTCGATGTTTTCCTTCACCGTAAAGCTCGTGGTGTGACTAACCACTGTACTTTAATTCAGAAAACTCATTGGTACAGTCGGAATTCGAACTTGAAATTTTTCACTAAATATTTCTCATTGAATTTGATCATTTCTTGAAATAAAAAAATCTTAATCCGAGAAGGCAAGGCTGTCAAATGGAACCCTGAATATTGTAAAGCTATCGAATGGAACCCTACATATTGTACCACAAAGGTCTCGCACTGCGCGGTTCCAAAGGAGTTTCCTTCCGCGAACGCTCAGGCCGTGGAATGAGCTCCCCGTTGAGGTTTTCCCTGGAGAGTACAGCATGGAGTTCTTCAAGAAGGGTGTGAAAAGATTCCTGCAGGGTCGGCAACGCGCGAGTGATACCCCTGGTGTTGCAAGCGTCCATAGGCGGCGGTAACCGCTTACCATCAGGCGGACCGCATGCTGGTTTGCCACCCAAGTAGTATAAAAAAAAAAAGCTATCGTATGGAACCATATTGTAAAGCTATCGAATGGAACCCTAAATATTGTGCTAACAATATATTGTGTTTCATCTTTTCAATTCAAGTGATATATGTAATTACAGATGTGAATATAGTCACGCTATAATTGCTCGCTACCCAAAGGTGATTTACTGAAAAGGCTTCAAGTGTTCGTATTGTGTTGCTATGACGCCAACAAACCGAAAGAAAAATAACTTGCTTATTACATCAGCAACAGAAATAATAAAATACTTAAAAAATAAGCCAGCACCGCTTTAGCAGGAGTGGCTCAAAAAAAAAATTATATATATATATAATATCTTCACCCTTCCCACAAGGGTCCCCGAAGGGGTAGGCAGAGGTGTATAGGTAGTACCCAAACATGCACTCCGCCAGAGATATATTTCAGGTGCCAACGTGATAGATGGCGAGTCCAATGCTGTTACTCAAGCACGACTATACATACGCCTTTGAATGTCTTCTCAGACGTATGCAGGTTTCCTCTCGATGTTTCCCTTCACCGTAAAGCTCGTGGTGTGCCTCACTGTAATTAAATGTAGAAAAACTCCTCAATTCAGTCGGGATCGGAACTCGCGCCGTTTGCGTGGCAGGCGGGTGCTGTGACCTCTCGGCCACGCCGCCTCCTCTTGTCCTGACGTATAAGTGGTATGGTATCGCAGTGCATGGCAACACAGGTTTCCTCTCGATGTTTTCCTTCACCGTAAAGCTCGTGTTGTGGCTAATGACTGTACTTAAGTTCAGAAAACTCATTGGTACAGACGGGATTCGATCTTTTCTCCAACGCAAGGGACACAGGGAACACTTATTGAACGTCACATCGTTCCAACTACCTGGATCAAATTGATCGGACGCTCAAGGACGGGAACGTCAAGAGTCGAAACTGACGAGCATGTATGAAGAGACTGATGAATGTCGACGAAGCGAAAGAGGTATGTAAGTCTAGAGAGAACTGGCGCTCTATACTCTCTGCCTACCCCGTTAGGGACTTGGCGTGATGATATATATGTATGTATGTATGTATGTATGTATGTATGTATGTATGTATGTATGTATGTATGTATGTATGTATGTATGTATGTATGTATGTATGTATGTCCCTTATAGAATCGTAAACGGATGGACCGATTTTAACGAATTTTTCTGTGTGTCTTCAGGTGGATTCGAGAATGGTTTAGATTCGCAATTGGACCCGATAGGTGGCGCTGCGATTGGGATAGAAAAAACATTTTTTTTCACCAGGACGAAACTGCATGGAGTAATAATAATATAATATAATATATCCTCACGCCTTCCCACAAGGGTCCCCGAAGGGTAGGCAGAGGTGTATAGGTAATACCCACACACCCACTTTCCGCCAGAAGTATATTAGGTGCCAACGTGACAAATGGCGAGTCCATCGCCGTTACTCCAGCACGACTATACATACGCCTTTGAATGTCTTCTCAGACGTATGCAGGTTTCCGCTCGATGTTTTCCTTCACCGTAAAGCTCGTGGTGTGACTAATAACTGTACTTAAGTTCAGAAAAACTCATTGGTACAGTCCAGTACAGTACAGTACAGGGATTTGAACTTGCGACCTTTGCGTCGCAGGCAACTGCTCAAACCACTCGGCCACCACGGCTCTGGCACGGCATGGAGTAGCTAGTATTAAATATAAAAATACAGTTTACAAGAAACCTGCCAGGAGAAGAAACGGCGAAACAAACTGCCTGGTTATCTTTCTTAATATTTGTTCCCTTTTACGTAGCGGTAATTTAAAAAAAAAAAAAATTGCCATGCATGGCTATCATTATTTTTTTTTATACAAGTACGTCAAACAAGCAAACGGCCCACCCGATGGAAAACGGTTACCGCAGCCTATTTACGCTTACAATACCGAAGTATCACTTGCGCGTTGCCACTCTGTGTTCGGAGAGCTATACTGTGTTGGCATCATAATGAAACTAATCCCTTTGCTGCCAACACAATATAACAATCCTCCCCCTCCCCAAGGAGCTCATTACTGGAGACCATATTTACCGCGTAGGAACACAACACAATAAATTGTGTTATTTGTCTACGGCCTTCTGTAAGGTGGAGGTCTTGCCCCAGGCGGGCAGATACAAATACGAACGGGAAACCTGTTATGCCCTACCTCTCTTATCTCATATCATTCAAATAATGCGATGTTGTATCATAAGCTTTTTGAATTTGCTTACGTTTAATGACAGCTTTAAATTCTACAAAAGGTAATTCAATTATTTTCTGAGGTAGCTTATTAAAAAGCGTATACCTGGCCCGACAAATTAGTCGCCAGATCACACAAAATTCTGTGTATGACGTTAAACAGGTGTTCCCATTGTCTGTTAAGTTGGATAAAAGATTATTCATTTGGATTTTTAAACCTTTTTGAATTGAATAAGTTACTGGTAAATTAAACAAAGTTTACGAACCACATTTACTTAGGCAATGTAAATAATTATATCATGCTATATTTACTATCAAATTCCATTCCACCTGAACACATAATATTATGTATTCATGCTATGTATTGTGTTGGAACGTATATAAGCTTTATGCACTTACAACTCTTCATCAGTTTGAAGATAGCTCAAGATGTACTTCAAACTAATCGTCGCCTTGTTCGTGGTAAGTTTACTAAATACTATTATTCAATCAATCAATATATTTTTATTTCACAAAGGCCTAAATGGGCACTTATAAAACGTTGAAAAAGAAGCACGGTTCGGGTTGGTCGCTTCCATGGAGAAGAACCGGCAAGAAACTCCATGGTTACTCTTTTCAAATCATTAGGCATATACAATATTTTTTTCGTTACAGCAATAGTACCCAAGTATGGGGGAACAACGTAGGCCCGACAATAGGTCGTTGCTTACTATACAAAGCATACATAAAACAAGATAATTATAACAATGTTAGCAAGATCTAAGAATCTACAAAGCCTACAATGATCTCACATTCACAAATTAAGTGACACAAATATTGTCATCAGTACTGTAACTAATTCTTGGCAAGATATTATATAAATATTAGTTTAGAATAAGAGATACATATATAATACTAGTCCCGCCCAGCTTCGCTCGGGTGGAAAAAAAAAGATGGTGGCGCCACCTATCGGGTCCAATTGTGAATCTAAACCATTCCGAGATCCCCTTGAACGCACACAAAAAATTTTCATCAAAATCGGTCCAGTCGTTTGAGAGGAGTTCAGTGACATACACACTCACAGAAGAATTATATTTAAAGATTAGGTTGTTATTGTAAAAAACCCGCATTGAAATAAGAAAAAGATATAAAAGATTTAGAATAGGAAGAGACAGATCTTTGCCATTTATGAGCTACCAAGGGAGCCGCATGCGCAGAAGGAACTAAAGCCAAACTTCTTTATCTTCAACGTAGTCCTATATTTTATAATATGCTTTTTTAATAAGAAAACGATTGATAATTTTATTGAACTTTCCATCGGTAAGTTCTATAACTGACTTTGGCAGCTTGTTGTAAAAACGTATACCATTTATAATAAATGACTTGCTCGTTTTTGTTAATCTGTATTTCGGGATTACAATTTCATGTTTACTGCGGGTATTTTTATTATGGCAGTCGCTTTTAATTTTGTAAATCCCTCAATTTTTGCGGCCGTATAAAATACATTCAAAGGTATAGAGTGAAGGCAAAGGACCCATGTCATAGATCGCGCGGACCGCCCTTTTTAAACGGTTTTATTTTTTAGAATGAAAATTGAGTCAACGTCCGCCGCTGATCCCCACAGCAGAATGCCATAGGACATAATACTGTGGAAATAAGCATAGTATACTAGCCGAGCTGTGGCTACATCAGTTAAATGCTTTATTTTCCATACTGCATATGCAGCTGAGCTTAACCGACCGGAAAGTGTTCTAATGTGCGCGCCCCACTACAATTTTGAATCGATGGTAATCCCTAAGATTTCCCTATTACAATAGCAGTTCCCCAGCTGGCCAGTACCTCCACCTTACAGAAGGTCGCAGCTAAATGTCAATGCTAGTGTAGTGTTGTGTTCCTGCGGTGAGTGAGGTTGGCAGAACTGCAGAGATGGCAGGCAGCTGGAGGAGTAGTTTGCGTATGTATGCGTGTGTTTAATTAGTGGTGTATGTTCCAGCTGAGTGCGGTGGATGCATCGCCGGCTCCTACCTTGGGACTTTTGAAAAATATTCTTCACCCGCATCACGATCACCATAGCAAGGGCCATAGCAGGGTGAGTTCATTTATGATAACTTCCATGGAAATAACAAGAATAGTTAACTACTTGACCGACTCGGTGTGAGACCACCAATGAGACCAAAGACTTGTTAGGTGCTTAAGTACATTTAAATACATAATCATCACGCCGAGTCCCTAACGGGGTAGGCAGAGGGAATAGAGAGCCAGTTCTCTTTAGGCTTACATAGTAGGTGCAAAGCAAACGTGTCTAAAGGTGGGTCAGGTTAGGCCCTTGGCTTAGAGCGTTGCTGTCTCAAGAGCTACAGAGCTGGTGGTGGTTCACGAGGGATATAGTCATTGATTTGTCACCACGAGCTTCACCGTGAAGGAAAACGTGGAGAAACCTGCATACGTCTGAGAAGACATTCAAAGGCGTATGTATAGTGCTTGAGTAACGGTGATGGACTCGAAATCTGTTACCGCACCTCAAATATATCTCTGGCGGTATGTGGATGACCTGTACACCTCTGCTTACCCCTTCGGGCCTGTTTTGGAAAGGCGTGAGGATATATTATTTTTATGTATAATAATTTATATAACATTATAATTACAACACTATAAAACTATAATACAATATTTTCGTTACTTCTTTTCAGAACCATGGTTTACTGGGAATTTTCGGTAAGTATCACCATTATATGAGAACAAACCGTCATGCATTTAAGAGCTGTCTCTGATGCAACTCCTTCCGTTTGCCTCTGTCACAATCTCGTTGACCTCCCTATACGCCATGAGAGACAGCTTTGCTTTAAGAGCTGATCTCTTGTCCGCGTCTCTGATGCAACTATTTCCATTTGCCTTCATCACAATCTCTTTGACCTCCCTTTACGCCATGAGAGACACCTTTGCTGTAAGAGCTGATCTCTTGTCCGCGTCTCTGATGCAACTATTTCCATTTGCCTTCATCACAATCTCGTTGACCTCCCTATACGCCATGAGAGACACCTTTGCTTTAAGAGCTGATCTCTTGTCGGCGTCTCTGATGCAACTCCTTCCGTTTGCCTGTGTCACAATCTCGTTGACCTCCCTATACGCCATGAGAGACAGCTTTGCTTTAAGAGCTGATCTCTTGTCGGCGTCTCTGATGCAACTCCTTCCGTTTGCCTCTGTCACAATCACGTTGACCTCCCTATACGCCATGAGAGACACCTTTGCTTTAAGAGCAGATCTCTTGTCGGCGTCTCTGATGCAACTCCTTCCGTTTGCCTCTGTCACAATCACGTTGACCTCCCTATACGCCATGAGAGACAGCTTTGCTTTAAGAGCTGATCTCTTGTCGGCGTCTCTGATGCAATTCCTTCCGTTTGCCTCTGTCACAATCTCGTTGACCTCCCTATACGCCATGAGAGACAGCTTTGCTTTAAGAGCTGATCTCTTGTCGGCGTCTCTGATGCAACTCCTTCCGTTTGCCTCTGTCACAATCTCGTTGACCTCCCTGTACGCCATGAGAGACAGCTTTGCTTTAAGAGCTGATCTCTTGTCGGCGTCTCTGATGCAACTCCTTTCATTTGCCTTAAAATGCTCGTTCTGTGGTACTAAAGTTCATTTTTTCATTTCAGTGTCCTTCCGTAGAGGTGTTAACCGTAAGTGAAACTATTTCAATAATTTTCTTCTTTTCTTATTCTGTTTTAAATCAAAACATTTTCTTTGCCTGAAACTTTGTTAAGGGTATTTTATTGAAGTAAACGTTAACACAGCCATCAAGAAAGCTTATCTTATTATATTGTTTCAGCTAAACTGAATAATGCTTACGGACTTCTGGAAGAAATTGCGTCATACAGTAAGTAATAAACACAGTTTACCACATGCCACGATCCTGACACACCACTGTATGTACCACACACATACACACGCTCACGCCTGTACCCCATGGGTGGAGGCAGAGACCACAGTTTGCCACATGCTACGATACTGACACACCACTGTATGTACAACACACATACACACGCTCACGCCTGTACCCCATGGGTGGAGGCAGAGACCACAGTTTGCCACATGCTACGATCCTACACACCACTGTATGTACAACACACATACACACGCTCACGCCTGTAACCCCATGGGGGGAGTACCATGACACCTATTTAATATCGTTTCTTTTTGCAGATAGTCCAGGAGACTTCAACTCTGGAGTCGACGTTCTTGGGAAATGTAAGATTTTTTTTTACTAGCTATGATAAGACTGGTCGCGGGAAGCGGCTACCGTAGCCTAATAACTCTAACATTATGCTGTCATTTGGTTAAGGAGATTATAACGTATTTCTTTAAATCATAAACCGGGCAGTTTGCTTCGCCGTTTCTCCTCCTGCATCTCCTGACAGGTTTCTTGTAAGCAGTGGTAGCTGTAGTTGCCCACGACTTCGTCCGCGTGGAATTTAAAAAAAAGTTTTTGTTTAGTTTCTAAAATGAAAGTAGCCTAAGTTACTCCTTATTACGCCAGCTATCTGCCAGTGAAAGTCCCGCCAAAATTGGTCTAGCCGTTTCAGAGATTAGCCGGAACAAACAGACAGACAAAATTGTAAAAAAAAAAAAATTTGGTATTTGTACCGTGTAGAAATCCATATGCATTTAGTAAAAAGTGGTTATTTTGATATTACAAACAGACATTCCAATTTTATTTATATGTATAGGTTAACTTGTGACGTTCAACGTGTTCCATGTGTCCCTTTAACTTTAATCCTCACGCCTTCCCACAAGGGTCCCCGAAGGGGTAGGCAGAGGTTTAACTTTAACCTTCCACTAATTTAGAGGTAGGTCATAGGAGAGGAGGAAGAGAGGTAGGACATAACGGGTTTATTACTTACTGGAGCATGGAGCATTACTAAACATGGAGCTGCCCGACTGGGGCACGACCTCCACCTTATAGAAGTCCGTAGCCAAATATTTTTTTTTTGCGTTGTGTTCCTACGCGGTGAATAAGGTTACCAGTAATGAGCTCCTTAGGGAGGGAGAGGATTGTTATATTGTGTTGGCAGCAGAGGGTACACTGAGTAGCAACGCGCAAGTGATACTTCGGTATTGTAAGCGTAAATAGGCTGCGTGGGCCGTATGCTTGAGCTTGGGGTTGTCAGATTATTATAATTGTAAGCTGTTGCAAAATAAATAAATAAATTTGGCTGCGACCTTCTGTAAGGTGGAGGTACTATCCTATTAGGGAAAGGCAATAGCCTGGACTAGTGGTTAGAGCTCCTTTCTGCGAAACTTGAGATCGCGACTTCTATTACCGCTGGTGGCAGATATTTGTGTGATGAGCACTAGTATTTGTACCTTAGTCTTGGATGTCCTATGTATTTATGTATATATCTATCTATATAAGTAAATAAATCGTTGTCTAGTTACCACAGGCTTTGCTTAATTTGGAACTAGGCCAATTTGTGTGGAATTGTCCCAAGTTATAAAGAAACTTCTCAGTAAGTTGTGAGTCGACGTTTGTAATTTTTTTAATTTCCTTTTTTTGTCTTTTCCAGCCCTGTGGGTCGTGAGGTCTATTCTGAACAATGCCGTCAATGAACGTGAGTATAAATTGGTTGAGTTAGCTAGCGATATAAAGAGAAAGCGAGCTTCTGACAGAAACGACTGCGAAGATATATACAGATAAAGAAGCCATGGTGGCCGAGTGGTTGGAGCAGTTGCAACACAAACGTTGCAAGTTCAAATCCCGACTGTACCAATTAGTTTTCTAAGCTTAAGTACAGTGATTAGTCACACCACGAGCTTTACGGTGAAGGGAAACATCGAGAGGAAACCTGTGTTGCGCCTGCACTGCGATACCATACCACTTATATGTCAGGACAAGAGGAGGCGGCGTGGCCGAGAGGTCACAGCACCCGCCTGCCACGCAAACGGCTCGAGTTCCAATCCCGACTGGATTGAGGAGTTTTTCTACATTTAATTACAGTGAGGCACACCACGAGCTTTACGGTGAAGGGAAACATCGAAGGAAACCTACATACGTCTGAGGAGACATTCAAAGGCGATGGACTCGCCATCTGACACTGCACCTAAAATATATATCAGGCGGAAATGTGTGTTGTATTGACACACCTCTGCTTAGCCTTTCAGCGACCCTTGTGGGAAGGCGTGGGGATATAAAATAATATATATTAACAGTATTTATCTTTCTTTACAGTTGGAGATATTTTCAGAGACTGTAAGTAGCAAATCTATAGATAACATGAATACGATACGATGTTATGATATGAAGGGACTGATGAATGGGACGCAGAGGGAGTTCTGTAAGTCTAGAGAGGACTGGCGCTCTACTCTCTCTGCCCAGCGTGAGGGACTCGGCGTGATGATATGTATGTAGGTCTGTAAGTCTAGAGAGGACTGGCGCTCTACTCTCTCTGCCTAGCGTGAGGGACTCGGCGTGATGATATGTATGTAGGTCTGTAAGTCTAGAGAGGACTGGCGCTCTACTCTCTCTGCCTAGCGTGAGGGGCTCGGCGTGATGATATGTATGTAGGTCTGTAAGTCTAGAGAAGACTGGCGCTCTACTCTCTCTGCCTAGCGTGAGGGACTCGGCGTGATGATATGTATGTAGGTCTGTAAGTCTAGAGAGGACTGGCGCTCTACTCTCTCTGCCTAGCGTGAGGGGCTCGGCGTGATGATATGTATGTAGGTCTGTAAGTCTAGAGAAGACTGGCGCTCTACTCTCTCTGCCTAGCGTGAGGGCTCGGCGTGATGATATGTATGTAGGTCTGTAAGTCTAGAGAAGACTGGCGCTCTACTCTCTCTGCCTAGCGTGAGGGACTCGGCGTGATGATATGTATGTAGGTCTGTAAGTCTAGAGAGGACTGGCGCTCTACTCTCTCTGCCTAGCGTGAGGGACTCGACGTGATGATATGTATGTAGGTCTGTAAGTCTAGAGAGGACTGGCGCTCTACTCTCGTGGGGGTTTGTTATTCTTATAAAATCTAAAAAGAAAAAAAAAACTAAAAATATCATTTTATCTTTCAGTGTCGTTGAGTATTTTGAGGGGACTACTGTGTGTGCGATCTATTTGGAGCCATAATTACAGTGAGTATTGTATATTAACATCTATATAAGTGTGTATATCAGTCGCCGATGCCTATAGTACAGGCTCTGCCTAGTTTAGGGTCAGTTGGCTTTGTGTGAGATGTCCACAATATTATTGTATATTAACATCTATATAAGTGTGTATATCAGTCGCCGATGCCTATAGTACAGGCTCTGCCTAGTTTAGGGTCAGTTGGCTTTGTGTGAGATGTCCACAATATTATTGTATATTAACATCTATATAAGTGTGTATATCAGTCGCCGATGCCTATAGTACAGGCTCTGCCTAGTTTAGGGTCAGTTGGCTTTGTGTGAGATGTCCACAATATTATTGTATATTAACATCTATATACGTGTGTATATCAGTCGCCGATGCCTATAGTACAGGCTCTGCCTAGTTTAGGGTCAGTTTGCTTTGTGTGAGATGTCCACAATATTATTGTATATTAACATCTATATAAGTGTGTATATCAGTCGCCGATGCCTACAGTACAGGCTCTGCCTAGTTTAGGGTCAGTTTGCTTTGTGTGAGATGTCCACAATATTATTGTATATTAACATCTATATAAGTTTAGGGCCATTTTGTGACGTGTGCAATGTTTGCTTTCAGATTTCGGTATTTGCGGTGTCGATTACGGTTCCAAATGGGGATTCCGTCATTATAGTGGAAAATACGATAGAATTGACGACGTGTTCTCCTTCTACAACGCAAGGAGTGCTAGATCAAGGTTGACGACATGCAAAAGAAACTATTTGAGCAAGTCAGGAGCAAAGGACTTCACAGGTATAATATAAACAATTGAGTTGTAATTATATGTATGTGGTGTGTAATGTGGAGTGGGAATTATGGCAATTTGACGTGAAAACGTCTAATAAATCGATGAACGCCAGCAGCTCCCATTGTCCTGTTACGCCCATTGCCCCGTTACGATCGTTGACCCGTTACGACCATTGTCCCGTTACGGCCAGTGTCCCGTTACGTCCGTTGTCCCGTTGCGACCATTGTCCCGTTGCGACCATTGTCCCGTTACGCTCATTGTCCCGTTATGCTCATTGTCCCGTTATGCTCATTGTAGTTATGGCCATTGTCCCGTTACACTCATTGTCCCGTTACGCTCATTGTAACGTTACAATCGGAGCGAGAGCGCTACACGAGCGAGCGAAAGGCACAATCTTGTTATGACGTTGTCACGTTAAACTATCGTCCGTAAACAGACTACAGACAACCAAATTTTTTTATATTTTCGGATTTAAAATCCACGAACCAAATAGGGATTTTGATTAAATGTATCAATAGAGATATAATTAAAAGAAATAGCAATAGAATATCAATAGAATCAATAGAACAAGCGTGTTATAGCTGGTAGGTACTAAGACAAGACATAAGTTAACTCGGTTAATGGCAGAATGTCGGTGGAAATATGATACTTTTATTATGAGAGCCGTGGTGGCCGTCGAATGTGTAAAACTTGCGTCGCAGGCTACTCGAAACACTACACTGATCTGTTTTTAATTGTTGTAATTTTTTTCAGGTTCACACAAGGTCATCTTCGAGAGTTGTCAAAGATTGGCTGACTTGGTTGATCGTATGTACCTTACATTTATATTACTCAGTCCCTTATGGCCAGTAATGTGACTAGCTACAGTGCCCTCCACACCGGCACACAGTGTAGTGTACGTACACTAGTGCTTGGCGGCAGGATATCTGATACTGCGGTGGTACCCACCTAGCCGGACTGTTGCAATAAGAGGCCTACCACCTAGTACCCAGTCCCTTATGGCCAGTAATGTGACTAGCTACAGTGCCCTCCACACCGGCACACAGTGTAGTGTACGTACACTAGTGCTTGGCGGCAGGATATCTGACACTGCGGTGGTACCCACCTAGCCGGACTGTTGCAATAAGTAATGTGACTAGCTACAGTGCCCTCCACACCGGCACACAGTGTAGTGTACGTACAATAGTGCTTGGCGGCAGGATATCTGATACTGCGGTGGTACCCACCTAGCCGGACTGTTGCAATAAGAGGCCTACCACCTAGTACACAGTCCCTTATGGCCAGTAATGTGACTAGCTACAGTGCCCTCCACACCGGCACACAGTGTAGTGTACGTACAATAGTGCTTGGCGGCAGGATATCTGATACTGCGGTGGTACCCACCTAGCCGGACTGTTGCAATAAGAGGCCTACCACCTAGTACACAGTCCCTTATGGCCAGTAATGTGACTAGCTACAGTGCCCTCCACACCGGCACACAGTGTAGTGTACGTACACTAGTGCTTGGCGGCAGGATATCTGACACTGCGGTGGTACCCACCTAGCCGGACTGTTGCAATAAGTAATGTGACTAGCTACAGTGCCCTCCACACCGGCACACAGTGTAGTGTACGTACAATAGTGCTTGGCGGCAGGATATCTGATACTGCGGTGGTACCCACCTAGCCGGACTGTTGCAATAAGAGGCCTACCACCTAGTACACAGTCCCTTATGGCCAGTAATGTGACTAGCTACAGTGCCCTCCACACCGGCACACAGTGTAGTGTACGTACACTAGTGCTTGGCGGCAGGATATCTGACACTGCGGTGGTACCCACCTAGCCGGACTGTTGCAATAAGAGGCCTACCACCTAGTACCCAGTCCCTTATGGCCAGTAATGTGACTAGCTACAGTGCCCTCTACACTCACACTATTATATTTTGTTTCAGGCAAATCCAGCAGTTGGCAGAAAAACGACTTTTATAACGTATTCTATGAAAGTAAGTTTCTAAAGCAATTGGCGTCAAGGGAGGGGGCAGGGGAGGGAGGGGGAAGGAGTTTCTTATCTCCACAAGGCCTTGCTTGCCATGCCGATGTCAATGTAACAACTTATATACTTGACTACATGAGTATAAATAGTATAACTAATGGATCAGATACTCAATGATTCTATTTATTTATGTATTTTTCGATTTATTTAAAGAAGGAATAAATCAATAAATCAATACATTATTACATTAATTATAATGCAGATACTGACGTTCGGGGCTTACAAACAAATGGCTCCCGAAAAGTTGCAGGAATTAATAAATATTAGGGAGGGGATACCTAGGACTTTGTATCGAACTATAACTACACTGACAGAACCCCTAACCAAATATGAATATGCGTATAAAAGGGCGTTCTAAAACGCAGCTAGCGCCATCTAGTGGGCGAAGCTGAACTAAAATCGACAATGGATTTGTCACCCATTCCATTAGGAGCAAATATATAATTAATGTTACCGTTGTATGTAAGTTTTAAATCATGTTTTACTTTTCAGTTACCCTCTCCTTGAGTGTTTTCGGCGACAGCCTTAGTGTTGGACGTGAG
Source organism: Drepana falcataria (assembly GCA_945859725.1). NCBI lineage: Eukaryota > Metazoa > Arthropoda > Insecta > Lepidoptera > Drepanidae > Drepana > Drepana falcataria. The sequence goes on along the minus strand of OX243951.1, from coordinate 4,807,883 downwards.
TAATCCTTACAATTGTACTTACACTACTAGCGGCCCGTCCCGGCTTCGCACGGGTGGACATAATTTTTTGCATAAAATTTATTATCATGCAATTAAAATAGCCTATATTAATCAGTGATAATGTAGCATTCAAATGGTAAAAGAATTTTTAAAATCGGTCCAGTACTTTTTGAGCCAATCCCTTACAAACATACGTACAAATCTTTCCTCTTTATAATATTAGTATGGAAGTATAGATTCATGAGGAAATGTGGGGGCCGAGTGGTTCCAGTCACCTGCAACCCAGCAAGACTGTACCGATGAGTCTTCTGAACTTAAGCACAGTGATTAGACACACCACGACCTTTACGGTGAAGGAAAACATCGAGAGGAAACCTGTGTTGCGCCTGCACTGCGATACCATACCACTTATACGTCAGGACAAGAGGAGGCGGCGTGGCCGAGAGGTCACAGCACCCGCCTACCACGCAAACGGCGCGAGTTCCAATCCCGACTGGATTGAGGAGTTTTTCTACATTTAATTACAGTGAGGCACACCACGAGCTTTACGGTGAAGGGAAACATCGAGAGGAAACCTGCATACGTCTGAGAAGACATTCAAAGGCGTATAGTCTTGCTTGAGTAACGTCATGGCAACTTAAAATATATCTTCCGTGAAAAATGGGTGTGTGCACTCCCTGCACACCTCTGCCTACGCCTTGGGAGAACCTAGCGGAAAGGCGTGAATATATTTTATGTAAACAATAACTGTAGTGTACCACAGACTATAAGCCATCATTGTTCGCTGTCAAAGATCTGTCAGTGTCATGTACAATAAATGTTGCCATGTACAAATAAAAATATTATCGTTTTCTGTTTCGCAGTTGGCAGTAAAATGGCTGATGGTAAGTTAATGGAAAATAAACATTTGTAATGAGAAAAAATTGTGGTGGCCGAGTGGTTCGAGCGGCTGCAACAAGGATTGCAAGTTTCGTGTGGAAACCTTTGGGAGAAACCTGCATACGTTTGCGAAGATTTGATGCTGCAAGCGTCCATAGGCGGCGGTAACCGCTTACCATCAGGCGGGCATGCCAACAAGGTCGCCACGGAAGTGGCGTGACAAAAAAAATTAAGATATTCAAAGTCGTGTCCCGTTGGCACATTCAATACATCTCTGGCGGAGTGGGCGTGTGGGTACTACCTAAACACCTCTGCCTACCCCTTCGGGGACCCTTGTGGGAAGGTGTGAGGATATATTATATTACATTATTTTCAGGTTTGATCAACTACTGCAAGGACGGTGTCAAGCAAGCTGGAATCAGAGGTAATCTTCATTACATACCATTATATTGGATGTCTGAGAAAATAGAACTGTTGCTCAAATACATGATAGTAATATTTATTTACTTATTTATTTATTTATTTACACACACAGGCTTACTTATATTATTACAGGCTACATCCAATGCAATATAGTAGCAATCAATTTATACTGATAGCAGTTGACCAATCTCTACTAATATCATAAAGCTTGTTTGTTTGAACGTGCTAATCTCAGGAACTACTGGTTGGAATTGAAAAAATATTTTTGTGTTGGATAGTCCATTTCTCTAGGAAGGCTTTAGGCTATATAACATCACACTACGACTAATAGGAGCGAAGCATAAATGAAAAATGTTGCAAGCACGGAAAAAATATTCCTTTTTTAAAGCTTCCGTTGCGTGCGCTGCGTTAACGGTTTAAGTTACGCAAGTATCATGTATGAGGGAATTGTTCCTCTTTAAAAGTTCTAACAGCCGTGGTGGCCGAGTGGTTCGAGCAGTTGCCTGCGACACAAAGATCGCAAGTTCGAATCCCGACTGTACCAATGAGTTTTTCTGAACTTAAGTACAATGATTAGTCACACCACGAGCTTTACGGTGAAGGAAAACATCGAGAGGAAACCTGCATACGTCTGAGAAGAAATTCAAAGGCGTATGTTTAGTTGTGCTTGAGTAACGGCGATGGACTCGCCATCTGTCACGTTGGCACCTAATATACCTCTGGCGGAAAGTGGGTGTGTGGGTATTACCTATACACCTCTGCCTACCCCTTCGGGGACCCTTGTGGGAAGGCGTGAGGATATATTATTATTATTATTATAAATTTTACATCCTTGCCTGTTCCAGATATATCAAACTGCAAAGCTGATATCACAGTAGAGTTGAAACGTTGCAACCAGCAGACTTTCAATGAAGCATTGGACATCAATAGCTATTCTAAGGACGACGACGACGATGCTAAGGAAAAATCTGAATCTGATAAGAAAGACAGCAATAAAAATAAAAACAGCGACAACTCAGGAAGCAGTGAAGGTAAAAAATCAAGTGAAAAGAGTTCCGGTGGCACGCAAGGTAAGAAAGACACTGGAAGTAACAGTGGCAGTGGAAGTGGCTCTGGAAGTGACTCTAAAGAGAATCATAACAGTGGAAGTGGAAGTGGCTCTGTAAGTAACTCTAAAGAGAATCAAACCAGTGGCAAAGAAAGTAGCTCTGGAAGTAATCATAACAGTGGCAGCCAAAGTAGCTCTAGCAATCATGAGAGCAGTGGCAATGAAAGTAGCTCTGGAAGTAATCATAACAGTGGCAGCCAAAGTAGCTCTAGCAATCATGAGAACAGTGGCGATGAAAGTAGCTCTGGAAGTAATCATAACAGTGGCAGCCAAAGTAGCTCTAGCAATCATGAGAACAGTGGCAATGAAAGTAGCTCTGGAAGTAATCATAACAGTGGCAGCCAAAGTAGCTCTAGCAATCATGAGAACAGTGGCAATGAAAGTAGCTCTGGAAGTAACGACGACAGTAGCACTAGTTACAATGAAAGTAGCTCTGGAAGTAATCATAACAGTGGCAGCCAAAGTAGCTCTAGCAATCATGAGAACAGTGGCAATGAAAGTAGCTCTGGAAGTAATCATAACAGTGGCAGCCAAAGTAGCTCTAGCAATCATGAGAACAGTGGCAATGAAAGTAGCTCTGGAAGTAACGACGACAGTAGCACTAGTTACAATGAAAGTAGCGGCAAACATCAATCTTGCTCAAAAAATTAATAAAAACAATTGCAGAGCAGGGAGGTGGATAGCTATCTCAACACTTAAAGATTTTAATACTATCTCTTAATTCCCTCCAATACTAAGCTGTCATTTCAATGTCAACCGTCAAAGTTGCCATGACTTTAGTTTCCATGTACAGACTACTATTTAATACTTTGCATGTAGGCAGTTAATTACAACGTCCATATAGGATAAAACTGTTCGACACGTGACATCTGTCAAAGGTATACCATAAACTAAAGCAGGTGACATTGACGCCTCACCGTCTGTAAATTATTTTTTTCTGTGCCATCCCATAGATAACTAGACCAAACTGCTCTAGCTTGTCCATCCTGGGTCTTTTGATTTCTAAACTATTAAGATTGACTGTAATGGTGGTGGTATATTTTAAATTTAAACCGTTTCAATAAAAATAGTACAAACCGATAAAGCGTTTCATTAGTGCGTACATTTATTTTGTAAGCTTACTCATCCTATTTCAAAGATTATATATAGAAGCCGTGGTGGCCGAGTGGTTCGAGCAGTTGCCTGCGACACAAAGATCGCAAGTTCGAATCCCGACTGAACCAATAAGTTTTGCTGAACTTTCGTACAGTGATTAGTCACACCATGAGCTTTACGGTGAAGGAAAACATCGAGAGGAAACCTGCATACGTCTGAGAAGGCATACAAAGGCGTATGTGTAGTCGTGCTTGATAAACGGCGGTAGACTCACCATCTGTCACGTTGACACCTAAAATATATCACTTGCGGACAGTGGGTGTGTGGGCACTACCGATACACCTCTGCCTACCCCTTCGGGGACCCTTGTGGGAAGGCTCGAGGATTAAATAATAATTGCTGGTCTAGCTTAATCCGTCTTATTGAATTATCAGGTCTGAAAGAAGATGTAGTGACAAAAATTGAGAAGGTATGCTGAGATGGTTTGGCCATGTCGAGAGAATGAATGAAGGACGTGTTTCCGCCAGTTGGCGGAAACACGTCCTTCATCGCGGAACGCGAACACGGAACACGGAACGCGGCGCGCGCGCTTCCCAGTTAGCCGGTGACTTTTGACAGTGACGTTTCAATACAACCCATACAACAGTGCAGTTCCGGCCTCCGGCCGATATAGAAGTGCGGGTGTGAAGTCCGCCCGGGGGGAGTGCGGAGGACCCCCGCCCGAGGCGGCGCGTGTGCTTCACTCTGCTCTTCTCTCAGCTCTCATTCTGCTCGATATACAGTGACACTACTAGTTAGTTCGAACCCCAAGTCCGCGCGCATGAACTCCCGCCGTGTGTGCGTCTAACTCTCGCTTGTTTCGATCCCCGCATAACGCTCATCGCGCATCACTGCTCATATTTCGGCTCGATAACTAGAAACTAGAAACTTACATAGGCTTAGTGACTTTGTGTACATCTCCAATAAGTGAAGGAAGAAGGAGTGTCCCGTGCCACGTGTGGAGAACGTCACCCTCCATCAAATCAGGTCAGTTCACCTACTCTCGTCAGCCCATCCGTTCCCTTCACACCCCCCGCTCATACCTCTCACTCCACTCATCAGCTCATCGAGCGACGAGGCCCACAAAGGCCCCGTCAGAACGATTTACGAAAAAAGTGTATAAGGCGAGTGTGGATGAAAGTGTTGGAAGGGGTAGACCTAGGCGGAAGTTTCTAGACCAAATTAGGGACGTCTTGAAAAAATACCAGGTCAAGAGTACCCTAAACCGAAGAGCATGTATGAAGGGAACAATGAAAGTGGACGAAGCGAAAAAAGTATGTAAGGATCGTAGCAAGTGGAAAGAAGTGGTCTCTGCCTACCCCTACGGGAAAGAGGCGTGATTATATGTATGTATGTATGTATTGAATTATTAACAAAATGTTTTAAATTTTCTGGTTGATAACAGTTTTGGTCAAATGTATTATCTCTATTTAAATTTGGTGTTTCTTTTTTTTTTTTGCTACAAGAGTGGCAAATAGGCATACGGCCCACCCGATAAAACCGTCTATTTAAGCTTACAATACCGAAATATCGCTTGCGCGTTGCCACTCTGTGTTCGGAGAGTTATACTGTGTTGGCAACGTAATGGGACTAATCCCTCTGCTGCCAACACAATATAAAATCCTCCCTCCTCCCCAAGGAGCTCATTACTGGAAACCTTATTCACCGCTTAGGAACACAAAACAAACAATAGTGTTTTTTGGCTACGGCCTTTTATAAGGCGGAGGTCCTGCCCCAGGCGGGCAGATACAAATTCGAACGGGAAACCCGTTATGGCCTACCTCTCTTGTTATGTCTGTAAGTTTGAGGTTGATTTTGCTAGAAGCGTGTTGGGACACTATTTATCTGGATTTTTATTGAATTAATTCAATAAAACTCCAGAAAGAAACACCGAGAGATATTAACTCGAATTTATTTACATCGCCATAATTTTTCCCGCCCTGCTTCGTGGCCTCCTATTGGCTGTCGCTTCCAAAGCGTGCGCCAATGGAGAGCGCGGGCGCAGAGTCCAATATAGTGGCAGCACGCCACAAACGTTTCTTCGCTATACACATTGTAAACAGTATTTCTAACTTGAGATCTGGCGTTTTCGACATTATCATAACATAATTTTCTGGCAAGAAGATATCATTAAATTTATTTAGCGATTGACATATCACGTAATTAGATTTGCCAGACGACGACTGTATGCTACAAAAAGATTAGTATCCGAATCAAGAAATTACAAAAAAAAATGGTACTGTCTTAAAATGTCAATATTGTCAATCAGTTAGCTAAGCTAATTGTGTAGTTAGGTAGGTAGGTACTCCGTACTATTTGTGTATGTTTTTAGATAGAAGATAAGTTGTAAATTACAATAAAATGTTCCAAAGAGGAGACACATTGAGGCCTGTCGTTGCCACCAAGGAAGAACCCGTGAAGAAGCATAAAATTACATATACGTGCGATGTTTGCCAAAAAGGTGATTGGCTTACCGAAACTGATGTTGAAATTCACCGTAAAAATACACACAAAAACCAGTTATTTAAACTTTTAAAGAATAAAAATGAACATTACTGCAGTGTGAGTTGACGTTTCTATGAATAATAAAAATAATTTCAATACAACTGAATCTCGTCAGTCTGTCAGAAATTAAGATCTCTCAATCTGGTATCTCTACGCTCTGCCTAGCGTGAGGGACTCGGCGTGATGATATGTATGTAGGTCTGTAAGTCTAGAGAGGACTGGCGCTCTACTCTCTCTGCCTAGCGTGAAGGACTCGGCGTGATGATATGTATGTAGGTCTGTAAGTCTAGAGAGGACTGGCGCTCTACTCTCTCTGCCTAGCGTGAGGGACTCGGCGTGATGATATGTATGTAGGTCTGTAAGTCTAGAGAGGACTGGCGCTCTACTCTCTCTGCCTAGCGTGAGGGCCTCGGCGTGATGATATGTATGTAGGTCTGTAAGTCTAGAGAGGACTGGCGCTCTACTCTCTCTGCCTAGCGTGAGGGGCTCGGCGTGATGATATGTATGTAGGTCTGTAAGTCTAGAGAGGGCTGGCGCTCTACTCTCTCTGCCTAGCGTGAGGGACTCGGCGTGATGATATGTATGTAGGTCTGTATGTCTACAGAGGATTGGCACTCTACTCTCTCTGCCTAGCGTTAGGGACTTATTGTGATGAAGTTGATAAATTCCAATTCCATATGAACATTATCAACTAGTATATATTGTTCATATGCTTCATATTTTTTATCAAATCAATCAAATCAAAATCATTTTATTTCACATAGGCCCAGGTGGGCACTTATAAAACGTCGAAAAAGAAGCACGGTTCGGGTTGGTCGTTTCCATGGAGAAGAACCGGCAAGAAACTCCATGGTTACTCTTTTCAGATCATTAGGCATATACAATATTTTATTAACACTAAGGCCTCCTATTATCACATGTCCAGACTAGGTAAGCATTAACCATTGCCTGTGGAGGTTCTCTGTTGACCCTGGCGTTTTTAAACCCTTGCAAAACTCACTGCTCTAGAGAATACATCAAAGTAGACATGAGTTGATATTTATAGTGTCTGTGTCAATGATTTGACTGTTTAATCACTTGCAGGTGTGCGTAAGACCGCACAATGATGCCGCTGACCTCCTGAGGCACATCAAATCGGAACACTTGTTCAGTCCACCTGACAGTATGGTTGTGGGACCTGATATATACATTTGCGATGACTGTGAAAGGGTGTTTTTCAACAAGAAGATGCTGACATTACACATACAACGAACACACAGCACAAGAGCGTACAGAGACTCGGCAAAAGTGGAGTGTCCCGTTTGCTCCAAAGACATTAGACTAGCAACGGCCCTGATGTGGAGTCACCTTCTCTTTCACTCAATCATTGGCATTTCCACATGCCAGATATGTTTAGAAGCATGCGAAAACCGTTATGATCTACGTAATCACCTGCAAGTACATGCAAAATATTTCTCTTGTTACTGCGGTTTCAATACAACCAGCAGTGTGGCTTACAACGAGCATGTGGAAACGCATAGAGTGAAGACGAATAAAATCATTGTCAGCGTACCTGATTTTAAGAAGTACTTTGTGCAACACTCCGAACACCAGTGGAGGTACGAAATCAACTCCAACGGTCTGAAAGGTCTACTGCTCCCTTCTAATGTGAAGATATGTGTAATGTGCAGAGAAATTTGTACAGACGAAGACAGAATGAGAGAGCATATAGAAATTGATCATGCCCCAGAAAGAGAGGTGAAGAAACTGTATTGTTGCATCTGCGGTGAGGAGTTCTTCAACAGGGTGCTGCTAAGACATCATATATTCAAATTGGGCGGTGATCACAAGAGCAAATAAGGTGTACAGTGGTTGAGGAGGGCGAAGGCTGACATTCGCGTCATACTTGTGGACAGGTGCTGCTTGTGGGGGCTGGGCATCTCAAGCCTACTGTTACACTAGTATCGCAGTGTACAGTATATAGATACACTTCCCCCCACAGTGGTTGAGGAGGGCGATGGCTGACATTCGCGTCATACTTGTGGACAGGTGCTGCTTGTGGGGGCTGGGCATCTCAAGCCTACTGTTACACTAGTATCGCAGTGTACAGTATATAGATACACTTCCCCCCATAGTGGTGGAGGAGGGCGATGGCTGACATTCGCGTCATACTTGTGGACAGGTGCTGCTTGTGGGGGCTGGGCATCTCAAGCCTACTGTTACACTAGTATCGCAGTGTACAGTATATAGATACACTTCCCCCCACAGTGGTTGAGGAGGGCGATGGCTGACATTCGCGTACTTCAATTTTGTTCTAGTACAAGGATATTTAGCACAAACTGTTACTTGACAACGAATTTCTTGTAAGCTTTTGTCGATAAATAAACATTTTGTTTTGTAAACTGAATTTTTCTTACATACATACTTATACATCTTATATGTACATACATATATATACCCACCACACCTTAACTTTAGATAGATAGTGCTATCCACGAAGACGCGCCCCCCCAATGTCTAGTCGAGGGGGTCGCAGCATGCGGGGAGTTTGAGTTCGGTTCGAGTAGTTGCCCGTGACACAAAGATTGCAAGTTCGTATCTCGACAGTACCAATGAGATTTTCTAAACGTACAGTGATTAGTCACACCACGAGCTTTACGGTGAAGGGAAACATCGAGAGGAAACCTGTGTTGCGCCTGCACTGCGATACCATACCACTTATACGTCAGGACAAGAGGAGGCGGCGTGGCCGAGAGGTCACAGCACCCGCCTGCCACGCAAACGGCGCGAGTTCCAATCCCGACTGGATTGAGGAGTTTTTCTACATTTAATTACAGTGAGGCACACCACGAGCTTTACGGTGAAGGGAAACATCGAGAGGAAACCTGTGTTGCGCCTGCACTGCGATACCATACCACTTATACGTCAGGACAAGAGGAGGCGGCGTGGCCGAGAGGTCACAGCACCCGCCTGCCACGCAAACGGCGCGAGTTCCAATCCCGACTGGATTGAGGAGTTTTTCTACATTTAATTACAGTGAGGCATACCACGAGCTTTACGGTGAAGGGAAACATCGAGAGGAAACCTGTGTTGCGCCTGCACTGCGATACCATACCACTTATACGTCAGGACAAGAGGAGGCGGCGTGGCCGAGAGGTCACAGCACCCGCCTGCCACGCAAACGGCGCGAGTTCCAATCCCGACTGGATTGAGGAGTTTTTCTACATTTAATTACAGTGAGGCACACAAGCCGCGAGCTTTACGGTGAAGGGAAACATCTGTTTGGACTCGCCATCTGTCACGTTGGTTCTAAAATATATCTCTGGCGGAAAGTGGGTGCTTTGTGCGTGCGGATATATTTTTCGCGTTTTAGTGCTGATATCATCTTTTAAAGTTTTAGTTTATTTTAAAGTTTTGTTTTAAACTATCTATATATATAAAAATGTTATGTTGGTTTGTGTACGCTTCAAAAACTCAAAAAGTTCTGCACCGATCGAGCTGAAATTTTAGCATGATATTATAATCCGCATCAAGTATGTTTTTATCTATTTTTTGCATCAGTCACATATCCACAGCGAAGCTTGGCAGGGTACAGCTAGTTATTTATATGTTTACGTCATAAAGATTACTTACCACACCATTTATCAATTTTATTTACCCAAGTGCACTTTCCTCAAAGAGCGATATATAAACAATGAGCGATATATAAGCTTTTTTATAGCAAGTAACGTTTCATATTATAATGTAGGTAAATATTTTTAAAGAAAATTATTGCCAAACCTTCACGCCTTCGCACAAGGGTCCGGTAGGAAGGGTATAACTCGCGTGCCGACCGCATGGTTGTGTGTGTAATGTCTTATTGAGTAAATTGTATGTATTATTTTTATTAGTACGTGTATTTTATTACTCGGCTTTTTTTCGAAGCAACGTACAAACAGCCTCTCACAAATTCGCATTTAAAATATCGGTTTCTCCAACTCCGTATAAACTTTAACGCCCCTTTTCATGGTCTTACGTGAGCGTAATTCCCATGAAAATGGGTGTAATTTTCTTCATCTTTTTTAGGTTCGGTGCTCGCTCAATCTAACGGAACCGGAATCTTGGGAACTGTACAGAAACTTGTAGTAGGTTCGTAAACTGGGTTCCGCTCACATAATTGTATGCATAAAATTAATATTTATTGAAAATCTGTTGTTTCTCTTCACCTTATTTCCATTAGTTGTGTTTTTAGCAGCGAGTCAAGTTACCCTGCCTCCAAAAAAAACTCCATTCGCTGTGGCTCCACAATTCCAGAACACTCCCCTGAACATCTCGGAGAGCATTAGGATCTTTGGGGTCGATATTTCTAGCGGCGTTCAGTTCCGTGGTCATTTAGAGGACAAGGCTAAGCTGGCGTCCAGGAAGCTCGGTGTGCTCAACAGAGCTAAGCAGTACTTCACATCTTCACAAAGGCTGCAACTTTATAAGTCGCAAGTTCGGCCACATATGGAGTACTGCTGCCACCTGTGGGCTGGAGCCCCTGGATACCAGCTAGGGGCTCTTGACGCGGTTCAGAAACGCGCCGCTAGAATTGTCGATGATCCCATGCTCACAAGCGGCTTGGAATCACTAAGTCTGAGGAGAGACTTTGCCTCACTGTGTGTGTTCTACCGCTTGTATGACGGGGAGTGTTCAGCAGAATTGTTCGACATGATGCCCACTTCCACCTTCTACCACCGCACCTCCCGCCATCTACGGGGAATTCATCCCCATACCTTGGAACCACAAAGGTCTCGCACTGCGCGCTTCCAAAGGAGTTTTTGCCCAGAATTAGTTACAGCACTGATGACAATATTTGTGTCACTTGTTTAATTTGTAATAATTGAGGGGATCCCAGTGGAAGCGTGCACGTCGCGATTCCTGCCAGCCCAGAGGGCTGCAATTCCACTCGATGCGCATTGGCCGGACGGCTGTTAGGGCGTGCCCCCGAGGCGACGCGTACCAGTCCGTCCCCGCTGGTGCGAAAAATTCCGCACAGTGCGGCGATGGGGACCGCCACCCATCACGCGGAGTGCCTCACGGCGGGAAGTGGATTGTGGAGTGTAGGATGGGTGTATGGAATGTAAGAGGAGGTATGGCTGATAAGATGAACGAATTGATCGATGTTATGACAGAGAGCGAGTTAGATGTTGTGTGCTTGACTGAAACCAAGCGGAAGGGTAGTGGAGTAGACGAGCTCCCGGGCGGGAGTTTAGTGCTGTGGTCAGGAGTGGCAAACACCGAGCACGCCTGCCAGGGAGTGGGAATTCTACTATCCAGCCGCTTGGCAGAATGTATGATAAGTTATGATGCGGTGAGCCCCAGACTTATTTGGGCTCGCTTTAAAATAGGCCTTACCCGACTATTTTTAGTCGCGGTGTATGCTCCGGTGGCCTCAGCGGACACTTGCGACCTGAATAAGTTCTGGAAATGTGTGAGTAATGTTCTAGAGACGAAAGAAGGGAATGAAAAGCTGATTATTTGTGGTGATCTGAATGGATGGGTCGGGACAGCCCGTAAGGATTACGAGGCAGTACTCGGCAAGTATGGTGATAAGAGAGTGAACGAGGCAGGCAAGCTGATATTAGATGGAGAGATTATGCATGGAGAGAGACCTTTTTGTGGCGAACACCATGTTCGACCACAAGAGGATTCATCAGTATACATGGGAACGGAAAAATGAGCGAAGCATGATAGATCTGTTTCTAATAGATCAGCGACTCAGAACACAGGTGATGGACACCAGGGTGTATAGGGGAGCCGACCTGGGAACGGACCACTTTCTAGTTATAACTAGAATAAGAGGTCTGTTCGCGGGCTGGCGTTCCCGTGCTGGGGGTCCCTGTTCTGCAGTCGCAGACCGCATCAAAAGCTGGAGGCTTCAAGATGCGGCTATTAGAGACCGATATCAAGAAAGGGTATCTGAACAGCTAGCCTGTCCCCCGAAAGATGTGTTTGAGAGTGTCGATGTTTGTTGGCAGTTCCTTAAGTCCAGCATTTTATGCGCCGCGAAAGAGGCTTGTGGCATTTCGAAAGCGCGGACAACCAAAAATGGCGATGGTTGGTGGGATGATGAAGTGAAAGAAGAAGTTAAAAAGAAGAAGGATGCAAGGCAAGACATTTTGGCTATGTCCAGCTCAAGTGAAAGTATGAAAGAAAAGATGAAAGAAAAATATCGCCTGCAAAAAAATCGTACGAAAGAGATAATAGCTCAGAAGCGTGAGAGGTTCCAAATGACTGTAGACGAAAAACTGTCGCATAATTTCAAGGACAATGCAAAACTTTTTTGGAGGGAAGTTAAGAAGTCCAGAAATTGTGTTACAGCTAGTAGTAGGATGAATGTGATTATTTCGAAGGACAATGACATACTGACTGACAAAACTGACGTCCTCAGGCGATGGAGTGAATTCTACAAAGATATGTATGATGATGATGCCGCTGATATACTCATAGAGCTGCCTCCAACAGAATCTGTCGAGGATCCTATAGCGGATAAAATAAGTATGGGAGAGATTGTAAGTGCGATAAGAAGTCTGAAATGTGGAAAAGCTGCGGGAATAGATGGGATTACGGCTGAGATAATCAAGTACGGTAGACCAGCGGTCTGGGACGTCATCTATTTGCTATGCAATCTTTGCTGGGAAAGGGGTGATGTTCCGGACGACTTGAGGCGAGCAGTCATCGTGCCTTTCTATAAAGGAAAGGGATCACGATTGGACTGCTCCAACTACAGAGCCATCAGCTTGGTCAGCTTAGCTAGTAAAGTATACACGAAGATCCTGACGATAAGAATGCAAGAGCGATCCGAAAGGTTTCTCTGGGAATCCCAAGGTGGATTTAGACCAGGAAGAGGATGTATGGATCAAACCTTCTCGCTTCGCGGAATCGCGGAAAAGTTTTTGGATATTAACCAAAGGGTTTTCTGCGCTTTCGTCGACTTAGAGAAGGCATTTGATAGAGCCGTACGAAAGGAACTCTGGGACGTGTTGCCTGGATATGGAGTGAGCAGTTCCCTACTGCATGCCGTGAAATCACTCTACAGTGATAGCGAGGCGTGCGTTAGGGTTAACGGTGAGATGTCACCCTGGTTTGATGTGAAGTCGGGGGTCAAACAAGGGTGTATCATGTCTGCCTGGCTGTTCATTATATATCTAGATAACTGTCTGAGAGCACTAAGAACGAACGGATGTGGAGTGAAAATGGGAAACTTAGTGGTCAACTGCCTACTATACACCGATGACGCGGTTTTACTGGCGTCATCAGAGGGCGAACTGCAGTCACTAGTTACCATAATGAAAGAAGAATGTGAAAAGAAGGGGCTGCGCCTAAACGCTGGCAAGACTAAGGTTCTGGTATTCGAAAGAGATGAACAAGTGACCGAGTGTGCAATATCGGTAAATGGGCAAGTTCTAGAGCAAGTGAATGAATTTGTATATCTTGGAAGCATGTTCACACGAGATGGAAAGTATGAAAAAGATATTGAAAGAAGGATAACTGCCGGAAATAAGGTGAATGGAGCCATGTCGGCGTTGATGGGCAGTAAAAGTCTGAGCAAGAATGCTCGAGTTGCTGTCCACAACGCGATATTGGTGCCTACCTTATTGTATGGCAGCGAATCCTGGGTATGTCAGAGGAAGTATGAAAATAGCTTGAATGCAGTCGAGATGCGATCTCTTCGAAGAATGTGCGGCGTAACGATATTAGATCGAATCAGCAATGAAGAGATTCGCAAATCAACTGGCGTGAATGAGGGCGTGATTGTAAAGATGAAGAAAGGCATGTTACGTTGGTTTGGACACATAGAAAGGATGAGTGAAGAAAGATTGACGAAACAGATATACAAAGCAAAAGTGTGTGCAAGAAGAGGCAGAGGAAGGCCACGTTCCAACTACCTGGATCAAATAGATCGGACTCTCAAGGACGGGAACGTTAAGAGTACTCGAAACCGACGAGCATGTATGAAGAGACTGATGAATGTGGACGAAGCGAAAGAGGTATGTAAGTCTAGAGAGAACTGGCGCTCTATACTCTCTGCCTACCCCGTTAGGGACTTGGCGTGATGATATGTATGTATGTATGTATGTTTAATTTGTCTAATTTGTGAATGTGAGAACATTGTAGGCTTTGTAGATTCTTAGATCTTGCTAACATTGTTATAATTATCTTGTTTTATGTATGCTTTGTATAGTAAGCAACGACCTATTGTCGGGCCTACGTTGTTCCCCCATACTTGGGTACTATTGCTGTAACGAAAAAATATTGTTATTGTATATGCCTAATAATAAGAGAGGTAGGGCATAACGGGTTTCCCGTTCGAATTCGGAGCTGCACGACTGGGGCAGGACCTCCCCCTTATAGAAGTCCGCAGCCAAATAACACAATTTTTTGTGTTGTGTTCCTACGCGGCGAATAAGGTTTCCAGTAATGAGCTCCTTGGGGAGGGGGGAGGATTGTTATATTGTGTTGGAAGCAGAGGGATTAAATCCATTATGCTGCCAACACACTATAACTATCTGAACACAGAGTGGCAACACGCAAGTGATACTTCGGTATTATGAGCGTAAATAGGCTGCGGTAACCGTTTCCCATAAGATTAATTTGTGATGTGATTAATTAACTTGTTGTATAAAAAAAAATGATTTGAAAAGAGTAACCATGGAGTTTCTTGCCGGTTCTTCTCCGTGGAAACGACCAACCCGAACCGTGCACCTTTTTCGACGATTTATAAGTGTCCATCTAGGCCTGTGTGAAATATATTTTGATATTATATTTTTTCTCTTATGACGTGTTGTAACAATAATCATTGTTGGGGCCTTATTGTCAGAACGAAATCAAAATATTTTATTTCACCCAGGCCTAGATGGCACTTATAAAACGTCGAAAAAGGTGCACGGTTCGGGTTGGTCGTTTCCACGGAGAAGAACCGGCAAGAAACTCCATGGTTACTCTTTTCAAATCATTAGGTATACAATAACAATATTATTATGTTACAGCAATAGTACTTAAGTATGGGGGAACAGCGTTCGCACTTGGCTGATATATATCGTTGTCTAGTTACCATAACACAAGCTTTGCTTAATTTGGGACTGTGGCAATATGTGTCAATGTCAAAGTATTTATTTATTTATATGAGCCCCTAATTGTAGGGTCGCGAGTCAAGTAGACTCGCGGGTAAAACAGTGGGACACAACTAGTTGCAAATAAGGTGAAGAGAAACAACAGATTTTCAATAAATATTAATTTTATGCATAAATTATGTGAGCGGAACCCAGTTTACGAACCTACAACTTTCTGTACAGTTCCCAAGATTCCGGTTCCGTTAGATTGAGCGAGCACCGCATCTGAAATAGGAAAAGAAAATAACACCCATTTTCATGAGACTTAAACGAACGTTGAAACTGTGAAAGGCACAGTTAAAGTTTATACGGAGTTGGTGAAACCTATATCTTAAATGTGAATTTAAATTAAAGGCACGCGAGTGATACCCCTGGTGTTGCAAGCGTCCATAGGCCTAGGTCACCGCGCTCCATCAGGCAGTAGGGGGACCCGTTCGTCCCTTGTGCTAGCACAGCGATCCTCCCAACACAAGGTCGGCACGCGAGTGATACCCCTGGTGTTGCAAGCGTCCATAGGCCTAGGTCACCGCGCTCCATCAGGCAGTAGGGGGACCCGTTCGTCCCTTGTGCTAGCACACCGATCCTCCCAACACAAGGTCGGCACGCGAGTGATACCCCTGGTGTTGCAAGCGTCCATAGGCCTAGGTCACCGCGCTCCATCAGGCAGTAGGGGGACCCGTTCGTCCCTTGTGCTAGCACACCGATCCTCCCAACACAAGGTCGGCACGCGAGTGATACCCCTGGTGTTGCAAGCGTCCATAGGCCTAGGTCACCGCGCTCCATCAGGCAGTAGGGGGACCCGTTCGTCCCTTGTGCTAGCACAGCGATCCTCCCAACACAAGGTCGGCACGCGAGTGATACCCCTGGTGTTGCAAGCGTCCATAGGCCTAGGTCACCGCGCTCCATCAGGCAGTAGGGGGTAACTGTATCTCCGAAGTTCGAACGATTCATTCAACACTTACCGAATATAACTGCGCTCACGACAGCCATCTGAAATGATACGACATAAAATAGATTAGAGGTGTATACATAGTACCCACACACTCACGCCAGAGACATATTTTAGGTGCCAACGTGTCAGATGGCGAGTCCATCGCCGTTACTCAAGCACGCCTGCATACGCCTTCTCTGTCTTCTCTGTCTTCTCAAACGTATGCAGGTTTCCTCTCGATATTTTGCTTCACCCTAAAGCTTGTGGTGGGACTAATCACTAGTTTAGTTCAGATAAGCTCATTGGTACAGTCAGGATTAGAGCATGCATTCTGCGTGTTGCAGGCGCCTAGTCGAGCCACTCGGCCACCCCGGCCGATGTATACAAGTAGATAATGTACTTACCACGAGAAGGACTACTGCGGCGTTAGTCATTTGGCTGGATTGCTTGCAAGTTGCAATATGACCCACTGTTAGAAGTCACGTGTATATATACGAGGACGAACAATGTCCCTGTCTGTGTGTGTTCAGTACCTTATTTACCAAATAGAACGATAAATTAATTTTGAAGAAATATTTATTCACCACGTTACAGCTAGCTTACACAGGCTGTATAAGGTAACATGATAGTTACTCAATTAAGAGAAAAAGAGTAAAGATTATAAAAAGAGAAAGAATATAAGAGAGGTAGGACATTACGGGCTTCCCGTTCGAATTTGTATCTCCCCGCCTGGGGCAGGACCTCCACCTTATAGAAGGCCGTAGCCAAATAACACTATTGTTTGCGTTGTGTTCTTGCGGTGAATAAGGTTTCCAATAATGAGCTCCTTGAGGAGGGGTGGATTGTTATATTGTGTTGGCAACAGACGGATTAGTCCCATTATGTTGCCAACACAGTATAACTCTCCGAACACAGAGTGGCAACGCGCAAGTGATACTTAGGTATCGTGAGCGTAAATAGGCTGCGGCAACCGTTTCCCATCAGGTGGGCCGTATGCTTGTTTGCCACTCTTGTTGTATATATATATATATATATACAAAGCGAATGTGTGCAAGAGGCAGAGGGACACGTTCCAACTACCTGGATCAAATCGATCGGACGCTCAAGGACGGAAACGTTAAGAGTACTCGAAACCGACGAGTATGAAGAGACTGATGAATGTGGACGAAGCGAAAGAGGTATGTAAGTCTAGAGAGAACTGGCGCTCTATACTCTCTGCCTACCCCGTTAGGGACTTGGCGTGATGATATGTATGTATGCATCGTCACGAGGATATATTCACAACACACTATAACTTGTTGAAGACAACTTATAGACCTTTCATATTTGTTCTTAAATGTTTAAGCAAGTGTTCTATCATTCATTCATAGCACTAATGAACTAGCTCCGACTTTGCACGCGTTGGGAAGACAATAAGACTTTTTCTTCTCAAGATCTTCAAAGGATTTTTCCTCTTGACTTAAAGGCATTGTAAACAGCCATGGTGGCCGAGTGGTTCAAGTTACCTGCGACACAAACATTGCAAGTACCAATCCTGATAGTACCAATGAGTTTTTCTGAACTTAAGTACAGTGATTGGTCACACCACGAGCTTCACGGTGAAGGGAAACATCGAGAGGAAACCTGTGTTGCGCCTGCACTGCGATACCATACCACTTATACGTCAGGACAAGAGGAGGCAGCGTGGCCGAGAGGTCACAGCACCCGCCTGCCACGCAAACTGTGCGAATTCCAATCCCGACTGGATTGAGGAGTTATTCTACATTTAATTACAGTGAGGCACACCACAAGCTTTACAGTGAAGGGACATTCCAAAGCATATGTATAATTGTGCTGGAGTAACAGTGGCGGACTCGCCATCTTTCACGTTGGTACCTAGAATATATTATCTCAGGCGAAAAGTGGGTACGTGGACTAAACACCCTGCCTACCCCTTCGGGATTCCTTGTGAGAAGGCGTGACGGTATGACATTAATTATACATAAAAAAAATGCCTACCATCTTATCTTGTCATACTGGTATATTGAAGACGTAAGTTTGTATGTTGCTCTTTCACGGCATAGCGGCTGGACCGATTCTAGCAGGAAAATAGTAATACTAGCTTATGCACGCAGGCGAAGCCGCGGACATAAGCTAGTATATATATAAATATTATATGGTAAATAAGAAACATTGTTCGTCCTCGTATATATACACGTGTCTTCTAACAGTGGGTCATATTGCAACTTGCAAGCAATCCAGCCAAATGACTAACACCGCAGTAGTCCTTCTCGTGGTAAGTACATTATCTACTTGTATACATCGGCCGGGGTGGCCGAGTGGCTCGACTAGGCGCCTGCAACACGCAGAATGCATGCTCTAATCCTGACTGTACCAATGTTTCTGAGCTTAAATACAGTGATTAGTCACACCACGAGCTTAACGGTGAAGGAAAACATCGAGAGGGAACCTGCATACGTCTGAGAAGAAATTCAAAGGCGTATGTATAGTCGTGCTTGAGTAACGGCGATGGACTCGCCATCTGTCACGTTGGCACCTAATATACCTCTGGCGGAAAGTGGGTGTGTGGGTATTACCTATACACCTCTACCTACCCCTTCGGGGACCGGAAGGCGTGAGGATATATTATAATCTATTTTATGTCGTATCATTTCAGATGGCTGTCGTGAGCGCAGTTATGTTCGGTAAGTGTTGAATGAATTGTTCGGAGATACAGTTACCCCCTACTGCCTGATGGAGCGCGGTGACCTAGGCCTATGGACGCTTGCAACACCAGGGGTATCACTCGCGTGCCGACCTTGTGTTGGGAGGATCGCTGTGCTAGCACAAGGGACGAACGGGTCCCCCTACTGCCTGATGGAGCGCGGTGACCTAGGCCTATGGACGCTTGCAACACCAGGGGTATCACTCGCGTGCCGACCTTGTGTTGGGAGGATCGCTGTGCTAGCACAAGGGACGAACGGGTCCCCCTACTGCCTGATGGAGCGCGGTGACCTAGGCCTATGGACGCTTGCAACACCAGGGGTATCACTCGCGTGCCGAACTTGTGTTGGGAGGATCGGTGTGCTAGCACAAGGGACGAACGGGTCCCCCTACTGCCTGATGGAGCGCGGTGACCTAGGCCTAAGGACGCTTGCAACACCAGGGGAATCACTCGCGTGCCGACCTTGTGTTGGGAGGATCGCTGTGCTAGCACAAGGGACGAACGGGTCCCCCTACTGCCTGATGGAGCGCGGTGACCTAGGCCTATGGACGCTTGCAACACCAGGGGTATCACTCGCGTGCCGACCTTGTGTTGGGAGGATCGCTGTGCTAGCACAAGGGACGAACGGGTCCCCCTACTGCCTGATGGAGCGCGGTGACCTAGGCCTATGGACGCTTGCAACAACAGGGGTATCACTCGCGTGCCTTTAATTTAAATTCACATTTAAGATATAGGTTTCACCAACTCCGTATAAACTTTAACTGTGCCTTTCACAGTTTCAACGTTCGTTTAAGTCTCATGAAAATGGGTGTTATTTTCTTTTCCTATTTCAGATGCGGTGCTCGCTCAATCTAACGGATCCGGAATCTTGGGAACTGTACAGAAAGTTGTAGGTTCGTAAACTGGGTTCCGCTCACATAATTGTATGCATAAAACTAATATTTATTGAAAATCTGTTGTTTCTCTTCACCTTATCTGCAACTAGTTGTGTCCCACTGCTTTACCCGCGAGTCTACTTGACTCGCGACCCTACAATTAAGGGCTCATATAAATAAATAAATACTTTGACATTGACACATATTGCCACAGTCCCAGATTAAGCAAAGCTTGTGTTATGGTAACTAGACAACGATATATATCAGCCAAGTGCGAACGCTGTTCCCCCATACTTAAGTACTAATGCTGTAATAAAATAATATTGTTATTGTATACCTAATTATTTGAAAAGAGTATAATATATATCCTCACGCCTTCCCACAAGGGTACCCGAAGGGGCAGGCAGAGGTGTATAGGTAATACCCACACACCCACTTTCCGCCAGAGGTATATTAGGTGCCAACGTGACAGATGGCGAGTCCATCGCCGTTACTCAAGCACGACTATACATACGCCTTTGAATGTCTTCTCAGACGTATGCAGGTTTCCTCTCGATGTTTTCCTTCACCGTAAAGCTCGTAGTGTGACTAATCACTGTACTTAAGTTCAGAAAAACTCATTGGTACAGTCGGGATTCGAACTTTTCGATTATATTGTTAATTTATAGTTAGGAAGTCTGAGCCAGACGGGGCCCTGAGCTTGGGCTTAGCCTTGGGGCTTGAGCCTCCGGTGGCTACGCCACTGGTAGACCTAGCCTACTGTGAGGAATTTGACAGTTTCCATATAAGGCTACTGTGTGGGTACATTTGGGTACGAACGGACAATGCCTGATAATCATATTAGGATCACATCTCGCTCAGAGAACCAGCATTGCTAATAAATAGTGCCATCCACGAAGACGCGCCCCCCCCCAATGTCTAGTCGAGGGGGTCGCGGCATGCGGGCAGTATGACCCGAGTGTATTAATTGTAGTGTGCGTGTGCACTCATAGGTAATCAGTGTGTACCGACAATTCTCACACATTAGTGGAAGGTTGCACACTTACACTATAAACTATAGGGGGGATAGTGGGGCGCGTCTTCGTGGATGGAGCGATCTATACCCATCGTGGCAATGCTGCTAGTCTCCTTGGCACGTAGCCTCGGGATACCGATTTGGTTCAAATATTTTATCTGTAAGTAGTTTGTTATACAACTGTGTTTTGTTCTATTCTATTCTATTCTATTCTATTCTATTCTATTCTATTCCATTCTATTCTATTCTATTCTATTCTATTTAGCCTTTTTATCCTGAGCTTGTTTTTCTTTTGGTGTATTGTTATAGAATATCTCTAAGCTCCGTGTGCCGCTTGACAAAGGCCTCCTCTAACATTTTCCATTGTTTTCTGTCCCTGGCTACCCTCCTCCAGTTCGGGCCTGCCGTTAATTTTGACTCATCTTCCCATCTTATACGTTGCCTTCCTCTGCTCCTCTTGCCGTCTCTAGGATACCAGTGTAAGACATCTTTGCTCCATTTTTCCTGTATGCCACGCAACATATGCCCCATCCACCTCCATTCTATCAATTTTATAGAGAACATTCGCTATTCTTTGTCTGTCTTGGCGTCTTATTCCTAGCATGCTTCTCTCCATTGCTCTTTGGCAATGCTCTAGCATGTCTGTGTTTTGTAAATATTGTTAATTGTTGTTTTAAAAACTAAACATAATTTTAATTTGAATATTTATTTCAAACTCAAAAGGATTATTGTAAGAAAACCAATGTTTTCCTACAAGACTTTGATTTGTTTCACCGCATCAAGAATTACATTGACACCGCCACCCTGGCCGACGCTGCTACTGCCACCATTGCCTCCCCCGCTGCCACCACCACCCCCGCTGCCACCACTGCCTCCTCCGCGGCCACCACTACCTCCTCCGCTGCCACCACTACCTCCTCCGCTGCCACCATGACCTCCTCCGTTACTACCGCCACCTTTACCGGAGGATTTGTCCGAGTCGCAGTCGTCCCCAGGCACCGGATCTGAAGGAGTAAAAAGTTTTTATTCTTCACATATCCTGTGTGTTAAGCTAATACTCCTTCAATGTACCAAATTTCATCCAAATTCGTTCAGTAATTTTTGTGTGAAAGTGGAACAAACACACACACACACAAACTTCACTATTGATCGCAACAAATGCACCACAACACATATGACAACACACACTGGCGATGAAACAGAACATATTTGATGCGAGCTTCGTAATGACGAGGCCATTGGAAGGGCTCATGTTGATAAGAAGCTGTACTATAGGGCACAGGTTGCACTATATTGACCCTTGTTGTCATACACAGTAGGTATAACTTCATATGCAGTTGTCTGCTCAGTGCTTCAGGTACAAAAGGTACTAAGTGCTCTTGCTGTAATCGGGTAGATACGAGAGTGTGTAATAAAACCAATTTCATGAATTACTTACTACTCATTATTGCTCCGATGAGAACGGCCACCTGGAAAATATAAAATGACTATTGTTATGAATGCGAAAGGGTTTGCAAGAAGAGGCAAAGGAATACGTTCCAACTACCTAGATGAAATCGAGCGGACGCTCAAGAACGGGAACGTCAGTAATCAAAACATGCGAGCTTGTACAAAGAGACTGATCTATGGGGATGCAAGAAAAGTCTGTAGAATAGCCGTAGTGGCCTAGTTGTTTGAGTAGTTGCGTGAATCCCGTCTGTACCAATGAGTTTTTCTGAACTTAAGTACAGTGATAAGTCACACCACGAGCTTTACGGTGAAGGAAAACATCGAGAGGAAACCTCTCAGAAACGTCTGAGAAGACATTCAAAGGCGTATGTATAGTCGTGCTTGAGTAACGGCGATGGAATTGGTATCCGTCACGTTGGCACCTGAAATATATCCCTGGCGGAAAGTGGGTGCGTGAATACTCCCTATACACCTCTGCCTATCCCTTCGGGAAGTCTTGAGGGAAGGCGTGAAGATAATATTCTTTCACTATTGTGAAAGAATACGTTATTACAATGAGTTGATAAATTACTCACCAGGAACCAACACACGAGAGTACTCTTCATTCTGCCGAGATCTCTTTGAACGTAGCACTAATACTTGTATCAATGTATGTTTGTATATACAATACATATTTCGGTGCGCCAGTATATATACTGGTTAGCAACAAAAAGCGTAATAAATCATGATAAAATGGAGTTCGTTTAAAAATAATGCATACATTATAGTATTTACCAACTATTCCAAAGTAAATATTATTTAAAAATCCTTTGTTTCAATAATTACGTGCATAGTAATGGAATTTCTTTACAAAACTGTATCCTGACATACACTGCACTAGGTGTGCCTCTCGGCTGCACTTGCCTTACGATTGGTTTTATATTCAACTGCCTAGATCAAATCGATTGGAAGCTCAAGGACGGGAACGTCAAGAGTATTCGTAGCCGCATGTATAAAGAGACTGATGAATGTGGACGAAGCGAAAGAGGTATGTAAGTCTAGAGAGAACTGGCGCTCTATACTCTCTGCCTACCGCGTTAGGGACTCTGCGTGATGATAATGTATGCATGTAAACTTCAACTAATATTATAAATACGTAAGTAAGTATGTATGTATGTTTGATCCTTAAATACTTTTTTCGCTTCGTCCACTTTCATTATTCTCTTCATACATGCTCTTCGGTCTAGGGTACTCTTGACCTGGCCTTTTTCAAGACGTCCCTGATTTGGTCTCGAATAGTCCGTCTAGGTCTACCCCTTCCAACATTTTCATTCCCATTCGCCTTATACACTTTGTCGTCAATAATACTTCATTCATTCTCTCGACATGGCCAAACCATATCAGCATACCTTTTAAATTTTTTGTCACTACATCTTTCAGACCAAAACGTTTCTTTATCTCACTATTTATTATCCTGACGACTATACATACGCCTTTGTTTTCTCAGACGTATGCAGGGTTCCTCTCGACGTTCCCTTCACCGTAAAGCTCGTGGTGTGCCTCACTGTTATTAAATGTAGAAAAACTCCTCAATCCAGTCGGGATTGGAACTCGCGCCGTTTGCGTGGCAGGCGGGTGCTGTGACCTCTCGGCCACGCCGCCTCCTCTTGTCCTGACGTATAAGTGGTATGGTATCGCAGTGCAGGCGCAACACAGGTTTCCTCTCGATGTTTCCCTTCACCGTAAAGCTCGTGGTGTGCCTCACTGTAATTAAATGTAGAACAACTCCTCAATCCAGTCGGGATTGGAACTCGCGCCGTTTGCGTGGCAGGCGGGTGCTGTGACCTCTCGGCCACGCCGCCTCCTCTTGTCCTGACGTATAAGTGGTATGGTATCGCAGTGCAGGCGCAACACAGGTTTCCTCTCGATGTTTCCCTTCACCGTAAAGCTCGTGGTGTGCCTCACTGTAATTAAATGTAGAACAACTCCTCAATCCAGTCGGGATTGGAACTCGCGCCGTTTGCGTGGCAGGCGGGTGCTGTGACCTCTCGGCCACGCCGCCTCCTCTTGTCCTGACGTATAAGTGGTATGGTATCGCAGTGCAGGCGCAACACAGGTTTCCTCTCGATGTTTCCCTTCACCGTAAAGCTCGTGGTGTGCCTCACTGTAATTAAATGTAGAAAAACTCCTCAATCCAGTCGGGATTGGAACTCGCGCCGTTTGCGTGGCAGGCGGGTGCTGTGACCTCTCGGCCACGCCGCCTCCTCTTGTCCTGACGTATAAGTGGTATGGTATCGCAGTGCAGGCGCAACACAGGTTTCCTCTCGATGTTTCCCTTCACCGTAAAGCTCGTGGTGTGCCTCACTGTAATTAAATGTAGAAAAACTCCTCAATCCAGTCGGGATTGGAACTCGCGCCGTTTGCGTGGCAGGCGGGTGCTGTGACCTCTCGGCCACGCCGCCTCCTCTTGTCCTGACGTATAAGTGGTATGGTATCGCAGTGCAGGCGCAACACAGGTTTCCTCTCGATGTTTCCCTTCACCGTAAAGCTCGTGGTGTGCCTCACTGTAATTAAATGTAGAAAAACTCCTCAATCCAGTCGGGATTGGAACTCGCGCCGTTTGCGTGGCAGGCGGGTGCTGTGACCTCTCGGCCACGCCGCCTCCTCTTGTCCTGACGTATAAGTGGTATGGTATCGCAGTGCAGGCGCAACACAGGTTTCCTCTCGATGTTTCCCTTCA
Source organism: Drepana falcataria (assembly GCA_945859725.1). NCBI lineage: Eukaryota > Metazoa > Arthropoda > Insecta > Lepidoptera > Drepanidae > Drepana > Drepana falcataria. The sequence continues at coordinate 4,783,028 of OX243951.1, read as the reverse complement.
CCGTAAAGCTCGTGGTGTGCCTCACTGTAATTAAATGTAGAAAAACTCCTCAATCCAGTCGGGATTGGAACTCGCGCCGTTTGCGTGGCAGGCGGGTGCTGTGACCTCTCGGCCACGCCGCCTCCTCTTGTCCTGACGTATAAGTGGTATGGTATCGCAGTGCAGGCGCAACACAGGTTTCCTCTCGATGTTTCCCTTCACCGTAAAGCTCGTGGTGTGCCTCACTGTAATTAAATGTAGAAAAACTCCTCAATCCAGTCGGGATTGGAACTCGCGCCGTTTGCGTGGCAGGCGGGTGCTGTGACCTCTCGGCCACGCCGCCTCCTCTTGTCCTGACGTATAAGTGGTATGGTATCGCAGTGCAGGCGCAACACAGGTTTCCTCTCGATGTTTCCCTTCACCGTAAAGCTCGTGGTGTGCCTCACTGTAATTAAATGTAGAAAAACTCCTCAATCCAGTCGGGATTGGAACTCGCGCCGTTTGCGTGGCAGGCGGGTGCTGTGACCTCTCGGCCACGCCGCCTCCTCTTGTCCTGACGTATAAGTGGTATGGTATCGCAGTGCAGGCGCAACACAGGTTTCCTCTCGATGTTTCCCTTCACCGTAAAGCTCGTGGTGTGCCTCACTGTAATTAAATGTAGAAAAACTCCTCAATCCAGTCGGGATCGGAACTCGCGCCGTTTGCGTGGCAGGCGGGTGCTGTGACCTCTCGGCCACGCCGCCTCCTCTTGTCCTGACGTATAAGTGGTATGGTATCGCAGTGCAGGCGCAACACAGGTTTCCTCTCGATGTTTCCCTTCACCGTAAAGCTCGTGGTGTGCCTCACTGTAATTAAATGTAGAAAAACTCCTCAATCCAGTCGGGATTGGAACTCGCGCCGTTTGCGTGGCAGGCGGGTGCTGTGACCTCTCGGCCACGCCGCCTCCTCTTGTCCTGACGTATAAGTGGTATGGTATCGCAGTGCAGGCGCAACACAGGTTTCCTCTCGATGTTTCCCTTCACCGTAAAGCTCGTGGTGTGCCTCACTGTAATTAAATGTAGAAAAACTCCTCAATCCAGTCGGGATTGGAACTCGCGCCGTTTGCGTGGCAGGCGGGTGCTGTGACCTCTCGGCCACGCCGCCTCCTCTTGTCCTGACGTATAAGTGGTATGGTATCGCAGTGCAGGCGCAACACAGGTTTCCTCTCGATGTTTCCCTTCACCGTAAAGCTCGTGGTGTGCCTCACTGTAATTAAATGTAGAAAAACTCCTCAATCCAGTCGGGATTGGAACTCGCGCCGTTTGCGTGGCAGGCGGGTGCTGTGACCTCTCGGCCACGCCGCCTCCTCTTGTCCTGACGTATAAGTGGTATGGTATCGCAGTGCAGGCGCAACACAGGTTTCCTCTCGATGTTTCCCTTCACCGTAAAGCTCGTGGTGTGCCTCACTGTAATTAAATGTAGAAAAACTCCTCAATCCAGTCGGGATTGGAACTCGCGCCGTTTGCGTGGCAGGCGGGTGCTGTGACCTCTCGGCCACGCCGCCTCCTCTTGTCCTGACGTATAAGTGGTATGGTATCGCAGTGCAGGCGCAACACAGGTTTCCTCTCGATGTTTCCCTTCACCGTAAAGCTCGTGGTGTGCCTCACTGTAATTAAATGTAGAAAAACTCCTCAATCCAGTCGGGATTGGAACTCGCGCCGTTTGCGTGGCAGGCGGGTGCTGTGACCTCTCGGCCACGCCGCCTCCTCTTGTCCTGACGTATAAGTGGTATGGTATCGCAGTGCAGGCGCAACACAGGTTTCCTCTCGATGTTTCCCTTCACCGTAAAGCTCGTGGTGTGCCTCACTGTAATTAAATGTAGAAAAACTCCTCAATCCAGTCGGGATTGGAACTCGCGCCGTTTGCGTGGCAGGCGGGTGCTGTGACCTCTCGGCCACGCCGCCTCCTCTTGTCCTGACGTATAAGTGGTATGGTATCGCAGTGCAGGCGCAACACAGGTTTCCTCTCGATGTTTCCCTTCACCGTAAAGCTCGTGGTGTGCCTCACTGTAATTAAATGTAGAAAAACTCCTCAATCCAGTCGGGATTGGAACTCGCGCCGTTTGCGTGGCAGGCGGGTGCTGTGACCTCTCGGCCACGCCGCCTCCTCTTGTCCTGACGTATAAGTGGTATGGTATCGCAGTATATCTGTAAGTAGCAGATCTAACTATCCCGGTATCTCGGGAACACGAGCCTTCTTGCCTTCTTGGCCCTTCACTGTGGCGAATGGGATACACGGGTTAGAGATTATGGCGCTTGGACTATATTGCTATGTTTTTGTCCAATTTCATCCAAATCCCTTGAGCAGCTTTTGCGTGAATGAGGAACAAACAAACACACATACTTCACTATTTATAATGTTAGTCAGATTGAAAACCAAACGTAAGCCAAGTGCAGCCGAGTGCAGTGTGCGTCAGGATACAGTTTTGTAAAGAAATTCCATTACTATGCATGCAATTATTGAAACAAAGGATTCTTAAATAATATTTACTTTGGAATAGTTGGTAAACACTATAATGAATGTATGCATTATTTTTAAACGAACTCCATATTATCATGATTTATTACGCCTTTTGTTGCTAACCAGTATATATACTGGCGCACCGAAATATGTATTGTATATACAAACATACATTGATACAAGTATTAGTGCTACGTTCAAAGAGATCTCGGCAGAATGAAGAGTACCCACGTGTGTTGGTTCCTGGTGAGTAATTTATTAACGCATTGTTGTTGTCGTATGAAAGAATATTATCTCCACGCCTTACCACAAAGCTTCCCGAAGGGGTAGGCAGAGGTGTATAGGGAGTATTCACACACCCACTTTCCGCCAGGGATATATTTCAAGGGCCAACGTGATGGATAGCGAGTCCATCGCCGTTACTCAAGCACGACTATACATACGTCTTTGAATGTCTTCTCAGACGTATGCAGGTTTCCTCTCGATGTTTTCCTTCACCGTAAAGCTTGTGTGACTAATCACTGTACTTAAGTTCAGAAAAACTCATTGGTACAGTCGGGATTCAGGCAACTACACAAACAACTAGGCCACGACTGCTATTTCTACAGACTTTCCTTGCATCCCCATAGATCAGTCTCTTTGTACATGCTCGCATGTTTTGAGTACTGACGTTCCCGTCCTTGAGTGTCCGATCGATTTGATCTAGGTAGTTGGAACGTATTCCTTTGCCTCTTCTTGCACACCCTTTCGCATTCATAACAATAGTTATTTTATATTTTTCAGGTGGCAGTTCTTATTGGAGCAATAATGAGTAGTAAGTAATTCATGAAATTGGTTTTATTACACTCTCTCGTATCTACCCGATTACAGCAAGAGCACTTAGTACCTTTTGTACCTGAAGCACTGAGCAGACAACTGCATATGAAGTTATACCTACTGTGTATGACAACAAGGGTCAATATAGTGCAACCTGTGCCCTATAGTACAGCTTCTTATCAACATGAGCCCTTCCAATGGCCTCGTCATTACGAAGCTCGCATCAAATATGTTCTGTTTCATCGCCAGTGTGTGCTGTCATATGTGTTGTGGTGCATTTGTTGCGATCAATAGTGAAGTTTGTGTGTGTGTGTGTTTGTTCCACTTTCACACAAAAACTACTGAACGAATTTGGATGAAATTTGGTACATTGAAGGAGTATTAGCTTAACACACAGGATATGTGGAGAATAAAAACTTTTTACTCCTTCAGATCCGGTGCCTGGGGACGACTGCGACTCGGACAAATCCTCCGGTAAAGGTGGCGGTAGTAACGGAGGTCATGATGACAAAGGAGGAGGTCATGGTGACAACGGAGGAGGGCATGGTGACAAAGGAGGAGGTCATGATGACAACGGAGGGGGTCATGATGATAACGGAGGAGGTCATGGTGACAAAGGAGGAGGGCATGGTGACAAAGGAGGAGGTCATGATGACAACGGAGGAGGTCATGGTGACAAAGGAGGAGGGCATGGTGACAAAGGAGGAGGTCATGATGACAACGGAGGAGGTCATGGTGGCAAAGGAGGAGGGCATGGTGACAAAGGAGGAGGTCATGATGACAACGGAGGAGGTCATGGTGGCAAAGGAGGAGGTAGTGGTGGCAGCGGAGGAGGTCATGGTAGCAGCGGAGGAGGTAGTGGTGGCAGCGGGGGTGGTGGTGGCACTGGGAGTAGCAGCGTCGGAAAGGGTGGTGGTCTCAATGTTATCCTTGATGCGGTGAAAGGCATCAAAATCTTATAGGCCTTTTTGAGTTTGAAAAAAATAATAAAATGAGAATAATTATTTTATTTATACTAATTTGTCGGGTGAAGTCGAAGCGGGCATTGGTGGGTATCAGACATGATGGCACAGAAATGGCACTCAGTTCTATATCGCCATAAAGTTCACAAAACACACATCATTAAAGATTAAGAGTTATAGACACTTGGCTTTAGTCCCTTCTGCGCATGCTTTCCTGGTAGCTCAGAAACGGCACAAATATGTCCAAGTATTCACAATATTATTTTTATTTTTCTTCTATTCAATTTTATATACTTACTAGCTTATGCCCGCGGCTTCGCCCGCGTTGAGTTAGAAAAAGTAGCTACAATATTTTCCTGCTAGAATCGGTTCAGCCGCTATGCCGTGAAATAGCAACATGCAAGCTTAGGCCTTTATAATATTTGAACATCGAATTATTTGGAATTTTTATAATGACAGGATTGAGTTTTCAAACATGTGTCAAAATTAAATGGTAATTAAAAGCACTAAGGAGTATTGATGCCATTTATGCAAATCTGAATTCCTACTAATAATAAAAAGGCAAATTTTATTCCTGTAGGAAGTTTGAATTTTCAGGATAAAACTAGCCTATGTCCTAGGTATAAGCTATCACCATTTCAACTTTCAGCCAAATCGGTTCAGCCGTTATGAACCGCAAACATCCTAGCTTACAAACTGTCACATTTTTAATATTTATCCTTACTTAATATTATAAATGTGAATGTAAGTTTGTTTGTTACCCATTCATGTAAAAACTACTTAACCGATCACGATGAAACTTTGTACACATACTTTTGGATAAATTAGAAGTAACATAGGATACGTATTATTGAAAAAAAAAATTTACGAAGAGAAAAAAGCCGCCCACGCCGACGAAGTCGCGGGCCCAGCTAGTCTATACTAATATTATAAAGAGGAAAGATTTGTTTGTTTGTTTGTTTGTAATGAATAGGCTCCGAAACTACTGGACCGATTTCAAAAATTCTTTCACCTTTGGAAAGCTACATTATCCCCGAGTAACATAGGCTATATTAAATTGGACCCGACAGGTGGCGCTGCGATCGAGTTTCAAGAATTTTACCTTTTTACCCGGGCGAAGTTTCTGTGTGTCTTAAGCTAGATTCGAGAATGGTTTAGATTTACAATTGGACCCAATAGGTGGCGCTGCGATCGTGTTACGGGCAATTTAACTTTTTCACCCGAGCGAAGCTGGGCGGGACCACTAGTTACAAATATAAACATCGAGAGGAAACCTGTGTTGCGCCTGCACTGCGATACCATACCACTTATACGTCAGGACAAGAGGAGGCGGCGTGGCCGAGAGGTCACAGCACCCGCCTGCCACGCAAACGGCGCGAGTTCCAATCCCGACTGGATTGAGGAGTTTTTCTACATTTAATTACAGTGAGGCACACCACGAGCTTTACGGTGAAGGGAAACATCGAGAGGAAACCTGTGTTGCGCCTGCACTGCGATACCATACCACTTATACGTCAGGACAAGAGGAGGCGGCGTGGCCGAGAGGTCACAGCACCCGCCTGCCACGCAAACGGCGCGAGTTCCAATCCCGACTGGATTGAGGAGTTTTTCTACATTTAATTACAGTGAGGCACACCACGAGCTTTACGGTGAAGGGAAACATCGAGAGGAAACCTGCATACGTCTGAGAAGACATTCAAAGGCGTCTGTATAGTCGTGCTTGAGTAACGGCGATACACTTGCCATCTGTCACGTTGGCACCTAAAATATATCTCTGGCGGAAAGTGGGTGTGTTAATACCAGGTACACCTCTGCCTACCCCTTCGGGAGCCCTTATGGGAAGGCGTAAGGAAATACTATATTATTATTAAATACGAGATAGGAAGGCCTTGTTTCACGCCAAAACTCCGCTATGACAGTCGGCATTGACACGACAAAGCTTTGTCGGCAACCGCCGCGGCTACAAATCAAAAAAAATCAATTCAAATCAAAATATTTTATTCAATGTAAGGGACACAGGGAACACTTATTGAACGTCACATATTTAATATAAACTAAAGTTACCACCGTTTCCAAGAAAAAAAAAAAGTACCTGCCAGGAGAAGAAACGGCGAAACAAACTCCCCGGTTTTTTTTTTTTAACATTTTTTCCCTTTTACGTGGGGGGAGAAAAGATTACATATATAAACTCTGTACCAGAGGAGCAATTCATTGCCATGCATGGCCATCATTCAAATAATCTGATGTTTTATAATAAGCCTTTTGAATTAATTTACTTTTAACGACAGCTTTAAATTCTACAAAAGGTAATTCAATTATTTTACGAGGTAGCTTATTAAAAAAGCGTATACCTTGCCCGACAAATGAGTTGCCAGTTTTGTGTAATCTAGCTGTAGGAACATGGAGTTTATCTTTGTTACGTGTATTTACAGTATGCAAGTCGCTATTTTTCTTAAATTTTATAATATTCTTTCTTACAAATAACACATTTTGGAATATATATTGACATGGTACGGTCAATATTTCAATTTCCTTGAATAATTCTCTGAGAGAATCTCGAGGCTTAAGGCTATAAATTGCGCGAACTGCGCTAACATGAAATATTAAACTTCTTATCATCGACCCTCTCTGCCTCCTGCTTGGCATCAACTTCAGGTACTGCCAATGTACAGCTCACTGTATTATTATTAAACTGGAACGCACCCAAATCTTGGATCTTCTTAAACTCACTTCGTACTAGGAAGAATATATACGCCATCAAAACTGGAAATCAATAAGAGAATATTGTAACACGATGATTTATAAAATTTTATTTGACTGTGCCCGCGACTTCGTCCGCGTGGAATATAACAAAATAATTGTGACAGTTGCCAAAATAAAAGTTATTCCTTTTAGCATCACCTATCTCCCTTTAATAACGGTCCTGCCGGTTCAGAGATTACCCGAACCAAACAGACAGACAGACACATAAACATTGTAAAAAAATATATGTATACTAATATTATAAAGCTGAAGAGTTTGTTTGTTTGTTTGTTTGAACGCGCTAATCTCAGGAACTACTGGTTGGAATTGAAAAATTATCTTTCTTCTTCTTTAGGCTATATAACATCACGCTACGACCAATAGGAGCGAAGCATAAATGAATAATGCTGCCAGAACGGGAAAAAATATTCCTTTTTGAGAGCTTCCGTTGCGTACGCTGCGTAAACGGTTTAAGTTACACAAATATCATGTGTGAGGGAATTGTTCCTCTTTAAAGGTTCTAAAAAAAGTCCGCGACAGCATATGTCTATCTTTTAAGATTGACTCACTATAACCTTTTTTATGGCAATCAAGTCCACGATGGGCTCCTGAACTACTTAACCGATTTCAATCAAATTTGCACACCGTATGCAGTTTTATCCAACTTAAAAGAAAGAGCCGTGGTGGCCAAGTGGTTCGAGCAGTGGCCTGCGACGCAAAGGTCGCATGTTCGAATCCCGACTGTACCAATGAGTTTTTCTAAAACTTAAGTACAGTGATTAGTCACACCACGAGCTTTACGGTGAAGGAAAACATCGAGAGGAAACCTGCATACGTCTGAGAAGAAATTCAAAGGCGTATGTATAGTTGTGCTGGAGTAACGGCGATGGACTCGCCATCTGTCACGTTGGCACCTAATATACCTCTGACGGAAAGTGGGTGTGTGGGTATTACCTATACACCTCTGCCTACCCCTTCGGGGACCCTTGTGGGAAGGCGTGAGGATATATTATTATATATTAAGAAAGGATAGCTTACATCACAATTGGACCCGATAGGCGGCGCTGCGATCGTGTTTCAGGAAATTTTACTTTTTCACCCGGGCGAAGCTGGGCGGGACAGCTAGTTTTGGTATATGTACCGTGTATACATCTATATGCAGTTAGTAAAAAGCAAACAGACACTCCAATTTTATTATATGTATAGATGACATTAAAAGTTTGTAATAAAAATAAGGAATGACAAATTTTAAGTGCTGCCCAATGTCACTTCCACGCGGACGAAGTCGCGGCCTCAGCTAGTACAAGATAAATTTCAAAATAATAGATCATGTGTGTGTGTGTGCGTGTGCGTGTGTGTGTGTGCGTGTGCGTGTGTGTGTGTGAGTGTGTATGTGTGTATAATATATTTACAAGAAGAATACAGTAGTAATACGTACATATGTGCCACCTTATTGTATGGCAGCGAATCCTGGGTATGTCAGAGGAAGTATGAAAATAGGTTGAATGCAGTTGAGATGCGATCTCTTCGAAAAATATGCTGCGTAACGATATTAGATCGAATCCGCATATCAACTGGCGTGAATGAGGGCGTGATTGTAAAGATGAAGAAAGGCATGTTACGTTGGTTTGGACACATAGAAAGGATGAGTGAGGAAAGATTGACGAAACAGATATACTAAGCAAAAGTGTGTGCAAGAAGAGGCAGAGGAAGGCCACGTTCCAACTACCTGGATCAAATCGATCGGACTCTCAAGGACGGGAACGTTAAGAGTACTCGAAACCGACGAGCATGTATGAAGAGACTGATGAATGTGGACGAAGCGAAAGAGGTATGTAAGTCTAGAGAGAACTGGCGCTCTATACTCTCTGCCTACCCCGTTAGGGACTTGGCGTGATGATATGTATGTATGTATGTATGTATGTATGTATGTATGTATGTATGTATACGTACATATGTATGCGATCACGACGATCATCGCACTCAATTCTTCCCAATGACGTCCGCGTATGAATAAAATGGAGGCCAACCATACTGCAATCCCGAAGATCACCACCATATGTCCCAGCAGATAATAGCAGTACACCCTCAGGAGCTCGAAGTTTTTCTGAAAGAAAGGCCTCTTATTGCAACAGCCCGGCTAGGTGGGTACCACCGCAGTGTCAGATATCCTGCCGCCAAGCACTAGTGTACGTACACTACACTGTGTGCCGGTGTGGAGGGCACTGTAGCTAGTCACATTACTGGCCATAAGGGACTGGGTACTAGGTGGTAGGCCTCTTATTGCAACAGTCCGGCTAGGTGGGTACCACCGCAGTGTCAGATATCCTGCCGCCAAGCACTAGTGTACGTAGACTACACTGTGTGCCGGTGTGGAGGGCACTGTAGCTAGTCACATTACTGGCCATAAGGGACTGGGTACTAGGTGGTAGGCCTCTTATTGCAACAGTCCGGCTAGGTGGGTACCACCGCAGTGTCAGATATCCTGCCGCCAAGCACTAGTGTACGTACACTACACTGTGTGCCGGTGTGGAGGGCACTGTAGCTAGTCACATTACTGGCCATAAGGGACTGGGTACTAGGTGGTAGGCCTCTTATTGCAACAGTCCGGCTAGGTGGGTACCACCGCAGTGTCAGATATCCTGCCGCCAAGCACTAGTGTACGTACACTACACTGTGTGCCGGTGTGGAGGGCACTGTAGCTAGTCACATTACTGGCCATAAGGGACTGGGTACTAGGTGGTAGGCCTCTTATTGCAACAGTCCGGCTAGGTGGGTACCACCGCAGTGTCAGATATCCTGCCGCCAAGCACTAGTGTACGTACACTACACTGTGTGCCGGTGTGGAGGGCACTGTAGCTAGTCACATTACTGGCCATAAGGGACTGGGTACTAGGTGGTAGGCCTCTTATTGCAACAGTCCGGCTAGGTGGGTACCACCGCAGTGTCAGATATCCTGCCGCCAAGCACTAGTGTACGTACACTACACTGTGTGCCGGTGTGGAGGGCACTGTAGCTAGTCACATTACTGGCCATAAGGGACTGGGTACTAGGTGGTAGGCCTCTTATTGCAACAGTCCGGCTAGGTGGGTACCACCGCAGTGTCAGATATCCTGCCGCCAAGCACTAGTGTACGTACACTACACTGTGTGCCGGTGTGGAGGGCACTGTAGCTAGTCACATTACTGGCCATAAGGGACTGGGTACTAGGTGGTAGGCCTCTTATTGCAACAGTCCGGCTAGGTGGGTACCACCGCAGTGTCAGATATCCTGCCGCCAAGCACTAGTGTACGTACACTACACTGTGTGCCGGTGTGGAGGGCACTGTAGCTAGTCGCATTACTGGCCATAAGGGACTGGGTACTAGGTGGTAGGCCTCTTATTGCAACAGTCCGGCTAGGTGGGTACCACCGCAGTGTCAGATATCCTGCCGCCAAGCACTAGTGTACGTACACTACACTGTGTGCCGGTGTGGAGGGCACTGTAGCTAGTCGCATTACTGGCCATAAGGGACTGGGTACTAGGTGGTAGGCCTCTTATTGCAACAGTCCGGCTAGGTGGGTACCACCGCAGTGTCAGATATCCTGCCGCCAAGCACTAGTGTACGTACACTACACTGTGTGCCGGTGTGGAGGGCACTGTAGCTAGTCGCATTACTGGCCATAAGGGACTGGGTACTAGGTGGTAGGCCTCTTATTGCAACAGTCCGGCTAGGTGGGTACCACCGCAGTGTCAGATATCCTGCCGCCAAGCACTAGTGTACGTACACTACACTGTGTGCCGGTGTGGAGGGCACTGTAGCTAGTCGCATTACTGGCCATAAGGGACTGGGTACTAGGTGGTAGGCCTCTTATTGCAACAGTCCGGCTAGGTGGGTACCACCGCAGTGTCAGATATCCTGCCGCCAAGCACTAGTGTACGTACACTACACTGTGTGCCGGTGTGGAGGGCACTGTAGCTAGTCGCATTACTGGCCATAAGGGACTGGGTACTAGGTGGTAGGCCTCTTATTGCAACAGTCCGGCTAGGTGGGTACCACCGCAGTGTCAGATATCCTGCCGCCAAGCACTAGTGTACGTACACTACACTGTGTGCCGGTGTGGAGGGCACTGTAGCTAGTCGCATTACTGGCCATAAGGGACTGGGTACTAGGTGGTAGGCCTCTTATTGCAACAGTCTGGCTAGGTGGGTACCACCGCAGTGTCAGATATCCTGCCGCCAAGCACTAGTGTACGTACACTACACTGTGTGCCGGTGTGGAGGGCACTGTAGCTAGTCACATTACTGGCCATAAGGGACTGGGTACTAGGTGGTAGGCCTCTTATTGCAACAGTCCGGCTAGGTGGGTACCACCGCAGTGTCAGATATCCTGCCGCCAAGCACTAGTGTACGTACACTACACTGTGTGCCGGTGTGGAGGGCACTGTAGCTAGTCACATTACTGGCCATAAGGGACTGGGTACTAGGTGGTAGGCCTCTTATTGCAACAGTCCGGCTAGGTGGGTACCACCGCAGTGTCAGATATCCTGCCGCCAAGCACTAGTGTACGTACACTACACTGTGTGCCGGTGTGGAGGGCACTGTAGCTAGTCACATTACTGGCCATAAGGGACTGGGTACTAGGTGGTAGGCCTCTTATTGCAACAGTCCGGCTAGGTGGGTACCACCGCAGTGTCAGATATCCTGCCGCCAAGCACTAGTGTACGTACACTACACTGTGTGCCGGTGTGGAGGGCACTGTAGCTAGTCGCATTACTGGCCATAAGGGACTGGGTACTAGGTGGTAGGCCTCTTATTGCAACAGTCCGGCTAGGTGGGTACCACCGCAGTGTCAGATATCCTGCCGCCAAGCACTAGTGTACGTACACTACACTGTGTGCCGGTGTGGAGGGCACTGTAGCTAGTCGCATTACTGGCCATAAGGGACTGGGTACTAGGTGGTAGGCCTCTTATTGCAACAGTCCGGCTAGGTGGGTACCACCGCAGTGTCAGATATCCTGCCGCCAAGCACTAGTGTACGTACACTACACTGTGTGCCGGTGTGGAGGGCACTGTAGCTAGTCACATTACTGGCTATAAGGGACTGGGTACTAGGTGGTAGGCCTCTTATTGCAACAGTCCGGCTAGGTGGGTACCACCGCAGTGTCAGATATCCTGCCGCCAAGCACTAGTGTACGTACACTACACTGTGTGCCGGTGTGGAGGGCACTGTAGCTAGTCGCATTACTGGCCATAAGGGACTGGGTACTAGGTGGTAGGCCTCTTATTGCAACAGTCCGGCTAGGTGGGTACCACCGCAGTGTCAGATATCCTGCCGCCAAGCACTAGTGTACGTACACTACACTGTGTGCCGGTGTGGAGGGCACTGTAGCTAGTCACATTACTGGCCATAAGGGACTGGGTACTAGGTGGTAGGCCTCTTATTGCAACAGTCCGGCTAGGTGGGTACCACCGCAGTGTCAGATATCCTGCCGCCAAGCACTAGTGTACGTACACTACACGGTGTGCCGGTGTGGAGGGCACTGTAGCTAGTCACATTTCTGGCCATAACGGACTGGGTACTAGGTGGTAGGCCTCTTATTGCAACAGTCCGGCTAGGTGGGTACCACCGCAGTGTCAGATATCCTGCCGCCAAGCACTAGTGTACGTACACTACACTGTGTGCCGGTGTGGAGGGCACTGTAGCTAGTCACATAAGGTATACTCACAGTGTGGCCAGCTATGATGAGGACTATATTCAACGAGATGTCAATAGTCATGATGAATGCTATAAGCAGATATTCCCAGTGTCCTCCAAAGATGGCGCTGATTGCAACCACGAGCAAGAAAGGAAAGAGGGCGATACATGTGAAGGCCTGAAAAGTAAAGGATTACTGATAATCACGCTAAGCAGAGAGAGTAGAGCGCCAGTCCTCTCTAGACTTACAGACCTACATACATATCATCACGCCGAGCCCCTCACGCTAGGCAGAGAGAGTAGAGCGCCAGTCCTCTCTAGACTTACAGACCTACATACATATCATCACGCCGAGTCCCTCACGCTAGGCAGAGAGAGTAGAGCGCCAGTCCTCTCTAGACTTACAGACCTACATACATATCATCACGCCGAGTCCCTCACGCTAGGCAGAGAGAGTAGAGCGCCAGTCCTCTCTAGACTTACAGACCTACATACATATCATCACGCCGAGCCCTAACGCTAGGCAGAGAGAGTAGAGAGCCAGTCCTCTCTAGACTTACAGACCTACATACATATCATCACGCCGAGCCCCTCACGCTAGGCAGAGAGAGTAGAGCGCCAGTCCTCTCTAGACTGACAGACCTACATACATATCATCACGCCGAGCCCCTCACGCTAGGCAGAGAGAGTAGAGCGCCAGTCCTCTCTAGACTTACAGACCTACATACATATCATCACGCAGAGTCCCTCACGCTAGGCAGAGAGAGTAGAGTGCCAGTCCTCTCTAGACTTACAGACCTACATACATATCATCACGCCGAGCCCCTCACGCTAGGCAGAGAGAGTAGAGCGCCAGTCCTCTCTAGACTTACAGACCTACATACATATCATCACACCGAGTCCCTCACGCTAGGCAGAGAGAGTAGAGTGCCAGTCCTCTCTAGACTTACAGACCTACATACATATCATCACGCCGAGTCCCTCACGCTAGGCAGAGAGAGTAGAGCGCCAGTCCTCTCTAGACTGACAGACCTACATACATATCATCACGCCGAGTCCCTCACGCTAGTCAGAGTGTGGAGCGCCAGTCCTCTCTAGACTTACAGACCTACATACATATCATCACGCCGAGTCCCTCACGCTAGGCAGAGTGTAGAGCGCCAGTCCTCTCTAGACTTACAGACCTACATACATATCATCATGCCGAGTCTCTCACGCTAGGCAGAGAGAGTAGAGCGCCAGTCCTCCCTAGACTTACAGACCTACATACATATCATCACGCCGAGTCCCTCACGCTAGGCAGAGAGAGTAGAGCGCCAGTCCTCTCTAGACTGACAGACCTACATACATATCATCACGCCGAGTCCCTCACGCTAGTCAGAGTGTGGAGCGCCAGTCCTCTCTAGACTTACAGACCTACATACATATCATCACGCCGAGTCCCTCACGCTAGGCAGAGTGTAGAGCGCCAGTCCTCTCTAGACTTACAGACCTACATACATATCATCATGCCGAGTCTCTCACGCTAGGCAGAGAGAGTAGAGCGCCAGTCCTCCCTAGACTTACAGACCTACATACATATCATCACGCCGAGCCCCTCACGCTAGGCAGAGAGAGTAGAGCGCCAGTCCTCTCTAGACTTACAGACCTACATACATATCATCACGCCGAGTCCCTCACGCTAGGCAGAGAGAGTAGAGCGCCAGTCCTCTCTAGACTTACAGACCTACATACATATCATCACGCCGAGTCCCTCACGCTAGGCAGAGAGAGCGACAGTTAATTTAACAAACATGCCATGGGTACTTACCAATTTAAAATAGCCCCAAAATATGATGCCTCGTCTTAGTGGGATGCAGAAACAACATCTTTTCGTTGTTGGTAGTTCTAAATACATAGTAACTGCAATTTTTTTCTGTTCCACGTTCCACCGAGAACTTTCACTTCGGAGCCGAACTATAGCTAGACTTGTTAGGCTTTACTTCTTAGGGCGTCTGATTCGCGAGCTAAGGTAGACTAGATTTTTTTTAAAGGGTGATTTTATTTAAATAATTTTCAAGGTTTATAATGGTTGGTAAATAAACTGACACGGTCTGGCACTTGCAAAGTCCGGGGATAATATGCGGCTTCGCGTCGAGCTTTCGACGAGAAGCGTTGTGAGGGAATAAACAACTCCTTATCATTTAAATAGTAGCCTGTGAATCACTGGAATATACTTTATTATCTATCCTTGGACAACACAGGGTGCTATCAAGCGAGTTATCTATTCCATGAACTAAAGGATTGCGAATGCTGCGCAATTTAGACAACAACAAGACTGGCAAACAAGCATACGGTCCACCTGATGGGAAATGGTAATAGATAGTGCTATCCACCAAAACAGTATATTTCTAGTCGAGGGGGTCAAAAAATAATTAAATACCTTGGGTTGCCTGCGAGACAAAGATCGCAAGTTCGAATCCCGTACTGTACAAATGAGTACAGAATTTTTTAACAGAATGAAGTTGAATGAGTTTTTTATTGTGTTCATTACGGTGAAGGGAAACATCGAGAGGAAACCTGCATACGTCTGAGAAGACATTAAAAGGCGTATATATAGTCGTGCTTGATTAACGGCGATGGACTCGCCATCTGTCACGTTGGCACCTAATATATCTCTGACGGAAAGTGGGTGTGTGGGTATTACCTATACACCTCTGCCTACCCCTTCGGGGACTCTTGTGGGAAGGGGTGAGGATACATTATTATATATAATTGCCTTGGGACAATTCCACACAAATTGACCTATTTCCAAATTAAGCAAAGCTTGTGTTATGGTAACTAGACAACGATATATTTACTTATATAGATAGATATATACATAAATACATAGGACATCCAAGACTAACAAATACTCGTGTTCATCACACAAATATCTGCCTTAGCGGAATTCGAACGCGCGATCTCAAGTTTCGCAGTCAGTAGCAGTAACCATTAGACCAGACGGCTGTCAATCGAATCAAAATATTTTTATTTTTTACTTGTATAAATCTCCGAACGCAGTAAGTAAGTACATAATATATTCATAATCCTCCCCCCTCCCCAAGGAGCTCATTACTGAAACCTTATTCCTCGCGCAGGAACACAACACAAACAATAGTGTTATTTGGCGTGATGATATGTATGTAGGTCTGTAAGTCTAGAGAGGACTGGCGCTCTACTCTCTCTGCCTAGCGTGAGGGACTCGGCGTGATGATATGTATGTAGGTCTGTAAGTCTAGAGAGGACTGGAACTCTACTCTCTCTGCCTAGCGTGAGGGGCTCGGCGTGATGATATGTATGTAGGTCTGTAAGTCTAGAGAGGACTGGAAGTCTACTCTCTCTGCCTAGCGTGGGGGGCTCGGCGTGATGATATGTATGTAGGTCTGTAAGTCTAGAGAGGACTGGAACTCTACTCTCTCTGCCTAGCGTGAGGGGCTCGGCGTGATGATATGTATGTAGGTCTGTAAGTCTAGAGAGGACTGGCGCTCTACTCTCTCTGCCTAGCGTGAGGGGCTCGGCGTGATGATATGTATGTAGGTCTGTAAGTCTAGAGAGGACTGGCGCTCTACTCTCTCTGCCTAGCGTGAGGGACTCGGCGTGATAATATGTATGTAGGTCTGTAAGTCTAGAGAGGACTGGCGCTCTACTCTCTCTGTCTAGCGTGAGGGGCTCGGCGTGATGATATGTATGTAGGTCTGTAAGTCTAGAGAGGACTGGCGCTCTACTCTCTCTGCCTAGCGTGAGGGGCTCGGCGTGATGATATGTATGTAGGTCTGTAAGTCTAGAGAGGACTGGCGCTCTACTCTCTCTGCCTAGCGTGAGGGGCTCGGCGTGATGATATGTATGTAGGTCTGTAAGTCTAGAGAGGACTGGCGCTCTACTCTCTCTGCCTAGCGTGAGGGGCTCAGCGTGATGATATGTATGTAGGTCTGTAAGTCTAGAGAGGACTGGCGCTCTACTCTCTCTGCCTAGCGTGAGGGGCTCGGCGTGATGATATGTATGTAGGTCTGTAAGTCTAGAGAGGACTGGCGCTCTACTCGCTCTGCCTAGCGTGAGGGGCTCAGCGTGATGATATGTATGTAGGTCTGTAAGTCTAGAGAGGACTGGCGCTCTACTCTCTCTGCCTAGCGTGAGGGGCTCGGCGTGATGATATGTATGTAGGTCTGTAAGTCTAGAGAGGACTGGCGCTCTACTCTCTCTGCCTAGCGTGAGGGGCTCAGCGTGATGATATGTATGTAGGTCTGTAAGTCTAGAGAGGACTGGCGCTCTACTCTCTCTGCCTAGCGTGAGGGGCTCGGCGTGATGATATGTATGTAGGTCTGTAAGTCTAGAGAGGACTGGCGCTCTACTCGCTCTGCCTAGCGTGAGGGGCTCAGCGTGATGATATGTATGTAGGTCTGTAAGTCTAGAGAGGACTGGCGCTCTACTCTCTCTGCCTAGCGTGAGGGACTCGGCGTGATGATATGTATGTAGGTCTGTAAGTCTAGAGAGGACTGGCGCTCTACTCTCTCTGCCTAGCGTGAGGGACTCGGCGTGATGATATGTATATAGGTCTGTAAGTGTAGAGAGGACTGGCGCTCTACTCTCTCTGCCTAGCGTGAGGGGCTCGGCGTGATGATATGTATGTAGGTCTGTAAGTCTAGAGAGGACTGGCGCTCTACTCTCTCTGCCTAGCGTGAGGGACTCGGCGTGATGATATGTATATAGGTCTGTAAGTCTAGAGAGGACTGGCGCTCTACTCTCTCTGCCTAGCGTGAGGGGCTCGGCGTGATGATATGTATGTAGGTCTGTAAGTCTAGAGAGGACTGGCGCTCTACTCGCTCTGCCTAGCGTGAGGGGCTCAGCGTGATGATATGTATGTAGGTCTGTAAGTCTAGAGAGGACTGGCGCTCTACTCTCTCTGCCTAGCGTGAGGGGCTCAGCGTGATGATATGTATGTAGGTCTGTAAGTCTAGAGAGGACTGGCGCTCTACTCTCTCTGCCTAGCGTGAGGGGCAGGGACATTCTCAAAAACACCAATCGCGGCGAAGGCGGCTTGTGTCAAAGGCCTCAGTGATTAACAACATACTTTAAGCAAACTTGTACATAATAAGAACTATTTTACTTTCTTATTATATATTATATTGTGATAAGAAACACTAAAATATTTCAGTCTCACAACACAAACTTCTCCTGTTGAATTGTTTGGTTAGAAGTATACTTGAATACTGTTCTCAAGCCTGGTCACCCTTTTACAACGTGCACAATAATAGAGTAGAGAGGGTACAAAAGAGATTTTTAAGTACTCTTGTATACAATACCAACAATCGACACCTTACATCATATGCTGCTCGTCTTAATTTTTACAAAATTCGCTCACTTTCCAACAGGCGTGAAATATTGGACCTTACCTTTCTATATAAACTTTGCAACTCCCACATTGACTGCCCGGAATTGTTATCATCCATAAATATATCTGCCCCTGCCCACGCGCAAGTGTCTACAAACTGTTCCATGTCCGACCATATAAGACAAACCTAGGCTTGAATTCGCCTTTGAGCAGAATGCTCAGATCTTATAATACCTTGTCCAAACTCGCTGGTATTGATATCTTCGGAGATAATATCAGCAAATTTAAAACAACCCTAATTAATTTTTATGATAAAGATGAAAAATAAATTTAAATGCCTTACATTCATGTATCTGTGTATGTGTATATATGTGTGTGTGTGTACACTTACAATTTTTT
Source organism: Drepana falcataria (assembly GCA_945859725.1). Classification (NCBI taxonomy): domain Eukaryota; kingdom Metazoa; phylum Arthropoda; class Insecta; order Lepidoptera; family Drepanidae; genus Drepana; species Drepana falcataria. The sequence goes on along the minus strand of OX243951.1, from coordinate 4,764,604 downwards.
TTTATATTCTTTATAATATGTTCCTAGTTTCTTAGTTTTTTATTTCTTTTTTTATATTTTTAAGCTTTTTTACTTCATTCTTGTAGTTGTTGTGGTTACCTGTAATTGGGTGGACACTTATGTAAGTTTTATTATGGAATGTTCTGTTAATATTAAGGTGTTCTTACCTGTTGGTGATCCAAATAAATAAATAAATAAATAGTCCATTTGACAAGGATATTGGGTTGGATACCTATTGGAATAACTTTATTATTATGTATGTACATATAGATCCGCGAATAAAAAAATTTTTAGTCGCGAATATAGAAATTGGGTCGCATTTTTTTAATCCGCGTATAGTGAAAACGCGAATAAGGAGCTTTTACTGTATATATCTCAGACGAAATAGATATACGATAAGAGATAAGAGAGGTAGGGCATAACAGGTTTCCCGTTCGTATTTGTATCTGCCCGCCTGGGGCAGGACCTCCACCTTATAGAAGGCCGTAGCCAAATAACACTATTGTTTGTGTTGTGTTCCTGCGCGGTGAATAAGGTTTACAATAATGAGCTCCTTGGGGAGGTGGGAGAAAAAAAATATAAAATCTCCTTTCAACCAATGACCTTTAATATACTGTATGATGTGCATGTAATTACAGAAATGTATGACGCATACTATCACGTTGTTGGCTTTGAATAATAAATTATTTTTACGACAGATAATAAATGATTGCAATAACAATATAATTTATCTTGTTCACGTCTTCGTTGGCTGCTGCGTTTTTATAAAATAACTAGCGGCCCGTCCCGGCTTTGCACGGGTGGACATTTATTGGAACGAAGTTCCTTATCGCGCGTTGTGAAAGGGGGCTAGACGGAAAAAAATCTTACGAAAAGTTGTCACGACTCATTTTTTTTTTCGCGCGTTGTGAAAGGGGCCTAGACGGAAAAAAATCTTACGAAAAGCTGTCACGACACTTTTTGTCACGACACTTTTTTTTTTGCTGTATACTTATAACCCCCGTGTGAGTGACGTGTGCTTCTTGAACTTCGTTCCATCCGGGTGTCCCTTGACACCTCTCAAGTTTTTTTTAAACATTTGGGCATCTTTTTTTTTAGGCAGAGGTTTATAGGAAGTACCCATACACCTGCTTTATGCCAGAGATATATTTTAGGTGCCACCGTGACAGATGGCGAGTCCATCGCCGTTACTCAAGCACGACTATATACGCCTTTGAATTTTTTCTCGGCCGTATACAGGTCTCCTCTCGATGTTTTCCTTCACCGTAAAGCTCGTGGTGTGACTAATCACTGTACTTAAGTTCAGAAACACTCATTGCTACAGTCGGTATTCGAACTTGCGATCTTTGCGTCGCAGGCAACTACTCGAAACACTCGGCCACCACGGCTCAATGGAAGAAAGATTATAGAAAATCCAAGGACATTCAAAATTGTTAAATATTTGACATCAATTTCGATTAAGAATCTGCTTTAACGGTGAAGTTATACATGTGGACTGTAACTATTTCTATTAATCTCATTAACCGTTCCTGAAAAAAACCATAAAACCATGTTTCCACGTGAGTATAACTCCCTTTAATAATGTCGTCATTGTGTCATCTTTGGAGCTATATGTTGTATTGGATCGTCACGAGGATATATTGACAACACACGACAACTTGTAGAAGATAACTGTTCTACTGACATCTTAATAATTATTTTTATTTATTTATATATTTATTATACAACATTGGCAATTCAGTGTAAAATTACTGATTGTTTAATTATACTTGACTTCGAAAGTAAGTTAATTACTTTGCATTGTCAAGTAGATAACAATGTTTTACAAACAGTAGGTACCTAATTATTGAAATAAAAGAAATGCTAAATCTTGACGCAAGATAGCGCAGCCTAGTTACTTCAATCGTGAGTGAATCTATATACTGTACACTGCGATACTAGTGTAACAGTAGGCTTGAGATGCCCAGCCCCCACAAGCAGCACCTGTCCACAAGTATGACGCGAATGTCAGCCATCGCCCTCCTCAACCACTGTGGGGGGAAGTGTATCTATATACTGTACACTGCGATACTAGTGTAACAGTAGGCTTGAGATGCCCAGCCCCCACAAGCAGCACCTGTCCACAAGTATGACGCGAATGTCAGCCATCGCCCTCCTCAACCACTGTGGGGGGAAGTGTATCTATATACTGTACACTGCGATACTAGTGTAACAGTAGGCTTGAGATGCCCAGCCCCCACAAGCAGCACCTGTCCACAAGTATGACGCGAATGTCAGCCATCGCCCTCCTCAACCACTGTGGGGGGAAGTGTATCTATATACTGTACACTGCGATACTAGTGTAACAGTAGGCTTGAGATGCCCAGCCCCCACAAGCAGCACCTGTCCACAAGTATGAGGCGAATGTCAGCCATCGCCCTCCTCAACCACTGTGGGGGGAAGTGTATCTATATACTGTACACTGCGATACTAGTGTAACAGTAGGCTTGAGATGCCCAGCCCCCACAAGCAGCACCTGTCCACAAGTATGAGGCGAATGTCAGCCATCGCCCTCCTCAACCACTGTGGGGGGAAGTGTATCTATATACTGTACACTGCGATACTAGTGTAACAGTAGGCTTGAGATGCCCAGCCCCCACAAGCAGCACTTGTCCACGAGCGTGTCATTGCAGACTTCGAAAACGTGTTTTTTATTCGTCAAGTAATCCTCATTCGTTTTACTGTTGTTAAATCCTAATCCAAACTAATATTATTTATGCGAAAGTGAGTCTTTTGGTCTGTATGTATGTCACGGTTTCTTGTATCTTCAGGGGACCTGGGGTTCATCCATTATTAACGGCAGTCCGGTTTAGTATTCCTAGCTGCTAGCCGCGAAGTCTTATATCGCAGGTTTGTTTTTTTTGAGTTCACACAGCTTAACTTAGTTTGGGACTAGGTCAATTTGTGTGGAATTGCCTATCTATATAAGTATGTATATCGTTGTCCAGTTCCCACAGTACAAGCTTTGCTTAGTTTGGGACTAGGTCAATTTGTGTGGAATTGCCTATCTATATAAGTATGTATATCGTTGTCCAGTTCCCACAGTACAAGCTTCGCTTAGTTTGGGACTAGGTCAATTTGTGTGGAATTGCCTATCTATATAAGTATGTATATCGTTGTCCTGTTCCCACAGTACAAGCTTTGCTTAGTTTGGGCACAACTCATAGCAAAATTTCTGGAGTTATTTTGCATGAACATAAACGCGAGTGTATCCACGGGAGAAAGCTAGTTCAGTAATAAAATTAAACGTAAATCGCAAGATAAGCAACCTCATTCTTGAATCGCCAGATTAACGTAATCCCTAAAACGAGTTATAAATTGAGTATTAAAGTTATCGAATTGACAGGTACTCGTAAATTTGCCAGTTAGTTTGGGACTATGAAGGTCGCAACACTGCTCTTGGTGGGCCTCACCGTAGCCTCAGGTGAGGGTAGGCAGACAGTCTAGAGATAGATGTTGAGTAAGCACGAACAGTAATATTCCCCTTTTAAATTTGAATTTGCTTGGTTTCCGAAAAATATCCAAGTGTCTAGCTAATCTGTCTGTGTAACAATATTCATCCAATGCCACGAAGACGCGCCCCACTATTCTCCCCTATAGTTTATAGTGTAAGTATGCAACCTTCTAATGTGTGAGTATTGTCGGTACACACTGATTACCTATGAGTGCACACGCACACTAAAATTAATAGACTCGGGTCATACTCCCCACATCCCGCGACCCCCTCGACTAGACATTGGGGGGGCGCGTCTTCGTGGATAGAAGTTTTTGCGTGGAAATGGATCGAAAATCCTCACAAAATTTCGCATTTATCATATTAATTTGTGTCTATAGTAATGCAAGGAATAGGGTATGTATGTTTATTTATTTTATGTGCTGACGTGACAGATGGCGAGTCCATCGCCGTTACTCAAGAACGACTATACATACGCCTTTGAATGTCTTCTCAGACGTATGCAGGTTTCCTCTCGATGTTTCCCTTCACCGTAAAGCTCGTGGTGTGCCTCACTGTAATTAAATGTAGAAAAACTCCTCAATCCAGTCGGGATTGGAACTCGCGCCGTTTGCGTGGCAGGCGGGTGCTGTGACCTCTCGGCCACGCCTCCTCCTCTTGTCCTGACGTATAAGTGGTAGGTATGGTATCGCAGTGCAGGCGCAACACAGGTTTCCTCTGGATGTATTCCTTTACCGTAAAGCTCGTGGTGTGACTCGCTGTACTTAAGTTCAGAAAACCTCATTGGTACAGTCGTGATTCGAACTAGCAATCTATGTGTGGAAGACCACTCGAACCATTTGGCCACCAAGACTATATTTATAACTAGCTGTCCCGCCCAGCTTCGCCCGGGTGAAAAAGTTAAATTTCCTGAAACACGATCGCCACCTATCGGGTCCAATTGTGATGTAAACTATCCTACCTTTCAAGTTTGATCAAACTGTACACAGTGTGCAAATTTGATGTGTGTTTAGGAGCCCATCGCGGACTTGCGATAAAAATTGCCATAAAAAAGATTATAGTGAGTCAAATCAGAGGAATCAGAGGAACAATTCCCTCATACATGATATTTGTGTAACTTAAACCGTTTACGCAGCGCACGCAACGGAAGCTCTCAAAAAGGAATATTTTTTTCCCGTTCTGGCAACATTATTCATTTATGCTTCGCTCTTATTGGCCCTAGCGTGATGTTATATAGCCTAAAGCCTTCCTAGAGAAATGGACTATCCAACAAAAAAAGAATTTTTCAATTCCAACCAGTAGTTCCTGAGATTAAGGCGTTCGAACAAAGAAAAAACCAACTCTTCAGCTTTATAATATTAAGTGTAGATATCAAAAGGATTTATAAGCTTGACTTTGAGCTCGACGATAAGTGCGTATCTAAAGTCATGTTTGGACGGACGGACGGACGGACTCGCCATCTGTCACGTTGACTCTTCTGGGAAGTCACTAAGGAAAATGATGGAAATCGTGTTGACACATCCAGCTGTTCCCGAGCGGGTGCTGGTGAAGTACGAGTTAGGTCCTCGATACCAGCATGTGGCAGCTCCTGACGGTGTCCGCCTCGAGGACCTGTGGCTGAAGACCAGTGACGTGGCCGCAGCAGCTCGCTTCGATCCCAATGTAGACATTGGCTACCATCTGTTCACCAGGTAGTAAATCACAGCAATCCTCCCAACACAAGGTCGGCACGCGAGTGATACCCCTGATGTTGCAAGCGTCTACAGGCCTAGGTCACCGCGCTCCATCAGGCAGTAGGGGGATCCGTTCGTCCCTTGTGCTAGCACAGCGATCCTCCCAACACAAGGTCGGCACGCGAGTGATACCCCTGGTGTTGCAAGCGTCCATAGGCCTAGGTCACCGCGCTCCATCAGGCAGTAGGGGGATCCGTTCGTCCCTTGCACAGCGATCCTCCCAACACAAGGTCGGAAGGAGGTGCTAGTCTTTAGAAGACTGGCGCTGTCTTATCCCTTCCTACCCCTTTATGCTTAACATTCCTTTCAGAGCCAACCCCAATGTTAGTCAGCCAATAGTCCTGGGTTTCCCGACCATCCTTCAGGCAACCAACTATGACGCCAGCAAGAAGACCATTGTCCTCCTCCACGGATGGCTGAACACACCTTCTTCCGATTTCAATGTGCATACAGTTAACGGTGAGTCTTTTAATTACCACAACGACTAGAGGTCTTGTTCTATGGTAACAGGACAACGAAGCGAATGAGGTCTTATGTAGGTCTGTGAGTCTAGAGAGGACTGGTGCTCTACTCTCTCTGCCTAGCGTGAGGGGCTCGGCGTGATGATATGTATGTAGGTCTGTAAGTCTAGAGATGACTGGTGCTCTACTCTCCCTGCCTAGTGTGAGAGGCTCGGCGTGATGATATGTACATAGATCTGTAAGTCTAGAGAGGACTGGTGCTCTACTCTCCCTGCCTAGTGTGAGGGGCTCGGCGTGATGATATGTACATAGATCTGTAAGTCTAGAGAGGACTGGTGCTCTACTCTCCCTGCCTAGTGTGAGGGGCTCGGCGTGATGATATGTACATAGATCTGTAAGTCTAGAGAGGACTGGTGCTCTACTCTCCCTGCCTAGTGTGAGGGGCTCGGCGTGATGATATGTATGTAGGTCTGAAAGTCTAGAGATGACTGGTGCTCTACTCTCCCTGCCTAGTGTGAGAGGCTCGGCGTGATGATATGTACATATATCTGTAATTCTAGAGAGGACTGGTGCTCTACTCTCCCTGCCTAGTGTGAGGGGCTCGGCGTGATGATATGTACATAGATCTGTAAGTCTAGAGAGGACTGGTGCTCTACTCTCCCTGCCTAGTGTGAGGGGCTCGGCGTGATGATATGTATGTAGGTCTGTAAGTCTAGAGATGACTGGTGCTCTACTCTCCCTGCCTAGTGTGAGGGGCTCGGCGTGATGATCTGTACAATTTCCTCAGCGTTCCTGGTGGCGGGAGATGTCAACGTGATCATGGTAGACTGGAGTGTAGGAGCTGCAGGGAACTACCTACCAGCTCTTCTCAACTCAATATCTACAGGTAGGATTCTACTTATATTCACCACGGATCTCTTGTTTTAATGAGGAATGAAGGGTATGAACAGTGGCATGACCACTTATAATGTGATACTGAGGGCACAAGCGTGGTAATGGTGTATACACCAGCTTACTGCGTGGTGGCCGAGCGGTACCAGTAGCTGCCTGCGACATAAAGATTGCAAGCAATACGGACTGGACCAATGAGCTTTTCTGAACTTAAGTACAGTGGTTAGCCACACCACGAGCTATACGGTGAAGGAAAACATCGAGAGGAAACCAACGTTGCGCCTGCACTGCTATACCATACCACTTATACGTCAGGACAAGAGGAGGCGGCGTGGCCGAGAGGTCACAGCACCCGCCTGCCACGCAAACGGCGCGAGTTCCAATCCCGGCTGGATCCCGCCTGCCACGCAAACGGCGCGAGTTCCAATCCCGGCTGGATTGAGGAGTTTTTCTACATTTAATTACAGTGAGGCACACCACGAGCTTTACGGTGAAGGGAAACATCGAGAGGAAACCTGTATACGTCTGAGAAGACATTCAAAGGCGTATGTTTAGCCCTGCTTGAGTAACGGCGATGGACTCGCCCTCTGTCACGTTGGCACCTGAAATATATCTCTGGTTGAAAGTGGGTGTGTGAGCATTACTTACACACCTCTGCCTACCCCTTAGAGGACCTATATGCGAAGCGTAAAGATATATTACGAAGATATAATATTTTAAAACATACAACTTTGATTATTTCAGCTGAAGCTGTAGCACGCTTCATAACCTGGTTGAATCAAGCGAGCGGTTCCTCATTGGCTCAGTACCACCTGGTAGGACATAGCTTAGGAGGCCAGCAGGTTGGCATCATTGGCAGAAATCTTGGCGGACAGGTCCCTTACATTACCTGTGAGTATGTGTACTTCTCTAGCCTTCTTGCTTAGCCTACCTAGCTGGACTGTTGTAATAAGAGAGAGAACTACCACCTAGTACCCAGTCCCTTATGGCCAGTAATGTGACTAGCTACAGTGCCCTCCACACCGGCACACAGTGTAGTGTACGTACACTAGTGCTTGGCGGCAGGATATCTGACACTGCGGTGGTACCCACCTAGCCGGACTGTTGCAATAAGAGGCCTACCACCTAGTACCCAGTCCCTTATGGCCAGTAATGTGACTAGCTACAGTGCCCTCCACACCGGCACACAGTGTAGTGTACGTACACTAGTGCTTGGCGGCAGGATACCTGACACTGCGGTGGTACCCACCTAGCCGGACTGTTGCAATAAGAGGCCTACCACCTAGTACCCAGTCCCTTATGGCCAGTAATGTGACTAGTTCTCATCTCCCTTCCAGCTCTAGACCCAGCCTGGCCCGGCTGGATCACTAACCCTCAGACCTTCAAGAATGATGATGGAATTTACACCGAAGCTATGCACACTGATGCTGGTCTATCTGGATTCCTGACTCCTGTCGCTGATGTAGACTTCTATCCCAACGGTGGGCGTGAAATGCCCAACTGTGAAGACCGGTCTTGTGATCATCATCAGTAAGGATCAGATCATTTTGTATCAAGTTTCACGGCAGGCCTTATTGGTTGAATTCAAGTTAATTTATTTATAATAATATATCCTCACACCTTCCCACAAGGGTCCCCGAAGGGGTAGGCAGAGGTGTATAGGTAATACCCACACACCCACTTTCCGCCAGAGGTATATTAGGAGCCAACGTGACAGATGGCGAGTTCATCACCGTTACTCCAGCACGACTATACATACGCCTTTGAATTTCTTCTCAGACGTATGCAGGTTTCCTCTCGATGTTTTCCTTCACCGTAAAGCTCGTGGTGTGACTAATCACTGTACTTAAGTTCAGAAAAACTCATTGGTACAGTTGGGATTCGAACTTGCGACCTTTGCGTCGCAGGCAACGGCTCGAACCACTCGGCCACCACGGCTCTCTATTTTTCATTTATTTTAATTATGTATTTACATACATACATACATATCATCACGCCGAGTCCCTAAGGGGTAGGCAGAAAGAATAGAACGCCAATGCTCTCTAGACTTACATATCCCTTATGCTTCGCCCACATTCATCACTCTCTTCATACGAATATTTAAGGGGCCAACGTGACAGCTGGCCAATCCATCCATCCAATCCATGGCGTCTTTGAATTTCTGTTCGAACTTTTCTTTAAATACGACTCGGGTGGCCTACAATCACGCGGGCCGCCTGATGGTAAGCGGTTACCGTCGTCTATAGACGTTTGAAATCACTTGTGTATTGCTGACCCTGCAGGAATCTCTCCACATTCTTCTTGAAGAACTCCATGCTGTGCTCTCCAGGGAAAACCTCAACTGGGAGTTCTTTCCAAAGACTAAGCGTTCGCGAAAGAATCCCTTTGAAAGCTCGCAGAGCGAGACTTTTGTAGTTCCATGGTATGGGGTTGAGTCCCCCGTCCATGGCGAGATGAGCGGTAGTAGAAGGAAGGCACCGTGTTGAATAATTCGTCAGAACACTATTATACAAGCGGTAAAACACACAAAGGGAGCGAGCTCGTGGTGTGCCTCACTGAAATTAAATGTAGGAAAACTCCTCAATCCAGTCGGGATTGGAACTCGCGCCGTTTGCGTGGCAGGCGGGTGCTGTGACCTCTCGGCCACGCCGCCTCCTCTTGTCCTGACGTATAAGTGGTATGGTATCGCAGTGCAGGCGCAACACAGGTTTCCTCTCGATGTTTCCCTTCACCGTAAAGCTCGCGGCTCGTGTGCCTCACTGTAATTAAATGTAGAAAAACTCCTCAATCCAGTCGGGATTGGAACTCGCGCCGTTTGCGTGGCAGGCGGGTGCTGTGACCTCTCGGCCACGCCGCCTCCTCTTGTCCTGACGTATAAGTGGTATGGTATCGCAGTGCAGGCGCAACACAGGTTTCCTCTCGATGTTTCCCTTCACCGTAAAGCTCGTGGTGTGCCTCACTGTAATTAAATGTAGAAAAACTCCTCAATCCAGTCGGGATTGGAACTCGCGCCGTTTGCGTGGCAGGCGGGTGCTGTGACCTCTCGGCCACGCCGCCTCCTCGTGTCCTGACGTATAAGTGGTATGGTATTGCAGTGCAGGCGCAACACAGGTTTCCTCTCGATGTTTTCCTTCACCGTAAAGCTCGTAGTATGACCTTACGAGTTAAGAAAAACTAATTGATACTGAACTTACTTCAATTCACTTCAGATGTATCTTCTACTTCGCTGAGTCTGTGATGCAGGGAGGGTTCACTGGCGTTCAGTGCTCTTCTTACCTCGAGGCCATGTCCGGGGCCTGCACGGGTCCGGGAACGCTGAAAATGGGCGGCACTGAAGCCAAGACTGGGTCAGTAGCTGCTTTTTCAACTGTTACTTGCTATCGCTCGTAGCTCCATCTATCTTCTTTACTTCGTCAGTGAGACATGTGGAGTCACTTGCCTTGGCCCAATTCTGATCTTACTGGTATTACAATTTATTAACATTAACTACAATTTATAATATTTACAAAAACAGTTGAAACTAACTACTTACCGATAAAATATTTGTCCCAAATCAGTCTTGCTTATCTGATATGCTTACTTATATATATTTGTTTATATTTGCAGAAAATCTGGTGTCTACTATGTCGAGACGTTTGCAAACCCACCATACTCAAAAGGCTAAATAAAACTTTCTTTAAATAAATTGAGGTTTTATTGCGGTTCTTATACCAATGTCAGCTATCTCCCTCAACCACTGTGGGGGGAAGTGTATCTATATACTGTACACTGCGATACTAGTGTAACAGTAGGCTTGAGATGCCCAGCCCCCACAAGCAGCACCTGTCCACAAGTATGACGCGAATGTCAGCCATCGCCCTCCTCAACCACTGTGGGGGGAAGTGTATCTATGTACTGTACACTGCGATACTAGTGTAACAGTAGGCTTGAGATGCCCAGCCCCCACAAGCAGCACCTGTCCACAAGTATGACGCGAATGTCAGCCATCGCCCTCCTCAACCACTGTGGGGGGAAGTGTATCTATATACTGTACACTGCGATACTAGTGTAACAGTAGGCTTGAGATGCCCAGCCCCCACAAGCAGCACCTGTCCACAAGTATGACGCGAATGTCAGCCATCGCCCTCCTCAACCACTGTGGGGGGAAGTGTATCTATATACTGTACACTGCGATACTAGTGTAACAGTAGGCTTGAGATGCCCAGCCCCCACAAGCAGCACCTGACCACAAGTATGACGCGAATGTCAGCCATCGCCCTCCTCCACCACTATGGGGGGAAGTGTATCTATATACTGTACACTACGATACTCTTAAAGGTCTCCGAAGGGGTAGGCCGAGGTGTATAGCTAGTACTCACACACTCACTTTCATAAACTCACTAGGCATAAACAAAGATATCAACAGATACCTTATCAATGTGACAAATAAACCCGGCAGCTACGGAGTTAATATCTGCTGATTAATATATTAGCATGAGATTAAACTATTTCTTTAGCTATACTAGCTTTACCTTGCGGGTTCACGCGCGTAATATTTGATTCCAAGTCTACACCATATCTTTCAGTAAACTATTTCTTGTAGCTGACTAGCGGTCCGTCCGTAAAAAAAATATAGCCTATGTCACTCAAGGTGAATGTAGCTTTCCAATGGTGAAAGAATTTTTCAAATCGGTCCAGTAGTTTCGGAGCCTATTCAACACAAACATACATACATACAAATGTTTCCTTTTTATAATATTATTAGCTATCCCGCACAGCTTCGCTCGGGTGAAAAAATAAAAAAAAATTGTTAGTATTGGACACTTAGGGGTATGAAAAATAGATAGTAACCGATTCTCAGACCTACTGAATATGCATATAAAATTTCATAAAAATGTCAAGCCGCTTCGGAGGAATATGGTGACTAACATTGTGACACGATATTGTTGCATATATCCTCACGCCTTCCCGGGTAGGCAGAGGTGTATAGATAATACCCACACCCCCACTTTCCGCCAGAGGTATATTAGGTGCCAACGTGACAGATGTCGAGTCCATCGCCGTTACTCAAGCACGACTATACATACGCCTTTGAATGTCTTCTCAGACGTATGCAGGTTTCCTCTGAGAATTTTATATATAAGATATAGTATTCAGATTTTATGTGTCACTTTAAATAATAAATACCTGGGGACAATTCCACACAAAATTCTCAGGCTGTGGAATGAGCTCCCCGTTGAGGCTTTCCCTGGAGAGTACAGCATGGAGTTCTTCAAGAAGGGTGTGAAAAGATTCCTGCAGGGTCGTCACGCGAGTGATACCCCTGGTGTTGCAAGCGTCCATAGGCGGTGGTAACCACTTACCATCAGGCGGACCGCATGCTTGTTTGCCACCCAAGTGGTATAAAAAAAATGTCAAAGCGCCAAATTAAGCAAAGCTTGTGTTATGGTAACTAGACAACGATATATTCACTTATATAGATAGATATATACATAAATACATAGGACATCCAAGACTAAGGTACAAATACTCGTGCTCATCACACAAATATCTGGCCTCAGCGGGATTCGAACCCGCGACCTCAAGTTACGAGGATAAACAAACTTACAATATTACAAGTTTTTAGTAGGATTATGATTAAGGACAATCTTTGGGTTAGAAAAAGACAAGAGGGATTCGATCTCACGAGCCAAGGGTTCAGTACACTGTTGTGTGTACACCTCTGCCTACCTCCCCGGGTCCCCTATATCCTTATATAGGATACAAAGGATGAATGAAGAAAGATTTACGAAACAGATATACAAAGCAAAAGTGTGTGCAAGAAGAGGCAGAGGAAGGCCACGTTCCAAATACCTGGATCAAATCGATCGGACGCTCAAGGACGGGAACGTTTAGAGTACTCGAAACCGACGAGCATGTACGAAGAGACTGATGAACGTGGACGAAGCGAAATAGGTATGCAAGTCTAGAGAGAACTGGCGCTCTATACTCTCTGCCTACCCCGTTAGGGACTTGGCGTGATGATATGTATGTATGTATGTATGAAAGTTTGTAAGTTTGGATGTATACGGTTCTTTCACGGCCAAACGGCTGAACCGATTTGGCTGAAAGTTGAATATATATATATATATATATATATATATATCTATATGAGTGAGTATGCGCCCGAGTGGAGATATATATATATATCCTCACGCCTTCCCATAAGGGTCCCCGAAGGGGTAGGCAGTGGTGTATAGGTAATACCCACACACCCACTTTCCGCCAGAGGTATATTAGGTGCCAACGTGACAGATGGCGAGTCCATCGCCGTTACTCAAGCACGACTATACATACGGCTTTGAATTTCTTCTCAGACGTATGCAGGTTTCCTCTCGATGAATTCCTTCACCGTAAAGCTCGTGGTGTGACTAATCACTGTACTTAAGTTCAGAAAAAACTCATTGGTACAGTCGGGATTCGAACTTGCGACCTTTGCGTCGCAGGCAACTGCTCGAACCACTCGGCCACCACGGGCATAAGCTAGTATTTTATATGTCGGTTTATGTTAATGGTTTTTGTTAACGTCACCAATATTTAACCCTAAAAGTTTGTAATCTTTGTACCCTAGACTTTGGACCTTACATATCTTAATCCGACCAACAAAAATGAGTTATAAAAAGGAAATGACATAGATCCAAAGATCATTTACAATTGACTCACCACAATGAGGGCAGTGACGATAATACTGATTGGAATCAGCGCTGTTTGTGGTAAATATAATACTGTTTATGCTACCTTGTGTTGGGAGGATCGCTGTGCTAGCACAAGGGGCGAACGGGTCCCCCTACTGCCTGATGGAGCGCGGTGACCTAGGCCTATGGACGCTTGCAACACCAGGGGTATCACTCGCGTGCCGACCTTGTGTTGGGAGGATCGCTGTGCTAGCACAAGGGACGAACGGGTCCCCCTACTGCCTGATGGAGCGCGGTGACCTAGGCCTATGGACGCTTGCAACACCAGGGGTATCACTCGTGTGCCGACCTTGTGTTGGGAGGATCGCTGTGCTAGCACAAGGGACGAACGGGTCCCCCTACTGCCTAATGGAGCGCGGTGACCTAGGCCTATGGACGCTTGCAACACCAGGGGTATCACTCGCGTGCCGACCTTGTGTTGGGAGGATCGCTGTGCTAGTACAAGGGACGAGCGGGTCCCCCTACTGCCTGATAGAGCACGGTGACCTAGGCCTATGGACGCTTGCAACACCAGGGGTATCACTCGCGTGCCGACCTTGTGTTGGGAGGATCGCTGTGCTAGCACAAGGGACGAACGGGTCCCCCTACTGCCTGATGGAGCGCGGTGACCTAGGCCTATGGACGCTTGCAACACCAGGGGTATCACTCGCGTGCCGACCTTGTGTTGGGAGGATCGCTGTGCTAGTACAAGGGACGAGCGGGTCCCCCTACTGCCTGATGGAGCGCGGTGACCTAGGCCTATGGACGCTTGCAACACCAGGGGTATCACTCGCGTGCCGACCTTGTGTTGGGAGGATCGCTGTGCAAGTACAAGGGACGAGCGGGTCCCCCTACTGCCTGATGGAGCGCGGTGACCTAGGCCTATGGATGCTTGCAACACCAGGGGTATCACTCGCGTGCCGACCTTGTGTTGGGAGGATTATTGTTAAAATCTTTTCCACCCTTCTTGAATCACCCCAAGCTGAATTTTCGGCACGACCTTTATAAAGAGGTGTGAAGCTATATAATAGACATGGTGTGTAAAATCCAGCTGCTCCTGAGAGGGTTCTGGTGAAGGACGAGGCAGGTCCTCGTTACCAGCACGTGGCAGCTCCTGATGGAGTCCGCCTCGAGGACCTCTGGCTGAAGACCAGTGACGTGGCCGCGGCAGCTCGCTTCGACCCCAACGTGGACGTTGGCTATCATCTGTTCACCAGGTAACTTTAGTGGAAGGTAGAATTCCGCTAACTCGAACCCCATGGTGGGAAGCAGAGACCACCGTTTGCCACATGCTACGGTCCTGACACACCACTGTATGTACAACACACATACACACGCTCACGCCTGTACCCATGGGGGGAGGCAGAGACCACAGTTTGCCACATGCTACGATCCTGACACACCACTGTATGTACAACAAACATACACACGCTCACGCCTGTACCCCATGGGTGGAGGCAGAGACCACAGTTTGCCACATGCTACGATCTTGACACACCACTGTATGTACAACACACATACACACGCTCACGCCTGTACCCCATAGGGGGAGGCAGAGACCACAGTTTGCCACATGCTACGGTCCTGACACACCACTGTATGTACAACACACATACACACGCTCACGCCTGTACCCCATGGGGGGAGGCAGAGACCACAGTTTGCCACATGCTACGATCCTGACACACCACTGTATGTACAACACACATACATACTTTTGCTTTGTATATCTGTTTCGTCCTTCATCATCTTCACTCATCCTTTCTATGTGTCCAAACCAACGTAACATGCCTTTCTTCATCTTTACAATCACATCATCATTCAAGCCAGTTGATTTGCGCATCTCGGAATCAATCTTGAATAACGCCGCTATATTTGTCGAGGGAACACATGGTTTTCATTGTCTTCCCACAAGGGCTCCCAAAGGTGTAGACAGAGGTGTATAAGTGGTACCTACACTCATTTTCCGCCAGAAATACATTTTAGGTTATAACGTGACAACTCAAGCACGACTATACATACGCCTTTGAATGTCTTCTCAGACGTATGCAGGTTTCCTCTCGATGTTTCCCTTCACCGTAATGCTCGCGGTGTGCCTCACTGTAATTAAATGTAGAAAAACTCCTCAATCCGGTTGGGATTGGAACTCGCGCCGTTTGCGTGGCAGGCGGGTGCTGTGACCTCTCGGCCACGCCGCCTGCTCTGGTCCTGACGTATAAGTGGTATGGTATCGCAGTGCATGCGCAACACAGGTTTCCTCTCGATGTTTTCCTTCACCGTAAAGCTCGTGGTGTGCCTCACTGTAATTAAATGTAGAAAAACTCCTCAATCCAGTCGGGATTGGAACTCGCGCCGTTTGCGTGGCAGGCGGGTGCTGTGACCTCTCGGCCACGCCGCCTCCTCTTGTCCTGACGTATAAGTGGTATGGTATCGCAGTGCAGGCGCAACACAGGTTTCCTCTCGATGTTTCCCTTCACCGTAAAGCTCGTGGTGTGCCTCACTGTAATTAAATGTAGAAAAACTCCTCAATCCAGTCGGGATTGGAACTCGCGCCGTTTGCGTGGCAGGCGGGTGCTGTGACCTGTTGGCCACGCCGCCTCCTCTTGTCCTGACGTATAAGTGGTATGGTATTGCAGTGCAGGCGCAACACAGGTTTCCTCTCGATGTTTTCCTTCACCGAGAAGCTCGTAGTGTGGCACTACTAATGGGCACTTACGTCCCATCTAGGCCTATATGTATAAATGCCCAAAATAGTGGCACAGTTCGGGTTGGTCGTTTCCATGGAGAAGAACCGGCAAGAATCTCCATGGATACTCTTTTCAAATCATTTGGATCATCAATAAAATTCCAAGTACGAATTCAAATCGATCGGACGCTCAAGGACGGGAACGTCAAGAGTACTCGAAACCGACGAGTATGTATGAAGAGACTGATGAATGTCGACGAAGCGAAAGAGGTATGTAAGTCTAGAGAGAACTGGCGCTCTATACTCTCTGCCTACCCCGATAGGGACTCGGCGTGTTGATATGATAATGATAAAATAGAGGAATATTTGTGTCATTCCTTTCAGAGCTAACCCAAATCTAAGTCAGCCTATAGTGCTGGGTTTCCCCACTATCCTTCAGGCGACCAACTATGACGCCAGCAAGAAGACCGTGGTCCTCCTCCACGGATGGCTGAGCTCTCCAACATCCGATTTCAATGTTTATACAGTAAACGGTAGGATAATCTTTTCTGCCTTCAGTTTCTATGATAGTATGAAAAATGTATAAAGAGACTGATGAAAGTGGATGAAGCGAAAGAGGTTTGCAAGTCTAGAGAGCACTGGCGCTCTCTGCCTACCCCGTTAGGAACTCGGTGTGATGATATGTATGTATGAGTCACACCACGAGCTATACGGTGAAGGAAAACATCGAGAGGAAACCTGCATACGTCTGAGAAGACATTCAAAGGCGTATGTATAGTCGTGCTTGAGTAACGGTGATGGACTCGACATCTCCCACCTAAAATACATCTTTGGCGGAAAGTGGGTGAGTGGGTACCTATACACCTTTGCCTACCCTTTTGGGGACCCATTTGGGAAGGCGTTACGATACATATATCCGAGCCGAGCCGAGCCCCTCACGCTAGGCAGAGAGAGTAGAGCGCCAGTCCTCTCTAGACTTACAGACCTACATACATATCATCACGCCGAGTCCCTCACGCTAGGCAGAGAGAGTAGAGCGCCAGTCCTCTCTAGACTTACAGACCCACATACATATCATCACGCCGAGTCCCTCACGCTAGGCAGAGAGAGTAGAGCGCCAGTCCTCTCTAGACTTACAGACCTACATACATATCATCACGCCGAGTCCTTCACGCTAAGCAGAGAGAGTAGAGCGCCAGTCCTCTCTAGACTTACAGACCTACATACATATAATCACGCCGAGTCCCTCACGCTAGGCAGAGAGAGTAGAGCGCCATTTCTCTCTAAACATACCACATTCATCCGTCTCTTGAAAAAATTTTATTAAAATAAAATACAAATCCACAGCTTTCTTAGTCGCCGAAGATGTGAACGTGATCTCCGTCGACTGGAGCTCAGGAGCTGCTGGGAGCTACGTGTCAGCCATTATTAACTGCATTAGCGCAGGTATGAGAAAACAACCATTAACTTTCTATTTACTTTCGTTGTGAGTTTCTTGCCGGTTCTTCTCCATGGAAGCGACCAACCCGGACCGTGCTTCTTTTACGTTTTATAAGTGCCCACCTGGGCCTATGGGGAATAAAAAGATTTTGATTTTGATATTTTATATCTCCTTCTTACATACATATAAACTCAAATCAAATCAAAATATTTTTATTTCACATAGGCCCAGGTGGGCACTTATAAAACGTAAAAGAAGCACGGTCCGGGTTGGTCGCTTCCATGGAGAAGAACCGGCAAGGAACTCCATGGTTACTCTTTTCAAATCATTAGGTATACAATAACAATATTTTTTCGTTACAGCAATAGTACCCAAGTATGGGGGAACAACGTAGTTGTAAATCAAGTAGCGGCCCGTCCTGACTACGCACGGCACATTAATGTTTTAAACATTTTGGCTTGCAATTAAAATAGCCTATATTAATTAGTGATAATGTAGCATTCAAATGGTGAAAGAATTTTTAAAATCGGTCCAGTACTTTTTGAGCCAATTCCTTACAAACATACTTACATACAAATCTTTCCTCTTTATAATATTAGGATAGATTACGCGTCACGTTGTTTGTCCGCGATGGACTCCTAAAGTACTTTATCGATATTAATCAAATTTTCACACCGTGTGCAGTTTGATCCTACTTGAAAGATAGGATAGCTTTCAATTTACACTCGCAAAATTATTATATTGCAAATTATTTGTCTATCATTTGACAGTCACAATTATCTGTTAGCTCCAAACGATGCTAACAGATGGAGTCGAGAATGGTTTAGATTTCACAATTGGAGAGAACTGGCGCTCTATACTCTTTGCCTACCCTGTTAGGGACTCGGCGTGATGATGATGATGAAAATATCAAATAGGGTTATGTTGAAGAGTTTATACGGTCCGCCGGCTTCGAGTACTTTTAACATTTCCATCCTTCACAACCTTGGGTGTTGGACCGATACCTCTGCCGATGTTTTCTATAGTAAGCAACGCCCTATTGTCGGGCCTACGCTGCTCCCCCATACTTAAGTACTAATGCTGTAACATAATAATATTGTTATTGTATACCTAATGATTTGAAAAGAGTACTGGCGAGTAATTTTCTTGCCGGTTCTTCTAGATACAAACGACCAACCCGAACCGTGCACCTTTTTCGACGTTTACAAGTGCCCATCTAGGCCTATGTGAAATAAAAATATTTTGATTTTGTGTTAATTTCAGCGGAAGCTACCGCCCGGTTCATCACATGGTTGAACCAAGCCAGTGGCTCCACTGTGGCTCAGTACCACCTCGTGGGGTTCAGTCTCGGGGCTCAGCAGGTTGGCATCATTGGAAGAAACCTGGGTGGTCAGGTTCCCTACATTAGCGGTGAGTATCAACTGCTTGCTCAAGGTCAACTCCAACTCCTGGCTGTGAAGTACTAGTGTTCTAGTAGGTGGCGTCTTCTTCACTGTTTTGATAATCTTTAGACGGCCGTCTGGTCTAGTGGTTAGAGCTCCTGACTGCGAAATTTAAGGTCGTTAAGATGTCGTAAAGTCGTCGTAAAGTTTCGGATCCCGCTGAGAGCAGATATTTGAGTGATAATTTTTGTAAAAACTAACATGAATCAATTTAAATTTGATTTGAACACATGTATTTTTACCTGTTTTTGGATGTCTGTGTAAGTAAATATATTTGGATCTATCTAGTGAGCCGTGGTGGCCGAGTGGTTCGAGCAGTTGCCTGCGACGCAAAGGTCGCAAGCTCGAAT
The DNA here is from genome assembly GCA_945859725.1 of Drepana falcataria. NCBI lineage: Eukaryota > Metazoa > Arthropoda > Insecta > Lepidoptera > Drepanidae > Drepana > Drepana falcataria. The sequence continues at coordinate 4,745,415 of OX243951.1, read as the reverse complement.
CCCGACTGTACCAATGAGTTTTTCTGAACTTAAGTGCAGTGATTAGTCACACCACGAGCTTTACGGTGAAGGAAAACATCGAGAGGAAACCTGCATACGTCTGAGAAGACATTCAAAAGGCGTATGTAATAGTCGTGCTTGAGTAACGGCGATAGACTCGCCATCTGTTACGTTGGCACCTAATATACCTCTGGCGGAAAGTGGGTGTGTGGGTTTTACCTATACACCTCTGCCTACCCCTTCGGGGACCCTTGTGGAAGGCGTGAGGATATATTATATTTTTTTATTTATCTATATAAGTAAATATATTGTTGTCTAGTTACCATAACACAAGCTTTGCATAATTAAAGTAACGGCGGTGGACTCACCATCTGTCACGTTGGCACGTTAAATATATCTCTGGCGGTAAGTGGGTGTGTGGGTACTACCTTTTCACCTCTGCCTACCCCTTCGGCGACCCTTCCTTCAGACGCCTTTCTGAAAGGCGTGAGGTGTGATGTTATTAAATTAGTAATTACTCTTAGGGACAGTCGGGATTCCAACTTGCAATCACAAAAATTAAGATGAAAATTTGCAGGCCACTACTCGAACCACCTGACCTTTAGCAATCAATGAATCAAAAAATCAAAATCAAAATATTTTATTCAACGTAAGGGACACAGGGAACACTTATTGAACGTCACATATATAAAAATGAATCACCGAAATGTTTGTACGCGCATAACTTCCAAGCGACTGCACCAAATTGAATAAATCTCTCTTTTCTCTATCCTCTTTTCTGTATCCTTTATTGTCAGGAGAGGGTGTGTATGAAAAAAAATATATTTTTTCTCATCAGTGCGTGTGTATGTCGCTGAATTCCTCCTAAACGACGGACTGATTTTAATGAAATTTTCTGTATGTCTTCAGGTGGATTCGAAGTTCTTAGGTGGCGCTGCGATCGTATTTCAGGAAATTTTATTTTCTCACCCAAGCGAAGCTGGGCCTGACAGCTAGTTTTATATAAACTAAAGTTACCACCGTTTCCCCAGCCCTGGACCCCCCCTCTCTTGGCTGGCTGGCGAACCCTAACAGCTTCCGAAGCGACGATGGCATTTACACCGAAGTTATTCACACGAACTCTGGCATAGCCGGGTACCTGACACCTGTTGGGGACGTGGATTTCTACCCCAACGGTGGGCGTGGGATGCCCAACTGCAGCAACCAAGACTGTGACCATCACCAGTGAGTTGGAACAATCTTACTTAATATTATAAAGTAAAAGCGAAAAGCGAAAGTTTGTAAATTTGGATCTTTGCTGCTCTTTCACGGCAAACGGCTGAACCGATTTGGCTGAAAGTTGAAATGGTGCTGGCTTATACCTAGGATTAGGACATGCTACATTTGAGTCCCGAAAAATTAAAAATCCTCAGACATATGCAGGTTTTCTCTCTATGTTTCCCTTCACCGTAAAGCTCGTGGTGTGCCTCACTGTAATTAAATGTAGAAAAACTCCTCAATCCAGTCGGGATTGGAACTCGCGCCGTTTGCGTGGCAGGCGGGTGCTGTGACCTCTCGGCCACGCCGCCTCCTCTTGTCCTGACGTATAAGTGGTATGGTATCGCAGTGCAGGCGCAACACAGGTTTCCTCTCGATGTTTCCCTTCACCGTAAAGCTTGTAGTGTGCCTCACGGTACTAAAGTTCAGTAAACACATTGGTATGTTCGAGATTGGAACTTGCAATCTCTCTATCTATTCAATTTTCAGATGTATATTCTACTTCGCTGAGTCAGTGATCCACGGTGGATTCACAGCCCTGAAGTGTCCGTCATTCGTGGAGGCTTTGGCGGGAACCTGCACGGGTCCTGAGACCTTACAGATGGGAGGCCTGATCCCCAAGACTGGGTACGTAACCTCCCAAGACTTACAGACCTACATATACTACACCGAGTCCCTCACGCTAGGCAGAGAGAGTAGAGCGCCAGTCCTCTCTAGACTTACAGACCTACATACATATCAACACGCCGAGTCCCTAACGCTAGGCAGAGAGAGTAGAGCGCCAGTCCTCTCTAGACTTACAGACCTACATACATATTAACACGCCGAGTCCCTAACGCTAGGCAGAGAGAGTAGAGCACCAGTCCTCTCTAGACTTACAGACCTACATACATATCATCACGCCGAGTCCCTAACGCTAGGCAGAAAGAGTAGAGCGCCAGTCCTCTCTAGACTTACATACCTACATACATATCATCACACCGAGCCCTTCACGCTAGGCAGAGAGAGAAGAGCGCCAGTCCTCTCTAGACTTACAGACCTACATACATATCATCACGCCGAATCCCTAACGCTAGGCAGAGAGAGTAGAGCGCCAGTCCTCTCTAGACTTACAGACCTACATACATATCAACACGCCGAGTCCCTAACGCTAGGCAGAGAGAGTAGAGCACCAGTCCTCTCTAGACTTACAGACCAACATACATATCATCACGCCGAGTCCCTAACGCTAGGCAGAGAGAGTAGAGCGCCAGTCCTCTCTAGACTTACATACCTACATACATATCATCACACCGAGCCCTTCACGCTAGGCAGAGAGAGAAGAGCGCCAGTCCTCTCTAGACTTACAGACCTACATACATATCATCACGCCGAATCCCTAACGCTAGGCAGAGAGAGTAGAGCGCCAGTCCTCTCTAGACTTACAGACCAACATACATATCATCACGCCGAGTCCCTAACGCTTGGCAGAGAGAGTAGAGCGCCAGTCCTCTCTAGACTTACAGACCTACATACATATCAACACGCCGAGTCCCTAACGCTAGGCAGAGAGAGTAGAGCACCAGTCCTCTCTAGACTTACAGACCAACATACATATCATCACGCCGAGTCCCTAACGCTAGGCAGAGAGAGTAGAGCGCCAGTCCTCTCTAGACTTACATACCTACATACATATCATTACACCGAGCCCTTCACGCTAGGCAGAGAGAGAAGAGCGCCAGTCCTCTCTAGACTTACAGACCTACATACATATCATCACGCCGAATCCCTAACGCTAGGCAGAGAGAGTAGAGCGCCAGTCCTCTCTAGACTTACAGACCTACATACATATCATCACGCCGAGTCCCTAACGCTAGGCAGAGAGAGTAGAGCGCCAGTCCTCTCTAGACTTACATACCTACATACATATCATCACGCCGAGCCCCTCCCGCTAGGCAGAGAGAGTAGAGCGCCAGTCCTCTCTAGATTTACAGACCTACATACATATCATCACGCCGAGCCCCTCCCGCTAGGCAGAGAGAGTAGAGCGCCAGTCCTCTCTAGATTTACAGACCTACATACATATCATCACGCCGAGCCCCTCCCGCTAGGCAGAGAGAGTAGAGCGCCAGTCCTCTCTAGACTTACAGACCTACATACATATCATCACGCCGAGTCCCTAACGCTAGGCAGAGAGAGTAGAGCGCCAGTCCTCTCTAGACTTACATACCTACATACATATCATCACGCCGAGTCCCTAACGCTAGGCAGAGAGAGTAGAGCGCCAGTCCTCTCTAGACTTACAGACCTACATACATATCAACACGCCGAGTCCCTAACGCTAGGCAGAGAGAGTAGAGCACCAGTCCTCTCTAGACTTACAGACCAACATACATATCATCACGCCGAGTCCCTAACGCTAGGCAGAGAGAGTTGGAGCGCCAGTCCTCTCTAGACTTACATACCTACATACATATCATCACACCGAGCCCTTCACGCTAGGCAGAGAGAGAAGAGCGCCAGTCCTCTCTAGACTTACAGACCTACATACATATCATCACGCCGAATCCCTAACGCTAGGCAGAGAGAGTAGAGCGCCAGTCCTCTCTAGACTTACAGACCAACATACATATCATCACGCCGAGTCCCTAACGCTTGGCAGAGAGAGTAGAGCGCCAGTCCTCTCTAGACTTACAGACCTACATACATATCAACACGCCGAGTCCCTAACGCTAGGCAGAGAGAGTAGAGCACCAGTCCTCTCTAGACTTACAGACCAACATACATATCATCACGCCGAGTCCCTAACGCTAGGCAGAGAGAGTAGAGCGCCAGTCCTCTCTAGACTTACATACCTACATACATATCATTACACCGAGCCCTTCACGCTAGGCAGAGAGAGAAGAGCGCCAGTCCTCTCTAGACTTACAGACCTACATACATATCATCACGCCGAATCCCTAACGCTAGGCAGAGAGAGTAGAGCGCCAGTCCTCTCTAGACTTACAGACCTACATACATATCATCACGCCGAGTCCCTAACGCTAGGCAGAGAGAGTAGAGCGCCAGTCCTCTCTAGACTTACATACCTACATACATATCATCACGCCGAGCCCCTCCCGCTAGGCAGAGAGAGTAGAGCGCCAGTCCTCTCTAGATTTACAGACCTACATACATATCATCACGCCGAGCCCCTCCCGCTAGGCAGAGAGAGTAGAGCGCCAGTCCTCTCTAGATTTACAGACCTACATACATATCATCACGCCGAGCCCCTCCCGCTAGGCAGAGAGAGTAGAGCGCCAGTCCTCTCTAGACTTACAGACCTACATACATATCATCACGCCGAGTCCCTAACGCTAGGCAGAGAGAGTAGAGCGCCAGTCCTCTCTAGACTTACATACCTACATACATATCATCACGCCGAGTCCCTAACGCTAGGCAGAGAGAGTAGAGCGCCAGTCCTCTCTTGACTTACATACCTACATACATATCATCACGCCGAGCCCCTAACGCTAGGCAGAGAGAGTAGAGCGCCAGTCCTCTCTTGACTTACAGACCTACATACATATCATCACGCCGAGCCCCTCCCGCTAGGCAGAGAGAGTAGAGCGCCAGTCCTCTCTAGATTTACAGACCTATATACATATCATCACGCCGAGTCCCTAACGCTAGGCAGAGAGAGTAGAGCGCCAGTCCTCTCTAGACTTACAGACCTACATACATATCATCACGCCGAGCCCCTCACGCTAGGCAGAGAGAGTAGAGCGCGAGTCCTCTCTAGACTTACAGACCTACATACATATCATCACGCCGAGCCCCTCACGCTAGGCAGAGAGAGTAGAGCGCCAGTCCTCTCTTGACTTACAGACCTACATACATATCATCACGCCGAGCCCCTCCCGCTAGGCAGAGAGAGTAGAGCGCCAGTCCTCTCTAGACTTACAGACCTACATACATATCATCACGCCGAGTCCCTAACGCTAGGCAGAGAGAGTAGAGCGCCAGTCCTCTCTAGACTTACATACCTACATACATATCATCACGCCGAGCCCCTCCCGCTAGGCAGAGAGAGTAGAGCGCCAGTCCTCTCTAGATTTACAGACCTACATACATATCATCACGCCGAGCCCCTCCCGCTAGGCAGAGAGAGTAGAGCGCCAGTCCTCTCTAGATTTACAGACCTACATACATATCATCACGCCGAGCCCCTCCCGCTAGGCAGAGAGAGTAGAGCGCCAGTCCTCTCTAGACTTACAGACCTACATACATATCATCACGCCGAGTCCCTAACGCTAGGCAGAGAGAGTAGAGCGCCAGTCCTCTCTAGACTTACATACCTACATACATATCATCACGCCGAGTCCCTAACGCTAGGCAGAGAGAGTAGAGCGCCAGTCCTCTCTTGACTTACATACCTACATACATATCATCACGCCGAGCCCCTAACGCTAGGCAGAGAGAGTAGAGCGCCAGTCCTCTCTTGACTTACAGACCTACATACATATCATCACGCCGAGCCCCTCCCGCTAGGCAGAGAGAGTAGAGCGCCAGTCCTCTCTAGATTTACAGACCTATATACATATCATCACGCCGAGTCCCTAACGCTAGGCAGAGAGAGTAGAGCGCCAGTCCTCTCTAGACTTACAGACCTACATACATATCATCACGCCGAGCCCCTCACGCTAGGCAGAGAGAGTAGAGCGCGAGTCCTCTCTAGACTTACAGACCTACATACATATCATCACGCCGAGCCCCTCACGCTAGGCAGAGAGAGTAGAGCGCCAGTCCTCTCTTGACTTACAGACCTACATACATATCATCACGCCGAGCCCCTCCCGCTAGGCAGAGAGAGTAGAGCGCCAGTCCTCTCTAGACTTACAGACCTACATACATATCATCACGCCGAGCCCCTCCCGCTAGGCAGAGAGAGTAGAGCGCCAGTCCTCTCTAGACTTACAGACCTTCGCTGCGTCCACATTCATCAGTATCTTCATACACGTGAGTTTGAAGTAGTGTTAAAGTTGCATACTTCTATACAAGCGATTGTCCAGATTAGAACTGTTTGTGTGGAATTTTTAAATTTAGTTTTCAACAAGTGCTTTTCATTAACTTTCCAGAACCACGGGTGTGTACTATCTGGAGACCAATGGCAGTCCACCTTACTCGAAAGGATGAAAGGGTCAATAAAGATATTTATATCACGAAAGAAGTCGTTTTATTTATTTATACTTAATCTAGAGACCCGCCCCGGGTTCGCACGGGTGCAATGTAGATATAATATGTAAAAGATAAAAAACACGAGGAGGCGGCGTGGCCGAGAGGTCACAGCACCCGCCTGCCACGCAAACGGCGCGAGTTCCAATCCCGACTGGATTGAGGAGTTTTTCTACATTTAATTACAGTGAGGCACACCACGAGCTTTACGGTGAAGGGAAACATCGAGAGGAAACCTGTGTTGCGCCTGCACTGCGATACCATACCACTTATACGTCAGGACAAGAGGAGGCGGCGTGGCCGAGAGGTCACAGCACCCGCCTGCCACGCAAACGGCGCGAGTTCCAATCCCGACTGGATTGAGGAGTTTTTCTACATTTAATTACAGTGAGGCACACCACGAGCTTTACGGTGAAGGGAAACATCGAGAGGAAACCTGTGTTGCGCCTGCACTGCGATACCATACCACTTATACGTCAGGACAAGAGGAGGCGGCGTGGCCGAGAGGTCACAGCACCCGCCTGCCACGCAAACGGCGCGAGTTCCAATCCCGACTGGATTGAGGAGTTTTTCTACATTTAATTACAGTGAGGCACACCACGAGATTAACGGTGAAGGGAAACATCGAGAGGAAACCTGTGTTGCGCCTGCACTGCGATACCATACCACTTATACGTCAGGACAAGAGGAGGCGGCGTGGCCGAGAGGTCACAGCACCCGCCTGCCACGCAAACGGCGCGAGTTCCAATCCCGACTGGATTGAGGAGTTTTTCTACATTTAATTACAGTGAGGCACACCACGAGATTAACGGTGAAGGGAAACATCGAGAGGAAACCTGTGTTGCGCCTGCACTGCGATACCATACCACTTATACGTCAGGACAAGAGGAGGCGGCGTGGCCGAGAGGTCACAGCACCCGCCTGCCACGCAAACGGCGCGAGTTCCAATCCCGACTGGATTGAGGAGTTTTTCTACATTTAATTACAGTGAGGCACACCACGAGATTAACGGTGAAGGGAAACATCGAGAGGAAACCTGTGTTGCGCCTGCACTGCGATACCATACCACTTATACGTCAGGACAAGAGGAGGCGGCGTGGCCGAGAGGTCACAGCACCCGCCTGCCACGCAAACGGCGCGAGTTCCAATCCCGACTGGATTGAGGAGTTTTTCTACATTTAATTACAGTGAGGCACACCACGAGCTTTACGGTGAAGGGAAACATCGAGAGGAAACCTGTGTTGCGCCTGCACTGCGATACCATACCACTTATACGTCAGGACAAGAGGAGGCGGCGTGGCCGAGAGGTCACAGCTCCCGCCTGCCACGCAAACGGCGCGAGTTCCAATCCCGACTGGATTGAGGAGTTTTTCTACATTTAATTACAGTGAGGCACACCACGAGCTTTACGGTGAAGGGAAACATCAAGAGGAAACCTGTGTTGCGCCTGCACTGCGATACCATACCACTTATACGTCAGGACAAGAGGAGGCGGCGTGGCCGAGAGGTCACAGCACCCGCCTGCCACGCAAACGGTGCGAGTTCCAATCCCGACTGGATTGAGGAGTTTTTCTACATTTAATTACAGTGAGGCACACCACGAGCTTTACGGTGAAGGGAAACATCAAGAGGAAACCTGTGTTGCGCCTGCACTGCGATACCATACCACTTATACGTCAGGACAAGAGGAGGCGGCGTGGCCGAGAGGTCACAGCACCCGCCTGCCACGCAAACGGCGCGAGTTCCAATCCCGACTGGATTGAGGAGTTTTTCTACATTTAATTACAGTGAGGCACACCACGAGCTTTACGGTGAAGGGAAACATCGAGAGGAAACCTGCATACGTCTGAGAAGACATTCAAAGGCGTATGTATAGTCGTGCTTGATAAAATAGTCGTTAAAATAACGCATTTTAAACAATGTACAGTGACGGTGACATCCACTGTCCGCCAGTGATATCTTTTAGGTACCAACGTGACAGATGGCGAGCTCATGGTGTGGCTCACTGTACTTAAGTTGAGAAAATCTCATTAGTACAGTCGCGATTCGAAATTGCAATTATTGTGTTGCAACTCTAACTACTCAGCCTTCACGGCTCTATCATCAATGTATGAGGGTATATTAAAATATAACTTACCAATATATCCAAGGAGGAGTGTTGTTTGAAAGAATTAAATTATCATCTATATAATAAAGTAAAATAAAGTTAAGGTGAAGAAAGGCATGTTACGTTGGTGTGGACACAGAAAGGATGAGTGAAGAAAGATTGACGACACAGATATACAAAGCGAAAGTCGTGGGGCCCGAATGGTTCGAGTTGCCTGCGACACAAAGATCGCAAGATCCAGACTGTACCAATGAGCTTTTCTACATTTAATTACAGTGAGTCACACCACGAGCTTTACGGTGAAGGAAAACATCGAGAGGAAACCTGTGTTGCGCCTGCACTGCGATACCATACCACTTATACGTCAGGACAAGAGGAGGCGGCGTGGCCGAGAGGTCACAGCACCCGCCTGCCACGCAAACGGCGCGAGTTCCAATCCCGACTGGATTGAAGAGCTTTTCTACATTTAATTACAGTGAGGGACACCACGAGCTTGACGGTGAAGGGAAACATCGAGAGGAAATCTGCATACATCTGTATTGTAGTCGTGCTTGAGTAACGGCGATGGACTCGCCATCTGTAACGTTGGCAAATAATATATCAACCACCTCTGCCTATTCCTTCGGGGACCCTGCTGGGAAGGTGTGAGGATATATGTAACTATTAATTTGACGCGGGCATGCCTCGTAAATACATAAAAACTTACCAGATTAAAAACTACGTATATTCTTTAACACTAACTTAAGTGTTGGCAATTGGATTGACTATGTATTTATACCAAACAATGCCTATATTATGCAAATTTAATGACGTAAAGTAATACCTACCTCATAATACTTTACTAGGGGCGGACTGCGACTTTGTCCGCTTAAAAAATATTTTTTACCAACTTACTTTGACGTCCGTGGTGAGTGGTTCTAGTACTTGCCGCGACACAAAGATGGCAAGTTCGAATCCTGACTGTACCAATGAGTTTTTCTGAACTTAACTATAACAGTGATTAGTCACACCACGAGCTTTACGGTGAAGGAAAACATCGAGAGAAGACCTGCATACTTCTCTACGTTCAAAGGCGTATGTATAGTGCTTGAGTAACGGCGATGGACTCGCCATCTGTCACGTTGGCATCTAATATATCACTGGCGGAAAGTGGGTGTGTGGGTATTACCTATACACCTCTGCGTACCCCTTCGGGGACCCTTGTGGGAAGGCGTGAGGATATATTATTATTTATTATAAGTTATTGCCTATGTCCCCTATTGCATTCCACATCCCACGACCCGTTCATTCATGAGAAAAGTGGCAAAGAACAAAACAACCAACAAACGTAATAACAATCACATTTGTAACATTAATATAGATTGCGAGCTCTCATTGTTAAGACAATATTATATCAAGTGTGTATTTGTACAAAAGCTATTTTGTTGAAAATATAAAACATGAGGTCATCATTATTTCAGCAAAGGAACATATGCAGTCGCTTAAAGAACTAGGCAGAGCCTGTACTATAGGCATCGGCGACTGATTTACACACTTATATAGATGTTAATATACAATAATATTGTGGACATCTCACACAAAGCCAACTGACCCTAAACTAGGCAGAGCCTGTACTATAGGCATCGGCGACTGATATACACACTTATATAGATGTTAATATACAATAATATTGTGGACATCTCACACAAAGCCAACTGGCCCTAAACTAGGCAGAGCCTGTACTATAGGCATCGGCGACTGATATACACACTTATATAGATGTTAATATACAATAATATTGTGGACATCTCACACAAAGCCAACTGACCCTAAACTAGGCAGAGCCTGTACTATAGGCATCGGCGACTGATATACACACTTATATAGATGTTAATATACAATAATATTTTCGACATCTCACACAAAACTGACCAGTTCAAGTACAAGCTTTGCTTAGTTTGGGCCTATGTCAATTTGTGTGGAATTGCCTATCTATATAAGTATGTATATCGTTGTCCAGTTCCCACAGTACAAGCTCTGCTTAGTTTGGGACTAGGTCAATTTGTGTGCAATTGCCTATCTATATAAGTATGTATATCGTTGTCCAGTTCCCACAGTACAAGCTTTGCTTAGTTTGGGACTAGGTCAATTTGTGTGCAATTGCCTATCTATATAAGTATGTATATCATTGTCCAGTTCCCACAGTACAAGCTTTGCTTAGTTTGGGACTAGGTCAATTTGTGTGCAATTGCCTATCTATATAAGTATGTATATCGTTGTCCAGTTCCCACAGTACAAGCTTTGCTTAGTTTGGGACTAGGTCAATTTGTGTGCAATTGCCTATCTATATAAGTATGTATATCGTTGTCCAGTTCCCACAGTACAAGCTTTGCTTAGTTTGTGACTAGGTCAATTTGTGTGGAATTGCCTATCTATATAAGTATGTATATCGTTGTCCAGTTCCCACAGTACAAGCTTTGCTTAGCTTGGGCCTATGTCAGTTTGTGTGGAATTGCCTATCTATATAAGTATGTATATCGTTGTCCAGTTCCCACAGTACAAGCTTTGCTTAGCTTGGGCCTATGTCAGGTTGTGTGGAATTGCCTATCTATATAAGTATGTATATCGTTGTCCAGTTCCCACAGTACAAGCTTTGCTTAGTTTGGGACTAGGTCAATTTGTGTGGAATTGCCTATCTATATAAGTATGTATATCGTTGTCCAGTTCCCACAGTACAAGCTTTGCTTAGCTTGGGCCTATGTCAGTTTGTGTGGAATTGCCTATCTATATAAGTATGTTTATCGTTGTCCAGTTCCCACAGTACAAGCTTTGCTTAGCTTGGGCCTATGTCAGTTTGTGTGGAATTGCCTATCTATATAAGTATGTATATCGTTGTCCAGTTCCCACAGTACAAGCTTTGCTTAGCTTGGGCCTATGTCAGTTTGTGTGGAATTGCCTATCTATATAAGTATGTATATCGTTGTCCAGTTCCCACAGTAAAAGCTTTGCTTAGTTTGGGACTAGGTCAATTTGTGTGGAATTGCCTATCTATATAAGTATGTATATCGTTGTCCAGTTCCCACAGTACAAGCTTTGCTTAGCTTGGGCCTATGTCAGTTTGTGTGGAATTGCCTATCTATATAAGTATGTATATCGTTGTCCAGTTCCCACAGTACAAGCTTTGCTTAGCTTGGGCCTATGTCAGTTTGTGTGGAATTGCCTATCTATATAAGTATGTATATCGTTGTCCAGTTCCCACAGTACAAGCTTTGCTCAGCTTGGGACTAGGTCAATTTGTGTGGAATTGCCTATCTATATAAGTATGTATATTGTTGTCCAGTTCCCACAGTACAAGCTTTGCTTAGCTTGGGCCTATGTCAGTTTGTGTGGAATTGCCTATCTATATAAGTATGTATATCGTAGTCAGTATTACTTCGGGTCAATAAAAAAAACGAAAATAAAATGCTCATAATTATTTATTTCGGCTCTTTTTCGATAATTAAGGGTGCATATTGTTGTATAGACATTATATTACAATAGAATTACAATGTAATTGGTACATATATTGGCTTAATTTGGTCTGGAATGGAAAATTGTTACTGAAAAATGGCACTATGATGGAAAACGTATCACACATATCATAGACTCGTGAAATTCTGTCTGGTTATAATTAGAAATAGTAATTTAAGGTGAGATTTTGAAGATGAAAGCTATTTAAACATATAGAGAGGATGAGTGAAGGAAGATTGACGAAAAAGATATACAAAGCGAATGTGTGCAAGAGGCAGAGACACACTGAAGGATGAAAACTTCAACTTTGAAGCTAGAATGTGTGAAGACTGATGCATGAATGATGTTCAAGTATAAAAGGTGCTCTGCGTAATATGTACAAGTTTATAACTGCTATGCGATGAGGGTTTGATGCTTAAAACCTAACGGTTTTAAAGTTTTTAGTGTAACGGTGTACCAATGTACCATTGACGCTAATTTATCCTAGCCAAGAATACCACCTACACCTCTTAAGATTTTCCCCAAGCCTTTGTCTTTGTGTGAATCAGTCGCTTTTCTATTTTGAACGAGAGTTTCTAGTGAAACGGCCAACTTCTTATCAACAGAATTAGTTTTTCTCAATCCTGCATTTTCAGAGCCGCGATGTCCATGATTACTTTGGCGTACAATCTTGATGGGTTGGGGTTTTGGTCTGCTGTTATGTACAGTATTAGCGGGAATAGACAAGGGAGATTTCTTTTCTGTTGCGGCGTTTTGTTTCTCGGTTCGTCCGTCTTTGTAGGCAATACTCCTATACTTGGCATTTGTTATATACTGTACCTCTTGTTCATTGTCCTCTATCTGGTCCAAATCGTAATCCTCATCATTGGTATCTGCCTCTATGTCGGCCGTCTGCTCGGCTACATTTTGATCAACAGCTTCGAAATCCTGAATTTCTGATGAGTCAAGAATTGCAACTGTTCCAGAATTAGCGCTGGTTGCTTCTGCTCTGTCGGCAGTAAACGTTTGTTCAGAACTATCAACTTCGTTTGAAGTCAATGATGAACTGCTATCAGATTCGTATTCTAATGATGAGTTGATCACAGTAGATTTTGATTCCTGGTTGTAAGCAGAAGAAGAGGAGCTTGATTCAGTAAACGAATCGGATTCAAAACTGACTGTATTGACTTTTTCCTCTGATGAAGTAGGGCTTGATGCCCAAGAAGAGTCGGTTGGCTTTTTCTGGAAGTTGTTTTCATTAGACCTGTCTTTATCATCTGTTTCAGACGTTGAAGTGGCGTAAGTTATCTTTGAGGAGTCAGTTGTTCCTGTTGCCTGTTTGCTGTTTGCATAAGACCTGGCTGTATCATCTGTTTCAGACGATGAAGTGGTGTAAGTTGTCTTTGAGGAGTCAGTTGTCCCTGCTGCCTGATTGCTGTTTGCATAAGACCTGGCTTTATCATCAGTTTCAGACGTTGAAGTGGCGTAAGTTGTCTTAGAGGAGTCACTTGTCTTTGTTGCCAGTTTGTTATTTGAATTAGACGCAATTTTATCATCTGTTTCAGACGATGAAGTAGTGTAAGTTGTCTTTGTGGAGTCAGTTGTTCCTGCTGCCTGATTGCTGTTTGAATAAGACCCGGTTTTATCATCTGTTTCAGACGTTGAAGTCGTGTAAGTTGTCTTTGAGGTGCCAGTTGTTCCTGTTGCCTGATTGTTGTTTGAATAAGACTTGGTTTTATCATCTGATCCAGACGATGAAGTGGTGTAAGTTGTCTTTGAGGAGTCAGTTGTTCCTGTTACCTGATTGCTGTTTGAATAAGACTTGGTTTTATCATCAGATCCAGACGATGAAGTGGTGTAAGTTGTCTTTGAGGAGTCAGTTGTCCCTGCTGCCTGATTGCTGTTTGAATAAGACTTGGCTTTATCATCAGATCCAGACGATGAAGTGGTGTAAGTTGTCTTTGAGGAGCCAGTTGTTCCTGTTGCCTGATTGCTGTTTGAATAAGACTTGGTTTTATCATCAGATCCAGACGATGAAGTGGTGTAAGTTGTCTTTAAGGAGTCAGTTGTCCCTGCTGCCTGTTTGCTGTTTGAATAAGACACGGCTTTATCATCTGTTTCAGACGTTGAAGTGGTGTAAATTGTCTTTGAGGAGCCAGTTGTTCCTGTTGCCTGATTGCTGTTTGAATAAGACTTGGTTTTATCATCAGATCCAGACGATGAAGTGGTGTAAGTTGTCTTTGAGGAGCCAGTTGTTCCTGTTGCCTGATTGCTGTTTGAATAAGACTTGGATTTATCATCAGATCCAGACGTTGAAGTGGCGTAAGTTGTCTTTGAGGAGTCAGTTGTCCCTGCTGCCTGTTTGCTGTTTGAATAAGACACGGCTTTATCATCTGTTTCAGACGTTGAAGTGGTGTAAATTGTCTTTAAGGAGTCAGTTGTTCCTGTCGCCTGATTGTTGTTTGAATAAGACTTGGTTTTATCATCTGATCCAGACGATGAAGTGGTGTAAGTTGTCTTTGAGGAGTCAGTTGTTCCTGTTACCTGATTGCTGTTTGAATAAGACTTGGTTTTATCATCAGATCCAGACGCTGAAGTGGTGTAAGTTGTCTTTGAGGAGTCAGTTGTCCCTGTTGCCTGATTGCTGTTTGAATAAGACTTGGTTTTATCATCAGATCCAGACGATGAAGTGGTGTAAGTTGTCTTTGAGGAGCCAGTTGTTCCTGTTGCCTGATTGCTGTTTGAATAAGACTTGGTTTTATCATCAGATCCAGATGATGAAGTGGTGTAAGTTGTCTTTGAGGAGTCAGTTGTCCCTGCTGCCTGTTTGCTGTTTGAATAAGACACGGCTTTATCGCCTGTTTCAGACGTTGGAGTGGTGTAAATTGTCTTTGAGGAGCCAGTTGTTCCTGTTGCCTGATTGCTGTTTGAATAAGACTTGGTTTTATCATCAGATCCAGACGATGAAGTGGTGTAAGTTGTCTTTGAGGAGCCAGTTGTTCCTGTTGCCTGATTGCTGTTTGAATAAGACTTGGTTTTATCATCAGATCCAGACGATGAAGTGGTGTAAGTTGTCTTTGAGGAGTCAGTTGTCCCTGCTGCCTGTTTGCTGTTTGAATAAGACACGGCTTTATCGCCTGTTTCAGACGTTGAAGTGGTGTAAATTGTCTTTGAGGAGCCAGTTGTTCCTGTTGCCTGATTGCTGTTTGAATAAGACTTGGTTTTATCATCAGATCCAGACGATGAAGTGGTGTAAGTTGTCTTTGAGGAGCCAGTAGTTCCTGTTGCCTGATTGCTGTTTGAATAAGACTTGGTTTTATCATCAGATCCAGACGATGAAGTGGTGTAAGTTGTCTTTGAGGAGTCAGTTGTCCCTGCTGCCTGTTTGCTGTTTGAATAAGACACGGCTTTATCATCTGTTTCAGACGTTGAAGTGGTGTAAATTGTCTTTAAGGAGTCAGTTGTTCCTGTCGCCTGATTGTTGTTTGAATAAGACTTGGTTTTATCATCTGATCCAGACGATGGAGTGGTGTAAGTTGCCTTTGAGGAGTCAGTTGTTCCTGTTGTCTGTTTGCTGTTTGCATAAGACTTGGATTTATCATCAGATCCAGACGTTGAAGTGGCGTAAGTTGTCTTTGAGGAGTCACTTGTCTTTGTTGCCAGTTTGTTATTTGAATAAGACGCAATTTTATCATCTGTTTCAGACGATGAAGTAGTGTAAGTTGTCTTTGTGGAGTCAGTTGTTCCTGTCACCTGATTGTTGTTTGAATAAGACTTGGTTTTATCATCTGATCCAGACGATGGAGTGGTGTAAGTTGCCTTTGAGGAGTCAGTTGTTCCTGTTGCCTGTTTGCTGTTTGCATAAGACTTGGATTTATCATCTGATCCAGACGATGGAGTGGTGTAAGTTGCCTTTGAGGAGTCAGTTGTTCCTGTTGCCTGTTTGCTGTTTGCATAAGACTTGGATTTATCATCAGATCCAGACGTTGAAGTGGCGTAAGTTGTCTTTGAGGAGTCACTTGTCTTTGTTGCCAGTTTGTTATTTGAATAAGACGCAATTTTATCATCTGTTTCAGACGATGAAGTAGTGTAAGTTGTCTTTGTGGAGTCAGTTGTTCCTGCTGCCTGATTGCTGTTTGAATAAGACCCGGTTTTATCATCTGTTTCAGACGTTGAAGTCGTGTAAGTTGTCTTTGAGGTGCCAGTTGTTCCTGTTGCCTGATTGTTGTTTGAATAAGACTTGGTTTTATCATCTGATCCAGACGATGAAGTGGTGTAAGTTGTCTTTGAGGAGTCAGTTGTTCCTGTTACCTGATTGCTGTTTGAATAAGACTTGGTTTTATCATCAGATCCAGACGATGAAGTGGTGTAAGTTGTCTTTGAGGAGTCAGTTGTCCCTGCTGTCTGTTTGCTGTTTGAATAAGACACGGCTTTATCGTCTGTTTCAGACGTTGAAGTGGTGTAAATTGTCTTTGAGGAGCCAGTTGTTCCTGTTGCCTGTTTGCTGTTTGCATAAGACTTGGATTTATCATCAGATCCAGACGTTGAAGTGGCGTAAGTTGTCTTTGAGGAGTCACTTGTCTTTGTTGCCAGTTTGTTATTTGAATAAGACGCAATTTTATCATCTGTTTCAGACGATGAAGTAGTGTAAGTTGTCTTTGTGGAGTCAGTTGTTCCTGTCACCTGATTGTTGTTTGAATAAGACTTGGTTTTATCATCTGATCCAGACGATGGAGTGGTGTAAGTTGCCTTTGAGGAGTCAGTTGTTCCTGTTGCCTGTTTGCTGTTTGCATAAGACTTGGATTTATCATCAGATCCAGACGTTGAAGTGGCGTAAGTTGTCTTTGAGGAGTCACTTGTCTTTGTTGCCAGTTTGTTATTTGAATAAGACGCAATTTTATCATCTGTTTCAGACGATGAAGTAGTGTAAGTTGTCTTTGTGGAGTCAGTTGTTCCTGCTGCCTGATTGCTGTTTGAATAAGACCCGGTTTTATCATCTGTTTCAGACGTTGAAGTCGTGTAAGTTGTCTTTGAGGTGCCAGTTGTTCCTGTTGCCTGATTGTTGTTTGAATAAGACTTGGTTTTATCATCTGATCCAGACGATGAAGTGGTGTAAGTTGTCTTTGAGGAGTCAGTTGTTCCTGTTACCTGATTGCTGTTTGAATAAGACTTGGTTTTATCATCTGATCCAGACGATGGAGTGGTGTAAGTTGCCTTTGAGGAGTCAGTTGTTCCTGTTGCCTGTTTGCTGTTTGCATAAGACTTGGATTTATCATCAGATCCAGACGTTGAAGTGGCGTAAGTTGTCTTTGAGGAGTCACTTGTCTTTGTTGCCAGTTTGTTATTTGAATAAGACGCAATTTTATCATCTGTTTCAGACGATGAAGTAGTGTAAGTTGTCTTTGTGGAGTCAGTTGTTCCTGCTGCCTGATTGCTGTTTGAATAAGACCCGGTTTTATCATCTGTTTCAGACGTTGAAGTCGTGTAAGTTGTCTTTGAGGTGCCAGTTGTTCCTGTTGCCTGATTGTTGTTTGAATAAGACTTGGTTTTATCATCTGATCCAGACGATGAAGTGGTGTAAGTTGTCTTTGAGGAGTCAGTTGTTCCTGTTACCTGATTGCTGTTTGAATAAGACTTGGTTTTATCATCAGATCCGGACGATGAAGTGGTGTAAGTTGTCTTTGAGGAGTCAGTTGTCCCTGCTGCCTGTTTGCTGTTTGAATAAGACACGGCTTTATCGTCTGTTTCAGACGTTGAAGTGGTGTAAATTGTCTTTGAGGAGCCAGTTGTTCCTGTTGCCTGATTGCTGTTTGAATAAGACTTGGTTTTATCATCAGATCCAGACGATGAAGTGGTGTAAGTTGTCTTTGAGGAGTCAGTTGTCCCTGCTGCCTGTTTGCTGTTTGAATAAGACACGGCTTTATCGTCTGTTTCAGACGTTGAAGTGGTGTAAATTGTCTTTGAGGAGCCAGTTGTTCCTGTTGCCTGATTGCTGTTTGAATAAGACTTGGTTTTATCATCAGATCCAGACGATGAAGTGGTGTAAGTTGTCTTTGAGGAGTCAGTTGTCCCTGCTGCCTGTTTGCTGTTTGAATAAGACACGGCTTTATCGTCTGTTTCAGACGTTGAAGTGGTGTAAGTTGTCTTTGAGGAGTCAGTTGTCCCTGCTGCCTGATTGCTGTTTGCATAAGACCTGGCTTTATCATCTGTTTCAGACGTTGAAGTGGTGTAAGTTGTCTTTGAGGAGCCAGTTGTTCCTGTTGCCTGATTGCTGTTTGAATAAGACTTGGCTTTATCATCAGATCCAGACGATGAAGTGGTGTAAGTTGTCTTTGAGGAGCCAGTTGTTCCTGTTGCCTGATTGCTGTTTGAATAAGACACGGTTTTATCATCAGATCCAGACGATGAAGTGGTGTAAGTTGTCTTTGAGGAGTCAGTTGTCCCTGCTGCCTGTTTGCTGTTTGAATAAGACACGGCTTTATCATCTGTTTCAGACGTTGAAGTGGTGTAAGTTGTCTTTGAGGTGCCAGTTGTTCCTGTTGCCTGATTGTTGTTTGAATAAGACTTGGTTTTATCATCTGATCCAGACGATGGAGTGGTGTAAGTTGCCTTTGAGGAGTCAGTTGTTCCTGTTGCCTGTTTGCTGTTTGCATAAGACTTGGATTTATCATCAGATCCAGACGTTGAAGTGGCGTAAGTTGTCTTTGAGGAGTCACTTGTCTTTGTTGCCAGTTTGTTATTTGAATAAGACGCAATTTTATCATCTGTTTCAGACGATGAAGTAGTGTAAGTTGTCTTTGTGGAGTCAGTTGTTCCTGCTGCCTGATTGCTGTTTGAATAAGACCCGGTTTTATCATCTGTTTCAGACGTTGAAGTCGTGTAAGTTGTCTTTGAGGTGCCAGTTGTTCCTGTTGCCTGATTGTTGTTTGAATAAGACTTGGTTTTATCATCTGATCCAGACGATGAAGTGGTGTAAGGTGTCTTTGAGGAGTCAGTTGTTCCTGTTACCTGATTGCTGTTTGAATAAGACTTGGTTTTATCATCAGATCCAGACGATGAAGTGGTGTAAGTTGTCTTTGAGGAGTCAGTTGTCCCTGCTGCCTGTTTGCTGTTTGAATAAGACACGGCTTTATCGCCTGTTTCAGACGTTGAAGTGGTGTAAATTGTCTTTGAGGAGCCAGTTGTTCCTGTTGCCTGATTGCTGTTTGAATAAGACTTGGTTTTATCATCAGATCCAGACGATGAAGTGGTGTAAGTTGTCTTTGAGGAGCCAGTAGTTCCTGTTGCCTGATTGCTGTTTGAATAAGACTTGGTTTTATCATCAGATCCAGACGATGAAGTGGTGTAAGTTGTCTTTGAGGAGTCAGTTGTCCCTGCTGCCTGTTTGCTGTTTGAATAAGACACGGCTTTATCATCTGTTTCAGACGTTGAAGTGGTGTAAATTGTCTTTAAGGAGTCAGTTGTTCCTGTCGCCTGATTGTTGTTTGAATAAGACTTGGTTTTATCATCTGATCCAGACGATGGAGTGGTGTAAGTTGCCTTTGAGGAGTCAGTTGTTCCTGTTGTCTGTTTGCTGTTTGCATAAGACTTGGATTTATCATCAGATCCAGACGTTGAAGTGGCGTAAGTTGTCTTTGAGGAGTCACTTGTCTTTGTTGCCAGTTTGTTATTTGAATAAGACGCAATTTTATCATCTGTTTCAGACGATGAAGTAGTGTAAGTTGTCTTTGTGGAGTCAGTTGTTCCTGTCACCTGATTGTTGTTTGAATAAGACTTGGTTTTATCATCTGATCCAGACGATGGAGTGGTGTAAGTTGCCTTTGAGGAGTCAGTTGTTCCTGTTGCCTGTTTGCTGTTTGCATAAGACTTGGATTTATCATCTGATCCAGACGATGGAGTGGTGTAAGTTGCCTTTGAGGAGTCAGTTGTTCCTGTTGCCTGTTTGCTGTTTGCATAAGACTTGGATTTATCATCAGATCCAGACGTTGAAGTGGCGTAAGTTGTCTTTGAGGAGTCACTTGTCTTTGTTGCCAGTTTGTTATTTGAATAAGACGCAATTTTATCATCTGTTTCAGACGATGAAGTAGTGTAAGTTGTCTTTGTGGAGTCAGTTGTTCCTGCTGCCTGATTGCTGTTTGAATAAGACCCGGTTTTATCATCTGTTTCAGACGTTGAAGTCGTGTAAGTTGTCTTTGAGGTGCCAGTTGTTCCTGTTGCCTGATTGTTGTTTGAATAAGACTTGGTTTTATCATCTGATCCAGACGATGAAGTGGTGTAAGTTGTCTTTGAGGAGTCAGTTGTTCCTGTTACCTGATTGCTGTTTGAATAAGACTTGGTTTTATCATCAGATCCAGACGATGAAGTGGTGTAAGTTGTCTTTGAGGAGTCAGTTGTCCCTGCTGTCTGTTTGCTGTTTGAATAAGACACGGCTTTATCGTCTGTTTCAGACGTTGAAGTGGTGTAAATTGTCTTTGAGGAGCCAGTTGTTCCTGTTGCCTGTTTGCTGTTTGCATAAGACTTGGATTTATCATCAGATCCAGACGTTGAAGTGGCGTAAGTTGTCTTTGAGGAGTCACTTGTCTTTGTTGCCAGTTTGTTATTTGAATAAGACGCAATTTTATCATCTGTTTCAGACGATGAAGTAGTGTAAGTTGTCTTTGTGGGGTCAGTTGTTCCTGTCACCTGATTGTTGTTTGAATAAGACTTGGTTTTATCATCTGATCCAGACGATGGAGTGGTGTAAGTTGCCTTTGAGGAGTCAGTTGTTCCTGTTGCCTGTTTGCTGTTTGCATAAGACTTGGATTTATCATCAGATCCAGACGTTGAAGTGGCGTAAGTTGTCTTTGAGGAGTCACTTGTCTTTGTTGCCAGTTTGTTATTTGAATAAGACGCAATTTTATCATCTGTTTCAGACGATGAAGTAGTGTAAGTTGTCTTTGTGGAGTCAGTTGTTCCTGCTGCCTGATTGCTGTTTGAATAAGACCCGGTTTTATCATCTGTTTCAGACGTTGAAGTCGTGTAAGTTGTCTTTGAGGTGCCAGTTGTTCCTGTTGCCTGATTGTTGTTTGAATAAGACTTGGTTTTATCATCTGATCCAGACGATGAAGTGGTGTAAGTTGTCTTTGAGGAGTCAGTTGTTCCTGTTACCTGATTGCTGTTTGAATAAGACTTGGTTTTATCATCTGATCCAGACGATGGAGTGGTGTAAGTTGCCTTTGAGGAGTCAGTTGTTCCTGTTGCCTGTTTGCTGTTTGCATAAGACTTGGATTTATCATCAGATCCAGACGTTGAAGTGGCGTAAGTTGTCTTTGAGGAGTCACTTGTCTTTGTTGCCAGTTTGTTATTTGAATAAGACGCAATTTTATCATCTGTTTCAGACGATGAAGTAGTGTAAGTTGTCTTTGTGGAGTCAGTTGTTCCTGCTGCCTGATTGCTGTTTGAATAAGACCCGGTTTTATCATCTGTTTCAGACGTTGAAGTCGTGTAAGTTGTCTTTGAGGTGCCAGTTGTTCCTGTTGCCTGATTGTTGTTTGAATAAGACTTGGTTTTATCATCTGATCCAGACGATGAAGTGGTGTAAGTTGTCTTTGAGGAGTCAGTTGTTCCTGTTACCTGATTGCTGTTTGAATAAGACTTGGTTTTATCATCAGATCCGGACGATGAAGTGGTGTAAGTTGTCTTTGAGGAGTCAGTTGTCCCTGCTGCCTGTTTGCTGTTTGAATAAGACACGGCTTTATCGTCTGTTTCAGACGTTGAAGTGGTGTAAATTGTCTTTGAGGAGCCAGTTGTTCCTGTTGCCTGATTGCTGTTTGAATAAGACTTGGTTTTATCATCAGATCCAGACGATGAAGTGGTGTAAGTTGTCTTTGAGGAGTCAGTTGTCCCTGCTGCCTGTTTGCTGTTTGAATAAGACACGGCTTTATCGTCTGTTTCAGACGTTGAAGTGGTGTAAATTGTCTTTGAGGAGCCAGTTGTTCCTGTTGCCTGATTGCTGTTTGAATAAGACTTGGTTTTATCATCAGATCCAGACGATGAAGTGGTGTAAGTTGTCTTTGAGGAGTCAGTTGTCCCTGCTGCCTGTTTGCTGTTTGAATAAGACACGGCTTTATCGTCTGTTTCAGACGTTGATGTGGTGTAAGTTGTCTTTGAGGAGTCAGTTGTCCCTGCTGCCTGATTGCTGTTTGCATAAGACCTGGCTTTATCATCTGTTTCAGACGTTGAAGTGGTGTAAGTTGTCTTTGAGGAGCCAGTTGTTCCTGTTGCCTGATTGCTGTTTGAATAAGACTTGGCTTTATCATCAGATCCAGACGATGAAGTGGTGTAAGTTGTCTTTGAGGAGCCAGTTGTTCCTGTTGCCTGATTGCTGTTTGAATAAGACTTGGTTTTATCATCAGATCCAGACGATGAAGTGGTGTAAGTTGTCTTTGAGGAGTCAGTTGTCCCTGCTGCCTGTTTGCTGTTTGAATAAGACACGGCTTTATCATCTGTTTCAGACGTTGAAGTGGTGTAAGTTGTCTTTGAGGTGCCAGTTGTTCCTGTTGCCTGATTGTTGTTTGAATAAGACTTGGTTTTATCATCTGATCCAGACGATGGAGTGGTGTAAGTTGCCTTTGAGGAGTCAGTTGTTCCTGTTGCCTGTTTGCTGTTTGCATAAGACTTGGATTTATCATCAGATCCAGACGTTGAAGTGGCGTAAGTTGTCTTTGAGGAGTCACTTGTCTTTGTTGCCAGTTTGTTATTTGAATAAGACGCAATTTTATCATCTGTTTCAGACGATGAAGTAGTGTAAGTTGTCTTTGTGGAGTCAGTTGTTCCTGCTGCCTGATTGCTGTTTGAATAAGACCCGGTTTTATCATCTGTTTCAGACGTTGAAGTCGTGTAAGTTGTCTTTGAGGTGCCAGTTGTTCCTGTTGCCTGATTGTTGTTTGAATAAGACTTGGTTTTATCATCTGATCCAGACGATGAAGTGGTGTAAGGTGTCTTTGAGGAGTCAGTTGTTCCTGTTACCTGATTGCTGTTTGAATAAGACTTGGTTTTATCATCAGATCCAGACGATGAAGTAGTGTAAGTTGTCTTTGAGGAGTCAGTTGTCCCTGCTGCCTGTTTGCTGTTTGAATAAGACACGGCTTTATCATCTGTTTCAGACGTTGAAGTGGTGTAAGTTGTCTTTGAGGAGCCAGTTGTTCCTGTTGCCTGATTGCTGTTTGAATAAGACTTGGCTTTATCATCAGATCCAGACGATGAAGTGGTGTAAGTTGTCTTTGAGGAGCCAGTTGTTCCTGTTGCCTGATTGCTGTTTGAATAAGACTTGGTTTTATCATCAGATCCAGACGATGGAGTGGTGTAAGTTGTCTTTGAGGAGTCAGTTGTCCCTGCTGCCTGTTTGCTGTTTGAATAAGACACGGCTTTATCATCTGTTTCAGACGTTGAAGTGGTGTAAATTGTCTTTAAGGAGTCAGTTGTTCCTGTCGCCTGATTGTTGTTTGAATAAGACTTGGTTTTATCATCTGATCCAGACGATGGAGTGGTGTAAGTTGCCTTTGAGGAGTCAGTTGTTCCTGTTGCCTGTTTGCTGTTTGCATAAGACTTGGATTTATCATCAGATCCAGACGTTGAAGTGGCGTAAGTTGTCTTTGAGGAGTCACTTGTCTTTGTTGCCAGTTTGTTATTTGAATAAGACGCAATTTTATCATCTGTTTCAGACGATGAAGTAGTGTAAGTTGTCTTTGTGGAGTCAGTTGTTCCTGCTGCCTGATTGCTGTTTGAATAAGACCCGGTTTTATCATCTGTTTCAGACGTTGAAGTCGTGTAAGTTGTCTTTGAGGAGTCAGTTGTCCCTGCTGCCTGTTTGCTGTTTGAATAAGACACGGCTTTATCGCCTGTTTCAGACGTTGAAGTCGTGTAAGTTGTCTTTGAGGAGTCAGTTGTTCCTGTTGCCTGATTGCTGTTTGCATAAGACTTGGCTTTATCATCTGATCCAGACGTTGAAGTGGTGTAAATTGTCTTTGAGGAGTCAGTTGTTCCTGTTGCCTGATTGCTGTTTGCATAAGACTTGGCTTTATCATCTGATCCAGACGTTGAAGTGGTGTAAATTGTCTTTGAGGAGTCACTTGTCCCTGTTGCCTGTTTGTTGTTTGAAGAAGACGCAATTTTATTATCTGATTCAGACGTTGAAGTCGTGTAAGTTGTCTTTAAGGAGTCAGTTGTTCCTGTCGCCTGATTGTTGTTTGAATAAGACTTAGTTTTATCATCTGATCCAGACGATAAAGTGGTGTAAGTTGTCTTTGAGGAGTCACTTGTCCCTGCTGCCTGATTGCTGTTTGAAGAAGACGCAATTTGATCATCTGTTTCAGACGTTGAAGTGGTGTAAATTGTCTTTAAGGAGTCAGTTGTTCCTGTCGCCTGATTGTTGTTTGAATAAGACTTGGTTTTATCATCTGATCCAGACGATGAAGTGGTGTAAGTAGTCTTTGAGGAGTCAGTTGTTCCTGTCGCCTGTTTGTTGTTTGAATAAGACTTTGTTTTGTCATCTGATCCAGATGTTGAAGTGGTGTAAGTAGTCTTTGAGGAGTCAGTTGTCCTTGTGTTCTGAGCGGTGCTATCATAATTAGAGTTTGCTACATCTTCACTCATTTCCTCGTCATCTAATTCAGTTGAATCGTATACTTCTGTCAATTCATCCATTTCTTCGTCTCTGAATTTATTCAATTCTTCTGTCGTATAAACACGTTCCTCATCGGATCTGTTGTTTGATATTCCTAATACAGCTCGTGCAGTATTAGCTACTGCCATGCCAACACCTTTAACTATGTTTGACAAACGTGGAGTATCTAAATTGACTTTGGAGACTGCGGTCTTTGAAGAGTAATTTGTGCTTTCTGTCTGTTTGTTGTTTGAATAAGACTTGGCTTTATCATCTGATCCAGACGTTGAAGTGGTGTGAGTTGTCTTTGAGGAGTCAGTTGTTCCTGTCGCCTGTTTTTTGTTTGCATAAGACTTGGCTTTATCATCTGATCCAGACGTTGCAGTGATGTATGTTGTCTTTGAGGAGTCAGTTGTTCCTGTTGCCTGATTGCTGTTTGCATAAGACTTGGCTTTATCATCTGATCCAGACGTTGAAGTGGTGTAAATTATCTTTGAGGAGTCACTTGTTCCTGTTGCCTGTTTGTTGTTTGAAGAAGACGCAATTTTATCATCTGTTTCCGACGTTGAAGTCCTGTAAGTTGTCTTTAAGGAGTTAGTTGTCCCTGCTGCCTGTTTGCTGTTTGAATAAGACCCGGCTTTATCATCTGCTTCAGACGTTGAAGTCGTGTAAGTTGTCTTTAAGGAGTCAGTTGTTCCTGTCGCCTGATTGTTGTTTGAATAAGACTTGGCTTTATCATCTGATCCAGACGTTGCAGTGATGTAAGTTGTCTTTGAGGAGTCAGTTGTTCCTGTTGCCTGATTGCTGTTTGCATAAGACTTGGCTTTATCATCTGATCCAGACGTTGCAGTGATGTAAGTTGTCTTTAAGGAGTCAGTTGTTCCTGTCGCCTGATTGTTGTTTGAATAAGACTTGGTTTTATCATCTGATCCAGACGATGAAGTGGTGTAAGTAGTCTTTGAGGAGTCTGTTGTTCCTGTTGCCTGTTTGTTGTTTGAATAAGACTTGGCTTTATCATCAGATCCAGACGATGAAGTGGTGTAAGTTGTCTTTAAGGAGTCAGTTGTTCCTGTCGCCTGATTGTTGTTTGAATAAGACTTGGTTTTATCATCTGATCCAGACGATGAAGTGGTGTAAGTAGTCTTTGAGGAGTCTGTTGTTCCTGTTGCCTGTTTGTTGTTTGAATAAGACTTGGCTTTATCATCTGATCCAGATGTTGAAGTAGTGTAAGTAGTCTTTGAGGAGTCAGTTGTCCTTGTGGTCTGAGCGGTGCTATCATAATTAGAGTTTGCTACATCTTCACTCATTTCCTCGTCATCTAATTCAGTTGAATCGTATACTTCTGTCAATTCATCCATTTCTTCGTCTCTGAATTTATTCAATTCTTCTGTCGTATAAACACGTTCCTCATCGGATCTGTTGTTTGATATTCCTAATACAGCTCGTGCAGTATTAGCTACTGCCATGCCAACACCTTTAACTATGTTTGACAAACGTGGAGTATCTAAATTGACTTTGGAGACTGCGGTCTTTGAAGAGTAATTTGTGCTTTCTGTCTGTTTGTTGTTTGAATAAGACTTGGCTTTATCATCTGATCCAGACGTTGAAGTGGTGTAAGTTGTCTTTGAGGAGTCAGTTGTTCCTGTTGCCTGATTGCTGTTTGCATAAGACTTGGCTTTATCATCTGATCCAGACGTTGAAGTGGTGTAAGTTATCTTTGAGGAATCACTTGTCCCTGCTGCCTGATTGCTGTTTGAATAAGACGCAATTGTCTCATCTGTTTCAGACTTTGAAGTGGTGTAAGTTGTCTTTGAGGAGTCAGTTGTCCTTGTAGCCTGAGCGGTGCTATCATATGTGTTTGCTAAATCTTCACTGGTTTCCTTGTCATCAAATTCAGTTGAATCGTATTCTTCTGTCAATTCATCCGTTTCTTCGTCTCTGAATTCATTAAATTCTTCTGTCGTATAAACACGTTTCTCATCAGATTTGTCGTCAGTAGTTCCCAATACAGCTCGTGCAGTATTAGCTAATGTTTTGCCAACATCTTGAACTATGGTTGACAAACGTGGAGTTTCTAAATTCACAGTGACTTGTGCTTGCAAAGTTTTTGTATTGTCTGAAGGCTCAGTTCTGGGTGATTCTTCAGAACTTCGATATTTTTCAACTTTTTGACTGGAATTTTTATCGTCTAAACTCTTTTCAGCCAATTTGCTATCGGATAGGTTGCTAGTAAGTAAGCCTTCATGGTCTGTCGACCTTCCTGCAAATTAATAAATTGTGTTAGTGACAAATAGCATATACGCAGTTGTGATGTGATCTCTTCGAAAATGTGTGGCGTATCGATCTTAGATCGAATCTGCAATAAAGAGATTTGCAAAACAACTGGCGTGAACGAGGGTGTGATTGTAAATATGATGAACGGCATGTTACGTTGGTTTGGACATAGAATGGATGAGTGAAGAAAGATTGACGAAACAGATATACAAATCAGAGGAAGACCACGTTCCAACTACCTAGATCAAATCGAACGGTCACTTAAAGACGGGACCGTCAAAGAGTACTCGAAACCTCGGAAATGGTACTCGAAAGAGTATCAGACTCTTACCTAGTTTCGCAGTCAGGAGCTCTAAGCACTAGACCAGACGGTCGTCAATATTATATATCCTCACCTCTGCCCGCCCACAAAGGTGCCCGAAGGGGTAGGCAGAGGTGTATAGGTACCCACACACCCACTTTCCGCCAGAGATATATTTAGGTGCCAACGTGACAGATGACGAGTCCACCGCCGTTACTTAAGCACAAATATACATACGCCTTTGAATTTCTTCTCAGACGTATTCAGGTGCTTTTTATATTATTGCGAGATCTAATGAAACGAAAACTTAAAATTTAATCGAATCCTTTTTCTAAAACCCTTTTAGTACGTTTTTTAAAAATAATAAAATCTTCTTTAATTACTATCGTCACGGTTATAGCTTGATGTGAGCTGAGTTCGACTTTAAGGCGTCAAACGTTTTCTTACACTTAATTCTAAAATTTCTAAAATATAACTTGTGTTAATTCGGCTAATAATCTATCCTTGTGTCTAAACTTAATCTAATTCCGTTCAGTAGTTTTTGCGTAAAAGAGGTACAAACAAACACACAAACTTTCGCATTTTACAAAATCCAAATATTTCCTTTCACATAGGCCCAGATGGGCACTTCACAAAATTTCCAAAAAGGTTCGGGTTGGCCTTTTCCATGGAGAAGAACCGGCAAGAAACTCCATGGTTACTCTTTTCAAATCATTAGGCATATACAATAACAATATTGTTATGTTACAGCATTAGTACTTAAGTATGGGGGAACGGCGTTCTTAAACGAAAAAGGACTCTCTTGTCCTGTGAGCGATGCTTACCTAGAATACCACACTCTGTCCATTGCGCGGCGTGCAGTATCTGTTGGAATAATTATCGATATTAAATGGTAACCAGAACAACACAATAAATAAAATAAGACATCAAGAAAAAAAATGAGGAAAAAAAAGCCGTGGTATTTAGTGTGGTTAGAGAGGCCTGCGACATAAAGATCGCAAGCTCGAATCCCGACTGTACCAATGAGTGTTTCTGATCTTAAGTACAGTGATTAGTCACACAACGAGCTTTACGGTGAAGGAAAACATCGAGAGGAAACCTGTGTTGCGCCTGCACTGCGATACCATACCACTTATACGTCAGGACAAGAGGAGGCGGCGTGGCCGAGAGGTCACAGCACCCGCCTGCCACGCAAACGTCGCGAGTTCCAATCCCGACTGGATTGAGGAGTTTTCTACATTTAATTACAGTGAGGCACACCACGAGCTTTACGGTGAAGGGAGACATCGAGAGGAAACCTGCATACGTCTGAGAAGACATTCAAAGGCGTATGTATAGTCGTGCTTGAGCAACGGCCATGGACTCGACAATAACCACAGTTTTGTTCAACGCTTAACAGTGCCTGGCTGGAGGCCAATAGTTCATTATTCGGATAAGCCGCGGATTTTCCCGGAACTTAAACTACGGGAGACAATAAACAACAAAGGATGAAGATGTATGTAGGTCTGAAGTCTAGAGAGGACTGGCGCTCTACTCTCTCTGCCTAGCGTGAGGGACTAGGCGTGATGATATGTATGTAGGTCTGTAAGTCTAGAGAGGACTGGCGCTCTACTCTCTCTGCCTAGCGTGAGGGACTAGGCGTGATGATATGTATGTAGGTCTGTAAGTCTAGAGAGGACTGGCGCTCTACTCTCTCTGCCTAGCGTGAGGGACTAGGCGTGATGATATGTATGTAGGTCTGTAAGTCTAGAGAGGACTGGCGCTCTACTCTCTCTGCCTAGCGTGAGGGACTAGGCGTGATGATATGTATGTAGGTCTGTAAGTCTAGAGAGGACTGGCGCTCTACTCTCTCTGCCTAGCGTGAGGGGCTCGGCGTGATGATATGTATGTAGGTCTGTAAGTCTAGAGAGGACTGGCGCTCTACTCTCTCTGCCTAGCGTGAGGGACTTGGCGTGATGATATGTATGTAGGTCTGTAAGTCTAGAGAGGACTGGCGCTCTACTCTCTCTGCCTAGCGTGAGGGGCTCGGCGTGATGATATGTATGTAGGTCTGTAAGTCTAGAGAGGACTGGCGCTCTACTCTCTCTGCCTAGCGTGAGGGGCTCGGCTTGATGATATGTATGTAGGTCTGTAAGTCTAGAGAGGACTGGCGCTCTACTCTCTCTGCCTAGCGTGAGGGACTTGGCGTGATGATATGTATGTAGGTCTGTAAGTCTAGAGAGGACTGGCGCTCTACTCTCTCTGCCTAGCGTGAGGGGCTCGGCGTGATGATATGTATGTAGGTCTGTAAGTCTAGAGAGGACTGGCGCTCTACTCTCTCTGCCTGGCGTGATGATATGTATGTAAGATTATTAGGTATATTTTATACTCACTATGTACAATATGATGAACGATGTGTAGACCCGCATTGTCGCAACAATAGGTGTTACTTCCCCTTGCAGACTATACAATAGGCAGAGAAACCTTTCTTATATAGTGCTGTACGCACTGTTGTTTTTGGGGTTCGTCTGAGAATGAATGAAACCAATTGGTTCGCTTTTGAATTGACTTTAATATATGAATTTGAGAGGACCGTACTTAATGTGTCTCAGTAGAAGTCTTCTGCAAGTTATAGTGTGTTGTGAATATATCCTCGTGACGACGCAATACAATATATTGCTCTAAAGATGACACAATGAAGACGTTAATAAAGGGAGTAGTAACACTCACGTGGAAATATGGTTTTAGGAGGTATTTTCTAAAATGTATTATTGAGATAAGTAGATCAATAATAGTATTGTTGGATTTCTACATGTATGTATGTGACGCGCCCCACTATCCCCCCCTATAGTTTACAGTGTAAGTGTGCAACCTTCCACTAATGTGTGAGTATTGTCAGTACACACTGATTACCTATGAGTGCACACGCACACTACAACTACGCAAGCTTTCTTTTAAATTATTATTTAACTTTATGTAAAGTAAAGATGAAGAAAGGCATGTTACGTAGGTTTGGACACATAGAAAGGATGAGTGAAGAAAGATTGACGAAACAGATATACAAAGCGAAAGTGTGCAAGAAGAGGCAGAGGAAGGCCACGTTCCAACTACCTGGATCAAATAGATCGGACTCTCAAGGACGGGAACGTTAAGAGTACTCGAAACCGACGAGCATGTATGAAGAGACTGATGAATGTGGACGAAGCGAAAGAGGTAAGTCTAGAGAGAACTGGCGCTCTATACTCTCTGCCTACCCCGTTAGGGACTTGGCGTGATGATATGTATGTATGTATGTATTTAACTTTTTTTTTTTTTTCTTTCATATTCGAGCAACAGTCGCCGACTTTAAACAAAGTCAAGTCTTTTTAATTCTTTCTATATATAACTTCACACCTTGACAAAAGCGTCCTTGAGGGTAGGTATATAGGGCGAGTGATATCCTTGGTATTGCGAGCGTCCATAGGCGGTAACCGCTTACCATCAGGCGGACCGCATGCTTTTTACCACCCTTGTGGTAGAAAAAAAATACCCACACACACAAAAAGACAAATCTTTCCTCTTTATAATATCAGTATAAATATTCAAGCCTAAGATACAAATACTCGTATTCGACACACAAATATCTGCCCCCAGCAGGAACCTCAAGTTTCCCAGTCAGGAGCTTTAACCACTAGACCACATCGCTCTCTGACACTCGCCTTCATCAAACATTATCAAAATATTAAATTGGATTAGATAAAATATTAAATTAAATTGAAACCGTGGTGGCCGAGTGGTTCGAGCAGTTGCCTGCGACACAAAGATCGCAAGTTCGAATCCCGACTGAACCAATGAGTTTTTCTGAACTTAAGTACAGTGATTAGTCACACCACGAGCTTAACGGTGAAGGAAAAAATCGAGAGGAAACCTGCATATGTCTGAGAAGAAATTCAAAGGCGTATGTATGTATAGTCGTGCTTGAGTAACGGCGATGGACTCGCCATCTGTCACGTTGGCACCTAATATATCTCTTGCGGAAAGTGGATGTGTGGGTATTACCTATACACCTCTGCCTACCCCTTCGGGGACCCTTGTGGGAAGGCGTGAGGATATATTATATTATATTATTATTAAATTGGAACCCTAAAATTGCATTTATTTCCTTAATTCATACACTCTTGGCTACATCCGTGTGTGCACAATGCCAGAACATTTGTTATTTCAGCCGGTGTCTATACTTTTAAGATAAACGCCTATTATTGCCAGCCATTTTATTAAAGAAAAATGGATTTTTGTGCGAACACCTACGACATAACTATACAAATATTAGCTCGGTTCGAACTATAGTCGTATTGTTGTATATAATTTATTACAAAAGTGTAATTTTTATTACATTGCATTGAATTAATTCAGTCCATTTTCTGTTTTTAAATTAAATTCCTCACGCCTTCCCACAAGGGTCCCTGAAGGGGTAGGCAGAGGTGTATAGGTAATAACCACACACCCACTTTCCGCCAGAAGTATATTAGGTGCTAACGTGACACATGGCGATGGACTCGCCATCTGTCGCCGCCTTTGAATATCTTCTCAGACGTATGCAAGCTTCCTCTCGATGTTTTCCTTCACCGTAAAACTCGTGGTGTGACTAATCACTGTTTTGTTATATATTAATAATATATCATCACGCCAAGTCCCTAACGGGGTACGCAGAGAGTATAGAGCGCCAGTTCTCTCTAGACTTACATACCTCTTTCGCTTCGTCGACATTCATCAGTCTCTTCATACATGCTCGTCAGTTTCGACTCTTGACGTTCCCGTCCTTGAGCGTCCGATCAATTTGATCCAGGTAGTTGGAACGTGGCCTTCCTCTGCCTCTTCTTGCACACTTTCGCTTTGTATATCTGTTTCGTCAATCTTTCTTCACTCATCCTTTCTATGTGTCCAAACCAACGTAACATGCCTTTCTTCATCTTTACAATCGCGCCCTCATTCACGCCAGTTGATTTGCGAATTTGCTATTAAACGTACAATATCACAAATCATAATATCAGGGTATACAGTCGACTATGGGGCACAGCCACTTATGAGAGGGACACGAATTATAGAAAGATAGTCGCCATATCGTTATTATATCAAGGAAAGGTAAAGAAAGAAGTAGCATAAATGGCAAGATTTCTTTATTATAATTATTTACAATAACAAATACATAAAAATACAAAGGTTCTCCGAACATACCCCAGGCAAGTATGTAGATGCAATAATACCCACACACACCCACTTTCCGCCAGAGGTATATTAGGTGCCAACGTGACAGATGGCGAGTCCATCGCCGTTACTCAAGCACGACTATACATACGCCTTTGAATGTCTTCTCAGACGTATGCAGGTCTCCTCTCGATGTTCTCCTTCACCGTAAAGCGTGGTGTGACTAATCACTGTACTTAAGTAACTTGGTACAGTCGGGATTCGAACTTGCGATCTTTGTATTTCAGGCAACTGGAACCACTCGGCCACTATGCTAATAACAAATAACTATAATATAATTCAAATATTTGGTTTGTGTTGTATGTGTTACATCTCTGGACACCCACCGTACATATGCACACGGTGATTGTGCAATGAGGGATGGGACATCATAAATTCGATCACCCACGAAGCGCGGCGCCTTTTATCTTCCTAACCTCGGAACAATCGGACACCCCTTAGTAACTAAGTACTCGTATAATAAGTATCGTAGAATTAAGTACATTTTGTGGAAGTGAAATAAACAAGAGAGGTAGGGCATAACGGGTTTCCCGTTCGAATTTGTATCAGCCCGCCTGGGGCAGGACCTCCACCTTATAGAAGACCGTAGACAAATAACACTATTGTTTGTGTTGTGTTCCTGCGCGGTGAATAAGGTTACCAGTAATGAGCTCCTTGGGGAGGGGGAGGATTGTTACATTGTGTTGGCAACCGAGGGATTAGACTGATTATGTTGCCAACACACTATAACTCTCCGAACACAGAGTGGCAACGCGCAAGTGATATTTCGGTATCGTGAGCTTAAATAGGCTGCGGTAACCGTTTCCCATCAGGTGGGCCGTATGCTTGTTTGCTACTCTTGTTGTATAAAAAAAAAAAAAAGCACTTTAAAAATCTAAATGGTTTTTTCGAGATCCTACGATGTGCATCCTGTAATTTATGAAATAATAATAATAATAATAACATTTGTTTGTGCGAGGTTTATATATATGACACCAGACAATCACAACAGTTATATAGATAGTGCCATCCACGAAGACGCGCCCCCCCAATGTCTAGTCGAGGGGGTCGCGGCATGCGGGCAGTATGACCCGAGTCTATTAATTGTAGTGTGCGTGTGCACTCATAGGTAATCAGTGTATACCGACAATACTCACACATTAGTGGAAGGTTGCACACTTACACTATAAACTGTTGGGGGGGGGATAGTGGGGCGCGTCTTGGTGGATGGCACTAGCTATACTGACAACGCATATTTTAAATATACCCGTTGAATAACACAATTGCACCAGATATGTGGCTACTGTACGAATAACTTATCCTCACGCCTTCCCACAAGGGTCCCCGAAGGGGTAGGCAGAGGTGTATAGGTAATACCCATACACCCACTTTCCGCCAGAGGTATATTAGGTGCCAACGTGGCAGATGGCGAGTCCATCGCCGTTACTCAAGCACGACTATACATACGCCTTTGAATGTCTTCTCAGACGTATGCAGGTTTCCTCTCGATGTTTTCCTTCACCGTAAAGCTCGTGGTGTGACTAATCAATGTACTTAAGTTCAGAAAAACTCATTGGTACAGTCGGGATTCGAACTTGCGACCTTTGCGTCGCAGGCAATTGTCGAACCACTCGGCCACCACGAATAACTTAATACAAATAAAATTTTATTTTATTTAATATATTAAAAAAAATTGGATACCCTAATCACAGCATTTAAATTAATAACTATAAAATAAAAAAAATACGACAACAATTATTAATAATAATAATAATAAATACTTCGGGACAATTCCACACAAAGTGACCTAGTCCCAAATTAAGCAAAGCTTGTGTTATGGTAACTAGACAATGATATATTTACTTATATAGATAGATATATACATAAATACATAGGACATCCAAGACTAAGGTACAAATACTAGTGCTCATCACACAAATATCTGCCCTCAGCGGGATTCGAACCCGCGACCTCAAGTTTCCTAGTCTGGAGCTCTAACCACTAAAATTGTACTGTATTGATTTTTTTACACGCTTTATATTAGCTTCACCTGTATGTATGTATGTATGTATGTATGTAACCGACTTCCTTGAGCTCGATTTTGACCCACTTTAAACGGCCAGATTTCGTTCAAACTTTGTAGACTTATCGAGGACCGATGACAATACACTAATAACTAAAAAGTAGAAAATAAATAATAGTTAAAAAAAACTAAAAAACACGCTTTTTATAGAAAACCGAACTAAAAAATAGAAAATAAATTTCGATAATATCTTAAAAAGCGTGGGGTGCTTTTTAAGATATTACCGAAATGATAATCACTCTACTAATATCTGTCAATAAAATATTTATAACTATTGACACCATGCACCCCACGCTTTTTAAGATATTATCGAAATTTATTTTCTATTTTTTAGTTCGGTTTTCTATAAAAAGCGTGTTTTTTAGTTTTTTTTATTTTATTGTATCTTTGCATTCTCTCAGGAAGGTACCCTCAACGTAGAGGTTACAGCCACCCAATGTTTCCTCAGACGTATGGTTTCCTCTCGATGTTTCCCTTCACCGTAAAGCTCGTGGTGACTAATCACTGTACTTAAGTTCAGTAACCTTATTGATACAGTCGGGACTCGAACACAAACCATCAGTACTCGGTATAACTAAGTCAGGTTTTTAGACTACGTGGTTAGTTTCACCGAATTTTTGACGTGACAACGTCAAATAAATCGATGAACGCCGGCTGCACGTACGAAAAGAGATGACTCATTGTCCCGTTACGCTCAGTGTCCCGTTACGCTTATTGTCCCGTTGCGATCGAGCGAAACGCAGACTTGTAATGACGTTGTCACGTTAAACTATCGTCCGCAAACCAAATTCTATTTTTTAACTGAACACACAACTCTTCGTAACTGCTATATTCTCTCTGCCGGCGTATTTCTTCCTATTCTCTATGTATTGGGTATAACCACCGCCCAATATTCCAAGTAAAATGACGAGTCCAACTGCCGAATTGGATTTAAACTTGGATGCGCAGTCATCGGGATTGTCGAGATCCAAACTATATATCTGTAAGGAGAAAGTAAGATTGCATTGGTGCTGGAGAAGAATAGAGAAGACCTCGAGAAAAGAGTAGGAGTCGGGGTGATATGTATGTGGGTCTGTAAGTCTAGAGAGGACTGGCGCTCTACTCTCTCTGCCTAGCGTGAGGGGCTCGGCGTGATGATATGTATGTAGGTCTGTAAGTCTAGAGAGGACTGGCGCTCTACTCTCTCTGCCTAGCGTGAGGGGCTCAGCGTGATGATATGTATTTAGGTCTGTAAGTCTAGAGAGGACTGGCGCTCTACTCTCTCTGCCTAGCGTGAGGGGCTCAGCGTGATGATATGTATTTAGGTCTGTAAGTCTAGAGAGGACTGGCGCTCTACTCTCTCTGCCTAGCGTGAGGGGCTCGGCGTGATGATATGTATGTAGGTCTGTAAGTCTAGAGAGGACTGGCGCTCTACTCTCTCTGCCTAGTGTGAGGGGCTCAGCGTGATGATATGTATTTAGGTCTGTAAGTCTAGAGAGGACTGGCGCTCTACTCTCTCTGCCTAGCGTGAGGGGCTCAGCGTGATGATATGTATTTAGGTCTGTAAGTCTAGAGAGGACTGGCGCTCTACTCTCTCTGCCTAGCGTGAGGGGCTCGGCGTGATGATATGTATGTAGGTCTGTAAGTCTAGAGAGGACTGGCGCTCTACTCTCTTATGATACTTTCTTGATGAAGAAGGAGGGGGGACATTAAATAGGGTTGAGAAGTGGGGGCTATAGTACCTGCCACGTGGCGTGCCCCACATAGGCTGCCAGCCCTATGTAGTACGGTGCCGTCAGCCCCGCAGCCATGCCGGTCAGCCCCAGCCCCGCGGCACTAAGCCCCAGCACGGCCCCCAGCGCCGGTTTGTTGTACTCTCCAAACGTGAGAGCGGTGGACTTCATGCCGATCCTTGCATCATCGATTTTGTCCTGTGGAATGATTACTTGTGAATTTTTGGTGTTGTTTTCTGCGTGTCTCTGTGATTGTGTGTGCCTCTCCCCGCGTGTGTATGCTAAGGTGTGCGTGTCTGTGTGTGTGTGTGTATACGTGTGTAAAGCGTGTGTTAATAGAGGTAGGGCAATATGGGTTTTCCGTTCGAATTTGGAGCTGCCCGACTGGGGCAGGACCTCCACCTTATACAAGTCCGTAGCCAAATAACACAATTTATTGTGTTGTGTTCCTACGCGGTGAATAAGGTTTCCAGAAATGAGCTCCTTGGGGAGGGGGGAGGATTGTTACATTGTGTTGAAAGCAGAGGGATTTAACCCATTATGCTACCAACACACTATAACTCTCCGAACACAGAGTGTCAACGCGCAAGTGATACTTCGGTATCGTGAGCGTAAATAGGCTGCGGCAACCGTTTCCCATCAGGTGGGCCGTATGCTTGTCTGCCACTCTTTTTGTATAAGAAGAAAAAAAAAGCGACCTGGTGCGCGTAGATGGTGTCGTAGAGCACGGTCCAGGCGAGCGCGGCCGCGTACAGAGGCAGGCAGGTGGCGGGCGCGGCGAGGCCGGCGACGGCGCTGTGGCCGAGGAGGGCGCCCCAGTTGAAGGTCGCGCCGAGGAACACTTGCGGATAGCGCGAGTAGCGCTTGGCCAGAGGGTAAGCGGCCACCAACACTAGGGGCGACCGTATTATCGGTAAGCGTAACCGTCTAGTCTTTGTTTATTTATAGCACTCGGGTGGTCTGATGGTAAGCGGCGACCTAGGCCTATGCACGCTTGCAACAGTAGGGGTATCAATCGCGCGTTGCCGACCCTGCAGGAATGTTTAGTGGTCAGAGCTCCTGACTGAGAAACTTGCGGTCGCGGGTTCGTTTCCCGCTGAGGGTAGATATTTGTGTGATGAACGCGAGTATTTGTACCTTAGTCTTGGATGTCCTATGTATTTGTGTATATATCTATCTATATAAGTAAATATATCGTTGTCTAGTTACCATAACACAAGCTTTGCTTAATTTGGGACTAGGTCAATTTGTGTGGAATTGTCCCAGGTATTATTATTATTATAATGTAAATAGGCTGCGGTCACCGTTTTCTATCAGGTGGGCCGTATGCTTGTTTACCACTATTGTTGTATAAAAAAAATTTATAGAATAATTTTATAATATATCCTCACGCCTTCCCACAAGGGTCCCCGAAGGGGTAGGCAGAGGTGTATAGGTAATACCCACAGACCCACTTTCCGCCAGAGGTATATTAGGTGCCAACGTGACAGATGGCGAGTCCATCACCGTTACTCAAGCACGACTATACATACGCCTTTGAATGTCTTCTCAGACGTATGCAGGTTTCCTCTCGATGTTTCCCTTCACCGTAAAGCTCGTGGTGTGACTAATCACTATACATATACATATCATCACGCCAAGTACCTAACGGGGTAGGCAGAGAGTATAGAGCGCCAGTTCTCTCTAGACTTACATACCTCTTTCGCTTCGTCCACATTCATCAGTCTCTTCATACATGCTCGTCGGTTTCGAGTACTCTTAACGTTCCCGTCCTTGAGAGTCCGATCGATTTGATCCAGGTAGTTGGAACGTGGCCTTCCTCTGCCTCTTCTTGCACACACTTTTGCTTTGTATATCTGTTTCGTCAATCTTTCTTCGCTCATCCTTTCTATGTGTCCAAACCAACGTAACATGTCTTTCTTCATCTTTACAATCACGCCCTCATTCACGCCAGTTGATTTGCGAAACTCTTCATTGCGGACTCGATATAAAATCGTTACTCCGCACATTTTTCAAAGCGATCGCATCTCAACTGCATTCAAGGTATTTTCATACTTCCTCTGACATACCCAGGATTCGCTGCCATACAACAAGGTAGGTACCAATATCGCGTTGTGGACTGCAACTCGAGCATTCTTGCTCAGACTTTTACTGCCCATCAACGCCGACTAATCACTAAACAATAAAATATCTATCAGACGCTCAAAGCCGGTACGTCAAGAGTACTCAAAACCGACGAGCATGTATGAAGAGACTGATGAATGTGGACGAAGCGAAAGAGGTATGAAGTCTAGGGAGAACTGGCGCTCTATACTCTCTGCCTCCTTAGGGTAACCTCGTTAAACACTCGTGATGTATGTATGTATGTATTTAGCCGTAATCAGATCTTCACGTCGTAGCCATTGTTTTGAGGCGCCCTTCCATTGGGTGGCACCTCACTGGCTATTAGACAAGTCAGCTTCGTTTGTCAAGGTTTACCACCTGCCATCTTAGGCGATTTACACTCTCTTATTTCTGGGCTAGTCTATCCTAATATTATAAAGAGGAACGATTTGTATGTAAGTATGTTTGTAAGGAATTGGCTCAAAAAGTACTGGACCGATTTTAAAAAATCTTTCACCATTTGAATGCTACATTATCACTGATTTAAAAAGTTATGCCAAATTGTTTGAAAAATTGATGTCCGAAGCCGGGATGGGACGCTAGTATAGTATATAGCAAGTATGTATTTATGTGTGTAAAGGATAGAGGTTCCAGCTCACCCATACTACTGGCGCCCAAGACGACACTGTAGCAGTTCAGATTGAGCAAGATCCCCAACGCCAGGGTCAACTGCACGGCGAGGAATCCCACGGCTTGGCGCTGGGTTATGGCGCCGGAGACCAGGGGGCGGTTCTTGGTCCTCTCCACCTGGAACACGTGTGAGACACCGACTATGGAAAATTAGTTTTAACGCCATCTGTCGGCGAGAGTGTGCAACTACGTGGCTTTAAGATTTATCGACATACTATTGCCATCTGTCGACGAAAGCGTGAAACTCCAGTGTCGACTATCGGCATCTATCGGTGAAAGCGCACAATTTCATGTAAGACACTAGGACCTGGGATTTGGGCTTAGATCACGGATTACAAAAACGGGGTAGGCAGAGAGAATAGAGCGCCAGCTCTCTCTAGACTTGCATACCTCTTTTGTTTCATCCACATCCATCAGTCTTTAATTTAAAATCAAAATATTCGTTACTATTACGTCTAGAGATTAGCGCCATCTATTTTTGCGAGGGTGCAACTCTCCAAAACCTAATAAAAGTGACGATAGCGCCATCTTTCGGCAACATCACGTACTTGCGCGTCCACTTTTTGATCCCACAGGTCGTTGATGGTGCACCCGGCTCCTCTCATGAGGCCAGCTCCCACCAGGAACAGGCCGGCGACCTTGAGCGTGACCCAAGGGGGCACCGTCCCAGGAATGGACCCTAGGGCTATGGACCAGGCACATGGCCAGTACAGAAGGTATACACCTGAAAACATTGAAAATATGCTGTATTGGTACTACCTCTACTGGCTACCTAGAAAAATCTGTCAAGCCATAAAAGAAGAACGCTCATTTAAAAAGCTGTGGAGGCAGAGTGTTTCGATTAGACATAACACAAAGATTGCAAGTTCGAATCCCGACTGTACCAATGAGTTTTTCTGAACCTAACTTACTTAACTTACAGTGATTAGTCACACCACCAGCTTTACAGTGAAGGGAAACATCGAGAGGAAGCCGTAAAACTCATGGTTTACTTAAGTTTAACATAGACAATAAAAAATCTAATTTAATTGAACCATTATCCTAACTCACCTGTAGGTTTGTCCCATCTAGCCAATCTGACGTACGGGTCGACTTTCTCCCTCAAAAAGAGTCTTAGATCAATCTTTTCATCTGGCAACACTTTTTCGAACCTCACTTTGTCTATGACCATTTTCGGTGCAGTGGTTTCTATAACAACCTTTTGTCTATGTTGGTCACTCTGTGTGGAGTGTACCCTTATAAATCTTTGGTCTACATTGTCTGTGCGTCTACAGAGTATATATGGTGATGAGGTAAAGTAGTTACGTTTAAATTTAATTAGGTTATTAATGTTGTACACTTTGTGTATCTTGAACGTGTGGTTAAGCATCTTGCTTGGGTGACCGCTTACACCTGAAAGTTATCAAATATATAATTTAATTGACAGATAAACATATACATATTAACACGCCAAGTACCTAACGGGGTAGGCAGAGAGTATAGAGCGCCAGTTCTCTCTAGACTTACATACCTCTTTCGCTTCGTCCACATTGACAAATAAATGATAATAAAAATACTTCATTAATCCTCCTGAATGTACCAATGAGTTTTTCTGAATTTAAGTACAGTCACACCATGAGCTTTACGGTGAAGGAAAACATGGTGAAGGAAAACATCTTAACGGTGAAAGAAAACATCGAGAGGAAAATGTTTGTAAAGACATCTAGTTGTACTTCTGTTTAAATGCTATCTCTTTAAAAAATGTGCAGAGTACGATTTCGAATCCAAAGATTGAATCCATGAAGGGATTGCAAATCACCTGGCATGAACAAGGTTGTGATTGTAAAGATGAAGAAAGGTGTGTAATGTTGGTTTGGATAAAAAAATTGGGACTTTTAGGGATTCAGCATGATGATATGTATGAGACTGCTATTAACAAAATATATTTAGTTATATTTATATAGTTAGTTTCAAATGTTCTTTGTAAATATTGTTAATTGTTGTTATTGTATATATAATAATAATATACCCTCACGCCTTCCCACAAGGGTCCCCGAAGGGGTAGGCAGAGGTGTATAGGTAATACCCACACACCCACTTTCCGCCAGAGGTATATTAGGTGCCAACGTG
Organism: Drepana falcataria; assembly: GCA_945859725.1. NCBI lineage: Eukaryota > Metazoa > Arthropoda > Insecta > Lepidoptera > Drepanidae > Drepana > Drepana falcataria. The sequence continues at coordinate 4,704,273 of OX243951.1, read as the reverse complement.
ACAGATGGCGAGTCCATCGCCGTTACTCAAGCACGACTATAAATACGCCTTTGAATTTCTTCTCAGACGTTTGCAGGTTTCCTCTCAATGTTTTCCGTCACCATAAAGCTTGTGGTGTGACTAATCACTGTACTTAAGTTCAGAAAAACATATTGGTACAGTCGGGATTCGAACTTCCGACCTTTGCGTCGCAGGCAACTGCTCGAACCACTCGACCACCACGGCTCTTTAATAATAAAATTACCTTATTAATCCTCAGACTCCTCCAATGAGTTTTTCTGAATTTAAGTACAGTGATTAGTCACACCATGAGCTTTACGGTGAAGGAAAAACATTGAGAGCTTGAGAAGATATTCATATGCATATAGTTGTACTTTTGTTTAAATGCAGTTGAGATGCTATCCCTTTGAAAAATGTGCAAAGTAACAATCTTGGATTGAATCCGCAATTAAGAGGTTCGCAAATCACCTGGCATGAATGAAGGTGTGATTGTAAAGATGAAAAAGGCATGTAATGTTGGTTTAGATTTAAAAATTGGGACCCTTAGGGACTCGGTACGACGCATACATGATATGTATGAGAATGCTATTAACAAAATGTATTTAAATTGTAGCGAGTGGTTAGCTCATGAGAAAGTGAAATAAAATGTTAACACTGTACAATATCCAGGTAATTCTTGTATAAGAAAGTCAACATTATTTGTGACTTGGGTGTCTATTTGAACAGTAATTATAAAAAAAAAACTAAATATTTTATACAACATAAGGGACACAGGGAACACTTATTGACAGACAGAACAATATTTTAGCTTTAATTCTCTCCTTTAAGTTCTCCTGCATGCTAAGGTTTCCTATCAAAATCTAAATATTTTATTCAACGTAAGGAACACAGGGAACACTTATGGAGGAATCACAAAAACTATTTTATAACATAGCTCTCAAGAATGTATTGTGTATTTCTTATTGGAACCTATATTGGAATAAGAGAGGTAGGGCATAACGGGTTTCCCATTCTTTTTGGAGCTGCCCGACTGGGGCAGGACCTCCACCTTATAGAAGACCATAGCCAAAAAACACAATTTATTGTGTTGTGTTCCTACGCGGTGAATAAGGTTTCCAGTAATGAGCTCCTTGGGGAGGGGGGAGGATTGTTACATTGTGTTGGAAGCAGAGGGATTAAACCCATTATGCTGCCAACACACTATAACTCTCCGAACACAGAGTGGCAACGCGCAAGTGATACTTCGGTATCTTGAGCGTAAATAGGCTACGGTAACCGTTTCCCATCAGGTGGGCCGTATGCTCGTTTGCCACTCTTGTAGTATAAAAAAAAAAAAAAAAAAAAAAAACCTCTAATACATTTTTAAATGTACAAATAAATTTAGTATTAAGAAAAGCACTCTGAATATATTTCCATTCTTCCATAGACGTGAGGATAAATTCGTATGAAACTCATTATTTTCATGACTAACATGACATAATACTAACCTATTTATAATAATTAAGTAGTGTAATTAATTGGAATTCTATTCGCATAAGTACATCGAATTGGTTAAGACGTTCCATTAAATTCAGAACAATGTCCAACATGAAAATAGGTATGTACTTACTTATGAAAAGAAGCGCATATTTCCGTAATGATTACTTTGAAGGTTATTTATTTCACGATCAATACCAATATTCACCGAATCGCAAACACGGTAATAATTAACAGCACAAAAACTCACTACCTACATAAACAGTTCGATATTATCTTTTGTAATGTTATAAATATTTACAAATATTGATAACAATATATACCGAAAATTAAATTAACCGGGGTCCGTAAGAAAACTGGACCACACTGAACATCTGACTGACTGAATTAACCGTGAAATGTATGAATCGTTCAAGGACATCAAGTATTCATTGCGTATGTCATTTCAATAGTCGAGTTTGAGACTAAACCAGTATACAGTACTTTGCACTAGCTACTAACTACAACTAACTAGCTGAATCAATATTCGTTTTTGTAATGAGAGCAAAAGCATGACTCGCCTAACATTATTTTAATCAGTGACAAAGATTACAATGTACACCGATCAGTGAGTTTACGTTGAACATTTTGCTCGTTATGACCAAAAACTACTATTTGTTATGACAGTTGCCACTATGAAATAACTCTTGATATATAATATACTACCTGTACACCTCTGCCTACCTTTGTGGGAAAGCGTGAGGATGTATGTATTATTATTATAAGTTGTGGGCACGTAGTCTTTCTTTACCTCTTACCCCAGATGCAAATTTTGTCTGTTATAATAATAATGTAATGTCAACTTATCTATACGCAAGTGTTCAATAGTAGTCTTTGCTATACGCATCCTTAATAAATAGCAACCTATCATGCTTTTATTTATAGTCACTGAGTACATTAATCCCTTCTGATCATCTGTCCGTTGTACTTTCTATATTACTAGCTGTCCCGCCCAGCTTCGCTCGGGTGAAAAAGTTAAATTGCCCGTAACACGATCGCAGCGCCACCTATTGGGTCCAATTGTAAATCTAAACCATTCTCGAATCTAGCTTAAGACACACAGAAACACACAGAAAGCTTCGCCCGGGTAAAAAGGTAAAATTCTTGAAACTCGATCGCAGCGCCACCTATCGGGTCCAATTTAATATAGCCTATGTTACTCGGGGATAATGTAGCTTTCCAAAGGTGAAAGAATTTTTGAAATCGGTCCAGTAGTTTCGGAGCCTATTCATTACAAACAAACAAACAAATCTTTCCTCTTTATAATATTAGTATAGATAATCTAACTAGATTGCTAGTCGATGGATTACTTAACTTGTGTTAAGTAATGCATGCAGCCAAAGACTACTATTACACTATGAAAAAAAAAACTTTTGCTGTCAATCTTGTCTTGTCGGAGAAATGTCAGGTGAAAATAAAGAAAAATGTGTGGTTTATTTAATAATTAAAGCGCGGTAGTACGTCGCCCCATATTGAAGATAGACGATACATCTGCGTACTTTAAAGATATTCGGATTGTTGTTTGTTTGCTATGCGTAGTTTAGAAGAGATTTCATTTAAGACAAGCATTATGAAATTACATCTATAACTGAACACTTGTAACACTAAGTAGGTACCTACTTTAAATATTTATTTATATATAAAAAATAATGTATCATGTGCTAGGTTCTTATTAATATTGTGATATAAATATTTTACGTAACATAACGCCGGATCTCACGAGGTGGGCGGGTGTAGACCGCCAGTTCTCTGTCGGGTAGTCTACATTCGTCAGACTGCGATTTATTTTTTTATCGTTAACACACTGCCTACCGAGGTGACTAAATATGTTTAGTACTCAGAATATTTATTTGCACTTCCAATTATTTGGAGAAAACATAATTAAAATGCATAAATTATACTTCAGCACACTGTCTACAAAGATTGTGTGCTTACCACTCTAGTCTCTGCCTCCTCTAACATTGATAAATAAAAAAAAATACAATTTTGAAAATAATATAATAATTGCCTTGAGGAATTCAGTTTGTTATCATAAACATATATAAGTATATACTAGCTGTTGTACCCAGCTTTGCTTGTGTGAAAGAATAAAAGATTCTGAAAAACAATTGCAACGTCACCTATCGGGTCCAATTGTGAATCTAAACTATTCTCGTACCCACCTGAAGATACACAGAAAATTTCATTACAATCGGTCAGCTTTTTAGGAGGAGTTCAGTGACACACATGCACAGAAGAAATATATATATAAAGATTGTCACTCCTTCCTGCAAGGGTTGCTAAAGGGGTTAGCAAACATGTAACACAACCTTATTCAACAAAACCGATAAAAAAAAAAAAAAAATAGAAGTGCCCCACAGTTTCTACAGTTGTAAGTTATTGAAGATCAATTAGGTATATTGTTTGTTCATTAAAGGAAAGTAATAATAATAATAATAATATAAACATAAATAAAAAATAATATTAATCTTTATTTACTCACAAAGCATTTCTTATACTTAATCTAGTGACCAGAGTCTCCTTTTAAGCAAGGATGCCTGTGTTAGGAGACTCCACTCTTCTATAACTATGAGTAACATTATATGTGTGTGGTGTGTGTGTGTGAGAGACTGTGGCTGCGTGCGTGTGTGTGTGTGTGTGTGAAGAACGATTGACGAAAAAGTGTATAAGGCGAGTGTGAATGAAAGTGTTGAAAGGAAGGAAGACCTAGGCAGACATTTCGAGACCACATTAGGGACGTCTTGAAAAAAGGCCAGGTCAAGAGTACCCTAAACCGAAGAGCATGTATGAAGAGAATAATGAAAGTGGACGAAGCGAAAGAAGTATGTAAGGATCGTAGCAAGTGGAAAGAAGTGGTCTCTGCCTACCCCTACGGGAAAGAGGCGTGATTATATGTATGTATGTATGTATTAAAGGAAAGTGCATAGAAACTGAGAAACCATGCAGCAATGCCAGTTCTGTATTAATAACATAAATATTTTTTTACAGACACTTCAATATGACACCCAATATAAATATGAAGGAGAAGAACCGTAAATACGGATTATTCCCCTGCAGCATCTGCAATAAGGTAAGCCTAACTATAAAACCGTGAACGCTCAGGCTGTGGCTCCACGTTGAGGTTTTCCCTGGAGAGCACAGCATGGTGTTCTTAGAGGGTGTGGAGAGATTCCTGCAGGGTTGGCAGCGTGCGGACCGCTTATGGGCAACTCTTGTGGTATAATAATTTAAATGTAATAAAAAATTACTGAAAGACCGCAGTGTTGTTGTATATACATATGTATTCTCACGCCTTCCCACAATGGTCCCTGAAGGGGCAGGGGTGTATTGGTAGTACCCACACACCCACTTTCTCCCAGAGAAATATTTTAGGTGCAAACGTGACAGATGGCGAGTCCATCGCAGTGACTCAAGCACGACTATACATACGCCTCAGACGTATGCAGGTTTCCGCTCGATGTTTCCCTTCACCGTAAAGCTCGAGGTGTGACTAATCACTGTACTTAAGTTCAGAAAAATGAATTGGTACAGTCGGGATTCGAACTTGTGATATTTGTGTCGCAGGCAACTACTCTAAACACTCGGCCATACATGAACCACTAGAACAGACGACCGTCTAGTGGTTAGAGCTCCTGACTGCGAAGCTTGAGGTCGCGGATTTGGACCCCGCTGAGGGTAGATATTTGTGTGATGAACGCGAGTATTTGTACCTTAGTCTTGGATGTCCTATGTATTTGTGTATATATCTATCTGTATAAGTAAATATATCGTTGTCTAGTTACCATAACACAAGCTTTGCTTAATTTGGGACTAGGTCAATTTGTGTGGAATTGCCTATCTATATAAGTATGTATATCGTTGTCTAGTTACCATAACACAAGCTTTGCTTAATTTGGGACTAGGGCAATGTGTGTGGTATTTATTATTAACTTGTCTGTTTGTTCTAATTTCAGGAGTTCCACTATAAAGTAAACTTGTGGCGACATGAGAAAGTCCATTCTTCGGTGAAGCAGTTCAAATGTACTTTGTGCCCTTATGAATGCAAGCTGAAGAGATATTTGATCAGGCACATGTTTACTCATAACGGTATGTAGATGAAGACTTCTCAAGGGTAGGCAGACAGAGGCATCTCGCCTCACAGCTGCAAAGGTTGGAAATTCTGGCTTTTTTTTTATACTACAAGAGTGGCAAACAAGCATACGGCCCACCTGATGGAAAACGGTGACCGCAGCCTATTTACGCTCACAATACCAAAGTATAACTTGCGCGTTGCCACTCTGTGTTCGGAGAGTTACAATGAGACTAATCCCTCTGCTGCCAACACAATATAACAATCCTCCCCCCTCCCCAAGGAGCTCATTATTGTAAACCTTATTCATCGTAGGAACACAACACAAACAATAGTGTTATTTGGCTACGGCCTTCTGTAAGGTGGAGGTCCTGCCCCAGGCGGGCTGATACAAATACGAACGGGAAACCTGTTATTCAACCCTATCCCTACACTCTGACTCTCTCTCTCTCTCTCAAAACTGAGGTTTTTCTTATAATAAATACATACATACATATCATCACGCCGAGTCCCTAACGGGGTAGGCAGAGAGTATAGAGCGCCAGTTCTCTCTAGACTTACATACCTCTTTCGCTTCGTCCACATTCATCAGTCTCTTCATACATGCTCGTCGGTTTCAAGTACTTATAATAAGTACATTAAAATTCTCAATTCAGTAAAGAGATTCGCAAATCAACTGGCGTGAATGAGGGCGTGATTGTTAAGATGAAGAAAGGCATGTTACGTTGGTTTGGACACATAGAAAGGATGAGTGAAGAAAGATTGACGAAACAGATATACAAAGCAAAAGTGTGTGCAAGAAGAGGCAGAGGAAGGCCACGTTCCAACTACCTGGATCAAATCGATCGGACGCTCAAGGACGGGAACGTTAAGAGTACTCGAAACCGACGAGCATGTATGAAGATACTAATGAATGTGGATGAAGCGAAAGAGGTATGTAAGTCTAGAGAGAACTGGCGCTCTATACTCTCTGCCTACCCCGTTAGGGACTCGGCGTGATGATATGTATGTATGTAAAATTCTCAACTTAAAGATATTCCACGCACTAAATGAATGTGAATTATAATAATAATAATATATCCTTACGCCTTCCCACAAGGGTCCCCGAAGGCGTAGGCAGAGGTGTATAGTACCCACCCATCCACTTTCCGCCAGAGTAATACTTTCTTTTGCTTCAGGTAAAAAGCCTCACAAATGCAACGAGTGCGGGAAGGCGTTCACTTCGAGCCACTCGCTCACTTCACACACTTACATACACACAAGTGAGTCCACTGCTTTGTCATATTTAAATGTATGAGTGTATGTATAATAGCTGTCCCGCAACTTTGGAATTTAAAAGAAAATATTGTTCAGTTTCTAAAATAAAAATTATCAAATTATCAAAGCCGTGGTGGCCGAGTGGTTCGAGCAGTTGCCTGCGACGCAAAGGTCGCAAGTTGGAATCTCGACGGTACCAATGAGTTTCTTCTGAACTTAAGTACAGTGATTAGTCACACCACGAGCTTTACGGTGAAGGAAAACATCGAGAGGAAACCTGCATACGTCTGAGAAGAAATTCAAAGGCGTATGTATAGTCGTGCTTGAGTAACGGCGATGGACTCGCCATCTGTCACGTTGGCACCTAATATACCTCTGGCGGAAAGTGGGTGTGTGGGTATTACCTATACACCTCTGCCTACCCCTTCGGGGACCCTTGTGGGAAGGCGTGAGGATATATATATAAGTAGCCTAAGTTACTCTTTACTGAGCTGAGAACTGAGCTGAGCTGAGAAGCAGTTACTCTTTATAACATCAGCTATCTGCAAGTGAAAGTCTCGTCAAAATCAGTTTAACCATTTCAGAGATTAGTTGGAACAAACAGACAGGCGAAAATAAAATGAAATGTGTTTTTGGTATTTGTACTGTGTATTTAGTAAAGAGATGTTTTTATATTACAAACATACACACTTATTTTATATATTATAAGTAATAATATTATAAGTAATAAAAAGTGTTGGAGGCATTTGAAATGTGGTGCTGGAGAAGGATGGAAAAAATCAGCTGGACCGAAAGGGTGACAAACGAAGACGTACTGAAAAGAGTCAAAGAAACAAGAATTCTGCTGGAAACAGTCGAGAATAGAAGAGGAAAGATGATAGGCCACCTTATACGACATGATAGCTTCTTTAGAAACATCTTGGAAGGAAAGGTAGAGGGGAAGAGAGGAAGAGGAAGACCAAGATTGACATACATGGGTCAGATCAAAGAAAAAATGTCTCTCATGACGTATAAGGAGGTCAAGGAGGTTGCGCTGGACAGAAGCGAATGGAGGGAACTGCATCAGAGACGCCGACAAGAGTCCAGCTCTTAAATTTGTGATGATGATGAAGTAATAATAATATATCCTCACGCCTTCCCACAAGGGTCCCCGAAGGGGTAGGCAGAGGTGTATAGGTAATACCCACACACCCACTTTCCGCCAGAGGTATGTTAGGTGCCAACGTGACAGGTGGCGAGTCCATCGCCGTTACTCAAGCACGACTATACATACGCCTTTGAATTTCTTCTCAGACGTATGCAGGTTTCCTCTCGATGTTTCCCTTCACCGTAAAGCTCGTGGTGTGACTAATCACTGTACTTAAGTTCAGAAAAACTCATTGGTACAGTCGGGATTCGAACTTGCGACCTGTGCGTCGCAGGCAACTGCTCGAACCACTCGGCCACCACGGCTGGATATTATAAGTATAGTGTTAGAATAATAGAAGCAACATAAAGCATTTAATAGCTTTTATGTTAAAGCGTGGCAACACTATCTCATATTTTTCTATATCTTTGTGTCTATGGTAAAAAAAAAAAACAAAATCTTTTTATTTCACATAGGCCCAGGTGGGCACTTATAAAACGTCGATAAAGAAGCACGGTTCGGGTTGGTCGCTTCCATGGAGAAGAACCGGCAAGAAACTCCATGGTTACTCTTTTCAAATCATTAGGCATATACAATATTTTTTTCGTTACAGCAATAGTACCCAAGTATGGGGGAACAACGTAGGCCCGACAATAGGTCGTTGCTTACTATACAAAGCATACATAAAACAAGATAATTATAACAATGTTAGCAAGATCTAAGAATCTACAAAGCCTACGATGTTCTCACATTCACAAATTAGACAAATTAAACAAGTGACACAAATATTGTCATCAGTACTGTCACTAATTCTGGTCAAGATATGGAATAAATAAAAAGAAAGTAAAATATTAGATTATTATTGTAAAAAAACCCGAATTGAGAAAAGACAAAGTTATATAAGATTCAGAATAGTTAGAGACATCCACAAATTTGTGCCGTTTATGAGCTACCAAGGAAGCCGCATGCGCAGAAGGAACTAGAGCCAAACTTCTTTATCTTCAACGTAGTCCTTACTTCCTGTATCTGGTCCGTTGGATCCAACGACAGTGATTCTAAATTGCAGTTTCTTTTAATCACTACATATTTTACACTACATTCGCGCGTTCAAACAAACAAACTCATCAGCTTTATAATATTAGTATAGATTAAAAAGGTTATAGTGAGTCAATCTTAAAAGATAGACTTATGCTGTCGCGGACTTTTTTTTAGAACTTTTAAAGAGGAACAATTCCCTCATACATGATATTTTCGTAAGAGGAACAATTCCCTCATACATGATATTTTCGTAACATAAACCGTTTACGCAGCGCACGCAACGGAAGCTCTAAAAAAGGAATATTTTTTCCCGTTCTGGCAACATTATTCATTTATGCTTCGCTCCTATTGGTCGTAGCGTGATGTTATATAGCCTAAAGCCTTCCTAGAGAAATGGACTATCCTACACAAAAATATTTTTTCAATTCCAACCAGTAGTTCCTGAGATTAGCGCGTTCAAACAAACAAACAAACTCTTCAGCCTTATAATATTAGTATAGATGATTTTTCCATAAAAAAAAAAAACAAAAAATACTTAGTACACAATGATCCTGGCTAGATATCCCGGTAAAGGTGCTATGGCGAAACAGTCCAGGGGCAATACACACTCGCCTGAGTGCTCGACATACCTAAAACATTACTGGCCATAAGGGACTGGGTACTAGGTGGTAGACCTCTTATTGCAACAGTCCGGCTAGGTGGGTACCACCGCAGTGTCAGATATCCTGCCGCCAAGCACTAGTGTACGTACACTACACTGTGTGCCGGTGTGGAGGGCACTGTAGCTAGTCACATTACTGGCCATAAGGGACTGGGTACTAGGTGGTAGGCCTCTTATTGCAACAGTCCGGCTAGGTGGGTACCACCGCAGTGTCAGATATCCTGCCGCCAAGCACTAGTGTACGTACACTACACTGTGTGCCGGTGTGGAGGGCACTGTAGCTAGTCACATTACTGGCCATAAGGGACTGGGTACTAGGTGGTAGGCCTCTTATTGCAACAGTCCGGCTAGGTGGGTACCACCGCAGTGTCAGATATCCTGCCGCCAAGCACTAGTGTACGTACACTACACTGTGTGCCGGTGTGGAGGGCATACAAGCCTTATTCACTCACCCCTTCTTGCAGTAACATCCCGATACAGCAACAGTAAGGCAACGTTTGGACTCCAGAGTAACGACTCGCCCCTTTTTGTACTCCTGTCTCATGTTGTAGATGACGCCAACTAACTTTGTCATATCGAACATACCATGCTTGTTGTCGGTTGGGTCCAAGGCCTTTGCGAACAATCCCTGTAACGGAATTTTTCATCATCATCACATCATCACACACAGTTCCTGAGAGAGTAGAGGCAGTTCACTCTACACTTACATACCTCTTTCGCTTTGTATATCTGTTTCGTCAATCTTTCTTCACTCATCCTTTCTATGTGTCCAAACCAACGTAACATGGCTTTCTTCATCTTTACAATCCCACCGTCTTTCACGCCAGTTGATTTGTGAATCTCTTTATTGCGGATTCGAGCTAATATCGTTGCGTGTTAAATAAATAACACTGTTATTATTCACTATTTGCGTAGATTTATTTTAAGTGCCGTGGTGGCCGAGTGGTTCGAGCAGTTGCCTGCGACGCAAAGGTCGCAAGTTCGAATGCCGACTGTACCAATGAGTTTTTCTGAACTTAAGTACAGTGATTAGTCACACCACGAGCTGAACGGTGAAGGAAAACATCGAGAGGAAACCTGCATACGTCTGAGAAGAAATTCAAAGGCGTATGTATAGTCGTGCTCGAGTAACTGCGATGGACTCGCCATCTGTCACGTTGGCACCATATATACCTCTGGCGGAAAGTGGGTGTGTGGGTATTACCTATACACCTCTGCCTACCCCTTCGGGGACCCTTGTGGGAAGGCGTGAGGATATATTATATTATTATTATTATTTTAAGTGTCAACTTGACAGATGGCGAGTCCATCGCCGTAACTCAACCGCGACTATACATACGCCTTTGAATGTCTTCTCAGACGTATGCAGGTTTCCTCTCGATGTTTCCCTTCACCGTAAAGCTCGTGGTGTGACTAATCACGAATGCTACATTGCTATTTAAAAAATATGAAATGTAATTAACCATAAACACTCACAGATATAAACTCCTCAGTAAACCTGCTTTTATTATCTGTATAATGGTTTAAAATGTCAGTTAAAGCTTTCAATGAATCCTCTTGAAATCGCATATTACATTTATGTCTGTTTGAATATTTGTGAGTCTTTTTATATTTTTTAAAAAAGTATAAGCAGCTCTTGTCTCTGGTCTTCATTATGACACTCAGCTCGCTTGTCAAATGTGTAGTGACAGTTGCGTTGTTTAACAACTCATAGAGAACGTCAACGTGAGTTTTTTTGTCGTTATAGAGTTTCCCAATGTGAAGATTGTTTTCACTACGGTTTTCTCTGTATTTCATAAATGGTATTTTTTGCATGATACTGTTTTTGCGGTCTGTTTGTTGTAGCCTGCAAAACATAATTATATATACAAATAATATAATAAAAATAAAATAAAATTGGAGTGTCTGTTTGTAATATTAGAATAACCACTTTTTACTAAATGCATATGGATGTATACATGGTACATATAACAAAAACGTTGTTTGTTCCGGCAAATTCTGAAAGGGCTAGACCGATTTTGAGGGGACTTTCACTGGCAGATAGCTTATTTAAAAAGGAGTAACTTACGGTTCTGCTGCTTGTCCATAGATGGCACTGTTTTTCATTGAAAGTAGTTAGTTCTGCTGCGTGTTCATAGATGGCACTGTGTTTTTCAGTGAAATAAGTTCTAAGGTGTATTGAAAGATGGCGCTATGTATCATCGATACTCACATTTCATAGGCTTTCATGACGTTATGACAATTGACAGGACATGATTTACCCAGAGGCGTCCACGGTGATGCGTTACTGTCCTGGCAGTATACTCGGCCATCTAGAAGCGTCCAGAGTATTAGTCTTTGTATATACACTACCCCCCACAGTGGTTGAGGAGGGCGATGGCTGACATTCGCCTCATACTTGTGGACAGGTGCTGCTTGTGGGGGCTGGGCATCTCAAGCCTACTGTTACACTAGTATCGCAGTGTACAGTACATAGATACACTTCCCCCCACAGTGGTTGAGGAGGGCGATGGCTGACATTCGCGTCATACTTGTGGACAGGTGCTGCTTGTGGGGGCTGGACATCTCAAGCCTACTGTTACACTAGTATCGCAGTGTACAGTACATAGATACACTTCCCCCCACAGTGGTTGAGGAGGGCGATGGCTGACATTCGCGTCATACTTGTGGTCAGGTGCTGCTTGTGGGGGCTGGGCATCTCAAGCCTACTGTTACACTAGTATCGCAGTGTACAGTATATAGATACACTTCCCCCCACAGTGGTTGAGGAGGGCGATGGCTGACATTCGCGTCATACTTGTGGACAGGTGCTGCTTGTGGGGGCTGGGCATCTCAAGCCTACTGTTACACTAGTATCGCAGTGTACAGTACATAGATACACTTCCCCCCACAGTGGTTGAGGAGGGCGATGGCTGACATTCGCGTCATACTTGTGGACAGGTGCTGCTTGTGGGGGCTGGACATCTCAAGCCTACTGTTACACTAGTATCGCAGTACACAAGATATTTTGTAGCAAACTATAAATTAAAGATTCTTACCACAAACAATTTGTTTAGTAAGCATTATTATTAAAACAACAAGCATTATTCCAAACTTAGCACAAAGTAATGATTAATTAAACTCTATAAGAGGTTTATGGTCCGTGATATTTATGACCGCCTTCAGTTATTACTGAAAGAGTAATTAGATACGGTATTAGTCAAAAGAGTTGCAACAAAGATTGCTCTGACAATTAATCTTTCTGAACTTAAGTACCTAATTAGTCACACCACGAGCTTTACTTTATAGTACAGGCTCTGCCTCAATCAAATTTGCACACGGTGAGCAGTTGGATCCAACTTGAAAGATAGAATAGCTTACATCGCAATTGGACCCGATAGGTAGCGCTGCGATCGTGTTTCAGGAAGTTTAACTATTTCCCTCGGGAAAAGTTGTTCCTCTCTGTGCGTCTTAAGGTGGATTCGAGCATGGTTTAAATTCACAATTGGACCCGATAGGTGACGGTACGATCGTGTTTCAGGAATTTTACTTTTCACCCGAGCAAAGCTGGGCGGGACAGCTAATATTATTGTATATTGACATCTATATAAGTTTGTATGTCAATCGCCGATGCCTATAGTATATTTTCATGCACGAAGTTAAAGCTTTAGTATTATTTTCAGATGAGAAACCTTATCAGTGTTCTTCCTGCGCATACGCATGTCGCGACAGCTCGACGCTACGCAAACACGAGAACAGACACTCTGGCATACAGACAGTGTTTCAGTGCAAAATGTGTCCTAAAAGGTAAATTATTTACATTATAAGTTTCGTTCTATACGAAAGAATTGCAAATATCGCAAGTTCGTATCCCGACTGTACCAATGAGTTTTTCTGAACTTAAGCACAGTGATTAGTCACACCACGAGCTTTACGGTGAAGGAAAACATCGAGAGGAAACCTGCATACGTCTGAGAAGACATTCAAAGGCGTATGTATAGTCGTGCTTGAATTACGGCGATGGACTCGACATCTACAACGTTGGCACCTAAAATATACCTCCGGCGGCAAGTGTGTGGTTACTTACCTGTACACCTCTGCCTACCCCTTCGGGGAGCCTTGTGGAAAGGCGTGAGGATATTATTATTAGTTATTATAAGTACAGTGATTAGTCACACCACGGGCTTTACGGTGAAGGAAAACATGTTGATGACTCGTCGTAATGATATGTATGTATGTATGTATGTATGTATGTATGTATGTAAATACTGTGTTCTATTCTTTCAGTTACAAATCTAAAGCCAGGTTGAAAATGCACGTTGCCGAAGAACATTTGCGTATGGACGTGAAGAGACACGTCTGCTCCATTTGCAACGGGCTGTACAAAACGAAGGCCACACTTGCGCATCACGTTGTGAGTATATCGTTATTGTGCCCCCCACGAAGACGCGCCCCCCCAACGTCTAGTCGACGGGTCGCGGCATGCGGGCAGTATGACCCGAGTCTATTAATTGTAGTGCGCGTGTGCACTCATAGGTAATCAGTGTGTACCGACAATACTCACACATTAGTGGAAGGTTGCACACTTACACTGTAAACTGTAGGGGAGGATAGTGGGGCGCGTCTTCGTGGTTAGTACTACCTTTATTTCACATATCTTCACGCTTTCCCTTAAGGGTCCCCAGGGATGGGTTAGGCAGAGGTGTATAGGTAGTACCCACATGCTCACTTATATTAGGTGCCAACGTGACAGATGGCGAGTCCATCGCCGTTACTCAAGCACGACTATACATACGCCTTTGAATGTCTTAGACGTATGCAGGTTTCCTTTTGATGTTTTCCTTCACCGTAAAGCTCGTTGTGTGACTAATCACTGTACAGAAAGTCACAAGAAAACTCATTGTTACAGTCGGGATTCGAACTCGCAATCTTTGTGTTGCGGTCTACAATACTCAAACCACTCGGCCGTTCTGTTTTATTTATACAACAAGAGTGGCAAACAAGCATACGGCCCACCTGATGGGAAACGATTACCGTAGCCTATTTACGCTCACGATACCGAAGTATCACTTGCGCGTTGCCACTCTGTGTTCGGAGAGTTGTAAAGAGACTAATCCCTCTGCTGCCAACACAATATACCAATCCTCCCCCCTCCCCAAGGAGCTCATCATTGTAAACCTTATTCATCGCAGGAACACAACACAAACAATAGTGTTATTTGTCTACGGCCTTCTATAAGGTGGAGGTCCTGCCCCAGGCGGGCCGATACAAATACGAACGGGAAACCCGTTATGCCCTACCTCTCTCAAAAGGTGTAAAGGATTTTGTTCTACATCCAGAAAACGGTACACGATAAGTCCAACGGCGCCCAGTGCGAGTTATGCGGTCACCACGTGACGTGTCGAGGCAACATGCGCGCGCACCTTCTGACTCACGTAGACGCGAGACCCTACAAGTGCGAGTTCAAGGGGTGTGACAAAAGGTTCAAGGATAAGGTGATTATTCCACTGTATTATATCAATCAGAGTGCTAGATATTAGGTCTTATGAGCTACATAGTAATGGATATTAGGTTGTATGAGCTACATAGTAATGGATATTAGGTTGTATGAGCTACATAGTAATGGATATTAGGTCTTATGAGCTACATATTAACAGATAATATATATCCTCACGCCTTCCCACAAGGGTCCTCGAAGGGGTGGGCAGAGGTGTATAGGTAATACCCACATACCCACTTTCCGCCAGAGGTATATCAGGTGCCAACGTGACAGATGGCGAGTCCATCGCCGTTACTCAAGCACGACTATACATACGCCTTTGAATTTCTTCTCAGACGTATGAAGGTTTTCTCTCGATGTTTTCCTTCATCGTAAAGCTCGTGGTGTGACTAATCACTGTACTTAAGTTCAGAAAAACTCATTGGTACAGTCGGGATTCAAACTTGCGATCTTTGTGTCGCAGGCAACTGCTCGAACCACTCGGCCACCACGGCTCTAGCGGTTCTCTAGCTCTCACGGCTCGGCGAGTAACAGATATTAGATCTTATAAGCTACAGAGTAATGGATATTAGGTCTTATGAGCTACAAAGTAATGGGTATTAGGTCCTATGAGCTACAGAGTAATGGATATTAGGTCTTATGAGCTACAGAGTAATGGATATTAGGCCTTATGAGCTACAGAGTATCAGATATTAGGTCTTATAAGCTACAAAGTAATGGATATTAGGTCTTATGAGCTACAGAGTAATGGATATTAGGTCTTATGAGCTACAGAGTAACAGATATTAGGTCTTATAAGCTACAGAGTAATGGATATTAGGTCTTATAAGCTACAGAGTAATGGATATTAGGTCTTATGAGCCACAGAGTAATAGATATTAGGTCTTATGAGCTACAGAGTGATGGATATTAGGTCTTATGAGCTACATAGTCGGGGATATTCGGCTTTTAGGGTGGATTTATTACTTTATGAGCTAGAGTGATGGAAATAAGGCCTTTAGAGCAACAAAGTGCTATCTTATGTTCTTCAGATTTGTGGATATTGGGCATTTAGAGCTACATAGTGCTGGATATATAGTGTTACGAGCTACAGTGTGTATGGTATGCCTACCAGTCGACGGCGCAGCGCCATCTAGCGGCGCACAAGCCGTCGCTAGCGTGTGAGCTCTGCGGGCGGTTGTTCTCCCGCCACCAGCGGCTGCGGCGGCATCTGGACACACACAGGCTGAGGAAGAAGGGGGTCGTCTGCGACTACTGCGGGGTCGCGTGAGTAGACAACTTGCTAGACACGAGTGGATATGTATGAAGAGACTCATGAATGTGGACTCGGCGAGGGTATATATCTAGAGGGGACAGGCGCTCTACTCTCTCTGCCTAGCGTGAGAGACTCGGCGTGATGATATGTATGTATGTCTGTAAGTCTAGAGAGTACTGGCGCTCTACTCTCTCTGCCTAGCGTGAGGGACTCGGCGTGATGATATGTATTTAGGTCTGTAAGTCCAGAGAGGACTGGCGCTCTACTCTCTCTGCCTAGCGTGAGGGACTCGGCGTGATGATATGTATATAGGTCTGTAAGTGTAGAGAGGACTGGCGCTCTACTCTCTCTGCCTAGCGTGAGGGACTCGGCGTGATGATATGTATGTAGGTCTGTAAGTCCAGAGAGGACTGGCGCTCTACTCTCTCTGCCTAGCGTGAGGGACTCGGCGTGATGATATGTATGTAGGTCTGTAAGTCTAGAGAGGACTGGCGCTCTACTCTCTCTGCCTAGCGTGAGGGACTCGGCGTGATGATATGTATATAGGTCTGTAAGTGTAGAGAGGACTGGCGCTCTACTCTCTCTGCCTAGCGTGAGGGACTCGGCGTGATGATATGTATGTAGGTCTGTAAGTCTAGAGAGGACTGGCGCTCTACTCTCTCTGCCTAGCGTGAGGGGCTCGGCGTGATGATATGTATGTAGGTCTGTAAGTCTAGAGAGGACTGGCGCTCTACTCTCTCTGCCTAGCGTGAGGGGCTCGGCGTGATGATATGTATGTAGGTCTGTAAGTCTAGAGAGGACTGGCGCTCTACTCTCTCTGCCTAGCGTGAGGGGCTCGGCGTGATGATATGTATGTAGGTCTGTAAGTCTAGAGAGGACTGGCGCACTACTCTCTCTGCCTAGCGTGAGGGGCTCGGCGTGATGATATGTATGTAGGTCTGTAAGTCTAGAGAGGACTGGCGCTCTACTCTCTCTGCCTAGCGTGAGGGACTCGGCGTGATGATATGTATGTAGGTCTGTAAGTCTAGAGAGGACTGGCGCTCTACTCTCTCTGCCTAGCGTGAGGGGCTCGGCGTGATGATATGTATGTAGGTCTGTAAGTCTAGAGAGGACTGGCGCTCTACTCTTTCTGCCTAGCGTGAGGGGCTCGGCGTGATGATATGTGTGTAGGTCTGTAAGTCTAGAGAGGACTGGCGCTCTACTCTCTCTGCCTAGCGTGAGGGACTCGGCGTGATGATATGTATGTAGGTCTGTAAGTCTAGAGAGGACTGGCGCTCTACTCTCTCTGCCTAGCGTGAGGGGCTCGGCGTGATGATATGTATGTGTGTTCTAGGTTCTATAGCAAGAACTACCTCGCTACCCACATACAAAGGAAGCATGGTAGGAAGAAACAGCGATATGAGTGCGACACATGTGGTCTGGTCACCACAAACAAACCGAGCATTGTAATGCATCTGAAGTACGGACATAAGGCTGACAATGTGAGTGTTTTCTTGATACGCCGGATGGTAAGCGGTTACCGTCTATACCTCACGCCTGCCCACAAGGGTCCTTGGGTACACACTTTCCGCTACAGATATATTTTAGGTGAACAGATGGCGAGTCCATCGCCTTAACTCAAGCGCGACTGACTATACATACGCCTTTGAATGTCTTCTCAGACGTATGCAGGTTTCCTCTCGATGTGTTCCTTCACCGTAAAGCTGGTGGTGTGCCTCACTGTAATTAAATGTAGAAAAACTCCTCAATCCAGTCGGGATTGGAACTCGCGCCGTTTGCGTGGCAGGCGGGTGCTGTGACCTCTCGGCCACGCCGCCTCCTCTTGTCCTGACGTATAAGTGGTATGGTATCGCAGTGCAGGCGCAACACAGGTTTCCTCTCGATGTTTCCCTTCACCGTAAAGCTCGTGGTGTGCCTCACTGTAATTAAATGTAGAAAAACTCCTCAATCCAGTCGGGATTGGAACTCGCGCCGTTTGCGTGGCAGGCGGGTGCTGTGACCTCTCGGCCACGCCGCCTCCTCTTGTCCTGACGTATAAGTGGTATGGTATCGCAGTGCAGGCGCAACACAGGTTTCCTCTCGATGTCTCCCTTCACCGTAAAGCTCGTGGTGTGACTAATCACTGTACTTCAGTTCAGAAAAACTTATTGGTATATCCGGGATTCGAACTTGCAATCTTTGTGTCGCAGGCAACTACTCGAACCACTCGGCTACCACGACTTCTTGTGCTACGGATATTGTTATTTATATAAAACTAGCTTATGCCCGCGGCTTCGCCCGCGTGGAGTTCGAAAAAGTAGCTGTGGAAATGTTCCTGCTAGAATCGGTTCAGCCGCTATGCCGTGAAAGAGCATCATACATTATAATATAAGAACTTTGAATTTATCACGATAAAAAAAAGTGGCCTATGTCCTATTCTTAGGTATAAGCTATCACAATTTCAACTTTCAGCCAAATCGGTTCAGCCAATTGGCCGTGAAAGAACCGCAAACATTCAAACTTACAAACTTTCACATTAATAATATTAGTGAGATAATTTGTTCCAGGAACGGGAATGCAAAATATGCCACAATGTTTACAAGAAACTCTATCTCAAAACGCATTATTTGAAGGCACACAATAAAAGTTATAAGAGGAAGAAAAGGTAAGACTTGTGACTTAACTACTAGAATCAATTGAAAGATACGATTTGTTTGTTTGTTTGTTTGTAATGAATAGGCTCCGAAAGTACTGGACCGATTTCAACAATTCCTTTTGCTTCAAACCTTTGGAAAGCTACATTATCCCCAAGTAACATAGGCTATATTAAATTGGACCCGATAGGTGGCGCTGCGATCGAGTTTCAAGAATTTTACCTTTTTACCCGGGCGAAGCTTTCTGTGTGTTTCTGTGTGTCTTAAGCTAGATTCGAGAATGGTTTAGATTTACAATTGGACCCGATAGGTGGCGCTGCGATCGTGTTACGGGCAATTTAACTTTTTCACCCGAGCGAAGCTGGGCGGGACAGCTAGTTATATATATAATTCTTCTGTGAGTGTGTATGTCACTGAACTCCTCCTAAACGGCTGGACCGATTTTAATGAAATTTTTTGTGTGTGTTCAAGGGGATCTGGGAATGGTTTAGATTCACAATTGGACCCGATAGGTGGCGCCACCATCTTTTTTTTTCCACCCGAGCGAAGCTGGGCGGGACAACTAGTATACCTATATAAATTATGTGTCACGTTGTTTGTCCAATAAAATTTGCACCGTGTGCAGTTTGATCCAACTTAAAAGACAGGAAAGCTTACCTCTCAATTGGACCCGATAGGTGGCGCTGCGATCGTTTTTTTTCCACCCAAGCGAAGCTGGGCGGGACCACTAGTATTCTATATACTATTCTACATACGGGTTTCCCGTTCGTATTTGTATCAGCCCGCCTGGGGCAGGACCTCCACCTTATAGAAGGCCGTAGACAAATAACACTATTGTTTGTGTTGTGTTCCATTAATATCGGTCCAGCCCTTTAGGGAGTCAGTTTAATACACACGTACACAAGATATATATATATATATATATATATATATATATATATATATATATATATACATACATACATACATATCATCACGCCAAGTCCCTAACGGGGTAGGCAGAGAGTATAGAGCGCCAGTTCTCTCTAGACTTACATACCTCTTTCGCTTCGACCACATTCATCAGTCTCTTCATACATGCTCGTCGGTTTCGAGTACTCTTAACGTTCCCGTCCTTGAGAGTCCGATCTATTTGATCCAGGTAGTTGGAACGTGGCCTTCCTCTGCCTCTTCTTGCACACACTTTTGCTTTGTATATCTGTTTCGTCAATCTTTCTTCACTCATCCTTTCTATGTGTCCAAACCAACGTAACATGCCTTTCTTCATCATTACAATCACGCCCTCATTCGCGCCAGTTGATTTCAGCGAATCTATTCATTGCGGATTCGACCTATTATCGTTACTCCGCATTACTATATATATATATATATATATATATATATATATATATATATATAAGGATGTATATAAGCCCTGTAGGTACTTAAGTTCAGAAGACTCATTGGTACAATCGGGATTGGAACTTGCGATCTTTGTGTCGCAGGCAACTGTTTTTCTTAATTGCTTATTATTATTGTTTCAGAAATGTTAAACTGCAATCTATTGAAATAAAGCAAGAATTACCGGACCTGTCTGATGTTGAGGAGGCGATGCTGGATGTGGACTTGCTAGATATTGAGAAGGAAGAATTTCTAGGTGAGCAAAGCCGGAGGGGCAGGCAGAGAGTGCCAGTCCTCTCTAGACTTACAGACCTACATACATATCATCACGCCGAGTCCCTCACGCTAGGCAGAGAGAGTAGAGCGCCAGTCCTCTCTAGACTTACAGACCTACATACATATCATCACGCCGAGCCCCTCACGCTAGGCAGAGAGAGTAGAGCGCCAGTCCTCTCTAGACTTACAGACCTACATACATATCATCACGCCGAGTCCCTCACGCTAGGCAGAGAGAGTAGAGCGCCGGTCCTCTCTAGACTTACAGACCTACATACATATCATCACGCCGAGTCCCTCACGCTAGGCAGAGAGAGTAGAGCGCCAGTCCTCTCTAGACTTACAGACCTACATACATATCATCACGCCGAGCCCCTCACGCTAGGCAGAGAGAGTAGAGCGCCAGTCCTCTCTAGACTTACAGACCTACATACATATCATCACGCCGAGTCCCTCACGCTAGGCAGAGAGAGTAGAGCGCCAGTCCTCTCTAGACTTACAGACCTACATACATATCATCACGCCGAGCCCCTCACGCTAGGCAGAGAGAGTAGAGCGCCAGTCCTCTCTAGACTTACAGACCTACATACATATCATCACGCCGAGCCCCTCACGCTAGGCAGAGAGAGTAGAGCGCCAGTCCTCTCTAGACTTACAGACCTACATACATATCATCACGCCGAGTCCCTCACGCTAGGCAGAGAGAGTAGAGCGCCAGTCCTCTCTAGACTTACAGACCTACATACATATCATCACTCTGAGTCCCTCACGCTAGGCAAAGAGAGTAGAGCGCCAGTCCTCTCTAGACAGTATACTTCTGAATGTCTTCTCAGACGTATGCAGGTTTCCTCTCGATGTTTTCCTTCACCGTAAAGCTCGTGGTGTGACTAGTCACTGTACTTACGTAGCCTCATTTGTACAGTCGGGATTCGAACTGCTCAAACCACTCGGCCACTATGGTTTGACATATCTACATTTGAACATACCCATTTGTATTTTAGGGTTTCCTAATCCTCAAGAGACAGAGAGAGAACCAGTGGTGGCAGACTTGGAGACTATACCTGTAAAGTTGGGGGGATACCCCGAAAAACTCTGCGGGAGCCAATTTGAAAATATCTTCTCCAAGCATATAGAGGTGAAATATGAAAAGAAGATCAAAAGTAAGTTTCTATAAAGGGGTTGGCAGAGGTGTGTAGTACACACACACACTTGCTGCCGGATATATTTTAGGTGCTAACAGATGAATACCTCGGGACAATTCCACACAAATTGAACTAGTCCCAAATTATGTAAAAGTCGGTCAATTTGTGTGGAATTGCCCATCTATATAAGTATGTATATCGTTGTCCAGTTCCCACAGTACAAGCTCTGCTTAGTTTGGGACTAGGTCAATTTGTGTGGAATTGCCTATCTATATAAGTATGTATATCGTTGTCAAGTTCCCACAGTACAAGCTTTGCTTAGTTTGGGACTAGGTCAATTTGTGTGGAATTGCCCATCTATATAAGTATGTATATCGTTGTCCAGTTCCCACAGTACAAGCTCTGCTTAGTTTGGGACTAGGTCAATTTGTGTGGAATTGCCCATCTATATAAGTATGTATATCGTTGTCCAGTTCCCACAGTACAAGCTCTGCTTAGTTTGGGACTAGGTCAATTTGTGTGGAATTGCCTATCTATATAAGTATGTATATCGTTGTCCAGTTCCCACAGTACAAGCTTTGCTTAGTTTGGGACTAGGTCAATTTGTGTGGAATTGCCCATCTATATAAGTATGCATATCGTTGTCCAGTTCCCACAGTACAAGCTTTGCTTAGTTTGGGACTAGGTCAATTTGTGTGGAATTGCCTATCTATATAAGTATTTATCGTTGTCCAGTTCCCACAGTACAAGCTTTGCTTAGTTTGGGACTTGGTCAATTTGTGTGGAATTGCCTATCTATATAAGTATGTATATCGTTGTCCAGTTCCCACAGTACAAGCTTTGCTTAGTTTGGAACTTGGTCAATTTGTGTGGAATTGCCTATCTATATAAGTATGTATATCGTTGTCCAGTTCCCACAGTACAAGCTTTGCTTAGTTTGGAACTTGGTCAATTTGTGTGGAATTGCCTATCTATATAAGTATGTATATCGTTGTCCAGTTCCCACAGTACAAGCTTTGCTTAGTTTGGGACTTGGTCAATTTGTGTGGAATTGCCTATCTATATAAGTATGTATATCGTTGTCCAGTTCCCACAGTACAAGCTTTGCTTAGTTTGGGACTTGGTCAATTTGTGTGGAATTGCCTATCTATATAAGTATGTATATCGTTGTCCAGTTCCCACAGTACAAGCTTTGCTTAGTTTGGGACTTGGTCAATTTGTGTGGAATTGCCTATCTATATAAGTATGTATATCGTTGTCCAGTTCCCACAGTACAAGCTTTGCTTAGTTTGGGACTTGGTCAATTTGTGTGGAATTGCCTATCTATATAAGTATGTATATCGTTGTCCAGTTCCCACAGTACAAGCTTTGCTTAGTTTGGGACTTGGTCAATTTGTGTGGAATTGCCTATCTATATAAGTATGTATATCGTTGTCCAGTTCCCACAGTACAAGCTTTGCTTAGTTTGGAACTTGGTCAATTTGTGTGGAATTGCCTATCTATATAAGTATGTATATCGTTGTCCAGTTCCCACAGTACAAGCTTTGCTTAGTTTGGGACTTGGTCAATTTGTGTGGAATTGCCTATCTATATAAGTATGTATATCGTTGTCCAGTTCCCACAGTACAAGCTTTGCTTAGTTTGGGACTAGGTCAATTTGTGTGGAATTGCCTATCTATATAAGTATGTATATCGTTGTCCAACTCCTATACAAGCTTTATCTAGGGTAACTTTGAAGTTATTTCTTTTTTATAGAAAGACAGAAGAATGTCATTAGGGGCGAAGAGGATTATGCCAATAAACATCTTGAGAGGCTGTTACTTCAAGCTCGAAGGGCGAGGAAGGTTGCAGCCTTGGAGGCGTTACGGCTTCGGTACAATCAACGGATAAAACTAGCTAGCAATATGAAGCGAGGTGAGATCTTATTGATTATCCTCACGCCTTCCTTCAAGGCTCTCCGAAGGGGTAGGCAGAGGTTCGTTAGTTAAACCCACGTCAAATTGCCGCCAGAGATATATTTCAGGTGCCAAGAGTCCAATGCTGTTACTCAAGCACGACTATACATACGCCTTTGAATGTCTTCTCATATTACGTATGCAGGTTTCCTCTCGATGTTTCCCTTCACCGTAAAGCTCGTGGTGTGCCTCACTGTAATTAAATGTAGAAAAACTCCTCAATCCAGTCGGGATTGGAACTCGCGCCGTTTGCGTGGCAGGCGGGTGCTGTGACCTCTCGGCCACGCCGCCTCCTCTCGTCCTGACGTATAAGTGGTATGGTATCGCAGTGCAGGCGCAACACAGGTTTCCTCTCGATGTTTTCCTTCACCGTAAAGCTCGTGGTGTGACTAATCACTGTACTTATGTTACAGACAAAATCACAATTAAGTACTTTGACCATCATAGTAAAGAGATTGTGGATCGCAACGTTTCTAGAACTGACGCAATGGGCAAAATAGATCACATGACCCCAACGGACGAATCCTCTCGTCACAAAGATCTGACCTATCATGATAAAGATGTAGATAACTTGGCACATGATGATGATGGTAAAGTATGCAACAATGATAGTAAAGACACCGCTAGTGATGACAGCGATATCATTGATAAAGGCGTGAATGGTAAAGGCGACACTAAAGATGATGGAGCTATAGATGACGCGGATAATAAAAATGATGATGTTAGAGAAAATATTGCAACTGCCAAAGATGATATTGGAGTTGCAAAAGATGACGGAGATACTAAAGATGATATTGGATTTGCAAAAGATGACGGAGATACTAAAGATGATATTGGAGTTGTCAATGATGACGGAGTTGCAAAAGATGGTGGAGATACTCAAGATGATATTGGAGTTGCAAAAGATGCCGGAGATACTAAAGACGATATTGGTGTTCCCAAAGATGACGGAGTTGCTAAAGACGGTATTGGAGTTGCCAATAATGACGGAGTTGCAAAAGATGGTGGAACTGAGAAAGATGATAATGATAATGGTGTTGCTAAAGAAAATAACATACGAAACAGGAAGATCAATTTGAATACGCATCAATGCTATATTTGCTTTAAGGTAAAATATTGGTTTATAGTGTTTATAGACATATAGCGGGCAAGAGTAGGCTGATGGCGAGCAAGTAGCTCCCAGTTGAGGGGTTCCCTCGAGAGTACATCATGGAGTTCTATACATACGCCTTCGAATGTCTTCTTTGAGTCGCAGGCAACTGCTCGAACCACTCGGCCACAACGGCTTATATAAAAAAATTAAAATAAATCCATTTTTTTCAGCTTTTCTCAACGAAAGACGCCCTGGTGTACCATTGTCGAGATCATTTCGACATATGCAATGAGGAGACGCTGAAAAAGTGTCCTTTATGCAACCATGTCACCAATTTGACCATCACGACTCACATGGCTAAAGTCCACGACGTGAGAATAAAGTTGCCCTACGCAAAAATACACGACAAAAAAGACAACAAAGATGGCTCCAGGTATTTCTATAAGATCGACTCTGAAAATATTGGGAACTTGGAGATCATACCCAGTGTTAAGCTGCTGAACAAACAGGCGTACATGAAGATCGATAGAGAGTGTAGGCTGAAGAGAGAGAGGTGCATTGAAAAGAAGAGATTGGTGAGGAGAGGGAAGGAGTGGGTGGTTGAGAAAGACAAGGTGGCGGTCGGCGAAGAGTTTATGCTGTCGAAAGTGCACGAGGCCGATGTGAATTTGAAGTTGTCCGATTCTTATTTGGACGGGTTGAAGAATTTGAGCCTTATTGCCAAGAAAAGGGGGTCGAAAATCCTGTTTCCGTGCGAGAATTGCGATAAGATTTGCCAAACTCTCAGCGCACTGAAACTACACAGTCGCAAACACGAGACAAATCCGAAACCGTTCCGAAAGAAGGTTTGGAAACACAAAATAGCTGATGAAAAACGGAAAACCGGTAAGAATCGAAAAACCGATAAAAATCTACGGACTATGAATAATCTGAAAACCGATAAAAATCGGAAAACCGATAAAAATCGGAAAACCGATAAAAATCTGGAAACCGTAAATAATCGGAAAATCGTTAAAAACAACAATAGGCTCGCGGATCCAAAGCCCATTGTGAACAAGCACAGGTGCGATCAAGAGTTGAAAGATTTCTACACTCAAAACATAAAAGGTGGAGACGTGGAATTCTGGCAATTTTTAAAGATATTCAATAAAATTAACCGAGACGATTCTGATACACTTAAATTGAATAATAACGTTACTGAGGAAAAGATTGAAGATACCAAAAGAAAGGACGTTAAAAAGATAAGGAAACGAAAGAACAAGTTTACTAGATCTATATTGCTTAGTAAAAAGGAGCATTTAAATAGACTTATTCTACAAAAACAACTACGAGAAAGTATATCTAGGAGAGGACACGAACTTGGGATATGAGTATCAATGTTAGTGATTGTAAAGATGAAGAAAGGCATGTTACGTTGGTTTGCACATATAGAAAGGATGAGTGAAGAAAGATTGACGAAACAGATATACAAAGCGAATGTGTGCAAGAGGCAGAGGAACACGGTCCAACTACCTGGATCAAATCCATCGGATACTCAAGTACCGAAACGGCAAGAGTACTCGGAACAAGCATGTATGAATTTTGATAAAGCTGAAGAAGTGTGTACTCTCTCTGCCAACACTGTGTGAGAAGTCTGTTTTCCTTTCTTTGGTCTTTGAAAAGGTGAGAAAATATAATAATAACAAAGATATTCATACATGTATGTTTGTATATATATATAATTCAACACTTTAATGATAATGTAAGCTTGTTTTAAAAATACATACATCTTTTCATGTTACTCTTGTATCCAGAAACGTATAATTGCAACAAATGTATATTTAATCACCATGCAACTGAAATAAGACAATTATTACACTTTAAAATTAATAATACAGTCATACATACATATTTATTATTATTATATATTATTAATTTATATTTTACATACATATCATCACGCCTAGTCCCTCACGCTTGGCAGAGAGTAGAGCGCCAGTCCTCTCTAGACTTACAGACCTACATACATATCATCACGCCGAGTCCCTCACGCTTGGCAGAGAGTAGAGCGCCAGTCCTCTTTAGACTTACAGACCTACATACATATCATCACGCCTAGTCCCTCACGCTTGGCAGAGAGTAGAGCGCCAGTCCTCTCTAGACTTACAGACCTACATACATATCATCACGCCTAGTCCCTCACGCTTGGCAGAGAGTAGAGCGCCAGTCCTCTCTAGACTTACAGACCTACATACATATCATCACGCCGAGCCCCTCACGCTAGGCAGAGAGTAGAGCGCCAGTCCTCTCTAGACTTACAGACCTACATACATATCATCACGCCGAGTCCCTCACGCTTGGCAGAGAGTAGAGCGCCAGTCCTCTCTAGACTTACAGACCTACATACATATCATCACGCCTAGTCCCTCACGCTTGGCAGAGAGTAGAGCGCCAGTCCTCTCTAGACTTACAGACCTACATACATATCATCACGCCTAGTCCCTCACGCTTGGCAGAGAGTAGAGCGCCAGTCCTCTCTAGACTTACAGACCTACATACATATCATCACGCCTAGTCCCTCACGCTTGGCAGAGAGTAGAGCACCAGTCCTCTCTAGACTTACAGACCTACATACATATCATCAGGCCGAGCCCCTCACGCTAGGCAGAGAGTAGAGCGCCAGTCCTCTCTAGACTTACAGACCTACATACATATCATCACGCCTAGTCCCTCACGCTTGGCAGAGAGTAGAGCGCCAGTCCTCTCTAGACTTACAGACCTACATACATATCATCACGCCTAGTCCCTCACGCTTGGCAGAGAGTAGAGCGCCAGTCCTCTCTAGACTTACAGACCTACATACATATCATCACGCCTAGTCCCTCACGCTTGGCAGAGAGTAGAGCGCCAGCCCTCTCTAGACTTACAGACCTACATACATATCATCACGCCGAGTCCCTCACGCTTGGCAGAGAGTAGAGCGCCAGTCCTCTCTAGACTTACAGAACTACATACATATCATCACGCCGAGTCCCTCACGCTAGGCAGAGAGAGTAGAGCGCCAGTCCTCTCTAGACTTACAGACCTACATACATATCATCACGCCGAGCCCCTCACGCTAGGCAGAGAGTAGAGCGCTAGTCCTCTCTAGACTTACAGACCTACATACATATCATCACGCCGAGCCCCTCACGCTAGGTAGAGAGTAGAGCGCCAGTCCGCTCTAGACTTACAAACCTACATACATATCATCACGCCGAGTCCCTCACGCTAGGCAGAGAGAGTAGAGCGCCAGTCCTCTCTAGACTTACGGACCTACATACATATCATCACGCCGAGTCCCTCACGCTAGGCAGAGAGAGTAGAGCGCCAGTCCTCTCTAGACTTACAGACCTACATACATATCATCACGCCGAGCCCCTCACGCTAGGCAGAGAGTAGAGCGCCAGTCCTCTCTAGACTTACAGACCTACATACATATCATCACGCCGAGCCCCTCACGCTAGGCAGAGAGTAGAGCGCCAGTCCGCTCTAGACTTACAGACCTACATACATATCATCACGCCGAGTCCCTCACGCTAGGCAGAGAGAGTAGAGCGCCAGTCCTCTCTAGACTTACAGACCTACATACATATCATCACGCCGAGTCCCTCACGCTTGGCAGAGAGTAGAGCGCCAGTCCTCTCTAGACTTACAGACCTACATACATATCATCACGCCGAGTCCCTCACGCTAGGCAGAGAGAGTAGAGCGCCAGTCCTCTCTAGACTTACAGACCTACATACATATCATCACGCCGAGTCCCTCACGCTAGGCAGAGAGAGTAGAGCGCCAGTCCTCTCTAGACTTACAGACCTACATACATATCATCACGCCGAGCCCCTCACGCTAGGTAGAGAGTAGAGCGCCAGTCCGCTCTAGACTTACAAACCTACATACATATCATCACGCCGAGTCCCTCACGCTAGGCAGAGAGAGTAGAGCGCCAGTCCTCTCTAGACTTACGGACCTACATACATATCATCACGCCGAGTCCCTCACGCTAGGCAGAGAGAGTAGAGCGCCAGTCCTCTCTAGACTTACAGACCTACATACATATCATCACGCCGAGCCCCTCACGCTAGGCAGAGAGTAGAGCGCCAGTCCTCTCTAGACTTACAGACCTACATACATATCATCACGCCGAGCCCCTCACGCTAGGCAGAGAGTAGAGCGCCAGTCCGCTCTAGACTTACAGACCTACATACATATCATCACGCCGAGTCCCTCACGCTAGGCAGAGAGAGTAGAGCGCCAGTCCTCTCTAGACTTACAGACCTACATACATATCATCACGCCGAGTCCCTCACGCTTGGCAGAGAGTAGAGCGCCAGTCCTCTCTAGACTTACAGACCTACATACATATCATCACGCCGAGTCCCTCACGCTAGGCAGAGAGAGTAGAGCGCCAGTCCTCTCTAGACTTACAGACCTACATACATATCATCACGCCGAGTCCCTCACGCTAGGCAGAGAGAGTAGAGCGCCAGTCCTCTCTAGACTTACAGACCTACATACATATCATCACGCCGAGCCCCTCACGCTAGGCAGAGAGTAGAGCGCCAGTCCTCTCTAGACTTACAGACCTACATACATATCATCACGCCGAGCCCCTCACGCTAGGCAGAGAGTAGAGCGCCAGTCCGCTCTAGACTTACAGACCTACATACATATCATCACGCCGAGTCCCTCACGCTAGGCAGAGAGAGTAGAGCGCCAGTCCTCTCTAGACTTACAGACCTACATACATATCATCACGCCGAGCCCCTCACGCTAGGCAGAGAGTAGAGCGCCAGTCCTCTCTAGACTTACAGACCTACATACATATCATCACGCCGAGCCCCTCACGCTAGGCAGAGAGTAGAGCGCCAGTCCTCTCTAGACTTACAGACCTACATACATATCATCACGCCGAGTCCCTCACGCTAGGCAGAGAGAGTAGAGCGCCAGTCCTCTCTAGACTTACAGACCTACATACATATCATCACGCCGAGTCCCTCACGCTAGGCAGAGAGAGTAGAGCGCCAGTCCTCTCTAGACTTACAGACCTACATACATATCATCACGCCGAGCCCCTCACGCTAGGCAGAGAGTAGAGCGCCAGTCCTCTCTAGACTTACAGACCTACATACATATCATCACGCCGAGTCCCTCACGCTAGGCAGAGAGTAGAGCGCCAGTCCTCTCTAGACTTACAGACCTACATACATATCATCACGCCGAGTCCCTCACGCTAGGCAGAGAGTAGAGCGCCAGGCCTCTCTAGACTTACAGACCTATATACAGATATAAAGCAACTCACCGCCTCAGCTATTTCAATCCAGTCACTGGCTTTGACTATATTGTCATTCCTGGAAGGTTTCTTGTCCCAGTTCCAAGAGGTGAAGTTTTTAAAACCTCCGGTGATCTGCAAGCCAATAATATTGTACAAGTACTAATCCGTAATGAAGCCGTGGTGGCCGAGTGGTTCGAGCAGTTGCCTGCGACGCAAAGGTCGCAAGTTCGAATCCCGACTGTACCAATAAGTTTTTCTGAACTTAAGTACAGTGATTAGTCACACCACGAGCTTTACAGTGAAGGAAAACATCGAGAGGACAACTGCATACGTTTGAGAAGATATTCAAAGGCGTATGTATAGTTGTGCTTGAGTAATGGCGATGGACTCGCCATATGTCACGTTGGCACCTGGTGGCACCTGAAAGTGGGTGTGTGGGTATTACCTATACACCTCTGCCTACCCCTTCGGGGACCCTTGTGGGAAGGCGTGAGGATATATATATAATTAGATTATTATAAGTATTAATCCAGTCACAATAACTGGAGTTGACCGGGAGGTTACCTCCACCTTACAGAAGATGATACTGCTAGTGTAGTGTGTTCCTGAAGTGATTGAGGTTGGCAGAACTGAACAAGAAATGCCTATGCTGGTAGTACTCATGAGATATTTAGTACTTCTGGTTCCTCGAGTCTGATGCTTACCAGGTGGGCCATTTGTTGTAATTTTTTTTTATACAACTAGAGTGGCAAACAAGCATACGGGCCCACCTGATGGAAAACGGTTACCGCAGCCTATTTACGCTTGCAATACCGAAGTATCACTTGCGCGTTGCCACTCTGTGTTCGGAGAGTTATAGTGTGTTGGCAGCATAAGGTTTAATCCCTCTGCTTCCAACACAATGTAACAATCCTCCCCCCTCCCCAAGGAGCTCATTACTGGAGACCTTATTCACCACGTAGGAACACAACACAATAAATTGTGTTATTTGGCTACGGACTTCTATAAGGTGGAGGTCCTGCCCCAGTCGGGCAGATACAAATTCGAACGGGAAACCCGTTATGCTCTGCCTCTCTCTTATTTATCCCCCCCTCCCAAGGAGCTCATTACTGGAAACCTTATTCACCGCGTAGGAACACAACACACTAAATTGTGTTATTTGGCTACGGACTTCTATAAGGTGGAGGTCCTGCCCCAGTCGGGCAGATACAAATTCGAACGGGAAACCCGTTATGCTCTGCCTCTCTCTTATTTATCCCCCCCTCCCAAGGAGCTCATTACTGGAAACCTTATTCACCGCGTAGGAACACAACACACTAAATTGTGTTATTTGGCTACGGACTTCTATAAGGTGGAGGTCCTGCCCCAGTCGGGCAGATACAAATTCGAACGGGAAACCCGTTATGCTCTGCCTCTCTCTTATTTATCCCCCCCTCCCAAGGAGCTCATTACTGGAAACCTTATTCACCGCGTAGGAACACAACACACTAAATTGTGTTATTTGGCTACGGACTTCTATAAGGTGGAGGTCCTGCCCCAGTCGGGCAGATACAAATTCGAACGGGAAACCCGTTATGCTCTGCCTCTCTCTTATTTATCCCCCCCTCCCAAGGAGCTCATTACTGGAAACCTTATTCACCGCGTAGGAACACAACACACTAAATTGTGTTATTTGGCTACGGACTTCTATAAGGTGGAGGTCCTGCCCCAGTCGGGCAGATACAAATTCGAACGGGAAACCCGTTATGCCCTGCTTCTCTCTTATTTATCCCCCCTTCCCAAGGAGCTCATTACTGGAAACCTTATTCACCGCGTAGGAACACAACACAATAAATTGTGTTATTTGTCTACGGCCTTCTATAAGGTGGAGGTCCTGCCCCAGGCGGGCTGATACAAATTCGAACGGGAAACCCGTTATGCCCTGCTTCTCTCTTATTTATCCCCCCTTCCCAAGGAGCTCATTACTGGAAACCTTATTCACCGCGTAGGAACACAACACAATAAATTGTGTTATTTGGCTACGGACTTCTATAAGGTGGAGGTCCTGCCCCAGTCGGGCAGATACAAATTCGAACGGGAAACCCGTTATGCCCTGCTTCTCTCTTATTTATCCCCCCTTCCCAAGGAGCTCATTACTGGAAACCTTATTCACCGCGTAGGAACACAACACAATAAATTGTGTTATTTGGCTACGGACTTCTATAAGGTGGAGGTCCTGCCCCAGTCGGGCAGATACAAATTCGAACGGGAAACCCGTTATGCCCTGCTTCTCTCTTATTTATCCCCCCTTCCCAAGGAGCTCATTACTGGAAACCTTATTCACCGCGTAGGAACACAACACAATAAATTGTGTTATTTGGCTACGGACTTCTATAAGGTGGAGGTCCTGCCCCAGTCGGGCAGATACAAATTCGAACGGGAAACCCGTTATGGCCTACCTGCCTCTTATTTATTTATTTATTGTCTTCTTTCAGTTACCATTACAGGTTATAACCTAAATCGGTACTGAAGCCACTTTACAATTAAACTTATATAGCATACTAGCTGTGCCCGCGACTTCGTCCGCGCGGAAAAGTGATATTAAGCAGCATTAATGTTTTTCTAAATAAAGTTGACTATGAATAAATTTGTTTGAGTTGAATAAAACTTGAATGTAATATTAATTTATATGTATAATAATACTAAAAAATAAGTTCCAAGCTTCTAGCTTCAAAAATGACGTAACTTCCATACAAACTTTCATCCCCTATTTCTACCCCTTACAACCCTTATTCGCATTAAAAAGTAGCCTATGTCCTTCCTCAGGCTCTAGGCTACATCTGTAC
Organism: Drepana falcataria; assembly: GCA_945859725.1. NCBI lineage: Eukaryota > Metazoa > Arthropoda > Insecta > Lepidoptera > Drepanidae > Drepana > Drepana falcataria. Next base: position 4,671,276 of record OX243951.1, on the reverse strand, counting down.
CAAATTTCATTTAAATCGGTTCAGTAGTTTAGGCGTGAAAAGGTAACATTCGCATTTATAATATTAGTAGGGATAACACAAATAAATGTAAAATACACCATAACATAACAAAAACAATGAACTATTTTAACACAATATATATAACAACTAGCTGTGCCCGCGACTTCGTCCGCGTGGAAGTGACATTGGGCAGCACTTTAATTTTTTCATCTAATCATTGTTTTCATCCCCTATTTTTATCTTACCCCTGAATGGTAAAATGTATACAAACTTTGAATGTCACATTAATGTATATGTAATCAAGAGCCTACAAAATAAGTTTCAAGCTTCTAGCTTAAAAAAATACGAATCTTCCATACAAACTTTCATCCCCTATTTCTACCCCTTACAACCCTTATTCGCATTAAAAAGTAGCCCATATCCTTTCTTAGGCTCTAGACAAACTTTGTACCAAATTTCATTTAAATCGGTTCAGTAGTTTAGGCGTGCAAAGGTAACAGACAGACAGAGTTACTTTCGCATTAATAATATTAAAGTAGGGATAGCCGTGCAAATTCACTCTTGTGACATGTAAGGACGTCTATTTGGAGATGGACCCGGTTAATGGCGCGCATCGCAGAAGTAAGAGGCGCAATAATAATATATATACAAATAAATAAAATCTCTTCGAAAAATGTGCGGAGTAACGATATTGGATCGAATCCGCAATGAAGAGATTCGCAAATCAACTGGCGTGAATGAGGGCGTGATTGTAAAGATGAAGAAAGGCATGTTACGTTGGTTTGGACACATAGAAAGGATGAGTGAAGAAAGATTGACGAAACAGATATACAAAGCAAAAGTGTGTGCAAGAAGAGGCAGAGGAAGGCCACGTTCCAACTACCTGGATCAAATAGATCGGACTCTCAAGGACGGGAACGTTAAGAGTACTCGAAACCGACGAGCATGTATGAAGAGACTGATGAATGTGGACGAAGCGAAAGAGGTATGTAAGTCTAGAGAGAACTGGCGCTCTATACTCTCTGCCTACCCCGTTAGGGACTTGGCGTGATGATATGTATATGTATGTATAAATAAAATTCATGTGTCTGTTTGTAATATTAAAATAACCACTTTTTACTAAATGCATATGGATGTATACATGGTACATATAGTAAAATCATATTTTTCTGTGTGTGGAAAGTGGACGAAGCGAAAGAAGTATGTAAGAATCGTAGCAAGTGGAAAGAAGTGGTCTCTGCCTACCCCTACGGGAAAGAGGCGTGATTATATGTATGTATGTATATTTTTTTGTCTGTGTCTCAGTCTGTTTGTTCCAACTTATCTCTGAAACGGCTTGACTGATTTTGACGGGACTTTCACTGGCAGATAGCTGATGTAATAAGGAGTAGCTTAGGCTACCAGGTGCTAGGTATTACCTATACACCTCTGCATAATAATAATAAAGAAGTTAATTTATATGTAGTACATATAGCTTGTTAGCCAAGGATACACCATTATATAGTGAATTTTATTTATGATTGTAGAAATAGTATTTGTCTCTGGCATTTTTTTTGTTTTAATACCACTACATTGTTTGTTGCAAATAAAAAGAAAACCCTTTGGAATCGTTTTTTTAAATAGGAATGAGAGTCCTTTATAGCATAGGTAGAACTCCCCCAAGGGGTTAGGCAGAGTTCTCACGAGACCCTATATTGGACAGTGATGTGTATATTATATGTATTGTGGGAAGGCGTGAGGATATATATTATTATGTGTATATATATATATATATATATATATATAATAATATATCCTCACGCCTTCCCACAAGGGTCCCCGAAGGGGTAGGCAGAGGTGTATAGGTAATACCCACACACCCACTTTCCTCCAGAGGTATATTAGGTGCCAACGTGACAGATGGCGAGTCCATCGCCGTTACTCAAGCACGACTATACATACGCCTTTGAATGTCTTCTCAGTTGTATGCAGGTTTCCTCTCGATGTTTCCCTTCACCGTAAAGCTCGTGGTGTGACTAATCACTGTACTTAAGTTCAGAAAAACTCATTGGTATAGTCGGGATTCGAACTTGCGACCTTTGCGTCGCAGGCAACAGCTCCAACTACTCGGCCACCACGGCTTACATATATATATGTAATAGTCATGCTTGAGTAATGGCTATGGACTCACAATCTGATAATTTTGCACCTAAAGTACACCTGGCAGAAAGTGGGTGTGTGGGTACTACATATACACCTCTGCCTACCCCTTAAGGGACCCTTGTGGGAAGGCATGAGGATATTAAATAAATAAATATGTACACATTTTGGGAGGTGTCTCTCAAGCTTAGCATCTAGAGCATCAATCCTCTCTAGAATATAGATGCATATCACGACACTAAGTCCCTCACTGGGTTCATCCTCTGCTGCTAACACAACGAGCTCATTACTGGAAACCTTATTCACCATGTAGGAACACTACACAAAAAAATGTTATTTGGAATTCTATAAGGTAGAGGTTCTGCCCGAGTCGGGCAGCTCCAAATTCGAACGGGAATACCGTTATGCCCTACCTCTCTTATACCTCTCTTTTACCTGGAACCGTCTATCAGCATCCTCTGCTAGGGGTCTCTTTGCTTCTGTAACAACTACAGCTCGGTAACCCTCAGGCAGTTTTATTGTGGTGCCATTGAGTGGGTGTCCTCGGAATGTGGCTGATAAATCTGCAATACATGTGTATGTTTATCTTTGTGCCTAACCAACGGGTTGCTGGTCCTCAAAAGAAGGAAGGGAGGAGTTGCGACGATATTTCTTTATTTCTTCACAATATCAATCAAGCAATTAGTTTGCCTGATGGTAAGTGGTAGTGGCAGGTATTTTTTCTTGGAAACGGTGGTAACTTTAGTTTTTTTAAGTATATGACGTTCAATGAGTGTTCCCTGTGTCCCTTACGTTGAATAAAATATTTTGATTTTGGTAACCGCTGCCTATGGACTGCCAGGGGTAACTTTTGGGCATTACTGGCCCTGAGTCAGCAATAGTCCGGTAGTGGTAATTGCTTACCATCAGGCAGAGCGATTTGACTGCCACCTTAATGGTATAAGTAAATATCACGGTAAACCCCGCTTGGGGTAGGCAGTGTGTTACTAGTACAATTAATCCTTCCAAAAACACATTTTTAGTTATGAATGTAGATTAAATTTGTTATGTTTATGATATAGTTTCTCGCGAATTTGTAACGTAGTCTAGGTCAAACATCCATAATATTCTAAAATTGTTGTTGCTATGCACACCTAGTCTGCCAATCTATCGACCTATCGACTAAGAACCCTTGAATTTTTCGTCTAAGAGAAAAATAAATGCCTCAAACTTAAATATTAATGAATAACTTAGCTAATTGTACATTTTTATCCTTTTACTTACCACCGTTCTCATTCTGAGTAACGTAAGTTTCGAAATACTTTTCAACATTGGCCGGTCCGTCTTGATCAATTTTACACGGAATATAATGCGCTTTTTGTTCAAATACTTCGTTATTTTCAGTGTTTTTCAAATTGTTTTCAACTTGAATCGACATTGTGTCCTCAAAATACTGATGACATACGAAAATGTAGATAAGAACGTTAGTAGGTAATAGTTTTGTTTTCGGTAATTTCGCAGTCAAGGAAATTTCAGTGAAGTAAATTGAATTTTGGTAGATTAATGTTTATTTTGCCACAGTCAACTTTCACGCTTCCCGCGAATATTTTATTTGATAGTTTCATTTCATGTCATGCTGATAAATGGACCACAGAATAATAATATACCCAACTCAGCATAGACAAGTAGCTAGTGAATCAATGTTAGCCATACTAAACTAGAGATCCACAGAATACTTTACGTATGGTCGTGAACTTGTAATGAAATGTTCTTATGAAAAATAAATCCTTTAAACCAAACCCAACTTGCTGAGTAGGTATACATTTCCTTTTCGGAAAATGATTCCTGAAACATTAAATTTTAATTCGATATGAGTTCTGATAAAAACGAGATTTTTACGTTAGAGAGAAGAGAAGAGAAAAAGAATTGTATTTTTCGCCCAGTCTACAGAGCACAAACGCTTAGTACTGAAGGATGCTTTTTGTGAAAAAAATGTGTAACCTATAGTCGCCTGCGGCAGCTCAGCTGTCAAAAAAACCCCTTCCCGCCCCTCAGTTAAAATGAAATGAATGACTTCGACCAAATTATTTTTGTGCAATATGATGAAATCTTGTTTACCGTTACGGAACTGTAATATTTTCATTTCGCCCTAACGACGTTTGTGTGTAACCACGGTTACATTACGTTATGCATATCAGTATATAGCAGTGACTTAGCAATCTAGGCGTCTATTACATTCTGTAATCTGAAAGTTTATTCAGTTGTGTGTATCGTGAAACGTACGTCATTGTATACAATTTGGTTGCTCTTGTGTTACGTATGATTGTTGACTCACAACAGTTGAATACATTGCGGTGGCAACAGCCAGCAGCGGGCATTTACTTCTGCGTTTGACCTTGAACTAAAACACCAGCTGTTAGTGAGTACTCTTGCTTTACTTTTAAATATGGAATAATTAAAAAATAAGAGTTTTTTTTTCACTTATAGCGCGAATTCGTATTACAAACCAATTTGAGAAATTTATTTATTTTATTTCCTAAATTAACTGCTTTAAGTATTGTCTTCTGTTGTAAAAATGTTTGATAAATTTAATTACAATTTCTATAATTTTGAATATCTTAACAGTAAGAAAAAATAGAAAGTTTTGTTACTTACTAAAATCTCATAACAAAAGGCATTGTATTACTTCCTACATCATTATTCTTGTGAATATAATAAATAAATAATAATATATCCTCACGCCTTCCCACAAGGGTCCCCGAAGGGGTAGGCAGAGGTGTATAGGTAATACGCCCTAGCTTCACATGGATATAAAAAAAACTAAAAAATATATTCCTGTGATTGCATCAGCTTGTTACATTAAATATTACATTAAATAAATATCCTCACGCCTTCCCACAAGAGTCCCCGAAGGGGTAGGCAGAGGTGTATAGGTAATACCCACGCAAGTGATACTTCAGTATTGTAAGCGTAAATAGGCTGTGGTAACCGTTTTCCATCAGGTGGGCCGTATGCTTGTTTGCCACTCTTGTTGTATAAAAAAAAAAACACACCCACTTTCCGCCAGAGGTATATTAGGTGCCAACGTGACAGATGGCGAGTCCATCGCCGTTACTCAAGCACGACTATACATACGCCTTTGAATTTCTTCTCAGACATATGCAGGTTTCCTCTCGATGTTTTCCTTCACCGTAAAGCTCGTGGTGTGACTAATCACTGTACTTAAGTTCAGAAAAACTCATTGGTACAGTTGGGATTCGAACTTGCGACCTTTGCGTCGCAGGCAACTGCTCGAACCACTCGGCCATCATGGCTTAGATTTTAAATTACATAACATTTAAAATAAACATGTGTTTACCCTACTGCAAGTATGTTAATTGCAGTGTCTTTGTCTATGAAGTTTCTTGGCAGTTCTTCTCCATGGAAATGACCAACCCGAACCATGCACTTTTTTCAACGTTTTATAAGTGCCCTGCCTATGCCTAGGGCCTATTTGAAATAAAATATTTTGATTTAAAGCTATTTGAAATAAGCCGTGGTGGCCGAGTGGTTCGAGCAGTTGCCTGCGACGCAAAGATCGCAAGTTCGAATCCCGACTGTACCAATGAGTTTTTCTGAACTTAAGTACAGTGATTAGTCACACCACGAGCTGAACGGTGAAGGAAAACATCGAGAGGAAACCTGCATACGTCTGAGAAGAAATTCAAAGGCGTATGTATAGTCGTGCTGGAGTAACGGCGATGGACTCGCCATCTGTCACGTTGGCACCTAATATACCTCTGGCGGAAAGTGGGTGTGTGGGTATTACCTATACACCTCTGCCTACCCCTTCGGGGACCCTTGTGGGAAGGCGTGAGGATATATATATGTAATATTTTGATTTGATTTGATTTGAATTGCATTGGCAAGCTCCCAGATGTCTTGATGCACCAACATTTAAAACAATATTATGTTAATTAAAAATACAAAGCTTGATGATATGTAGGTATTAATTTGCAAGCAAAAGTGGTAGAACAGACAAGACCTGAACTAACTACACCTGGATTCAGAACAATCTAAACACATTGGAAGTTAATGTTTTGTAAGCATTATCAGTTTTTTTTATATATAAGAGTAAATGTCAAATGTCCTTTAATAGTGAATATCTTATAATCTTTATATATATAATTCTTCTGTGAGTATGTCACTGAACTCCTCCTAAACGGCTGGACCGATTTTAATGAAATTTTCTGTGTGTCTTCAGATGGATTTGAGAATGGTTTAGATTCACAATTGGACCCGATAGGTGGCGCTGTGATCGTGTTTTAGGGCATTTACTTTTTTCACCCAAGCGAAGCTGGGCGGGACCACTAGTATGTATATATATATATGATACGAACGGGAAACCCGTTATGCCCTACCTCTCTCATATATGTAGAATATATATATACTACATCTTTATATATATAATTCTTCTGTGAGTGTGTATGTCACTGAACTCCTCTCAAACGACTGGACCGATTTTGATGAAATTTTTTGTGTGTGTTCAAGGGGATCTGGGAATGGTTTAGATTCACAATTGGACCCGATAGGTGGCGCCACCATCTTTTTTTTCCACCCGAGCGAAGCTGGGCGGGACAACTAGTATACCTATATAAATTATGTGTCACGTTGTTTGTCCAATAAAATTTGCACCGTGTGCAGTTTGATCCAACTTAAAAGACAGGAAAGCTTACCTCTCAATTGGACCCGATAGGTGGCGCTGCGATCGTGTTTCAGGAAATTAAACTTTTCCCCCGGGCGAAGTTGGGCGGGACAGCTAGTATGTATATTTGTGATTATTTTATTATTAATTCAATGTGTTATGGTTTTAAGGATATGTAAGGACATTTTCCTGTATCGTTATTTAAATATAAATTCTGTACTTACCAATATGATGTAAGCATGTTTGTGTGGTTTGATTAGTTGCCTTCAATGCACAGATTACAATTTCGAATCCCATTTGAGTTTTTCTGAACTTAAGTACAGTGATTAGTCACACCACGAGCTTTACGGTGAAGGAAAACATCGAAAGGAAACCTGCATACATCTGGGAAGAAATTCAAAGGCGTATGTATAGTCGTGCTTGCGTAACGGCGATGGACTCGCCATCTGTCACGTTGGCACCTAATATACCTCTGGCGGAAAGTGGGTGTGTGGGTATTACCTATACACCTCTGCCTACCCCTTCGGGGACCCTTGTGGGAAGGGGTGAGGATATATTATTATTATAAAAAAAAACGTAGCCTATGTCCTATTCCTAGGTATAAGCCATCACGATTTCAACTTACAACCAAATGGGCTCAGCTGTTTGGCCGTGAAAGAACTTCGTCCGCGCGGAAAAGTTACATTGGGGAGCATTTTGAATTTTTTAGGCTAATTAATTTTGCAAGTTTCTAGCTTCAAAAATGACGAAACTTCCATACAACCCCTCCCCAACCCCTTACAACCCTTGGCTATGTCCTTCCTCAGGCTCTAGGCTATACCTGTACCAAATTTCATTTAAATCGGTTCAGTAGTTTAGGCGTGAAAAAGGTAACAGACAGACAGTTACTTTCGCATTTATAATATTAGTAGGGATAACACAAATAAATGTAAAATACACCATAACATAACAAAAACAATGAACTATTTTAACACAATATATATAACAACTAGCTATGCCCGCGACTTCGTCCGCGTGGAAGTGACATTGGGCAGCACTTAAAATTTCTCATCTAATCATTGTTTTCATCCCCTATTTTTATCTTACCCCCTGATGGTATGGTAAAATGTATACAAACTTTGAATGTCACATTAATGTATATGTAATCAAGAGCCTACAAAATGAGTTACAAGCATCTAGCTTAAAAAAATACGAATCTTCCATACAAACTTTCATCCCCTATTTCTTCCCCTTACAACCCTTATTCGCATTAAAAAGTAGCCTATATCCTTCCTTAGGCTCTAGACAAACTTTGTACCAAATTTCATTTAAATCGGTTCAGTAGTTTAGGCGTGCAAAGGTAACAGACAGACAGAGTTACTTTCGCATTTATAATATTAAAGTAGGGATAGTCCGGATTATTACTATGTCTCTAAGAGGACAGTTTTCAAGCAGTTGGCAACACAGTTCCAGTAGTCTCATTCTATACAGTTAATATTCGTAAAGAGTGATGCTTCACTTCCGTTGTTTTTTTGCCTCCAATTACGTTCACATTGAGAAGCCGCGCCAAAAATTTCGCTTCACCCAAGATCATTGCCAAGATGTAATAGGGATTATTTTTAGATGTTATACACACAAGCATATCACGACGACTCCCTGACGCTAGGCAGAGAGAGTAGAGCGCCATTCCTCTCTAGACTTACAGACCTACATACATATCATCACGCCGAGCCCCTCACGCTAGGCAGAGAGAGTAGAGCGCCATTCCTCTCTAGACTTACAGACCTACATACATATCATCACGCCGAGCCCCTCACGCTAGGCAGAGAGAGTAGAGCGCCATTCCTCTCTAGACTTACAGACCTACATACATATCATCACGCCGAGCCCCTCACGCTAGGCAGAGAGAGTAGAGCGCCATTCCTCTCTAGACTTACAGACCTACATACATATCATCACGCCGAGCCCCTCACGCTAGGCAGAGAGAGTAGAGCGCCAGTCCTCTCTAGACTTACAGACCTACATACATATCATCACGCCGAGTCCCTCACGCTAGGCAGAGAGAGTAGAGCGCCATTCCTCTCTAGACTTACAGACCTACATACATATCATCACGCCGAGCCCCTCACGCTAGGCAGAGAGAGTAGAGCGCCAGTCCTCTCTAGACTTACAGACCTACATACATATCATCACGCCGAGCCCCTCACGCTAGGCAGAGAGAGCAGAGCGCCAGTTCTCTCTAGACTTACAGACCTACATACATATCATCACGCCGAGCCCCTCACGCTAGGCAGAGAGAGTAGAGCGCCAGTCCTCTCTAGACTTACAGACCTACATACATATCATCACGCCGAGTCCCTCACGCTAGGCAGAGAGAGTAGAGCGCCAGTCCTCTCTAGACTTACAGACCTACATACATATCATCACGCCGAGCCCCTCACGCTAGGCAGAGAGAGTTGAGCGCCAGTCCTCTCTAGACTTACAGACCTACATACATATCATCACGCCGAGCCCCTCACGCTAGGCAGAGAGAGTAGAGCGCCAGTCCTCTCTATACTTACAGACCTACATACATATCATCACGCTGAGTCCCTCACGCTAGGCAGAGAGAGTAGAGCGCCAGTCCTCTCTAGACTTACAGACCTACATACATATCATCACGCTGAGTCCCTCACGTTAGGCAGAGAGAGTAGAGCGACAGTCCTCTCTAGACTTACAGACCTACATACATATCATCACGCTGAGTCCCTCACGCTAGGCAGAGAGTGTAGAGTGTTACACAAATAACACTAGGTACCTAGTTGAAAATAGAAATATTTGACTGCATCCAGTGTTGTGTTGCCAAAATGTAAGCAAATTTATTTATACGATAGTCTACAATTTTATTAATGCAGTCGTTGCTTCTACAACGCGTTCTTAGCGTGAGGGTCTTGTCGTGATGACATGTAGGTAATAATATTAATAACTACGAATATGTATAAGCCATGTATGGCCAATACAAACATCGCAACTTAGAATCCCGACTGTACAAAGTTACTTAAGTACAGTGATTAGTCACACCACGAGCTTTACGGTGAAGGAAAACATCGAGAGGAAACCAAGGTTGCGCCTTCACTGCGATACCATACCACTTATACGTCAGGACAAGAGGAGGCGGCGTGGCCGAGAGGTCACAGCACCCGCCTGCCACGCAAACGGCGCGAGTTCCAATCCCGACTGGATTGAGGAGTTTTTCTACATTTAATTACAGTGAGGCACACCACGAGCTTTACGGTGAACGGAAACATCGAGAGGAAACCTGCATACGTCTGAGAAGACATTCAAAGGCGTATGTATTACGATATTTGTGTCGCAGGCAACTACTCGAACCACTCGGCCACCACGGCCTATAAATATTATTAACTGAGTAAGAGTCCCCTTATTTCTTTTCCAGATGTAATGGACTCCTTCTTTAGTCTCTTCGACCCGTCCGAGGGTCAAAACAAACAGACTACGAAGAAGAGGCACAAACCTGGTCTTACCGAACAGGACACTGTTAAGAAGAAAACTGACCCACCCAAAGGCAAGTACTATACAGGGACCGAAGAAAATAAGCTCCTGTGTGTACTCCAGACTCTTGTGCTACGCGATTGGCTAGCACAGCGATCCTCCCAACACAAGGTCGGCACGCGAGTGATACCCCTGGTGTTGCAAGCGTCCTTAGGCCTAGGTCACCGCGCTCCATCAGGCAGTAGGGGGACCCGTTCGTCCCTTGTGCTAGCACAGCGATCCTCCCAACACAAGGTCGGCACGCGAGTGATACCCCTGGTGTTGCAAGCGTCCATAGGCCTAGGTCACCGCGCTCCATCAGGCAGTAGGGGGACCCGTTCGTCCCTTGTGCTAGCACAGCGATCCTCCCAACACAAGGTCGGCACGCGAGTGATACCCCTGGTGTTGCAAGCGTCCATAGGCCTAGGTCACCGCGCTCCATCAGGCAGTAGGGGGACCCGTTCGTCCCTTGTGCTAGCACAGCGATCCTCCCAACACAAGGTCGGCACGCGAGTGATACCCCTGGTGTTGCAAGCGTCCATAGGCCTAGGTCACCGCGCTCCATCAGGCAGTAGGGGGACCCGTTCGTCCCTTGTGCTAGCACAGCGATCCTCCCAACACAAGGTCGGCACGCGAGTGATACCCCTGGTGTTGCAAGCGTCCATAGGCCTAGGTCACCGCGCTCCATCAGGCAGTAGGGGGACCCGTTCGTCCCTTGTGCTAGCACAGCGATCCTCCCAACACAAGGTCGGCACGCGAGTGATACCCCTGACCCCTGGTGTTGCAAGCGTCCATAGTCCTAGGTCACCGCGCTCCATCAGGCAGTAGGGGGACCCGTTCGTCCCTTGTACTAGCACAGCGATCCTCCCAACACAATGTCGGCACGCAAGTGATACCTCTGGTGTTGCAAGCGTCGCCTAGGTCACGGAGGTAGATAAAATGGAGTTTACTTAATTATTTGGCAATCAATATATAACGAAATTGCATATTTTATTGATAAGAGCATTCTGATATTTCAACATTTTTTATTTATTGAGATATTTTAAAGTAAAGGATAACATCGAGAGGAACACTGCATACGTCTGAGAAGAAATTCAAAGGCGTATAGTCGTGGTTGAGTAACGGCGATGGACTCGCCATCTGTCACGTTGGCACCTAATATACCTCTGGCGGAAAGTGGGTGTTGGGTATTAGCTATACACCTCTGCCTCTCCTTCGGGGACCCTTGTGGGAAGGCGTGAGGGTATATGTCCTCTGGAGGTGGGCGTTGTCATCCGCGACACAGTTTTTAACTTCTGCGGATGTCATCGTTACGTTTAAATGTTACCAAATAATATTTTATTATTTTTATTCTCCATCTTCTCCACAGGCAGGAGAAGAGGTCGCAGATCGGCAGGAAAGAATGAAACTTTGCCAGAAGAATCGTCGTTCCTTTGCGAGCCGAACCTTAGTACGGAGATTCTTGTTAAAGATTCCAGCTATTTTGAAAACTATTTCGAAGCTAATAAGAGGGATGGAGGTATGTATGAAGGGGAGAAGTTCCCACAGTACAAGCTCTGCTTAGTTTGGGACTAGGTCAATTTGTGTGGAATTGCCTATCTATATAAGTATGTATATCGTTGTCCAGTTCCTACAGTACAAGCTTTGCTTAGTTTGGGACTAGGTCAATTTGTGTGGAATTGCCTATCTATATAAGTATGTATATCGTTGTCCAGTTCCCACAGTACAAGCTTTGCTTAGTTTGGGACTAGGTCAATTTGTGTGGAATTGCCTATCTATATAAGTATGTATATCGTTGTCCAGTTCCCACAGTACAAGCTTTGCTTAGTTTGGGACTTGGTCAATTTGTGTGGCATTGCCTATCTATATAAGTATGTATATCGTTGTCCAGTTCCTACAGTACAAGCTCTGCTTAGTTTGGGACTAGGTCAATTTGTGTGGCATTGCCTATCTATATAAGTATGTATATCGTTGTCCAGTTCCTACAGTACAAGCTCTGCTTAGTTTGGGACTAGGTCAATTTGTGTGGAATTGCCTATCTATATAAGTATGTATATCGTTGTCCAGTTCCCACAGTACAAGCTCTGCTTAGTTTGGGACTAGGTCAATTTGTGTGGAATTGCCTATCTATATAAGTATGTATATCGTTGTCCAGTTCCCACAGTACAAGCTCTGGTTAGTTTGGGACTAGGTCAATTTGTGTGGAATTGCCTATCTATATAAGTATGTATATCGTTGTCCAGTTCCCACAGTACAAGCTCTGCTTAGTTTGGGACTAGGTCAATTTGTGTGGAATTGCCTGTCTATATAAGTATGTATATCGTTGTCCAGTTCCCACAGTACAAGCTTTGCTTAGTTTGGGACTAGGTCAATTTGTGTGGAATTGCCTATCTATATAAGTATGTATATCGTTGTCCAGTTCCCACAGTACAAGCTTAGGTTAGTTTGGGACTAGGTCAATTTGTGTGGAATTGCCTATCTATATAAGTATGTATATCGTTGTCCAGTTCCCACAGTACAAGCTTTGCTTAGTTTGGGACTAGGTCAATTTGTGTGGAATTGCCTATCTATATAAGTATGTATATCGTTGTCCAGTTCCCATAGTACAAGCTTTGCTTAGTTTGGGACTAGGTCAATTTGTGTGGAATTGCCTATCTATATAAGTATGTATATCGTTGTCCAGTTCCCACAGTACAAGCTTTTCTTAGTTCAACTGATAAGTTTCGTAACTGGTTGCACGTTTCGATCCCTCTTTTAATTCGTCTTTCATTATGTTTCTTTATCTGTGTTTATCATAGACAAACTGAGCTCGATAACAGAGCAAAAGTCAGATTCGGAAAGGAAAGTTGACCCCGAGAAGAAACCCAGACGCCGCCATTCAAATCGCAAGACTCGGAGGAAAAGAACGAAGCGATCCCCATCCAAGGATGCAGTTACTCCAAATAAGACTTGGAACAACCTGTATCAGGTGCAGAAGCGGATCGACGAGAACATTGGCAAGAATGTCAACGATCTCAGCAAGAAAGAGACCAACGTATCAGAAGACAAGGACGGCAATAGCGCATTCTCAGGTTCGTTCAAATGTACAGTGATTAGTCTAACCACTAGGTTTACGAAGAAGGGAAACATCGAGAGGAAACCTGCATACGTCTGAGAAGACATTCAAAGGCGTATGTATAGTCGTGCTGGAGTAACGGCGATGGACTCGCCACCTGTCACTGCACCTTAATACATCTCCGGCGGATAGTGGGTGTGTGGGTACCAGCTGTACACCTATCCCTTTTAGTGTCTGTGCGGATGACATTCGTTTTTAGTGGTAAGGATGAAGTAAGGCATGTTACGTTGGTTTGGGCATATATAGAGGATGAGTGACGAAAGATTGACGAAACAGAAATACAAAGCAGATGTGTGCAAGAAGAGGCAGAGGAAGTCAAGAGAGAGCGTGATGATATCTATGTATATTTTTTGGAACGAAGTTCCTTATCGCGCGTTGTGAAAGGGGGCTAGACGGAAAAAATTCTTACGAAAAGTTGTCACGACATTCTTACGAAAAGTTGTCACGACATTCTTACGAAAAGTTGTCACGACATTCTTACGTACGTAGGTTGGGTACGTAGGTTGGGTACGTAGGTTGCGTACGTAGGTTGGGTTAGGTAAAGGTTTGTTTGTTTATTTTTGTTTCTTGTCGTCACGTAGTCTGTTAGGTGAGATATGGCGGCGTTAATACAAATAGGTAGTTGTCTTACAGACTTCCTATTATTTGCTGTATATTTATAACCCCCGTGTGAGTGACGTGTGCTTCTTGAACTTCGTTCCATCCGGGTGTCCCTTGACACCTCTCGAGTTTTTTTTTTTTCCCTATTTCTTTTCTCTCTAACTTGGTTGCCTGGAAGAAATCGCTTCTGCGATAAGGCCGCCTATTTGTGCGAACTACATGTTGTTCTCTGTTTTTTTTTGTCATCCTATTTGTTTTTGTAGATGTGTGTGTACAATGAAGGATATTTTTACATACATACATATCATCACGCCAAGTCCCTAACGGGGTAGGCAGAGAGTATAGAGCGCCAGTTCTCTCTAGACTTACATACCTCTTTCGCTTCGTCCACATTCATCAGTCTCTTCATACATGCTCGTCGGTTTCGAGTACTCTTAACGTTCCCGTCCTTGAGAGTCCGATCTATTTGATCCAGGTAGTTGGAACGTGTTCCTCTGCCTCTTCTTGCACACACTTTTGCTTTGTACATCTGTTTCGTCAATCTTTCTTCACTCATCCTTTCTATGTGTCCAAACCAACGTAACATGCCTTTCTTCATCTTTACAATCACGCCCTCATTCACGCCAGTTGATTTGCGAATCTCTTCATTGCGGATTCGATCTAATATCGTTACTCCGCACATTTTTCGAAGAGATCGCATCTCAACTGCATTATTATTATTACTAGCGGCCCCGCCCAGCTTCGAGAAACATGATCGCAGCGCCACCTATCGGGTCCAATTGTGATGTAAGCTATCCTATCTTTTAAGTTGGATGAAACTGCACACGGTGTGCAAATTTCATTGGAATCGGTTAAGTAGTTTAGGAGTCCATTGAGGACAAACATTGTGACACGAGATTTATATATATAAAGATTATATTTTAGGTTACAACGTTATTGATAGACTGGAGAAAGTGAGTCTTAAGGACGATGTGTACATGGCGGGGGACTTCAACGAAGCTGATTTGGATAACGACATGTTTTACAGTTCTGATGGCTTCGACGACTTTGCCAATGATTCGTGAGTACAATACCTGTGTATTTTTATGTATAATATATATATATATATATCCTCACGCTTTCCCACAAGGGTCCCCGAAGGGGTAGGCAGTGGTGTATAGGTAATACCCACACACCCACTTTCCGCCGGAGGTATATTAGGTGCCAACGTGACAGATGGCGAGTCCATCGCCGTTACTCAAGCACGACTATACATACGCCTTTGAATTTCTTCTCAGACGTATGCAGGTTTCCTCTCGATGTTTCCCTTCACCGTAAAGCTCGTGGTGTGACTAATCACTGCACTTAAGTTCAGAAAAAACTCATTGGTACAGTCGGGATTCGAACTTGCGACCTTTGCGTCGCAGGCAACTGCTCGAACCACTCGGCCACCACGGCTTTTGTATTTTTAACACGCTTTTATTATCTTATATATAATATTGTTACGAGCTGGGGTTCGGGATAATTTAATGATAGCCGGTTGATGCACTTTAACGACACTTTATTCTATTACACTGAATAATTCCGGAAACTTGTACGATAAATCAGTACACTATAACTATAGCACTATTCACTATAACACAGTACTAGTAAAACACAGTAAACACTAGACACTGAAACACTTCACTAACACTGTACACTCACTATAGTCACTGATAAAACACTTGTGATCACTCGCACTGAACTCAACGGACTGAACTGACTCTCTCAACTCAATGCCCATCGGGTACCGCCTTATATATGGCACCGGCACGATATACTAGAATTCAGTGGAAGGCTCTAGACCGCCATTAAGATGTTCGTTGAATTGCCGTGGGAATGCATCCGCAGAACAATGGCCGGGCGACGTAAACAAGTTGTTTACGTCCTTTCTTAATTGCATCCTTTTGTCTATATTTCCGGCTAAGTGTTGTTGTTTGGCATGGCTTTCACACGGCAAGGCCTCCAGAACCTTCCGTCGTAACACTGCCCCCTCCTTAGACATGCTCGTCCCGAGCATCGTTAAACCCATGGTAGCGCGCCAATCTATCGACGTGGACGACCTTCGGAGCTCCTCGTGGTCCCTTTTGTATCCGGTATATCACATCGATGATCCTAGTGACAACCCGGTAGGGTCCATCCCATCTTGCTCGTAGCTTCGTAGATACTCCTTTCTTCCGTACTGGATGGTGAAGCCACACCAGGGATACCCTGCCGAATCCAGGATTGTTGATGTTTCCGTCATAGCGCGTCTTCATCTTTTCAGACTTCTGTTGACCGAATTGCCTCTTGTGGCCGCAGAAGCCGTTCATTCTCATGCGCCCGTCACCCGCATAATCCGTCACAGAAATTGGAGAGTTCGGTATTGTTGGGGCTCCTCCAAAACCAGCAAGCCTCCTCGTTGTCCTGGCCTCTATCATGGTCCTGTCTAGACTTGCTCTATCTGGACAATTAAACTGCAGGTAGCCCTTTTCTTTGACTGCCGTAATTTCTTTTCCAACATGAACAGTCAGCTCCTTAAAATGATGGGTTTGTTCCTCTTTATCATGCTTCAGTTGCTCCTGAAGCTGTCGTGTCTGCTCTTCCTGACTTTGCACTTGCTCTTCTTGAGGTTGCACTTGCTCTTCCTGACTTTGCACTTGTTCTACCTGACGTCGCACTTGCTCTTCCTGAAGTTGCCCTTGCTCTTCCTGACGTCGCACTTGATCTTCCCGAAGTTGTACTTGCTCTTCCTGAAGTCGCACTTGCTCTTCCTGACGTCGCACTTGCACTTCCTTATCGCACTTCAGCAGCTCTAGAAGCTGTTGTGTCTGCTCTTCCTGACGTCGCCAATACTCTTCCTGACGTCGAGCCATCTTCTGCAGCAAGGCTATGACTGCAGCTACGTCCATGGTAGCCGGAACTTGAGGATTCGTTGGCGGTGCATTCCCAGCATCGCCAGTGGCCGTCGGCTCCGCAGCCTGCTGCTCTTGCTGCATTTCTTGGGTTGGACCCGGAGTGTCGTCTTTTGGTAGAACCGGCATAATTATCCCTCACTTCTGACACCAATTGTTACGAGCTGGGGTTCGGGATAATTTAATGATAGCCGGTTGATGCACTTTAACGACACTTTATTCTATTACACTGAATAATTCCGGAAACTTGTACGATAAATCAGTACACTATAACTATAGCACTATTCACTATAACACAGTACTAGTAAAACACAGTAAACACTAGACACTGAAACACTTCACTAACACTGTACACTCACTATAGTCACTGATAAAACACTTGTGATCACTCGCACTGAACTCAACGGACTGAACTGACTCTCTCAACTCAATGCCCATCGGGTACCGCCTTATATATGGCACCGGCACGATATACTAGAATTCAGTGGAAGGCTCTAGACCGCCATTAAGATGTTCGTTGAATTGCCGTGGGAATGCATCCGCAGAACAATGGCCGGGCGACGTAAACAAGTTGTTTACGTCCTTTCTTAATTGCATCCTTTTGTCTATATTTCCGGCTAAGTGTTGTTGTTTGGCATGGCTTTCACACGGCAAGGCCTCCAGAACCTTCCGTCGTAACAATATATATATATTATATATTATATTCATACTGTTGTTTAAGAGAGGTACGGCATAACGGGTTTCCCGTTCGTATTTGTATCAGCCCGCCTGGGGCAGGACCTCCACCTTATAGAAGGCCGTAGCCAAATAACACTATTGTTTGTGTTGTGTTCCTGTGCGGTGAATAAGGTTTACAATAATGAGCTCCTTGGGGAAGGGGGAGGATTTTTATATTGTGTTAGCAGCAGAGGGATTAGTCCCATTGTGCGGCCAACACAGTATAACTCTCCGAACACAGAGTGGCAACGCGCAAGTGATACTTCGCGTAAATAGGCTACGTTAACCGTTTTCAATCAGGTTGGCCCGTATGCATGTTTGCCACTCTAGTTGTATAAAAAAAAATGCGTCTCCAGGACATCGGAGCCTGACGACTCGGGAGACGAGGTCTACGGCTGCCTACCGCCGGAGCCAAGGTTCGGGAATGTGGAGTACAAGTTGCAATTGGTGTCTTTATGCGAGAGGAGGTTCCAGCATCTAGTGACGCAGGTGAGGTCAAGAGCCAGTGGCGCTATGTGGCCAACTATTGGCCAATCATCTTTATCTACATCCTCACGCCTTCCCACAAGACTCCCCGAAGGGATAGGCAGAGGTGTATAGGTAATACCCACACACCCACTTTCCGCCAGAGGTATATTAGGTGCCAACGTGACAGATGTGTGTGTTCAGCTCAAGTGGCGCCTGGTGTCAGGCGGCGGGCGCGCCGTGTACGTGTGTGTGTGTGTGTGTGTGTGCAGCTCAAGTGGCGCCTGGTGTCAGGCGGCGGGCGCGCCGTGTACGTGTGTGTGTGTGTGTGTGCAGCTCAAGTGGCGCCTGGTGTCAGGCGGCGGGCGCGCCGTGTACGTGTGTGTGTGTGTGTGTGCAGCTCAAGTGGCGCCTGGTGTCAGGCGGCGGGCGCGCCGTGTACGTGTGTGTGTGTGTGTGTGCAGCTCAAGTGGCGCCTGGTGTCAGGCGGCGGGCGCGCCGTGTACGTGTGTGTGTGTGTGTGTGCAGCTCAAGTGGCGCCTGGTGTCAGGCGGCGGGCGCGCCGTGTACGTGTGTGTGTGTGTGTGTGCAGCTCAAGTGGCGCCTGGTGTCAGGCGGCGGGCGCGCCGTGTACGTGTGTGTGTGTGTGTGTGCAGCTCAAGTGGCGCCTGGTGTCAGGCGGCGGGCGCGCCGTGTACGTGTGTGTGTGTGTGTGCAGCTCAAGTGGCGCCTGGTGTCAGGCGGCGGGCGCGCCGTGTACGTGTGTGTGTGTGTGTGTGCAGCTCAAGTGGCGCCTGGTGTCAGGCGGCGGGCGCGCCGTGTACGTGTGTGTGTGTGTGTGCAGCTCAAGTGGCGCCTGGTGTCAGGCGGCGGGCGCGCCGTGTACGTGTGTGTGTGTGTGTGTGCAGCTCAAGTGGCGCCTGGTGTCAGGCGGCGGGCGCGCCGTGTACGTGCTAGGCGTGCGCGACTGCGGCGCCCTGGTGGGGCTCCGGCCGCGTGCGCTGCGTGCGTCGCTGTGTGCGCTGCGGCGCATGGCGGCCGTGCTGCCCGCCGCGCTGGGCCGCGTCACGGCGCGCCGCGTGGCGCCGGGCCGGGCCGTGGCCGAGGTCACCGTGCGCAGGGTAAGGGGGGGTGGCTGGTGGGGCGGGGAATGGGGGGGGACATCACTCATAGATTGGGGGGTCTTGGGCAGAGATAGGCTGGGCAATAGCAGCTGGTCTGACTGATGTCACCGAGCGCAGGGTAAGGGGGGGCGGCTGGTGGAGCGGGTGGAGGGGGGGGGGGGGCAACGACAGCTGGGCTGGCTGATGTCACAGTGTAGTGTACGTGAGGGAGATCTTGGGCATGGATGCGCTGGGCAATAGCAGCTGGTCTGACTGATGTCACCGAGTGCAGGGTAAGGGGGGGCAAAAGCTGGGCTGGCTGCTGTCGCCGTGTAATGGGAATATGGAGTGGGGACTGTTGGATTGGTAGGGTTTTGGTAATAACAGCTGGTCTGGCTGCTGTCACAATGTAGTGTACGTGGAATGACTCTTGGATTGGGGAGGGGGATGCTTTTAGTCAGGGTATGCTGCAATGCAACAACAGCTGGGCTTAACCCAGTAAGTTGGGGTTGGGTTGGTTGCAATGTATATTGGGGCGGTGACCGCCGAGATGGTGGGGGTCATGGGCAGGATATGCTAGTCAACAGCAGCAGTGTAGTGCAGTGTCACCGAGTGTAGTGTACGTGGGGGCGGCTGTTGGATTGGGGGGGGGGTCTTGAGCTGGGAATGATCTGGGCAGTAACAGCTGAGCTGACTGCTGTCAGACCACTAGTCTCTCTTCTACAACCTGGTAGCCCAGATGGCCTTATAGTGTTGTTGTAGTGGTGTTGTCAATATATCCTAGTGACGATGCAATACAACAAATAGCTCCAAAGATGACACAATGACGACATTAATAAATTACGTAGATTTTACATGTATAACTTTGTCGTTACAGAAGAAAAAGACTAGATAAAGGAATAATATTAGTATTTTATTATCTTTCTTTCATTGTGTCACACTGTCCCATTTTCTGTGACATAAGCATTCGGCCTGATGGTAAGCGGTCACCGCTTCAGCAGGGGTATCTATCGCGCGCACACGACCCTAAACGTTGTGTTAAGAATAATGTTTCCTTTATAGTTAGCCGACCCCAAACAGAGTGTGGAGCTGAGGGTAGCTGTGATGGGCGCGAACGAAGCTGGCAAATCTACACTTATTGGAGTTTTGACGCAAGGTAACTGAAAGTCCCTCACGCTAGGCAGAGAGAGTAGAGCGCCAGTCCTCTCTAGACTTACAGACCTACATACATATCATCACGCCGAGTCCCTCACGCTAGGCAGAGAGAGTAGAGCGCCAGTCCTCTAGACTTACAGACCTACATACATATCATCACGCCGAGCCCCTCACGCTAGGCAGAGAGAGTAGAGCGCCAGTCCTCTAGACTTACACACCTACATACATATCATCACGCCGAGCCCCTCACGCTAGGCAGAGAGAGTAGAGCGCCAGTCCTCTCTAGACTTACAGACCTACATACATATCATCACGCCGAGCCCCTCACGCTAGGCAGAGAGAGTAGAGCGCCAGTCCTCTCTAGACTTACAGACCTACATACATATCATCACGCCGAGCCCCTCACGCTAGGCAGAGAGAGTAGAGCGCCAGTCCTCTAGACTTACACACCTACATACATATCATCACGCCGAGCCCCTCACGCTAGGCAGAGAGAGTAGAGCGCCAGTCCTCTAGACTTACAAACCTACATACATATCATCACGCCGAGCCCCTCACGCTAGGCAGAGAGAGTAGAGCGCCAGCCCTCTCTAGACTTACACACCTACATACATATCATCACGCCGAGTCCCTCACGCTAGGCAGAGAGAGTAGAGCGCCAGTCCTCTAGACTTACACACCTACATACATATCATCACGCCGAGCCCCTCACGCTAGGCAGAGAGAGCAGAGCGCCAGTCCTCTCTAGACTTACAGACCTACATACATATCATCACGCCGAGCCCCTCACGCTAGGCAGAGAGAATAGAGCGCCAGTCCTCTAGACTTACACACCTACATACATATCATCACGCCGAGCCCCTCACGCTAGGCAGAGAGAGTAGAGCGCCAGCCCTCTCTAGACTTACACACCTACATACATATCATCACGTCGAGCCCCTCACGCTAGGCAGAGAGAGTAGAGCGCCAGTCCGCTCTAGACTTACAGACCTACATACATATCATCACGCCGAGCCCCTCACGCTAGGCAGAGAGAGTAGAGCGCCAGTCCTCTCTAGACTTACAGACCTACATACATATCATCACGCCGAGCCCCTCACGCTAGGCAGAGAGAGTAGAGCGCCAGTCCTCTAGACTTACACACCTACATACATATCATCACGCCGAGCCCCTCACGCTAGGCAGAGAGAGTAGAGCGCCAGTCCTCTCTAGACTTACAGACCATAAATCGTTTTGCAGGTGAGTTGGACAACGGCAGAGGGAGTGCCCGTCTGAACATGTTTCGTCATCTTCACGAGGTCAAGAGTGGCAGGACCTCGTCTCTCAGTCACGAGATCCTCGGATTTGATGTCCAGGTAACTTGTTTCATTGGTTTGTTTATAGAGCCGACATATATTCCTAAATATACATTAACGGCCCACCTGATGGGAAGCGGTTACCGCAGGCTATTTACGCACACGATACCGAAGTATCACTTGCGCGTTGCCACTCTGTGCTCGGAGCGGTATACTGTGTCGGCAGCGATGGGACTAATCGACTGCTGTCAACACACTATAACAATCCTCCCCCCTCCCCAAGGATCTCATTATTGTAAACCTTATTCACCGCGTAGGAACACAACACAAACAATAGTGTTATTTGTCTACGGCCTTCTATAAGGTGGAGGTCCTGCCCCAGGCGGGCAGATACAAATACGAATGAGAAACCCGTTATGCCCTGCCTCTCTTTTTTGAAAGTTCCCGGAACTCACGCTACGAGAGTGAAAAAAAACATAAATAATAATAATAATGACGCCAGAGACGTATACCATTCCCATCGACCTCGCCACCAGGGCAACGTGGTGAACTACGGATGCTCAGAGCTGATGACGGCCGAGCGCATCGGCGAGCGCAGCGCCAAGCTGGTCTCGTTCCTGGACCTGGCCGGCCACAGCAAGTACCAGCGGACCACTCTCCACGGCCTCACCGGCTACTCGCCACACTACGCCATGCTCGTGGTGAGTACCATTTATATGGACATGTTTATAGGCACCAAATTATTATCGTTTATATAGATGACATGCTTATAGGCAGAAAACGATTATTGAAGTTATACTTCTTTAGGCGCGTTATGAAAAAATGATGAGAGTGAAATTTTAAGATGCGCGCGCACCTGTGACACAAAATTAACAGTATGAAGCCGTCTGCTTAACCGCTCATTAAGTCTCGAAAAACAGTGCCATCTAGTGTTTAATTTATGAACTACATCATTAAAAACAAATATACAAAGTGCAAGCTAAGCGTAAGTTAATATTTATTTGATATTTCAACAGATGGCGCTAGTTATGAATTATTTGCTGTTCATGCTTAAATAAATTTCACGTAGGTCCATTCATCATCAACATATTTAGTCATTTTATTCACTGTATTCATCCACTGTTGGTTCCATTCCCAACAGTGGTTGAAGACAGTGTTATTTGTGTGTGAATGCTAAATTAAATGAAAACTAGATAACTAATAATATATATCCTCACGCCTTCCCAGAAGGGTCCCCGTAGGGGTAGGCAGAGGTGTATAGGTAGACCCACGAGTCACGTGACATGGCGAGTCCATCGCCGTTACTCAAGTACGACTATAATGCTAATTTAAATTTAAATGTAAATTTTTTTTTATTATCTCGTTCTAACTGCTTACCCTGTGAGTGATTTGGCGTGATGATATGTATGTATGTATGTCTATTGTAATTTTTTATTGTAATTAATTATTTGCATGCAATTAAAAACTATTTTTTAATGATGCCAAAGAAGTATAACTTCTCACGCGCGTACATAAGTACACGGGTTTTTCTTTTATATAGACGACATGTTTATAGGCAGCAAACGATTATCTTTTATATAGACGACATGTTTATAGGCAGCAAACGATTATCTTTTATATAGGTGACATGTTTATAGGCAGCAAACGATTATCTTTTATATAGACGACATGTTTATAGGCAGCAAACGATTATCTTTTATATAGACGACATGTTTATAGGCAGCAAACGATTATCTTTTTATATAGACGACATGTTTATAGGCAGCAAACGATTATCTTTTATATAGGTGACATGTTTATAGGCAGCAAACGATTATCTTTTATATAGACGACATGTTTATAGGCAGCAAACGATTATCTTTTATATAGACGACATGTTTATAGGCAGCAAACGATTATCTTTTATATAGACGACATGTTTATAGGCAGCAAACGGTTATCTTTTATATAGACGACATGTTTATAGGCAGCAAACGATTATCTTTTATATAGACGACATGTTTATAGGCAGCAAACGATTATCTTTTATATAGACGACATGTTTATAGGCAGCAAACGGTTATCTTTTATATAGACGACATGTTTATAGGCAGCAAACGATTATCTTTTATATAGACGACATGTTTATAGGCAGCAAACGATTATCTTTTATATAGACGACATGTTTATAGGCAGCAAACGATTATCTTTTATATAGACGACATGCTTATAGGCAGCAAACGATTATCTTTTATATAGACGACATGTTTATAGGCAGCAAACGATTATCTTTTATATAGACGACATGTTTATAGGCAGCAAACGGTTATCTTTTATATAGACGACATGTTTATAGGCAGCAAACGATTATCTTTTATATAGACGACATGTTTATAGGCAGCAAACGATTATCTTTTATATAGACGACATGTTTATAGGCAGCAAACGGTTATCTTTTATATAGACGACATGTTTATAGGCAGCAAACGATTATCTTTTATATAGACGACATGTTTATAGGCAGCAAACGATTATCTTTTATATAGACGACATGTTTATAGGCAGCAAACGGTTATCTTTTATATAGACGACATGTTTATAGGCAGCAAACGATTATCTTTTATATAGACGACATGTTTATAGGCAGCAAACGATTATCTTTTATATAGACGACATGTTTATAGGCAGCAAACGATTATCTTTTATATAGACGACATGCTTATAGGCAGCAAACGATTATCTTTTATATAGACGACATGTTTATAGGCAGCAAACGATTATCTTTTATATAGACGACATGTTTATAGGCAGCAAACGGTTATCTTTTATATAGACGACATGTTTATAGGCAGCAAACGATTATCTTTTATATAGACGACATGTTTATAGGCAGCAAACGATTATCTTTTATATAGACGACATGTTTATAGGCAGCAAACGATTATCTTTTATATAGACGACATGTTTATAGGCAGCAAACGATTATCTTTTATATAGACGACATGTTTATAGGCACCAAATGATTACCGTTTATATAGACGACATGTTTATAAGCAGCAATTTAATAGCGTTTATACAGACATGTTTATTTATAGCGAGCAAATTAATACCGTTTATATAGACGAAGCTTCGCCCGGGTGTAAAAAATAAATTTACTGAAACACGATCGCAGCGCCACCTATCGTGTCCAATTGTGAATCTAAACCATTCTCGAGTCCATCTGAAGACACACAGAAAATTTAGGGGAGTTTTAGAGTCCGTTTAGGAGGATTTCAGTGACGTGTTTAGTTTGATCCAACATAAAAGATAGGATAGCTTACATCACAATTGGACCTGATAGGTGCCGCTGCGATCGTGTTTCAGGAAGTTTATATTTTCACCCGGGCGAAGCTGGGCGGGACAGCTAGTATTGTATAACTTGAGGTATTATTCAGTATTAAACGACATTTGACGTATATTCCTTTTGTATTTTGACGGCCGTCTGGTCTAGTGGTTAGAGCTCCTGACTGCGAAACTTGAGGTCGCGGGTTCTCGCGGGAGCTCATTATTGTAAACCTTATTCACCGCGCAGGAACACAACACAAACAATAGTGTTATTTGGCTACGGCCTTCTATAAGGTGGAGGTCCTGCCCCAGGCGGGCAGATACAAATACGAACGGGAAACGGAACGGAAATCCTCGTTATGCCCTCTCTTTACTCTATACCTCTCTTTACCTCCTTACCCGGGTCCATTCCTCGCAGATATCTGCCACCGGCGGCATAACGGGCATCACCGAGGAGCACATCTCCGTGCTGACGGCGCTGGAGCTGCCCTTCTTCGCGGTCGTCTCCAAGTGGGAGCTGGCGCCCGCCGCGCTGCCCGCGCTCATGAGGAGGCTGGCTGCGGCCTTGGCGCCTGCGGGCAAGGTGGGCTGGGGCTGGTGGGAGGCTGGTGGGGGGCTGGTGGGAGGCTGATGGGAGGCTGGTGGGGGGCTGATGGGAGGCTGATGGGAGGCTGGTGGGGGGCTGATGGGAGGCTGGTGGGGGGCCGGTGGGGGGCTGATGGGAGGCTGGTGGGGGGCTGATGGGAGGCTGGTGGGGGGCTGATGGGAGGCTGGTGGGGGGCTGATGGGAGGCTGGTGAGCTGGCGCCCGCCGCGCTGCCCGCGCTCATGAGGAGGCTGGCTGCGGCCTTGGCGCCTGCGGGCAAGGTGGGCTGGGGCTGGTGGGAGGCTGGTGGGGGGCTGGTGGGAGGCTGATGGGAGGCTGGTGGGGGGCTGATGGGAGGCTGATGGGAGGCTGGTGGGGGGCTGATGGGAGGCTGGTGGGGGGCCGGTGGGGGGCTGATGGGAGGCTGGTGGGGGGCTGATGGGAGGCTGGTGGGGGGCTGATGGGAGGCTGGTGGGGGGCTGATGGGAGGCTGGTGAGCTGGCGCCCGCCGCGCTGCCCGCGCTCATGAGGAGGCTGGCTGCGGCCTTGGCGCCTGCGGGCAAGGTGGGCTGGGGCTGGTGGGAGGCTGGTGGGGGGCTGATGGGAGGCTGGTGGGGGGCCGGTGGGGGGCTGATGGGAGGCTGGTGGGGGGCTGATGGGAGGCTGGTGGGGGGCTGATGGGAGGCTGGTGAGCTGGCGCCCGCCGCGCTGCCCGCGCTCATGAGGAGGCTGGCTGCGGCCTTGGCGCCTGCGGGCAAGGTGGGCTGGGGCTGGTGGCCGGGTAGTGGGATGATTGTGGGTGGGTAGTGGGCTGCTGGTAGGCGAGCAGTGGGCTGGTGGCCGGGTAGTGGGATGATTGTGGGCGGGTAGTAGGCTGCTGGTAGGCGAGCAGTGGGCTGGTGGCCGGGTAGTGGGATGATTGTGGGCGGGTAGTGGGCTGCTGGTAGGCGAGCAGTGGGCTGGTGGCCGGGTAGTGGGATGATTGTGGGCGAGTAGTGGGCTGCTGGTAGGCGAGCAGTGGGCTGGTGGCCGGGTAGTGGGATGATTGTGGGCGGGTAGTGGGATGCTGGTGGGCGGGTAGAGGCTTCCATTTTGAGGACTCTTGTGGGAAGGCGTGAGGAAATAATATATACATAACTTTCAGTAACATTTTTATTAATATGCCTACGTCTTGTTGCAGAAACCCTTGTTGATAACGGATGAAAACATGGCAAGGAACTGCGTTGCGCCCGCGCAGAGGATACTGGACTCCATCGACAAGGACTCCGACCAAGAGGACGATGGGTATTAACTTTCGACAATATTATTTTTTTCACCAGTTGTGGAATTTAACTAAAAAGTTATTATTAAATTTCTTACAATGAAAGTAGTCTAAGTTACTCCTTATTACATC
Source organism: Drepana falcataria (assembly GCA_945859725.1). Lineage (NCBI taxonomy): Eukaryota > Metazoa > Arthropoda > Insecta > Lepidoptera > Drepanidae > Drepana > Drepana falcataria. The sequence continues at coordinate 4,644,324 of OX243951.1, read as the reverse complement.
AGTCAGCTATCTGCCAGTGATAGTCCCGTCAAAATCGGTCCAGTCGTTTCAGAGGTTTCAGAGACGTTTCAGAACAAACAGACCGACAGACAATTTTTTTAAATGTGATTTTGCTGTGTTCAATATTATAATATAAATGAGAGAAAGAAATATACTATATAGATAGGAAAGTGTTTAGTATCCGGCTCGAAGGACCAATGTTTAGTACCGAGAAGGTACTTGGTAGAACTGTATGTGAATCACTAAAGGGTAAAATAAAACGATTTGTATTCCTGATCTGAGCCGGTATAATATAGAAATAAACGCCGTCTACCACAATGTTCTATGTGAAGCTTCCTATAGCGCGTTATACAATGTAAGGTAGCGCCATCTAGTGGTGGTGGCGTGTAACTTAATATTAATTGTGTTATACAATGAAAGGTAGCGCCACCTAGTGGTGGTAGCGTGTAACTTAATATTAATTGTGTTATACAATGAAAGGTAGCGCCACCTAGTGGTGGTAGCGTGTAACTTAATATTAATTGTGCTATACAATGAAAGGTAGCGCCACCTAGTGGTGGTGGTGTGTAACTTAATATTAATTGTGTTTTAACTATTTGGTATGGGTTGCGTGAACAGAAAGGACAGCAAGTCACTGGAAAATACAGAGTACTTACATGAACATGAAGGTCTCGCACTGCGTGGTTCCAAAGGAGTTTCCTTCCGCGAACGCTCAGGCTGTGGAATGAGCTCCCCGTTGAGGTTTTCCCTGGAGAGTACAGCATGGAGTTCTTCAAGAAGGGTGTGGATAGATTCCTGCAGGGTCGTCACGCGACTGATACCCCCGGTGTTGCAAGCGTCCATAGGCGGCGGTAACCGCTTACCATCGGGGGAACCGCATGCTTGTTTGCCACCAAAGTCGTTTTTCTTGAGTGGTATTCGATTTCTGGAATCGCCGGCGTGGTTACTTGTTCTGGTATTCCCGGTGCGACGATGAAAGTCCATCGAGACGTGAGAGGATGCGATTTTAGCGGTTCCCGTATCTCGCGACCCGACCCGAGAATCCTACCGACTGCGCCAATTACGTATTCCGACGCGGGAGGACTAAAAAAAAACAATTTACTTATTTGAGAGCCGTGGTGGCCGAGTGGTTCGAGCAGTTGCCTGCGACGCAAAGGTCGCAAGTTCCAATCCCGACTGTACCAATGAGTTTTTCTGAACTTAAGTACAGTGATTAGTCACACCACGAGCTTTACGGTGAAGCAGACTTCTGCTTCTGAGCAGACATTCAAAGGCGTATGTATAGTCGTGCTTGAGTAACGGCGATGGACTCGCCATCTGTCACGTTGGCACCTAATATATCTCTGGCGGAAAGTGGGTGTGTGGGTATTACCTATACACCTCTGCCTACCCATAGAATTTAGTTCTAGAATTTAATTAATTAAGAAATTACAATCTATTAGACTGACGACAATCGAGGTTAGAATTGAAGTGAAGTGCGGGGTCGCGCGGTCTCAGGTCCGCGGGGCCTCGAGTTACAGATACAGTGATTCCCTCATTTCGCAATATGTTCCACGAATGCATGCAATCGGCGCGTGATCCTGTGTCAGCTATATACCAGAATTAGATACAGTACTGATGACAATATTTGTGTCACTTGTTTAATTTGTCTAATTTGTGAATGTGAGAACATTGTAGGCTTTGTAGATTCTTAGATCTTGCTAACATTGTTATAATTATCTTGTTTTATGTATGCTTTGTATAGTAAGCAACGACCTATTGTCGGGCCTACGTTGTTCCCCCATACTTGGGTACTATTGCTGTAACGAAAAAAATATTGTATATGCCTAATGATTTGAAAAGAGTAACCATGGAGTTTCTTGCCGGTTCTTCTCCATGGAAGCGACCAACCCGAACCGTGCTTCTTTTTCGACGTTTTATAAGTGCCCACCTGGGCCTATGTGAAATAAAAAGATTTTGATTTTGATTTTTGATTTTGACGTAGGATGTAACAACCGTACATCCAAATGCATTTAGAAAAAGCTGTTATTTTAATATTGCAATCTATACCAATCTCGAATCTACCTGAGGACACACAGAAGAACGACTTCGCCCGGGGGAAAAAATTATACTTCCTAAAAAACGATCGCAGCGCCACCTATCGGGTCCAATTGTGATGTAAGCTATCCTATCTTTCAAGTTGATCAAAATCGGTTTAGTAGTTTAGGAGCCCATCGCGGACAAACAACGTGACACGTAATTTTTATATATACTAGCTTATGCCCGCGGCTTCGCCCGCGTGGAGTTCAGAATCAAAATCTTTTTATTTCACATAGGCCCAGGTGGGCACTTTAAAACGTCGAAAAAGAAGCACGAAAAGGTAGCTTCGTTCGTAGCTAAGTTTTTTTTTTTTTTTTTTTTTGTATGGTGTCTCGTAGCGTGAGTTCCGGGAACTTTTGCTACTTAACCGGACAAAGGCGAGACCTAGGCCTCCAGCCAGGCACTTTAATACTAAGCAACACAGCTAAGGGCACCCCCTGTGGGGTACGGACCTCGGCTTAGGGCGTTGCTGGTTCGCGAGCAAGGGAGCTGGGCTGGTCTGGTATTTTTTATTATTATTTGGTTATTAGGGGCAGGGGGTTTGCGCTACTGGCTCGGCTCGGGCCGGCACTTGCGAGAGTCTGGGGGGAGCGTTACGGCTTATTCGCGTCGAGCCTCGCCGGCGAGGACGGAACAGTGGTCGGTTTTGTGTCGTGTGGTTTGTGTGTCGTCGGGCGTCCTGGAGGACCGTTATGTCGTCATCCGGTTCGATGACGGCATGTTTTGGGCGCCTTATTTTTGATATAAGGGAGGGAGTGTATCGGGCGGCCGATACTACGAGGGGGTTGGGATGTTTTTCAGCAGAATCGAAATGACGTTTCGACAGTTTCTTCATGAACTGTTTGATTGTGGGGACTTTTAGGTCAACGTGAAGTTGACTGTTTCTCATGTACCACGGGGCACCTGTGGCTCTCCGGAGGAACCGGCTTTGGAGCACTTGAAGGGGGTGGAGTACAGACTTTTTGGATTGTGCGAACACAACACACGCGTAAGTCATGATCGGTCTGATGCACGTCAAGTAAATCCTCACCTTGGATTTCAATGAGAGTTTACTCTTTGAATTTAGCATACAATGAAGTTTACCTAGCGCGAAAGCAGCTCGCGCGCGTACCGCTTTTGCGTGGTGACGGAAGGTAAGCTTACGATCGAGTGTCACTCCCAGGTATTTGGCCTTGTCTTCCCATGGAATGGGATTGCCGAAGAGCTTTATGGGATTGGTCCGGAGGGCATACTTGCCTTTCCAAAAGAGGACAGCTGCGCTTTTTGAGGGGTTCACTTCAATTCTCCATTTCCGGAACCATCGCCCTAGGGCGTCGGCCGCGGTCTGGAGGTTGTCGCGAATCGCCTCGGGGGTTAAGCCCCTGCAGTAAATGGCCGTGTCGTCGGCGAACAGTGCGCTTTTGACATTTCTTAAGGGGGGGAAATCGCTCGTATATAGCGTGAAAAGAAGAGGGGAGAGCACCGAGCCTTGCGGGACTCCTGCTCGTATGGGACGAGGGGAAGAGAGTGTGCCCTCCACTCTGTAGCGGAAGGAACGATTCGACAAAAAGTCCCGTACTATGCGTACGAGACGGTCCGGCACGCCCAGCTGGTACAGCTTGTATATTAAGCCGTTGTGCCAGACCTTGTCGAATGCCTTCGCCACGTCGAAGAGGAGCATACCCGTGGGATATCCGCGTTGGAAGCCGCTACTGACGTCTTCCACAATACGGTGGACTTGTTGGACACACGAGTGTTTGGTTCGAAAACCGAATTGTTCGTCTGGAATGACTTTTTCAGAGTCAGCAAAACTCTTTAATCTACTATAAACAAGTCTCTCGTATATTTTGCCGAGAACGGTGAGGATCGTAGCTAAGTTCGAAAAAGTAGCTTATATATTTTCCTGCTAGAATCGGTTCAGCCGCTATGCCGTGAAAGAGCAACATACTTTATAATATTAGAACTTTGAATTTTCGGGATAAAGAAAGAAAATTAGCCTATGTCCTTTTCCTAGGTATAAGCTATGACCATTTCAACTTTCGGTTCAGCCGTTTGGCCGTGAAAGAACCGCAAACATCCGAACATCCAAACTTACAAAGTTTCACATTTATAATATGTAACAGTAACCTGGCGAACCCTAGTTCTGATGATATAAAATATTTATTGAAAGTATATAAACGTAGATTTTAAGTACTTTTATATCCAGGTGTTCTCACGGAGTAACATAGTCGCTGTGCGACAAAAAACTATTAATAAATTGAAAAAAAAACAATTTTTTTTTTATGCAACAAGATTAGCAAACAAGCATACGGCCCACCTGATGGGAAACGGTTACCGCAGCCTATTTACGCTCACGATACCGAAATATCACTTGCGTGTTGCCACTCTGTGTTTGGAGAGTTACAGTGTGTTGGCAGCATAATGGGTTTAATCCCTCTGCTTCCAACACAATGTAACAATCCTCCCCCCTCCCCAAGGAGCTCATTACTGGAAACCTTATTCACCGCGTAGGAACAGAACACAAAAAAATGCGTTATTTGGCTACGGACTTCTATAAGGTGGAGGTCCTGCCCCAGGCGGGCAGATACAAATTCGAACGGGAAACCCGTTATGGCCTACCTCTCTCCCCTATATCTTTTTGTGATAGGCTTTTTATAAGTTTATCTTTATGTGCCCAGCCCCCAGTGTGACCACATCCCAGTATTCCCGGTGAGCAGTGTGCGAGGCAACGGCCTCAACGCCCTGCACGCCTACCTGCTGGCGCTGCAGCCGCGCGACCTGGATGTGCAGCGGGACCTGGAGGAGGTAGGGCTACCCCCTCCTATTTATCCCATACCCTACCTCATTTTCTAGAAAAGTTTCCCCCCCTTCAATTAGGGGCCATTTTGACACTAGACCTGTGAAAGCTAGGTCTCTCCCAACCCTTTAATAAGGGAAATTCTAGTAAAGAAAAGAAAATTTAAGGTGGGGAACCTTAAATTAGAGGCAATCTTGACACTAGATCTGTGAAATATAGGTCTATATCCCCCTTTAATAAGGGATAATTTCTAGAAAAGAAGGTCTCCCCCCTTTAATGATCAATTTCGACACGAGATCTGTGAAAGCTAGGTCTATCCCCTTTAATAAGGATCAATTCTTCTCAGACGTATGCAGGTTTCCTCTCGATGTTTCCCTTCACCGTAAAGCTCGTGGTGTGCCTCACTGTAATTAAATGTAGAAAAACTCCTCAATCCAGTCGGGATTGGAACTCGCGCCGTTTGCGTGGCAGGCGGGTGCTGTGACCTCTCGGCCACGCCGCCTCCTCTTGTCCTGACGTATAAGTGGTATGGTATCGCAGTGCAGGCGCAACACAGGTTTCCTCTCGATGTTTCCCTTCACCGTAAAGCTCGTGGTGTGACTAATCACTGTACTGTACCTACCACAGATATATTCATTGTTACAGTCCACCAACCATTCGACCAACACCGCTATAATAGATAATTTTTACTTATCTTATGTGTTATCTTCAGGACACTTGCGAGTTCCAAATAGACGAGATATTCCATGTCGGGGACAGCTCGGCCCCCGTCGTGGGAGGCCTACTGACCCGCGGACACATACGGGAGGGGGACCAACTCATCATCGGTAACTACATTTATTATCTATACAGATGAATAAGCTTGGAGTCTGTTTGTAATATTAGATAACCACTTTTTACTAAATGCATATGGATGTATACACGGTACATATACCAAAATATATATAATTTTAAATTTCTGTCTGTCTGTCTGTCTGACCGATTTTGTCGGGACTTTCGCTGAATGATATCTGATTTAAGAAGGAGTAACTTAGGATACTTTTATTTAATAACTAGCTGTCCCGCCCAGCTTCGCTCGGGTGAAAAAGTTAAATTGCCCGTAACACGATCGCAGCGCCACCTATTGGGTCCAATTGTAAATCTAAACCATTCTCGAATCTAGCTTATGACACACAGAAACACAGAAAGCTTCGCCCGGGTAAAAAGGTAGAATTCTTGAAACTCGATCGCAGCGCCACCTATCGGGTCCAATTTAATATAGCCTATGTTACTCGGGGATAATGTAGCTTTCCAAAGGTGAAAGAATTTTTGAAATCGGTCCAGTAGTTTCGGAGCCTATTCATTACAAACAAACAAACAAACAAATCGTTCCTCTTTATAATATTAGTATTGATCAAGAATAGTGTAAATAAAAAATCTAATTATTTAATTTATTGTTTTTTTTTTTATACAACAAGAGTGGTTTAATCCCTCTGCTTCCAACACAATGTAACAATCCTCCCCCTCCCCAAGGAGCTCATTACTGGAAACCTTATTCACCGCGTAGGAACACAACACAAAAAAAAAGTGTTATTTGGCTACGGACTTCTATAAGGTGGAGGTCCTGCCCCAGTCGGGCAGCTCCGAATTCGAACGGGAAACCCGTTATGCCCTACCTCTCTTAAAACTACTCTCTCTTCTATTGTGAAGAAAGCGTATTTTTTACACAAATAGCGGATTTTCTCGAGTTCGCCCCTATTATGTTAAGAGAGTTTTTGGTCGAACTACTATTTATCTATACTAATATTACAAAGAGGGAAGGTTTGTATGTAAGTATGTTTGTGTTGAATAGGCTCCGAAACTCCTGGACCGATTTGAAAAATTATTTCACCATTGCAAAGCTACATTCACCCTAAGTGGCATAGGCTATATTTTCTTTCATAAAAAAAATATGTCCACCCGAGCGAAGCCGGGACGGGCCGCTAGTGGTAAATAAATCGCTATGTCACTCGAGTGGACCCCCAGTGCTATAACACCCCGTGCCCCGTCGCTCGCCATCCAGGCCCCATGGAGAGCGGCGAGTTCGTCCCCGTGACGGTAGGCAGCGTGTACCGCAACAGGGTGGCCTGCGGGGGCGCCCGAGCCGGGCACTGCGCCTCGCTAGGCCTCCGCCCCGGCCCGCGCCCGCGCCCCGGGATGGTGCTGCTCGCGCGCCCCGACGGCAGGCCGAGGCCCCGCCACCACTGCTGCCTGCACGGGGTGAGCTCGCACACGCACACACGCGGCAGTGGACGCCACTGCTGCCTGCACGGGGTGAGCTCGCACACGCACACACGCGGCAGTGGACGCCACTGCTGCCTGCACGGGGTGAGCTCGCACACGCACACACGCGGCAGTGGACGCCACTGCTGCCTGCACGGGGTGAGCTCGCACACGCACACACGCGGCAGTGGACGCCACTGCTGCCTGCACGGGGTGAGCTCGCACACGCACACACGCGGCAGTGGACGCCACTGCTGCCTGCACGGGGTGAGCTCGCACACGCACACACGCGGCAGTGGACGCCACTGCTGCCTGCACGGGGTGAGCTCGCACACGCACACACGCGGCAGTGGACGCCACTGCTGCCTGCACGGGGTGAGCTCGCACACGCACACACGCGGCAGTGGACGCCACTGCTGCCTGCACGGGGTGAGCTCGCACACGCACACACGCGGCAGTGGACGCCACTGCTGCCTGCACGGGGTGAGCTCGCACACGCACACACGCGGCAGTGGACGCCACTGCTGCCTGCACGGGGTGAGCTCGCACACGCACACACGCGGCAGTGGACGCCACTGCTGCCTGCACGGGGAGAGCTCGCACACGCACACACGCGGCAGTGGACGCCACTGCTGCCTGCACGGGGTGAGCTCGCACACGCACACGCACACACGCGGCAGTGGACGCCACTGCTGCCTGCACGGGGTGAGCTCGCACACGCACACACGCGGCAGTGGACGCCACTGCTGCCTGCACGGGGTGAGCTCGCACACGCACACGCACACACGCGGCAGTGGACGCCACTGCTGCCTGCACGGGGTGAGCTCGCACACGCACACACGCGGCAGTGGACGCCACTGCTGCCTGCACGGGGTGAGCTCGCACACGCACACACGCGGCAGTGGACGCCACTGCTGCCTGCACGGGGTGAGCTCGCACACGCACACACGCGGCAGTGGACGCCACTGCTGCCTGCACGGGGTGAGCTCGCACACGCACACACGCGGCAGTGGACGCCACTGCTGCCTGCACGGGGTGAGCTCGCACACGCACACACGCGGCAGTGGACGCCACTGCTGCCTGCACGGGGTGAGCTCGCACACGCACACACGCGGCAGTGGACGCCACTGCTGCCTGCACGGGGAGAGCTCGCACACGCACACACGCGGCAGTGGACGCCACTGCTGCCTGCACGGGGTGAGCTCGCACACGCACACGCACACACGCGGCAGTGGACGCCACTGCTGCCTGCACGGGGTGAGCTCGCACACGCACACACGCGGCAGTGGACGCCACTGCTGCCTGCACGGGGTGAGCTCGCACACGCACACGCACACACGCGGCAGTGGACGCCACTGCTGCCTGCACGGGGTGAGCTCGCACACGCACACACGCGGCAGTGGACGCCACTGCTGCCTGCACGGGGTGAGCTCGCACACGCACACACGCGGCAGTGGACGCCACTGCTGCCTGCACGGGGTGAGCTCGCACACGCACACACGCGGCAGTGGACGCCACTGCTGCCTGCACGGGGTGAGCTCGCACACGCACACGCACACACGCGGCAGTGGACGCCACTGCTGCCTGCACGGGGTGAGCTCGCACACGCACACACGCGGCAGTGGACGCCACTGCTGCCTGCACGGGGTGAGCTCGCACACGCACACGCACACACGCGGCAGTGGACGCCACTGCTGCCTGCACGGGGTGAGCTCGCACACGCACACACGCGGCAGTGGACGCCACTGCTGCCTGCACGGGGTGAGCTCGCACACGCACACGCACACACGCGGCAGTGGACGCCACTGCTGCCTGCACGGGGTGAGCTCGCACACGCACACGCACACACGCGGCAGTGGACGCCACTGCTGCCTGCACGGGGTGAGCTCGCACACGCACACACGCGGCAGTGGACGCCACTGCTGCCTGCACGGGGTGAGCTCGCACACGCACACACGCGGCAGTGGACGCCACTGCTGCCTGCACGGGGTGAGCTCGCACACGCACACACGCGGCAGTGGACGCCACTGCTGCCTGCACGGGGTGAGCTCGCACACGCACACGCACACACGCGGCAGTGGACGCCACTGCTGCCTGCACGGGGTGAGCTCGCACACGCACACACGCGGCAGTGGACGCCACTGCTGCCTGCACGGGGTGAGCTCGCACACGCACACGCACACACGCGGCAGTGGACGCCACTGCTGCCTGCACGGGGTGAGCTCGCACACGCACACACGCGGCAGTGGACGCCACTGCTGCCTGCACGGGGTGAGCTCGCACACGCACACGCACACACGCGGCAGTGGACGCCACTGCTGCCTGCACGGGGTGAGCTCGCACACGCACACACGCGGCAGTGGACGCCACTGCTGCCTGCACGGGGTGAGCTCGCACACGCACACGCACACACGCGGCAGTGGACGCCACTGCTGCCTGCACGGGGTGAGCTCGCACACGCACACACGCGGCAGTGGACGCCACTGCTGCCTGCACGGGGTGAGCTCGCACACGCACACGCACACACGCGGCAGTGGACGCCACTGCTGCCTGCACGGGGTGAGCTCGCACACGCACACGCACACACGCGGCAGTGGACGCCACTGCTGCCTGCACGGGGTGAGCTCGCACACGCACACGCACACACGCGGCAGTGGACGCCACTGCTGCCTGCACGGGGTGAGCTCGCACACGCACACACGCGGCAGTGGACGCCACTGCTGCCTGCACGGGGTGAGCTCGCACACGCACACACGCGGCAGTGGACGCCACTGCTGCCTGCACGGGGTGAGCTCGCACACGCACACGCACACACGCGGCAGTGGACGCCACTGCTGCCTGCACGGGGTGAGCTCGCACACGCACACACGTGGCAGTGGACGCCACTGCTGCCTGCACGGGGTGAGCTCGCACACGCACACACGCGGCAGTGGACGCCACTGCTGCCTGCACGGGGTGAGCTCGCACACGCACACACGCGGCAGTGGACGCCACTGCTGCCTGCACGGGGTGAGCTCGCACACGCACACGCACACACGCGGCAGTGGACGCCACTGCTGCCTGCACGGGGTGAGCTCGCACACGCACACACGCGGCAGTGGACGCCACTGCTGCCTGCACGGGGTGAGCTCGCACACGCACACGCACACACGCGGCAGTGGACGCCACTGCTGCCTGCACGGGGTGAGCTCGCACACGCACACACGCGGCAGTGGACGCCACTGCTGCCTGCACGGGGTGAGCTCGCACACGCACACGCACACACGCGGCAGTGGACGCCACTGCTGCCTGCACGGGGTGAGCTCGCACACGCACACACGCGGCAGTGGACGCCACTGCTGCCTGCACGGGGTGAGCTCGCACACGCACACACGCGGCAGTGGACGCCACTGCTGCCTGCACGGGGTGAGCTCGCACACGCACACACGCGGCAGTGGACGCCACTGCTGCCTGCACGGGGTGAGCTCGCACACGCACACGCACACACGCGGCAGTGGACGCCACTGCTGCCTGCACGGGGTGAGCTCGCACACGCACACACGCGGCAGTGGACGCCACTGCTGCCTGCACGGGGTGAGCTCGCACACGCACACGCACACACGCGGCAGTGGACGCCACTGCTGCCTGCCCGGGGTGAGCTCGCACACGCACACGCACACACGCGGCAGTGGACGCCACTGCTGCCTGCACGGGGTGAGCTCGCACACGCACACACGCGGCAGTGGACGCCACTGCTGCCTGCACGGGGTGAGCTCGCACACGCACACGCACACACGCGGCAGTGGACGCCACTGCTGCCTGCACGGGGTGAGCTCGCACACGCACACACGCGGCAGTGGACGCCACTGCTGCCTGCACGGGGTGAGCTCGCACACGCACACGCACACACGCGGCAGTGGACGCCACTGCTGCCTGCACGGGGTGAGCTCGCACACGCACACACGCGGCAGTGGACGCCACTGCTGCCTGCACGGGGTGAGCTCGCACACGCACACGCACACACGCGGCAGTGGACGCCACTGCTGCCTGCACGGGGTGAGCTCGCACACGCACACGCACACACGCGGCAGTGGACGCCACTGCTGCCTGCACGGGGTGAGCTCGCACACGCACACACGCGGCAGTGGACGCCACTGCTGCCTGCACGGGGTGAGCTCGCACACGCACACGCACACACGCGGCAGTGGACGCCACTGCTGCCTGCACGGGGTGAGCTCGCACACGCACACACGCGGCAGTGGACGCCACTGCTGCCTGCACGGGGTGAGCTCGCACACGCACACGCACACACGCGGCAGTGGACGCCACTGCTGCCTGCACGGGGTGAGCTCGCACACGCACACGCACACACGCGGCAGTGGACGCCACTGCTGCCTGCACGGGGTGAGCTCGCACACGCACACACGCGGCAGTGGACGCCACTGCTGCCTGCACGGGGTGAGCTCGCACACGCACACGCACACACGCGGCAGTGGACGCCACTGCTGCCTGCACGGGGTGAGCTCGCACACGCACACACGCGGCAGTGGACGCCACTGCTGCCTGCACGGGGTGAGCTCGCACACGCACACGCACACACGCGGCAGTGGACGCCACTGCTGCCTGCACGGGGTGAGCTCGCACACGCACACACGCGGCAGTGGACGCCACTGCTGCCTGCACGGGGTGAGCTCGCACACGCACACGCACACACGCGGCAGTGGACGCCACTGCTGCCTGCACGGGGTGAGCTCGCACACGCACACGCACACACGCGGCAGTGGACGCCACTGCTGCCTGCACGGGGTGAGCTCGCACACGCACACGCACACACGCGGCAGTGGACGCCACTGCTGCCTGCACGGGGTGAGCTCGCACACGCACACGCACACACGCGGCAGTGGACGCCACTGCTGCCTGCCCGGGGTGAGCTCGCACACGCACACGCACACACGCGGCAGTGGACGCCACTGCTGCCTGCACGGGGTGAGCTCGCACACGCACACGCACACACGCGGCAGTGGACGCCACTGCTGCCTGCACGGGGTGAGCTCGCACACGCACACACGCGGCAGTGGACGCCACTGCTGCCTGCACGGGGTGAGCTCGCACACGCACACACGCGGCAGTGGACGCCACTGCTGCCTGCACGGGGTGAGCTCGCACACGCACACACGCGGCAGTGGACGCCACTGCTGCCTGCACGGGGTGAGCTCGCACACGCACACGCACACACGCGGCAGCTACATTCGAAGACACACACACGTGCACATCTATATATAGCTATAGGCAGACGCACACGTACAGACATACTCCTACAAAATTACGGGATGATCCACGAAGACGCGCCCCACTATCCTCCCCTATAGTTTACAGTGTAAGTGTGCAACCTTCCACTAATGTGTGAGTATTGTCGGTACACACTGATTACCTATGAGTGCACTCATAGGTAATCAGTGTGTACGCATTGTAACGCACACTACAATTAATACACTCGGGTCATACTGCCCGCATGCCGCGACCCCCTCGACTAGACATTGGTGGGGGCGCGTCTTCACCTGCATATCTTATACGTACGTCTTATACATACACCTGCACCAGCCGCAAGCGCCGGTAGCTACATTCGAAGACACACACACACACACAGACATACTTATACAGCATCGACCTTCTATACAAAATCACACCTGAGTCACTTACGTTAGTGAAATATTTATAGATTTCATTTGTTCCATCTTTCCAACAGAACATACGAGATCTGCAGACATTGGAAAAGTCGAAACTGAACAAAGATGAGAAGAGGAAGAATAAGAATCTTCTCGTAGACATCATACAAGATAACCTGAGCAAGGAGGACGATAAGCTTCTCAAGACACCAGAAGATGAGTGCGTGTGTCCGGATAGAGTGGCGCTCGAAGACCCCAACAATCCCAGGGGGTGTATATACTTTCAGGTGAGAATCAGGTATTATTCGGTATATCGTTGTCCAGTTCCCACAGTACAAGCTTTGCTTAGTTTGGGACTAGGTCAATTTGTGTGGAATTGCCTATCTATATAAGAATGTATATCGTTGTCCAGTTCCCACAGTACAAGCTTTGCTTAGTTTGGGACTAGGTCAATTTGTGTGGAATTGCCTATCTATATAAGTATGTATATCGTTGTCCAGTTCCCACAGTACAAGCTTTGCTTAGTTTGGGACTAGGTCAATTTGTGTGGAATTGCCTATCTATATAAGTATGTATATCGTTGTCCAGTTCCCACAGTACAAGCTTTGCTTAGTTTGGGACTAGGTCAATTTGTGTGTAATTGCCTATCTATATAAGAATGTATATCGTTGTCCAGTTCCCACAGTACAAGCTTTGCTTAGTTTGGGACTAGGTCAATTTGTGTGGAATTGCCTATCTATATAAGTATGTATATCGTTGTCCAGTTCCCACAGTACAAGCTTTGCTTAGTTTGGGACTAGGTCAATTTGTGTGTAATTGCCTATCTATATAAGAATGTATATCGTTGTCCAGTTCCCACAGTACAAGCTTTGCTTAGTTTGGGACTAGGTCAATTTGTGTGGAATTGCCTATCTATATAAGAATGTATATCGTTGTCCAGTTCCCACAGTACAAGCTTTGCTTAGTTTGGGACTAGGTCAATTTGTGTGGAATTGCCTATCTATATAAGTATGTATATCGTTGTCCAGTTCCCACAGTACAAGCTTTGCTTAGTTTGGGACTAGGTCAATTTGTGTGTAATTGCCTATCTATATAAGTATGTATATCGTTGTCCAGTTCCCACAGTACAAGCTTTGCTTAGTTTGGGACTAGTAAAGATTGCTGCTGGACAACACTTGGTGTTGCAGGTTGCCGCATAACGCGAACTGTATGCTTATTTGGCACCATCGTGATATATAAGCAAAAATTTGATCTGGTTTTATCAAGATTATACCGGTCCGGAATCTATTTTACTAAACTATTGTTTTTAATGTATCCTACATATCCTAATACTGCAAAGGGTACCTACCGGCTTCCGATATCTTTGTGTCATGCCTCAATCTTACACCTTATATGCATTTTAATAAGCGTATGTGAATAATAAGTACGTAAATATAGGATGTACTTACTATCTGACACCGTTTTTATTTGGTTCCGGTTTCCGTACTTTTGGTATAAAAAGTAACGCTTAATGAAAAGAATATAAATTACTAATAAGCGGGTATTTACTACTTACTCGCGTGCATAACTTACTTGTCCTGGGGTTATTCGGATACTCCACCAACCAAAGTCATGCAGTACTTTTTAAAACAAAAAACGCCTGTACACTTCTGCCTACCCCTTCGAGGACACTTGTGGTAAAGCGTGAGAATTAAAAAAAATCTACGATTTTATTTGCTGCCGGTTTCCGTACTTTTGGTATAAATAGTAACTTTTAAAGATTTTCTTATTGACTACTTACCCGCATGTATAACTATGCATATATACTTTTCGTGAAGTTACTCAGATACTCCACCAACTAATGGCTCTGCATAGCTTTATCTTAGCCGTGAGTATAGAGCCGTGGTGGCCGAGTGGTTCGAGCAGTTGCCTGCGACGCAAAGGTCGCAAGTTCGAATCCCGACTGTACCAATGAGTTTTTCTAAACTTAAGTACAGTGATTAGTCACACCACGAGCTTTACGGTGAAGGAAAACATCGAGAGGAAACCTGCATACGTCTGAGAAGACATTCTAAGGCGTATGTATAGTCGTGCTTGAGTAATTGCGATGGACTCGCCATCTGTCACGTTGGCACCTAATATACCTCTGGCGGAAAGTGGGTGTGTGGGTATTACCTATACACCTCTGCCTACCCCTTCGGGGACCCTTGTGGGAAGGCGTGAGGATAATAATACTTTATCTTACTTTGGGAATTGTTCAAGAAGGGCCTACAGAACTGAAAACATACTCAAGCGGGTAAGCGGTTATCGTCGCATACCATCACCGGGCCACAAGCTTATTTATCAAGCTACAGCTATTACTGTATTGTTCTAGGCCTCCGTACATGTCCTGAGACACGCAACCGCCATTTACCCGGGTTTCCAGTGCACCGTGCATGTCGGAAATGTGCGACAAACGGCAATTATTGAGGTACGTTGTTTGGCTCGGCGCTTTAATCTCTGCCTAGCGTGAGGGACTCGGCGTGGTGATATGTATGTAGGTCTGTAAGTCTAGAGAGGACTGGCGCTCTACTCTCTCTGCCTAGCGTGAGGGACTCGGCGTGATGATATGTATGTAGGTCTGTAAGTCTAGAGAGGACTGGCGCTCTACTCTCTCTGCCTAGCGTGGGGGACTCGGCGTGATGATGTGTATGTAGGTCTGTAAGTCTAGAGAGGATTGGCGCTCTACTCTCTCTGCCTAGCGTGAGGGACTCGGCGTGATGATGTGTATGTAGGTCTGTAAGTCTAGAGAGGATTGGCGCTCTACTCTCTGCCTAGCGTGAGGGACTCGGCGTGATGATATGTATGTAGGTCTGTGAGTCTAGAGAGGACTGGCGCTCTACTCTATCTGCGGGACTCGGTGTGATGATATTAATGTTTTTAGGGCATCATGTCCCGGAACAACCTTCTGAGGGCTGGTGAGGAGGCTTCAGTTCTCTTCCGCTTCGTGCGTTGTCCAGAGTACTTAGTAAAAGGGAGAAGACTTTTGTTCACCGCAGGACTCGGTACTAGGTATGTAGCAATATCAACATACATTTCAGCATTGGTAGCCGAGTGGTTCGAGCGAGCAACGCAAAGATACAAAGTTTTAAGCACGACTATTTATTTATTTATTTATTTACAAATTAGCACGACAAAGTCACTTACGCTTTATTACAAATTAGTTACACAAATCTAATAAAAAGTATAAAAAATTAGTTCACACCCTCCTCTCGCAGTACATCAGACACTCTTTCAAAATGTCATTCCATTTACCAGCAAGCACATCGCAGTCAGGCCTTGAGTCCAGGAGGGCATTGAGCGCGGACAGTGATCTCGGGATCGGCGAGCGAGCACTGGCGACAGTACGGCATGAGGGCACTGAGAACAATTTGTGCCTCCGATTGCGACGATAGTTGTTGGGGTCAAATAAGACCGTCATCCCATTGTGCAGATCCGGAGCATCTATTTTCCCATGAAGGATTTTACACATAGTGGTTAACTGGTCATAGGATCGCCTGACTTCCAAAGAATTGAAAACCAAGCATCCAAGAAGGAATATTGTCGGGTACATGAAGGGATTGTACCCGTACAACCGCTTATAAAGAAAGCGAAGAAAGGCTTTCTGTACTTTCTCCAGCAATAAAGCAGGTACTCTCATGAGGATGCCACACACAAGAGCTGGCCTCCAGCTTGCAGCGAACCAAAGCACTAAAAATAAGTTTAATAACATGCTCAGTTTTAAACTCCCGCGAATTCCTCAACACGAAACCCAATCGCCTGAATGACTCTTTGGCAAGTGTGGTAATGTGGTCATGAAAATTTAATTTACTGTCGAATGTTACTCCTAAATCCTTGATGTTCATTGATTTTTTCAACATGGTACCGTCAAGTTCGTATTGAAAATCGACGGGGTTTTGCTTGCGGCTGAATGTGATAACGAACACTGGGGGAATGAACTCCATGCTGTTTGCGGCAGCCCACCCTAGGACAGCATTAACATCTTTTTGGATTTTACGACAATCTTCTACGGACTTGACCTCTAAAAATGCTTAGTGCTCAGATTTACGTCGTGAGTACCACGCTACTCCAAGACATTTCGGAGAGGGTGTCGACGAGGAAGTCAAAGTCACATTTAGGAAAGTTCCAGTCCCTGGCGGGATCCAAATTGGAAGGCTCAGCGCAAGTAGCACGACATGATGATACCTTTTTCAGAACATTATCAAGTGGGGGGGTGGTATAAGTCGGGCGATACAACGCCCTCAACAGAGTGAACACTCATGACTTCTAAATCCTTTCCCTCCTGAACCAAGACGACATCTAACATACCTTCATAAGTGTTAGTGACACTGTTCATCTCAGTTAAACCACGGAAAGATAGAAAGTAACAGTAATGGTTTCTTACATTTGCCGAAGCGATTACATTACCCTTAACATTATGGATAACTTTAGAGAACCAATTCAAGACTATACATACGCCTTTGAATGTCTTCTCAGACGTATGCAGGTTTCCTCTCGATGTTTCCCTTCACCGTAAAGCTCGTGGTGTGCCTCACTGTAATTAAATGTAGAAAAACTCCTCAATCCAGTCGGGATTGGAACTCGCGCCGTTTGCGTGGCAGGCGGGTGCTGTGACCTCTCGGCCACGCCGCCTCCTCTTGTCCTGACGTATAAGTGGTATGGTATCGCAGTGCAGGCGCAACACAGGTTTCCTCTCGATGTTTCCCTTCACCGTAAAGCTCGTGGTGTGCCTCACTGTAATTAAATGTAGAAAAACTCCTCAATCCAGTCGGGATTGGAACTCGCGCCGTTTGCGTGGCAGGCGGGTGCTGTGACCTCTCGGCCACGCCGCCTCCTCTTGTCCTGACGTATAAGTGGTATGGTATCGCAGTGCAGGCGCAACACAGGTTTCCTCTCGATGTTTTCCTTCACCGTAATGCTCGTGGTGACTTATCACAGTCGAGCTTGCAGCTGTGTTCCACACAACTACTATCTCTTAATGATTATTTTGATGTTCCCAGGGCCACCGGACGAGTCACACAGACGTTCCCTCACTACCCTTGAAGCCTCCGGGTTCAGTTAAGGTCAAGTTTCCTCCCGAAACCAACGGGAGTCGTTTGGGAGTAAATTCTATTCTCACCTAAATTCTACTTATGTCCTCGACTTGGAGGTTTTCCGCTTTCACATTTCAAACGATTGTCGTGAAATGCAAACACGTTTTGGTTTATTTTATTGAAAACAATTTTAATAACTTAATTTGCTTGTAAGATGTGCAATGCGGGTTCACTCACGTAAACTTTTTATTACATAAAGACCTTTAATTTACTTTAGTTCATTTCAATTAGGTAATTGTTGGTTCAGTTTTTGCGTGATAACGATATTATTGGGATTTGTTTAAAACCTTATCAATTGATAAGGTATTAAACAAGTTCCAGTAATTGGAGAATTATATATAGATAACATCACATGCGTCTAAAAAAAAGGATAAAATTTAATTTAATCCTGTGGGATCATAGCCCATTGGCCCACAGACAAGACATCACCGCATTATGAAACTTGTAAACTTGACACAAATTTGACGGATCATTCTGCCTGTCAGAATGACAGATCGTGTTTTTTGACAAATGTATATATTTGTTTATTCATCAAGTACAATTATGTATAATAAAAAATACAACTTAGCTAAGTACACTGTATATATATACAAATACAATCATTTCATTTAAGAGCTGATCTCTAGTCAACTCCTCTTTATGCCAACTCCGCCATGAGAGACTTTTGCTTTAAGAGCTGATCTCTTGTCGGCGTCTCTGATGCAACTCCTTCCATTTGCCTTCATTACAATCTCTTTGACCTCCCTATACGCCATGAGAGACACCTTTGCTTTAAGAGCTGGTCTCTGGTGCAGCTCCTACCATTTGCCTTCATCACAATCTCTTTGACCTCCCTATACGCCATGAGAGACACCTTTGCTTTAAGAGCTGGTCTCTGGTGCAGCTCCTACCATTTGCCTTCATTACAATCTCGTTGACCTCCCTATACGCCATGAGAGACACCTTTGCTTTAAGAGCTGGTCTCTGGTGCAGCTCCTACCATTTGCCTTCATTACAATCTCGTTGACCTCCCTGTACGCCATGAGAGACACCTTTGCTTTTAGAGCTGGTCTCTGGTGCAGCTCCTACCATTTGCCTTCATTACAATCTCGTTGACCTCCCTGTACGCCATGAGAGACACCTTTGCTTTAAGAGCTGGTCTCTGGTGCAACTCCTACCATTTGCCTTCATCACAATCTCTTTGACTTCCCTATACGCCATGAGAGACACCTTTGCTTTAAGAGAGGGTTTTTTCTTGATCCGCCTCGTATATGCTACTCTTCTTTCTTTCCCTCTAACTATCCTTCTTAGATACTTTTAAAGAAGCTTGGCATATATATATAATTAATTTTCAAAATCCCAGGCACGGGCGAGGATGCCAAATAGGTGATTGTATTATTGTATTTTAGGTGATTTTAGTATTGTGTCACTTCCTGTCAGATTGACAGATGTGACTTGAATTTGACAAGTGTTTTTTTTTATGTTAAGTTAATACTAGCACGCGGCATCTTTATATATTAAACAACATATAGTACTTTTCTACTTACAATAGTTTGTAATGAGGTTTTTAGCATAGATTTTTTTTCCTCCCGTATTAAGTAAGATAGGTTGTTTTGTGATATTAAATTCGAATTTTAACGAAACTTGATTTGATTTGTTTTTTTTATACCACAAGAGTGGCAAACAAGCATACGGCCCACCTGATGGGAAGCGGTTACCGTAGCCTATTTATGCTCACAATACCGAAGTATCACTTGCGCGTTGCCACTGTGTTCGGAGAGTTATACTGTGTTGGCGGCAAATGACGACAGAAAATTTTGTAGTATTTTTTTCTCAAAATCATAATATTTTATTTAACATAGGCCTAGTTGGGCACTTATAAAAAGTCGAAAAAGTGGGTGTGTGGACACTACCTATACACCTCTGCCTACCGCTTTATGGGAAGGCAGAGATATATTATAAATTATACTAATGGAATCCATTTAACATCTTGTTAGTAATTTATCTGAGTAACAAATCCCATACAAATCAATTCAATAACAAAAAAAATGTGTTTGAAATGAAATTTCGCCAGAACACGGCTAGCTGCATAATGTCAGTCAGCAGTTACGAATTGCTTGTACTCGAAGCTATTCAGTCACTCAAGTACATATTTCCGAAACTATTGAGTTTATAGTACATTATTAACTTATGTATGAAGAATAAATATTAATAACATCTTAATTACGATGTTTAAAAAACGCAGGATATAAAATAACAATACATTTTGAAAATGCTTATAGAAAAATGTTCTTATCTACTTATGTATTAAATTAATTATCATATTAAATTTAATAAATACTTTGTAGCAATAGACACATATTTTGCACCTAAATTTAATTTTTAATACACCACAGCTAGATAATAATGCCCACTAACTACAATTCGAGAGTTTTATTCTAAATATCCGGATTTCCGGAATTTTAATAGTAAATATATGTACGCTTACTTTTGCACCTAAATCAAATTTTAATACACCGTTAGCTAATACTAGTAATAACGAAAAAGAAATCCGGAACTTGAGAATAAACTTCCGGCTTTATTGTTAACCGGTTATGTTCTGATAACGTTTTATGATTATTTGGAAGTTTATAAATTTAAAAAAATACTCTGCATACATACATACATATCATCACGCCAAGTCCCTAGCGGGGTAGGCAGAGAGTATAGAGCGCCAGTTCTCTCTAGACTTACATACCTCTTTCGCTTCGTCCACATTCATCAGTCTCTTCATACATGCTCGTCGGTTTCGAGTACTCTTAACGTTCCCGTCCTTGAGCTCTATTTACTCTGCAAATAATCGATATACAGACATAGTCAATACTTCCTAAGAGCCGATATTCGATGGCTTGGTTTTTAAAAATCTTATATCTTTTACAAATATTAACACGATATACAGTGTCAGAAATTACGACAGTTTCTCGAATATATGATACATATATAAATTATGTTATGAAAATCAGCAAAATTAAAAAAATAAACATGTTTCTATGCGAGTATTTACTCCCTTTAATAATGTATTTGTGTTATCGTCACGAGTATAAATATATACTACTAACACCCGACTTCTAAAAGATAACTGTTCCATTTTCTTAGACACGGTATATCGATTTTTTTATTTGCGCGTCTCTAGGCTGTACAAATTATTTCCTTACGCTTAAAATAAGAAAAAAAAACGAGTTGTCTTTAAAAATATTTATTATTTACTTAACGCCGAGAAAGCTGCTTTAGCGACGTCTTGTAACGCCAAAACAAATGAGGAATAGAAACATATTTGAATGTAAAAAAAACTTTAACAAACTTTATAAATGTCATAAATGACAGGTGACACAATATGGCGGGGGCCATAGATAACATTTTACATTTCGTTCCCCTAAAGTGAGAAAATCAATAATTTATCTCCTTACGTAGACAGGATTTGACCTAATACTATTATTTAATTAGACCTATATTATTAAATTATTTACCAATAATTTCTTGCAGGAATTTTACCAGTGTTTATTATTATTATTGAATACATAGATGTGGTCAGTACGTTTGTTTTATTTACACCAAGTCACCAAAAAAATAAAAGCCACGGACACAGTGGCGCCACTTATCGGGTCCAATTTTGCATCTAACCTCTAATTCTCGAATGCACCTGAAGAAACAGATAATTTCAATGAAATCGGTCCAGCCGTTTACGATTCTATAAAGGACATACAAACATAAATTTTGATATATTAGACTTCCTTAGTATTATAGATATACTATAGTTGAACTTAGCCGTGGTGGCCGAGTGGTTCGAGCAGTTGCCTGCGACACAAAGATTGCAAGTTCGAATCCCGACTGTACCAATGAGTTTTTCTAGTACAGTGATTAGTCACACCACGAGCTTTACGGTGAAGGGAAACATCGAGAGGAAACCTGCATACGTCTGAGAAGACATTCAAAGGCGTATGTATAGTCGTGCTTGAGTAACGGCGATGGACTCGCCATCTGTCACGTTGGCACCTTATATACCTCTGGCGGAAAGTGGGTGTGTGGGTATTACCTATACACCTCTGCCTACCCCTTCGGGGACCCTTGTGGGAAGGCGTGAGGATATTATATTTGAACTCCACTTGTATATGTTACAGATATATAAGTTAACTTGGACATTTTAATACGGATAGCAATTACAAAACATGAAAATCGCTTAAATGCAGTGAAAATACGTTCCGTTAAGTGTTACCTTAATATATATAAATTACGTGTCACGTTGTTTGTCCGCGATGGACTCCTAAACTACTTAACCGATTTCAATAAAATTTGCACACCGTGTGCAGTTTGATCCAACTTGAAAGATAGGGCTTACATCACAATTGGACCCGATAGATGGCGCTACGATCGTGTTTCAGGAAGTTTAACTTTTCCACCCGGGCGAAGCTGGGCGGGACAGCTAGTATACATACATATATATACAGCAATGAAGATTCGTAGGACTTGGACGAGGGTGTGATCGTAAAGGTGAAGAGTTTTAAGGCACGTTGGTGATAGAAGGGAGAAGAAAGATGGACGTGGTCTTTCAGAAAATATTTTATTATTTATACAAAACACATTATTGTTATTACAATAAAAATACTATAATTTTTTTAATACACACTCTGTACTTGAGATTGTGCCATCCACGAAGAGGCGCCCCAGCAATTTCTAGTCGAAGGGTCGCGGGATGCGGGCAGTATGACCCGAGTGTATTAATTGTAGTGTGCGTGTGCACTCATAGGTAATCAGTGTGTACCGACAATACTCACACATTAGTGGAAGGTTGCACACTTACACTGTAAACTATAAACACAAAGATAGTGGGGCGCGTCTTCGTGGATGGCACTATCTATACACAATGCTATCTGTATCATTTATCTTTGGGTTCAAAGGTAGGTCATAAGTGTAAAATCTAGACCTACTATCCTATGGAAGGGTATGCAAACTTGTTAAAACCTTTAATCTCTCTTTAAATACTCATTAGATATCCCTAACACAAACAAAACTACAGTCGATGATCGAGATAACTTAATACCTAGCAATATCTTCACGCCAAGAGGCCCCGAAGGGGTAGGCAGGGGTGTTACACCTACTTATTTATGAATAATTATTATGCAATGATCTTACTAAATACAAGAGCTGTGGTTCGAGAAGTAGCCTGCATCAAAAAGATTGCATTCCGAATCCCGACTGTACCAATGAGTTTTTCTGAACTTGTGTACACTGATTAGTCACACCACGAACTTTACGAGGTGTTAATCGCGTTCTAACTTGCAATTGCGACTTACACTCGACCATGGCGTCTATACGAGGTGTTAATCGCGTTCTAACTTGCAATTGCGACTTACACTCGACCATGGCGTCTATTAAACGACACTATCATTAATTCATCCCCATTGGAATCACGCTAACTTTTATGATTATAACCAGACATAATTCTGCTCTCAGACGTTACTGGATCAACGAGCACAAACCTGTATTCCTCATCAGAATGGTGATTCTGCTTGTGTACACTCATTCCAGGGGAACGCGTAGCGAACCGGAGTCCGCAAATATTACACGGAGTTGTGGACACTTTAGTCTTGTCAGTCGGACACTGATGTCGTAAAAAACTTTTATAGAGATTGTAATTAACATCACACGCTTTGCAAGCATACAGTTTATGGATGGAATTCACAGAACTTTCGTCCACAGCTTCAGCACTTGGTGAACTTGGCATAGCATCTAGGTATTCCGCACTACGTTTGCACTTAACAGCGTTGACAGAGCACTTGTGACGGCCAGCTATAGTCTTGGTAGCAAAAATCAGGTCGCAGTTTGAACAACGATACACGTTGGGCTCGGAATAGTTTCGGACTTCAAAAGTGACATTGTAAAGGTGATGCATGTAAAGATGATTTACTAATATGTCCGTTGGGAACAACAGACCACATTTGCTACACGTTTCGGACGATACATCATCGCCACATCGCTCTTTGTGTCTTGTTAAGGTCGATTTTGACGAGAAATGCAAGCCACAGTTGCATTTATAGATCACAAGTACCTCATTCCTTTTGGTTTTAGTCTTTTCGTGCCCAAACCGGACGATATTTATATTACCCTTGTGCAAGTCTGGGTATTTCCTGTGCATAGCTTCATGCTTTCCCAGGGGGAAGAACTCGCCGCAGTGTTTGCAAAATTTGCGTTTCTTCTTTAACCAACACTTGTGCTTCTTGGTGTAGCTCTTGTACAGTGTACATACTGTACACTTGACGCATTTGTACAAATTGTACTTATTCACTTTTAATTTCAGAGCATTATTCACTAACTCGTCTCCTTTCGCGTTGAATATGACAACTCTACTGCCGGCCACGCTCTCAGCGCTGCTCTGTAGCCGTCGGTAGCACGACCTTAGGTGCGCATGCGCATATATTGCATTCTCTTCGACGTGCTGTCTACATTTCCCGCAACGATATTCCGTAATAGCATCGTTCAGGCCCTTTTCCACGCATCTCATTTTGACGTTCCTCACTCTGCCGTAAATACTTTTAGAAATTATATATTTCTTTTGTTCTTCAGATATCGCTTGGAAAAGCGTAAACCACTCGCTCTTTAGTAAGTTTGTGAAATTATATATGAGGAATATAAACGAGCTTTTGTTAACTTCGACGCTACCATCGTGTAATGACTTATGCTTGTCGTAGGAAACCTCGTCGAATTGCAAGCCGCACGCCTTGCAGACTTTCACGACGCCGAAGTTCTCGACACCGGCCAAGTGTTTCTGGGCGTGATCTACTGCACTGTCGTAGGAATCCGTGTTCGTCCTACAATGTTGGCAGTAAAACAGGATATTCCACATATTGGCCATCAACTCGTACTGTAATAGCAGTTTGGGCATGATCTTGCCTTGCAACAAATTCTCCCCATATATATGAAACTGGGAATGCAATTCGTACGCCTTCGCGTTGAACTTCAAACCGCAGCTACAGGTCATAGCTACCTTCAATTCACGTTGACACACGTGAGCCTTAATTTCCCTACGAGATACGAAGCCAACTGCACAACGTTCGCACTTCAAATATTTTGGAACATTTGGCAGTGTGGTCACTTGAGAGCCATTCTTGTCTGTAGTGACGAATTTGAAATCGTGTAGACTTAGGCTTTTCTTCTTGTGGAGTTCGATATGGTGTGTTAGCTTGGTGAAGAATAACCCGCAGTATTGGCATACACTTTTGCGCATGTACTCACATCCTTCTGTTCTTGCCAAATGTATTCTTCCTTTCCTCAAACTAAAGCAGCATTCACACCGGTGACAATAATATAGTGTTATAGGGTTATTCTTGTCTGTTCCAGAAGATCCTGCAGTGAATTTGGGCTCCTTTACATCGGTACCGTTTCTCATCGCTTGCGCGACGAAACCTTTCCCTTTTCCCGAAACCAAGCCATTCTTGATTCTCTCCTTCATGTCGATACTTTTGTTTGTAGGTATCAGCTCTGTCGGTGCATCTGTTACTGATACAAAATGGACCAGAATGAAGTTTCTAAATCTCCTATGTTTCAAAAAATGATTAGAGTCCGACACGGTCAAGTTACACTTGCGACAGAACATGGCATCGATGTTGCCACATCGGGGAAAGTGCATCCAAAAATCGTTATCCTCGAAGCACACTTCACATTTTGGACACTTACACAGAACTTTCTTGTACAAATCCGCGTTGATTTTATACGATTTAATTCTTGGTGAAATTGTGTGTTGCATCTCATGTACATAGCGATCAAAGTAGCGTAGGTGTTTGTTGCAACTTTTACATACATTGCTTTGTACCGCCTTCTTGCACTGTTGGTAATGCCTCAAAGCGAAATACGCCGACACGAAGTGAACGGAACATTTGGTACACACAAACATTGTTGCCTTGGGAATGGGGCAGTTCCTCAAAATGTAGAGACTGCAGCGCTTATACAAACTCCTCTCAGACGCACTCGCCTTTGAATCCTCAACAATTTTCACAGAATTCTTCCTTTCTGTATTCTCTATTCTCTTGCAAAACGTCGGCCTATGCATCTTGGCTATGTGTAAATTGTACAACTTGACCGAATTAGAGTTCAGACCGCAGAAAGGACATAGAAAGTTAATAGTGGTGGGCTCAGCTCTCTGGTCTACCCCATGGTTCAGTTTGAGATGTGTGGTCATCTCCCTAATGTCCGTATAACAGCAGGAGCACGTAGAACACTGGTAGCCCTGCATCTCCGGCTGGAGCACTTTCTCTCTAAGTGGCAGGAGTTCATAGAGATGCTTAATGAGAGCATTGTCATCGGAGAACAGCTTATTGCAATGGTGACAGTTCTTCATATTATTCATCGTTCTCTTCCTTGCCATGTTCCTCATTGAACAGGAGTCCATTTCTACGAGGAAAGAGTGTGATATCATGTTGTGAGAGTCCAAGGCATTTATTGTCGGGAATAGGATCTTGCATTGTATACAATAGCATGGACTACTCTGGAGTTTCACTCCCCAGTCTTCTAGAGAAACATATGTGTGCGAATTCAAGGCTTCATCATAGAGTGTATGCGAGTTGTGCCTGTCTTTGTTTGGCTTGGAGCCGAGGATTATTTTGCTAGTGAAGCTGAAAGGTTCACTGATAGCATAGTCTTCCGGTTCATCTTCTGTTATACTTTCTTTGTACTCGGGGATGTCGCTTTCATACTGCTCCGTTAGAGGACTATCCTCAAATGTAATTATTGGTCCTGGAAAAGAGAATCAATATCATCATCATATCATCATGGGTCCCTAACGGGGTAGGCAGAGAGTAGAGCGCTAATTCCCTCTACAGTTACATACCTCTTTCGCTTCGTTCACATTCATCAGTCTCTTCATACATGCTCGTCAGTTTCGAGTACTCTTAAGGTTCTCGTCCTTGAACGTCTGATAAATAAAGAGAATAATATTTTGATACTAGCTTTGCCCGTGACTGTGCCGCGTGGAATTTGACAAAAACAAAAAAGTCTCTTTCCAAAATAAAAGTAGTCTAAGTTATTCCTTTTAACATCAGCTATCTGCCACTGACAATCCCGTTAAAATCGGTCCAGCCGTTACAGAGATTACCCGGAACAAACAAACAGACAGACAGACAGACCGATAAAAATTGTAAAAAAAATATTTTGGTATATGTACCGTGTATACATCCATATGCATTTAGTAAAACACATTTTTTTTTACAAACAGAAAGAGTGTCTGATTGTAATAAAAAAATATGATTTATTTGTATTTGTAAGAAGAATGTAAGAAGGATGTGAAAAGAAGGAGCTGCGCCTAAACGCTGGCAAGACTAAGGTTCTGGTATTCGAAAGAGATGAACAAGTGACCGAGTGTGCTATATCGGTAAATGGGCAAATTCTAGAGCACGTGAATGAATTTGTATATCTAGGAAGCATGTTCACACGAGATGGAAAGTATGAAAAAGATATTGAAAGAAGGATAACTGCCGGAAATAAGGTGAATGGAGCCATGTCGGCGTTGATGGGCAGTAAAAATCTGAGCAAGAATGCTCGAGTTGCTGTCCACAACGCGATATTGGTACCTTGTTGTATGGCAGCGAATCCTGGGTATGTCAGAGGAAGTATGAAAATAGCTTGAATGCAGTTGAGATGCGATCTCTTCGAAAAATGTGCGGAGTAACGATATTAGATCGAATCCGCAATGAAGAGATTCGCAAAACAACTGGCGTGAATCAGGGCGTGATTGTAATGATGAAGAAAGGCATGTTACGTTGGTTTGGACACATAGAAAGGATGAGTGAAGAAAGATTGACGATACAGATATACAAAGCAAAAGTGTGTGCAAGAAGAGGCAGAGGAAGGCCACGTTCCAACTACCTGGATCAAATAGATCGGACTCTCAAGGACGGGAACGTTAAGAGTACTCGAAACCGACGAGCATGTATGAAGAGACTGATGAATGTGGACGAAGCGAAAGAGGTATGTAAGTCTAGAGAGAACTGGCGCTCTATACTCTCTACCTACCCCGTTAGGGACTTGGCGTGATGATATGTATGTGGGTATGTTATTTGTATAGATAAATCTCAAATAAAGTCTGTGTTAATTAGATGATTTATTGTCAATGTCATTCAGTTTTTACAAAAGCTATAAAAAAGTGTGTACAGGAGGATTCACCTCACACATTCCCACAAGGATCGAAGCAAAGGGGTAGGCAGAGGTGAACCACTTGCGGCCAGAGATATATTTTAGGTACCAAAGTGACGGATGGCGAGTCCATCGCCGTTACTCAAGCACAATTATACATACGCCTTTGAATGTCTTCTCAGACGTATGCAGGTTTCCTCTCGATGTTTACCTACCTTATAAATTTTCTTATATATAATATAATATATCCTCACGCCTTCCCACAAGGGTCCCCGAAGGGGTAGGCAGAGGTGTATAGGTAGTACCCACACACCCACTTTCCGCCAGAGATATATTAGGTGCCAACGTGACAGATGGCGAGTCCATCGCCGTTACTCAAGGACGACTATACATAGGCCTTTGAATTGTTTCTCTGACATATGCAGGTTTCCTCTCGATGTTTACCTACCTTATAAATTTTCTTAACATACTAAAATTGGCTCAGTGCCTACCATCATCATCGAGGACCTCTGTCTTAATGTCAGCAATGTCCAGGAACATATCCTTGATCCGTGGATTGTCCAGGACATCGTGCTCATCTATATCTATTTCCTCCTCCATTGTCTCATCAGCCTGATCCCTGCGGACAAAGAAATCCTTATGAACAAACTGCAGATATGACTATGCAGACTGCGGATTGCCAAAGGAACATTTTATATCAACAACACAGGCTTCATCCATCCAAGCATGAATTATTCACCGCTGGCAATGAACTAAAATAATATATGACCTCATGCCTTCCCACTAGGGTTCCCGAAGGGTGGTATGTATAGGCTAGAGGTGTATAGGTAATACCCATACACCCACTTTCCGCCAGAGATATATTTTAGGTGCTAATGTGACAGATGGGGAGTCCATTGCTGTTACTCAAGCACGACTATACATATGCCTTCGATTTGAACTTTAATAATAATAATACAAATTTTAATCCTTCAAATACAGTCTGACTCTAATGGCGAAACGTGAGATGCCATGCTTCTTCCCTGTATAGCCGAGAATATATGCCTTGGATCCCACCCCCTTCTCTTAAGCACTAACTTAAAGCTTGCACAAAGATTTTTAGTCACTTAACTATCCACTTCGGGATCCACTAAACTTTAGTGGATTCCTATGGGATGACATGAATGACATCTGATTTTGGGGGCAGACTAGGTCTAAAACTAAACCTCTATAGAGTAACATCATCTCTTAATTTCAAGATTTACAAAGTTGTGTTACGCGATGATCCCATTCTGTGAGTACTCACCGTCCAAACGTAATAAAACTTTCGCATTTGAAAAGTTTGCAGGATTAGTCGGGTCATTGGGCACACAAATTTCGCAGAAGGAAATTGTGTTAAGTAAACAGTAGCAATTCGCAACGCATCTATTTCAAATTACACATTTTTATGAAGGCACGCTAATGTCTGTGCAGTTATGGCGCGAAGAAATATACACGAAATATTTTAATTTATTTTTAATTCTTCATGTCCAATACCCGTTCACAAGCCTTTTACAAACTATTAAATAAACGTAACCTACTTTTTAACTACCTGCTTCTAAGGTGCAACTCACAAACAACCCAGTTTTGGAGTAAGACAAACAGGTAACAACAAACTAACCTGTTTATGGATGGCGTGTCAAGTAAGTGTGTAAATTTTAAGTCAAACAGTACGTTTAAATACGTACACTCTAGTAAAAAGTCAATCTTAACAAAAATACGAAAGACGTTACACAAAATTCGTGAACCACGGAATTTTTGACGGATTTCTTTCACTCTCATTCGTTTATTTTTAAACAAATATAACTCGTTGTCTAGGTACGTAAGCCATTCAGCCTATCCGAGCCGGACCCAGCTTAATTAATACGTAGTATATTAATTATAGTAGTCTATGATTAATGCTAATTCGATTTGAAAAACACGAATAACAATATTAACAAATAGTGAGAAGCGAATGTTTGTGTTTTTAACTGTTTCATAGATTATGTTCCTGTGGTCTCTTAACGATAATAATAAAAATTCATTTATTTCAGGTTATATATTGTTTTTATGCTGAGATACATTTTAGGTACCAACGTGACTCGCCGTTACTCAAGCATTATGTATGCAGATTTCCTCTCGATGTTCTTCTTCACCGTAAAGCTTGTGCCGTGAATAATCACTGTTCTTAAAAGAATTCGAAACCCGTTCGAAAAAATCTGATTCTGTTGGGATTCCGACTTTCAATCTTTGTGTTGCAGGCACTCGAACCACTGGGCCATCATGGCTCTTATAAGAACTAGAATGTCTATATTTCAAAAGTAGCATTTAAATTCTACACCAACTCCTATTTTTTGTGGCAATATTGTTTAGATCCCCCGCAACTTACAATAGAAATTGAATTAACTAACAGCTAACAATTGAATAGCATTTGCACTATTTACTAAGTTCACCAGAAAACAAAGTATGATCACAATCCAATTTATAGTTTCTAAGCAATGCGAGGATGAACATATAATTTTTTTATCATGAAATCAGCTAAAAAGAAGTAAAAATTACAGCAAAGTACGTGACTGAAGACTGAGTATCCATGTCATGAATAGTTTCAATAAAAGAAAAGCTACGGCTGACATTACCTATGTCACCTGTAGCAAAGAGCCAAAGACTAACTATTGAACAGAACACTACATGTAGCTTGACATTGACAGTTCGGCCGGGTTTTCGCGCGCTTATTTATTTATTTACCGACAACTCATGCGTCAAAAACAGTGCCTTATAGTAAGAAAAAGCATATTAATAAAATACGGCAGATTGATTCCAGCCAGTGTTAAGTGAATATTTGTGTAATGGCGCGAACTAAGGCGTCAGTTGGATCTAAAGGTAAAGTATTTTTGTATTTGAATGAAAACAATAGATTGCAGACCTTCCCTCTACAGTATGTTAAAATTTCCAGTTTCATCGGGAAAAAGCAGCAAAGCCAGGTGTACAGTCGCGCAACCATCAAGCAGCACCGGCAATGGTCAGTACACCATCCGAATTTGACCAGAAAATCTTACAAGTGTGGAAAAAGTTTGTATTGCCTAAGAGTTAGATGAGATAATTTTTTCTGCCATTCCATTTATATGAAATAATACTGGCTGTGCAACTGGCAAATTTTTAGTTGTGGTGTGCGACAATACTCACACATGAGTGGAAGGTTGCACACTTACACTGTAAACTATAGGGGGGATAGTGGGGCGCGTCTTTGTGGATGGCACTATCTATATATGCCTTTAAATGTCTTCTCAAACATGCAGGTTTCCTGGTAATGTTTTCACCGTAAAGCACTGTACTTTAGGTAAGAGTTTTTTATTCGTGCAGTCTGTATTCAAACTTGCGATCTTTATGTTGGCCATAGCTCAAATAATAATAATATATCCCTTACGCCTTCCCACAAGGGTCCCTGAAGGGGTAGGCAGAGATTAATGGGTAGTACACACCCACTTTCCACCAGAGATATATTTTAGGCTTCAAACTTAAAATAAAATATAGTTATGATACATATTGAAACTCCCAATGATATCTGTCACGTTGGCACCTAATATACCTCTGGCGGAAAGTGGGTGTGTGGGTATTACCTATACACCTCTGCCTACCCAATCGGGGACCATTGTGGGAAGGCGTGAAGATATATTATTTATTATTATTATTATTAACTTCAGGAAGCAGTGACAAAGGTGTCCGCAGTTCCTCAGGCGGGAACCCGGTGTGTCCTCGAGACACTCCCAAATGGCAGAAACCAATAACGAGATTCTTTATATGTAAAGATGAGACAGAGGAAAGCAATGATGAGAATTTGGCTGGTAAGTGACTAGAAGTTTTTTTTTTTTTAGTATTGTCTCTCGTATCGTGAGTTCTGGGAACTTTTGCTACTTAACTACAGATGGCGAGTCATGTTGATGTTTCCCTTCACCGTAAAGCTTGTGGTGTGCCTCGCTGTACTTAGGTTCAGAAAAACTCATTGGTACAGTCGGGATTCGAACATGCGATCTTTGTGTCGCAGGCAACTGCTCGAACCACTCAGCCACCACAGCTCATATAAGTATTAGGCTCATTATTATTATTTATAAATATATTTAACAATTATTATTCAATGTCAAAATTATTGTTTTCCATACAAAATGAAAAGAGATCCAGAGTCCATAGTTGCCTGCAACACAAAGCTTGCAGGTTTGAATCCAGACTGTACCAATGAGTTTGTTTGAATTTAAGTACAGCGAGGCACACCACGAGAAAGAAAACCTCGAGAGGAAACCTGCATACGTCTGAGAAGACATTCAAAGGCGTATGTATAGTCGTGCTTGAGTAACGGCGATGGACTCGCCATCTGTCACGTTGGCACCTAATATACCTCTGGCGGAAAGTGGGTGTGTGGGTATTACCTATACACCTCTGCCTACCCCTTCGAGGACCCTTGTGAGGATATATCCTCTATCTATACTAATATTATAAAGAGGAAAGATTTGTATGTTTGCATGTAAATATATTTGTATCGCATAGGCTCCGAAACTCCTGGACCGATTTGAAAAATTATTTTACCATTGGAAAGCTACATTCACCCTGAGTGACAGACTATATTTTCTTTTATAAAGAAAATCTTATCCACCCGAGTGAAGCCGGGACGGGCAGTATAATATATTATATTTCTAGTAGGTACTCCTACCTAAAATGCTTCCATCACTCACCTTGGAAAATGTGGTAGATCTTCCTCCTTCTCCACTGCTCCCAATTCTTCTTCAATCATATCGGAGACGATACAAATGAGTTTCTTATCTGACGGCGATAGTAAGATGTAGTTACACCACACTTCTTCAATAAACTCCGGTATATTCTGTGCTTTCGTATTAATATGAGAATTGTCAAAATTTTCAAAAAAAATCCTGTACAACTTGAACTTGTCCATTTCATACGACATCTTAGTTAAACAAATAATAAATATAATAATATAATAAAATTTGTTAAACAATAAATTATTTATTTATAGCCAATTGTGTCAAAATAAATAAATAAAAAATCGACGAAATCTCGCGAAAATTTGTCAAATTCGAAAGTGGATAATTATTTATTTATAGCCAATTCCCAATAAATAAATAAAATTCGACTTTGGCAAAGTAGATCAAAGTTAGCACCATTGAAACACGTCTAATGGTCGACCATACAGAAACGAAATAATTGACAAGAGAAATGTTACCAAGTGAATAGCGCGGTAATTCCCCTACTCGGCTCTAAGCGAATACCTAATTATTTGTGGGAATCCCCGAAAATGCTCGTTTTCAAACATAGACAATGTGCGGATTGCCATATTGACGGACGTCTGGTCTAGTGGTTAGAGCTCCTGACTGCGAAACTTGAGGTCGCGGGTACAATTCCCGCTGAGGTCAGATATTTGTGTGATGAACACGAGTATTTGTACCTTAGTCTTGGATATCCTATGTATTTATGTATATATCTTTCTATATAAGTAAATATATCGTTGTCTTGTTACCATAACACAAGCTTTACATTTGTCTTCACAGCGGGCAGCTCAACAGGTAGAGTTGAGTCACAACTAGAAGTACCCAAGAACCAAGTCCTTGATGATACTCTTGAACTGGAGCCTCTCAACGGAGAGGACAGCCATAAGATTGAAGAGTACTACAGTGAGAAGGGCAAAGGGAGAGGGAAGAGAACGCGAGGGAAGGAGAACGAGGCTGCCAATGACAGGAAAAGTCTGAAGAGAGATAGGAGTAGCGAGGAAGCTGAGAGCGAGATGGCTGGCAAGAAGGTTAAAGTAAGTGAGGATGTTGTTGTATGAATTGAATGTAATTTTAAAGTTGAAGGCTGTGTTTTTATGGACTAAGTGAATACAATTTATGTTTTAAAGTTTTTTTTATTGATAGACAGAGAGACATATCATTAGATTAGGGCAAGCGTTGAAATAATTAAAGCTCTTGAACTATTCTGTGACGTCAATAAAAGGCGGGAGATGGTTCCTGACTGCCAGTTCTTTATTTAAATTACAGAACCGCCAACATAACAAATATAATTAGAATTACCACATTATCTCCCTCATCAAGTTCAGGACAGAGTGTACGCAAATACAAATTATTATTAACAACACACAGTAATACAAACACAAGAGAAATACTTACAATAGAAATACTTAATCAATCATGTGCCTGAGCTCGCTTTAGTGCTCGCATTGCACGAGCGGACATAGCCAGCGGCGGAGGAGTGTCCGGGGCAGCTGACTCCGACGCAGTGCCCGGTATCGGTATCGAGCTCCCGCCCTCGGATCCGTCCTGTACTATATCCGCGGATCCCCTACCGACCGATTCTTTTTTCGGCAATCCCTGGCTAATATTGTCGCTCGGGGGAATGAGACTTCCAGTCCTCGTTAACGAGAAGCGCCCGTGATTTCGATCCTCATTAATTATTTGATCAGAATGCCTTCTCCACACGGTTCCCCAACGTCTACTTCATAGGAAACGGGTCCCGTTTGACGTAGGAGCGTGCCCTCGGCCCATTTACTCCCCCCTCGCGTATAGTCGCGCACCAACACTGGGTCGGCGGGTCGGAGGACCCGCTCCGAGGACGGGGCGGCGCCGCGCGGCGTGTACGGCGCTCTGTACTATGGGCCTCACCGCGTCCAGCCGCGCGCGCAGGCGCCGGCCCTGCAGCGCCACCGCCGGGGAGACGCCTGTCGTGGCGTGCTCGCAGTTGCGATATTGCAACAGAAACTTGCTCAGAGCCGTGGCGACATTTTCACCCTCGTAAACTGCTCTTTTAATAGCCTTCTTAATTATTTTGACGGCGTTCTCTGCGGCGCCGTTACCTTGCGGTCGGTAGGGAGCGGTGGTCACGTGCACGATACAATTTTTTTTACAAAACGTTTTGAATTCGTGGGAAAAAAATGGCGGTCCATTATCTGTAACGAGTTGACACGGTAAACCGAATCGAGCAAATATGCTCCTTAACGCATTCGTTGTCGAAAGGGAATCGGTACTCCGCATTTCTAAAGCCTCGATCCATTTCGAATGAGCATCGACCATGACCAAATATATTTTTCCCGCGCATTCCGCGAAGTCCGCATGAACTCGTTGCCAGGCATAGAGTGGAAACTCCCACGGATGAAGTGGGGCGCGCGCCGGCGCGTCCCGGACCGAGCGACATGCATCGCAAGCCGCGCACGTCTCCACGATTTCCCTATCTATGCTTGGCCAATACACATAGCTCCTAGATAAGTTTTTCATCTTGTTAACCCCCAAATGACCTTCATGGATCTCCCTCAATAAACTCTTTTGTAAATTAGGAGGAATAATTATTCTATATTTGTAAATTAAGCAACCTAAATCTAACACAATGTCTTGTCGCCTTATAAAATAGGGTTTCTCATCCTCATGCTTGACAAACGACGGCCAACCAAACATAACATAACCTTTTATCTTACAAAGTACTTGATCTTTCTCAGTTTCTTTCGCAATATCTTTAAAACTAATCGGAAAAGATTCCTCTACTAAATTAATGTAGGCAACAGTTGCCACTGAGTGACCCTCCTGAGGTAGCGGTAATCGCGATAATGCGTCAGCCGGACCATTTGCCGCTGATCGAACAAACTCCACTGCGAAGTCGTACGCAGCCAATCGTGTTGCCCAGCGTTGAAGCCGGCTGGCGGCGGTCTGCGGTATGCCATGCTTAGGCCCAAATATATGTGTCAACGGTTGATGATCAGTACGTAATAAAAAATGCCTTCCAAAAAGATAGTGATGGTGTTTAGTAACCCCAAAAAACATCGCGAGAGCCTCTTTATCCAGCTGGCTGTAATTGCGCTCGGCTGGTGCCAAAGTGCGCGACATACAGCTAATGGGTCGCTCGGTTCCGTCCGGGTACCGGTGCGCCAATACTGCGCCCAGCCCATATTCGCTGCTGTCCACGGACAATACCAGAGGCAGCCCCTCCTCATAGTGTGCCAATACACGCTCGCTCAGGAGGGCACCCTTAGCGTCTTTGAACGCTCGCTCACAACTTGAGTCCCATTTCCATACGATCTCTTTTCTTAATAAATTATGCAACGGATGAAGTAGTGTACTTAATTCTTGATAAACTTACTGTAATAATTCAACATACCTAAAAAGCTTTTAAGTTCCGTCACATTTTTAGGCCTAGGTGCCTGTGAAATGGCCTCAAGTTTGGTTGGGTCGGGCCTTAGGCCCTCTTTATCTATAATAAAACCTAGATAGTTCACACTTTTTTGTAAAAATTTACATTTACTCAATTTAACCGTGAGTCCCATATCGCGTAACCTCTCGAGTGCAGCTCTCAAATTATTCATATGGTCCGCTTTGTTGCTCCCCGTCACACAAATATCATCCATAAATACTACACAACCAGGCACCCCGCGTAATGTCTCCTCCATTATTTTTTGAAATTTTTCGGGAATACAAGACAAACCATAGGGTGTACGTCGATACACAAAACACCCTACATGTGTAGTAATTGCCGTATAAGGCTGTGAGTCTTCTGCTAATAAACACTGCTCATAAGCATGCTTAAGGTCTATTTTTGTGTAGCAATCACCCCCACTAAGGGTCGCGAATAACTCCTCAATGCGAGGTAAAGGATAGTAATCGCGTTTTAATTTAGGATTAATAGTAATCTTGTAATCACCACAGATACGTATCTCCCCATTTTGTTTGACTACAGGGACAATTGGGGTGCCGTAGTCTGAGTAGTCTACGCGGTAGATAGTGCCGTCCGCCTCGAGGCGCGCGAGTTCGCGTTCTACGCGAGCGCGGAGTGCCAGCGGCACGGGCCGAGCGCGGACATATATAGGATCGCTATCTGAAAGCTGCAAACGAATGGCTCGCTTACATGTACCAATTTTTTCCGTAAACACCTCGGGATACTGCGCACGTAATTCACTTACTACACTCGATTCTTCATCAACAATTTTATGGATATTAATCTGCTTAATATTAAGCGCTTTCATCCAATCACGCCCTAACAATGGCCGTGCGCCATCCTTAATAATATATAATGGTAGGTTGCGTGATTTCTTATCTAATAAACAAACATCTACTTCTATATAACCTAACGATGTGATACGTGAACCGGAATAACAGCGCCAAACAGAGTCATCCGGTATCACCGTTTTATATGAAAATAAGCGCTTATACATATCATCACTTATTGCTGAGATACGACTACCAGTATCTATTTCACATCTAACATTCAGACCATCTATGTTAACATTGATGATAAATGGTTTATTACCATCCGCAGATACCTGTATATTGTACATGTTGTCCGAATCCTCCTCACTAGCGGCAACGTAGTTTTGTCGACCTTCCCTTCGACCACCGTTCCGCGCTTGTTTACACATCACCTTTAAATGACCTCTCTGGTTGCACTCATCACAATTATAATGTATAAATCGGCACCTGTCCGCACGATGCGCCTTACCGCA
Organism: Drepana falcataria; assembly: GCA_945859725.1. Taxonomy (NCBI): domain Eukaryota; kingdom Metazoa; phylum Arthropoda; class Insecta; order Lepidoptera; family Drepanidae; genus Drepana; species Drepana falcataria. Next base: position 4,606,851 of record OX243951.1, on the reverse strand, counting down.
CCGCCAGCAAGCGTGCCCCGCGCCCGCGCCGCTCGCGCCCGCGCCCCGCTCGGCCCGCGCTGCGCCGGGCGGCTGGCCCCTGCGGCCGCGCGCGTAGTGCAGGCCTTCGCCCGCCTCGCTGCCTGCACCTGAGGTCCCGGCTAGCATAGTGCTGCCGCTTACCTCTGCGTGTTTCTCTGCAGCCTCCAGAGCCAGTGCCAACTCAACCGCCTCCTTATATTGAATCTTTTTTTCAGCGAAAATTCTAGAACGCATGGCTTCGCTCGCTAAACCAGAAACAAATTGGTCTCGTAGGTTTTCTTCCAGATTTCCTGAGAAGTTGCATGTGCTGGCCAAATGTTTCAAACATTGTAAATACTCAGCGAGCGACTCACCAGCCCGTTGCCTGCGCAATCTAAACACGTGCCGCTCGGCGATCTCCGAACGCTGTGGCTCCAGATGTTCTGTCACTAATTTAACGAGCTCTTCAAATGTCTTAGTCTCAGGATGCGCCGGAGAACACAAATCGCACATAAGAGCGTACGTTGCTTCGCCCACAACAGTTATTAACATAGGCACACGTAACTCTTCTTTGATCTCATTTAACAAAATAAACTGTTGAACTCGGCGTATGTACGCAGGCCATTGTTTTGAGTTTAAGTTAAACGATTCTAATTTACCAATCGGCATTTTAAACTGTATTTATTATCAAAATAACGCGTGGAATAAAATCTCGTCGCCAGTGTGACGTCAATAAAAGGCGGGAGATGGTTCCTGACTGCCAGTTCTTTATTTAAATTACAGAACCGCCAACATAACAAATATAATTAGAATTACCACATATTCAATAACTTTTATTGTTCCAAAAAAAAATCTACACTATTTCTGTAGAAAACTGGAAAAATCTATGTTGGTATGTGCCTTACATCTATACTTAAATAAATAAGATACATTGGCGGGTAAATAAGTTATCATGATGCATACGATGGTAAGCGGTTACCATACTAGGCGCATTTACCTGTGTCTATCATGGTGGACGTTGCTGTGTTATAGTCCGCTCGCAACTAGTTGGCCACGCCTTAGGTATGTGAGCGGAGGGGGGGCGGCAGCTGTCATTATTCAGTACAGACGCACATGGATTGAAATCGCGAGATAAGTCCGGGGATAACTATAAAAATGTTATATAAAGTGCCTACGGTTTAAAAAAAAGTTAATTATCTATATTAACAGTTAATCAACACATTTAAGATAGTGTAATATAAACCTGAGTGAAAACTGACTGTACCAATGAGTTTTCTGAACTAAGTACAGTGATGAGTCACGCCACGAGCTTTACGGTGAAGGAAAACATCGAGAGGAAACCTGTGTTGCGCCTGCACTGCGATACCATACCACTTATACGTCAGGACAAGAGGAGGCGGCGTGGCCGAGAGGTCACAGCACCCGCCTGCCACGCAAACGGCGCGAGTTCCAATCCCGACTGGATTGAGGAGTTTTTCTACATTTAATTACAGTGAGGCACACCACGAGCTTTACGGTGAAGGGAAACATCGAGAGGAAACCTCCATACGTCTGAGAAGACATTCAAAGGCTTATTTATAGGCAATTCCCCTCCCCGCCATCTAGGTCCTCGCGGACTATAACAACTGAGCAACACTGCACCCCTGCTGCTAGTACAACTCATGCAGTTCTGGCCTCATACAACATCATGATGTTTCTAACACTTAGTTGTATGAAAGATTACTTTCTACGTGAATTACAAATAAGTAGGAGGCGTCCGTTAATAAGTCGATAGTTTTTCATGCAATTTTACACAGTTTTCGGCTAAAATAGAACTTTTGCTAAGTTGCAAATAAGTTTTAGAAAGATTTAGCTTGATTAGCCTGGAACTCCTGACTTAATTAATGAACGTCCCTTACTATGAGCTATGATTAAATAACATTTTAAAGGGTACAATGGAATTATATGGTAAAAGAATAAATTGAGGCTTCAAATCAGTTTATTTTGAAAACGTAATTTTGTTTATTTCAGTTTCCAGATAATTACACAAAATTATAAACGCAATGTAATATACCATTTACCAATCATTGATAAAGAACTCTCCAATATTGAATATAAATTAAAACCGGAAGACCATCATCAAACAGAATAATTACAAATCAGTTAAAAGAAGTTCTGAATTCACAAATACGATACAATTGATTGAGAACCTCTTTTTTTTAAATCGGTTAAAAAGTCTCTTAAATTCCTATCAAATAATACTTTTCATAATACATAATACTCGAGAATCTACTCGATATTAGTTTCAAGGTTAACCGAGTCTCGGTTAACCAAGAATAGAGACATCTTAATAAGAGGCAGTTGGATGGGTGACCAAAGAAGCACTTATCTTTGTATAGTAGTAATATAATAATAGTAAGCAACGACCTATTGTCGTTCCTACGCCACTCCCCCATATTTTACCCCCTTAAGGGTAACATTTTTACAAACTTTGAATGTAATATTAATTTAATCAATAATCAAGAGCCTAAAAAATAAAATTCAAGCTTCTAGCTTTAAAAATGACTAAACTTCCATACAAACTTTCATCCCCTATTTCAACCCCTTACAACCCTTTTTCACATTAAAAAGTAGCCTATGTCCTTCCTCAAGCTCTAGGCTATATCTGTACCAAATTTCATTTAAATCGGTTCAGTAGTTTAGGCGTGAAAAGGTCACAGACAGACAGAGTTACTTTCGCATTTATAATATTAGTAGAGATGTTATCGCAAGCCGAAATGGCCGTGGATAGCACTAACTAGTAGTGTCAGTTCCTGTGGTGAGTGAGGTTGGCAGAACTGCAGGAGGAACAGGTTGATCTCTCCTACCAGCATTTATCTAGTGTAAAATTCGAATATTCGATGTGACGTCAAATTTAAGTTTTTGATCTAGTGTCAAATTTAAATCTTTGATCTAGTGTCAAATTAGAAAAAAAAGGAGGAACAGGTTGATCTCTCCTACCAGCATTGGTAGGAGAGATCAACCTGTTCCCTAGTGAGCAGTCTAACACAGCAACACACAAGATCGGCAATGAGAGTGATAACTTTTTATAGATATCGAATAGCGTGAACGATAACAGGTAAGGATATTGTCCAGAAACTCTGGTACTGCTAAGGTAAGGCTTGCGGTTGCCCCCGGTCACCCATCCAACTGTCAACAGCAACATCACAAATATGGATTTAAAAACTATCATTACCACCATTTCGACCTTTTTAACAAACTTTATTTCGTCGTTCTATCTCGCAAAAGTGAAAATGTTTACATTATAGCGGTTTCGTGTTCAATCGTCTAACGACAATTTTTATATTTGATCTGACGTCGAAGTTAAGTTTTTGATCTAGTGTCAAATTTGAATATTCGGTGTGACGTCAAATTTAAATATTTTATCTAGTGTAAAATTCGAATATTCGATGTGACGTCAAATTTAAGTTTTTGATCTAGTGTCAAATTTAAATCTTTGATCTAGTGTCAAATTAGAAAAAAAATATTTATGATTATTTTATATACATATTTGATTTAGGATGAAAGTTTGATTTAAAATCGAATTTTAGGACTGATCTAATGGTAAGTCCAAGATCAAGGTTGATTTATTTTAATATACTCTTAATTTTGATTCTGATTTAGGTTTAATTAATAAATTTATGGATCTTATATATTATATATATATATATATATATATATATATAATAATAATATAATAATATAATAATAATATAATAATAAATTAATTATAATATAACTAGCTGTCCCGCCCAGCTTCGCCCGGGTGATAAAGAACTTCCTGAAACACGATCGCGTCGCCACCTATCGGGTCCAATTGTGATGTAAGCTATCCTATCTTTCAAGTTGGATCAAACTGCACACGGTGTGCAAATTTGATTGAAATCGGTTGAGTAGTTTAGGAGTCCATCGCGGACAAACAATGTGACACGTAATTTATATATATTAAGATAATTACAATAAGAAATTCAAATGTGATGATTTTTCTGTCTTTAACTTTCCAATCAAGTCCAAAAACACGACAGTAGTTAAATAAGGTCGAAATTGAAATGGTAAATCACAAATATTCTTACAGTTATATTATATAACTTTAAATATTTATCTAAAATCTACTTTTAAAGTCCATTACAAAGCTTATCAATACATTTTAATAATAAAACCATTACATTTGAAACCATTAATGTATAAAAAGTTTTAGACTATTTTCTCAATACGTGAAAATTGTTGGTAAAAATAATAACCCACCCTTCCCACTAGGCAGAGGTGTATAGGTAGTACGCACACACACCCACTTTCCGCTAGAGATATATTTTAGGTGCCAACGTGCAATATTGCGAGTGACCGAGTGGTTCGAGAAGTTGAGAAGTCGAGAAGCCTGCGACGCAAAGATCGCAAGTTCGATCAGACTAAATCAAGGGTTTAATTTTTTACCTTTGAATGTCTTCTCAGACGTATGCAGGTTTTCTCGATGTTTTCCTTCACCGTAAAGCTCGTGGTGACTCACTGTAAGTTCAGTAAATCTCATTGGTACAGTCGGGATTGCAACTTGTGATCTTTGTATCGCAGGCAACTACTCGAACCAAACCTAGTAAGGAGTTCTATTTGGCCAATTCTCGTACGGAACCCTAAAATATCAAATTACAAATGGTTGCATATTAATTGAGTATACTTATATATACTATAATAATTATTAATATAATAATAATAATAATATATCCTCACGCCTTCCCACAAGGGTCCCCGAAGGGGTAGGCAGAGGTGTATAGGTAATACCCGCACACCCACTTTCCTCCAGAGGTATATTAGGTGCCAACGTGACAGATGGCGAGTCCATCGCCGTTACTCAAGCACGACTATACATTATTTTCATACACACATTATATTATACACGATTATTAATATAGTCTACGAATTTGGCTGACAGTTTCCTAGCTGTCAAAATTTCTAAGCTGCTATTAAGGTAAGCATGAGTGAAGATAGACTTTGAAGATTTGCAAAAAAATAATATTGCGACTATAAATTGAGATGTAAGCTATCCTATCTTTCAAGTTGGATCAAACTGCACACGGTGTGCAAATTTTATTAAAATCGGTTAAGTAGTTTAGGAGTCCATCGCGGACAAACAACGTGACACGTAATTTATATACAGCAGAATATCGATAACTCGAATGTCAAGGGAAATGGTAAAAACTTCGAGTTTTCGACTTTTTCGAGATACAAAAGATTTAACTGTGTAACACAGATGTGTTACTTGGAAAGTTTAATGAATGTATTCATTCATTGCACCTGTCAAGTTATAAAGAATAGATTAGAAGACCCGAACATTCTTTTAGGATTTTATTGCTATGAGTTCTGCTAAACCCAAGTAAGACGTCATTATATTTTATTTATTTATTTATTTAAAAACTTCCTGCAATATCAGTTGCACAGGCGGACTTAATGTCATAGGCATTCTCTACCAGTCAACCTTTGGGTGATGCAGAGAAAAGTAAGGCAGGCTTTAGAAGAGATAAACACGGGAAATATAAATATAACTAAATCTATATAATTGTACAATCCGTTTATGTCATATTAATGTAATGGCTGTACTATGGCAGGTTTATTTGTATTGTGGCCGGTAGATGGCACTGTACCTTTAGTCATATATATAAATCGCGCTACCATGGCGTTCTACGTGTATGATATATACTCGCGTTGAACATACAATAAATATTCGACACTTTTGGGGAATTTTATGTCGTTTCATTACTAACCCGATCCCAGTACCTACTTACTCGAGGAACAGAGCATCAGTTTGTTCAATAACTATATACTAATCAATATAATATCATATCTATAAATAATATAAAATAATAATAATAATAATACAATTTCACCATCTTTTTAAAGAGGTCTCGCGCCGTCTAGTCGAGACCTCTCGTGACAGGCTGGAACATATCTCGCTCAGAGAATCAGCATTGCTATCCAGCGTGGCAATGCTGCTAGTCTTCTTGGCACGTTGCCTCGGGATACCGATTTGGGACAAATATTTTATCTGTAAGTAGTTAGTTTCAACTGTTCTTTGTAAATATTATTAATTGTTGTTATTGTAAATAAAGTCTTTCGCACTTATAATACAAAAGTAATAAATAAATACTAAGCTACCAATAAATAATACATGTAATATATACATACACATAAATAAATATCATATCATAGACATACATACCTACCACACAGAATCTGCATTGCGGAGGTAATACTGCTTAACTTTTGCCTTAAAAGCATCCCGGCTGTTGGACATCCTTTTTACACGCTTTATATTAGCTTCACCTGTATGTATGTATGCATGTATGTAACCGACTTCTTTGAGCTCGATTTTGACCCACTTTAAACGGCCAGATTTCGTTCAAACTTTGTAGACTTATCGAGGACCGATGACAATACACTAATAACTAAAAAGTAGAAAATAAATAATAGTTAAAAAAAACTAAAAAACACGCTTTTTATAGAAAACCGAACTAAAAAATAGAAAATAAATTTCGATAATATCTTAAAAAGCGTGGGGTGCTTTTTAAGATATTACCGAAATGATAATCACTCTACTAATATCTGTCAATAAAATATTTATAACTATTGACACCATGCACCCCACGCTTTTTAAGATATTATCGAAATTTATTTTCTATTTTTTAGTTCGGTTTTCTATAAAAAGCGTGTTTTTTAGTTTTTTTTAACTATTATTATGAACTTGGACTTAGAAAATCTATATAGAAAGGTAGCCTTTTGAAATTTGAGTTATAGAGTATAAATATGTACTATAAATACCTCGCAGGGAAATAACATTTAGTTCGAGTTATAAAGTCAAACAGTTCGACATACCGCGTATTAAGCGATTCAGCGGAAGGGAATGACATTTTTTTGCGACTTACAGAGTATTTCGACTTATCGAGATTCTTCTGTATATTAAGATTAAGAAATATATATATATACTAGCTGTCCCGCCCAGCTTTGCTCGGGTGAAAAAGTTAAATTGCCCGTAACACGATCGCAGCGCCACCTATCGGGTCCAATTGTAAATCTAAACCATTCTCGAATCCACCTTAAGACACACAGAAAGGGATAGCTTCGCACGGGTGAAAAAGTTAAAATTCCTAAAACTCGATCGCAGCGCCACCTATCGGGTCCAATTTAATATAGCCTATGTTACTCGGGGATAATGTAGCTTTCCAAAGGTGAAAGAATTTTGAAATCGGTCCAGTAGTTTCGGAGCCTATTCATTACAAACAAACAAACAAACAAATCTTTCCTCTTTATAATATTAGTATAGATATACAGTGAAACTTGGTTAAGTGGGACCTGGATAAGTGAGAAACCTCCATAACTGGAACTCATGCTGAGGTCCCAACACTTTGGCACTGAATTACCTCTGTTAGTGGGACGAGGTAAACCTCTATATCTGGGATTTGTTCTTTCGATTTATCATCATAGTTACCTCTACAACTGAGACGGCGAGCAAATTTTATATGCATAAACCTCTGTAACTGAGATAACATTGTTTGTTTACTCATTCTTATTCTACCCACAAATTCCACACGTAATTCCAAGTACGTAAGTACAAATTTTGAACTTCAATTACCTTCAGTTTTAGATTCGCTTTACTATCATACAGATGTTTATTTGAAAAATGTCAAAACGAAAGCTAACTGTATAACTGAAATAACCTGTATTCTCACCTCTATTAATGGAACCCTCTGTAAATGAGACAGATATTTATTTATACCTATCTGAGACACTGGGTAAGTGGAATACCTCTATAAGTGAAACGACATTGCAGGTCCCTTGATGTCTCACTTAACCAGGTTTCACTGTATATATACATATCCTCACGCCTTCCTATAAGGGTCCCCGAAGGGGTAGGCAGAGGTGTATAGGTAGTCCTGCGAATTTAATAGTATTGTTTAAAATTATACTCATGCCTACCTTATTTTTAATAAAAAAATAATTTAATACATAAAATCTAGTAGCTACTAGACTGTAGATAGAAAATCACATTGTAAATAGAGGATTAAATATAATTTAACATTAATAGAAAATGCTTTTCTAAAGTCGGGAGTTAATAATAATTTAATGTGGAACTGCTCGTCTATCACGCTGCAAATCTGAAAAAAAAGCCATATATACATATCATAATAAATAATAATAATAAATACCTGGGACAGTTCCACACAAATTGACCGAGTCCCAAATTAAGCAAAGCTTGTGTTATGGTAACTAGACAACGATATATTTACTTATATATATAGATAAATATAAAGTGGGTGTGTGGGTTACCTGTACACCTCTGCCTACCCCTTCGGGGACCCTTGTGGGAAGGCGTGAGGATATATTATATTATTATTAGATAGATATCCCGCTGACGGCAGATATTTGTGTGATGAACACGAGTATTTGTACCTTAGTCTTGGATGTCCTATGTATTTAAGTATATATCTATCTATATAAGTAAATATATCGTTGTCTAGTTACCATAACACAAGCTCTGCTTAGTTTGGGACTAGGTCAATTTGTGTGGAATTGCCTATCTATATAAGTATGTATATCGTTGTCCAGTTCCTACAGTACAAGCTTTGCTTAGTTTGGGACTAGGTCAATTTGTGTGCAATTGCCTATCTATATAAGTATGTATATCGTTGTCCAGTTCCCACAGTACAAGCTTTGCTTAGTTTGGGACTAGGTCAATTTGTGTGCAATTGCCTATCTATATAAGTATGTATATCGTTGTCCAGTTCCCACAGTACAAGCTTTGCTTAGTTTGGGACTAGGTCAATTTGTGTGCAATTGCCTATCTATATAAGTATGTATATCGTTGTCCAGTTCCCACAGTACAAGCTTTGCTTAGTTTGGGACTAGGTCAATTTGTGTGCAATTGCCTATCTATATAAGTATGTATATCGTTGTCCAGTTCCCACAGTACAAGCTTTGCTTAGTTTGGGACTAGGTCAATTTGTGTGGAATTGCCTATCTATATAAGTATGTATATCGTTGTCAAGTTCCCACAGTACAAGCTTTGCTTAGTTTGGGACTAGGTCAATTTGTGTGGAATTGCCTATCTATATAAGTATGTATATCGTTGTCCAGTTCCCACAGTACAAGCTCTGCTTAGTTTGGGACTAGGTCAATTTGTGTGGAATTGCCTATCTATATAAGTATGTATATCGTTGTCCAGTTCCCACAGTACAAGCTTTGCTTAGTTTGGGACTAGGTCAATTTGTGTGCAATTGCCTATCTATATAAGTATGTATATCGTTGTCCAGTTCCCACAGTACAAGCTTTGCTTAGTTTGGGACTAGGTCAATTTGTGTGCAATTGCCTATCTATATAAGTATGTATATCGTTGTCCAGTTCCCACAGTACAAGCTCTGCTTAGTTTGGGACTAGGTCAATTTGTGTGGAATTGCCTATCTATATAAGTATGTATATCGTTGTCCAGTTCCCACAGTACAAGCTTTGCTTAGTTTGGGACTAGGTCAATTTGTGTGGAACTGTCCCAGGTATTTATTATTTATTCATTATTGTTCTTACTATATCCTCAAGCCTTCCTAAAAGAGTGCCCGAAGGGGTAGGCAGAGGGGTGTAGGTAGTACGCACACACCCAACTTCCTCTAGAGATATATTTTAGGTGCCAGTGCCATTCGGGGACCGTTATGGGAAGGCGTGAGGATATATTATATTAAAACCATTAGCAAAGTGCGGTCACCCATCCGTTAACTTACCTTAGACACTATCAGCGGGGCTCTGGAACTCGGCCAGTGCGTGGATAGGACTGGTTTGTTTCTTCTGGCTACCACGACGGACCTTCGCGCGAACTTCCTCTGGTTTCTCAGGTCTGATGAGGGGCTTCTTCTCAGGAGCCTTCATGCGCCACACCACTATTGGGGACTGGAAGGAATTATGGGATATATAAGCTTATGGTAACCGGTCATATTGTTCCCCCATACTTAAGTACTATTGCTGTAACATAATAATATTGTTATTGTATACCTAATGATTTGAAAAGAGTAACCATGGAGTTTCTTGCCGGTTCTTCTCCATGGAAACGACCAACCCGAACCGAGCACCATTTTAGACGTTTTATAAGTGCCCATCTGGGCCTATGTGAAATAAAAAGATTTTGATTTGATTTGAGTGAGGCACACCACGAGTTTTACGGTGAAGGGAAACATCGAGAGGAAACCTGTGTTGCGCCTGCACTGCGATACCATACCACTTATACGTCAGGACAAGAGGAGGCGGCGTGGCCGAGAGGTCACAGCACCCGCCTGCCACGCAAACGGCGCGAGTTTCAATCCCGACTGGATTGAGGAGTTTTTCTACATTTAATTACAGTGAGGCACACCACGAGCTTTACGGTGAAGGGAAACATCGAGAGGAAACCTGCATACGTCTGAGAAGACATTCAAAGGCGTATGTATAGTCGTGCTTGAGTAACGGCGATGGACTCGCCATTTGTCACGTTGGCACTTAATATATCTCTGACGGAAAGTGGGTGTGTGGGTATTACCTATACACCTCTGCCTATCCCTTCAGGGACCCTTGTGGGAAAGCGTGAGGATATATTATATTATTATTATTTAACAATAAGGTGCGTCACACCTCTAGTAGGGTCTGGAAAGAAATACAGTTGAAATGTGGGATATAAAAGCTGATGGTAACCGGTCACCATTTATTTAACAGCTGTGCCCTCGCAGACATTGCTGCGTGTACATCTCTGGACACCCAGCCAGACATACGCCAATAGCCTAACCTAACCGTTTACCATCAGACATAACTATACTTGAAGAGTAGCTAGCCTCACGACTTCGTCCGGGTGGATTTTACAAAAAAAAAAGTTCAATTTCTTAACTAAAAGTAGCCAAAGTTACTCCTTTTAACATCAGCTATCTGTCAGTGAAAGTACCGTCAAAATCGGTCCAGCCGTTTCAGAGATTACCCGGAACAAACAGACAGACAAACATTTAAGAAAAGATATTTTGCTATATGTACCGTGTATACATGCATATGCAGTTAGTAAAAAGCTGTTATTCTAATATTACAAACAGACACTCCAATTTTATTTATATGTATAGATAAATATATATATCCTCACGCCTTCCCACAAGGGTCCCCGAAGGGGTAGGCAGAGGTGTATAGATAAATATATGTACGTATATAAATAAAATGCAAAACTCACATAGTTCTATCCGGGAAGCGTAGCGAATAATAATAATAATTAGCATTTACTTCAATACAGATTGTAACAGACCAATCCACTCATATATTTTAGGTGTAGTGACAGATGGCGAGTCCATCACATTTTCTCAAGCACGACTATACATACGCCTGTGAATGTCTTCTCAAATGCATGCAGGTTTCCTCTCGATGTTTCCCTTTACCGTATCACTGTACTTAAGTTAAGAAAAACTTGGTTCACTACTGCCTACCCTTTTGAGTAAGCTTGAGGGGTTAGTAGTCCACATTCATCAGTCTCTTCATACATGCTCGTCGGTTTCGAGTACTCTTAACGTTCCCGTCCTTGAGAGTCCGATCTATTTGATCCAGGTAGTTGGAACGTGGCCTTCCTCTGCCTCTTCTTGCACACATTTGCTTTGTATATCTGTTTCGTCAATCTTTCTTCACTCATCCTTTCTATGTGTCCAAACCAACGTAACATGCCTTTCTTCATCTTTACAATCACGTCATAATATAATTAAAATATTTTTATAAATATATAGGAAGCATACTAATAGATGATAAGCATTCCCAAAACTTAAAGGATTAGCAATACTAGCATTCTATCTTCTCTATCTCCCTTCTACTAGCCATTCCTCGTGCAGTTCTGCCAACCTCACTCACCGCAGGAACACAACACTACACTAGCAGTGACATTTGGCTGCGACCTTCTGTAAGGTGGAGGTACTGCCCCAGTTTGTTGTGCTCCATCTCTCTCCAGCTGCTTGCCATTCCTCGTGCAGTTCTGCCAACCTCACTCACCGCAGGAACACAACACTACACTAGCAGTGACATTTGGCTGCGACCTTCTGTAAGGTGGAGGTACTGCCCCAGTTTGTTGTGCTCCATCTCTCTCCAGCTGCTTGCCATTCCTCGTGCAGTTCTGCCAACCTCACTCACCGCAGGAACACAACACTACACTAGCAGTAATCTAGGAACCTGATTCCCGAACACAGTCCTTAAATATTATTAGGGTCGTGCGCCAAAGATCAACACCCAAGAGGCACTACTGCCCTAGATACTTACAGCGATAGCCCCCTGCCTGGTGTACTTGGTAGAGGCGACATACGAAGACTTGACAGTGAGTACCACAGCGTTCATCAAATTCTTCGCCGCTTGTATCAATGAGGTGGCACTGTCCAACTGAAAGAGACATAAACATATCATCACGCCGAGTCCCTCACGCTAGGCAGAGAGTAGAGCGCCAGTCCTCTCTAGACTTACAGACCTACATACATATCATCACGCCGAGCCCCTCACGCTAGGCAGAGAGAGTAGAGCGCCAGTCCTCTCTAGACTTACAGACCTACATACATATCATCACGCCGAGTCCCTCACGCTAGGCAGAGAGAGTAGAGCGCCAGTCCTCTCTAGACTTACAGACCTACATACATAGCATCACGCCGAGTCCCTCACGCTAGGCAGAGAGTAGAGCGCCAGTCCTCTCTAGACTTACAGACCTACATACATATCATCACGCCGAGTCCCTCACGCTAGGCAGAGAGAGTAGAGCGCCAGTCCTCTCTAGACTTACAGACCTACATACATATCATCACGCCGAGTCCCTCACGCTAGGCAGAGAGAGTAGAGCGCCAGTCCTCTCTAGACTTACAGACCTACATACATAGCATCACGCCGAGCCCCTCACGCTAGGCAGAGAGAGTAGAGCGCCAGTCCTCTCTAGACTTACAGACCTACATACATATCATCACGCCGAGTCCCTCACGCTAGGCAGAGAGAGTAGAGCGCCAGTCCTCTCTAGACTTACAGACCTACATACATAGCATCACGCCGAGCCCCTCACGCTAGGCAGAGAGAGTAGAGCGCCAGTCCTCTCTAGACTTACAGACCTACATACATATCATCACGCCGAGTCCCTCACGCTAGGCAGAGAGAGTAGAGCGCCAGTCCTCTCTAGACTTACAGACCTACATACATAGCATCACGCCGAGCCCCTCACGCTAGGCAGAGAGAGTAGAGCGCCAGTCCTCTCTAGACTTACAGACCTACATACATATCATCACGCCGAGTCCCTCACGCTAGGCAGAGAGAGTAGAGCGCCAGTCCTCTCTAGACTTACAGACCTACATACATATCATCACGCCGAGTCCCTCACGCTAGGCAGAGAGAGTAGAGCGCCAGTCCTCTCTAGACTTACAGACCTACATACATATCATCACGCCGAGCCCCTCACGCTAGGCAGAGAGAGTAGAGCGCCAGTACTCTCTAGACTTACAGACCTACATACATATCATCACGCCGAGTCCCTCACGCTAGGCAGAGAGAGTAGAGCGCCAGTCCTCTCTAGACTTACAGACCTACATACATATCATCACGCCGAGCCCCTCACGCTAGGCAGAGAGAGTAGAGCGCCAGTCCTCCCTAGACTTACAGACCTACATACATATCATCACGCCGAGTCCCTCACGCTAAGCAGAGAGTAGAGCGCCAGTCCTCTCTAGACTTACCCCGCTGACGATGAGCTCCCCGGATATATTTTGCACGTCGGCCTTCACTTTACTGGTGATCTGTATCTGGTGGCAGTACAGGGCGATGCGCTGTAGGTAGGCTAACAAGTCTTGCTTGGTCGACGACTCTGGACACTGGGATGAAAGGTCAAAATCATGTAAGTGACACAGGGAACACTTATTACATACATACATATAATCACGCCTCTTTCCCGTAGGGGTAGGCAGAGACCACTTCTTTCCACTTGCTACGATCCTTACATACTTCTTTCGCTTCGTCCACTTTCATTATTCTCTTCATACATGCTCTTCGGTTTAGGGTACTCTTGACCTGACCTTTTTTCAACACGTCCCTAATTTGGTCTAGAAACGTCCGTCTAGGTCTACCCCTTCCAACACTTTCATTCACACTCGCCTTATACACTTTTTTCGTCAATCGTTCTTCATTCATTCTCTCGACATGGCCAAACCATCTCAGCATACCTTTCTCAATTTTTGTCACTACATCTTCTTTCAGACCACAACGTTTCCTTATCTCACTATTTCTTATCCTGTCACTCAGTTTAACTCCTATCATACTTCTTAACGCTCTCATCTCAACTGCATTTATTCGGCTTTCATTCTTCTTCTGCCATACCCAACTCTCACTTCCGTACATGAGTGTCGGAACCAACACTCCCCCATGCACAGCCAGTTTGAGAGAGGTAGGGCATAACGGGTTTCCCGTTCGAATTTGGAGCTGCCCGACTGGGGCAGGACCTCCACCTTATAGAAGTCCGTAGCCAAATAACACAATTATTTGTTATGTGTTCCTACGCGGTGAATAAGGTTTCCAGTAATGAGCTCCTTGGGGAGGGGGGAGGATTGTTATATAGTGTTGGCAGCAGAGGGATTAGTCCCATTGTGCGGCCAAAACAGTATAACTCTCCGAACACAGAGTGGCAACGCGCAAGTGATACTTCGGTATTGCAAGCGTAAATAGGCTGCGGTAACCGTTTTCCATCAGGTGGGCCCGTATGCTTGTTTGCCACTCTAGTTGTATAAAAAAAAAAAAAAAATAAGCCAATCGAGCCTTGAAAGACACATTCCGACTGCCCATGAAGGAGTGCAAAGCTCCATTCACCATGTTTCCTGCATTCACTCTTCTTTCAATATCACTCTCACACTTTCCATCTCTTGTAAACTTTGAACCCAGATACACAAACTCATCTCATACTCTCATACACTAACACTTATTGAACGTCACATACTAAATATAAAACTACAGTTACTGATACTACGAGTGGTTCGAGTAGTTACCTGCGACAAAAAGATCGCAAGTTCGAATCCCGACTGCACCAATGAGTGTTTCTGAACTTAAGTGCAGTGATTAGTCACACCACGAGCTTTACGGTGAAGGGAAACATCGAGAGGAAGCCTGCATACGTCTGAGAAGACATTCAAAGGCGTATGTATAGTCGTGCTTGAGTAACGGCAATGGACTCGCCATCTGTCACGTTGGCACCTAATATACCTCTGGCGGAAAGTGGGTGTGTGGGTGTTACCTATACACCTCTGTCTACCCCTTCAGGGACCCTTGTGGGAAGGCGTGAGGTAATATCAAGCAGTTTCTTTCAATTATCATCAACATTAAAAGTAGCGCGATCCTATAGATAGTGCCATCCACGAAGACGCGCCCCCCCAATGTCTAGTCGAGGGGGTCGCGGGATGCGGGCAGTATGACCCGAATCTATTAATTGTAGTGTGCGTGTGCACTCATAGGTAATCAGTGTGTACCGACAATACTCACACATTAGTGGAAGGTTGTACACTTGCACTGTAAACTATAGGGGAGGATAGTGGGGCGCGTCTTCGTGGCACTATCAGCTAAACACCGTACAGAAGACCAACCAGCTCCATCCGATTCGGACAGTCTGTGCCTCTGTCGTCGCATCCCTGTCAGTGCTGTCATATGCTCACCTGCTCAGCAATCTCCCTGGTGAGCTTGTCCAGCTTGGTACCAGCTTCGGATATCTTCTTGGCCGCGTTGATCACGTCCATGGTGGTCTTGAGGGGGCCGCGGCCTCTGGATGGGGAGTGCTCATGTTAAATCAAGAGTATAGTGTAGTGACAATTTTATTTTTTTGCATTGTATATCATATAGTACTGTGTAGTGCAAAGTGAAAGTAACAGAGAGTAAGCGCAGTAAAGTGTAAAGACAAGTTAAAAGTATATAGTGCAGAGCAGTGAAGTGTAAAATGAAGTTTACAGTAATGTACTTAACAGTGCAGCGTAGTGTAAAGTTAATGTAACATCATATAGAGCAGTGTAGTGTAACGTGAAGTTAACAGTATATGGTTCAGTGCAGTGAAGTGTAAAATAAAGTTTACAGTAATTAGTGCAGAATTGAAGTTAACAGTGCAGCGTAGTGTACAGTGAATGTAACATCATATAGAGCAGTGTAGTGTAAAATGAAGTTTACAGTATAAAGTTCAGTGTAGTGTAAAATAAAGTTTACAGTATAATTCAGTGTAGTGTAAAATGAAGCTTCCAACAATTAGCGCAAAAGTGAAGTTAACAGTATAAAGTTTAGTGCAGAGTAGTGCAAAATAAAGTTTACAGTACATAGTTTAGTGTAGTGTAAAATGAAGTTTACAACAATTAGCGCAAAAGTGAAGTTAACAGTATAAAGTTTAGTGCAGAGTAGTGCAAAATAAAGTTTACAGTACATAGTTTAGTGAAGTGTAAAATGAAGTTTACAACAATTAGCGCAAAAGTGAAGTTAACAGTATAAAGTTTAGTGCAGAGTAGTGCAAAATGAAGTGTACAGTATATAGCTCAGTGTAGTGTGTGAACGTAACAGTATAAAGTGCAGTGCCCATAAATAAATGTGTATATATCCTCGCGACGGTGAGGAGTGGTGAACACCACATCATACCTGGTGAAGTCCGTCATCTCGAGCATTATCATGCACATATGTTTGGCCAGCATGATGATGTCGTTGCCGGCGTCGTCCCATTTGGCCACCTCGTTGTCGAAGGTCATCTTCTCGCGGCGGAACAGCTCCACTTGCTGCAGGATCTTACGCTTGTCCTCCTCGGTCATTTTGCGCATGGCTTCCTGGTAGGCACACGTCTCATTTAACAACAAGATTGGCAAACAAGCATACGGCCCACCTGATGGGAAGCGGTTACCGTAACCTATTTACGCACACGATACCGTATCACTTGCTCGTTACCACTCTGTGTTCGGAGAGTTATAATGCGTTGTCTGCAATGAGACTAATCGTCTGCTGCCAACACAATATAACAATCCTCCCCCCTCCCCAAGTAGCTCATTATTGTAAACCTTATTCACCGCACAGGAACACAACACAAACAATAGTGTTATTTGGCTACGGACTTCTATAAGGTGGAGGTCCTGCCCCAGGCGGGCAGATACAAATTCGAACGGGAAACCCGTTATGCCGTACTTCGCTTGTTAGAGAGGGGGAATATGTAGGGGCTAGCATAGCGATCCTCCCAACACAAGGTCGGCACGCGAGTGATACCCCTGGTGTTGCAAGCGTCCATAGGCCTAGGTCACCGCGCTCCATCAGGCAGTAGGGGGACCCGTTCGTCCCTTGTGCTAGCACAGCGATCCTCCCAACACAAGGTCGGCACGCGAGTGATACCCCTGGTGTTGCAAGCGTCCATAGGCCTAGGTCACCGCGCTCCATCAGGCAGTAGGGGGACCCGTTCGTCCCTTGTGCTAGCACAGCGATCCTCCCAACACAAGGTCGGCACGCGAGTGATACCCCTGGTGTTGCAAGCGTCCATAGGCCTAGGTCACCGCGCTCCATCAGGCAGTAGGGGGACCCGTTCGTCCCTTGTGCTAGCACAGCGATCCTCCCAACACAAGGTCGGCACGCGAGTGATACCCCTGGTGTTGCAAGCGTCCATAGGCCTAGGTCACCGCGCTCCATCAGGCAGTAGGGGGACCCGTTCGTCCCTTGTGCTAGCACAGCGATCCTCCCAACACAAGGTCGGCACGCGAGTGATACCCCTGGTGTTGCAAGCATCCATAGGCCTAGGTCACCGCGCTCCATCAGGCAGTAGGGGGACCCGTTCGTCCCTTGTGCTAGCACAGCGATCCTCCCAACACAAGGTCGGCACGCGAGTGATACCCCTGGTGTTGCAAGCGTCCATAGGCCTAGGTCACCGCGCTCCATCAGGCAGTAGGGGGACCCGTTCGTCCCTTGTGCTAGCACAGCGATCCTCCCCACCTATAGTACATACCCTAGCGTTAGTAATGCCGCTAATGTCAGGATATTCATCAACTCCATGTTCACCAGTGTGTGCGCTAGCTGTAACATGCAATAAAATCATTACAAGAGACAATCAATCCTTCATATAAGTGAAGTCAGTCACAGAGTAGCGAGAATGCATAAATAATAGCTGTCCCGCCCAGCTTCGCCTGGGTGGTTAAAGTTAAACTGCCTGAAACACGATTGCAGCGCCACCTACCGGGTGTAACTGTGATGTAAGCTATCCTATCTTTTAAGTGGGATCAAACTGCACACGGTGTGCAAATTTGATTGAAATCGGTTAAGTAGTTTAGGAGTCCATCGCGGACAAACAACGTGACACGTAATTTATATATATTATTAAGATTAAGATATCCTCACGCCTTCCCACAAGGCTCCCCGAAGGGGTAGGTAGGAAAAATCATATAAAGGAGTGGCTTATTGGCTTATTGTTGGCAAACAGATGGAGCCATGAAGCAGAAACTAGAAAAAAAAATACACTTGAATGTTGGTGCGACAATTGGATAGGTGGCGCTGCGATCGTGTTTAAGGAACTTTAATTGCAACACCATAGCGAAGATGGACGGGACAAGATATTTTGAATATATAATAATAATAATAATATCCTCACGCCTTCCCACAAGGCTCCCCGAAGGGGTAGGCAGAGGTGTATAGATAATACCCATACACCCACTTTCCGCCAGAGGTATATTAGGTGCCAACGTGACAGATGGCGAGTCCATCGCCGTTACTCAAGCACGACTATACATACGCCTTTGAATTTCTTCTCAGACGTATGCAGGTTTCCTCTCGATGTTTCCCTTCACCGTAAAGCTCGTGGTGTGACTTATCACTGTACTTAAGTTCAGAAAAAACTCATTGGTACAGTCGGGATTCGAACTTGCGACCTTTGCGTCGTAGGCAACTGCTCAAACCACTCGGCAACCACGGCTCTATATATTGAATATATAAAGTTTATTAATGGCAAAACTCACAGTTGTTACCCGACGGGGGTCGAACCCGCTGCTTTTAGGACGAGCTTTGGACTTTTTGAAAACAATTTTATAACGTAACTAGTGGCGCCATCTATAGGGTTCAATTGTGAATCAAAACCATTCTCGAATCTCGAAAAGAAAATTTCTTTAAAATCGGTCCAGGAGTTTACGATTCTTTAAAGGACAGACAAACATAAATTTTTATACATATAAAGATTAAATAAAAGAAAAGCCTTATATTAAGATGCATATTATATATATAGAGAGCCGTGGTGGCCGAGTGGTTCGAGCAGTTGCCTGCGACGCAAAGGTCGCAAGTTCGAATCCCGACTGTACCAATGAGTTTTTCTGAACTTAAGTACAGTGATTAGTCACACCACGAGCTTTACGGTGAAGGAAAACATCGAGAGGAAACCTGCATACGTCTGAGAAGAAGTTCAAATGACGTATGTAATAGTCGTGCTTGAGACGGCGATGGACTCGCCATCTGTCACGTTGGCACCTAATATATCTCTGGCGGAAAGTGGGTGTGTGGGTATTACCTATACACCTCTGCCTACCCCTTCGGGGACCCTTATGGGAAGGCGTGAGGATATATTATATTATATATATTATATTAAATAATATAAAATCCAATACTTATAGCTAAATTATTAGCAAAGCAAAAGCGATTAAACGACAAACACATTACATTCACATATATAGATAGTGCCATCCACGAAGACGCGCCCCCCCAATGTCTAGTCGAGGGGGTCGCGGCATGCGGGCAGTATGACCCGAGTCTATTAATTGTAGTGCGCGTGTGCACTCATAGGTAATCAGTGTGTACCGACAATACTCACACATTAGTGGAAGGTTGCACACTTACACTGTAAAATATAGGGGAGAATAGTGGGGCGCGTCTTCGTCGATGGCACTATATATAACCTACAAACATTACAAGTACTAAAGTTTATGAAAATGTTTTGCTTGCATACATTACTGAACAAAATTGGATGAAATTAGACCCAGAGATAGATTATTAACCGGATTAGCACATAGGATAGGAGCAGTGTGTCACAGAGAATACAACAGTTGTCTTCTAGAAGTTATAGTGTTGTAAATATCGTTACAGCAGATTCCTTGCGGTAATAAGGGTGAAGAATTGAAAATATACATATCATATCATCCCCCCAAAAACGGGGTAGGCAGAGAGTATAGAGCGCCAGGTCTCTCTAGACTTACATACCTCTTTCGCTTCGTCCACATTCATCAGTCTCTTCATACATGCTCGTCGGTTTCGAGTACTCTTAACGTTCTCGTCCTTGAGAGTCCGATCGATTTGATCCAGGTAGTTGGAACGTGGCCTTCCTCTGCCTCTTCTTGCACACACTTTCGCTTTGTATATCTGTGTCGTCAATCATTCTTCACTCATCCTCTCTATATGTTCAAAGCAACGTAACATGCCTTTCTTCATCTATAGAATCACGCCCTCATTCGATCTAAGATCGTTACTCCAAATTGAAAAACAAAACGCCTTTCTTGAACAACTCCATGCTGTACTCTCCAGGGAAAACCTCAACGGGGAGCTCATTCCACAGCCTGAGCGTTCGCGGAAGGAAACTCCTTCGGAAGCGCACAGTGCGAGACCTTTGTGGTTCCAAGGTATGGGGATGAACTCCCCGTCGATGGCGAGAGGTGCGGTGGTAGAAGGTGGATGGTGCAAAGGTACTTACAGCGACTCCTGGTCTCCATGGTCATATCCTCAACAGGTTCGAATTCTGTGTCAGTATCGAGGTCATCGCTGGTCTAAGCACATGCAACAACGGACAGACATGCCACTGCTGTGATCAAACATATGAGGAAATGGACCTTACACTAGGCAGAGCCTGTACTATATAGGTGTCGTTTCCTCATATCTTCGACCACATAACACAAGACACCAATGAAGTGATAAATTATGGAACACAATGAAATGAGCCGATGGGAACACATAACATTCCGCAACTACCTGAAAATGTATTAATGAAACATGCTTGTAAAATGAATACTGAAATTTGTATTTGTCACGTGATTAGTCACACCACGAGATTAACGGTGAAGGGAAACATCGAGAGGAAACCTGTGTTGCGCCTGCACTGCGATACCATACCACTTATACGTCAGGACAAGAGGAGGCGGCGTGGCCGAGAGGTCACAGCACCCGCCTGCCACGCAAACGGCGCGAGTTCCAATCCCGACTGGATTGAGGAGTTTTTCTACATTTAATTACAGTGAGGCACACCACGAGCTTTACGGTGAAGGGAAACATCGAGAGGAAACCTGCATACGTCTGAGAAGACATTCAAAGGCGTATGTATAGTCGTGCTTGGGTAACGGCGATGGACTCGCCTGTCAATGCACCTTAAATATATCTCGGGTGGAAAGTGTGGGTGTGTGGGATTCCTCTACACCCCTGCCTACCCCTTCGGGGACCCTTGTGGGAAGGCGTGAAGTGAATACTTCCAAGAATATGTGTACGGAGTTTTAGGATGATTAGTTAAGTAGTTTTTACGTGAAAACGTAACAAACAAACTTACATTCACATTTATAATATTAGTGATAAGGATGTGACGTTTAACATTTTTAACTTCGAATGATCTGTATCTTCAAGCCTTAATGCCCCGAAAGGTTCTCTTAGGGGTAGGCAGAGTTGGAGAAACTCCCTCTTTTCCCTCAGATGTATTGAGTTACAAACAAGACGAGGTATCCATCGCACCTCAAGCACGACGTCTTTGAATCTCTCAAACGTTCTCTTTCTCTCCCACTATCCTCCCCTATAGTTTACAGTGTAAGTGTGCAACTTTCCACTAATGTGTGAGTATTGTCGGTACACACTGATTACCTATGAGTGCACACGCACACTACAATTAATAGACTCGGGTCATACTGCCCGCATGCCGCGACCCCCTCGACTAGACATTGGGGGGGGGCGCGTCTTCGTGGTGGTATGCAGGTTTTCTCTCGATGATAACTCTTCAGTACAAATTTCAGCATCCATTTTGTTACATATAGGACAAAACATTGAGATTCCGGCAAACAAACGACGTTCACATACAGAGCGGCTACCCTACACACTTGCCTCGCATTGTTTCTGCTTCAAATATCTTATCAATCGTTTGATATTCAGTAATAAAACCCATATTAGTTACAGTGCAGTGAGAGCTAAATCTGTTCTAATATTATAAAGAGGAAAGATTTGTATGTAAGTATGTTTGTAAGGAATTGGCCCAAAAAGTACAGGACCGATTTTTTAAATTCTTTCACCATTTGAATGCTACATTATCACTGATTAATAAAGGCTATTTTAAATGCAAGAAAAATAAATTTTATGCCAAAATATCTTTTATTCCACGTAAGGGAATTCAGTACAGTGAAATCTAAATCAAATATCTTTTATTCTACGTTAGGGAATTCAGTACAGTGAAATATAAATCAAATATCTTTTATTCCACGTAAGGGTATACAGTAAAGGGAAAACTAAATCAAATATATTTTATTCCACGTTAGCGAATTCAGTACAGTGAAATATAAATCAAATATCTTTTACTTCACGTTAGGGAATTCAGTACAGTGAAATATAAATCAAATATATTTCATTCCACGTTAGGGAATTCAGTACAGTGAAATATAAATCAAATATCTTTTATTAAACGTAAGGGAATTCAGTACAGTGAAATATAAATCAAATATCTTTTATTCCACGTAAGGGAATTCAGTACAGTGAAATATAAATCAAATATCTTTTATTCAACGTAAGGGTATACAGTAAAGGGAAATCTAAATCAAATATATTTTATTTAAAGATTACTGATTTAATTTGATCTCTTAATTGCGGATTCGAACTGATATCGTTAATCCGCTAATTTTTCGTAGAAATCGCGGAAATATTATGGACAAGAAAAACTGTTAATTTAAATGCAGAGCCCAAATTTTCTAATTTCCTGCAAACTGTAATACTAGGGGTTGTAAATACGCTAATATAGGTATTTTGACAATAGCTAGGCAAGCGTATGGAATAGTTTCGCCCACCCAAGCAACTGGGCTTACATTTGCTCCGAGTCTCCAAGGTATAGTGCTCGTCTAAGTCCACGTCTTCAGGATCCAGGTCCTCTTCCTCCTGACGAGGGCATACATACACAGGGTGTTTCAGAAAATAGAACATTTGTCTCCTAAAAGTTACAGTGTGTTGTGAATATATCCTCGTGGCGATGCAATACAATAGCTCCAAAGATGACACAATGACGACATTATTAAAGGGAATCATTATTAAATACTCACGTGGAAAAAAAGTTAGTGTTTTCTTTTAGAAACTATTAATTTATTAATGACATAAAATAGTGAATTTGGCCAGCATTTTTTAGCAAGTGAAGCTTACCACAAGAAATTTGTGAAAATCACATCTAAATGGGATAAGCTGTTTCTGAGATTAGCGTGCACAAACGCACAGACAAACAGACAAAAACAATGATTGTTTTGGGTGCTATTTGCGTTGATAAAGGTCCCAATTGTATTTTTTCTCATATATCTTCCATGTACAGACAGCGATCCGTTACATTTTAATGATATGTATAGATGTTTTTGTTTAAAACTTTAAATATATAAAGTGAAGTCTCTATCTACTTCCCCTTCAAAATCAAGACGCCCTCAACACAGCCCTCTTTATGAGGGTAACTCAAAACTTGAAATAAATAATAAGAAGGGAACTCTATATCTGTCCCTCGCAATATCAGGAAGGAAAATCAACTCACCCTCAATATGAGGGTAGCTCAAAACTTTAAATAAAAAAATTAACTTTATACCCTCTGTACGAGGGCAGGTGACTCACCCTGTTCATGAGCACGGCGCGGCGTATCTCGCGCACGCCGTCGTAGACGAGGCGCGAGGCGTCGATGAAGTCGTTTTCGTCGAGGCCTGCGCCCGCGCCGCCGAGCGCCGCCACCGCCGCCGACACGCGCACGCCGAACTTGGACATCACTACGCAACACATCGCAACTGGCAACACTCATGGACGGTTCTTGGGGCAAGGAATGGAAGGTAGGAAGGTTGGTGGCACAAGAATTATACCCTTGGAGACCCTTGCACTCAAGACAGATAGAGTGAGTGTATTTCCTAAGGGCGGTGCTATTTATACATACATAGGTACATATCATCACGACAAGTCCCTAACGGGGTAGGCAGAGAGTATAGAGCGCCAGTTCTCTCTAGACTTACATACCTCTTTCGCTTCGTCCACATTCATCAGTCTCTTCATACATGCTCGTCGGTTTCGAGTACTCTTGACGTTCCCGTCCTTGAGCGTCCGATCGATGTGTTCCAGGTAGTTGGAACGTGTTCCTCTGCCTCTTGCACACATTCGCTTTGTATATCTGTTTCGTCAAACTTTCTTCACTCATCCTTTCTATGTGTCCAAACCAACGTAACATGCCTTTCTTCATCTTTACAATCACGCCCTCATTCACGCCAGTTGATTTGCGAATCTCTTCATTGCGGATTCGATCTAAAATCGTTACTCCGCACATTTTTCGAAGCGATCGCATCTCAACTTCATTCAAGCTATTTTCATACTTCCTCTGACATACCCAGGATTCGCTGCCATACAATAAAGTAGGTACCAATATCGCGTTGTGGACAGCTACTCTTTATTCTTGCTCAGACTTTTACTGCCCATCAAAGCCGACAAAGGTTCCATTCACCTTATTTCCGGCAGTTATCCTTCTTTCAATATCTTTTTACCGATATAGCACACTCGGTCGGTGCTATTTATACAAAACTTAACTACTGCACCGTAATGAGAACCGTGGTGGCCGAGTAGTTGCCTGCGACACAAACATAACGGTTTTCCCTTTCGAATTTGTATCTGCCCGCCTGGGGCAGGACCTCCACCTTATAGAAGGCCGTAGCCAAATAACACTTTTGTTTGTGTTGTGTTCCTGCGCGGTGAATAAGGTTTACAATAATGAGCTCCTTGGGGAGGGGGGAGGATTGCTATATTGTGTTGGCAGCAGAGGGATTAGCCAACACTGTATAACTCTCCAAACAGAGTGGCAACGCGCAGGAGATACTTCGGTATCGTTAGCGTAAATAGGGTACTGTTATAGATTAGCTCTGTACCCTACTTTGCCTACCACACTCCTATTCTCGCCCCGTCATCATTCTCCTTATTCATAGCATCATACATCCTTTCCACGCACCTCAGTCTTCATCCTACATCCAAACTAGACGGTTGGGCCCAAAATGAATGAACTCTTTTTTTAAAAAGACTTTTAGATAACCGTTTCCCATCAGGTGGGCCGTATGCTTGTTTGCCACTCTTGTTGTATAAAAACAAAGGTATTTATGTCATCCTTACCCTGGTCCCTTAGAACTGTGACCGCTTCTAGAACTCTCTTCGTATAAATGCAAGGCTCATAGTTATCCATCTCTTGGGTGACCACGGAGCATACTCTGCAGGAGGAAATCAATGGACGTGTAAATATTAATATATCAACTAAATAAAAAAAAAATGTGAGCCGTCACGGGACGCCTGGCAGATGTGAAACATCGACTTATATTATATTTTAAAAGTAATATGCAGAAAAGAACAGATTGTGATAGGAACCAAATATGTCGTAATGATAAAATAAAATATTACGTCTTTTTACACGCTTTATATTAGCTTCACCTGTATGTATGTATGTATGTATGTATGTATGTATGTATGTATGTAACCGACTTCTTTGAGCTCGATTTTGACCCACTTTAAACGGCCAGATTTCGTTCAAACTTTGTAGACTTATCGAGGACCGATGACAATACACTAATAACTAAAAAGTAGAAAATAAATAATAGTTAAAAAAAACTAAAAAACACGCTTTTTATAGAAAACCGAACTAAAATAATAGTTAAAAAAAACTAAAAAACACGCTTTTTATAGAAAACCGAACTAAAAAATAGAAAATAAATTTCGATAATATCTTAAAAAGCGTGGGGTGCTTTTTAAGATATTACCGAAATGATAATCACTCTACTAATATCTGTCAATAAAATATTTATAACTATTGACACCATGCACCCCACGCTTTTTAAGATATTATCGAAATTTATTTTCTATTTTGTCGTCATAACAAAACATTGATCAAATTATTGCATAATTTTATGAATTAAATGTTCTAATCTATCCTTCCCCTAAGGGTCCCCGAATGGGTAGACAGAGGTGTATAGGTAATACCCATACACCCAATTTCCGCGAGAGATATATTTTAAGTGCCAACGTGACAGATGGCGAGTCCATCGCCGTTACTCAAGCACGACTATACATACGCCTTTGAATGTCTTCTCAGACGTATGCAGGTTTCCTCTCGATGTTTCCTTAACCGTTAAGGTCGTGGTGTGACTAATCACATTTAAGTTCAGAAAAACTCATTCGTACAGTCGGGGTTCGAACTTGCGATCTTTGTGTCGCAGGCAATTACTCGAACATCTCGGCCTCCACGGCTTTTGATTAAAATTTAATATTTTCTATTGAATAATCACTATTTAGTGTTAAAGAATTGTCTTGAAAGATATCCAATTGCGAAATGTGTCACGTTAATAGAACATCGTCGCTCTGCAATTTATACGAAAACAGGGAAAAACTAAACGAACAACCCTCAAAATGTAATACACACGTTGAGAATTATAGGTAGTGCCATCCACGAAGACGCGCCCCCCCCAATGTCTAGTCGAGGGGGTCGCGGCATGCGGGCAGTATGACCCGAGTGTATTAATTGTAGTGTGCGTGTGCACTCATAGGTAATCAGTGTGTACCGACAATACTCACACATTAGTGGAAGGTTGCACGCTTACACTGTACAATATAGGGGAGGATAGGGGGGCGCGTCTTCGTGGATGGCACTAGCTACCGTATACCGTGTTCACGAATCTGGTTGAAATCCTTTGTTACATCATACATACTCAAAAACATTCATGAATATTATCCCAGACCTTCTGTAGGGTCCTAATCGGTGCATTATAATGGTGGAAGGGAGATCCACTGTGCCCTACTTCCCTTTCCCTCACCTCACTCACTCTCAGCAGCATGATCTTACCTGGCAGCTCTTCCCCTGATAGCTCCAGCAGTCCTCTCCAAGGAGTCAGGATCCCCTTCCTGGAGGGCCACCACGCACTTGTTCACGTCTTCCAGGATGTGGTTCTCTGCAGTGATACATCATCTCATTATTAACATCTCCTGGCTGTTGGAGGGCGCCTGTGTATTGTGCGCTCTCTCTATTCCTTGTCTGTTGTGTGTGTGTGTGTGTGTGGCTGTGTATTTGTGTGTCTTTGTGTGTGTGTGGCTGTGTATGTGTTTGTATTGTGTGCGTGTCGGATTGTGTCTCGGTCTGTGCGCGGGTGTGTGTGTTTGTGTCGAATTGTGTCTCGGTTTGTGTGTGTGTGTGTGTGTGTGTGTGCGTGGCCACTGACCGCTGACGGCGAGGAAGTCGTCGATGGTGGTGATGTCGTCGACGGCGTCAGTGAGCAGGCGCACGGCGGCCTCCCAGGCGCGCGCGAAGGCCGCGGCGTTGTCCTGCGCCACGCGGGAGCGAGCGCGCGCAGCCAACACCAGCGCCGAGTTGATGACCTGCGGGACACGCGAGCTCACACACACACACACACACGCGCGCGAGCTGGGGGGCCCCACACACACACACGCGCGCGAGCTGGGGGGCTCTACACACACACACACGCGAGCTGGGGGGCTCCACACACACACACGCGCGCGAGCTGGGGGGCTCCACACACACACACACACGCGCGCGAGCTGGGGGGCTCCACACACACACACGCGCGCGAGCTGGGGGGCCCCACACACACACACACACACACACACACGCGCGAACTGGGGGGGCTCCACACACACACACACACACACACGCGCGAACTGGGGGGCTCCACACACACACACGCACGAGCTGGGGGCTCCACACACACACATCCGCCCGCGCTCACTCAGGGCCCTTCCCCCACATCATCATCCTTCACGGACCCCCCCTATACCGTGCACATTCCTGCCCTCACACAGTCAAGGCCCCCACGTTCCTTGCGCACTCCTTCTCTCACACCTCGTCCCCAGCGACTTCTTTCACAAACTCCCGCCCTCTCATACACAGATAACATCTCGACGTTCTGTGACCAATCTATTTTGCTGTATGCACATCTATTTGAGTTATGATCCAATTTAGTTCTAAGGATGTAAATAAAATAAATAATCACTGTACTTAAGTTCAGAAAATAACAAATAGACTTAGCTCTTTATTATTAAAGACACTAACCTGAGGGCATAGGGCCTCGATTTGCTCAGCAGCGTGGCGAACCATCTTCACTCCATCCTCATTGTTGGACATTGAGCATACCAAGTTGGCAACCTGGAACAAATCAGCTATATTCAGGCCTACCACCTAGTACCCAGTCCCTTATGGCCAGTAATGTGACTAGCTACAGTGCCCTCCACACCGGCACACAGTGTAGTGTACGTACACTAGTGCTTGGCGGCAGGATATCTGACACTGCGGTGGTACCCACCTAGCCGGACTGTTGCAATAAGAGGCCTACCACCTAGTACCCAGTCCCTTATGGCCAGTAATGTGACTAGCTACAGTGCCCTCCACACCGGCACACAGTGTAGTGTACGTACACTAGTGCTTGGCGGCAGGATATCTGACACTGCGGTGGTACCCACCTAGCCGGACTGTTGCAATAAGAGGCCTACCACCTAGTACCCAGTCCCTTATGGCCAGTAATGTGACTAGCTACAGTGCCCTCCACACCGGCACACAGTGTAGTGTACGTACACTAGTGCTTGGCGGCAGGATATCTGACACTGCGGTGGTACCCACCTAGCCGGACTGTTGCAATAAGAGGCCTACCACCCAGTCCCTGTTCCCTACCTCCACCAGCTTATTGGCGTGTTCCGTGAACACCACGGCATACTCCTCGACCTCCTTCTCGTGTCCGCTGCGAGCTGCCTCCATGAGCACCAGCAAGGGGACATTGGTCTCCAGGAAGCTGACAGGAATATATGACGTGACGTGAGACAAGATACGCAAAAATCTTAGCAGATATAACAAAAGTATTGATCGGATTGAAGTGGATTAAAATACACTTGGATTCTTCCTCACCTGTCAGACACGTGGTCAACCACTGCCTTCCTCAACTGACGGCGAAGATCCCTTGTCTTGCGGCACATGTGCTCTATGGCTCGCTCCAAGGTTCCTGACTGCTGCTTACCAGCCTGGAAGAAGCAATGAACATCACACAAAGCCAACTAGCCCTAAACTAGGCAGAGCCTGTACTATAGGCATCGGCGACTGATATACACACGTATATAGATGTTATTATACAATAATATTGTGGACATCTCACACAAAGCCACTGACCCTAAACTAGGCAGAGCCTGTACTATAGGCATCGGCGACTGATATACACACTTATATAGATGTTAATATACAATAATATTGTGGACATCTCACACAAAGCCAACTGACCCTAAACTAGGCAGAGCCTGTACTATAGGCATCGGCGACTGATATACACACGTATATAGATGTTAATATACAATAATATTGTGGACATCTCACACAAAGCCACTGACCCTAAACTAGGCAGAGCCTGTACTATAGGCATCGGCGACTGATATACACACTTATATAGATGTTAATATACAATAATATTGTGGACATCTCACACAAAGCCAACTGACCCTAAACTAGGCAGAGCCTGTACTATAGGCATCGGCGACTGATATACACACTTATATAGATGTTAATATACAATAATATTGTGGACATCTCACACAAAGCCAACTGACCCTAAACTAGGCAGAGCCTGTACTATAGGCATCGGCGACTGATATACACACTTATATAGATGTTAATATACAATAATATTGTGGACATCTCACACAAAGCCAACTGACCCTAAACTAGGCAGAGCCTGTACTATAGGCATCGGCGACTGATATACACACGTATATAGATGTTAATATACAATAATATTGTGGACATCTCACACAAAGCCAACTGACCCTAAACTAGGCAGAGCCTGTACTATAGGCATCGGCGACTGATATACACACGTATATAGATGTTAATATACAATAATATTGTGGACATCTCACACAAAGCCAACTGACCCTAAACTAGGCAGAGCCTGTACTATAGGTATCGGCGACTGATATACACACTTATATAGATGTTAATACACAATAATATTGTGGACATCTCACACAAAGCCAATTTTTGTCTGTCTGTCTTTCTGTCGGTCTGTCTGTCTGTTTGTTCCGGCTAATCTCTGAAACGGCTGGACCGATTTTGACTTTCACTGGCAGATAGCTGATATAAAATGAGTAACTTCGGCTACTTATATTTTAGAAACTGATTTTTTTTAATTCCAAGCGGACGTAGTCGCTGGCGCAGCTAGTACACAATAATATTATGGACGTCTCAGTGGAGCAGTCGGGATTGGAACTTGCCTGTGACCTTAAGCTTAGCATGATAGTCAAAGTCAAAAGAGTGCATTGCTGGAGTCGCGCCACAATGTAAATTTCAAGGCGTTTGTGGTGCGCGTCCCGACCTGCTACCTGCTAGCCGTTACCTCGCCATGGACGAGGGCTTTTGGCCACAGGGCGTGGTGAAACGTCGCTTCCGCGGACAAGTACCACACGAACACTCGAGGGAGTGATACCACTATCTATATATATATATAGGAGATCCCATTTCTGAACTCACTCATCACGAAATCTCAGGTACTATAAGGCCGATTGACTTGACATTTGGTAGGAGTATTCCTTACGCGGTGTAGAGGTCAGCTTAGAACGGATTTTGTGAAACTCATCCGCAAGGTGGAGAGCGGGGTGATCCCATTTGTGAGCTCACTATTAGGATATCTCAGGAACTATAAGGCCGATTGACTTGACATTTGGTAGGAGTATTCCTTACGCGGTGTAGAGGTCAGCTTAGAACGGATTTTGTGAAACTCATCCGCAAGGTGGAGAGCGGGGTGATCCCATTTGTGAGCTCACTATTAGGATATCTCAGGAACTATAAGGCCGATTGACTTGACATTTGGTAGGAGTATTCCTTACGCGGTGTAGAGGTCAGCTTAGAACGGATTTTGTGAAACTCATCCGCAAGGTGGAGAGCGGGGTGATCCCATTTGTGAGCTCACTATTAGGATATCTCAGGAACTATAAGGCCGATTGACTTGATATTTGGTAGGAGTATTCCTTACGCGGTGTAGAGGTCAGCTTAGAACGGATTTTGTGAAACTCATCCGCAAGGTGGAGAGCGGGGAGATCCCATTTGTGAGTTCACTATTAGGATATCTCAGGAACTATAAGGCCGATTGACTTGACATTTGGTAGGAGTACTCCTTACGCGGTGTAGCAGGTCAGCTAAGAACGGATTTTGTGAAACTCACCCGCAAGGTGGAGAGCGGGGAGATCCCATTTGTGAGCTCACTATTAGGATATCTCAGGAACTATAAGGCCGATTGACTTGACATTTGGTAGGAGTACTCCTTACGCGGTGTAGGAGGTCAGCTATGAACGGATTTTGTGAAACTCACCCGCAAGGTGGAGAGCGGGGAGATCCCATTTGTGAGTTCACTATTAGGATATCTCAGGAACTATAAGGCCGATTGACTTGACATTTGGTAGGAGTACTCCTTACGCGGTGTAGGAGGTCAGCTATGAACGGATTTTGTGAAACTCATCCGCAAGGTGGAACGCGGGGAGATCCCATTTGTGAACTCACTCATCACGAAATCTCAGGAATTAAGGCCTATTGACTTGAAATTTGGTAGAAGTATTCCTTACACGGTGTAGAGGTCAGCTAAGAACGGATTTTATGAAACTCAACTTTTTTTACTTTTTCACCCGGGCGAAGCTGGGCGGGACAGCTAGTGATATATATGTTAGTCTGTAAGGTATTTATGTAATAACTGTAAATATTTTAGGATAGGGTATATATTATATGGGCCCTTTAAATTGTAACATCTATTTTAATGTGTTGCCTGAAATAAATTGATTTATTATGATTATCAAAGCACTCACGCTGGTCATATACTCATGGAGCAAGTCCTGCAGCGCTTGCCTCACAGCGTTGCACTCAGCCACGATACGTTCGCGGCGCTCGTCTCTGTGGAGAGTACAGACACCATCATGTAGAGAGTAAACAGCGCCAGTACTCTCTACACCAGAGTTGTAGTTAAAAGTATACGTAGAGTAATGTGCAGTAATTAGTGTATACGCAAAGTAATTGGTGTATATACACAGTAATTGGTGACTTTGCATAGTATTTGGCATATTTGCATAATAATTGACGTCTATGCACAGTAATTGGTGTCTATGCACAGTATTTGGTGTCTATGCACAGTAATTGGTGTCTGTGCACAGTAATTTGTATCAATGTACAGTAATAAGTGTCTATGTACAGTAATTAGTGTTAATGTTCAGTAATTGGTCTCTATGCACAGTAATTGATGTCTATGTACAGTAATTGATGTCTATGTACAGTAATTTGTGTCTATGTACAGTAATTTGTGTCTATGTACAGTAATTTGTGTATATGTACAGTAATTGGTCTCTATGCACAGTAATCGTCGTCTATGTACAGTAATTGGTGCTATATACAGTAATTTGTAACTATGTACAGTAATTGGTGTCTATGTACAGTGTTGGTGTCTATATACAGTAATTTGTAACTATGTACAGTAATTGGTGTCTATGCACAGTAATCGGTGTCTATGTACAGTAATTTGTAACTATGTACAGTAATTGGTGTCTATGCACAGTAATTGGTGTCTATGTTCAAAGTAATCAGTGTACATATCAAGTAAGGGTGTCTTAATATGGCAGACCTGGTACAGGAGCTGTCCGCCATGAGCGCAGCGCCCGAGATGATGGACTCGAGCCTCTCTTCCAGCGAAGGTCGCGTGCGCACTTCGGAGTACGCCAGCGGCTCCATCACCATGCGCTCCTGGACATTAGATATCTTCACATAAATCTCGGGATACATAAATCTTGGGGTTAAAGCACGACTATACATACGCCTTTGAATGTCTTCTCAGACGTATGCAGGTTTCCTCTCGATGTTTCCCTTCACTGTAAAGCTCTTGGTGTGACTAATCACGGTACTTAAGTTCAGAAAAACTCATTGGTACAGTCGGGATTGGAACTTGTGATCTTTTTGTCGCAGGCAACTCCTCGGTCTTCAAATTAGATCATATGTTACGAAGCCATTTATTGCCATGGCAATACTAAACTACGAAAATAAACGAGGTTTCTAGACCTAGACTAGAGAATAGTAAACTTACATCAAAATCATCCAACGCCTGAGCAAGCTCCCCTGGTCCATCCACGGGCCTGTTGTTGCCTGCCAACAAAAGCATTCAAAACATGTATGAAGAGTTTGATGAACTTGGATGAAGCGAAAGAGATCTGTCAGAATGTCTCTCAACACTCAGGAATGGTAACGTCAAGAGTTTTCTGTACCAGCAAGCATGTATGAATATTGATGAACGGTAGAATGAATGAATGCTAGAAGCGAAGGTTGGTAAGTATAGGGAGAACTGTCGTTAGTCAGAGGTGTACCCGGAGCTCCTTGGGGAAGGTGAGGATTGTTACATTGTGTTGGCAGCAGAGAGATTAGCCTCATTATAATAATAATAATATTATAATTAATTTATTTCAGATATCAAAGTCCATACTTTAAAAATTCCAAATCAACATTAAGATTAAGATTAAGTTAATTTAAAATTAAAATATTATGCCCACGCAGTAGAGCTCTCCGAACAAGATACTCCACGTATCACGATATTCACGATAGCAAGTGATACTTCGCTATCGTGAGCGTAAACAGGCTACGGTAACCGCTTCCCCTCAGATACCGTATGCTTGTTTGCCACTCTTGTTGCATAAAAAAGCGAGACATCGCCTGCCTACCCTATACCATACCTGTAGGCACAGACTGTCCTTTGGCGACTGAGGATATAGTATCCACAGCTGAGCAGACAGCCCTCAAGACGAAATCCCTGTTGGCCTTCGCAGCCGCCAGTTCCGGGTGACGAACGTACACCTGGTGGTGGATACAGGTGTTCAGGTATTGAAAATGCTAATGCTTCACGCCTTCCCACAAGGGGTAGGCAGAGGTGTGCAGAACTCGTTATTCAAGCACGACTTTGCTCGGTCGAGTCAGAAAATACCCCCTAAAACCATGTTTCCACGTGAGTATTACTCCCTTTAATAATGTCGTCATTGTGTCATATTTGGAGCTATATGTTGTATTGCATCGCCACGAGGATATATTGACAACACACGACAAGTTGTAGGAGACAACTGTTGTATTTACTGAGGCACTATGAACAATTAATCGTCCCAAATGCTTGTCTTATAAAGGTGTGACCTTGGGAGGTAGTGCGTGTGTGTGACCTTGGAGGCGGTGTGTGTGTGTGTGACTTTGAAGGCGGTGTGTGTGTGACCTTGGAGGCGGTGTGTGTGTGTGTGTGACTTTGAAGGCGGTGTGTGTGTGACCTTGGAGGCGGTGAGCAGCATGGTGGAGTGCTTCTTGAGCACGGCCCTGGCGGCGGCCAGCGAGTCCCGCAGGCGAGGCTCGCGCAGCTCGCGCTGCCTCCTGGCCGCCTGCGCCGCCAGCTCTGCGGCCGAGCGCCCGAACTGGCGCGCAGACTCCAGCAGCTCGGACTGCGACGAGGCCGACTTCAGCTTGTCGAGGTCGTTCTCCACCTGGACGGGGGGGAGTGGGGGCCTTCATGATTCAATATAATAAATAATATATAAAAAGCAAGGTCGCAAGTTCTAATCCCGACTGTACCAATGAGTTTTTCTGAACTTGAGTACAGTGATTAGTCACACCACGAGCTTTACGGTGAAGGGAAACATCGAGAGGAAACCTGCATACGTCTGAGAAGAAATTAAAAAAATCGGTCCAGTACATTTTGAGCCAATATATTTATAAGCCAGTATATTTTGAAACAAACATACTTACATACAAATATTTCCTCTTTATAATATTAGTATAGATTCATTAGTATAGTTCAATAATGAGTGTTCCCTGTGTCCCTTACGTAGAATAATATTTTTTTAGCATTTTTTTTTACGCAAATTGCCCTAGTCCCAAAGTAAGCAAAGCTTGTGTTATGGTAACTACAACCCGGTCACAATATCTGTGCACCTGACCTCGTGACGTCATATCGGCGGTCTGGGTACGGTGTGAAAAAAAGTTTTTTCGGGAAGTGTAGAGGTAAAAAAAAATTACTAACCTTTTCAAATCAATTTATTATTGATGAAGGGTTTGTTATTAAATAACAATAATTTTGATTACAAAAACATTTATTATTAAACTCAGTCACTTTAAATTATTGACTCTATGCCTGACATTGTATCTTCCTCACTCTCACTTTCTGAACTCTCCGAACTGTCTTCCCCTAGTGATATTCAAAGTTGTGTGATGTTTATTTGCTTTCTCCGATTCAAAATACTTGAACACTTTCAAGATTAAATTTCTTGATTCGCTGTTTATTGTTTTTCCCATGACTTCAGTTTAACAGCTACAACAATTTTAATAACAACCAAACCAGTCCAAACCTAACAGTGAACAGTCTAAACTTAACAATTAATATTAAAAACAAAACAACAACAAAGCGAAAATATCAAAATTATCGGGACGCGTATCGGCAACGAAGATGCTAACCGTACTGTCGCACCGGGGAGTGCGCGGGGAGGTGACAGGGGAAGCGGGAGAGGCGCCGCATTCCAGCGAGGTGCACAGATATTCTGACCGGGTTGTAGTCAACGATATATTTACTTATATAGATAGATATATACACCAATACATAGGACATCCAAGACTAAGGTACAAATACTAGTGCTCATCACACAAATATCTGCCCACAGCGGGATTCGAACCCGCGACCTCAAGTTTCGCAGTCAGGAGATCTAACCACTAGACCAGACGGCCGTCAATATTTTAATGTTTTGAAGCACTATACATACGTATGTATTGTCAAACGTATGCTGGTTACGATCGATGTCTTCCAACACCGTGAGCCTTCAGCTCGAAGGCAACCTATCAGTGAGGCCAGGCGGCATGCGGGGGGTGGGCAGTACTGACCGTGGAGAGGTTGGCCAGCAGCAGGTGCACGTCCACCATGTCGGCCAGCACCAGCAGGCGCGTGACGGCGCTGAGCAGTGCGCGCGCCGCCCGCACCATGGCCGAGCGCGCCGCCGACGCGCACGGCTGCTCGGAGAACTCGCGCGCCGCCACGCCCATGCCCGCGCCTGGGCACACACGCTGTGGGGGACTGGGGACTGGCGCACGGGGGATGGGGACTGGGGACACGCGCACGGCTGCTCGGAGAACTCGCGCGCCGCCACGCCCATGCCCGCGCCTGGGCACACACGCTGTGGGGGACTGGGGACTGGCGCACGGGGGATGGGGACTGGGGACACGCGCACGGCTGCTCGGAGAACTCGCGCGCCGCCACGCCCATGCCCGCGCCTGGGCACACACGCTGTGGGGGACTGGGGACTGGCGCACGGGGGATGGGGACTGGGGACACGCGCACGG
This sequence comes from Drepana falcataria, assembly GCA_945859725.1. Taxonomy (NCBI): domain Eukaryota; kingdom Metazoa; phylum Arthropoda; class Insecta; order Lepidoptera; family Drepanidae; genus Drepana; species Drepana falcataria. The sequence continues at coordinate 4,570,238 of OX243951.1, read as the reverse complement.
CTGCTCGGAGAACTCGCGCGCCGCCACGCCCATGCCCGCGCCTGGGCACACACGCTGTGGGGGACTGGGGACTGGCGCACGGGGGATGGGGACTGGGGACACGCGCACGGCTGCTCGGAGAACTCGCGCGCCGCCACGCCCATGCCCGCGCCTGGGCACACACGCTGTGGGGGACTGGGGACTGGCGCACGGGGGATGGGGACTGGGGACACGCGCACGGCTGCTCGGGGAACTCGCGCGCCGCCACGCCCATGCCCGCGCCTGGGCACACACGCTGTGGGGGACTGGGGACTGGCGCACGGGGGATGGGGACTGGGGACACGCGCACGGCTGCTCGGAGAACTCGCGCGCCGCCACGCCCATGCCCGCGCCTGGGCACACACGCTGTGGGGGACTGGGGACTGGCGCACGGGGGATGGGGACTGGGGACACGCGCACGGCTGCTCGGGGAACTCGCGCGCCGCCACGCCCATGCCCGCGCCTGGGCACACACGCTGTGGGGGACTGGGGACAGACAGGCTGCGCTCACAGGGGACTGGGGAAATAGTGATCTAACCTACATTGTTCCCCTCTATACAATTCGTGTCCCTCTCATTAGTTGTTGTGCCCCATAGTCCACTGCATATAGGTGGTATAGTAATACATAATTATGAATGGTCTTCTTATCTTAGTGACCTCACCAGCTTTCCTCACTTCCTCGACTGCAGCCAGCATCTGCTGGGTGATCTCAGGGTTCTCATAGGCAATGATCTGGCCCCGTTCTATGAAGATCTCAGTGGCTCTCTCCACTGTGGCCACAAGTGCACTGGCCCGCTTGGATTTGCCAGCTAAAAAAAATAATAAATCCACCAGAATAATGGGAATTCAATATATTATATACACCCTGGGGACAATGCCTACTGCTAGACTATACATACATACTTATATAGATAGGCAATTCCACACAAATTGACCTAGTCCCAAACTAAGCAAAGCTTGTACTGTGGGAACTGGACAACGATATACATACTTATATAGATAGGCAATTCCACACAAATTGACCTAGTCCCAAACTAAGCAAAGCTTGTACTGTGGGAACTGGACAACGATATACATACTTATATAGATAGGCAATTCCACACAAATTGACCTAGTCCCAAACTAAGCAAAGCTAGTACTGTGGGAACTGGACAACGATATACATACTTATATAGATAGGCAATTCCACACAAATTGACCTAGTCCCAAACTAAGCAAAGCTTGTACTGTGGGAACTGGACAACGATATACATACTTATATAGATAGGCAATTACACACAAATTGACCTAGTCCCAAACTAAGCAAAGCTTGTACTGTGGGAACTGGACAACGATATACATACTTATATAGATAGGCAATTCCACACAAATTGACCTAGTCCCAAACTAAGCAAAGCTTGTACTGTGGGAACTGGACAACGATATACATACTTATATAGATAGGCAATTCCACACAAATTGACCTAGTCCCAAACTAAGCAAAGCTAGTACTGTGGGAACTGGACAACGATATACATACTTATATAGATAGGCAATTCCACACAAATTGACCTAGTCCCAAACTAAGCAAAGCTTGTACTGTGGGAACTGGACAACGATATACATACTTATTAGTCCAGGAGCCAGTGACAGATTTTCATGACCAAGTCCCTCCCGATTGAAAATTCGTGAAATGCATTAGGGACTTATACTATGAATACTCGCGACCGTCAGCTGCGACTCCGAGGGTGGGGCGGGCAGTGGCAGCCTCCCACGCATGCAGAAAAAAAAGGTTTTTTCAGTCATTTCCTCCCATTTGAAATTTGGTCAGATTATAGTTAACCTAGTATTTTGAAGGAAAAACAAAGTCAGCTGGCCATAACATGGTGGATTACACGTCAGCTGACTGCTTGAACATGAAAAAAATATATATACTTTCAATGATTTCCTCTCAACTAAAAATTTTCCTGGTGATTGTTTATATACTACTATGAATGAAAATTAATGTCAGCTTGATGTATCTCAGTGGAAAGTTTGTCAGCTGGTACCTTGAAAGGTGTAACGCAGCAGCATCTATCACCTACTGAATCTTATCAGCTGACGACTTTTCCCTTGACTTACAGCTAGCTGATTTCTTTCATTATGTACTAGAGTATGTTAACAATCCTCTTATAAATTTTCGTCCGGGAGGAAATAAATTTTCTTAAGTTATTTTTTCTTTATATATTGCAGTTAGATTTTGGATTGAAATTAAATTCTCCAGATGCGATGTTATAGCAAAAGGCCACCTCAAAATACTGATAACATTATATACGATGGATATTTCATGTTACATCAAATGAAAGAAGTACCTCTTAGCTTTGGGAATATTTCAAAAAAGTTTTACAGTTGATTTGTGCAAACACAGCTAAGATTATCATCATTACTTTTGATCGGTACATATTTCTATCGATCAAAGACACCGAACACAAACTTCGAGGTATGGAGCAAGCTAACTTTCGTATCGATGGTCCTGATCAAGTACGAAAAAAAGACTTTTCAGTCAAGCTAAAAAATATTAATTTCAAGGAAGAACTTATTCAGTTTTTTATTGAAAATTGGGAACAAGATTATATGGCATCATACATGGGCAACATAACTATTTTTGTGAATACGGATGTGGTCACTGATGGAAAAGTTGTAAGAACTGTAGAGAACGCATTTTCATGTCATGTCAAAATCTGAAGCGTTCATACAAATGTCAGAGCCATCGATGAACAGAGAAGTTTTATTTCGCAAAATTCAAGAGTTTGCTTGTCAGATGTATGGCCTTAATCGGTTAAGAAAAATTAACGACGCTAGGGTTGCATTGTTCTAAAAAACTTACACATTTTTTGACAATAATTATGAATTTAAGTTGCCTAAAAAAGGTATTGACGGTTCTTCTCTACCACCATGCGAATCAGAACTGTACAAGGAATATTTAAGGGCGTGTTACATTGCACAAATTTGGTCTCACGCTAACCTTAAAGTTCTAACAACTGAAGAACCTACAGACTATGGTTGGGAAGAAATAGATAACCGACATGAATTTGAATGGTTTTCTGGGACTCAGTTACCAACGTCGATTGAGGAGATAACCATTCAGCCTGAAAAAGGTATCAATTCTTTTTTAATTTTTTCTTATGATCATGATTTACTATACATGCGGTCAAATTTTTTTCCATATTTTCACAGATGAGGATAATGAAGACATGATCGCATCTAACTCTGACAGCGACTCTGACAGTGAATCAGAGAGAGATGAAAGCGACTCAAGTCAAAGCGAGAATGAAAATGATTGATTTTCATTGTTATTTTTAAGCAACTCATGAAAATAAAAGTTAATTAATTAAAAATATATGCTACAATAAATTATTCATTAATCAATTTACTCTTACCAAAATTTCCTCTATCATCAAACTTTCATATTTGTTATCAAAACAGTCAAATCAAGCATACTGACGAATAACTTAAGAAATGTTATTTCCTCCCGGACGAAAATTTATAAGAGGATTGTTAACATACTCTAGTAAATAATGAAAGAAATCAGCTAGCTGTAAGTCAAGGGAAAAGTCGTCAGCTGATAAGATTCAGTAGGTGATAGATGCTGCTGCGTTACACCTTTCAAGGTACCAGCTGATAAACTTTCCACTGAGATACATCAAGCTGACATAAATTTTCATTCATAGTAATATATCATAATCATAATCATAATTGTTTATTGCTCTTCCACTTACAATAATATCACATTATATATAATATCAGGGTATACAGTGGACCCTGTTGGGCACAGCAACTTGTGAGAGGGACACTAATTATAAAAGGGGAACAATGAAGGTACTTGCTATTCAAAGGTACTTGGTATTATAAACGATCACCAGGTAAATTTTTAGTTGAGAGGAAATCATTGAAAAATTTTTTTTTTCTTGTTCAAGCAGTCAGCTGACGTATAATCCACCATGTTATGGCCAGCTGACTTATTTTTTCTTTCAAAATACTAGGTTAACTATAATCTGACCAAATTTCAAATGGGAGGAAATGACTGAAAAAACCTTTTTTTTCTCCATGCGTGGGAGGCTGCCACTGCCCGCCCCACCCTCGGAGTCGCAGCTGACGGTCGCGAGTATTCATAGTATAAGTCCCTAATGCATTTCACGAATTTTCGCTCGAGAAGAAATAATTGACCGAAATTGTACCTGGCTCCCGGGCTATATATAGATAGGCAATTCCACACAAATTGACCTAGTCCCAAACTAAGCAAAGCTTGTACTGTGGGAACTGGACAACAATATACATACTTATATAGATAGGCAATTGCAAACAAATTGACCTAGTCCCAAACTAAGCAAAGCTTGTACTGTGGGAACTGGACAACAATATACATACTTATATAGATAGGCAATTGCACACAAATTGACCTAGTCCCAAACTAAGCAAAGCTTGTACTGTGGGAACTGGACAACGATATACATACTTATATAGATAGGCAATTGCACACAACTTGACCTAGTCCCAAACTAAGCAGAGCTTGTACTGTGGGAACTGGACAACGATATACATACTTATATAGATAGGCAATTCCACACAAATTGACCTAGTCCCAAACTAAGCAAAGCTTGTACTGTGGGAACTGGACAACAATATACATACTTATATAGATAGGCAATTGCACACAAATTGACCTAGTCCCAAACTAAGCAAAGCTTGTACTGTGGGAACTGGACAACAATATACATACATATATAGATAGGCAATTGCACACAAATTGACCTAGTCCCAAACTAAGCAAAGCTTGTACTGTGGGAACTGGACAACAATATACATACATATATAGATAGGCAATTGCACACAAATTGACCTAGTCCCAAACTAAGCAAAGCTTGTACTGTGGGAACTGGACAACGATATACATACTTATATAGATAGGCAATTCCACACAAATTGACCTAGTCCCAAACTAAGCAAAGCTTGTACTGTGGGAACTGGACAACAATATACATACTTATATAGATAGGCAATTGCACACAAATTGACCTAGTCCCAAACTAAGCAAAGCTTGTACTGTGGGAACTGGACAACAATATACATACATATATAGATAGGCAATTGCACACAAATTGACCTAGTCCCAAACTAAGCAAAGCTTGTACTGTGGGAACTGGACAACAATATACATACTTATATAGATAGGCAATTGCACATAACTTGACCTAGTCCCAAACTAAGCAAACATTCACATACACAAACACACACAAATACAAAAATACAAATCTTATTACTACTAGATTAATCGAATCCCGCTGAGGGCAGATATTTGTGTGATGAACACGAGTATTTGTACCTTAGTCTTGGATGTCCTATGTATTTATGTATATATCAATCTATATAAGTAAATATATAGTTGTCTAGTTAAAGTACGGTCGCGGAGCAGGAAGAATTTCGTACAATGACCTCTTTACCTACTGACAGTGGTCACAAACATTTTTATATGTGTGGTTTGCATGAAATATTTGAAGGATAGAAAAAAACTAGCTTATTAAATAAATTATTATTAAGTATTTTGTTAAACAATAAACTCTTCAGACATTCCATTACTTTTATTTATAACAATTTTGCAATAATATCTCAATATAAAACTGAATCACAGATGTGTTATTCCTCTGTCGTGGTCGAGTATCGAGTGGCGTCATGTCTCACGCCATGACATGTAGTACCTTTTTTGTTGTAGGTAACTCTCCTTTTAAATAAAAGCTGTGCACTATTCGTCTGATGCACGATTTATCGAACTCATCAGTCTTTTCAATTACTGAGAGTCGTTTTTTCGGTGAAGGAGCCGGCTTGACGGTGTCTGTTTCGGTATATTCTTTTAAAATACGATATATGGCCGATTTTGAAATGCCCAAGATATCGGCTGTTTTGTCCTTCATTTCTTTTTTTGAAGGATATTTATCGGCAGGCCAGGATTCCTTAATGTATTTAAACACGTTAATAATCATAACCTTCTCAGATTCACTAAAGTGTGACATTTTTCTTTTCTTCCGCGGAGAAACAAACTTCTTGAATGGACGCGAGGTAGACGGCACTGGTTCCATTTTAAAACAGTAAATTAAACTTAACAAATCAACGAAACCACTTAACAATTAAAACAAGACAACAAAAACTAACAAATAACAACAAACTAAGATAAATGTGTTTCAAAATTGAACGAGCACTAACGCATCCCAAGATGGAATGTCGTTTGTTATTCAAAAATTATGAATCATGTCAAATACTTTTAATTGCGACCAAAACACCAGACGCAAGCAAGAACAAACCTTACGGTCTCAATTAAACGGTTTACAATCCCTGGCGACAGCGGTCATTGCATCTGTGCGAGCGAGACGCATTATATTTACGCGGGAGTGACAGAGATGGGTAATAATAGGTTATCGTACGAAATTCTTTCTGTTCCGCGACCGTGCTTTACCATAACACAAGCTTTGCTTAACTTGGGACTAGGTCAATTTGTGTGGAATTGTCCTTGGTATTTATTTATTTATTATATTAACTCTAGGATATATTTTTAAACAACCAAAGCTGGTACTTACGTCTCTTCTTCTTGGCATCCCGATCCTTATTGTTGACCAGTGTAGTAACTTGGAGCACGAGCGGCTCCAGGGTACGCTCCACAGACATGGTGCGAATCTCCAGGTTACGGGGGTCCCACTTGAAGGTCAGAGACCCTGTGGTCCCATACTGGTCTGTCATGGCCGTCATTGCTAGAGCAAGATTATATGTATATTTATTGTACTATACTAGCGTACTATGGAGAAGCATACTAGCGTAAATTGAGCCGTGGTGGACGAGTGCTTTGAGAACTTGCCAGCAACTGAAGTTCCAATCTCGACTGTACCAATGAGTTTTGCTGACCTTAAGTACAGTGATAAGTCACACCACGAGCTTTACAGTGAAGGAAAACATCGAGAGGAAACCTGCATACGTCTGAAAAGACATTCAAAGGCATGTATAGTTGTGCTTGAGTAACGGCAATGGACTCGCCATCTGTCACATACGCTTCCCCTGAAAAGTGGGTGTGTAGATACTACCTACACACCTCTGCCTACCCCTTCGGGGAACCTTGTGAGAGGGTGTTAAGATATACTTTAATAATTAAGTGTTGATTGCTTAAAATGTATATTGATGAGAGATTAGCTAGAGTTTCAACAATCGGAAAATAAATTTCAATTAACATATTTTGTACAGGTTCGCTTTAGAATAATTACGCGTTATAGATAGTGCCATCCACGAAGACGCGCCCCACCAATGTCTAGTCGAGGGGGTCGCGGGATGCGGGGAGTATGACCCGAGTCTATTAATTGTAGTGTGCGTGTGCACTCATAGGTAATCAGTGTGTACCGACAATACTCACACATTAGTGGAAGGTTGCACACTTACACTGTAAACTATAGGGGAGGATAGTGGGGCGCGTCTTTGTGGATGGCACTATCTATAAACACGTTTGTAAAGAAAACTAGTAAATTAGTCACCTAATTACCAGTTAAACATTAAACAAATTCCTTTCACCAATTATCGTCAGACAATCAACAATGAGTCATACACCCAAGTGTATCTGAACCCATTAGCTGTATGACATATATTAAAATTTACACAATTAATTAGGTTTCTCATTAAACACTGAGATAAAACAATGGAAACTTACAAAATAAACAAAATTTAAGTCGATCTAATTAGTCCTACAATACGACAGATTTGAAAAGCCTTTCACTAGGTCAAAATTAAATAACACGATGTTACTTTTTGATTTGGTTGCATGTCTTAATGTTAGCGTAGAGCATTTGTAGTTACCTGATTATATTGCTTATAGGTCGAAGATAATCACTTTTTGACAACAAATCTGGGAGTAACACCACTTTACTAGTTTACAAACTAAATTGTAACACACAATAGTAGAACAATTAATAAAAAAACCACAACAGTACTAAACAAGGCGTGTCAATAAAGGTATCTGTTGATACCACAGACTACAAAATACCAAATAGTTAATCACACAGATAATCTTGCCTATACCTTGTAGTTGCCCAATATAATTACAAATTATAGATTTTTTTAAGCTGTTTAGTATTACAAGGACTTCAGTCATTAATTCTGTAGTGTATGGGCGTAAGTGATAATGTTAACATTCGTACAGTATACAAACGATTCCCATAACTGTTTGCACATTTATCGCGTGAAGAGTGAGGGATGACGATCAGACGCTCGAGGAATAAGACGAGAGCGTATGTGTGGGCGAATTAGTGTGTAAATTAAACTTATAAAAACGCAAATACGGAACTACAACAAATTCTATTGATGCCAATAAATTTATAATTTATTTTCAGTGCTCACTGCTGCTATATTTGAAACAGCTGTATTTATTAGAGCTACATATAGTATAGATACTAGTCCTTTTGTCGTATAAAATTAAAAATATTCATGTGTTCTAGTGATATTTTGACAGCTGTCCGATTGCTTTCTGCTTTGTTCTTGAAATAATGATACCTTAGTGAAGTAATTTTCTAAGATGCTGTATTGGGGTCATTGCTGCTGTCCGCGTCCTTATGAGGACGTCCGTATTTTCAGGAGTCAAATAAACAAAGCAATGCGTTAATAATGTACCTTAATTAATTTATTCAATAAAACACTTAGAATATAATAAAAAAATTACATAGTCATTGCATAAAAATAAAAGTTCACAAAATAGCATAATTTATTGATTATTTAGCGCAAAGATTGTAAGTTCGAATCCCGACTGTATCAATGAACTTAACATCATTCATATAGTGATTAGTCACACCACGAGCTTTACGGTGAAGGGTAACATCGAGAAGAAACCTACATACGATTGAGAAGAAATTAAAAGGCGTATGTATAGTCGTGCTTAAGTAACAGCCATGGACTTGCCATCTATCACGTTGGCACTTAAAATCTGACAAAAAGTAGGTGTGGTAGATAGGTGTGCGAAGGGGTAGGCAGAGGTGTATAGGAAGTACCCAGCCTTAACACCTCTGCCTATCCCTTCGGGGACCCTTGTGTGAAGGCATGAGGGTATAAAAAATATGACGCCTAGATAAGTTCTCAGTATCCATTCTGAGAGATATTAAATCTTAAACGTCACATTTGTTTTGTTTTTATCTATGGCAAGTACTAATAGCTGTCAATATATTTCTTATTCTGACATGTGTCATCTCTAAACACTTCCAAATTTGGCGCTGGAAGGGACTGGCAGCTCACCATTTCATTCCTGTAAAAAATAATATTACATATTTACCCGCGTAGATATAGATAGTGCCACGAAAACGCGCCCTAGTTTATAGTGTAAGTGTGCAACTTTCCACTAATGTGTGAGTATTGTCGGTACACACTGATTACCTATGAGTGCACACGCACACTACAATTAATAGACTCGGGTCATACTCCCCGCGACCCCCTCGACTAGACATTGGTGGGGCGCGTCTTCGTGGATGGCACTATCTATATTTACATATCATCACGGCGAGGACCTAATGGGGAAGGCAGAGAGAGTAGGGCTCTGATACCTCTAGACTTGCATACTTATTTCGCTTCGTCCACATTCATCAGTCTCGAGACTACAGACATCAGTCGAGAGACGTTCCCATCCTTGAGCGTCCGATCGATGTGATCCAGGTAGTTGGAACGTGTTCCTCTGCCTCTTGCACACATTCGCTTTGTATATCTGTTTCGTCAATCTTTCTTCACTCATCCTTTCTATGTGTCCAAACCAAACGTAACATGCCTTTCTTCATCTTTACAATCACGCCCTCATTCACGCCAGTTGATTTGCGAATCTCTTCATTGCGGATTCGATCTAAGATCGCTCCGCACTCCCGCACTCCGCACATTTTTCGAAGAGATCGCATATCAACTGCATTTATGCTATATTAATGCTTCCTCTAACATACCCAGGATCAATGGGGTTTTATCTATAGAGACGTTATACTCCTTGAATATGAAGTATAAACATGGCAAATTGTATGCTATACCTACATATAGCAACAATACACAACTCACACAACGGCATTAAGCACACTGATGACATTAAAAGAACACGAAGTATATGAATCCTAGTTGTCAGAAAGGGATAACAGCACAGCCACGTGCCAATATGTCGAGCTCTAATCGTTCTCTTTCGCTCTTAAACGTAACGCGCTACTTGTCTCGCTCGCGCGAGTGGCGCAGTGGCATCGTCGCAGGAGTTAATTCAGATTAAAATTTAATGTTAAATTTTCGTATTTTTTATAGATTAAACAAATTTACATTACTTACAAATGAAAAGACACATCCTTCTTGTTTTTTTACACTCGTCCAGTATATGTCCTGCAGTTTCTAAGCACCTAAGAAGGCATTTTTCCTAAATGCTGAATAAGTGCTACGTCGTTGCCAGTCAAGCGGCGACTAAGTTGACTCAAGCCAATTAGCTTGTGTTGAGTTAGCCAAGCCGAGCGCGGTAAGACGTATCTATTCTTTTTTACATCAATGCCCAGGATTCGGTGCAGTACAATAAAGTTTCTTAAAGAAAAGTGGACATGTCGTTGTCTCTTTCCCACTCACCCCGGGCCAGCTAAGATGAAGGAGTTCGGCTGTATTTTCTCAACCTGGTCTGCATTGTCGCAGAGAATGCGAGACATCGTCATCTTCTTAATCTCATGAAGTTGTTCTGAAGTCAAATGAAAATATTACAAGTTTAATGTTACCATAATAGATACATATCATCACGCCGACCCCCTAACGGGGTAAGCGGAGAATAGAGCGCCAGTTTCTTAATCACTCCTTCCCACAAGGATCCCCGAAGGGGTAGGCAGAGGTTTGGTAGTACCCACAGAATCCGTTTCCGCCAGAGATATTTCAGGTGCCAACGTGACAGATGGCGAGTCCATCGCCATTACTCAAGCACGACTATATATAGTATAGTTTTAGTGTTAATATAGTTTCCTCTCGATGTTTCCCTTCACCGTAAAGCTCGTGGTGTGCCTCACTGTAATTAAATGTAGAAAAACTCCTCAATCCAGTCGGGATTGGAACTCGCGCCGTTTGCGTGGCAGGCGGGTGCTGTGACCTCTCGGCCACGCCGCCTCCTCTTGTCCTGACGTATAAGTGGTATGGTATCGCAGTGCAGGCGCAACACAGGTTTCCTCTCGATGTTTCCCTTCACCGTAAAGCTCGTGGTGTGCCTCACTGTAATTAAATGTAGAAAAACTCCTCAATCCAGTCGGGATTGGCACTCGCGCCGTTTGCGTGGCAGGCGGGTGCTGTGACCTCTCGGCCACGCCGCCTCCTCTTGTCCTGACGTATAAGTGGTATGGTATCGCAGTGCAGGCGCAACACAGGTTTCCTCTCGATGTTTTCCTTCACCGTAAAGCTAGTGGTGTAAAAAAAACAATAACTTTTTGTCATATTCCACTCGCACAAAGTCGCGGGCACATCTAGTCTTCATCTATTAATCTATATATATATATAAAAATGAATGTTTGTCTATAGGGATGTCCTTCATAGAATCGTAAGTGGCTGGACCGACGTTATGAAATTTTCTTCAAATAGATTGCAGAATAATTTAGATTCACAATTGGACCCGATCGATAGGCGTTATGGGACAGCTAGTATATAAATAATATAAATATATTTTGATCTGATTAAGGGGCTATTACGTACCTTCAGTAAAGGCCCCAGGGTGATTTCTGTTCTCATGCCAGAACCTGTCAGCTCTACGCCATCGCAGCAGCTGATCCACCATGATGCAGGCGAGCGTGGGGCCTACCTCGCCATATGGGAGAGGACGCTCAGCCAGTACACCAACCATTAGTTCTATGTCGTCTGTCGACTCGTAGTTCTGAGATAATGCTTCGACTTGCTGAGGAAAAGCACTAGACATACATATCATCACGCCGAGCCCCTCACCCTAGGCAGAGAGAGTAGAGCGCCAGTCCTCTCTAGACTTACAGACCTACATACATATCATCACGCCGAGCCCCTCAAGCTAGGCAGAGAGAGTAGAGCGCCAGTCGTCTCTAGACTTACAGACCTACTTACATATCATCACGCCGAGCCCCTCACGCTAGGCAGAGAGAGTAGAGCGCCAGTCCTCTCTAGACTTACAGACCTAAAAACATATCATCACGCCGAGTCCCTCACGCTAGGCAGAGAGAGTAGAGCGCCAGTCCTATCTAGACTTACAGACCTACATACATATCATCACGCCGAGCCCCTCAAGCTAGGCAGAGAGAGTAGAGCGCCAGTCGTCTCTAGACTTACAGACCTACAAGTTGGGAGTAATAGATCGAATCCGCGATGAACAGATTCGCAAATAAACGGGCGTGAATGAGGGCGAGATTGTAAAGATGAAGAAAGGCATTTTTTTTTTTTTTTTTTTTTTTTTATACCACCTGGGTGGCAAACAAGCATGCGGTCCGCCTGATGGTAAGCGGTTACCGCCGCCTATGGACGCTTGCAACACCAGGGGTATCACTCGCGCGTTGCCGACCCTTGTTATGTGACCGAGGCATGTTACGTAGGTTTGGACATATAGAAAGGATGAGTAGAAAGATTCACGAAACAGATATGCAAAGCGAAAGTGTGTGCAAGAGGCAGAGGAAGGCCACGTTCCAACTACCTAGATCAAATCGATCGGACGCTCAAGGACGGGAACGTCAAGAGTACTAGAAACCGACGAGCATGTATTAAGAGACTGATGAATGTGGACGAAGCGAAAGAGGTCTGTAATCCTGCGCTCCATACTCTCTGCCTACCCCGTCAGGGACGTGATGATATGTATGTAATAATAGTACGAAGACCTACCTCTTTAGGCATCCATTCCAGTAAATCTTCAAAGCTATGAGCGATAGGTAGCTTGCATAGCTTTCTGTATTGGTTGTAGGGGGGCAGACCTGCGGCTCGGCCCTTCATAATGTCGCTTGATATAACGTCCGAAGCGAGCTGAAGACGACCAAGAACGCGCTCACCCATCTGCAGAACATATCAGGACTGTTGCAATAAGAGGCCTACCACCTAGTACCCAGTCCCTTATGGCCAGTAATGTGACTAGCTACAGTGCCCTCCACACCGGCACACAGTGTAGTGTACGTACACTAGTGCTTGGCGGCAGGATATCTGACACTGCGGTGGTACCCACCTAGCCGGACTGTTGCAATAAGAGGCCTACCACCTAGTACCCAGTCCCTTATGGCCAGTAATGTGACTAGCTACAGTGCCCTCCACACCGGCACACAGTGTAGTGTACGTACACTAGTGCTTGGCGGCAGGATATCTGACACTGCGGTGGTACCCACCTAGCCGGACTGTTGCAATAAGAGGCCTACCACCTAGTACCCAGTCCCTTATGGCCAGTAATGTGACTAGCTACAGTGCCCTCCACACCGGCACACAGTGTAGTGTACGTACACTAGTGCTTGGCGGCAGGATATCTGACACTGCGGTGGTACCCACCTAGCCGGACTGTTGCAATAAGAGGCCTACCACCTAGTACCCAGTCCCTTATGGCCAGTAATGTGACTAGCTACAGTGCCCTCCACACCGGCACACAGTGTAGTGTACGTACACTAGTGCTTGGCGGCAGGATATCTGACACTGCGGTGGTACCCACCTAGCCGGACTGTTGCAATAAGAGGCCTACCACCTAGTACCCAGTCCCTTATGGCCAGTAATGTGACTAGCTACAGTGCCCTCCACACCGGCACACAGTGTAGTGTACGTACACTAGTGCTTGGCGGCAGGATATCTGACACTGCGGTGGTACCCACCTAGCCGGACTGTTGCAATAAGAGGCCTACCACCTAGTACCCAGTCCCTTATGGCCAGTAATGTGACTAGCTACAGTGCCCTCCACACCGGCACACAGTGTAGTGTACGTACACTAGTGCTTGGCGGCAGGATATCTGACACTGCGGTGGTACCCACCTAGCCGGACTGTTGCAATAAGTGGCCTACCGCCTAGTACCCAGTCCCTTGTCGCTGTGACTCACATCAGGGTCAACATTGTAGTTGTTCCGGCTGCAGGCCTGCCGGAAGACCCCCTGGGTGGCCCCCTCGAGAGTGCCGTTCACCGCCAGGACGCCGGTGCGCAATGTCAAGTCGACATTAGCCAACTCGTTGTAGAGTCGCCCGTCCGACGTATACATTCTGTAATATGTAAATAAAGTTTGCATTTAACTTTGATACGCCTCTACGAGTAGGGTCTACTATCCAAATACCTAGTAATATCTATATAAATAAAAATTTATCACTAAATGTGTTGCTAAGCGCAAAACTCTTAAACGGCTGAACCGATTTGGATGGTTTATTTTTGTTCTGTTTGATGAAGTCTGAGGAAGGTTCTTATGTTAAAAAGGTATGTTAGTTAAAAATATTAAATTGAGTAAGTGTAAGTGTGCAACTAATGTTCCACTAATGTGGAAGGTTGCACACTTACACTGTAAACTATAGGGGAGAATTATAGTGGGGCGCGTCTTTGTGGATGGCACTATCTATACTACTACCCTTTCGGGGACTCTTGTAGGGATGGGTGAAGAATGTCTATGAAGTTACTATTGACTGAATGGTTTGTATAGTAAGCAACGACCTATTGTCGGGCCTACGCTGTTCCCCCATACTTAAGTACTATTGCTGTAACTTAAAAATATTATTATTGTATACCTAATGATTTGAAAGGAGTAACCATGGAGTTTCTTGCCGGTTCTTCTCCATGGAAACGACCAACCCGAACCGTGCACCTTTTAAGACGTTTTATAAGTGCCCATCTAGGCCTATGTGAAATAAAATATTTTGATTTTGACTCACTTAGCCCTTCCCTCCTGCAGCACGTGGAACCACCTGGTGCCCACCACATATTCGATGCTCACCCGTGGCTCCAACTCCTCACTGTAATCCATGACGTGGCCAGGAGTATCGTATATGACACCTTCCTCCAACAGATTGTCGTGACCTGAGAAAATAGTCAGTGTATTAAAATTACTTAATCGCGTTCTGTTGAATGCTTGTCAGCTGTGGAATACTAGCAACACAATGATGCAAGTTTTTTCTGAACTTAAGTACAGTGATTAATCACACCATAATAGATATACAGTAGTTATCCACACCCACCCACTTTCCGCCAGAGATATATTAGTAAAAATATTGCAATTACAACAGACACTCAACTTTTATATATTTGTATAGATGTATCCAACTACCTAGATCAAATCGATCGGACGCTCAAGGACGGGAACGTCAAGAGTACTCGAAACCGACGAGCATTTATGAAGAGACTGATGAATGTGGACGAAGCGAAAGAGGTATGCAAGTCTAGAGAGAACTGGCGCTCTATACTCTCTGCCTACCCCGTTAGGGATTCGGCGTGATGATATGTATGTTTGTTAACTCACCGATCAAAATAGGCATCAGCTCGTGGTATATAACATGAGTCATATAGGCTATGTTGATCTCCCTCGCCGTGTAGTAGAGCTGGTCGTCCCCCCAGCAAGGGTTCAGGGTCTCCAGCTTCCTCGCTATGGAGTTGTGGTTGCGGTACAGCCAGAGGAACACCAGGTTTATGCCTATCACTGAGTTGACTCCAGAAACAGCTGAAATATTAGAAAGAGATGGGAGAGAGAGATAATTTGTATCTGCCCGCCTGGGGCAGGACCTCCACCTTATAGAAGTCCGTAGCCAAATAACACTATTGTTTGTGTTATGTTCCTGTGCGGTGAATAAGGTTTATAATATTAAGCTCCTTGGGGAGGGGGGAGGATTGCTATATTGTGTTGGCAGTAGAGGGATTAGTGCCATTACGCTGCCGACACAGTATATCTCTCCGAACACAGAGTGGCAACGCGCAAGTGATACTTCGGTATCGTGAGCGTAAATAGGCTGCGGTAACCGCTTCCCATCAGGTGGGCCGAATGCCACTCTTGTTGAATAAAAATATAGATTTTTTTGACGTGACAATGTCTAATGCACGAAAAATGATGATTTATTGTCCAGTTACGCTTACTGTCCCGTTACGCTCACTGTAACGCCACGAACGGAGCGAGAGCACTACACGGTGATTCGAACTTGCGATCTCTGTGTCGCAGGCAACTGCTCGAACCACTCGGTCACCACGGCTATAAAATATAATTTCTAAAGACACTGCGTAAAATACTTACGTGTTCGATGGCATCTCGTCTCCATAGGTGGTTCGTTATTGACGCACACGGGTGACCCGCTGGGGGGCCACTCCCGACCCCGCAGTAGCTCCGCCCTCAGCCTACCCCCCTGGAGCTGCCTTCCTTGGAGTGCATTCGCGCCGTCATGGCCGTACACTGCTGATAGGTCGAGCATGGGAGCTGCCGTGTTGAGCTGGAATTAATTATGTATCTCTAAAGGGGTAGGCAGGAGTGTAATAAGTATCTTGAGGAGTTTTTTCTACATTTAATTACAGTGAGGCACACCACGAGCTTTACGGTGAAGGGAAACATCGAGAGGAAACCTGCATACGTCTGAGAAGACATTCAAAGGCGTATGTATAGTCGTGCTTTAGTAACGGTGATGGACCTGCCCTCTGTCACGTTGGCACCAAACCATTACCACGTATACAATACGCCTTTAAATGTCTTCTCAGACGTATACAGGTTTCCTCTCGATGTTTTCTTCAACGTAAAGCTCGTGGTGTGACTAATCACTGTACGTCGTAGGGATCATTGTGTCAGAGGTAACTACTCGAACTCGGCCACCACGGGTCTTACTTCCTACTTTAAGTATTCAAAAACCTTACCCTCTCTGGAGGAACAGCATCTGAGATACATCCGAGGGTCTGGTACGTGATGGGAGCAGTCAGGTTGAGACAGCGAACGTTGCTTCGCCTCAAATGAACGTCGTCTTCGGGAACCCGTATAGAAATACATCGCTCATCAGCCTCAAAGTCTGGCTTGCAGCAGTCGACAGTGACAGCCACATAGTTGACAGTGTCATGCACTGTTGTTATGTCAGCTGTGATGAAAAGATTGACAGATGTCACCAGCTGCGTCAACTTTGGATGGGCACTTCTGCCATCGGGTATTAGTGCCACTCTAAGCGCTCGAACAGGTGGTAAAGGCCGGCCAGATTTCGCCGGAGCGTGGGTCCAGTTGGTGCCGAAGACAGGTGGCAGCATACGGTGGAACGGCGTGAGGGTAGCTCCGCGTGAGGGGTGGAGGAGGTTGTTGCATGAGGCATCCATTCTCCTATACTCCTTGGGTGTACATTCTTGGATTTGGAGCGCGCAGAAGCTGCAAGAGACGTTTAAATAAATAAATACCTGGGACAATTCCACACAAATTGACCTAGTCCCAAATTGAGCAAAACTTGTGTTACGGTAACTAGACAACGATATATTTACTTATATAGATAGATACATAAATAAATACAAAGGACATCCAAGACTAAGGTACAAATACTCGTGTTTGATCTTACAAGAGGTCTTACGAGAGAATAAATGAAGAACGATTGGCAACAAAAGTGTATAAGGCGAGTGTGAATGAAAGTGTTGGAAGGGGTCGGTCGTTTCGAGACCAAATTAGGGACGTGTTGAAAAAAGGTCAGGTCAAGAGTACCCTAAACCGAAGAGCATGTATGAAAAGAATAATGAAAGTGGACGAAGCGAAAGAAGTATGTAAGGATCGGCCTAGCGTGAGGCACTCGGCGTGATGATATGTATGTAGGTCTGTAAGTCTAGAGAGGACTGGCACTCTACTCTCTCTGCCTAGCGTGAGGGACTCGGCGTGATGATATGTATGTAGGTCTGTGAGTCTAGAGAGGACTGGCGCTCTACTCTCTCTGCCTAGCGTGAGGGACTCGGCGTGATGATATGTATGTAGGTCTGTAAGTCTAGAGAGGACTGGCGCTCTACTCTCTCTGCCTAGCGTGAGGGGCTCGGCGTGATGATATGTATGTAGGTCTGTAAGTCTAGAGAGGACTGGCGCTCTACTCTCTCTGCCTAGCGTGAGGGGCTCGGCGTGATGATATGTATGTGTGTATATATAAATACGAGAATTGAACTTGTATACTCACGGCACCAAACCCACTTGCTGAAGCTGTTCATATCGTTCTTGAGTGATCGATTTTCCAGTAAAAGTGTCGTAGAAAGCGGCTTGCGCTAAGCCTAAACTACAGAGAAGTATAAATAACATTTTAACACACTTAAAGGTAGTCACTGTATGGATATTGTCTGAAGAACTGCCAGTATCTTGTTTAACTGTTAACGTGCATAACAAGTAATCGGCGCTATCGTAATTAACTTTAAATCCATGAGTAATCTGTATTTATTATTTTACTAATATAATAAGTGCAAAGGTTTGTAAGTTTGGATGTATGTTGCTCTTGCACGGCAAACGGCTGAACCGATTTGGCTGAAAGGTTAAATGATGGCTTAAACCTAGGATTATGAATCACGAAAAATCTAAGTTCTAATGTTATAAAGTTGAAAGTTTGTATGTTGCTCTTCCACGGCTAAACCGATTTGGCTGAACGTTGAAATTATGATGGCTTTTTTTTTTTTACACGCTTTATATTAGCTTCACCTGTATGTATGTATGTATGTATGTAACCGACTTCTTTGAGCTCGATTTTGACCCACTTTAAACGGCCAGATTTCGTTCAAACTTTGTAGACTTATCGAGGACCGATGACAATACACTAATAACTAAAAAGTAGAAAATAAATAATAGTTAAAAAAAAACTAAAAAACACGCTTTTTATAGAAAACCGAACTAAAAAATAGAAAATAAATTTCGATAATATCTTAAAAAGCGTGGGGTGCTTTTTAAGATATTACCGAAATGATAATCACTCTACTAATATCTGTCAATAAAATATTTATAACTATTGACACCATGCACCCCACGCTTTTTAAGATATTATGGAAATTTATTTTCTATTTTTTAGTTCGGTTTTCTATAAAAAGCGTGTTTTTTAGTTTTTTTTTAATACAACAAGAGTGGCAAACAAGCATACGGCCCACCTGATGGGAAACGGTTACCGCAGCCTATTTACGCTCACGATACCGGAGTATCACTTGCGCGTTGCCACTCTGTGTTCAGAGAGTTATACTGTGTTGGCAACATAATAGGTCTAATCATTCGGTTGCCAACACAATATAACAATCCTCCCCCCTCCCCAAGGAGCCCATTACTGGAAACCTTATTCACCGCGTAGGAACACAACACAATAAATTGTGTTATTTGGCTACGGACTTCTATAAGGTGGAGGTCATGCCCCAGTCGGGCAGCTCCAAATTCGAACGGAGAATCCGTTATGCCCTACCTCTCTTTTCAAAACCCTACCTCTCTTTTCAAATATCGGCTTATACCTCATAATCACGCCTTGCCACAAGGATCCTCGAAGGGGTAGGCAGAGGTGTTTAGGTAATACCAACACCCGCTTTCCGCCAGAAATATATTTTAGGTGCCAACGCCAAGGCAACTTGCTTTATACATTTGTGGTATAAGAAAATAAATTACTACGTGAGTGAAATCGCATTATTTTATTGTATGTTTCTCTTTGCACTCTAAGTAGCGTAGCGTGTCTCTAAATATCGTACAACTAAAATTGGCCTAACAAACGGAGAAATAATTGCTGCATTCCGTCTAGCTTATACATACATAATACTAAACGCGTTTAAAACAAAAAACTGCTCACAGAGAGCTAAGTACACAGGATATGTTTCGAATTATGCCGCCATGAACTCGGCGTGATGATATGTATGTAGGTCTGTAAGTCTAGAGAGGACTGGCGCTCTACTCTCTCTGCCTAGCGTGAGGGACTCGGCGTGATGATATGTATGTAGGTCTGTAAGTCTAGAGAGGACTGGCGCTCTACTCTCTCTGCCTAGCGTGAGGGACTCGGCGTGATGATATGTATGTAGGTCTGTAAGTCTAGAGAGGACTGGCGCTCTACTCTCTCTACCTAGCGTGAGGGGCTCGGCGTGATGATATGTATGTAGGTCTGTAAGTCTAGAGAGGACTGGCGCTCTACTCTCTCTGCCTAGCGTGAGGGACTCGGCGTGATGATGTGTATGTAGGTCTGTAAGTCTAGAGAGGACTGGCGCTCTACTCTCTCTGCCTAGTGTGAGGGGCTCGGCGTGATGATATGTATGTAGGTCTGTAAGTCTAGAGAGGACTGGCGCTCTACTCTCTCTGCCTAGCGTGAGGGACTCGGCGTGATGATGTGTATGTAGGTATGTATGTCTAGAGAGGACTGGCGCTCTACTCTCTCTGCCTAGCGTGAGGGGCTCGGCGTGATGATATGTATGTAGGTCTGTAAGTCTAGAGAGGACTGGCGCTCTACTCTCTCTGCCTAGCGTGAGGTGCTCGGCGTGATGATATGTATGTAGGTCTGTAAGTCTAGAGAGGACTGGCGCTCTACTCTCTCTGCCTAGCGTGAGGGACTCGGCGTGATGATATGTATGTAGGTCTGTAAGTCTAGAGAGGACTGGCGCTCTACTCTCTCTGCCTAGCGTGAGGGGCTCGGCGTGATGATATGTATGTAGGTCTGTAAGTCTAGAGAGGACTGGCGCTCTACTCTCTCTGCCTAGCGTGAGGGGCTCGGCGTGATGATATGTATGGAGGTCTGTAAGTCTAGAGAGGACTGGCGCTCTACTCTCTCTGCCTAGCGTGAGGGACTCGGCGTGATGATATGTATGTAGGTCTGTAAGTCTAGAGAGGACTGGCGCTCTACTCTCTCTGCCTAGCGTGAGGGGCTCGGCGTGATGATATGTATGTAGGTCTGTAAGTCTAGAGAGGACTGGCGCTCTACTCTCTCTGCCTAGCGTGAGGGGCTCGGCGTGATGATATGTATGTATGCAATTTTAATTGTGATTAAATAATCTTCCTAAGCAGGAAACTTAATAGTTGGCACCTTGACCAAAGAGTATGAAATTATTTAATTAAGATAATTTAATACACGAAACCTCTGCACGCGATGGGAAATAGTATATTTTAATATTTAATGCAGGGCATTAAATATTGTTCGCGTCAAAGATTCGACCCACCATATCCTATATTAGGTACCTTGGTGGTGTGCCTAAGGTCGTGGTGGCCGAGTGGTGCGAGTAGTTGCCTCCGTCACAAAGATTCAAAGTTCGAATCCCGACCGTACCAATGAGTTTTTTTATGAACTTAAGTACACTGATTAATCACACCACGAGCTTTTAAATGTAGAAAAACTCTTCGATCCAGTCGGGATTGGAACTCGCGCCGTTTGCGTGGCAGCACCCGCCTGCCTGTGACCTCTCGGCCACGCCGCCTCCTCTTGTCCTGACGTATAAGTGGTATGGTATCGCAGTGCAGGCTTTCACACAGGTTTCCTCTCGATGTTTTCCTTCACCGTTAAGCTCGTGGTGTGCCTCACTGTACTTAAGTTGAGAAAAAACTCATTATTACAGTTTTGCAGGCATAAGAAAATAAAACACAATGAATTCACGAACATTTTACATAAAGTCTAAAGTGTCATCTACATCGAACAGATCATTATCAGTGGCGCTTACTGTCTGTCTGTCTGTCACAACTGTTGACGTATCATTCAACACCCCAGCTACCGTATTCATGGAATCATTTTTCACATGAGAATCTACAGTATTTATAGTCTCATTCTCAAACCGTTCTTTCACAGTACTGGCTTCTACTATAACTGGATTTATATGATTCACCACAATACTGGAATTGTCAGCCTGTTTCTTAACATGTTCCAAAGGATCAAGCTTGGCTTCTTCTATACCGAGATCATCTTGTATCAGAACACTGGAATTGTCGCCGGCGTGTCTCACAACGTGTTTCGAAGGATCAATTTTCACATCTAGTATTTCGGGATCTTTAGCATCGCCTGCAATGGTGTTAATCTCAGCGAACGGTGCGACCGCATTGAGATAATTGTCAGCAACGCTTTCGTTATGAAGAACTGTTTCAGTGGAATTTGTAATATTTACAGTGTCTTGTCTCAAATGTGATATTTGCGGCACAGTTGGTAAGCTTGCTGTTGTTGTCATTGTAGTGGTATTACTGGTAACTGTAGCTTTAATCAATGTGCTTTTTGTAACTGCTTTAGTGCTAATAGGTTTTCTTGTGTCAGCATGCGTAGAGCGCCAGAAACTTAACTTGTCAAACGTAACTGCCGACTCTTTCACTCTCATCTTCTCTTTTACATATTCCAGTTCGTTTTCTAAAGCTTTTATCTTTTCTAAAGCTGTCAGTTCGGATTGGTTTGTCGTTGGAGTGTCAGTGGTATTCGAGTTGAATTTTCTAAGTGATGTACTGGCGAAGTTGCCGCTTTCGATCGACATTCCCTCGGCGGAACTGAGTCTGCGGATCACGTGGCCGGGTATTCTGCGCCTTATGTTGGCTGCTGGTACATTATGTCGACGTCGGTCTTTGGAATTGAATCTGGAACGCCATTTTGAATAATAAATACCTGGGACAATTCCACACAAATTGACCTATTCCCAACTTAAGCAAAGCTTGTGTTATGGTAACTAGACAACGATATATTTACTTATATAGATAGATATATACATAAATACATAGGACATCCAAGACTAAGGTACAAATATTGGTGATCATCACACAAATATCTGCCTGCAGCGGGATTCGAACCCGCGACGTCAAGTATCGCAGTCTGGAACTGTAATATTTCCAATACCACGTACGTCATAACGCAAGCATTCAAAAATTTCCTAGATTTATAATAATAATAATATGATATATCCTCACGCCTTCCCACAATGGTCCCCGAAGGGGTAGGCAGAGGTGTATAGGTAATACCCACTTTCCGTCAGAGATATATTAGGTGCCAACGTGACAGATGGCGAGTCCATCGCCGTTACTCAAGCACGACTATACATACGCCTTTGAATTTCTTCTCAGACGTATGCAGGTTTCCTCTCGATGTTTCCCTTCACCGTTCAGCTCGTGATGTGACTAATCACTGTACTTAAGTTCAGAAAAACTCATTGGTACAGTCGGGATTCGAACTTGCGACCTTTGCGTCGCAGGCTTATTGAATGCAATATACAATGAAATAGACCAAATTTATGAAGGACTGGCGCTAAGACAAACAGACATACTATTTACGCTCAAGATAAACCCAAGTGATGATATAATATAAATAAACATACCTCTGTTAATTTATTTATTTAATATTATTTCCAATAACAACAATTAATAATATTTACCGTGTTTACATATTAAGAAGCCGTGGTGGCCGAGTGGTTCGAGCAGTTGCCTGCGACGCAAAGGTCGCAAGTTCGAATCCCGACTGTACCAATGAGTTTTTTCTGAACTTAAGTACTGTGATACAGAGTGTACAGGAAACCTGCATACGTCTGAGAAGAAATTCAAAGGCGTATGTATAGTCGTGCTTGAGTAACGGCGATGGACTCGCCATCTGTCACGTTGGCGCCTAATATACCTCTGGCGGAAAGTGGGTGTGTGGGTACTACCTATACACCTCTGCCTACCCTTTCGGGGACCCTTGTGGGGAGGCGTGAGGATATATATAATAATATTTACAAAGAACAGTACCTCTGTTTAAGTTTTCCCATATTCCTTCCTCTTTCATCTGACCGTGATTGATCGGAGGATGTATCTGGACTGGTCACGTGATGTTTTTTATGAGCCTTGAGCCTACCTCTCTCTGACAGAGGTTGTTCTACGGTGGCTCTGGTTTGCCGTCGCTTTGATGCATCGTGGTCGAAGAGGGCAATAGCTGTGTGGCTGGAAAGGTATATTAGTACATTAGTGTGTAGAACAGCTTTAAATTCTCCAACATACTCGTTGGAGAATTTAAAGCTGTCGTTAAAAGTAAATTAATTCAAAAGGCTTATTATAAAACATCAGATTATTTTAATGATGGCCATGCATGGCAATGAATTGCTCCTCTGGTACAGAGTTTATATATGTAACTTTAATCTTTTCTACCCCTACGTAAAAGGGAACAAATGTTAAAAAAGCAAACCGGGGAGTTTGTTTCGCCGTTTCTTCTCCTGGCAGGTACTTTTTTTCTTGGAAACGGTGGTAACTTTAGTTTATATTAAATATGTGACGTTCAATAAGTGTTCCCTGTGTCCCTTACGTTGAATACAATATTTTGATTTTGATTTTTTGATTTTTTAGATTACACAAAACTAGCAACTCATTTGTCGGGCAAGTTATATGCTTTTTTAATAAGACAGCTTAGAAAATTGAATTACCATTTGTAGAGTTTAAAGCTGTCATTAAACGTAAACTAATCCAGAAAGCTTATCATACAACATCAGATTATTTAAATGATGGCCATGTATGCATGTATGTAAGTTTATATTTTCTCTCCAGAGAGATAAGGCATGATTAGAGAGGTAGGGCATAACGGGTTACTCGTTCGAATTTGTATCTGCCCGCCTGGGGCAGGACCTCCACCTTATAGAAGGCCGTAGACAAATAACACTATTGTTTGTGTTGTGTTCCTACGCGGTGAATAAGGTTTACAATAATGAGCTTCTTGGGAAGAGGGGAGGATTGTTATATTGTGCGTGGGAGCTAGATATTAGTTTGTAATATTTGTGGAATCAAGTTAATTATATTATTATTTGGTATTATCATTATTTTGCTTCCGGCTACTGACACTACCCATAAAAGATCACACAACGAGCTTTACGGTGAAGGAAAACATCGAGAGGAAACCTGTGTTGCGCCTGCACTGCGATACCATACCACTTATACGTCAGGACAAGAGGAGGCGGCGTGGCCGAGAGGTCACAGCACCCGCCTGCCACGCAAACGGCGCGAGTTCCAATCCCGACTGGATTGAGGAGTTTTTCTACATTTAATTACAGTGAGGCACACCACGAGCTTTACGGTGAAGGGAAACATCGAGAGGAAACCTGCATACGTCTGAGAAGCAATTCAAAGGCGTATGTATAGTCGTGCTTGAGTAACGGCGATGGACTCGCCATCTGCCACGTTGGCACCTGAATTATATCTCTGGCGGATACTAGGTTTTTGGGCACTACCCTATCTAAACACCTCTGCCCCTTCGGGGACCCTTGTGAAAAGGCGTGAGGAGCTATAAGTATTTAAAGGGATTCAATTACCTGGCCTTTGGTGTCTTAGGCCTGATTTTCCTCTTGCGAGTAGGTTTGCTCTGTACTTTCTTCGTGGTTATAGAACTCTTACGAATTTTAAGTCTTTTCGTTCGAACATGACTAGCCTTTGTGGTAACATCCTCAATACTGGATTCATCTTTGTTTTTAGCATTACGATAGTGGGAATTAACAATTGAAATATCTTCTTCAGAACTGGATTCATCTGGAAGTACTTGTTTTTTCTCTTTGTCGGCCTTTTTTTTCGGCATGTTAACTGCCGAATTATCAGATTCGTTTTCGGAATCACTCAAAGTTGCTAGATCAATGAATTTACCGCCCGCCTTAGCGATTGGTTTACGAGATTTGGGCTTAAATTTAATCGGGTAGAATTGGCTATTCTTAAAATTGTCTCTATTTATATGTTTAAGTGGTAACGTACTTTTTCCAGGCTTGTGATTTCTTGCAGAAGACGCAGTAGTCCTTCCATTGGGTGTCCAAACACTGTACTGAATTCTCAACGGTTCTTTGTAGCTATTCCAAAACCCGTCCAATTCCAGGTTGAAATCCTTCCTAGCATTCAAAGTTAAATCTGAATAATGATCGAAAACGACACTTCTCAATCCTGATCTTACAATGTTGATCAAATTAAGTCCATTCCTACGGTTTTTATAAGAGTAAGCTTTTAGATTTTTCAAAACATCCGAAAATTTCTTACGAGCATCGTTCTGGTACATTGAATTTACGTAACGAATGAATTCTCGAGTATTTCTATCGTAATTCCCACCTTTTAAGATTAAAATCGCCATCTTTAAAGTGTTTCTTATATTCCTTATGGATTTCAGTTTCAAAGCATCTAGTTTATCCGCTACGAACTTCCTAACTTCATCATTCTCCAAGACCTCGTAGAATTTACATCCTTTGTAATGATACCGCCGTATTTCGTCATCAAGAATAGTCAATAGGTCTTCTAAAGCATCATTGTCATACTTGGAGATGATTTCAAAGGCGTTTATGAGAAAATCGCTAAAAGACATCCCTCCGCCATTAAGGCTCCTTCTAGAAACTTGATCTTTATCAATAACACTCTTAACTCTGTCGATGAATTCTTGTACTTGATTTAGAAGGTTGAGGTCTTCACTGCTCGCCTTTTTGTCAAATTCCAATACTGTTTCTAGGTTAAGATTCACGCTTCGATGTTTCGAAGCGCCTATGATGGCTAGAAATACATACATATCATCACGCCGAGCCCTCACGCTAGGCAGAGGGAGTAGAGCGCCAGTCCTCTCTAGACTTACAGACCTGCATACATATCATCACACAGAGTCCCCCACGCTCGGCAGAGAGAGTAGAGCGCCAGTCTTCTCTAGACTAACAGACCTACATACATATCATCACGCCGAGCCCCCCACGCTAGGCAGAGAGAGTAGAGCCCCAGTCCTCTCTAGACTTACAGACCTACATACATATCATCACGCCGAGCCCTCACGCTAGGCAGAGAGAGTAGAGCGCCAGTCCTCTCTAGACTTACAGACCTACATACATATCATCAAGCCGAGCCCCCCACGCTATGCAGAGAGAGTAGAGCACCAGTCCTCTCTAGACTTACAGACCTACATACATATCATCACGCCGAGCCCCTCACGCTAGGCAGAGAGAGTAGAGCGCCAGTCCTCTCTAGACTTACAGACCGACATACATATCATCACGCCGAGCCCCTCACACTAGGCAGAGAGAGTAGAGCGCCAGTCCTCTCAAGACTTACAGACCTACATACATATCATCAAGCCGAGCCCCCCACGCTATGCAGAGAGAGTAGAGCGCCAGTCCTCTCTAGACTTACAGACCCACATACATATCATCACGCCGAGCCCCTCACACTAGGCAGAGAGAGTAGAGCGCCAGTCCTCTCTGGACCTCCTCTATTTATATAACTATGTATGTATATAATATTCATGTACATTACCAAAATATTGAAGAATAATAATGTGTATCGCGTACTTCATTTTACACTTATTTTAATTATTATTTTATGCATTTTATTGCGAAGTGTTTCTAAGAAACCGTATTTTTATTGTAGATGTAAAATATTTAATGCAATTTATTTGTACAGTCGTGTTCATGCGACTTTGCTTGTATCTTTTCTTAGCACTCGATCAAATAACAAAAGGATATGGACCGCAAAGAAAAATGGACGGTTGGAAAATCTTCAATATCTTCAAAAGTGCTTGACCTAGCTTTACGAAATAGAGAGAAAATAAAAAAAATAAGCTTATTCTTTTTAATAAATATAAAAGTCAGGTTACATATTTGCGGCGTTTACGGTCGAATTTCTACGATCTCCGTAGAGATGGCGCCACATACACACGGCGAAACTTCCATTAAAAGGCAATAGTTATACGTTATCGGACAAACGTGTTTTTTTATTAGTAGTGACACGTATGAAGAAGTCATAAAAGTTTAATGTTATAAATAAATATGATTTTCTTTTTACATTTTGCCTGCATAAGTTACGTTTCGGCGGAAATCACCCCAGCCTTACCTCTAGGTAAAAACATTGAGAAATCATTTTAATCTTTGCGCCTTCCCCTAAGGGTCCACGAAGTGGTAGACGAAAGGGAAACACCCAATTTTCACAAGATATATATTAAATGCCAAAGTGACAGATGGCGAGTCCATCGCCGTTACTCAAGCACGACTATACATATACGCCTTTGAATGTCTTCTCAGACGTATGCAGGTTTCCTCTCGATGTTTTCCTTCGCCGTAAAGCTCGTGGTGTGCCTCACTGTAAATAAATCTAAATCTTTTTGACGCTCGTCTCGTCTACTTTTTAGAGCTCCTGATTGCGAAACTTGAGATCGCGCGTTCGAATTCCGCTAAGGGCAGATATTTGTGTGATGAACACGAGTATTTGTACCTTAGTCTTGGATGTCCTATGTATGTATGTATATATCTATCTATATAAGTAAATATATCGTTGTCTAGTTACCATAACACAAGCTTTGCTTAATTTGGGTCTCGGTCAATTTGTGTGGAATTGTCTCAAGGTATTTTTTTAAACTGTATAATATCGGCACCAGTAGGTTTTTCATCACTTAATTAGGCCTCTTACTGTTTTCTAGATTACTTTAACGCAGCCATACAGTCGCCCACAATAACGCAGTCTCAATCGCCACACAACGACACGTCATACGAATTGGTGGGTCCGACGTTACCCCCCAGACTAATGGACATACTGATACTTCAGCCAGAGGTTAAGGATCAAAACCGACCAATAAATAGATTTGAGACATTCGCCGCCATTTTGAATCGGCACAATTTGACAGATGCAGAGAAAGGTAAGAATTTTAATTCACAACGGATTTCCATCTATAAATAAAATTTTAAAAGTATAACAACCGCTTTTTACTAAATGCATTATGGATGTATATACGGTACATATACAAAAATAACATGTTTTAAGTATTTCTCTGTCTGTCTGTTTGTTTCGGCAAATTTCTGAAACGGCTGGACTGATTTCGACGGGAATTTCACTGGCAGATAGCTGATGTAATAAGGAGTAAGCTACTTATATTTTAGGAACTTAACAATAAGTGTTTAATTCCACGCAGACGAAGTCGCGGGCACAAGTAGTATTTTTTTTTTCTTGGAGTTTACTCCTTAAGAATCGATTTTCATATATAAGGCGCCCGGTATGAGAAAAATATGAGAGGTAAAATCTACTGATGAATGACCTCGTTACGTTTTTGGTGCGCATGCACCTATGGTGCGCAACTTTCTAATTTGGTTGTGTGTGACCAACCGCGCTTAGTACGCCGCCGCCGCTTGTGTGTGACAGTTGTACAATCCGCTTTCAATAAGTTTGAAAAACAAGTGCAGATATGCCGTATTGCTCCATTCTTGAGTACAGGAATGCTAGCCGGACAAAAATCTAGCTAATAGTGGCATTTCCTATCATCGGGAAGAGTTATTTAATTAAATTTTATTTTATTACGTTAATTTTGTTTTACGTCAAATTTTTTTTTAATTGTACAATACAAAAATCAATCTTATGTAAGGACAATAAGATCTAATTTTATCTGTAATAATAGTTAAAGAACTTTCTAGAAAATTGCATCAGTTTCGCGCTACTCAACCAGTGCGAGGGTGTAGTCAATAAAGTATCGATATCAATAATCCGATTTTTACGATAGTTTTACTACTTATTTATCAACATTCCTAATGAAATATTTGTGCACATCTGAAATTGACTATTGTGAAAAGTTTAATGTAAAATATTTCGCCGATTAGTTATAATAAATGTATATAAAATGAATAAATATATATCTATATATGTATGTATATTATTTTCATTAATTTGTTAATTTACCCTTTCATATGGTATTAATCTTATTTTCAGTTGAATAAACTCTTTTTGCGTATGTTTAGACAATCGTACTTAAGGAGTAAACTCCAGTCGTGCGTCGGAGCTGACACACACAATTTTTTTTATACCACTTGGGTGGCAAACAAGCATGCGGTCCGCCTGATGGTAAGTGGTTACCGCCGCCTATGGACGCTTGCAACACCAGGGGTATCATTCGCGCGTGGCCGACCCTGCAGGAATCTTTTCACACCCTTCTTGAAGAACTCCATGCTGTACTCTCCAGGGAAAACCTTAAATTATAATAATAATAATAATAAATATAATAATAATAAAATTATAATAATATCCGCCAGTCCAGCCTCCCTAGCTCGCGAACCAGCAACGCCCTAAGTTGAGGCCCTAAGCCCACAGAGGGTGCTCTTATCTGTGTTTGCTATATATATCGTTGTCCAGTTCCCACAGTACAAGCTTTGCTTAGTTTGGGACTAGGTCAATTGTGTGGAATTGCCTATCTATATAAGTATGTATATCGTTGTCCAGTTCCCACAGTACAAGCTTTGCTTAGTTTGGGACTAGGTCAATTGTGTGGAATTGCCTATCTATATAAGTATGTATATCGTTGTCCAGTTCCCACAGTACAAGCTTTGCTTAGTTTGGGACTAGGTCATTTGTGTGGAATTGCCTATCTATATAAGTATGTATATCGTTGTCCAGTTCCCACAGTACAAGCTTTGCTTAGTTTGGGACTAGGTCAATTTGTGTGGAATTGCCTATCTATATAAGTATGTATATCGTTGTCCAGTTCCCACAGTACAAGCTTTGCCTAGTTTGCGACTAGGTCAATTTGTATGGAATTGCCTATCTATATAAGTATGTATATTGTTGTCCAGTTCCCACAGTACAAGCTTTGCTTAGTTTGGGACTAGGTCAATTTGTGTGGAATTGCCTATCTATATAAGTATGTATATCGTTGTCCAGTTCCCACAGTACAAGCTTTGCTTAGTTTGGGACTAGGTCAATTTGTATGGAATTGCCTATCTATATAAGTATGTATATCGTTGTCCAGTTCCCACAGTACAAGCTTTGCTTAGTTTGGGACTAGGTCAATTTGTGTGGAATTGCCTATCTATATAAGTATGTATATCGTTGTCCAGTTCCCACAGTACAAGCTTTGCTTAGTTTGGGACTAGGTCAATTTGTATGGAATTGCCTATGTATATAAGTATGTATATCGTTGTCCAGTTCCCACAGTACAAGCTTTGCTTAGTTTGGGACTAGGTCAATTTGTATGGAATTGCCTATCTATATAAGTATGTATATCGTTGTCCAGTTCCTACAGTACAAGCTTTGCTTAGTTTGGGACTAGGTCAATTTGTGTGGAATTGCCTATCTATATAAGTATGTATATCGTTGTCCAGTTCCCACAGTACAAGCTTTGCTTAGTTTGGGACTAGGTCAATTTGTATGGAATTGCCTATGTATATAAGTATGTATATCGTTGTCCAGTTCCCACAGTACAAGCTTTGCTTAGTTTGGGACTAGGTCAATTTGTATGGAATTGCCTATCTATATAAGTATGTATATCGTTGTCCAGTTCCTACAGTACAAGCTTTGCTTAGTTTGGGACTAGGTCAATTGTGTTATTATCATTCTATTTCACTCCCAGCGCACCTGAACTCCATGGACCCTTATTGGCTATACGCGAACAGGGAAGGCAACTTCGTACCTTATCTTCTAGACCTGCCTAAAGACAGTAGAGAGAGGCGACAACTGTACAAATACCTTTGGGGTCCCATTAAACCGAAATCCTTTGACAATCCTAAAAACCCCCCAATATTTTCATACAATAAAGGTTTTGCTACTATTAAAGTCAACGGTACGAACTTTACACGTCCGAAAGAATTTGATGATGCTGTAGATGAGAAGAATAATACTGTTCTAACAGACTTAAGAGGGAATGATACTCCAGAAGACGAAAAAGACGATCATTTTCAAGTAGAAGTCACAATGAAGGAACTGAATGAAAATGATGGCGAAATGAGTGAGGCGTTACAAATAGCTTTGGGGACTCAAGCTCGCGTTGCCGACATTGAATCGTCAACTGGTATGAATGCGGCACAAAGTCTGTTAAGATCTGATACATCTACGGATAGAAACCTGTTTCGTACTGGACCTGGTGGAAGATTCCGAGGGCCTAAAGAGGCGTATCCTTGGCAGCAATACTCTGTTGGTATGGACTTAATAATATTGTGTATAATCATCACGCCGAGTCCCTCACGCTAGGCAGAGAGAGTAGAGCGCCAGTCCTCTCTAGACTTACAGACCTACATACATATCATCACGCCGAGTCCCTCACGCTAGGCAGAGAGAGTAGAGCGCCAGTCCTCTCTAGACTTACAGACCTACATACATATCATCACGCCGAATCCCTCACGCTAGGTCGAGAGAGTAGGGCGCCAGTCCTCTCTAGACTTACAGACCTACATACATATCATCACGCCAAGCCCCTCACGCTAGGCTAAGAGAATAGAGCGCCAGTCCTCTCTAGACTTACAGGCCTACATATATATCATCACGCCGAGCCCCTCACGCTAGGCAGAGAGAGTAGAGCGCCAGTCCTCCCTAGACTTACAGACCTGCATACATATCATCCCGCCGAGTCCCTAACGCTAGGCAGAGAGAGTAGAGCGCCAGTCCTCTCTAGACTTACAGGCCTACATATATATCATCACGCCGAGTCCCTCACGCTAGGCAGAGAGTAGAGCGCCAGTCCTCTCTAGACTTACAGGCCTACATATATATCATCACGCCGAGTCCCTCACGCTAGGCAGAGAGTAGAGCGCCAGTCCTCTCTAGACTTACAGACCTACATACATATCATAACGCCGAGTCCCTCACGCTAGGCAGAGAGAGTAGAGCGCCAGTCCTCTCTAGACTTACAGACCTACATACATATCATCACGCCGAGTCCCTCACGCTAGGTCGAGAGAGTAGGGCGCCAGTCCTCTCTAGACTTACAGACCTACATACATATCATCACGCCAAGCCCCTCACGCTAGGCTAAGAGAATAGAGCGCCAGTCCTCTCTAGACTTACAGGCCTACATATATATCATCACGCCGAGCCCCTCACGCTAGGCAGAGAGAGTAGAGCGCCAGTCCTCCCTAGACTTACAGACCTGCATACATATCATCACGCCGAGTCCCTCACGCTAGGCAGAGAGTAGAGCGCCAGTCCTCTCTAGACTTACAGGCCTACATATATATCATCACGCCGAGTCCCTCACGCTAGGCAGAGAGTAGAGCGCCAGTCCTCTCTAGACTTACAGACCTACATACATATCATCACGCCGAGTCCCTCACGCTAGGCAGAGAGAGTAGAGCGCCAGTCCTCTCTAGACTTACAGACCTACATACATATCATCACGCCGAGTCCCTCACGCTAGGTCGAGAGAGTAGGGCGCCAGTCCTCTCTAGACTTACAGACCTACATACATATCATCACGCCAAGCCCCTCACGCTAGGCTAAGAGAATAGAGCGCCAGTCCTCTCTAGACTTACAGACCTGCATACATATCATCCCGCCGAGTCCCTCACGCTAGGCAGAGAGAGTAGAGCGCCAGTCCTCTCTAGACTTACAGACCTACATACATATCATCACGCCGAGTCCCTCACGCTAGGCTGAAAGAGTAGAGCGCCAGTCCTCTCTAGACTTACAGACCTACATACATATCATCTCGCCGAGTCCCTCACGCTAGGTCGAGAGAGTAGGGCGCCAGTCCTCTCTAGACTTACAGACCTGCATACATATCATCCCGCCGAGTCCCTCACGCTAGGCAGAGAGAGTAGAGCGCCAGTCCTCTCTAGACTTACAGACCTACATACATATCATCACGCCGAGTCCCTCACGCTAGGCTGAAAGAGTAGAGCGCCAGTCCTCTCTAGACTTACAGACCTACATACATATCATCTCGCTGAGTCCCTCACGCTAGGCTGAAAGATTAGAGCGCCAGTCCTCTCTAGACTTACAGACCTGCATACATATCATCCCGCCGAGTCCCTCACGCTAGGTAGAGAGAGTAGAGCGCCAGTCCTCTCTAGACTTACAGACCTACATACATATAATCACGCCGAGTCCCTCACGCTAGGCAGAGAGAGTAGAGCGCCAGTCCTCTCTAGACTTACAGACCTACATACATATCATCACGCCGAGTCCCTCACGCTAGGCAGAGGGAGTAGAGCGCCAGTCCTCTCTAGAATTACAGACCTACATACATATCATCACTCCAAGTCCCTCACGCTAGGCAGAGGGAGTAGAGCGCCAGTCCTCTCTAGAATTACAGACCTACATACATATCATCACTCCGAGTCCCTCACGCTAGGCAGAGAGAGTAGAGCGCCAGTCCTCCATTAATTATTTTTCTAGATTATAACGTGCCAAGTTATTTCTACGCGAACACGGTACCTCAGAGAACTCTCCCGACAGAATCAGGATTTCCAACCGGAGTGTTGAATCTGGTTCCCAATCTGGGATCGACAGGACCAGGGGGTCGCTTTAAGGGTCCAGCGAACTATCTCGAGATTAGTCGTGCCCTGAGAAATGGCACTGAAGTCGACAACGTCACTGTCAGTGATGTCTTGTCAAACGTGACAGCTGACACAACAGTTGATGCCACAGTCAGCTCTATGCTAGCTAATGATACGGGTTAGTTTTTTTTTACTAAGAATGTTATTTACAGACAAAGAGCGAAATATACAATGATTAAAATTAACTTCCTTAAATATGTATTTTTTTACACAACAAGAGTGGTAAACAAGCATACGGCCCACCTGATGGGAAGCGGTTACCGCAGCCTATTTACGCTCACGATACCGAAGTATCACTTGCACGCTGCCACTCTGTGTTCGGAGATATACTGTATTTAGCATGATCATAATGGGACTAATCCCTCTGCTGCCAACACAATATAACAATCCTCCCCCTTCCCAAGGAGCTCAATATTGGAAACCTTTTTCACCGCGTAGGAACACAACACAAACAATAGTGTTATTTGGCTACGGCCTTCTATAAGGTTGAGGTCCATGCCCCAGGCGGGTAGATACAAATACGAACGGGAAACCCGTTATGCCTCTTTCTAATTACCTCATAATTGTAGTTGCACGATTGGGGCAGTACCTCCACCTTACAGAAGGTCGCAGCCAAATGTCACTGCTAGTGTAGTGTTGTGTTCCTGCGGCGAGTGAGGTTGGCAGAACTGCACGAGGAATGGCAAGCAACTGGAGAGAGATGGAGCACAACAAACTGGGGCAGTACCTCCACCTTACAGAAGGTCGCAGCCAAATGTCACTGCCAGTGTAGTGTTGTGTTCCTGCGGCGAGTGAGGTTGGCAGAACTGCACGAGGAATGGCAAGCAGCTGGAGAGAGATGGAGCACAACAAACTGGGGCAGTACCTCCACCTTACAGAAGGTCGCAGCCAAATGTCACTGCTAGTGTAGTGTTGTGTTCCTGCGGTGAGTGAGGTTGGCAGAACTGCACGAGGAATGGCAAGCAGCTGGAGAGAGATGGAGCACAACAAACTGGGGCAGTACCTCCACCTTATAGAAGGTCGCAGCCAAATGTCACTGCCAGTGTAGTGTTGTGTTCCTGCGGTGAGTGAGGTTGGCAGAACTGCACGAGGAATGGCAAGCAGCTGGAGAGAGATGGAGCACAACAAACTGGGGCAGTACCTCCACCTTACAGAAGGTCGCAGCCAAATGTCACTGCCAGTGTAGTGTTGTGTTCCTGCGGTGAGTGAGGTTGGCAGAACTGCACGAGGAATGGCAAGCAGCTGGAGAGAGATGGAGCACAACAAACTGGGGCAGTACCTCCACCTTACAGAAGGTCGCAGCCAAATGTCACTGCCAGTGTAGTGTTGTGTTCCTGCGGCAAGTGAGGTTGGCAGAACTGCACGAGGAATGGCAAGCAGCTGGAGAGAGATGGAGCACAACAAACTGGGGCAGTACCTCCACCTTACAGAAGGTCGCAGCCAAATGTCACTGCTAGTGTAGTGTTGTGTTCCTGCGGTGAGTGAGGTTGGCAGAACTGCACGAGGAATGGCAAGCAGCTGGAGAGAGATGGAGCACAACAAACTGGGGCAGTACCTCCACCTTATAGAAGGTCGCAGCCAAATGTCACTGCCAGTGTAGTGTTGTGTTCCTGCGGTGAGTGAGGTTGGCAGAACTGCACGAGGAATGGCAAGCAGCTGGAGAGAGATGGAGCACAACAAACTGGGGCAGTACCTCCACCTTACAGAAGGTCGCAGCCAAATGTCACTGCCAGTGTAGTGTTGTGTTCCTGCGGTGAGTGAGGTTGGCAGAACTGCACGAGGAATGGCAAGCAGCTGGAGAGAGATGGAGCACAACAAACTGGGGCAGTACCTCCACCTTACAGAAGGTCGCAGCCAAATGTTTTTGTGGGCCATTAGCTATGTGTGTGATGTCCATAGTAACTATATTATGCCTATATTTCCAGAATCTGATACAAACATCACTACAAGTTCTGCTACTCCCAAATCCAAGAAACCTCTGAGCTACGATGATATCCTCGATGCTGCTTCTAATGGCGACTTTCCAGGATACCCGGATGGGGATGACGATGGCACAACCACAACTGAACAGGTTGCATATTATATTTTCACGTTAATAATGACCCGACAACAGAGTCACGAGTCACGAATCAGAATCTCGACTGGATTGAGGAGTTTTTCTACATTTAATTACAGTGAGGCACACCACGAGCTTTACGGTGAAGGGAAACATCGAGAGGAAACCTGCGTCTGAGAAGACATTCAGACGCGTATGTATAGTCGTGCTTGAGTAACACCGATAGACTTGCGCCATTTGTGTCGTTGGCACCTAAAATATATCTCTGGCTGAAAGTGGGTGTGAGGGTATTATCTACACACCTCTGCCTACCACTTTGGGGAGCCTTGTGGAAAGGGGTGGGGATATATAGTCGAGCAAGCTGCTTAACATATTGCTATTTCTATCGCTGACTTTATCATAAATTAATTGACATGTCCCAACGGCACTTTTTATAATTAGATCTGGTTGACTTGGAGCTGGAGAAAAACTGTAGATTTTCTTCCAGGTCCTGTACATCTTACCTCCAGTAGCAACGACCACTGAGCCAGTGCCATTAATCGTGTTGGATAATGAGGCAGTAGACGAAACCACAATACACTCAGCAAACACCAAGGGAGGAATGCAAGTACTAGAAAAAGATTGGGTTTATAACGACGCTACAGAATCGACTACTCCAGAAAACATCATTAGTGGAAGTAAGTGTGAATATCACGTAAGGGGTATGCAAAGGTGTGGAATATAATGTTTTGATGAAATGAATGAAACGATGAAATGAAGAGGCAGTGGAAGGCCACGTGCCAACTACCTGGATCAAATCGATCGGACGCTCAAGGACGGGAACGTCAAGAGTACTCGAAACCGACGAGCAAGTATGAAGAGACTGATGAATGCGGACGAAGCGAAAGAGGTATGTAATTCTAGAGAGAACTGGCGCTCTATACTCTCTGGCTATCCCGACTCGGCTTGATGATATGATGATGAAATGAATTAAATAGTTAGCTGGGCCCAAGTTAACTTTTTGCCCCAGGGCCATTGGTAACCTAGCTACTGTGAGGAGATCAATATGCCCAGGTGGTAAATGATCAGGTTTAACCGCGATATAAACACTGCCAAAATATTTTTTATACAACAAGAGAATCAGACAAGCATACGGCCCACCTGATGGGAAACGGTTACCGTAGCCTATTTACGCTCGCGATACCGAAGTATCACTTGCGCGTTGCTACTCTGCGTTCGGAGAATTATACTGTCTTGGCAGCATAATGGGACTTATCCCTCTGCTTCCAACACAATGTAACAATCCTCCTCCCTCCCCAAGAATCTCATTACTAGAAACCTTATTCACTGCGTAGGAATACAACACGAACAATAGTGTTATTTGCCGTAATTCAGCTAGAAAAGGGTTAACCCTCTTATGGTGGTTTTTTAGGTAATGATGCAAATTTT
Source organism: Drepana falcataria (assembly GCA_945859725.1). Lineage (NCBI taxonomy): Eukaryota > Metazoa > Arthropoda > Insecta > Lepidoptera > Drepanidae > Drepana > Drepana falcataria. Next base: position 4,532,670 of record OX243951.1, on the reverse strand, counting down.
ACCACCGCAAAATTCTCTACATTTTGATCTAGGAACCAAAGCTCTATCATTATCCATAAAAGAGATACAGATGCCTCGGTAAGCAGTTAAGTGAGACATATTTTTATAATTTTCTAAACTAAAAAATAGCTCTAAAATATTTTTTAAGCGTAAAAGAGCACTATTTGAAAGCATCTTAGAACTAAAAATCTCTTATATGTTTAATAGATGACATAACATGAAAAACTTACTTACTACTAAAAAGAAGAAAAAATAAATAAATAATAATAATATAATAACTAAAAAATATTCTTAAAAGGAGTCCCTTTATGCAGGGTTCCGAAGATACTGGCAGCGTTCCCCCTTTGAATAGCTAGGCTGATTCTTTGTCCGAGGTAGCTGCCAGCTCTTCGGTCTCCTGTGATGTCGACCAACCTTTTTGCTATTTCTTTAAATAGCTTTGTGGCACTAGGACCCCACGGACCAAGGGTCTCGACACCGAATGGGACAAAATCATATTCGGAGCCTAGACCCCTGTATTTGCATATCTTAGCCTTTTCAGCCGCTTCACAGGCCGCACCAGCTCTGTTGTTGGTTCCATGTAGATGGGAAGGGGCCAGCGTGTCTGAACAGGTTGCATCCCATACCAGCACCCTGTGTAATAGATTATGATGTTTCTTGTAATATATATATTTGTTGTGTGTATGTAACTGGTTTGTGTATGTTTGTATATTGTATGTATGCCTTGTATTTATTGCATTATTCATGCTATTCTCATATCGATAAGCTAATTCTTCTGTGCACACCCGCTTCCATGTTTCTCCTGTCAAGGGTGGTTGACTGGTAGAAAATGCGTTAGCATTAAGTCCACCATTGTACTTGAATTGTGCATAAATATTAAATAAAATAAAAACCAGCTAACCCACGAGACTGGTCTAAAAGAGGGCAAAAGTAACCTAACCACTATCCAAATTTTGTTTAATTTTGAATAGATTTTTAAAGACATAAATTCCCACGATTTTCGACGATATCTCAAAATTTACTAGCCGGGCTTAACCCTTTTCCAGCTAAAGCACGGCACGGACTTCTATAAGGTGGAGGTCCTGCCCCAGGCGGGCAGATACAAATACGAACGGGAAACCCGTTATGCCCTCTTAAAGAAAGTTATTGTTTAACTTTACAGCCATGCCTGTGTCTACAACAACGGCGTATCCATTAGCCGAGGAATTGAACGAATACGTTAAGAAATATGACGTCGGCATGTTTAGCGCATTACTACAAAAGATTATTGATCTGTTCGCACGGAAAGATCATAAAAAAATGGCCCTGTTACTGAACGCTTTGTCGGCGTATTGTCTTTACCCCAATAAGTAAGTTGTTAAAATACACTTATGCCTACCCGTACCGTGTGTCACTGAACTCTTCCTAAACGCCTGGACGGATTTTAATGAAATTTTCCGTGTCTTCAGGTGAATTCGAGAATGGCTTAGACTCACAATTGGTCCCGATAGGTGGCGCTGCGATCGTGTTTCGGGAATGTTTTTAACCGAACAAAGCTGGACGGGACAGCTAGTTAATAATTAAAGGGGATGATAAATAAAAATCTTTAATATCTTGGTATAAAGAGTAACCATGGAGTTTCTTGCCGGTTCTTCTCCATGGAAGCGACCAACCCGAACCGTGCTTCTTTTTCGACGTTTTATAAGTGCCCACCTGGGCCTATGTGAAACAAAAAGATTTTCATTTTGATTTGATTTGATTTTGGTAGTTTTTCTACTGGAATTTAGTTTAAAAATAAAATATCCTATGTGTTTATCCAGTTATCTCTTTGCCAATTGGAACGAACATCCGGATATCCGGAAGATAAGATAGTGTTAACAACATAAATTAACGGTTCATTGTTGCAGCATGAGAGATGTACAGATATTCAATGAACACGAGACAGAATTTGCGTCAAAACTGAAACTATTCATGAGTATGGTCGTATCTACGGTGAATCCTGACGAGTTGCAGAGTACGTACGTACATACACATACATACACGTACATACAGGTATGGAGAGAAAAGGAGATACTGATGGAGATATAAATATAGCATCTAAATATATGTCAGGACAAGAGGAGGCGGCGTGGCCGAGAGGTCACAGCACCCGCCTGCCACGCAAACGGCGCGAGTTCCAATCCCGACTGGATTGAGGAGTTTTTCTACATTTAATTACAGTGAGGCACACCACGAGCTTTACGGTGAAGGGAAACATCGAGAGGAGACCTGCATACGTCTGAGAAGACATTCAAAGGCGTATGTATAGTCGTGCTTGAGTAGCGGCGATGGACTCGCCATCTGTCACGTTGGCACCTAATATACCTCTGGCGGAAAGTGGGTGTGTGGGTATTACCTATACACCTCTGCCTACCCCTTCGGGGACCCTTGTGGGATATATATATATCTAAATATAATTATTTTTCTAGGGATGAGTGTTGTCCGCGACACAGTTTGATAATAAGAAATTATAACTGTGTTTTCTGTTCCTAAATCCTTATTATGTTATCCGTAAAGCTCGTGGTGTGACTAATCACTGTACTTAAGTTCAGAAAAACTCATTGGTACAGTCGGGATTCGAAGTTGCGATCTTTGTGTCGCAGGCACCACGGCTCTCCAGTTTATTTAGGAGTCTCCGAAGGAGTAGGCAGAGGTGTATATGCAGTGCCCACACACAGACTTTCCACCAATGATATATTTTAGGGGCTAACGTGTAAATGTTGAGGTCCATCGCCGTTACGTGCTCAAGCACGTCTATACATACGCCTTTGAAGGACTTCTCAGACGTATGCAGGTTCCCTCTCGATGTTTCCCTTCACCGTAAAGCTCGTGGTGTGCCTCACTGTAATTAAATGTAGAAAAACTCCTCAATCCAGTCGGGATTGGAACTCGCGCCGTTTGCGTGGCAGGCGGGTGCTGTGACCTCTCGGCCACGCCGCCTCCTCTTGTCCTGACGTATAAGTGGTATGGTATCGCAGTGCAGGCGCAAAACAGGTTTCCTCTCGATGTTTTCCTTCACCGTAAAGCTCGTGGTGTGTCTATATATATATATGTATACCGTACAAGCAAGACTATATGGTCTTTCTTATATGCTATCTTCAGGACTGGCAGTGATGACATCAGAAGTGCTGAGGAGTCGTAGAGATATCCTCAGTGCAGAGTTGAACGACCTGATGGACACCCTGGACCGGTCCTTTGAGCCTAAAGACGGGTCCATGATCATCAAAATCATCGAGAACATTCAAGGCTATCCAGAAAATAATGTGACTGCAGGTACCTACGCAAAACAACTGGCGTGAACGAGGGTGTGATTGTAAAGATAAAGAAAGGCATGTTACGTTGGTTTGGACATATAGAGAGGATGAGTGAAGAAAGATTGACGAAACAGATATGCAAAGCTTATGTGTGCAAGAGGCAGAGGAACACGTTCCAACTACCTGGATCATATCGATCGGACACTCGAGGACGGGAACGTCAAGAGTACTCGAAACAAGAGCATGTATAAAACTGGTGAATGTTAAAAAGGTCTGTCGAAATCTCTCTCCCAATAATAGGTCGGCACGCGAGTGATACCCCTGGTGTTGCAAGCGTCCATAGGCCTAGGTCACCGCGCTCCATCAGGCAGTAGGGGGACCCGTTCGTCCCTTGTGCTAGCACAGCGATCCTCCCAACACAAGGTCGGCACGCGAGTGATACCCCTGGTGTTGCAAGCGTCCATAGGCCTAGGTCACCGCGCTCCATCAGGCAGTAGGGGGACCCGTTCGTCCCTGGTGCTAGCACAGCGATCCTCCCAACACAAGGTCGGCACGCGAGTGATACCTCTGGTGTTGCAAGCGTCCATAGGCCTAGGTCACCGCACTCCATCAGACAGTAGGGGGACCCGTTCGTCCCTTGTGCTAGCACAGCGATCCTCCCAACACAAGGTCGGCACGCGAGTGATACCCCTGGTGTTGCAAGCGTCCTTAGGCCTAGGTCACCGCGCTCCATCAGGCAGTAGGGGGACCCGTTCGTCCCTTGTGCTAGCACAGCGATCCTCCCAACACAAGGTCGGCACGCGAGTGATACCCCTGGTGTTGCAAGCGTCCTTAGGCCTAGGTCACCGCGCTCCATCAGGCAGTAGGGGGACCCGTTCGTCCCTTGTGCTAGCACAGCGATCCTCCCAACACAAGGTCGGCACGCGAGTGATACCCCTGGTGTTGCAAGCGTCCATAGGCCTAGGTCACCGCGCTCCATCAGGCAGTAGGGGGACCCGTTCGTCCCTTGTGCTAGCACAGCGATCCTCCCAACACAAGGTCGGCACGCGAGTGATACCCCTGGTGTTGCAAGCGTCCATAGGCCTAGGTCACCGCGCTCCATCAGGCAGTAGGGGGACCCGTTCGTCCCTTGTGCTAGCACAGCGATCCTCCCAACACAAGGTCGGCACGCGAGTGATACCCCTGGTGTTGCAAGCGTCCATAGGCCTAGGTCACCGCGCTCCATCAGGCAGTAGGGGGACCCGTTCGTCCCTTGTGCTAGCACAGCGATCCTCCCAACACAAGGTCGGCACGCGAGTGATACCCCTGGTGTTGCAAGCGTCCATAGGCCTAGGTCACCGCGCTCCATCAGGCAGTAGGGGGACCCGTTCGTCCCTTGTGCTAGCACAGCGATCCTCCCAACACAAGGTCGGCACGCGAGTGATACCCCTGGTGTTGCAAGCGTCCATAGGCCTAGGTCAGCGCGTTCCTTCAGGCAGTAGGGGGACCCGTTCGTCCCTTGTGCTAGCACAGCGATCCTCCCAACACAAGGTCGGCACGCGAGTGATACCTCTGGTGTTGCAAGCGTCCATAGGCCTAGGTCACCGCACTCCATCAGACAGTAGGGGGACCCGTTCGTCCCTTGTGCTAGCACAGCGATCCTCCCAACACAAGGTCGGCACGCGAGTGATACCCCTGGTGTTGCAAGCGTCCTTAGGCCTAGGTCACCGCGCTCCATCAGGCAGTAGGGGGACCCGTTCGTCCCTTGTGCTAGCACAGCGATCCTCCCAACACAAGGTCGGCACGCGAGTGATACCCCTGGTGTTGCAAGCGTCCTTAGGCCTAGGTCACCGCGCTCCATCAGGCAGTAGGGGGACCCGTTCGTCCCTTGTGCTAGCACAGCGATCCTCCCAACACAAGGTCGGCACGCGAGTGATACCCCTGGTGTTGCAAGCGTCCATAGGCCTAGGTCACCGCGCTCCATCAGGCAGTAGGGGGACCCGTTCGTCCCTTGTGCTAGCACAGCGATCCTCCCAACACAAGGTCGGCACGCGAGTGATACCCCTGGTGTTGCAAGCGTCCATAGGCCTAGGTCACCGCGCTCCATGAGGCAGTAGGGGGACCCGTTCGTCCCTTGTGCTAGCACAGCGATCCTCCCAACACAAGGTCGGCACGCGAGTGATACCCCTGGTGTTGCAAGCGTCCATAGGCCTAGGTCACCGCGCTCCATCAGGCAGTAGGGGGACCCGTTCGTCCCTTGTGCTAGCACAGCGATCCTCCCAACACAAGGTCGGCACGCGAGTGATACCCCTGGTGTTGCAAGCGTCCATAGGCCTAGGTCACCGCGCTCCATCAGGCAGTAGGGGGACCCGTTCGTCCCTTGTGCTAGCACAGCGATCCTCCCAACACAAGGTCGGCACGCGAGTGATACCCCTGGTGTTGCAAGCGTCCATAGGCCTAGGTCAGCGCGTTCCTTCAGGCAGTAGGGGGACCCGTTCGTCCCTTGTGCTAGCACAGCGATCCTCCCAACACAAGGTCGGCACGCGAGTGATACCTCTGGTGTTGCAAGCGTCCATAGGCCTAGGTCACCGCACTCCATCAGACAGTAGGGGGACCCGTTCGTCCCTTGTGCTAGCACAGCGATCCTCCCAACACAAGGTCGGCACGCGAGTGATACCCCTGGTGTTGCAAGCGTCCTTAGGCCTAGGTCACCGCGCTCCATCAGGCAGTAGGGGGACCCGTTCGTCCCTTGTGCTAGCACAGCGATCCTCCCAACACAAGGTCGGCACGCGAGTGATACCCCTGGTGTTGCAAGCGTCCTTAGGCCTAGGTCACCGCGCTCCATCAGGCAGTAGGGGGACCCGTTCGTCCCTTGTGCTAGCACAGCGATCCTCCCAACACAAGGTCGGCACGCGAGTGATACCCCTGGTGTTGCAAGCGTCCATAGGCCTAGGTCACCGCGCTCCATCAGGCAGTAGGGGGACCCGTTCGTCCCTTGTGCTAGCACAGCGATCCTCCCAACACAAGGTCGGCACGCGAGTGATACCCCTGGTGTTGCAAGCGTCCATAGGCCTAGGTCACCGCGCTCCATCAGGCAGTAGGGGGACCCGTTCGTCCCTTGTGCTAGCACAGCGATCCTCCCAACACAAGGTCGGCACGCGAGTGATACCCCTGGTGTTGCAAGCGTCCATAGGCCTAGGTCACCGCGCTCCATCAGGCAGTAGGGGGACCCGTTCGTCCCTTGTGCTAGCACAGCGATCCTCCCAACACAAGGTCGGCACGCGAGTGATACCCCTGGTGTTGCAAGCGTCCATAGGCCTAGGTCACCGCGCTCCATCAGGCAGTAGGGGGACCCGTTCGTCCCTTGTGCTAGCACAGCGATCCTCCCAACACAAGGTCGGCACGCGAGTGATACCCCTGGTGTTGCAAGCGTCCATAGGCCTAGGTCACCGCGCTCCATCAGGCAGTAGGGGGACCCGTTCGTCCCTTGTGCTAGCACAGCGATCCTCCCAACACAAGGTCGGCACGCGAGTGATACCCCTGGTGTTGCAAGCGTCCATAGGCCTAGGTCAGCGCGTTCCATCAGGCAGTAGGGGGACCCGTTCGTCCCTTGTGCTAGCACAGCGATCCTCCCAACACAAGGTCGGCACGCGAGTGATACCCCTGGTGTTGCAAGCGTCCATAGGCCTAGGTCACCGCGCTCCATCAGGCAGTAGGGGGACCCGTTCGTCCCCTGTCGCCGCATTATAAAGTGTGTATGTTTTAGGGACTATCGCAAACCAAGTGGTTGATGAGATCCTCATTGGATCCTATCGCAATGCCAAGCATACCACAGATAGAAAGTTCATTGCCCGAACGCTAGTAAAGATCATGGATATATTTCTGTCCCAAAGAATTAGAAGAATGGATATTCACAGTGGTCGTAAAACACTCAAACAGGCAACTAACAGTGGAAACTATAGATTTACTGTAAAAAGCCCAAAGCGAGGTAAAACTGACTTTGAAATTGATCACAAAGTTATATATAGAAAGGTAAAGAATAACGATTATAAAGATCATTTGAAGGTTATACCAAAAGACAGTGTGCTAAGTACAAGAAGTACTAGAAAACAAATGAAGTATAATTTAAAAACGAAGTTGAAAAACCAGGGTTACGTACGCAGAAATAATATTAAGTTGAAAATGAATGATCATATTACGACGATCAATATAAAACGCAATAATGGTTATAATAATTTGAAAAGATTACGCAAATATAAATCAAATGTCCGTTGGCTGAGCAAAAGTAACTTTATTGACAGTCAATATAATAATTTTGACGTTGGTAACACACAGCACTTTATTAAAAAACGAAAAAGGATAAATGATGGACAGGTATTTGGTAAATATCATATTTTTATCTTTATTACACGAAAGATATTATAGCATTTATACATGTAGGTACGTTGAGACTGCAACGCAAAGAACGGTGAAGGAAAACATCGAGAGGAAACCTGCGTTTTTTTTTTATACAACAATAGTGGCAAACAAGCATACGGCCAACCTGATGGGAAACGGTTACCGTAGCCTATTTACGCTCACGATACCTAGGTATCACTTGCGCGTTGCTACTCTGTGTTCAGAGAGTTATACTGTGTTGGCCACATAATAGGTCTAATCCCTCGGTTGCCAACACAATATAACAATCATCCCCCCTCCCCAAGGAGCTCATTATTGGAAACCTTATTCACCACGTAGGAACACAACACAAAAAAAATGTGTTATTTGGCTACGGATTTCTATAAGGTGAAGGTCCTGCCCCAGTCGGGCAGCTCCAATTTGGAACGGAGAATCCGTTATGCCCTACCTCTCTTAAAACAGTTGAGTAACAGCGATGGACACGCCATCTGTCACGTTGACAGCTTACTATATTTCCGGCGATATTGTCTTTATACACCGGATTCTACTTCGGAACAGGCCATTTTTTTAGCTAATAAATAAAAAAAAACACTTAAAATATGCCTTTCTTGTTTCGCCTTCATTAAAGTCGATCGATTCTATTTTGAACGTCATCAAAAGCAATCTCACGCTGACATTTAGTGTTTGACAGCTGTCAATTTACTATGCAATTTGAATTCATTAGAATAAAGATTTACGTAGGTACCTAAATGCATCGTTTAAAATTTTCAGAAGCTAGGACAAGAAAACAGGTTACAAATATAACCCCTTTCTACGGAACACAAAGAAATTTTACATTAATTGAACAAAATACAAAAAAGACCGAGTTTTTAGAGCAAATATTATTGAAAGGTCAAATACATTTTAATACAAAGCAAATTTTATACACCGACAATTATAGAAGAATGCTAAATAGCAGTTGTAATGAGCTGCTCGCTAAAATAACAGTCCAGTCCAGCGGTAGTGACGAGGAATTTATACTGAGGCAAGTACTCATTACATTTCCTACATACCCATACATTGAAAATGTATCGTATTGGTTTCAAGTACTCTACTAAATTCCACTAAACTGACCTATCGTCAGTATGTGTGGAATTCCACCAAGTTGTTGCGACACAAAGATCACAAGTTCGAGTCCCGACTGTACCAATGAGTATGAACTTAACTACAGTGATTAGTCACACGAGCTTTACGGTGAAGGGAAACATCGAGAGGAAACCTGCATACGTCTGAGAAGACATTCAAAGGTATGTATAGTCGTGCTTGAGTAACGGCGATGGACTCGCCATCTGTCACGTTGGCACCTAAAATATATCTCCGGCGGCAAGTGGATGTGTGGGACTACCTATACACTTCTGCCTACCCCTTCAGGGACCTTTGTGGAAAGGCGTGAGGATATTTTATTATGACGTTGGTTTGGACATAAAGAAAGGATGAGTGAAGAAAAATTCACGAAACAAATTAATATACAAAGCAAAAGTGTGTGCAAGAAGAGGCAGAGGAAGGCCACGTTCCAACTACCTGGATCAAATAGATCGGACTCTCAAGGACGGGAACGTTAAGAGTACTCGAAACCGACGAGCATGTATGAAGAGACTGATGAATGTGGACGAAGTCCGAGGTATGTAGGTCTGGAGGCTCGATTCTCTCTGCCTGCCCCTATAGGGACTCGGCATGATTTCTTTTTCTTTGTATACCACACGGGTGGCAAGCAAGCATGTGGTCTGCCTGATGGTAAGCGGTTACCGCCGCCTATAGACGCTTGCAAAACCAGTGGTATCGCTCGCGCGTTGCCGAGCCTACATGAATCTTTTCACACCCTTGAAGAAATTCATGATACTATACCTAGTGTCATCCACGAAGACGCGCCCCACTACTCTCCCCTATAGTTTACAGTGTAAGTGTGCAACCTTCCACTAATGTGTGAGTATTGTCGGTACACACTGATTACCTATGAGTGCACACGCACACTACAATTAATACACTCGGGTCATACTGCCCGCATCCCGCGAACCCTTCGACTAGACATTGGGGGGGCGCGTCTTCGTGGGTAGTATCTATATGTATTTTTAGATAGATCCTCAGTACAATGTATTCTTTTATATATCTCTTTCTCCAGGAATCGAATACGTGCCGCTATGATTGGAAGGAGAAGTGGCGGAGGTGCCTTAGTCCCTCCCAATGAACCTCTCAGAGACTCACGAAGTGATAATGAACCTGTTATCAAAACAAATTTGTACAAAGCTTTAGGATTTGCACTATAATGAATACTCGTAGCTAGCCTCAAGAGTCCAAGGGGGTAGGCAGAGGTGTGCTGACACCCCCTAATGGCCAAGAATTGATTACGTAAGAATTATACCATTTCCAATACATTATCGTCGAAATCAATAACATTTAATTTTAAAGGGTAAGATCCCAATTATACAATCTCTGCCTACCCTGTGAGAGGTTACATAAAACCCAATTATCGCCAGACACATTTTAGGTGCCAACGTGACAGATGGCGAGTCCATCGCCGTTACTCAAGCACGACTATACATACGCCTTTGAATGTCTTCTCAGACGTATGCAGGTTTCCTCTCGATGTTTCCCTTCACCGTAAAGCTCGTGGTGTGACTAATCACTGTACTTAAGTTCAGAAAAACTCATTGGTACAGTCGGGATTCGAAGTTACACTCTTGTCCACGGCTTCAATAGTATTGATTAATTTAAATATACGTAATAATACAATAAAACACAGAAATCAATAAAAATCATGTTTTATTTACAATTTATTTCAACAAGTACAATTTGGCGTGTCTTCGATGCTAAAGATCGCGGGTTCGATTCCCGCTGGCGGCAGTTAAAGTAAGTCTAGAGAGGACAGGCGCTCTACTCTCTCTGCCTAGCGTGAGGGGCTCGGCGTGATGATATGTATGTAGGTCTGTAAGTCTAGAGAGGACTGGCGCTCTACTCTCTCTGCCTAGCGTGAGGGACTCGGCGTGATGATATGTATGTAGGTCTGTAAGTCTAGAGAGGACTGGCGCTCTACTCTCTCTGCCTAGCGTGAGGGGCTCGGCGTGATGATATGTATGTAGGTCTGTAAGTCTAGAGAGGACTGGCGCTCTACTCTCTCTGCCTAGCGTGAGGGACTCGGCGTGATGATATGTATGTAGGTCTGTAAGTCTAGAGAGGACTGGCGCTCTACTCTCTCTGCCTAGCGTGAGGGACTCGGCGTGATGATATGTATGGAGGTCTGTAAGTCTAGAGAGGACTGGCGCTCTACTCTCTCTGCCTAGCGTGAGGGACTCGGCGTGATGAAATGTATGGAGGTCTGTAAGTCTAGAGAGGACTGGCGCTCTACTCTCTCTGCCTAGCGTGAGGCACTCGGCGTGATGATATGTATGTAGGTCTGTAAGTCTAGGGAGGACTGGCGCTCTACTCTCTCTGCCTAGCGTGAGGCACTCGGCGTGATGATATGTATGTAGGTCTGTAAGTGTAGAGAGGACTGGCGCTCTACTCTCTCTGCCTAGCGTGAGGGGCTCGGCGTGATGATATGTATGTAGGTCTGTAAGTGTAGAGAGGACTGGCGCTCTACTCTCTCTGCCTAGCGTGAGGGGCTCGGCGTGATGATATGTATGTAGGTCTGTAAGTCTAGGGAGGACTGGCGCTCTACTCTCTCTGCCTAGCGTGAGGGGCTCGGCGTGATGATATGTATGTGTGTTTTGTATTACCCCAACCACCATGGTTTCTCGGACACAACCTTGACAGGTTTACGATTTGGCCTGTCATTATTATCAGCGAAAACAATCCTGTCATTTGTATTCTGAACGTTATTGGTCCTTCGATCATTATTAGTACTATCATTAATATTCCAATTATTATTTCTATCAGTGTTCAGGTAAGGTCTATTATTAGTTTGTACCGTATTGTAGTAATTGCTCTGTGTTGGTCTGTTATTATTATTATTATCATTACCCTGCCAATTAATATTCCAATTATTATTGCTATCACTACTCTGCGTAGGTCTTATATTAGATTGTCCTCTGTTGAAATCATTACTCTGTGTTTGTCCGTTATTATTATTATTATTGTCATTACTCCCCCAGTTATTATTACTGTTACTATTCTGTGCAGGTCTACTATTACTCTGTCCTCTATTAAAATCATTACTCTGTGTTTGTCTATTATTATTACCATCATTACTCTGCCAATTATTATTCCAATTATTATTGCTATCACTACTTTGTGTAGGACTATTACTCTGTTTATTAAAATCATTACTCTGTGTTGGTCTATTATTATTACCATCATTACTCTGCCAATTATTATTCCAATTATTATTGCTATCACTTTGTGTAGGTCTTATATTAGATTGTCCTCTATTAAAATCATTGCTCTGCGTCGGTCTGTATGTGTCTCTGTTAATATTAGTCTCTGGATTATTGTGCTTAGTATCAAGGCCCCCGAACACGACGGCGGCTATGAAGGCCCCCGGGGCCGCGGCGTAGAGGCCGGGCGTGGCGGGCGCCCCGCAGGCGCGGCCGAGGGAGGTCACGGCCACCACTCGCCACACGCAGCCATCCTGGACCTGAGCTGGCCCTCCCGAGTCACCCTAAGCAAGGGTCTGATCTATACACGCTGTTCTACGCCCACTTATATACTAGGCTAGACTACATCAGACCTGCACAGGCATTAATCTCCTTCAAAAAGCTTTTATTTGAACGCACATCGGTCTTTTGGTGTTACGGCGATGCGTTTATGGAATCAGCTCCCTCCCAATATTGGGAAAGCTCCCCCTAAATTAATTTTTAAGCGCCTATTGCCTGCGAAACAAAGATCGCATGTTCGAATCCCGACTTATTATACTAATTAGTTTTTCGGAACTTAATTACAGTGAGGCACACCACGCTTTACGGTGAAGGAAAACATCGAGAGGAAACCTGTGTTGCGCCTGCACTGCGATACCATACCACTTATACGTCAGGACAAGAGGAGGCGGCGTGGCCGAGAGGTCACAGCACCCGCCTGCCACGCAAACGGCGCGAGTTCCAATCCCGACTGGATTGAGGAGTTTTTCTACATTTAATTACAGTGAGGCACACCACGAGCTTTACGGTGAAGGGAAACATCGAGAGGAAACCTGCATACGTCAGAGAAGACATTCAAAGGCGTATGTATAGTCGTGCTTGAGTAACGGCGATGGACTCGCCATCTGTCACGTTGGCACCTAAAATATCTCTGGCGGAAAGTGGGTGTGTGGGTACAATCTATATACTTCTTCCTACCCCTTCGGGGAAGGCGTGAGGATATAATAAGGGTTTCTTGTTTCCCTTGCGTTGGATAAAACATTGAACATTTGTCCCAGGCCCCGTGCTCACCTGACAGGTATCCTTCCCCCCGCGCCTGTCCCCAGCGCACATCTGTATCCCCGCGAGAGGCCCATTGGGCAGCTTCCGGGAAGTGCCCAGCACCCGGGAACACTCCCCCATGTCCCACACAGGCAGCGACACACTGCGCAGTTCCAGGGACTGGCCCCCACCTGGTGGCAGATACTCCACCTTTTAGAAGGTCGCAGCCAAATATCGCTGCTAATGTGAACATTCAATGAAATGTGACTGAAATGTGAATGAAATGTGAATGAATTGCGAATGAAATGTGATGAAATGTGAATGAAATGTGAATGAAATGTGAATGAAATGTGAATGAAATGTGAATGAAATGTGAATGAAATGTGAATGAATTGCGAATGAAATGGGGAATTGGGAATGAATTTGAATGAAATTGAATGAAATGTGAAAGCAATGTGAATGTAATGTGAATGAAATGTGAATGAAATGTGAATGAATTGCGAATGAAATGGGGAATTGTGAATGAATTTGAATGAAAAGTGAATGAAATGTGAAAGCAATGTGAATGTAATGTGAATGTAATGTGAATGAAATGTGAATGAATTGCGAATGAAATGGGGAATTGGGAATGAATTTGAATGAAATGGGGAATTGGGAATGAATTTGAATGAAAAGTGAATGAAATGTGAAAGCAATGTGAACGCAATGTGAATGAAATGTGACTGAAATGGGAATGAAGAGAAGAATGAGAGATTACCATTCTCAGTTCGTCCCCAGCCTGTGGCGATGACAGGTTGACCCGCTGCAGGCACCACGCCGAGGCAGGCAGGCCTCAACACTGCCGAGAACCTGAAGGGGCCGTATCTTACAATATACATATATATATAAGAGGAAGGGCATAACGGGTTTCCCGTTCGAATTTGTATCTGCCCGTCTGGGGCAGGACCTCCACCTTATACAAGTCCTCACGCCATGCTATAGGGGTTCCCGAAGGGGCAGGCAGAAGTGTTTAGGTAATAACCTATATTTTTAATATTTATATATAAATATCCAATCCGCCAGTTAATATCTATCTTAATATATATAAATTACGTGTCACGTTGTTTGTCCGCGATGGACTCCTAAACTACTCAACCGATTTCAATCAAATTTGCACACCGTGTGCAGTTTGATCCAACTTGAAAGATAGGATAGCTTACATCACAATTGGACCCGATAGGTGGCGCTGCGATCGTGTTTCAGGAAATTTTACTTTTTCACCCGGGCGAAGCTGGGCGGGACAGCTAGTATAATATATAATATAGATATTAATTGGCGGTTCATTAGATTTATTGACTCACGTGACAGTATTAGCCAACTTAAGTAGGGCGATGTCGTAGTAACTGCGAGGCTGCTTGTACTTCGGGTGTCTGATGACGGAGGCTACCCTGAGGACCTGAGCCCCGGAGTCACCCAGGTATGTGGAGCCCAGCTGGACGGCCTGCGGGGGACCGCTGCAAGACAAGGGCAAAATCAAAATCAAAATATTTTATTCAACGTAAGGGACACAGGGAACACTTATTGAACGTCACATATTTAATATAAACTAAAGTTACCACCGTTTCCAAGAAAAAAAGTACCTGCCAGGAGAAGAAACGGCGAAACAAACTCCCCGGTTTGCTTTTTAACATTTGTTCCCTTTTACGTAGGGGTAGGAAAGATTAAAGTTACATATATAAACTCTGTACAAGAGGAGCAATTCATTGCCATGCATGGCCATCATTAAAATAATCTGATGTTTTATAATAAGCTGTGTTCGGAGAGTTATAGTGTGATGGCAGCATAATGGGTTTAATCCCTCTGCTGCCAACACAATGTAACAATCCTCCCCCCTCCCCAAGGAGCTCATTACTGGTAACCTTATTCACCGCGTAGGAACACAACACAAACAATAGTGTTATTTGGCTACGGCCTTCTATAAGGTGGAGGTCCTGCCCCAGGCGGGCAGATACAAATACGAACGGGAAACCCGTTATGCCGTACCTCTCTTAAAGTGTAAAATTAATTTACTTTTAACGACAGCTTTAAATCTCTGGCCTCTGGTGATGGACGGTGGTAATGGTGTGGTGTTGATGATGGTGACGAGGGTTTTAGGAGCTTAACAAGGAATTAATATATAATATATCCTCACGCCTTCCCACAAGGGTCCCCGAAGGGGTAGGCAGAGGTGTATAGGTAATACCCACACACCCACTTTCCGCCAGAGGTATATTAGGTGCCAACGTGACAGATGGCGAGTCCATCGCCGTTACTCAAGCACGACTATACATACGCCTTTGAATGTCTTCTCAGACGTATGCAGGTTTCCTCTCGATGTTTCCCTTCACCGTAAAGCTCGTGGTGTGCCTCACTGTAATTAAATGTAGAAAAACTCTTCAATCCAGTCGGGATTGGAACTCGCGCCGTTTGCGTGGCAGGCGGGTGCTGTGACCTCTCGGCCACGCCGCCTCCTCTTGTCCTGACGTATAAGTGGTATGGTATCGCAGTGCAGGCGCAACACAGGTTTCCTCTCGATGTTTCCCTTCACCGTAAAGCTCGTGGTGTGCCTCACTGTACTTAAATTCATAAAAACTCATTCGTGCAGTCGGAATTCGAACTTGCTAACTCTGTGTTGCAGGCAGCTTGAACCACTCGGACACTGCTGATGATGAGCTACTTACATAGTGACAGAGTCATCTTTCTCCTGGTAGGAGCAATGTCCCGCCGAGAGGACAAACCGGTCGCTGATGAGGGATCCACCGCACTTCCAGGAGTAACCAGCTTCCTGGAACATATATACAGAGAGTAGAGCGCCAGTTCTCTCTAGACTTACCTCTTTCGCTTCGTCCACATTCATCAGTCTCTTCATACATGCTCGTCGGTTTCGAGTACTCTTAACGTTCCCGTCCTTGAGAGTCCGATCTATTTGGTCCAGGTAGTTGGAACGTGGCCTTCCTCTGCCTCTTCTTGCACACACTTTTGCTTTGTATATCTGTTTCGTCAATGGTTCTTCACTCGTCGTAAGCCCTTAACATAATTCTGTTTGTATTTAAGTTTTGACACTGTCACTGCAGTGGAACTGCCACTGTCATGTTATTATATATATATGTTATTGTCACTCTCACTGCAATGTTATTGTTACTGCCATGTTATTGTCACTCTCACTGCCAGGTTATTGTCACTGCCATGTTATTGTCACTCTCACTGCCAGGTTATTGTCACTGCCATGTTATTGTCACTCTCACTGCCAGGTTATTGTCACTGCCATGTTATTGTCACTCTCACTGCCAGGTTATTGTCACTGCCATGTTATTGTCACTCTCACTACCATGTCATTGTCACTGCCATGTCATTTTCACTGTCATGTCGTTGTCACTGCCACTGTCATTGTCACTGTCTCCAGTCGCTCGACCTCAAGCCAAATATTTGCAGCTATTTTATTTAAAGATCAGTAAGAATAGCTCTCTCTAGACCTACATACCTACATTCATCACTCTCTTCATACATGCTCTTCGGTTTCGAGTACTCTTGACTTTCCGGTCCTTGAGCGAATTGGCGCTCTATAATCTCTGCCTACCCTACGGACTCGGCGTGACGATATGTATCTATGTAAGAATAGCTCACCTGAACCTTCCGCCAGCCGACTAGAGCCATGTGCGGAAACTCCCTGATGGAAACTGGCTTACCACCAACCACCAGCGGGATGGTGATGGGTGCGCATTCGGACACGTTCACCCTCACTGGCCGCGGTGAGGGAAGAAGAGGTATCGCCTCAACTCTTCGCGTCGTCATAGATTTGTATTTATCACACACTGAAAGGTGTTCCCAATTTGTAGGCAGCTTAGGGGGCGTCTTTTAGTAACATGAGGTGTTCTAGGGGGGATCAAGCTAAATCTTTCCAAATCTATTTTAAGGGGGAGGGAGGGTCTTAGCAAGTATCATGATTTTTTTTTCTAGAAAATGGTGTAAAATGGCAAGAATTTTATTTTTAAAATATAGCTGTGGTGGCAGAGTGGTTCGAGCAGCCTGCGATGCAAAGGTCGCAAGTTCGAATCCCGACTGTACCAATGAGTTTTTCTGAACTTAAGTACAGTGATTAGTCACACCACGAGCTGAACGGTGAAGGAAAACATCGATCTCGGTACAGTCGAGATTGGAACTTGCAATTTTTATGTTGCAAGATTTCTCAAACTAGAATTCTGTCCGTCAGCGTTGGCACCAAAAACATTTCTTCAAGGGAATATGGGTTTACTATATACACACCTCCGCCTACCGCTTGCGGGACGGTTGTAGGATAACTACAAGAACTACTTACTGCGCTCGGCGACCTGCAAGTGTCTCCGCTTCTCCCCCTCAGTCATCAACTCGTCATCAGGACCTATTTCGATTCCTGGACTCACATCCAAAAGATCAGTAAATGTCTCAGGCCTATTCGTTATGGCAGGCCTATTCAGGTCTACAGGCGCGGGTTTGACTCCCGGCCTGTTCAATAGAGGACTCAATGTAGTCGATGGTTTCACCGTGATTAAGTTTGGGGTGAGACCACTGACGTTCGGGTTACGGGGATTTGGGGACGGTCTATGGTTTGTGTTATTATCTATGTAATTTTTAGTAGAAGATTCATATTTGGGAGTATTTCTATTGCTATCCTGAGTTTTTAGTTGTGACGATACGTTTCTAGCGACATTTTTAATCTGGGAATTTCTGTCATTTTTAAGGTTATGTCGTGTTGTACTTCTCCTTGGTGTTGCCATAGTGGTGGTGAAATAGTTGAAATTGAATAAATTATTTGTGGTTTGGCTTTTGATTAATGGCTGTCTGATTGTCGGTCTGTCTGTTTGTTTTGGACTTGTGGCATGCTGTGATGGCGTAATGAGGGGTTGGAAGGCCGAGAAGAAATCTGTAAAGAAAAATGACCATGAGGATGGAATAGTTGGTGATATTAAGGTAGAAAGATATATTTACATAAATGAAAATATCACACGTAAAGCCGTATTGTAAGTTTACATCATATCTAACAATTTCTACCAGTACTACCAATTTTTACAATTACTACCAAAATTAACACTTACTACCAAATCTTACAATTACTTCCAATTTCTACTATTATTACCAATTTCTACCATTACTACCAATATCTACCATACTCATATTTTTATTTATAAGTTTCTTGGTGCCGTCTGGTCTAGTGGTTAGAGCTCCTGACTGCGAAACTTGAGGTCGCGGGTTCGAATGTGAAACGCTGAGGGCAGATATTTGTGTGATGAACACGAGTATTTGTACCTTAGTCTTGGATGTCCTATGTATTTATGTATATATCTATCTATATAAGTAAATATATAGTTGTCTAGTTACCATAACACAAGCTTTGCTTAATTTGGGACTCGGTCAATTTGTGTGGAATTGTCCCAGGTATTTATAAGGTACTAGCTGTCCCGCCCAGCTTCGCTCGGGTGAAAAAGTTAAATTGCCCGTAACACGATCGCAGCGCCACCTATTGGGTCCAATTGTAAATCTAAACCATTCTCGAATCTAGCTTAAGACACACAGAAACACACAGAAAGCTTCGCCCGGGTAAAAAGGTAAAATTCTTGAAACTCGATCGCAGCGCCACCTATCGGGTCCAATTTAATATAGCCTATGTTACTCGGGGATAATGTAGCTTTCCAATGGTGAAAGAATTTTTGAAATCGGTCCAGTAGTTTCGGAGCCTATTCATTACAAACAAACAAACAAACAAACAAACAAACAAACAAACAAATCTTTCCTCTTTATAATATTAGTATAGACTAGCTGTGCACGCGACTTCGTCCGCGTGGAATATATTATAGTGAATACTACCTCATATTAAACACTATTATACAACATTTTCAATATATTCCTAAATATACAAATTTTCCTGATAATCGTGGTATTTCGATTTTTCTGATGAGAAGTGTATACAAGGAAGGGAACGTAAGAGTACCCGAAACAAGCATGTATGAAGAGACTGATGAATGTGGACGAAGCGAAAGAGGTCTGTAAGTCTAGAGAGAACTGGCGCTCTATACTCTCTGCCTAGCGTGAGGGGCTCGGCGTGATGATATGTATGTAGGTCTGTAAGTCTAGAGAGGACTGGCGCTCTACTCTCTCTGCCTAGCGTGAGGGACTCGGCGTGATGATATGTATGTAGGTCTGTAAGTCTAGAGAGGACTGGCGCTCTACTCTCTCTGCCTAGCGTGAGGGACTCGGCGTGATGATATGTATGTAGGTCTGTAAGTCTAGAGTGGACTGGCGCTCTACTCTCTCTGCCTAGCGTGAGGGGCTCGGCGTGATGATATGTATGTAGGTCTGTAAGTCTAGAGTGGACTGGCGCTCTACTCTCTCTGCCTAGCGTGAGGGGCTCGGCGTGATGATATGTATGTAGGTCTGTAAGTCTAGAGGGGACTGGCGCTCTACTCTCTCTGCCTAGCGTGAGGGGCTCGGCTTGATGATATGTATGTAGGTCTGTAAGTCTAGAGAGGACTGGCGCTCTACTCTCTCTGCCTAGCGTGAGGGGCTCGGCGTGATGATATGTATGTAGGTCTGTAAGTCTAGAGAGGACTGGCGCTCTACTCTCTCTGCCTAGCGTGAGGGGCTCGGCGTGATGATATGTATGTAGGTCTGTAAGTCTAGAGTGGACTGGCGCTCTACTCTCTCTGCCTAGCGTGAGGGGCTCGGTGTGATGATATGTATGTAGGTCTGTAAGTCTAGAGTGGACTGGCGCTCTACTCTCTCTGCCTAGCGTGAGGGGCTCGGCGTGATGATATGTATGTAGGTCTGTAAGTCTAGAGTGGACTGGCGCTCTACTCTCTCTGCCTAGCGTGAGGGGCTCGGCGTGATGATATGTATGTAGGTCTGTAAGTCTAGAGAGGACTGGCGCTCTACTCTCTCTGCCTAGCGTGAGGGGCTCGGCGTGATGATATGTATGTAGGTCTGTAAGTCTAGAGTGGACTGGCGCTCTACTCTCTCTGCCTAGCGTGAGGGGCTCGGTGTGATGATATGTATGTAGGTCTGTAAGTCTAGAGAGGACTGGCGCTCTACTCTCTCTGCCTAGCGTGAGGGGCTCGGCGTGATGATATGTATGTAGGTCTGTAAGTCTAGAGGGGACTGGCGCTCTACTCTCTCTGCCTAGCGTGAGGGGCTCGGCGTGATGATATGTATGTAGGTCTGTAAGTCTAGAGAGGACTGGCGCTCTACTCTCTCTGCCTAGCGTGAGGGGCTCGGCGTGATGATATGTATGTAGGTCTGTAAGTCTAGAGTGGACTGGCGCTCTACTCTCTCTGCCTAGCGTGAGGGGCTCGGTGTGATGATATGTATGTAGGTCTGTAAGTCTAGAGAGGACTGGCGCTCTACTCTCTCTGCCTAGCGTGAGGGGCTCGGCGTGATGATATGTATGTAGGTCTGTAAGTCTAGAGGGGACTGGCGCTCTACTCTCTCTGCCTAGCGTGAGGGGCTCGGCGTGATGATATGTATGTAGGTCTGTAAGTCTAGAGAGGACTGGCGCTCTACTCTCTCTGCCTAGCGTGAGGGGCTCGGCGTGATGATATGTATGTATGTATGTATATATACAGGAACTGCTCGTAAATTTTATATAGGTATTAGCGGTCCCGCCCAGCTTCGCTTGTGTGAAAAGATTAAAGCTACGGACGCAGTGACGCCACCTATCTAAACCATTCGAATTCTAATCCACCTGATGACACGCAGAAAATTTCATTAAAATCGGTCCAGCCGTTTAGGAGTTCAGGGACATACACAGGTACAGTAGAATTATATATATACCTATATAAAGATAGATAAAAGATTGCTATTATAGATAGCGCCATCCACGAAGACGCGCCCCACTATCCTCCCCTATAGTTTACAGTGTAAGTGTGCAACCTTCCACTAATGTGTGAGTATTGTCGGTACACACTGATTACCTATGAGTGCACACGCACACTACAATTAATACACTCGGGTCATACTGCCCGCATGCCGCGACCCCTCGACTAGACGTTGGGGGGGCGCGTCTTCGTGAATGGCACTATCTACATATAGGTATGGAGCGATGGTTACTTATATCTACGATATTATGTAAGGAGTTTACTCACCAAATAATTGGCCTTGGGTCGCCACAGCGAACATGGCAAGCATTAAGAATTGGTATATTTTACTGAGATGCATCTCGAAGGCTATCTGAAAATAAAATATGCGTTTATTTACCACTAGCGGTCCGTCCCGGCTTCACTCGGGTATTTTTTTTATAAAAGAAAATATAGCCTATATCACTCAGGGTGAATGTAGCCTTCCAATGATGGTGAAAGAATTTTTCAAATCGGTCCAGTAGTTTCGGAGCCTATTCAATACAAATATATTTACATACAAATCTTTCCTCACGCCTTCCCACAAGGGTCCCCGAAGGGGTAGGCAGAGGTGTATAGGTAATACCCACACACCCACTTTCCGCGAGAAATATATATTGTTGGTGCCAACGTGACAGATGGCGAGTCCATCGCCGTTACTCAAGCACGACTATACATACGCCTTTGAATGTCTTCTCAGACGTATGCAGGTTTCCTCTCGATGTTTCCGTTCACCGTAAAGCTCGTGGTGTGCCTCACTGTAATTAAATGTAGAAAAACTCCTCAATCCAGTCGGGATTGGAACTCGCGCCGTTTGCGTGGCAGGCGGGTGCTGTGACCTCTCGGCCACGCCGCCTCCTCTTGTCCTGACGTATGACGCACACCACGAGCTTTACGGTGAAGGGAAGAAACATCGAGAGGAAACCTGTAGTCATGACGATATATTCACAACACACTATAACTTGTAGAAGTCTTGATAAACTGGTTTAAAACTAGCTTGACATGAAAAATTCCTAAGGTGTTTTATACAGATATACAAAGCGAAAGTGTGTGCAAGAAGAGGCAGAGGAAGGCCACGTTCCAACTACCTGGATCAAATCGATCGGACGCTCAAGGATCAAGGAAGGAAAGGAGAAGGAAGGAGGCTCAAGGAGCTCAAGTTTCGAGGACTCTTGACGTTCCCGAACATCAAGAGTACTCGAAACCGACGAGCATGTATGAAGAGACTGATGAACGTGGACGAAGCGAAAGAGGTATGTAAGTCTAGAGAGAACTGGCGCTCTATACTCTCTGCCTACCCTGTGAGACTCGACTTAATGATATGCATGTGTTTGTGGTTTTACCGCAAAGGTGGCAGATAAGCATGCGGCCCACCTAACGGTAAGCGGTTACCGCCGCCTATGGACGCTTGCAACACCAGGCGAATGTATATGTCGTGCTTGAGTAACGGCGATGGACTCGACATCACAGACCACGTGACTAGCTTGTCTGCTATTAGTAACAAATAAATAATAATAATAATAGATACCAGGGACAGTTCCACACACATTGACCTATTCCCAAATTAAGCAAAGCTTGTGTTATGGTAACTAGACAACGATATATTTACTTATATAGATAGATATATACATAAATACATAGGACATCAAGACTAAGGTACAAATACTCGTGTTCATCACACAAATATCTGCCCTCAGCGGGATTCGAACCCGCGACCTCAAGTTTCGCAGTCAGGAGCTCTTACCACTAGACCAGGCGGTCGTCCAATGTCTTTACTCTCAAACCCACATTATTATACGTGTAAATTGAAAATTTACGGTATCTGAAATAGATCATAAAATTTTATTACAAATTGAGAGATACGCCGCCATCGGCAGTTAGCATGGCCGCAAGATATAATAATAGATAATAGACTCAATAATATATTAAACATTATCTCACTCTCCGCCAAATAAATATTTTAGGTGCCAACGTGACAGATGGCGAGTCCATCGCCTTTACTCAAGCACGACTATACATACACCTTTGAATGTCTTCTCAGACGTATGCAGGTTCCCTCTCGATGTTTTCCTTCACCGTAAAGCTCGTGTTGACTAATCACTGTACTTAATTTTTTTTTAGCTAATCGTTTCAGTCGGGATTCGAACTTGCAATCTTTGTTTTGCGCGTAACTACTCGAACCACTCGGCCACCACGACTACAGCTAATAACACCACTCCTCTATAAATATAGGTATATATCATTATAATTTATAAGTACATACATATATGGAAAATAAATTGCCTGAACCTCCTCCTTGACTGAGTCCTCCTGACTTGATTTGCGTTTCATACCCCACGAACAGATAAAATATTGATAAAAAATGACAAATTGACTCTTAAGAGAAGACTCAATTCATTAAAAAAAAACTTGATATACAAATTAGGTAGGTAGACTCACCTGTTTGAGGAAAATTCCGCGAATTACTCACAAATTGGTATATTGTACGTCAATTTTAAAATGTTCGTAGATAGTCTAAATCAATTTTGATTGTTTCGAACAATATAACCTATAATACATGTTTAAATATGTATTAACTTCAATTTTACTTATTATTTACAATAAAAATCACAGACACATTAATTAAGATACAGCTTAACGTCACAATTTAGTAATTTATTTACTCATTTAAGGATATTTTGCAGTTTTCTTTGTTTCCCGCTTAATCAGATGCACTTTTTTTTAATTATAGATTGTCACTAATGATAAAATTACTTGACATGTCACTCCGATTAATAGTCCTTTTGTTTGGATCTCGCGCATCTACTTGTAGAACACGTTTCAATAAAACCTTGAGAGCACATAGGTACTTTTCGAGTTTGATTACAAATTTATTCGATCCTGTGTCATTCAAATGTCATTTGTGATTTAAACAGAGAAACACGTTATTCCAGTCAATAAATTAAACCGCCCTTTTTATATTAATGCGGGTAGATATGTGTGACCCGCACGGATGTCACACGAAGTCTGCGTTGAGAATACGTTCGTTTACACGCAATAACCAAGTGAGCGGTGAAGATTTAAGGGTTGTCACTCTTAGTAGTTATTTTAAAATGTATTTATTAAGTGTGCAATCGAACTACGATTTTCAAATGCTGTGTATGATTGTATAATAAGCACACGTTTGTGCATCTTACTACTGTTTAAGTATATAATTATCAAATCAAACCAATTATTTCGTAAACATGGTATTAATTTACACAGGTTAGGTGCTATGTTCCGCTGCTTGACGTAAAAAAAAAATTAAAATTTGTTATTATTACTTATAACATTATCGTAAGAATAATTATTAAAAATCGAGTTTATACTATTACTCATATATATATATAAATGTCTAATTCCCATAGTACAGGCATATCACTGCAACTGCTCACAATGTACTTAATAGAACAAAGAACTAATCTTAATCATTTATATCTACATACATGCTGTTTCCCGTACTCTTATAATATTTATTGAAGTAAATAATGAATCATAATTTCGTATTAGCTTACCTCTGTGTATCTAGTGGGGAAACACTGTTATATTCAATGAATAAACATTAAATTAGAACACGTGAGTCACTGTACTGAATCATTTTACTCGTTAGCATGCATACTTCACTAATAATATAAATAATAATATATCCTCACGCCGTCCCACAAGGGTCCCCGAAGGGGTAGGCAGAGGTGTATAATACCCACACACCCATTTTCCGCCATAGGTATATTAGGTGCCAACGTGACAGATGGCGAGTCCATCGCCGTTACTCAAGCACGACTATACATACGCCTTTGAATGTCTTCTCAGACGTATGCAGGTTTCCTCTCGATGTTTTCCTTCACCGTAAAGCTCGTGGTGTGACTAATCACTGTATTTAAGTTCAGAAAAACTCATTGGTACAGTCGGGATTTGAACTTGCGACCATTGCGTCGCAAGTTCGAATCCACCACTCGGCCACCACGGCTCTCTAAATTCTCTCCTTTATTCCAGTTAATAATATATATATATATTATAAAATATATACTATTATATAATAACTGGAATAAAGGAGAGAAGAGAATATATATATTATTAACTGGATTAAAACATGGAATATGTTAGTAACATACGAAGTAAGTAAAAGTTTCAAAGTAAAGTTAAATACGTAATGGCGACCTCTCCTCGGGAGCAAGGGCCCGCCCCTAAGCGACGAACTCCCCCGAGCTCTCCCGAACTCCCCCGAGCCAAACCACTTCAGGGGCCTGTGAAAGCGTAAAGCTACGAAACAAATATGAGTATTAAACTTGGTAATGTAGATCGTAAAGGTACTTACGACTAGAAATACGTATTTTTATTGTAGAAAAAGTTAACTCTTCTGTTAATTATATACAGTAACGTCTTAATGTGAAGGGTTCACTGACCTGCAACGGGTTAAGATATGCATATATCAAAAAAAGCCGCTTGATTTGAAGATAACATCGAGAGGAACCCTGCATACGTCTGAGAAGACATTCAAAGGCATAGTCGTGCTTGAGTAACGGCGATGGACTCGCCTTCTGTCACGTTGGCACTTATAATATATCTCTGGCGGAAGTATGTGTATGGATACCACCTACACAACTTACGACTTCAGGGACCCTTGTGGGAAGGCGTCTGCTCAGATGTATGCAGGTTTCCCCTCGATGTTTTCCTTCACCGTGAAGCTAGTGGTGTGCCTCCTCCTCCTCCTCAATCCAGTCGGGATTGGAACTCGCGCCGTTTGCGTGGCAGGCGGGTGCTGTGACCTCTCGGCCACGCCGCCTCCTCTTGTCCTGACGTATAAGTGGTATGGTATCGCAGTGCAGGCGCAACACAGGTTTCCTCTCGATGTTTCCTTCACCGTAAAGCTCGTGGTGTGCCTCACTGTACTTAAATGTAGAAAAACTCCTCAATCCAGTCGGGATTGGAACTCGCGCCGTTTGCGTGGCAGGCGGGTGCTGTGACCTCTCCGCCTCCTCTTGTCCTGACGTATAAGTGGTATGGTATCGCAGTGCAGGTGCAACACTTGTTTCCTCTCGATGTTTTCCTTCACCGTAAAGCTCGTGGTGTGACTATCTCTGTAGATTAGAATCACTCATTGGTACAGTCGGCATTCAAACTTACAATCTTTTTGTTGCAGGCTACTCGAACCAGCCACCTCTGCTCGCAAATTTTATATGATTTAATTTTTTTTGTCGGTTAGCGTATGCTTTATTACCTGGGATATCATTTCATATCACAGATAAACTTAAACTAATTAAATCAATCTATGTGTTAATCGAGCTAATAATCTATCACTGAGCCAAATTTCATTCAATTCCGTTCAGCCGTTCTGGCGTGATTAAATAACAAACATCCATACATATATACTCACAAACATTAGCCTTTATAATTTTATTAGGAGTTTAAAGTCTTTTTCCTTAGTTGTCTTGTTGGGACTGTAACTGATTTAAGATTGCAGCCAAATGGCGTCATTTCGTGGTATTGTGTTGCGGTTAATGAAGTTTCCAGAACTCACTGTAATCGATCCTACCAATATTATAAATGAAAGTTTGTATGTTTGTTCCTCTTTAACGCAAAAACTACTTGGCTGATTTGGTTGAAGTTTGGCACAAAAATAGATTATTTGCCGGATTAAATTGGATTAAGCTGGATAGGATAAGGTTATAGGAAACCTGAATACGTCTGAGAAGACATTCAAAGGCGTATGTATAGTCGTAAGTAACGTAGTAAGTCTTGAGTAACGACGATGGACTCGCCTCGTCTGTCACGTTGGCACCTAAAATATATATCTCTGGCGGGAAGTGGGTGTGTGGGTACACACCTTTACACCTCTACCTACCCCTTCGGGGACGCTTGTGGGAAGGCGTGGAATATATACTTTCAGATTAAAAATAAAAAAAAGTAGTCTATGTATATTCCTAGGTATAAGCCATCACCATTTCAACTTCCAACCAAATCGGTTCAGCCGTTTGGCCGTGAAAGAACCGCAACCATCCAAATATCGAAACTTACAAACTTTCACATATTTTTCACACTTTATAATATTAGTAAGATCGTACTATCTTATATATATATATATATATATATATATATTAGTCACACCACGAGCTTTACGGTGAAGGAAAACATCGAGAGGAAACCTGCATACGTCTGAGAAGACATTCAAAGGCGTATGTCTATACATACGCCTTTGAATGTCTTCTCAGACGTATGCAGGTTTCCTCTCGATGTTTTCCTTCCTGCTTGAGTAACGGCGATGGACTCGCCATCTGTCACGTTGGCACCTAAGGTACATCAGGTGGAAAGTGGGTGTGTGGGTATTACCTATACACCTCTGCCCACCCCTTCGGGGACCCTTGTGGGAAGGCGTGAGGATATATTATTATATTATAAAAATTAATTGTTCTTAAATTATAATTTATGATGCTCTTTCGCGGCTAAAGCTACTTTTTCGAACTCCACGCGGGCGAAGCCGCGGGCTAGTGTAGTTATAAACTAGAAAATCTAATACTAATAAAATCAAAATTAACGCAGTTCATATTGATTGATTTGAACATAACTAGTCTCCTCATTCAAGCTTCACACGATATGACTATTTACTCTATATTTATTAATGACTTCCTTTAAATATAATTAACTCTACCACGATAACATGATGGCGTTGTTTTGATAAAAGAAAATGGCGTCTAATGTCGTCGTAAAATTAATTGAGAACAAAAAGATATTTGTATAATTTACTTCGATGTATTTACGGAAAATTTGCGTTGATGTTACGGACATTCAAGATTTTTTTTATTATATAATCTCTGCCAACAATGGCATTCCATAACTGTATTTTAATGTACTTCGTAGTTTAATTGGCAAAAGCTATTAAAATAAACTAGCTTTGCCCGCGACTTCGTCCGCATGGAATAAAAAAAGTCGTTCAGTTTTCTAAAGTAAAAGTAGCCTAAGTTACTCCTTTTTATATCAGCTACCTGCCAGTGAAAGTCCTGTCAAAATCGATCCAGCCGTTTCAGAGATTAGCTGGAACAAACAGACAGACAGAGACAAACAGACAAAATTTAAAAAAATATATAATATTTTGGTATATGTACCGTGTATACATCCATATGCAGTTAGTAAAAAGCGGTTATTTTAATATTGCAAACAGACACTCTAATTTTATTTATTTGTATAGATGTATAGATAATAGTAATAATTTAAACATAAATAAAATTTATATGCCTTAAATTTGTCGGTGACAGCCCTAAGAAAGTTGTCATTATATGACAACTACGCTGTACGGGGCCGCCGATACGTCACGAACCAGTTGGCGCGAAACATGGGCGAATGTCGGGTTGACATTTCGGGAATGACGATGTCGAAAAATTAAATTTGTGATGTTTTGGAAAATGAATTAACTTGCAAAACCGAACTTATGAGGGTTGTTCCGTACAGTGATTTATCACACCACGAGCTTTACCGTGAAGATAAAAGAAAAAAATCGGGAGGAAACCTTAAGTTTGAGAAGACATTCAAAGGCGTATGTATAGTCGAGCTTGAGTAACGATGATGGACTCGCCATCGGTCACGTTGGCATCTAAAATATATCTGGCGGAAAGTTAGTGTGTGGGTACTACCTATACACGTCTGACTACCCCTTGTGGGAAGATGTGAGGATATATATTATATTATATTATTATTGTAATTAATATATAATTGTAAATTGTATTATTATCTATAACTATACTTAATATTATAAAGCTGAAGAGTTTGTTTGTTTGTTTGAATTGAAAAATTATTTTTGTGTTGGACGCTACGACCAATAGGAGCGAAGCATAAATGAATAATGTTGCCAGAACGGGAAAAAATATTCCTTTTTGAGAGCTTCCGTTGCGTGCGCTGCGTAAACGGTTTAAGTTACGAAAATATCATGTATGCGGGAATTGTTCCTCTTTAAAAGTTCTAAAAAAAAGTCCGCGACAGCATATGTCTATCTTTTAAGATTGACTCACTATAACCTTTTTTATGGCAATCAAGTCCACGATGGGCTCCTGAACTACTCAACCGATTTCAATCAAATTTGCACACCGTATGCAGTTTGATCCAACTTAAAAAAAAGGATATCTTACATCACAATTGGACCTGATAGGTGGCGCTGCGATCGTGTTTCAGGAAATTTTACTTTTTCACCCGGGCGAAGCTGGGCGGGACAGCTAGTCTATACTAATATTATAAAGAGGAAAGATTTGTTTGTTTGTTTGTTTGTAATGAATAGGCTCCGAAACTACTGGACCGATTTCAAAAATTCTTTCACCTTTGGAAAGCTACATTATCCCCGAGTAACATAGGCTATATTAAATTGGACCCTATAGGTGGCGCTGCGATCGAGTTTCAAGAATTTTACCTTTTTACGCGGGCGAAGCTTTCTGTGTGTTTCTGTGTGTCTTAAGCTAGATTTGAGAATGGTTTAGATTTACAATTGGACCCAATAGGTGGCGCTGCGATCGTGTTACGGGCCATTTAACTTTTTCACCCGAGCGAAGCTGGGCGGGACAGCTAGTATATAATATTATTATATAATATTAGGGAATTAATGTTATTGTTTTATGTCACTCCAAGAGGTTTTCGGTTTCTTCATATGGCAGGATCATGAGCCAGTTAATAATTTTCGTTTTTAAAATAATAATAATAGTTTTATATCTTTAAATATATGTTTTTAAATACAGATAAAAATTTAATTTCTTCTTGGCACGTTGCCTCGGGATACCGATTTGGGACAAATATTTTATCTGTAAGTAGTTAGTTTCAACTGTTCTTTGTAAATATTATTAATTGTCCTTTATATAAATAAAAACGTCCAGTACTTAAAAAAATTAATTTATTGGATTTATTTTAAATAAGGAATTAGTAGACAATTATCTTAAAACTATGTTAATGAGCCTATTTAAACATTAAATAAATTATTAAAGAATAAACAAATCATTATATTACGACCGTCTGGTCTAGTGGTTAGAGCTCCTGACTGCTAAACTTGAGGTCGCGGGTTCGAATCCCGCTGAGGGCAGATATTTGTGTGATGAACACGAGTATTTGTGCCTTAGTCTTGGATGTCCTATGTATTTATGTATATATCTATCTATATAAGTAAATATATCGTTGTCTAGTTACCATAACACAAGCTTTGCTTCACTTGGGGACTAGGTCAATTTGTGTGGAATTGTCCCAGGTATTTATTATTATTGTTATCTACCGGCACGCTCTGAAAGGAAGACGCGTTTTGTTAAACACGCCTAAGGTTGTAACTTGCACCAAGCCGTTCTCGTAGCGTGTATGTAGTAGGTACTTATTTAATTGATGCAGATCGCTTCCTCTATCGAAAGCTTTCGACAAAAAACACTAATTGTTCGAACATTGTGGCGAAGTAGATGGTAATTTTCCATATATGGATTTCAAGTTCATATTTACCTTTTTTTTAATGTCGAATCATTAACATGACGCGGATACGAGTATTTTAGTCAAAACAAATTATGTAAGTCTTTTGTTTTTTTTTTATAACGGTAGCCTGTGTGATGGTAAGTTCTTGCCGTCTATGGACGCTCTCGTGCGGCGCGTGCCGACCTTGTGTTGGGAGGATCGCTGTGCTAGCACAAGGGACGAACGGGTCCCCCTACTGCCTGATGGAGCGCGGTGACCTAGGCCTATGGACGCTTGCAACACCAGGGGTATCACTCGCGTGCCGACCTTGTGTTGGGAGGATCGCTGTGCTAGCACAAGGGACGAACGGGTCCCCCTACTGCCTGATGGAGCGCGGTGACCTAGGCCTATGGACGCTTGCAACACCAGGGGTATCACTCGCGTGCCGACCTTGTGTTGGGAGGATCGCTGTGCTAGCACAAGGGACGAACGGGTCCCCCTACTGCCTGATGGAGCGCGGTGACCTAGGCCTATGGACGCTTGTAACACCAGGGGTATCACTCGCGTGCCGACCTTGTGTTGGGAGGATCGGTGTGCTAGCACAAGGGACGAACGGGTCCCCCTACTGCCTGATGGAGCGCGGTGACCTAGGCCTATGGACGCTTGCAACACCAGGGGTATCACTCGCGTGCCGACCCCCAGTTGTTGTTGTCCTTTTCACATCCTTCTTGAACAACTCCATGCTGCACTCTCTAGGACAAACCTCAACGGGGAGTTAATTTCACAGCCTGAGCATTTAATAACAAACTATACACCTTGACACAATACCCAGGCAAAGGTGTTCCAAGACCCACATTTCGCCATTAACCGTAAATTATGTACTTACAAACATCACTTCTAACAGTGGGGAAAGAGAATAGATCACCAGCATTCTTAATGCTCGTCGGTTTCGAGTACTCTTAACGTTCCCGTCCTTGAGAGTCCGATCTATTTGATCCAGGTAGTTGGAACGTGGCCTTCCTCTGCCTCTTCTTGCACACACTTTTGCTTTGTATATCTGTTTCGTCAATCTTTCTTCACTCATCCTTTCTATGTGTCCAAACCAACGTAACATGCCTTTCTTCATCATTACAATCACGCCCTCATTCACGCCAGTTGTTTTGCGAATCTCTTAATTGCGAAGTCGATCCGAGATCGTTACTCCGCACATTTTTCGACGAGATCGCATCTCAACTGCATTTATGCTGTTGCAATTACGACTGGCCATACATACATACATATATACATGGCCAAGAGACCGCAGTACATACATACATACATACATACAATCACGCAGTCCCTCGTAGAATTTTTTTTTTACGTAATTTTCCAGTTTACTGCTCCCCCCTAGAACACTCCACGTAATTAATGTACGCCCCCTTAGAAAACCAGTTCTCTTTAAACACATTCAGGCCTCGTTCATGCCACCTCTTTCGTTTGGGCGTTTCAATTACCTAAATAAACACTATATCCTCACACCTCTCATTAAAGGTCCTTAAGGTCTCCAAAGGTACAACCCACACACCCACTTTTCACCAGATATATTTTAGGTGCTAACGTGATAGATGGCGAGTCCATCGCCGTAACTCAAGCACGACTATACATACGCCTTTGAATGTCTTCTCAGACGTATGCAGGTTTCCTCTCGATGTTTTCCTTCACCGTAAAGCTCGTGGTGTGCCTCACTGTACATAAGTTCAGAAAAACTCATTGGTTCAGTCGGGATTCAATCTTTGTGTGGAACTGGAACCACTCGGCCATTATGGCTTTTGTGAACTAAATATTATTTATTATATGTAAATTAATTCAAACGCGATTTTAATTACATGAAAACAGCATATTTACAGGGAGTGTTAAATGAAAACCTTACCCATTAAATAAAATTCTATATTTTAATACAATATAATAATAATAATTATTGTGTTTAGCATAATGCACATTTTCTAGGGCTTGTACCGTTTGTAGTTGGCGAGGTGACTGTTCAGATGTTGCGCCAGCTGGTCGGCGCGCGCGAACGACGCCTGCGGAGAAGACTAGTTAGTAGACCGGTCTTTTCAATACTAATATTACGTATACTGACAAAAATAACACTGAATTTTGTTACTCTAAGGTATATCCAGGAAGAAAATAGGCCGGTCTTCTCAGTAGACCGTGGTCTTTCGAGAAGACCATGGTATTTCGGGTAGACCGTGGTCTATAAGGCAGGCCGTTGTCTTTCAGGTATACCGGTTTTTCGAGCAGACTCCGGTATTATCCGTATGCTATTTACGTAGTACACCTGTCTTTACTGGACCATGCGTTAATTAGATTGTAGTGAGCCAGCCTATCGAGTAGACTACGGTCTTTCGAATAGACCGCATGCTATTTAAGAAGTACACCTCAGTCTTTACTAGATCACTTAGCTGGAGGCCTAGGTCTCGCCATTGACCGGTTAAGTAGCAAAAGTTCCCGGAACTCACGCTACGAGAGACAATACAAAAAAAATCTTTACTAGATCATACGTTATTGAAGTTAAACACCGCAGTCTTTCGAGCAGACCACGCGACTCGTACCTTGCAGACGACACATCTGTAGAGTTGCTTGGCGTGGTTGTGCATGTGGCGCGTGAGGGAGTGAGCGTGGCTGAAGCGCTTGCCGCACTGCAGGCAGGCGTGGGGCATGCGCGAGGGCGCGGCGCCGTGCGCGGCCGCGCGGTGGCGGCGCAGCTGCTCGTGGCGGGGGAACACGGCGCCGCACTCGGCGCAGCGGCCTGGGGGGGGCGGGGGGGAGGGGGGGTATGTAGGCCTGGGGGGGACTGCTGCCTGGTGAAGTCTAGAGAGGGCTGGCACTCTACTCTCTCTGCCTAGCGTGAGGGCTCGGCGTGATGATATGTATGTAGGTCTGTAAGTCTAGAGAGGGCTGGTCTCTCTGCCTAGCGTGAGGGCTCGGCGTGATGATATGTATGTAGGTCTGTAAGTCTAGAGAGGGCTGGTCTCTCTGCCTAGCGTGAGGGCTCGGCGTGATGATATGTATGTAGGTCTGTAAGTCTAGAGAGGGCTGGCGCTCTACTCTCTCTGCCTAGCGTGAGGGCTCGGCGTGATGATATGTATGTAGGTCTGTAAGTCTAGAGAGGGCTGGTCTCTCTGCCTAGCGTGAGGGCTCGGCGTGATGATATGTATGTAGGTCTGTAAGTCTAGAGAGGGCTGGTCTCTCTGCCTAGCGTGAGGGCTCGGCGTGATGATATGTATGTAGGTCTGTAAGTCTAGAGAGGGCTGGCGCTCTACTCTCTCTGCCTAGCGTGAGGGCTCGGCGTGATGATATGTATGTAGGTCTGTAAGTCTAGAGAGGGCTGGTCTCTCTGCCTAGCGTGAGGGCTCGGCGTGATGATATGTATGTAGGTCTGTAAGTCTAGAGAGGGCTGGTCTCTCTGCCTAGCGTGAGGGCTCGGCGTGATGATATGTATGTAGGTCTGTAAGTCTAGAGAGTGCTGGCGCTCTACTCTCTCTGCCTAGCGTGAGGGCTCGGCGTGATGATATGTATGTAGGTCTGTAAGTCTAGAGAGGACTGGCGCTCTACCCTCTCTATGTACTGTATTGGAAGGGTTCCTCACCAGCTCTCTCGTCGGGAGTGTGTGTGCGGTCGTGTGCAGCCAACTCGGCGTCGTCCTCAAAGCATTTCCTGCACACTTCGCACCGCACCGTCATAGACCCCCGGTGCGCTTCAGCCCTGTACAGAACAATTTATTGTTCTACTGAAAAGACCTAGAAGACCAAAAAGACCTAGAAGACCTAAATGTTAATTTGTATTGTAATGTATGATTATAGGAGGTTTGGATCGTCAGGGTCCCGAGGGATTCCCTAAATCTCCACGTGACCTCATCTTAACGAAGGGAGGATAAAAGTCAGTCTTCAATGTGAATTCGATCCATTCGAAAAAAGTGCAGAGTAACAATCTCAGATCGGATCCGCAATGAAGAGGTTCGCAAAACTACTGGCGTGAACGAGGGTGTGATTGTAAAGATGAAGAAAGGCATACGTTGGTTTGGACACATAGAGAGGATGAGTGAAGAAAGATTGACGAAACAGATATACAAAGCGAAAGTGTGTGCAAGAGGCAGACTAAGACCATACATCACGGGTGGCAAATAAGCATGTGGTCCGCCTGATGGTAAGCGGTTACCGCCGCCTATAGTCGCTTGCAACACCAGGGGTATCAGTCGCGCGTTGCCGACCCTGCAGGAATCTTTCCACACCCTTCTTGAAGAACTCCATGCTGTACTCTCCAGGGAAAACCTCAACGGGGAGCTCATTCCACAGCCTGAGCGTTCGCGGAAGGAAACTCCTTTGGAACCACGCAGTGCGAGACCTTTGTGGTTCCAAGGTATGGGGATGAATTCCCCGTCGATCGCGAGAGGTGCGGTAGTAGAAGGTATTCAGTCTTCTGAGTAGACCGAATAGACCACGCTGCTAATATACTTAAAACAATTGCATATGTTTTTACAAGATATTTACACAGAGATAATGACAAATCTCAAGAGAAGAACATTTACCTTAGCTACGCGTACGGTCACTTGACGCGCCATCATTCTCCCGTAAATTATTTAAGTTTTAAAGTGTTTTTACGCTATAACATAGTGTTTGATAACTCTGTTCTATAATTGAATACTCCGGTATTAAGTGCTAGTGATTGCAACAGATACCATTCAGTGTAAGTGCTTGATTTCTACAAAATACTGTGCACAATTTTTGGACGAGTCATTATTATCTACCCACTAATTAGAAATATTACTAAACTGAAATATCCCGCCTGCTATTAAACTTATAGCAATACACAATTTAGCTATAAGCTAATTTCTCAACGCAGTCGTATAAAATAAAGCACTTCATCCTCAAAATGCCATCTTATACATGTATGGGCTGCTTGAGTGTCATTCAAAGCAGGGAGCACCTCCAATGCACTGCTTGTAATGAACATTACGACCTTGAATGTGCAAATGTGACGACAAAGCGTTTCACAACAATGAGCAACGATCAGAAGCGCGGTTGGAGGTGTCCTGGGTGTCGCAGCGGAGCACCAAAAGGTGACAACAGTAATACACCCATACGGCCAACTGCTCAGACGGCGAGTCCATCACAGGAATCTACATCACCAAACAAAAATGTGACAATGCGTAATAAGCGCTCACAAATTCAGGCCAGTTCAGCCTCGGGCCCCTCTGAGATGCTAAGCGGTGATGAGATTAAATTTCCATCTTGGTACAAAACTCTTGAAGAAAATCTCACATCTAATTTACTATCTAAGATGAGAGAATCAATCACCTCTGAGCTGAAGTCCCTTAAGTGTGATAACGAGGAAATACTAAGAAATATTGTGTTCTCAAACGAGAAGTACGAGGACTTGAAAAACACATTGTCCTCTTACTGCGAAGATGTTGTGAGACTTAAGAAAGAAAACTGCGAGCTCAAGTCTACTATTGCTGATCTTTCTTCGCGTTTAACGCTTTTGGAGCACCACACCCGAGAATGCAACATCGAAATATCCGGCATTCCAGAGCATCGGAATGAGAATCTGTCGTCAACCGTTGCCCAGCTAGGCATCGCAGTGTCCTGTCCGATTCCATCGGCAGATATGGTCACGTGCATACGAGTGGCAAAACTAGACCCGTCTACCAGCAGACCACGATCAGT
The DNA here is from genome assembly GCA_945859725.1 of Drepana falcataria. Taxonomy (NCBI): domain Eukaryota; kingdom Metazoa; phylum Arthropoda; class Insecta; order Lepidoptera; family Drepanidae; genus Drepana; species Drepana falcataria. The sequence continues at coordinate 4,496,647 of OX243951.1, read as the reverse complement.
GATACTAAAACTGCGCACATCAGCACAGAGAGACGAACTTCTTGCAGCAGTGTCCAAGTTTAACAAGCTAAACAAGGATGAGAAACTGAACTCAGGTCATTTGGGTATGGGTGGCAATAAAACCCCAGTGTTCGTCTCGGAACATTTATCACCTACTGCAAAAAAATTGCATGCTGAGGTTAGAAAAGCAGCTAGTGAAAAATCTTACAAGTTCTGCTGGGTACGCAATGGACGTATACTTGTACGCAAGAACGAGAATTCACCATTTCTGCACATAAAGAGCATTACGGAGATAACTAAAATGTAGTTCTCAAAATCTTAAATCGATTGGTATAATTACTCTTTTGAATATAACAAAATTCAATCTGTACTATCAGAATATGAGAGGTATTCGTACTAAACTTAATGAACTTAGACTATCTTCGCTAACTAATGACTATGACGTAATCATTGTGACAGAAACATGGCTAAACGAAAGCGTTCATGATGCGGAAATACTAGACGCCAGATATACGATATACCGGCGAGACAGAAGCTCCAGTAACAGCCATAAAAAAGAAGGTGGAGGTTGTTTAATTGCGGTTTCCAATCGGCTAGCGTCCACCCGTCTTACTGGTTGGCAAAGTGATATCGAAGACTTGTGGGTTTCTGTACGTGTTACTCCTAACCAAAAAATCAATCTGGGTGTGGTTTATATACCACCTAATGCTACATCCTCTCTTTATTGCAATTTCTTTGAATCATTGAATGATAAACTATGTACATTCGAGGGTAAATGTATGTTATTTGGAGACTTTAACATTGCCGAAATTAAATGGGTGCATGACGTTGGTGGACTTTTCACGAACCCATCTGAATGCAGAACACAGACGGCATTAGCATTATTTGACTTTATGGCTCATAATAATATGTCTCAAATTAATCATGTCGCTAACTCGAATAATAAAATACTTGACTTAGTTTTAACCAATTACATGGGCCCTACTCTTACCGACACAATGTGTTCATTGTGTAGTCCTGATGTTCATCACCCACCTTTGGAAGTAACATGTACTCTTAGAGTAAATACACATGACAAACGTCACAGCCAAAAACAGCCAGAACAGTTTGGAACTTATAACTATAGAAAAGCTGATTATAAGCTGGTTAATAATAGTCTGAACCAAATAGATTGGTATAATATTCTGAGCAGTTACGGCGACATTGATAGCATGGTTGCAGTATTTTATCAGCATTTGTACGTCGTTATTGAAACTCACGTTCCAAAATCAAGGCCACGACAATGGCGGTATCCTAAATGGTTCTCTCCAGCATTAATAAAAATGATACAAGAGAAGAATAAATGTAGGGTCAGGTTCAAGGGCAAGAAAAATCCAAGGGATCGCTTAGAATTCGAAATATTAAGACAAAGAGTGGATAAAAAGATTAAAAGTGACTTTAAGTTTTACTTATCGTTATTAGAAAATAGAATTGCACATAATCCAAAATTATTCTGGTCTTTCATAAAAGACTCCAGGAACAAAAAGTCAGCGTACCCCCCTACCATGCACCTGAACCGTATTTCTGCGGATGACGATACAGGTATTTGTAATTTGTTCGCTAATCATTTTTCCTCTTTTGTTCAGGCGACGCACTCAGGTAGCATTCTCCTACACAAAGTAAAGTCCTCCAGCTTAGGACGCAGTACCTTCTCAAAGGTAGTAATCTCGGTGGACTCAGTATTGGCAAAGCTGAAATCACTTAATGCGGACAAGAGTGCAGGACCTGACGGTATACCGCCTTTTTTCGTTAAAGCATGTGCGTTTAGTCTCGCTGAACCGTTGGCAATAATTTTCAATAAGTCCCTGACAAAATCATTCTTCCCAACAGAATGGAAAAAAGCCCTAGTTGTACCAATTTATAAAAAAGGCGATAACAGTCTGATAACAAACTATAGACCAATATCATTACTAAGTGTTTTTTCTAAAATTTTTGAGTGTCTGATATGTTCTGTTTTGTGCTGGCATGTGAAAGAGATGATTTCGCCTCTCCAGCACGGGTTTGTATCTCGTAAATCTACGACGACTAACTTAATGTGCTTCGCGAATGATCTTGCCACTTCAATAGATGCAAAGCAGCAAACAGATGCTTTATACACAGACTTTAGTAGCGCATTTGATAAGGTAGACCATATTTTATTAATAGAAAAACTTGAAACTAGGTTTGGAATTTCTGGAGATATGTTGTCATGGTTTCAATCATATTTGTCATGTAGATCTCAAGTTGTCGTTAAAGATGGTCACAAGTCAAATCCATACGTCTCGTCATCAGGAGTACCGCAAGGATCCCACCTAGGACCAGTTCTATTTGTCCTGTTTATAGATGATGTAACAGAATGTGTAAAGCATTCTAAATGTTTGCTTTACGCAGATGACCTAAAACTGTACAGAAGGGTGGAATCTACAGTGGACGCAGAACTTCTACAAGCAGATTTGACCCATATAAAGGAGTGGTGTGTTATGAATAACATGAGTCTTAATCATAGCAAATGCTATCACGTGAAATTCACAAAAAAGAGGGTACCCTATAATTCCACGTATTCGCTAGATGGAGAGGTTTTGGCTGAGGTTGATAAAATAAGGGATCTTGGGGTATTATTCGACACTAAATTAAGCTTCGTTGACCACATTGATAAAGTAGCCAGTGAAAGCAACAAGATGCTTGGATTTGTGAAGAGAGTGGGTAAGCATTTCAAGAACATTGAAACATTTAAAACTCTTTATAACGCTCTGGTCGGTAGCCGTCTTGAATATTGTAGTCAAATATGGAATCCATCTTACCAGGTGCATATCGATAGACTTGAGAGAATCCAGCGCTCGTTCACAAGGTTTCTCGTGCATAAAAGGGCATGTACCGACAAAGAAACAATCAGCAAGCGTTGTTCTTATGAAGACAGACTGAAATATTTTAGGATGAGTACCTTGTCACAGAGGAGGTCATTTCTAGACGTATCTTTTCTTTACAAATTGACTCATGGTACAGTTTCAGACCACATACTACTGGGAAATCTGAACTTCAATGTCCCAAGAACAAACTGCAGACCCACTCGTATAAACAAGGCAACCTTCAGTCTAAGCCGTCATAGATCTAATGTTGGTAAATTTTCACCGTTGAATAGGTTACAGTCCACCTTCAACCATCTCCTCTCGACCATCGATGGACATATTGACCTCAATTTTGATTCTCTGGGACATTGGAAGCGACAAATGCTGCAACCATGCTCATCTAAATCGGCCAATATGCGGTTCGGCCCACACAATTGTTGATCAATAGAATTTTTTTTTTTTTGAGTGTGTCTAAAAATTTTTTTTTAATATATTTCATAAATTGCATATTCCTATAAATGCTTTATGTGTCCCACTTGTTTTTATTAGAGTAAGATATTTATCAACCCACTTTTATACTTTTTTATTAAGTCTAGTTATCAGTGTTAAGTGATTACTCTGTGTAAGCTGTCTCACACCTGTTATTAGTGAGTAGGCTAGTCTGTATTATAGTTATACTATTTTTCTATGTAACATTTGCCTATGAACTGTTGGTGTGTCAATAAAGTAAATAAATAAAATAAATAAATAAATAAATAAATAAATAGAAGACCACCAGTCTACTGAGTAGACCAAAAAGACCACGCTGCTAATATACTCAAAACAATTGTACATGAATTGACAAGCTATTTGCACAGAAACTAATGACAAATCTCAAGAGAAGACCACCAGTCTACTGAGTAGACCAAAAAGACCACGCTGCTAATATACTCAAAACAATTGCACATGTATTAACAAGCTATTTGCACAGAGATAATGACAAATCTCAAGAGAAGACCACCCGTCTACTGAGTAGACCAAAAAGACCACGCTGCTTATATACTCAAAACAATTGTACATGAATTGACAAGCTATTTGCACAGAGATAATGGCAAATCTGACGAAAATACCTCGGTCTACTGAGTAGACCGTGTCGCTATTATACTCACTTATGCTCCCAGAGTTTCTCGCGTCGGTTGAAGGTTTCGTTGCAGCAGTCACACTCGTATCTGTCGGAAGACCGCGTACGGGTGCGACTATTGCCACCACCTCGGTTCTGATGAATTCTCCTATGAATCCTGTGTTAAATACAAGGTGACGTTGATAAATAATGTCCTTATCATTTATTTCTCTTGTTCTCAGTATTTAATTTAAAGGTATGCACGTGTTGGCTTTTAGCTGTAAGTTCATATTATTGGTTGAAATAAAAAAAAAAATTCAAAGGCGTATGTAAAATCGTGCTTGAGTAGCGGCGATGGACTCGCCATCTGTACGTTGGCACCTAATGTATTTATAATAATAATAATAATAATAATATAGTTATTAGTCACACCTCGAGCTTTACGGTGAAGGAAAACATCGAGAGGAAACCTGCATACGTCTGAGAAGAAATTCAAAGGCGTATGTATCGTCGTAACGGCGATGGACTCGCCATCTGTCACGTTGGCACCTAATATACCTCTGGCGGAAAGTGGGTGTGTGGGTATTACCTATACACCTCTGCCTACCCCTTCGGGGACCCTTGTGGGAAGGCGTGAGGATAAATAAATAAATAAGACCTTCTGGTCAGCAAATAACTGCAAAGCTTGAGGTCGCGATTTATTTGTGTGCTGATCACGAGTATTTGTACTTTAGTCTTGGATATCCTGTGTACATATTTATGTTGAAGTATATCTATATATAGTCCACGAAGACGCGCCCCCCCAATGTCTAGTCGAGGGGGTCGCGGCATGCGGGCAGTATGACCCGAGTCTATTAACTGTAGTGTGCGTGCACTCATAGGTAATCAGTGTGTACCGACAATACTCACACATTAGTGGAAGGTTGCACACTTACACTGTAAACTATAGGGGAGGATAGTGGGGCGCGTCTTCGTGGATGGCGCTATCTATTTATACTCTACTAGCTGTCCCGCCCAGCTTCGCCCGGGTGAAAAAGTAAACAAAACACGTTTTTCAATTGCTTCCCCTATGGAGGCAATAGTTAAAAACGTGTTTTCTATACTAATATTATAAAGAGGAAAGATTTGTTTGTTTGTTTGTTTGTTTGTAATGAATAGGCTCCGAAACTACTGGACCGATTTAAAAAATTCTTTCACCTTTGGAAAGCTACATTATCCCCGAGTAACATAGGCTATATTAAATTGGACCCGATAGGTGGCGCTGCGATCGAGTTTCAAGTATTTTACCCTTTTACCCGGGCGAAGCTTTCTGTGTGTTTCTGTGTGTCTTAAGCTAGATTCGGAATGGTTTAGATTTACAATTGGACCCAATGGGTGGCGCTGCGATCGTGTTACGGGCAATTTAACTTTTTCACCCGAGCGAAGCTGGGCGGGACAGCTAGTTTTAAATAAAAGTTGAGTTTCATAAAATCCGTTCTTAGCTGACCTCTACACCGCGTAATGAATACTTCTACCAAATTTCAAGTCAATCGGCCTTATAGTTGCTGAGACTTCGTGATGAGTGAGTTCACAAATGGGATCTCCAATATATATATATAAGCCGTGGTGGCCGAGTGGTTCGAGCAGTTGCCTGCGACGCAAAGGTCTCAAGTTCGATTCCCGACTGTACCAATGAGTTTTTTCTGAACTTAAGTACAGTGATTAGTCACACCACGAGCTTTACGGTGAAGGAAACATCGAGAGGAAACCTGCATACGTCTGAGGAGAAATTCAAAGGCGTATGTATAGTCGTGCTTGAGTAACGGCGATGGACTCGCCATCTGTCACGTTGGCACCTAATATACCTCTGGCGGAAAGTGGGTGTGTGGGTATTACCTATACACCTCTGCCTACCCCTTCGGGGACCCTTGTGGGAAGGCGTATGGATATATAGATTACATTACGCTACGACCAATAGGAGAAGAACATTATATAATATAAAATTTATTAAATTTTATTATTATTAAATGAACAACTGCACTCACTTGAGCGTTACCCGCGTCGAGTACCATTTCCTACAGATGTGGCACTGGAAACTCTTGTCCGGAGACTCATTCTCCGACTCGCTGATCTCATCGTGTTCCCCCAACGGGACGGGGTCCAGGGCGACCCGTTCGGGGTCCGAGTCCGAGTCGGAAGCCGGGCCCGAATACGACCAGGCACCGAACGAGCTGCAGACAAGAATTCAACAATAAATACAAAACTGGACAATCTTGGCGCCCACCGTGGTACAACAACGTGGCGCCCAACGGGGGTTTTTTAATCCTACTCAATTCAAAAACTAAATTTATGAAAAGGTTGCTTGTTTGACCTCAATAACGCCTAAAAACTGCACTGATTTCAGTATTTGAAAGAGGCTTATTTTATAACATGTATTCCCACATCACTAAAGAATCACTGATCTATAGGACCAGCTGTGTAACGTGTACAGTATGGAGTTCGCCACAGGTGTGAAGAGATTGAAGCTGGGTCGTGATACCCCTGGTGTTGCAAGCGTCCATAGGCCTAGGTCACCGCGCTCCATCAGGCAGTAGGGGGACCCGTTCGTCCCTTGTGCTAGCACAGCGATCCTCCCAACACAAGGTCGGCACGCGAGTGATACCCCTGGTGTTGCAAGCGTCCATAGGCCTAGGTCACCGCGCTCCATCAGGCAGTAGGGGGACCCGTTCGTCCCTTGTGCTAGCACAGCGATCCTCCCAACACAAGGTCGGCACGCGAGTGATACCCCTGGTGTTGCAAGCGTCCATAGGCCTAGGTCACCGCGCTCCATCAGGCAGTAGGGGGACCCGTTCGTCCCTTGTGCTAGCACAGCGATCCTCCCTCATGTCTTCCCCCTGGAGGTGTACAAAGCATCAGACCGGTCGTCTTCAGGCGCGGCCGGCGCAGTGGCCGCGGGCCCCTCGTCCCCAGACTCGGTGTCCGAACTCTCCGAGGAGCTGGAGCCGTCCGAGCTGGACGAGGAACTGGATCCCGAGCTGGAACTGCCTGTAGATCATCAAGCACCTTCATTAAAGGCCCCCGAAAGGGTAGGCAGAAGTTTGTGGAGAGTGAATAGAGGCCTTTTGTAGCTTCGAAACGATATGCGTAATCCAATTTTCAAAGTTGGGGTTAAAAGCCCTCATGAACCACTCACCCGACCCTGAACTGCTGCTGGAATCCGAATTGGAGCTGTCCTCGAGCTTTTCGATCTTCAACTCGACATCTTTGACAGACACTCCACCTGGTGAGAGATACATACGTATCATCGCGCTGTCCCTAACGGGGTAGGCAGAGAGTATAGAGCGCCAGTTCCTCGTACGTTTAAAATAATGTAATAATACTTTAAAAAAACTAAAAAAACGCGCTTATAGAGTTGTTTTGATTTGATTGACATCGTAAATATTATCAAATGTCAATACTGTCATAACTCGCAAAGCGGACTGCGTTCAGAAACACTACGATGCTTTCTATTTATTATTAACACGGTTTTATTTTTACGTTGGTTTGGACACATAGAAAGGATGAGTGAAGAAAGATTGACGAAACAGATATACAAAGCAAAAGTGTGTGCAAGAAGAGGCAGAGGAAGGCCACGTTCCAACTACCTGGATCAAATAGATCGGACTCTCAAGGACGGGAACGTTAAGAGTACTCGAAACCGACGAGCATGTATGAAGAGACTGATGAATGTGGTCGAAGCGAAAGAGGTATGTAAGTCTAGAGAGAACTGGCGCTCTATACTCTCTGCCTACCCCGTTAGGGACTTGGCGTGATGATATGTATGTTTTATTGGAGTTTACTCCTTAAGAATCGATTTTCATATATAAGGCGCCCGGTATGAGAAAAATATGAGAGGTAAAATCTACTGATGAATGACAGCGTTACGTTTTTGGTGCTCTCGTACTCTCCATGGCAACGAGAATAACAGAATGACGATGTAATTAATGTTAATATTTACTTTCAATTGCATATTGTATTAACCTGATATTAACCTACAACAACTGTCAACTTGCGGAGGTTTTATCGTAAATTTTATATTTTATTTATAATTGATATAAATTTATATCAATTGATATTTATTTCAAAATTGAGAAAATTACTCAATGAATAAAAATCAATCTATAGATGTGTCATGCATACTCTAAGTAATATAAGAAATACATTCATTTACCCTTATTAACTAATCTATTTATTTTATAATCGTTCGTAAGGAGTAAACTCCAGTCGTGCGTCGGAGCTGACACACACTTTTTTTTTAAATTAATTTATTTTAGTCACCATCGCTAATTCTGGTTATCCAAGTATGGATTGTCATCGGCCCTTGTGAAGTATGCAAAATTTAGACTTAATCCGACGTTTTTAAGGTCAATATAATGTTCGAAGTTTCCGTTACATACTAACACATACGTATGAAGAGATATATATATATATATATATATATTTTCTACAACAAGAGTGGCAAACAAGCATACGGCCCACCTGATGGGAAACGGTTACCGTAGCCTATTTACGCTCACGATACCTAAGTATCACTTGCGCGTTGCCACTCTGTGTTCGGAGAGTTATAGTGTGTTGGCAGCATAAGGTTTAATCCATCTGCTTCCAACACATTGTAACAATCCTCCCCCCTCCCCAAGGAGCTCATTACTGGAAACCTCATTCCCCACGTAGGAACACAACACAATAAATTGTGTTATTTGGCTACGGCCTTCTATAAGGTGGAGGTCCTGCCCCAGGCGGGCAGATACAAATACGAACGGGAAACCCGTTATGCTCTACCTCTCTTTAATAATAAAAGCATGTTAAAAAGGCGGTTCAGACCGATAGCATAGAAAAGCCGCCTACCTTCAGAACTCCTGACTGAAAGCACCTCGTCATCATCCCTGGTCCTCTGTCCGTCTGCTGGCGGCTTCTTGAAGTTAGCAGCCAGAAGATGTGCCTCGTACATATCATCCTGGGAATGTCCACAATATTATTGTATATTAACATCTATATAAGTGTGTATATCAGTCGCCGATGCCTATAGTACAGGCTCTGCCTAGTTTAGGGTCAGTTGGCTTTGTGTGAGATGTCCACAATATTATTGTATATTAACATCTATATAAGTGTGTATATCAGTCGCCGATGCCTATAGTACAGGCTCTGCCTAGTTTAGGGTCAGTTGGCTTTGTGTGAGATGTCCACAATATTATTGTATATTAACATCTATATAAGCGTGTATATCAGTCGCCGATGCCTATAGTACAGGCTCTGCCTAGTTTAGGGTCAGTTGGCTTTGTGTGAGATGTCCACAATATTATTGTATATTAACATCTATATAAGTGTGTATATCAGTCGCCGATGCCTATAGTACAGGCTCTGCCTAGTTTAGGGCCAGTTGGCTTTGTGTGAGATGTCCACAATATTATTGTATATTAACATCTATATAAGTGTGTATATCAGTCGCCGATGCCTATAGTACAGGCTCTGCCTAGTTTAGGGTCAGTTGGCTTTGTGTGAGATGTCCACAATATTATTGTATATTAACATCTATATAAGTGTGTATATCAGTCGCCAATGCCTATAGTACAGGCTCTGCCTAGTTTAGGGTCAGTTGGCTTTGTGTGAGATGTCCACAATATTATTGTATATTAACATCTATATAAGTGTGTATATCAGTCGCCGATGCCTATAGTACAGGCTCTGCCTAGTTTAGGGCCAGTTGGCTTTGTGTGAGATGTCCACAATATTATTGTATATTAACATCTATATAAGTGTGTATATCAGTCGCCGATGCCTATAGTACAGGCTCTGCCTAGTTTAGGGTCAGTTGGCTTTGTGTGAGATGTCCACAATATTATTGTATATTAACATCTATATAAGTGTGTATATCAGTCGCCGATGCCTATAGTACAGGCTCTGCCTAGTTTAGGGTCAGTTGGCTTTGTGTGAGATGTCCACAATATTATTGTATATTAGCATCTATATAAGTGTGTATATCAGTCGCCGATGCCTATAGTACAGGCTCTGCCTAGTTTAAGGCCCGTGTGTACATACCTTATCTATATTGGCGTATTTCTCGTGAATATGTCTCAATGCTCGAAGGTTCTCATCCAAGCTCAAGGAATCTGACGCCTGGCTTGGAGACCCTGAGAAAAGGAAAGAAGGTTTAATTATTTTGCTAACTTAAGAAGCTATATACCTGGCAACACAGTTCACCTTATACGAGGTACTGTCCGAGACAATTGCTATTGTTTTACGCCTATTTTGAACAAGATACTCGTTCATATCCTACTAATATTTAAAAAAAATAAGTTTGGAGACAACACAAAGGTATCAATTTCGAACCCCACTGTACCAATGTTTTTCTTTAAGTCAATTACAGTGATCAGTCACACCACGAGCTTTACGGTGAAGGGAAACATCGAGAGGAAACCTGTGTTGCGCCTGCATTGCGATACCATACCACTTATACGTCAGGACAAGAGGAGGCGGCGTGGCCGAGAGGTCACAGCACCCGCCTGCCACGCAAACGGCGCGAGTTCCAATCCCGACTGGAGTGAGGAGTTTTTCTACATTTAATTACAGTGAGGCACACCACGAGCTTTACGGTGAAGGGAAACATCGAGAGGAAACCTGTGTTGCGCCTGCACTGCGATACCATACCACTTATACGTCAGGACAAGAGGAGGCGGCGTGGCCGAGAGGTCACAGCACCCGCCTGCCACGCAAACGGCGCGAGTTCCAATCCCGACTGGATTGAGGAGTACATTTAATTACAGTGAGGCACACCACGAGCTTTACGGTGAAGGGAAACATCGAGAGGAAACCTGCATACGTCTGAGAAGACATTCAAAGGCGTATGTATAGTCTAGCTTGAGTAACGGCGGTGGACTCGCCATCTGTCACAGTGGAACACATAAATATCTCTGGCGGAGTGTGTGTGTGTGTGTGTGTGGGTACTACCTATACACCTCTGCCTACCTTGTAGGAAGGCATGAGTGATGAATGTGGACGAAGCGAAAGAGGCAAGCAAGTCTAGAACTCTCTCTGCCTAGCGTGAGGGGCTCGGCATGATGATATGTATGTAGGTCTGTAAGTCTAGAGAGGACTGGCGCTCTACTCTCTCTGCCTAGCGTGAGGGGCTCGGCGTGATGATATGTATGTAGGTCTGTAAGTCTAGAGAGGACTGGCGCTCTACTCTCTCTGCCTAGCGTGAGGGGCTCGGCGTGATGATATGTATGTAGGTCTGTAAGTCTAGAGAGGACTGGCGCTCTACTCTCTCTGCCTAGCGTGAGGGGCTCGGCGTGATGATATGTATGTAGGTCTGTAAATCTAGAGAGGACTGGCGCTCTACTCTCTCTGCCTAGCGTGAGGGGCTCGGCGTGATGATATGTATGTAGGTCTGTAAGTCTAGAGAGGACTGGCGCTCTACTCTCTCTGCCTAGCGTGAGGGGCTCGGCGTGATGATATGTATGTAGGTCTGTAAATCTAGAGAGGACTGGCGCTCTACTCTCTCTGCCTAGCGTGAGGGACTCGGCGTGATGAAATATAATGGTCTCCTCACCCAGATCCGGTTCCTCATCACTGTCCAGGGATATGGGCTCCGTGTTCACTGGCATCAGATTACTTCGCACCCTGATTTCTGTAAAATTATTGACATACTTAGCACACTTCTACTCATTTTAGATAGTGCCATCCACGAAGACGCGCCCCCTACTAGTCGAGGGGTCGCGGCATGCGGGCAGTATGACCCGAGTCTATTAATTGTAGTGTGCGTGTGCACTCATAGGTAATCAGTGTGTACCGACAATACTCACACATAAGTGGAAGGTTGCAACAAAAAAAAGTTGCATCATGATTTAGCAACTATCTCTTCTCCTTCGGTAGACCTTCCGCTTATCCTGTCATAGCTCACCTGATTATAAAATGTCTTTAACCACATTATTGTCAAGCGACTGATGTCAGGTTCTCATATTGGAAAAAAATACTTAGTTTTCTCGCAAAGTAGGTATTTTGCCCCGACCTGATATAACGTGATTATAGTGGCTCGGCTACGGCCCCTTTAGCGTTGGATCTTATGGAGTCAGGGGACTACTCACTCGCTTGTTGCGGCTGCTTGTTCAACGCCGCCATTTGGTCCACCTTCCTCGGCCTCCCGCGCTTGCCTTTCACTTTTTCAGTCGTTGGTGTCTGGGGAATAATACATATATATATATGAGAGGGAGTAGAGCGCCAGTCCTCTCTAGACTTACAGACCTACATACATATCATCACGCCGAGCCCCTCACACTAGGCAGAGAGAGTAGAGCGCCAGTCCTCTCTAGACTTACAGACCTACATACATATCATCACGCCGAGCCCCTCACGCTAGGCAGAGAGAGTAGAGCGCCAGTCCTCTCTAGACTTACAGACCTACATACATATCATCACGCCGAGCCCCTCACACTAGGCAGAGAGAGTAGAGCGCCAGTCCTCTCTAGACTTACAGACCTACATACATATCATCACGCCGAGCCCCTCACACTAGGCAGAGAGAGTAGAGCGCCAGTCCTCTCTAGAGTTACAGACCTACATACATATCATCACGCCGAGCCCCTCACGCTAGGCAGAGAGAGTAGAGCGCCAGTCCTCTCTAGACTTACAGACCTACATACATATCATCACGCCGAGCCCCTCACGCTAGGCAGAGAGAGTAGAGCGCCAGTCCTCTCTAGACTTACAGACCTACATACATATCATCACGCCGAGTACCTCACGCTAGGCAGAGAGAGTAGAGCGCCAGTCCTCTCTAGACTTACAGACCTACATACATATCATCACACCGAGTCCTTCACGCTAGGCAGAGAGAGTAGAGCGCCAGTCCTCTCTAGACTTACAGGCCTACATACATATCATCACGCCGAGGCCCTCACGCTAGGCAGAGGGAGTAGAGCGCCAGTCCTCTTAGACTTACAGACCTACATACATATCATCACGCCGAGGCCCTCACGCTAGGCAGAGAGAGTAGAGCGCCAGTCCTCTCTAGACTTACAGACCTACATACATATCATCACACCGAGTCCCTCACGCTAGGCAGAGAGAGTAGAGCGCCAGTCCTCTCTAGACTTACAGACCTACATACATATCATCACGCCGAGCCCCTCACGCTAGGCAGAGAGAGTAGAGCGCCAGTCCTCTCTAGACTTACAGGCCTACATACATATCATCACGCCGAGGCCCTCACGCTAGGCAGAGGGAGTAGAGCGCCAGTCCTCTTAGACTTACAGACCTACATACATATCATCACGCCGAGGCCCTCACGCTAGGCAGAGAGAGTAGAGCGCCAGTCCTCTCTAGACTTACAGACCTACATACATATCATCACGCCGAGCCCTCACGCTAGGCAGAGAGAGTAGAGCGCCAGTCCTCTCTAGGCTTACAGACCCACATATCATAGACAAACAAACGACCAACCCGAACCTTGCACTTTTTCGACCATTTTTTTTATAAGAGCCCATCTAGACCTATGTGGAATAAAATATGGATGGCACTACCTGGATCAAATCGCACGGACACCCAAGGACGGGAACGTCAAGAGTACTCTAAACTGGCGAGCATGTATGAAGAGACTGATGAATGTGGACGAAGCGAAAGAGGTATGTAAGTCTAGAGAGAACTGGCGCTCTATACTCTCTGCCTACCCCGTTAGGGACTGGCGTGATGATATGTATGTATGTGTGATTTCGGATCAAGCCAAATCCCACGACATCTCACCAAGTAGGGGAGGGGGGAGGGGGGGAGGGGGGGGAGGGGGATCACCAAAATTACCTCACGCAATGTACGGATGTCCCCTTATTGACAGTCGGGTGTCTTGTCAAGTTTAATCGCCAATATATTTTTTTTTTTATACAACAAGAGTGGCAAACAAGCATATGGCCCACCTGATGGGAAACGGTTACCGCAGCCTATTTACGCTCACGATACCAAAGTATCACTTGCGCGTTGCCACTCTGTGTCCGGAGAGTTATAGTGTGTTGGCAGCATAAGGTTTAATCTACAATGCTACTAATGCTAAGGTTTAAGCAATGTGTTGGAAGCAAAGGGCAGCTTCCAACACATTGTAACAATCCTCCCCCCTCCCCAAGGAGCTCATTACTGGAAACCTTATTCACCGCGTAGGAACACAACACAATAAATTGTGTTATTTGGCTACGGGCTTCTATAAGGTGGAGGTCCTGCCCCAGTCGGGCAGATACAAATTCGAACGGGAAACCCGTTATGCCCTACTTCTATACCCTTCTCTTCTCAATATCAGGTAACTATACTCACAGTATCGTTTTTCTTCGTGTTGGTCCGTTTCGCGTATTTCCGCTTCATTTTGGGCGTGGATTCGCCGGCGGACGACGAAGCAGCTGAATCTATAGACACAACACAACATGGTACTGGATTCGATAACAACTATGTTGTATAAATAGTGCCATCCACGAAGACGCGCCCCCCCAATGTCTAGTCGAGGGGGTCGCGGCATGCGGGCAGTATGACCCGAGTCTATTAATTGTAGTGTGCGTGTGCACTCATAGGTAATCAGTGTGTACCGACAATACTCACACATTAGTGGAAGGTTGCACACTTACACTGTAAACTGTAGGGGGGGATAGTGGGGCGCATCTTCGTGGATGGTGCTAGCTATAACGGCACAATGGTTGGGGAGTTGACAATCTCGTGAGCCGATTGTAGAGATGTCATTTAGATTTCATTAACTTAACCGTGAGACAGTAAGCCACAAGAATTGTGTACCGCTCTATTAGACCATGAATCACTTTAAGTTTAAATCCTATCCTAGTACAGTGGCGTAGCTACCGGAGGCCTAGACGGGGCAGTGCTCCGGGGCCTCCAAGCTATGGGGGCCCTCGGACTGACTTACTAACTAAACATTGAACTAGTGAACATTTCTCCCACACTGGGAATATAAAGAAACCAGATTCCATGCGACTTTAATAATGGCAACTTATAATAAGATATATAATATATCCTCACGCCTTCCCACAAGGGTCCCCGAAGGGGTAGGCAGAGGTGTATAGGTAATGCCCACACAACCACTTTCCGCCAGAGGTATATTAGGTGCCAACGTGACAGATGGCGAGTCCATCGCCGTTACTCAAGCACGACTATACATACGCCTTTGAATTTCTTCTCAGACGTATGCAGGTTTCCCCTGGGTGTTTTCCTTCACCGTAAATCTCGTGGTGTGACTAATCACTGTACTTAAGTTCAGAAAAACTCATTGGTACAGTCGGGATTCGAACTTGCGCCCTTTGCGTCGCAGGCAACTGCTCGAACCACTCGGCCACCACGGTTTAATTTAATAAGTTTTAATATTTTTCATTAAAATCAGTTACAATCTGTATTTGGTTTTTAATTTACTATGGAGTACGACGAATTTTTTTTTTATTTTTTTTTACACGCTTTATATTAGCTTCACCTGTATGTATGTAACCGACTTCTTTGAGCTCGATTTTGACCCACTTTAAACGGCCAGATTTCGTTCAAACTTTGTAGACTTATCGAGGACCGATGACAATACACTAATAACTAAAAAGTAGAAAATAAATAATAGTTAAAAAAAACTAAAAAACACGCTTTTTATAGAAAACCGAACTCAAAAATAGAAAATAAATTTCGATAATATCTTAAAAAGCGTGGGGTGCTTTTTAAGATATTTTAATATTATCGAAATGATAATCACTCTACTAATATCTGTCAATAAAATATTTATAACTATTGACACCATGCACCCCACGCTTTTTAAGATATTATCGAAATTTATTTTCTATTTTTTAGTTCGGTTTTCTATAAAAAGCGTGTTTTTTAGTTTTTTATTTTTTTATATTTATACATAAAGAGTGGCAAACAAGCATACGGCCCACCTGATGGGAAACGGTTACCGCAGCTTATTTACGCTAACGATACCGAAGTATCACTTGCGCTCTGCCACACTATATTCGGAGTTCAGTTGGGGCCCTGAATTATTTATTGCCCCAGGGCCTTTGGTTCCCTAGCTACGCCACTGCTAGTACAAATTACCCTTAAGGTATTTTAGTCTTGCGTGGGGATAAAACGTAGAGGCCACTCCGAGAGCTTTAATACAAGGGATAGACTTGGCATACATTATACTAGACCGCACAATTTATACCACCGAGATGACACCCGCCGAGTGCAGACAATTGGGATGCCATATCATTATTATTAACTTATTTATAAGCAATATTTGACAACAAAATTAGCACACCTCTGCCTACCCCTTCGGGGACCCTTGTGGGAAGGCGTGAGGATATATTATTTTTATTATTCTTATAAATTAGCACAAATTTATACATCTACATTTTACCTCATGCAATGTGCACCATGCATAAACAAACAGACAACATTAATATAAACATGCGAAATTAAGAATGAATGAAGAGAGAGGAGAGCGCCAGTTCTCTCTAGAGTTACAATCCCCTTTCGCTTCGTCCACATTCATCAGTCTCTTCATGCATGCTCGTCGGTTTAGAGTACTCTTGACGTTCCCATCCTTGAGCGTCCGATCGATTTCATTAGCTATACAATAATAGCAGTGAGATTGAATAATAATAATTTGAAATAGATAATTGAATATATTGATTAAAATATCCCTATTAAATATAAACGCTTTAAATAATATATATATTTCAATACAATGCCAAGCATATAGACGACTATCAACGATATCTATTCTAAGTGATTCTAAGCGAATTAAACTGTAACTCAGCTGACATCAAATATACAAAATATGTTGAAATATAAAGGAATAATCAAGCTTCAAACTCAAAAGTATTGAGCTCTTAAACAGTCCGGACTCAAACTTCGCACGACTAAGACGGCTCGTAAAAAGAGTAAAAAAAAATCGTTGTCTATAAAATCGGTTTACGAACGACAGTTTAACGTGACAACGTCATAACAAGATCGTGCCTTTCGCTCGCTCGTGTAGTGCTCTCGCTGCGACCGTAACGTTACAATGAGCGTAACAGGACAAAGTGCGTAACGGGACATAGATCGTAACGTGACAACGTGTCATCCTTTTCCGTGCGTGCAGCAGGCGTTCATCGACTTAGTAGACGGTGTCACGTCAAAAAAAAAACCGCCAATCTAAGCGCGTCATTCCTCCGAGGCATGCACTGTGACAAGACCAGTTACCTTTCTTCAGATATTTCCTCCTCACAACAACTTTTTTGTCACCAATCATTCTTACGAGGCGTTGAGTTTCGATTTTTCTACCACTTGAAGTGCGCGAGCTAACGCCGTGCGACACTCTCGCCGACTTTATCTGTATCTGCGTTCGCATTACTGTCTTTGCTAATGGAAAAAAGGTTGCATATCTTAGGCGCAAGGTTCGAAATCGAGCGCAGGTAACTGTGACGGCCGGCCACATTTGAAAAGGGAACGAAGTATTTCGTTACCAATTTGCGGGAGGGGGGGGGGGGGGGGTCTTGTAAAACGTTACGATACCTTACAGGGATTGAAGGGGGAGGGGAGGGTGTTAAACCCTTCAAAACTTCGCGTAGAGAGATTCTCTCATGTTTTTTTTTTTAATTTTAAGTGGAATTTTAGTTTTTCCTTCACAAAATACCTTGCCTGCTTTACATGATACTGAATAAAACTCTTGCTTTTAAAAACAAGAAATTTCAAATGTTAATTAAGTAATATTAACGCGATTAAAACAACTTGAAAGATAGGATAGCTTACATCTCAATATATAGTCGCAATATTATTTAATTGCAAATTATTTGTCTAATATTTGACAGTCACAATTATCTGTTAGCTCCAAAACGATTCTGACAGTTGGCGATATCTATTGACTGGATTGAGTAAGTATTCATTTATTTACAATGTAATATTACATATATTAAACAGTCAAGTATGTTTAATTAATGTTCACCTCAAATTATAAGAGACATTTAATTTCGGTTTTAATTCCAAAGTCGCAATCGAAGAGCTGTCACTTTGACAGGAGCGTTCCGACACACCCTCCTACGAATTAAAGCATCAATGAACATGAGATTCATAAAATTGTTTCGATAATTGCCGATGCGAAACCTGCTGAGTGCCGCAATACGTACGATGTGTTGTTAATATCATTGCAGTTTACATTGGAGCACAACGTCACCGTCTGTCATCGTGTTATGGAGGCATAATATCCTTACTAATATTGTAAACGTGAATGTAAGTTTGTTTGTTTCCCTTTCACGTAAAAACTACTTAACCGATCTTTGACTTTTCGAGGTATTAGAACTAAAATAGGATACTTTATATTGAAAAACAATATTACAAAAGTTAAAAAAGCAGTTTTGCCGAACATTTTAATGGCTTATATCTAGGATTAGGACACATGATACATTTGAATCCCGTAAAATTCAAAGCTCTAATATTATAAAGTATGATGCTCTTTCACGGCATAGCGGCCGAACTGATTCTAGCTGGAAAATACATAAGCTCCTTTTTCGAACTCCACGCGGGCGAAGCCGCGGGCATAAGCTAGTAGATACAAGAAGATAGAGAGAACATTATAGGCTTTGTAGATTCTTAGATCTTGCTAACATTGTTATAATTATCTTGTTTATGTATGCTTTGTATAGTAAGCAACGACCTATTGTCGGGCCTACGTTGTTCCCCCATACTTGGGTACTTTTGCTGTAACGAAAAAAATATTGTATATGCCTAATGATTTGAAAAGAGTAACCATGGAGTTTCTTGCCGGTTCTTCTCCATGGAAGCGACCAATCCGAACCGTGCTTCTTTTTCGACGTTTTATAAGTGCCCACCTGGGCCTATGTGAAATAAAAAGATTTTGATTTTGATAATATAAATGCTTATATCTGTCAGCACGTTGGTTCCTCCTTCACGCAAGAACTGCTGAACAAAGTCAGGACCTTGGCTCAGAGCGTTGCTCGTTCAAGAGCTAGGGAGCTGGGCTTAACCTCTTCAAGTCATAAAGGATATAAGTGGATAGGAGGTAAAGAAACACGTCGACCTGACAGTGACGTTGCGTTCCCTATCAATGCGAGTGTTATGTAGCATTAGAATCATATATGCACATACATTAAGGCTGAAACGAAGCTCACTTATGGACAGTATCAATACTTTTAATATTAATATATATATAAAAATTTATGTTTGTTTGTATATCACTGAACTCCTAAACGGCTGGGCCGATTTAAATGAATTTAGCTGTGTTTTCAGGTGGATTCGAGAATCGTTTAGATTCGCAATTGGACCCGATAGGTGGCGCTGCGATCGTGTCGTGTGATATCAGGAAATATTAACTTTTCCACCCGGGCAAAGCTGGGCGGGATAGCTAGTTATTACAATAATAATAATTATGATATAATTGTAGAACATGTTAAAGGCCCCCAATGTCTAGTCGAGGGGGTCGCGGGATGCGGGCAGTATGACCCGAGTCTATTAATTGTAGTGTGCGTGTGCTCATAGGTAATCAGTGTGTACCGACAATACTCACACATTAGTGAATCGCTTTTTGGGAAGGTTTTAAAACACAATTGGACCCGATAGATGGCGCTACTAGTGTATTTATGATTGACTGATATTGAATCTTGAACAGAGAGGTTCGTTTCTGCCTACCATTAGTGAAATACATTCGGGTGTCAATAAAAGTGTTACCATAATTAATATATGATATACAGGTTGCCATAGTAAATAGAAAAAAAATCCCCGCGTTTTACTAAATGCATATGGATGTATTATAGTTTCAATAAGAAAATAACTAGTGATTTAAATGTAACAACACTTCAGACATGATTGTGATCTCCCTCACTCTCCACCTATACTCAATCGCCCTGTGCCCAGCTGTGGGGTCGGAGTGTTAGTCAAAAAACAAAACATTGTTGTATAAAAAAAAACAAAAGGCAATGTTACAATAGGCAGTGTTAGTGACAAGTCAATGGATCTTTGAAAATAATTATGTACACTGCACTGTACACTGTACAGTGCACTGTATACTGTACTCTGCACTGCATACTGTACTCTGCACTGTATACTGTACTCTGCACTGTATACTGTACTCTGCACTGTATACTGTACTCTGCACTGTATACTGTACTCTGCAATGTATACTGTACTCTGCACTGTATACTGTACTCTGCACTGTATACTGTACTCTGCACTGTATACTGTACTCTGCACTGTATACTGTACTCTGCAATGTATACTGTACTCTGCACTGTATACTGTACTCTGCACTGCATACTGTACTCTGCACTGTATACTGTACTCTGCACTGTATACTGTACTCTGCAATGTATACTGTACTCTGCACTGTACACTGTACAGTGCACTGTATACTGTACAGTGCACTGTATACTGTACTCTGCACTGCATACTGTACTCTGCACTGTATACTGTACTCTGCACTGTATACTGTACTCTGCAATGTATACTGTACTCTGCACTGTATACTGTACTCTGCGCTGTATACTGTACTCTGCACTGTATACTGTACTCTGCACTGTATACTGTACTCTGCCCTGTATACTGTACTCTGCACTGTATACTGTACTCTGCACTGTATACGGTACTCTGCACTGTATACGATACTCTGCACTGTATACTGTACTCTGCACTGTTTACTGTACTCTGCACTGTATACTGTACTCTGCACTGTATACTGTACTCTGCACTGTATACTGTACTCTGCACTGTATACTGTACTCTGCACTGTATACTGTACTCTGCACTGTATACTGTACTCTGCACTGTATACTGTACTCTGCACTGTATACTGTACTCTGCACTGTATACTGTACTCTGCACTGTATACTGTACTCTGCACTGTATACTGTACTCTGCACTGTATACTGTACTCTGCACTGTATACTGTACTCTGCACTGTATACTGTACTCTGCACTGTATACTGTACTCTGCACTGTATACTGTACTCTGCACTGTATACTGTACTCTGCACTGTATACTGTACTCTGCACTGTATACTGTACTCTGCACTGTATACTGTACTCTACAGTGCAGAGTACTGTACTGTGCAGAGTACTGTACTCTGCACTGTATTCTGTACTCTGCACTGTATACTGTTCTCTGCACTGTATACTGTTCTCTGCACTGTATACTGTACTCTACAGTGCAGAGTACTGTACTGTGCAGAGTACTGTACTCTGCACTGTATTCTGTACTCTGCACTGTATACTGTACTCTACAGTGCAGAGTACTGTACTGTGCAGAGTACTGTACTCTGCACTGTATTCTGTACTCTGCACTGTATACTGTACTCTACAATGCAGAGTACTGTACTGTGCAGAGTACTGTACTCTGCACTGTATACTGTACTCTGCACTGTTTACTGTACTCTGCACTGTATTCTGTACACTGCACAAAAATTTCAAAGATCCAAACACAAAACTAACATGTTTGTTAATAATATTGTATGTACAAACACCTTAATATGTACAGGGGAAACAAAATATATACAAGTTGTATATTTTTTGGGTATACATATATACTTTAATAAATTATATATATATATATATATATATGCTAGAATAGTGATAGAAAGCTATAACAATTTTGATGGAATTCCGAATAGTGATAGCTTGCACGTATGTAGATAATGAATTAAAAAATATTAACAATATACTATTTCTTTTCGTTTCGTTTCGTTTCTTAACTTTGATTTACGGACGTTGCACCTTTATTAAGATATCTTATATATACATATATATATATATATATATATATAAATAAATCTTACCTCCTGTCGCCCTGCGCTTATATTCCCTCTTCGCCTTCCGTTCCAAAGCTTCTGCGGAGATATTAATGCGATATTAATAACATGCATTAAAACTTACTGATAAGTCATTCAAAGGCGTATGTATGTAAGAGCCGAGAACCTGCGACACAAAGATCGCAAGTTCCAATCCCGACTGTACCAATGAGATTTTCCAAACTTAAGTACTGTGATTAGTCACACCACGAGCTTTACGGTGAAGGGAAACATCGAGAGGAAACCTGCATACGTCTGAGAAGACATTCAAAGGCGTATGTGTAGTCGTGCTTGAGTAACGGTGATGGACTCGCCATCTGTCACGTTGCCACCTAATATACCTCTGGCGGAAAGTGGGTGTTTTTACGTCTACCCCTTTGTGGACCAAAGACCAGAAATACATCATAAAACACTCAGTATTTCAGCACGGACTTCAAGAAGCGTGCAGACTCCTGCATCAGTGCGTGATATTGCAAGCGAGTATGCGAGCAGTCATTCCTCCTGCATTTCTGCCAACCTCACTCACAGCAGGAACACAACACTCCACTAGCAGTGACATTTGGCTGCGACCTTCTGTAAGGTGGAGGTACTGCCCCAGTTTGTTGTGCTCCATCTCTCTCCAGCTGCGTGCCATTCCTCGTGCAGTTCTGCCAACCCCACTCACCGCAGGAACACAACACTACACTAGCAGTGACATTTGGCTGCGAACTTCTGTAAGGTGGAGGTACTGCCGAGCAACTGCTGAGGTCGGGAGGTCTTTACTCACCAAGGTCACGGGCCCTCTTGCGTGCGAGGTACTCCGGGCTGGTCTTGTCAACCCTCGGCCGACCTCTTTTGCGCTTCTCTCCGCTGTCAGGAGTGCCGCGGTTATTCATCACGGCCGCTATGGATACATATGTTAAAATTAGATAAAAGATCCACACATCATCACGCCGAGTCCCTCACGCTAGGCAGAGAGAGTAGAGCGCCAGTCCTCTCTAGACTTACAGACCTACATACATATCATCACGCCGAGTCCCTCACGCTAGGCAGAGAGAGTAGAGCGCCAGTCCTCTCTAGACTTACAGACCTACATACATATCATCACGCCGAGCCCCTCACGCTAGGCAGAGAGAGTAGAGCGCCAGTCCTCTCTAGACTTACAGACCTACATACATATCATCACGCCGAGTCCCTCACGCTAGGCAGAGAGAGTAGAGCGCCAGTCCTCTCTAGACTTACAGACCTACATACATATCATCACGCCGAGCCCCTCACGCTAGGCAGAGAGAGTAGAGCGCCAGTCCTCTCTAGACTTACAGACCTACATACATATCATCACGCCGAGCCCCTCACGCTAGGCAGAGAGAGTAGAGCGCCAGTCCTCTCTAGACTTACAGACCTACATACATATCATCACGCCGAGCCCCTCACGCTAGGCAGACAGAGTAGAGCGCCAGTCCTCTCTAGACTTACAGACCTACATAGATACTGACCCATCTCCCTCGCCTGCTTGCGCGCCGCCAAGTTGGCCAAGTACTCGGGGCTGGTCTTGTCCACCCTCGGCCTTCCTCGCTTGCGCTTCGCGGGGGGCGGCGTCGACTGCGAGGGGGCTGGGGACGAACACGAAAAGAAAAAAAAAATTTAAATAACTAAGCAGTGTCATTAAAGAGCCGCGGTGGCCGATTAATTCGAGCAGTTGCCTGAAACGCAAAGATTGCAAGTCCGAATACGACAGACAGCTGGCGTAAACAGCAGTTACTTAGACTACTTCTAGTTTAGAAACTGAACATGAACTTTTATGTTAAACTCCACGCGGACGAAGTCGCGGGCACTGCAAGTTAATAAATGAAATAAAATACCCCCTCCGTAACTAGAGAGACGATAGAGTCCCTAACGGGGTAGGCAGAGAGTATAGAGCGCCAGTTCTCTCTAGCTAGACTTACACACCTCTTTCGCTTCGTCCACATTCATCAGCCTCTTCGTCATCATAAAAAAAATTACTTAATATATTGCTATTTACTGAAATCTTTACAAATAAATAAAATTGGAGTGCATTACAAACGTAATATTAAAATATACACGGTACATACAACAAAAAGCTCGAATCCCGACTGTACCAATGAGTTTTTCTGAACTTAAGTACAGTGATTAGTCACACCACGAGCTTTACGGTGAAGGGAAACATCGAGAGGAAACCTGTGTTGCGCCTGCACTGCGATACCATACCACTTATACGTCAGGACAAGAGGAGGCGGCGTGGCCGAGAGGTCACAGCACCCGCCTGCCACGCAAACGGCGCGAGTTCCAATCCCGACTGGATTGAGGAGTTTTTCTACATTTAATTACAGTGAGGCACACCACGAGCTTTACGGTGAAGGGAAACATCGAGAGGAAACCTGCATACGTCTGAGAAGACATTCAAAGGCGTATGTATAGTCGTGCTTGAGTAACGGCGATGGACTCGCCATCTGTCACGTTGGCCCCTAATATACCTCTGGCAGAAAGTGGGTGTGTGGGTATTACCTATACACCTCTGCCTACCCCTTCGGGGACCTTTGTGGGAAGGCGTGAGGATATATATTATTTATTATTATTATATACATACAACCGTCACCAAAAATATATATTTTTTTTAAATTCTGTCTGTCTGTTTGTCTGTTTGTTCCGGGTAATCTCTGAAACGGCTGGACGAGGGATTTTAACGGGACTTTCACTGGCAGACAGTTGAAAAGCTGTCAAAAAGGAATAACTTAGACTACTTTTATTTTCCAAACTAAGAGAGGTACGGCATAACGGGTTACTCGTTCGTATTTGTATCAGCCCGCCTGGGGCAGGACCTCCACCTTATAGAAGGCCGTAGCCAAATAACACTATTGTTTGTGTTGTGTTCCTACGCGGTGAATAAGGTTTCCAGTAATGAGCTCCTTGGGGAGGGGGGAGGATTGTTGTATTGTGTTGGCAGCAGAGGGATTTGTCTCATTATGCTGCAACAAACTATAACTCTCCGAACACAGAGTGGCAACGCGCAAGTGATACTTCGGTATCGTGAGCGTAAATAGGCCACGGTAACCGTTTCCCATCAGGTGGGCCGTATGCTTGTTTGCCACTCTTGTTGTATAAAAAAAAACTGAAGAATGTTTTTTTGTTAAATGCCACGCGGACGAAGTCGCGGCCACAGCTAGTAACAAATAAATATCGCGATGCAGAGCTACTCACGCGTATCAGTGGGTTCAGTCTTTCTCCTGGCAGCGTAGAGCTCCACGGCCGGTGGGACGAAGTGGGACACGGGCGAGCGGTAGTCCACGCTTAGGGGTAGGCCGCCCGGGCCTGCGGAACACACCACATTGCATCAACGGGTAGGCAGGCTGTGGGGCACCTCCACCTTACAGAAGGTCGCAGCCAAATGTCACTGCTAGTGTAGTGTTGTGTTCCTGCGGTGAGTGGGGTTGGCAGAACTGCACGAGGAATGGCAAGCAGCTGGAGAGAGATGGAGCACAACAAACTGGGGCAGTACCTCCACCTTACAGAAGGTCGCAGCCAAATGTCACTGCTAGTGTAGTGTTGTGTTCCTGCGGTGAGTGGGGTTGGCAGAACTGCACGAGGAATGGCAAGCAGCTGGAGAGAGATGGAGCACAACAAACTGGGGCAGTACCTCCACCTTACAGAAGGTCGCAGCCAAATGTCACTGCTAGTGTAGTGTTGTGTTCCTGCGGTGAGTGAGGTTGGCAGAACTGCACGAGGAATGGCAAGCAGCTGGAGAGAGATGGAGCACAACAAACTGGGGCAGTACCTCCACCTTACAGAAGGTCGCAGTTGCCACTAGACTGTATTAAAAGCTATTAAAGCCAGGACATCCATTTTGCCCTAGCTCTCTTCAATAGATCATTAGTGTTTATATGAAACAGTATTAAAAGTATATTTAAAACAACCTGTATTAAGCCCGTATAAATCTCCATTGTGTTCCAGTTTTGGTTTCTTCTCTGGAGACTCCTGGCTGCCTTCGCTGCTCGAGGACTCCCCTCTCTTCAGCTGCGGCAGAGCGGAGTCCAATTGACTTTCACACAGTGCCATGATTAATTGCTTCAGACATTCTGGAAGCCAAAAGCAAACCTGAACTACACAATGCTACAAGAATTTCTCTAACAATAAGGAGGTTATGAATCTCTAATATTAAATATAAACCTAGCCAAGTTCATGCCACTCATAGACTTAAATAGACATTAATATACAATAATATTGTGGACATCTCACACAAAGCCAACTGACCCTAAACTAGGCAGAGCCTGTACTATAGGCATCGGCGACTGATATACACACTTATATAGATGTTAATATACAATAATATTGTGGACATCTCACACAAAGCCAACTGACCCTAAACTAGGCAGAGCCTGTACTATAGGCATCGGCGACTGATATACACGCTTATATAGATGTTAATATACAATAATATTGTGGACATCTCACACAAAGCCAACTGACCCTAAACTAGGCAGAGCCTGTACTATAGGCATCGGCGACTGATATACACACTTATATAGATGTTAATATACAATAATATTGTGGACATCTCACACAAAGCCAACTGACCCTAAACTAGGCAGAGCCTGTACTATAGGCATCGGCGACTGATATACACACTTATATAGATGTTAATATACAATAATATTGTGGACATCTCACACAAAGCCAACTGACCCTAAACTAGGCAGAGCCTGTACTATAGGCATCGGCGACTGATATACACGCTTATATAGATGTTAATATACAATAATATTGTGGACATCTCACACAAAGCCAACTGACCCTAAACTAGGCAGAGCCTGTACTATAGGCATCGGCGACTGATATACACACTTATATAGATGTTAATATACAATAATATTGTGGACATCTCACACAAAGCCAACTGACCCTAAACTAGGCAGAGCCTGTACTATAGGCATCGGCGACTGATATACACACTTATATAGATGTTAATATACAATAATATTGTGGACATCTCACACAAAGCCAACTGACCCTAAACTAGTCAGAGCCTGCACTTTTTGTGCGGACTTGGTATGTATATAAGTATGAATATTGTTGTTTAGTTCCCATGGTACAAGCTTAGCTTAGATTTGATTGTTTGAGTTAAAATCAATGGATCTGACTGTAGCTGGCAACATTATTTAAGTCTTTTCTTTATACAGATAAATATATATTATATTACTAATACTAAACATATATGGATGCAACACAGAACATAGAATGAATATTAAAATATATACATACATACATATCATCACGCCGAGTCCCTCACAGGGCAGGCAGAGAGAGTAGAGCACCAATATTAAAATAAATACTTAGTCTTAATGTTAATTAGAGAGTAGCCTGCTAGAGCACTGGATATAGTTATGAGAATAGGATCCAATCAGCAACACCAAAATATTTACGAAAAAACCTGATATAAATTAGGTTTCTTCAACCATAGAAGGAAACCACAGTTTAAACATACTCTCAATAAATTCTAACTCAATATTACCAATGAAGAGATCCTTCAAATTCAAATAAACTATGTAAGCAAACCTATTTAATTATCTTTTTAGCTTTAGGGGGCGTCCATAAATTACGTGAGATGTTTAATGGGGGAGGGGGAGGGGGTCGAGTCAAATCTCATCTAATCTTACGTTGGAGAGAGGGGGGTCTCGGCAAATACCACGCAATTCTTTTTCTGATTAAACAAAAAAATATATACTATTTTGGTCCATTTAATCCAGATTGAACAGGCCTAAGATTTAAATCTTATAATTAAACTCTCAGCAATATTGATTACTAGTCTTTACTAGTCGTAAATATCGTAAGTCGTAAAAATCTCACGTGAGATTGGGGGATGGGGGGAGGGGGCTGAATAAAATCTCACGATATCTCACCAGGGGGGAGGGAGGGACAGAAAATTAAAAAATACACCTCACGTAATTTATGGACGCCCCCTTAATGCTTTCCTTCATGCTGTGGTTTCATATAAATGAGGAATCACAATTCTATAAAAATTATAACTTAGCTCTTAAGACTCTTAAGAATGTTTTGTGTATTTCTTGTTGGAAACTCTTATAAATAAATAAATGTCCAAATTATTAATCCTTATTTCCTCTGTTTCAAATTTGTATTTAGTTAGTCTATACTAATATTATAAAGAGGAAAGATTTGTTTGTTTGTTTGTTTGTTTGTAATGAATAGGCTCCGAAACTACTGGACCGATTTCAAAAATTCTTTCACCTTTGGAAAGCTACATTATCCCCGAGTAACATAGGCTATATTAAATTGGACCCGATAGGTGGCGCTGCGATCGAGTTTCAAGAATTTTACCTTTTTACCCGGGCTAAGCTTTCTGTGTGTTTCTGTGTGTCTTAAGCTAGATTCGATTAATTTAACTTTTTCACTCGGCGGGCGGGACAGCTAGTAATTAATAAAATACTCAGAAGGCTAGCAGAAGGAGGAGGCTCCCAGAAGGTAACCAAACATTAATTCCGCATTCAGGGATATATATATAAGGTGCATTAGATAAAGTCACACTCTTAAAGCAAAGATGTCTGTGGCATTTTTTTTTTATACCACTTGGGTCTCAAACAAGCATGCGGTCCGCCTGATAGTAAGCGGTTACCGCCGCCTGTGGACGCTTGCAACACATATAGGGAGGTCAACAACATTATGACAGATGTAAATGGAGGGACTGCATCATAGATGCTGGCAAGAACCCTGCTCTTAAAGCAATGGTGTCTGTTGTGGTTTATAGGGAGGTCAATGACATTGTGACAGATGTAAATGGATGGACATGGTGCAAATGATGGTGCATCAAAGACACTGACATCACACCAGCTCTTAAAGTGAAGGTTACTGACATAGCATATGGGGAGGTCAAAGAGATCACAACAGAGGAACAACCCAAATGGAAGGAGTTTCATGAGGACCCCGCTATTAAATTTATGATGGTGACATTCCAGTGACAATATGACAAATTATGATTCTGTCAAATCCCTCGTACACTGTGACAGTTATCACATCTTGGACAATACTTGACATAGATTTAATGCGAGTCTTCCCTAACGTATTGCAGTACCCCGGGATGTTTGACTTCATTGTAAAGCTTGTGTAACAAATCAGTGTTTATGAGATCAGAACAGATTAATTATGCAAGCTAGCAATCTTTTTATCTTTTTATCTTTATATTTCTTTATATTTCTTTATATTTCTTTAACTATTATGACTTAACATAATCCTGGTAGTTAGTGCAAGAGGATTATAGTGTACAGTGCAACAGTGTGCTGATAGAGTATTATCCTTCTTAACTAATGTTAGATTCTAAGAGCTTTAAAAAGTTGTCTATATGGTAAACTAATAATAATAATAATAAATAAATAAAAGAGCCGTGGTGGCCGAGTGGTTCGAGCCGTTGCCTGCGACGCAAAGGTCGCAAGTTCGAATCCCGACTGTACCAATGAGTTTTTCTGAACTTAAGTACAGTGATTAGTCACACCACGAGCTTTACGGTGAAGGAAAACATCGAGAGGAAACCTGCATACGTCAGAGAAGAAATTCAAAGGCGTATGTATAGACGTGCTTGAGTAACGGCGATGGACTCGCCATCTGTCACGTTGGCACCTAATATACCTCTGGCGGAAAGTGGGTGTGTGGGTATTACCTATACACCTCTGCCTACCCCTTCGGGGACCCTTGTGGGAAGGCGTGAGGATATTATTTATGGTAAACTAAAAGTAATTTTTTGCAGTATAATAAGAGTGTTTAACTTAATATTCGTCTTGTTTCCCTTTTCGAGGATATTAAAGAGTTTTGGAGACATTTTTAATAACTATTTAATTAATCATTAACGGTGTTTGTAACAAAAACATCAGATTTAAAGTTAATTTAAGTATTAATTTCTATGTATGTCAGTCAGGTCAGTTGTTAATGCATCAAATAAACGAAAATGTTATATTAAAACTTATTAATGTGTAGAAGAGTGTAGTGTTCAAGTATTCATACAACATGAATGTTGCAATACAAACTTACCAATTCATTAAGAATCCATTTTGATTTTACCACTAGCAAAACACTTAGAATTACGAAAATAAACTTACAAAACAACAACTATTACACAAACTTTATTGTAACAAAGAAAACGGATAAATTAGAGGCTTTAAAAAAATAACAATACTTAATTTCAGTGAATAACTACATCGACCTTTTGCGAGCAAACGAAATCAATTTGCTTCCGAATGGTGAAAAGTACACCCCATTAATATACATGAATACACACGATTTGGTTTGATAATAAATGCACGCACTACATTATTGTGCTATGTAAACGTATTTAAAAGTGATTACAAAAGTTTTGATCGCCGATTGACGTAGATATAAACAAAATACGCGAAAAATTTCAAGTACTAACGCGACGTCCATTTGCAGTGCTTTTGTGTCTCGCTACTGCCTACGAAAAGTGGAAAAAAGACAACAATATTTTTGTATGAGCAACACTGAAAGCAACTCGGCTAAATAATGTTGTACACAATGATACTGTTAATTTTATTCAATTCACTCATTGACAGTGAAATGAGTATTCGACTTATAGAAAACTGATAGGAAGAACTTTTTATAGACATCGTAGTAAATTATTTATTTATATTTTCTACTGGCTAAGTATCGTTACATTAAACAATTAACTAAAGTCGGTTTTAAGCTTATTAGCTCAATAATTTGACATCAAAAAAACATAAATGGCGCTACCGAGACAGGCAGATGAATCAAATCTTCATATTTATTAGTAATTGGAATATAATAATGTAATATTCAAATATATTAATTATTAACTGAACATATTAAAATATTTGAGTGTGTGATACGGAACAACTGTGACAACTATCTGTCACTTTGCCTAGCAATCTAACTCGGTTGTATTATAATCAAAATAAGAAAAACGAGAACTAAGCTTTAATAAAATTCAATTACTCGTTCACAAATCTTACACAATTTTTCACAGGTAAAAGTAAAAAGATTACAGATGTATTGATAGTTTTGTTTTAATAATATAATCACAGGGTAGAGCAACACTTAACTGGGTGTGGGACTGAAATCGGGCAGTGTTGAAAAGCGATAGATATAGGTAGGTTGAGTGAGCGTCGACCGTCGAGTTGGCATTATTATTATTTGACGTCGTCGTTATCGTTTGTGTTGTGTTATCGTACCTACCACTACCTACTGTCTCACAACGAGGTTACCAATGCCTTTGTTAATTTACCTTGGACTAACTGTGTACGGTTGAATATTCGTAGTAGTTTTGCATTACAAATTAAATAATCAAATAATCCAAAATCCACTTTGACTAATATGACTTTCTAGAATTAAAAAACTAAGTGAACTTTTTAATTGTAAAATATTAAACGAAATGTCAATTAAATTTCGTACATTTTATTTTGGGAATCCTTCCTAATATGTTTAAACATTCAAATATGTTTCTTTGTTTCGCTCTTACCATCGGCTCTTACGTAAAAACTACTGATCTTCATGAAACTTTGTACAAATTCTCTCTAAAGTATTGGGAAGGATATAAGACCTTTTATTACAAAAAAAATTTACTGAGGGTAAACAAATATGTATATTATAGAATATCTACATCTACATCTGAATAAAATCTTACTAATATTATAAATGTGAATGTTTGGATGTTTGCGGTTCTTTCACGGCCAAACGGCTGAACCGATTTGGCTGAAAATTTAAATGGTGATAGCTTATATACCTAGGAATAGGACATAGGCAACTTTTTAATCCTGAGAAATTCTAATTTCTAATATTATAAAGTATGTTGCTCTTTCTTTCACGACATAGCGGCTAAACCGTTTCTAGTAGGAAAATACATAAGCTACTTTTTCGAACTCCACGCGGGCGAAGCCGCGGGCATAAGCTAGTATTCTAATAAAATCGATTTTATGCCAGTGCAACCGCCGACAATAGTTATAGTATAATGAAATGTCATTACAATTCGAAGGAAAGTTATTATGTAACTAATACAACTAAGCAATCTAAAATCTAATGACTAATTAAATTAATTACCTAAATTCCTGATGTATGCCAGTACAATAACTTGATAATATAAACCTGTTTTATTCGATTAGAGCTAGCTGTGCCCGCGACTTCGTCCGCGTGGGATAGTGACTGCGCAGTATTTTTTATTTATTTTGGATGTGTGTGTGTGTGTGTATAGGGGATGTCTACGTCATAGTAGCTTTATGCATGCAAAGTCTCAGCTCGATCGGTTTAAAATTGACAAAGTTTCATACAAACTTTCATCCCCTATTTTATCCCATTGGGGGTAGAATTAATCAAAATCCTTTCTTAGCGGAGGCCTACGTCATAACATCTACCTTAATGCCAAATTTCAGCCCGATCCGTCCAGTGGTTTGGGCTGTGCGTTGATAGATCACTATGTCAGTTAGTCAGTCAACTTTGAGTTATATACATACATATAGATTTCCGGTGTAGATCTATCTATTTACCATAACAACAATATTAAATAAAATCTTGAATGATGCATAACTTCAGATAAAATATTTGACCCAAATCGGATACCCGCGGCAACACACAATTTAAACTGAATTCATAAAATAAGAATTTTCAGTTAGTGTACAATAGGGTCCCAAAATCAATCGCAAATGATGTATGTCCACAACTGTATTCGACCAATACACCACTACTGCTAGCGACAAATAACAAATATATTTTCAAACCTTAAGCCAAATCAAGTAGACACATCTTTAGCGTGATACAGCTTTTGCAACACTCGGTACAATGAAATCTAGCGACGCATTCGTAAAACTGTATAATTAAATTTAAATATCATAAATTGATACTATTAGCGTCATCTATTGTTGACTAAATGAATTATACATTATTTCAACTAATGTTTCTTAGTTAACAACTGAACAGTTAGTATTAAAATTGTAAAGTTTTTTTTATACAACAAGAGTGGCAAACAAGCATACGGCCCACCTGATGGGAAACGGTTACCGCAGCCTATTTACGCTTACAATACCGAAGTATCACTTGCGCGTTGCCACTCTGTGTTCGGAGAGTTATACTGTGTTGGCAGCGTAATGGTCTCTGCTGCTGCACTCTCTCACTCTGCTGCCAACACAATATAACAATCCCCCCTCCCAAGGAGCTCATTATTGCTGCAAACCTTATTCACCGCGTAGGAACACAACACAAACAATAGTGTTATTTGGCTACGGCCTTCTGTAAGGTGGAGGTCCTGCCCCAGGCGTGCAGATTCGAACGGGAAACCCGTTATGCCCTACCTCTGTTAGTTATCATCATCATCATATCATCACGCCGAGTCCCTAACTGGGTAGGCAGAGAGTATAGAGCGCCAGTTCTCTCTAGAATTAAGTCTAGATATGTAAATACCTTTCACAAATTCTTCACACAAATTCTACGTGCAAGTGATACTTCGGTATCGTAAGCGTAAATAGGCTGCGGTAACCGTTTCCCATCAGGTGGGCCGTATGCTTGTTTGCCACTCTTGTTGTATAAAAAAAATTTAAAAACGTTCGTTTTATACGTCCAAACCACAATTTACGAGATACCGAAAAAAACAAAACTACACTAACTCCATCTTGATATTTTATTCAAGCCTGGTAACAAAAGCTACGTATAAATGAAATTATCTAATTAGTAAGTTAGTACTTCAAATAGACGTGGAAGTACCTCAACTCTCCAATAGATGTCGCTGTAATAGATTTCACATTTAAGCGAAAAGACCTGATGAACGGATGAAGCCGTGGCCATATTCAATAGCAGTCTTTGGCCGTGGCAGTGACTGGAAGGTACCTAATGGATGCAATTGGCACAGGACTGGAAATAGTGGCTTGTTGGTGGGGAGGCCCATGTCCTGCAGTGGCTGTGGATTAGATATAAAGAACTCTTCAATTGATTCAGGCCCATTTTTCTACATATTTTAATTGTATATCTATCTACACGCCTTCCCACAAGAATTCCCGAAGGTTAGGGCAGAGGTGTGTTATCCACCTCCGGAGATGTATTTTAGGAGCCAACGTGCCAAGTGGCGAGTCCATCGAATCGACTAAATATATTTATTTATTTTATTTATGTATTTACAATTAGCACGACAACGTGGTCATTTACGCTAATGTGGAGGTATAAGTAAAAAATATATACATATGAGTAATAATAAATAAGGTTAATATAAATGTATACAACACGTCTTTTTTAGGGTTTCCTGCCCAAAGGTTAAAACGGACGTTAAAACGGTTATTACAAGACTCCGCTGTTCGCTTATCTGACAGCAGGTTGTATCTCATGAACTGTAATAGTTAGATAGATGACATTTTCACAGATTATGTATTTCTGTTGCCGCTAGCCGATAGCAAGAAATAGTAAAAAACAGAATAAAATTAATGTTTAAGTAGGGCTGCCATAAAACATTGTCTTTTGCCGTTTTTATAGAAACATACATATCATCCCGCCGAGTCCCAACGGGGTAGGCAGAGAGAATAGTTTTTATCGATAATTGTACGGAACACCACTTGCACAAGTCCAACTCGCACTTGGCTGGTTATTTCAATCGATGAACATAATATTTCTTTGTGAACTATTTCTACGATTTTGTCCTTAAAAATACACACATACATATCATCACGCCGAGACCCTAACGCGGCAGGCAGAGAGTATAAAGCGCCAGAAGCGTTAGACATACATACCTCTTTCGCTTCGTCCACATTCATCAGTCTCTTCATACATGCATAAAAGATGAGTGAAGAAAGATTGACGAAACAGATATACAAGGCAAAAGTGTGTGCAAGAGGCAGAGGAAGGCCACGTTCCAACTACCTTAATCCAACAAACCCCAAAATGCATTAAATATGTGACTCCAAATTTTATGACGGAATTTCTATTTAAACATTCACATTGGTAAATGTGGACTAAAACACCAGTATCCTTGTCAAGAATGAGTATTTATTGAAAAACAAAAACAAACGTCAAATCAAAAAGTCTCAAAATTCAAAAAGCTTTGTCATTAAATATTGTTAATTGTTATTGTTAGGTTCAGTTCAGTTCAATATTTTTTTTTTAATTTCAAGGTGGAATGTAAAAAACACAATAAAAAAACAGAGGTTACATATTTCGCAGAGCTTACGTACCTCCCAGGTTGTCAATCTTTGTAACTACAAAGATACTAATCAAAATGAGTCGATGTGACTTTAAAGTAGTGCTTTTAGGCAGTGAACACGTCGGAAAAACTAGTTTAGTGCTAAGATTTGTCAACAGTAGCTTCAATTCAGGGATTCCTTATCAAAATGTAAGTTGCCCTTTCTTTTTAAGTACGCAAATTCGTAAAGATAATAATCGTTTGCTATAAGTTACATGTTTCTTAACAACTATGTATACGTGATGTTGTCGATAGTACAAGCGATTATGATCCCTACGGTATTTTGGAATGACAAAGCAATTATTATTAAATTATCTTGATGTATCCATCCATAAACTACATAAGGATGTTAAAGTGTGTGTAAATAAATAAATAATGTATGTAATGTATATAAATGTGTGTGTAATAGGATATTAGTAATTATATCCATGCCTATAAGGCGAGCGACACTCAATGCGGGCGCAACTAAGAAGGGATTTGTTTTTGTTGTAGTTGAATGGGTTCAAATGGGCCACAGTATCCTCACGCCTTCCCACAAAGGTCCCCAAAGGGGTAGGCAGAGGTGTATAGGTAATACCAATTGTTTAATTGGACTGGATAAGTGGTGCTGGAATTGTGTTGCAGGAACTTTCTTCACCAAGGCAGGCCATTTAGTAAATAAATATAAATTGTTTTATTCTAGACTGTAGGTGCCGCGTTCTGTGCAAAATCAATGCAATCAGATGGACAGGCCTTCAATATTGGAATATGGGACACTGCGGGCAGTGAGAGGTACTACAAACATTACTACTTGAATTGAATCTACAGAATAGTGTAAGTCTAGAGCGGACTGCCGCTTTACTCTCTCTGCCTAGCGTGAGGGGCTCGGCGTGATGATATGTATGTAGGTCTGTAAGTCTAGAGAGGATTGGCGCTCTACTCTCTCTGCCTAGCGTGAGGGGCTCGGCGTGATGATATGTATGTAGGTCTGTAAGTCTAGAGAGGACTGGCGCTCTACTCTCTCTGCCTAGCGTGAGGGACTCGGCGTGATGATATGCATGTAGGTCTGTAAGTCTAGAGAGGACTGGCGCTCTACTCTCTCTGCCTAGTGTGAGGGGCTCGACATGATGATATGTATGTAGGTCTTGTAAGTCTAGAGAGGACTGGCGCTCTACTCTCTCTGCCTAGCGTGAGGGACTCGGCGTGATGATATGTATGTAGGTCTGTAAGACTAGAGAGGACTGCCGCTCTACTCTCTCTGCTTAACATGAGGAAATTATGTTATTTTATAGATATGAAGCTATGACGAGAATATACTACAGAGGAGCTCATGCTGCTATCATATGCTACGAGCCGGCCAGCCTGAGCTCGTGGGCTCGACTGAGGCATTGGCTACAGGAACTCAGGACTGTGGAGGAGGTAATACTGGGTACTAGGTGGTAGGCCTCTTATTGCAACAGTCCGGCTAGGTGGGTACCACCGCAGTGTCAGATATCCTGCCGCCAAGCACTAGTGTACGTACACTACACTGTGTGTTGTGGAGGGCACTGTAGCTAGTCACATTACTGGCCATAGGGGACTGGGTACTAGGTGGTAGGCCTCTTATTGCTACAGTCCAGCTTGGTGGGTACCACCACAGTGCATATATACAGTACTCACCATAAATTCTATTGCAGGATTGTAAAGTGTACCTCTGTGGAACAAAGAAGGATCTATTGGACTCAGGACAGGTTCAAAGAGAGGTCTCAGAAGATATTGTGGCCACCTATTCGCTAGGGTTGCATGGTCATTTCCTAACGTCGAGTAAAACTGGGGATAATGTTGGTAAGAATTGTAAATGTTTGTGTGAGACACACCCATCTTTGCCCCGGAGATATATTTTAGGTGCGGTGACAGATGGCGAGTCCATCGCCGTTACTCAAGCACGACTATACATACGCCTTTGAATGTCTTCTCAGACTTATGCAGGTTTCCTCTCGATGTTTCGCTTCACCGTAAAGCTCGTGGTGTGTCACGTTGGCACCTTAAATATATTCTGGCAGAAAGTGCCTATACACCTCTGCCTACCCCTTCGGCGACCCTTGTGGATAGGCGTAAGAATATATTATATATGTATTATTCTATTTCATTTTTAGATGAACTATTCCAGAAGATCGTAGACGACTGCGCGGCGGACGCTCAAATGATGAAAAACGTAGAGGAATTAAGAGTTCAACTGCAGAGAGACGAAGCAGCTTACAAATCTAAGCACAAAGATTATTGTATATGTTAACAATTATTTATAACGCCATCTATTGGAATTTGTGTGAACTGCAAACCTAGGTTATTACGGTCGTCGAAGTTGCCTCGCGTGGTCGATAGATGGCGCTTTTATTTATTTTCAATGCGATGCCATTTGACAATTTATGTGCCTTTAAAATTTTGGGATCTAGGTAGTTGAGTTGCGTACTTTGTGTCCCGAATCCTTAAAAAAAACGCCGAGTAGTTCGAGTAATTGCCTGCTACACAAAGATTGCAAGTTCAAATCCCGAGTGTACCATTGAGATGTTCTGAACCGAAGCACAATGCTAATCATTGTACGAGTTTTACGGTGAAGGAAAACATCGAGAGGAAACCTACATACGTCTGAGAAGACATTCAAAGATTTTTGTATAGTCGTGCTTGAGTAATTGCGATGGACTCGCCATCTGTCACGTTGGCACCTAATATATTAATGTAAATCGCTGGCGGAAAGTGGGTGTGTGGGCAGATTTGTGTGTGTCATTCCACAGCCTGCATAAGGAAATTCCTTTGGAATCGTTCAGTGCGAGTTAGTTCCATAAGTTTCCTTCAACTTAAAACTCATTGGCACAGTCGGGATTCAAACTTGCAATCTCTGTGTTGCAAGCAATTACTTGAACCACTTACTCACAGCGGCTCCATTAATTGTTACCTATTAAGATTCTTAATCATAAGTAAAAGATT
This sequence comes from Drepana falcataria, assembly GCA_945859725.1. NCBI lineage: Eukaryota > Metazoa > Arthropoda > Insecta > Lepidoptera > Drepanidae > Drepana > Drepana falcataria. The sequence continues at coordinate 4,458,772 of OX243951.1, read as the reverse complement.
TCCTTAAATTAGTTTAGTATTGTTAAGTAATACACCTCTGCCGGAAATTGGGTGTGTGGGTACTTCCTACGTCTGTCTACACCCCTTCGGGGAACCTTTTGAGAAGGCGTGAGGATCGTTAAGTTTATCCATTAAATTCTTACAAACAAAGGCATGTTACGTTGGTTTGGACACATAGAAAGGATGAGTGAAGAAAGATTGACGAAACAGATATACAAAGCGAAAGTGTGTGCAAGAAGAGGCAGAGGAAGGCCACGTTCCAACTACCTGGATCAAATCGATCGGACGCTCAAGGACGGGAACGTTAAGAGTACTCGAAACCGACGAGCATGTATGAAGAGACTGATGAATGTGGACGAGGCGAAAGAGTTATGTAAGTCTAGAGAGAACTGGCGCTCTACTCTCTGCCTACCCCGTTAGGGACATGGCGTGATGATATGTATGTATGTATTCTTACAAACCTTTCCTCCATATTGAGCTAACTTAATGCTGCTATAGTGATATAACGAAAGACTTAAAATTTTAATAAATTTTTATGACTATCGTAATATATATATATATATTATTCTACTGTACGTGTGTTTGTATCCTAACCCTTCCCATATTTCAATAGCTGTATAGTTTAGAATAGATACGATAATTGTTAATAGTATTGAATACAAAGTACAAAAGTTTAGGTGTCGGTATAAGGAGTAAAGTTAAATCTCAGCGCAAGATAATTACCAGCCTTCATTAAAAGTCTACAGCTCCATCTAGCGTCACTATATGACAACTTTAAACACTACACCTCTATCTAATGCCACCACATGACAACATTTGACAGCACAGCTCCATCTAGCGTCACTATATGACAACTTTAAACACCACCTCTATGTAGTGCCACCACATGACAACATTTAACAGCACAGCTCCATCTAGCGTCACTATATGACAACTTTAAACACTACACCTCTATGTAGTGCCACCACATGACAACATTTAACAGCACAGCTTCATCTAGCGTCACTATATAATAATAATAATAATAATAATTTATTTATTTCGGATCATATTATCCATAGTATGTTGTTAGTAAATACAGGATTTAACTTATAAAACTATGTTAGTAGGAACAATTTCAACAAAATAAAAACTAAACAAAAAACACACTGAAACCTAACGTAGGTATCTCCCACACGTTCCTTGGGCACCAGGCACATATACATGTGTGTGCACCCAGTGACAACTATATGACAACTTTAAACACTACAGCTCAGTTCAGTTTAACAATGTCAACATTACATTCAAAATTATCCATAGTGGAATTATGCCATAGAGAAGGGGAGATATACGGTTGTCCACAAATGGAAATGTCGGACCCTTAAGAGAAAATAATAATAAAAAGTGTGTGTCAGCTCCGACGCACGACTGGAGTTTACTCCTTACGAACGATTATAAAATAAATAGATTAGTTAATAAGGGTAAATGAATGTATTTCTTATATTACTTATAGTCTAAGATCCGACCGCGTGATTTATACGTTCATATGTTTGATTAATAAAATATAATTTTTATCGATATTTATAACTAAACCAATGCAGATCCGCAAAGGTGGCCATCCAAATTTGGCCGCAATTAATTTTAATTAAAATGTAATTAATTATTTATTTTTGAACAATTACGTTCACTTGTAATTGTTAAAAAATATATTTCATTAGAAAGAAATATACCTGAGATACCGAGAAAGTTCAAGGTGCCATCCCTCACTTGGCCGCAACCTAATGTCAGCCAGGTGTAAACAGGTATAATTTCGTTAAATATATACGTTCATAATGTATTATCATGTTATACATACCAAATTGAAGATTAATTCTTTCCCTACATGATGAGATATAGGTGCCTATGCAAAAATGCCCGCAAATAGTGACTGCCAACGATTAAAGATAAATAAAAGCGAGAGAAACTTATAGATAAACACCCCATGTCGAATAAAGATAGAGCATCCCAGCTGCTTGTCGTTTTTATGCTACTGCGCATGCGTCCATAGATAAGGTGCTCAACTAAATACCGTACTGAATATTGCAATCATATGTTTTTGACAGTCTTATGCGCCACGTTGTTTTTTTTCAAGTCCAAAACGTTATTAAAACGTAAGAATAAAATGAAGAAGTGTAATAAAAATTGTAATAAAACAAAATTTATTTAAAAGATAAATTTTATATTTAAAATGACGTTTCACAGTTAAAAAATATTGTTTTAGTTGAATATAATTAAAAAAATATTGAAAACACTAGTTTGGTAGATTAATTATTATGACATATTATTTTTACTGCTCAATTTTTGGAGTATTTTAAACTCCAAGCAAATACGCGAGCTACTAGTTGAGCACCTTATCTATGGACGCATGCGCAGTAGCATAAAAACGACAAGCAGCTGGGATGCTCTATCTTTATTCGACATGGGGTGTTTATCTATAAGTTTCTCTCGCTTTTATTTATCTTTAATCGTTGGCAGTCACTATTTGCGGGCATTTTTGCATAGGCACCTATATCTCATCATGTAGGGAAAGAATTAATCTTCAATTTGGTATGTATAACATGATAATACATTATGAACGTATATATTTAACGAAATTATACCTGTTTACACCTGGCTGACATTAGGTTGCGGCCAAGTGAGGGATGGCAACTTGAACTTTCTCGGTATCTCAGGTATATTTCTTTCTAATGAAATATATTTTTTAACAATTACAAGTGAACGTAATTGTTCAAAAATAAATAATTAATTACATTTTAATTAAAATTAATTGCGGCCAAATTTGGATGGCCACCTTTGCGGATCTGCATTGGTTTAGTTATAAATATCGATAAAAATTATATTTTATTAATCAAACATATGAACGTATAAATCACGCGGTCGGATCTCGTACTATTAGAGTATGCATGACACATCTATAGATTGATTTTTATTCATTGAGTAATTTTGTCACTTTTGAAATAAATATCAATTGATATAAATTTATATTTATATCAATTATAAATAAAATATAAAATTTACGATAAAACCTCCGCAAGTTGACAGTTGTTGTAGGTTAATATCAGGTTAATACAATATGCAATTGAAAGTAAATATTAACATTAATTACATCGCCATTCTGTTATTCTCGTTGCCATGGAGAGCCCGGGCGCAGCGTAGCAACACGCCACACCACCCCCCCACGGAGAAATTATATAATATATCCCCACGCCTTCCCACAAGGGTCCCCGAAGGGGTAGGCAGAGGTGTATAGGTAATAAATACCCACACACCCACTTTCCGCCAGAGGTATATTTGGTGCCAACGTGACAGATGGCGAGTCCATCGCCGTTACTCAAGCACGACTATACATACGCCTTTGAATTTCTTCTCAAACGTATGCAGGTTTCCTCTCGATGTTTTCCTTCACCGTAAAGCTCGTGGTGTGACTAATCACTGTACTTAAGTTCAGAAAAACTCATTGGTACAGTCGGGATTCGAACTTGCGATCTTTGTGTCGCAGGCAACTGCTCGAACCACTCGGCCACCACGGCTTTTTTTTTAAGAGTTTAATTAATTTAAGAGAAATTAGCAAATAATACAAAAACAAGAAACAATACAAAAACAACTAGATGAGCGTGAGCGGTTATTGCTGCTGGTATCCACTTTCTTTGTCAACTCATTCAGGCAATTCATTAATTTATTTAAATCAAATGGGGAACGAGCCCTAGTTTCACATACGTTAGCGGGAGCGTGAGGTAGGGTGTCCATAATATTATCCGCTATTTCGGCCACCTTCTCTAACGGCAGGTCCTTCTGTGCCATCAGGATCCTCTGGACCTCAGCTGGCAGGCGGCGCATCCATAATTCCCGTATGATGTCTTCATCCCCTTTAGGGCCTGCCAATGACCGCAGGTGACGTAGAAACGCCGTAGGCTTCCGGTCACCCCGCTGTTACTCGCTGAGCAGCTGTCGTGTGCGTTGTTTCTTAGATGTGGAAAAACGTTTGATGAGCTCGGACTTCAGGTGTTCATACTTGCCTTTACTTGGTGGGTTTGCAAGGATGTCCTCCACTTCGTCGGCTATTTGTGCATCCATTTTGGACAAAATGTGTCCATATTTGGTGGAGTCTTGCGTAATGCCCGCCATCTCAAATTGCGCCTCTGCCTGCGTGAACCAGAGCGCCGGGTTTTCACGCCAAAACTCCGACAATTTTACTGTGACGTTCATGACGTGCGGGTGTAGTTGAATGCTATGTAATTCCGCAATTCGATTTTAAAGTTCTCTGACCTGATAATGCAGTTCTTCCACTTTCGACATTGTGATATTTAAAATAATTCGATCACGTCGGGGTCACCACTGTTGGAATCTATACTAATATTATAAAGAGGAAAGATTTGTTTGTTTGTTTGTTTGTAATGAATAGGCTCCGAAACTACTGGACCGATTTCAAAAATTCTTTCACCTTTGGAAAGCTACATTATCCCCGAGTAACATAGGCTATATTAAATTGGACCCGATAGGTGGCGCTGCGATCGAGTTTCAAGAATTTTACCTTTTTACGCGGGCGAAGCTTTCTGTGTGTTTCTGTGTGTCTTAAGCTAGATTCGAGAATGGTTTAGATTTACAATTGGACCCAATAGGTGGCGCTGCGATCGTGTTACGGGCAATTTAACTTTTTCACCCGAGCGAAGCTGGGCGGGACAGCTAGTACTCTATATAAAAGACGGAGAGAACTTGAGTCAACTTTTATTTACATCGCCATTCTGTTATTCTCGTTGCCATGGAGAGCCCGGGCGCAGCGTAGCAACACGCCACACACTCACAACCTAATTAGAAAGTTGCGCACCATAGGTGCGCACCAAAAACGTAACGAGGTCATTCATCAGTAGATTTTACCTCACATATTTTTCTCATACCGGGCGCCTTATATATGAAAATCGATTCTTAAGGAGTAAACTCCAATAATAAGATATATGATCGCGGTACTCTATCTGTCTCTCTCCACTAACGCATGCGCATTAAAGAACAGCGAGTAGTCGCCAGGCTGCTTTTCACAAATTAAACACGATTTTGTCATTTTATCAACGAGAAATTCATTTAAAACGACAAACCGTCAAACTATTTCTCGCTAATTGGACATCCGCGAGAAGAGAGAGAGATACAAGAGGTCCTTATCTTCTCTCTTTTGTAGTAATAACTTCTTATGATAGGGTAAGCCGCATCGTTACGTAACGCTTTACGGCAAAATTGCCTCTGTACTTGTGTATAAAATACTACTAAATATCTCTTCAATATTGATACATAATATAATCAATTGATATGCTGACTAGTTCCGCCAAGTTATACTAGATGGCGCTAAAATGTCAATATTAAATAATTCAACCTCGATTAGTTTAAGTTGTCATGTTTAATACCTCTATGACATTATAACAAGCGGCCTTAGACCATAGATTAGAGTATTAAATAGAACAACCTTAGACAAAATCCTTTTCACTTCGCATCCACACATTTATTTTGACATTTGACAATTGACAAGTGACAATTCATTAGGCGCCAAAAAGTGTTTTGTTAAGCCCTGTGATTCATGAATAAGTTTTTTAAGGAACATAAATGAAACACAGATAATGTATATTTTAATGTTTTATTTTCCTCATTATACACTTAATTGCTAATTCCATATGTATGTAACTAAATTAGTCTAGCATAGATAGGTACATATATCGTTTATTCTAAGTTCATTAAGAACAAGTAAACAAATTTAACGTAACATATTATGAGTAACAGACGGGTTTGCGGAGAAAATTTATAAATAAAAAAAACTACTGACTAGATAGATCTTTCGAAAGAAAGTTTAAATTAATTATCCCCGCAAAGGCCACTTAACAGATCGTCAACAGAGCATAAATAAAAAAAAAACAAGTCGAAACTTATCTAATATTAGCTTAGTCTATTTCATTAAAAACCTACATCATTAAATAATACGCGTTTATCAAATTATACCAAACAAAAGTGTGGGGATTGTAAAAAATCATAAGATATCATTTGAAAAAATTCAAACCTCCTAAGTCAATGGTATTAGTTTAAAAGATCACATTTCAATGTTTCATATACATAGTAAAAATCACTAAAACGGGGATAAATCACTAACATTTTACTGGTCGCATGAAGTAAGTTCGCAATAATCACATCAGTTTTGTTTAAACAAAGCTCAGGTTCGCTGATTTCTTTCAATACTGTGCGTCGAATTTACTATTAACAAAATCTGATTTCCCTCGAGAAGGGATTAAAGAAATATTGAGCTTATTTCTACTACAACATCCATGGACGGTAGAAAACAGGGTAAACGAAATAAGAGCAAGATTCTCACATAGCCATTATTCACCTAGCACACTAACGATAGAAAGATAAAAGTGTACTTTTATCTTTTAAAAATCAGCTAGCGGTACGTCAAATTAAAAGTTCTCGTTCAAACTACACATCTATTGCATTAATTTATTATTGCTGTAGTTAATTAACGACGTTTTTTATTGTTTGAAATAATAATCGATGTTAGAACTGTCAACGTTTACGTCACGTTAGCGCCATTTTTGGCGGCTTGTCACCTAAATTTTAAAGCAAAATGTCCGCTTGGACAACTTTCTCAATACTTAAATGTCTCTGGTCATCATCTCAGATTCTTTAATGAAATGGTGAGATAAACATTAATCAGGCTTATGTCTTTTATTTTTTAGTGAATAGTAATAAATTACAAGTAACGCTATTTTTGTATTTTCGTAATAATATTGGTAACAAGTATGTGACTGAAAGTCTATTAACCACGTCATGAAGTCAATGATAAAAAAGAATACATAAAATAGCTGATAGCGTTAGGTTAGGATATTGCCGCCATTTTTTGACAGTTCCATGAATGTGTGATTTTCTATACCTCTGCCACTACAATGTAGGAGTGCCTTGCACATAGAAGAGATATGTACTTATATCGCAGTACCGATTATTATTTCAAATTAACATCGTATTATTCAATATATTGCTAATTTTTAATGACATCAACACAACATAAATAAAACCGACACACATTAGAAGTAGATATACGATATACAATCATTGTATTACAATGTTTCGAGTCCGCTCGAGCTGGCATGCGAGTGGCTTACAATTGCCATAATCACTTTTAGCGCCATCTCTCGGTCGTTCACTCAATTGCTAACTCAAGCAGTCTTTCCCACAATGAGTTACATTGGATTTTATACATCCACATTTATAAGATTCAAAAAATATCATCTTAAATATATATCATTTAATTCTTAGTTTTCGTGTTCAAAACAATGTTTTTAAGCATGCAGCTTCTTTCTGGGAACATCGTACAACTAACACACATCAAAATTCTAGCATGACCTAAAAAAAGAAACTACTATAAAATCATGTTCAGATTTATATACAGAAAATATTCTTAACGTCAATTTGTGACAAGCTTGAATTACGCTTTTCTAATTTGTAGTCAAACACATCAATAATAGTTTTCTTGTATTCATCATTGGATTCATTTAAGGCATAAAGTTGCGGCAAGTTTGCCGATAGATGGCGCACTAGTATATAGCTCTGAACATGTTTCCATTAATATTGGTAAAGAAAAACATCAAGTACGACTACCATGCAATTCTAATCTACACCATCTATCCACTATACAGTTTTGATTATGTTTCAACGTCATATATTTGCGGTAATGGTTTTACAATGTCCTAAAATGACAATTATGCATATTCTCCCGCCATGTGACGGCGAGTTTTCCGCTCTCTCGGCTACGATATTCCATTATTTTTCATGTTCTTAACACTTTCATCTGACATTCTTCTGAGACTTCTATCAAAACTGCATACAGATAAACTAGAATTGTATTCTATACAGAGGCGACACATTAAAGTCTGTATTGGTGTTATATTTTTTTTAAGACAGATTAATTCAGTTGTCGAACTTTGGCACTTGGTGTGTAGAAAATGGTACATTTTAATTTCTATAGTTTCTCAATGTTTTCAAAATTAAATAGTATCTTGATTTATTGGTAGGCCACCAAACAATTCGATTGAAAAACTTGATTTGTCTTGATGCTTACGAGGCTAAGTAAATATACTAAATGAAAACCGTATTTTTGAAATGCTAGAGTTGTCAACTAAGCTAAACAAAAGGAATAAATCGCACCATATGTCGATACGTACGCAAAATAACATTGTTTTGTCGGTACGTAGGTACTATTACCAATAGTTTGACATAGATTTAGGATTTTTTTCGCTACATATCTATGGTTTAAGACGTCAGTACTGACAGATGTCAAAAATTGTTATGACGTAACTTCTGACAGTCAACACTATTGATAGATTTCAAAAATTTTAATGGAGGCGCGAAACGTTTGACTGATTCTGCAGTTTGACAAATGTTGAACATGTCAAAGCTAGGCGGGTTTTGTCACTGGTATGTCTAATGAGTATTCAACAATAAATTCAGTTTACAGTCAGCTTAGAAAACGTCTGTGTACAAAATAATGCAATAGTAAATTTAATTACGTTTAGAGGATATTATGATAATTCACAAACAAGGCCGAATTTGCTTGCTTTCCGAGCATTTTGCGAGATGTCGTCTAAATATGTTTTACGAGGATCATAAAAGATGTCCCTAACTAATGACCTTTGGAAAAATTGCTTAACAAACATTATTCTCAGTATTAACTATGACTTAGCCAGGATGTGGGTTTGTGTAACAGTATCCTGGCGAACCCTAGTTCTGATGATATAAGATATTTATTGAAATTATATAAGCGTAGATTTTAATTACTTTTATATCCAGGTGTCTTCACGGAGTGACATAGTCGCTGTGCGTGTGCGACAAAACTCCTTAAATAAAGAGAAAAAAAGAAAAAGCTATGACTTAAGTCAGTCTGTCCGTATAATAAAATTGTTGGATGACGAGCTTGATCTTTAGTTTTCATGACATGAATTTTTGACATTTCTATTAATTTTGACGTACCATTTTCAGCACTGTGACACACATTACACAACGAAAAGGAGACAATTTATAGATAAGGCATTGTAAGATTCCGTTCAAAAAAGGTTCCAAAGGATACAATAATACATTTAAATGTATATAAATGTTCGAATTCTAAATTTTTAATGAACTTCTATTTGGATTTATTAATTATTTGGTGTTATTCATTGGGACTTAACATATGTTACATACCTTAAGTTATGGAATACAAAATAAATGAAACAAAAAAGAGTACATTTAAATTAAACAAAACAAAAACACACAAATTTATATAGCCTATCTAACACGACATACGTTAAATCTTAATATTCTTTGTATATAATAATAATAATAATAATAATACACTATTTTTGCAAATTTCACCTAGCTAATCACGATAAATCCGTTTTACTAAGGATCATCATTTGATTACACATTTACATGTAACTTACATACTATTGGAGACTGCGAAGCCGTTTGCCATTTTACATTTAACCTTATAAATATTTCGCATATATTTATGTATATGAGGGAAGAATAGCAACGATAGAAAGGCATATTTGACATTTGACGCACGTCACGTGACATAATATGTCAGATTCAATAGACGATCGTTAATACCTACATGTCGTTAATATTAAGCTTAAATTTAGACGGTTATAATATACCGCTATCTCATATTACTATACGAAGCAATTATAGGCAGAATTTATCCTTTTTTTCTCTTATTCTAGCATTTATATGCCGGTTAACCCTAAATTTTCCTAGCTAATGGTTTTTGTCAATTTTTTTTTTCTTTCGATAAGTATAGTGATTTAAAGAGGTCGCACCTCGGATTTTTGGTTTGAATGGTACTCAAACGATGTTTGATATATATCGTATCAACATTATGAATGATATTTATTTATTTATTAGGCTTTTAACAAGCATGCACTTTTCATTATAGAATAAACCGAAAAAATTACATTGTTTAAATTACGTATGTATAAAAGAAACGAATTTAATACGGTTTTATGCTTAGACAGCAAAACAATTGTAACTTTTGTTAATTACCAAATTAATATTAAATATAAACAAATGATTTTGGTAAAACATTTTTTTTTATTCAAAGTTGAGTAGGATATTGAATGCCGTATATGTCAATCTATACTAATATTATAAAGAGGAAAGATTTGTTTGTTTGTTTGTAATGAATAGGCTCCGAAACTACTGGACCGATTTCAAAAATTCTTTCACCTTTGGAAAGCTACATTATCCCCGAGTAGCATAGGCTATATTAAATTGGACCCGATAGGTGGCGCTGCGATCGAGTTTTAGGAATTTTAACTTTTTCACCCGTGCGAAGCTATCCCTTTCTGTGTGTCTTAAGGTGGATTCGAGAATGGTTTAGATTTACAATTGGACCCGATAGGTGGCGCTGCGATCGTGTTACGGGCAATTTAACTTTTTCACCCGAGCAAAGCTGGGCGGGACAGCTAGTAATTAATAAATTCATAAACTGATCCGTGACGTTACGTTACGTTACGTAACGTTACATAGCGTTACGTTTCGTATAATTAATTTTATAATGGTTGCTGACGGATATAAAGTCCATTCGAAAGACTTGACAATACTATCATGACAGTAAGTGTCATAATAAAATACGTTTTGATTTTAGCCGCTAGATGTCGCCAATCGATTTTAGAACGGGCTAGCGTTTGGTTCTTGATCTTACTAATATTATAAATGTAAAAGTTTGTAAGTTTGGATATTTGCGGTTCTTTCGCGGCCATCCATACGGCTGTACCGATTTGGCTGAAAGTTGAAATGGTGACGGCTTATACCTAGGAATAGAAAGACAATAGACATAGGCTATATTTTAATACCGAAAATTCAAAGTTCTAATAATAAAGTATGTTGCTCTTTCACGGCATAGCGGCTGAACCGATTCTAGCAGGAAGCTACTTTTTCGTACTCCACGCGGGCGAAGCCGCGGGCATAAGCTAGTATTTATTTATATATGTTTGACAAGACTTTCTTTCCCCTTTCCCGCTACCAGTCCAGCCCAGCTCCTTGCTCGCGATCCAGCAACCCTCAAGTTAAGATCAGTACCCCATAGGGGTGCCCTTAGCTGTTGCTTAGCATTAAAGTGCCTGGCTGGAGGCCTTGGTCTCGCCATTGCCCGGTTAAGTAGCAAAAGTTCCGGGAACTCACGCTACGAGAGACAATATATTATATATATTATTTTCTCAATTCGGGTTTTTTTTTACAATAATTTTACTTTTTTTTATTTTAATTTATTCCATATCTTGACCAGAATTAGTTACAGTACTGATGACAATATTTGTGTCACTTGTTTAATTTGTCTAATTTGTGAATGTGAGAACATTGTAGGCTTTGTAGATTCTTAGATCTTGCTAACATTGTTCTAATTATCTTGTTTTATGTATGCTTTGTATAGTAAGCAACGACCTATTGTCGGGCCTACGTTGTTCCCCCATACTTGGGTACTATTGCTGTAACGAAAAAAATATTGTATATGCCTGTTGATTTGAAAAGAGTAACCATGGAGTTTCTTGCCGGTTCTTCTCCATGGAAGCGACCAACCCGAACCGTGCTTCTTTTTCGACGTTTTATAAGTGCCCACCTGGGCCTATGTGAAATAAAAAGATTTTGATTTTGAGTTTTGAATACAAAAATCCTCTTAACTGAGTTATTTCAAACATATCGTCATCGAACCGGATGCTCGTAAATATATTGACACTACATAGAACCAAGCGACCACAGTATATAAGCCTCTATATTCCCTCTCTGACCACTGCACTAGACGGCCGCTTATTTTCCAATCTTTTCATCGGACTACCAATATATATTTATCAACTAGCTGTCCCGCCCAGCTTCGCCGGGGTGAAAAAGTTAAAAAAACAATGACCCAAGGGGCAGACGGACAGAATAACAGAGCATACTAGCTTATGCCCGCGGCTTCGCCCTTATTCACCGCGTAGGAACACAACACAAAAAAATTTTGGTATTTGGCTACGGACTTCTATAAGGTGGAGGTCCTGCCCCAGTCGGGCAGCTCCAAATTTCCTGAAACACGATCGCAGCGCCACCTATCGGGTCCAATTGTGATGTAAGCTGTTCTATCTTTCAAGTTGGATCCAACTGCACACGGTGTGCAAATTTGATTGAAATCGGTTAAGTAGTTTAGGAGTCCATCGCGGACAAACAACGTGACGCGTAATCTGTATATATAATAAAATTGGAGTGTTTGTTTGCATATGAATATATATACGGTATATACACAAATATATTTTTCTTTTAATTTGTTGACTGTCTGTCGGTCTGTTTGTTCCGGTTCTCTGAAACGGCAGGACCGATTTTGACGGGACTTTCACTGGCACATAGCTGATTTAAAAAGGAGTAACTGAGGTTACTTTTAATTTAGAAACAGTTTTTTTTAATTATCAAATTTCACGCGGGCGAAGTCGCAGGCACAGCTAGTTAATATATATTAAGAATTAAGATGAGATGACGTTTGGTACCATTCAAACACTAATGTATAACTTTCAAACGATTGACAGATTGATAAAATTGACATAACTCTTCAATTCTAACGGAAATAAAACCTGAAATTCGCCGTGTCATAGTCGTTAGCTCCACCCAAAGACGTAAGCTTCTGTTGTAAACTATAGATCAATTAATAATAATAAATCTTTCATTTGCCCTCCAAACTAGGCACTTATAATCATCCTGTTTACGCGCGATCTTGTCTCGATTCTCAATCGCGTTTGCTGTTTGGTGGTTTACCTTGACGTTTTGCTTGACAGATATTAATCTTCCCGCGAAATTCTTATATATGTGACTAAAAGACTAGTATCCACGCCATGTAATAGTAGTAGCAGACAAATATGCTTGACATGTCACTGAGATTGATTACAGGCAATTGTCAATTCAACTGTCAAATCAATTGTCAATTGATTACAAAGCCATACATACATAGTACCGTACGTAGGTAGTGGTTACTTACAAACTTGTAGGGTTGTGTGATGGAATTAGCTAGACACGGCTATAATATTCACTAAACAGTATATTGTAATATATTTATAAATATCTTAACGATAAAGCTAGCGATATGTAACTCGTAACTCACTACATGATGAAAACAACAATAAAAAAAAAACTACATGAAATTATTTATGGTCGCTTTAAATCATTACCATTGCCGTTAAAAAGAAAAATGCCTTTTTAATTCGAAAACGACGGCACGAGCGTGCTTTCGATTTCTACTCTCTAACGATGGCTCATAAGACTTTGATCCAAAGGAATATGATTTAAAACGACCCAGAAATACTTGTAATATAATATATAAAATATGTTTTTACAAAATACACACGAACATTAGCCGTAGATTCGGCTTTGTATAAAGATTTCAAAAAAGTCCATTCTTTAACTACGTACATATCTCATTTTCTCTTACACGTTATGATTCTTACCTTTTCTCCATTTAAACAATAACTACGACAGCCAAAGGGTAGAGTAACAGAGCTTTAAAAAAAAATACGGAAAAAAAGAAAACTTATACACAACACACCTTTTTTCTAATTAAAATTATTGATTACATGTTCTTAACATCTAGGCGGTAAATATTTCTTTCTTAACGACTAGTTTCTCAATAAATAAATCTATAATTAATAATCTATGTTCATTCGGTGTTTCTTTTTCAAGATTTCTTGTATGTATCCATTATTAATAGACACAACCATTGTTATAGCAATAATTATCGTGATTGTATATATTTTTTTGTGAAATTTGGCATTCTTCCCCGAAAACGAACACGGAAAGAATTATTTCTGTGAAGAATGTCTGCGTCAAATATCCTACTCTTAACATCCTTCAGTTATAAAACCTTTAAAAAATTTCTCACTCTTTGATGTAAGCCTCTATAGCCTAGAAGATCTAGAAAGATTCGTCCAAAAATCTACTGTTTTCGCTTACTAGTCTTATAAGTCTAATCTTGTCTTGTGCCTTATGGTTGGTGTCGTCATCCATTGTGATCGGGGTGAAAGTAGTTTTTGGCAAAAAAAAAAGAAAACCAAATAAGTTTCGTCCGGGAACCAGGTATATCGATAATAAATACAATGCACAAAAAATACTTGGAACAAAGGATTTTTGAAAAACGAATAAGAAATTAATTAATTAAATATAAAATCATACTTGTGCTTAGTCGTTGCCCTGCAGACAAAAAGCTTGGGTATTGTTAATTGACAAAAAATATTTTCAACCCCAGCAATTTACTATTCACGGAAAAAAATCACATCCAATAATAATTTCATTTGGCCCGCGTCTCAAAATGATATCAGCCTAACCTAACTTAATTAAATGTTACTATTACCTAATATATCCCCTAAATGTACTTTATATTAATAATAATAATCCAACAGATAGTAAGCTTGAAATCTGAAAGTTTTCGATAGCTTCTGACTCACATTTTTAAATAAGTTTTTTAATCCGCCTTTTCGGAGAAAAGACATGTAACCACAAACATCGCAATCAAATTACAACTTCTTTATAGATTTTTTTTAAATTATACCTTTTATGGTTGAAGAAAACGGAGAACAAGAGCAGAATTCTGCAAAAAGTTGTGATCGATCGGGCTTCCGTTTGAAATAACGTTTTTTTTATTATATATATTCATTCGCCAATATTCACGGCAATAGTAACATAAAAAAATCCGATGTATTTATTGCTTTAATCGCGTTTCGATCAAGAAAAATCTTTACAAGTGTAACGGAACGTCGTTCTGAATCGTGTTTGAATGAAAGTTTTTTGAACAGATCGCAGGATTTCCGCAGGAATAACAAAAAACCGGTTAGTTTTTGACAACGGACTTCGCTTAAATACTTTAGCTCTCTTCATACAATAATACACATAATCAAAATTAAATGATGCTTGTAAACGGGATTTCAAAATGGCGGTTTTGTGAATTGTGACTAGTAACTTTTAAAATGACTTTAATACACATAATTATGCTATAATGTGAAGTACGTCATCCATAGTGTTATTCAAGTTAATAAATAGATAACAGAAACTTATTTAATTTTAAACTTAAAACGCGTCGTGCATATCAAACTTAATGTTTTGTTAATAAAAAGAAAATGGATATTTCGTTTATGCCGACTTCTTTTTGGTATTTATTTTCCAGTGAGAAGAAGGGTAATTTTACCAGGGGTTAGTTTACGAGGGAGTGGATCCCTGGCTTCAAACCAATAGACTTGGCGCTAGCCATTCGTCCTCACCAATCTGAAATAAGAATACTTAATTAAGTGCAGCCGTGGTGGCCGGGTGGTTCGAATCCCTACTGTATCAATGAGATTTCTGAACTTAAGTACAGTGAGGCACACCGCGAGCTTTACGGTGAAGGGAAACATCGAGAAGAAACCTGTGTTGCGCCTGCACTGCGATACCATACCACTTATACGTCAGGGCAAGAGGAGGCGGCGTGGCCGAGAGGTCACAGCACCCGCCTGCCCACGCAAACGGCGCGAGTTCCAATCCCGACTGGATAGAGGAGTTTTTCTACATTTAATTACAGTGAGGCACACCACGAGCTTTACGGTGAAGGGAAACATCGAGAGGAAACCTGCATACGTCTGAGAAGACATTCAAAGGCGTATGCATAGGCGTGCTTGAGTAACGGCGATGGACTCTCCATCTGTCACGTTGGCACCTGTGGATTGGACGTGGGACGTGTGGACGAAGCGAAGATTTGTACGTCTGGTGAGGTCTGCTCTGTATCATTTACCGGTTGTACTTGGAAGTGGTGGAGAGGGTAGTGCAGGACTTGAGGCTGAGACATGGCAGCTACGCCCCCCACTCCCCCCACTCCTCCCACTCCCCCCACACCCCCGACGCCGCCAACGCTGCCCACTCCTCCGCCCAGGGCCCAGGGCAGTTGAACTCCACCCATCCTGAAAATATAAATGAATAAATAAATACCTGGGACAATTCCACACAAATATATTTACTTATATAGATAGATATATACTTAAATACATAGGACATCCAAGACTAACAAATACTCGTGTTCATCACACAAATGTCTGCCGTCAGCGGGATTCGAACCCTAACCACTAGACCAGACGCCGACATGCCGTTATGTTTGGTAGTTTCAGTTGCGAGTACTCGGCACAGACCCTTGAAGAACTCCAATTTGAGGATGTCAATCATCAATCATCAGCCCACTCTAGTCCACTGCTGGGCATAGGCCTCCCCTAATGAGCGCCATAGCGCCCTGTCTTCAGCCTGCCGCATCCAGCATCTACCAGCAGTCCTTCGCAAATAGTCATCCCACCTGGTCGGAGGGCGTCCTACACTACGTTTGCCGAGTCGAGGTCTCCACTGATGAACACGTTTACCCCAGCGGTTGTCGGTTCTTGCTAATTTAAATTATTTGAGCTATGTCGATAACTTTGGTTTTCTGTCGGATGTATTCGTTGCGAATCTTATCCTTCAGAGAGACTCCGAGCATAGCTCTCTCCTAAGCTGGGCGACCTGAAACTGGTGGACCAGCCCTATCGTGAGTGTCCACGTCTCAGCTCCGTAGGTCATGACGGGTAGGACGCACTGATTGAAAACTTTAGTTTTCAAGCATTGCGGTTTGGATGACGATGTATTTGAGGATGTCACTCACCCCATATACTGGTGTTGGTACCCGGCGAACTGTCCAGCGTAGGAGTAGCCCCCCTGCAGGAAGCCCCCCAGCTGCTGGGGGTACGTGTTGTACCAGTACGAGGTGGGAGGCACGCCCCCCGCCGCATACGCCGCTCCGAACGGACTGTACGCCGTGCCCCCCAGCTGAGGAAAACAATATTACATTCTAGCGGTCCGTCCCGGCTTCGCACGGGTGGACATGATTTTTTACAGCGATATTTTTGTAGTTTTGTACCAACTTGGCCTGCTACGAAACCAAAAACTTGCAGCTTGCCAACGGAACATGGAACGAAGTATGTATGCTAAAAATAAAATTACGATACCGCTGGAGCATTTCTAGAATAAAAAAATGAACTCAAGAGAGGTAGGGCATAACGGGTTTCCCGTTCGAATTTGGAGCTGCCAGACTGGGGCAGGACCTCCACCCTATAGAAGTCCGTAGCCAAATAACACTATTGTTTGTGTTGTGGTTCTACGAGGTGAATAAGGTTTCCAGTAATGAGCTCCTTGGGGAGGGGGAGGATTGTTATATTGTGTTGGCAGCAAAGGATTAGTCCCATTATGCTGCCAACACAGTATAACTCTCCGAACACAGAGTGGCAACGCGCAAGTGATACTTCGGTATTGTAAGCGTAAAAAGGTTGCGGTAACCTTTTTCGGGTGGGCCGTATGCTTGTTTGCCACTCTTGTTGTATAAAAATAAAAAAAAACTAAAGTTAATAATGTTTGCAAAAATAATATTTTTTTTTACTAAATTGGACCGGACACATCACTAGAATAAGGAAATAATAATGGACGAAAAGTTTAGTAGAATGATACCCCAGGAACGGGAAAAGTCAAAGACGTCGCCGAATAAATTTTTTCACACCTTGGGTTACATTATTGGAGTTTTAGTGTGGATCCCCAACTTTTTTGAAAATTTGTTCCCCGGCCTATGTTCACCGGAGATAGTGTAGCTTCTCAACAGTGAAAGAATTTTTCAAATCGGTCCAGTAGTTTCGAAGCCTATTCAATGCAAACAAACAAA
The DNA here is from genome assembly GCA_945859725.1 of Drepana falcataria. NCBI lineage: Eukaryota > Metazoa > Arthropoda > Insecta > Lepidoptera > Drepanidae > Drepana > Drepana falcataria. Next base: position 4,441,041 of record OX243951.1, on the reverse strand, counting down.
CAGAGAAACAATCAAATCTTTTCTATTTCTAATATTAGTGTAGACATACATATCATTTCATGCGGGTAGAAACGCAAGACATAGCTCTACTTACAAACAATTACGTATGTATAGTAGTGCCACGAAGACGCGCCCCCCCCAATGTCTAGTCGAGGGGGTCGCGGCATGCTGGGAGTATGACCCGAGTCTATTAATTGTAGTGTGCGTGTGCACTCATAGGTAATCAGTGTGTACCGACAATACTCACACATTAGTGGAAGGTTGCACACTTACACTGTAAACTGTAGGGGAGGATAGTGGGCCGCGTCTTCGGGGATGGCACTATCTATCATTTGTATAGAATCGATAACAATTTTTTCTATTCTGGTGTAGAAAAAACTCCCAGTGCCCAGCGCGATAGGTATACACTATGACTCGGTATTCAAAGTCAACATTTCAAAAAATATATTACAGACATTTATTACGTAGTCATCACTCGAGCAAAATTTTTGATGAGTATAAATAATTTATCTTGCTACTGTGAGCGAAATGGAATGCAAATAATTCTATGTATTATTAAAACATGATCGCCCCGAGTTGTAATTAATTTAAGAGAATTATTAATGGCGCCCTACTAAGTCGATACCTAATTACGTACTACATTATCAAATCATTACAAGAGCTAACGTACGCGCTGAAATATTAAATACGTCAGATGGAATAATGAAATAGACTGGGTTTTGCGTTGCACTTTGAGGACGCTCGCTGTCGAGTTGTTGCACGAACTTACCAAGAGATGGCGCTACGAGTCACAGTATTAAGACTACAGTATCATAGATTTTCTACTCACAGCACTGAAAATGTTTGAAACTATACTTCTCTACACGTATTTCCACAAGGGTCCCTGAAGTGGTAGGCAGAGGAGTAGTACTTACGCACATATCACTTAGATATGAAATATATTTTAGTTGCTGTGACAGATGACGACTCAATCGCTGTTACTCAAGCACGGCTAAATGTTACTACATTGATTACCTTATGACTAACACTATGGACTCATGTCTGAATTAAATTATTTGATTTGATTTGATTTGATTAAATTTCTTCTCAAACGTATGCAGGTTTCCTCTCGATGTTTTCCTTCACCATAAAGCTCGTGGTGTGACTAATCACCGTACTTAGTTCAGAAAACTCATTGGTACAGTCGGAATTCGCGACGTATAACACTACTCTGGTTTGCCCCTTCTATCCGGGGGATGGAGGTACTTACCGGTCCTTGGGTCTGAGCATTGTTAGGGTCTCCAGACTCCTTCCCCCAGGAGCATTTCACCGGCTGGCCATTCACATCCGTGTTGTGGACTGCGACGATGGCGTGAGTGGCGCTCTCTTTCGTTGAAAATCTGAAACAAAATGTTTTAATTTCAAGAGTGACCTTAACTTGGCATCTAATTAGATGTTACTTCTTTTGTACAGTGTTGTATAGTGTACAGTGCTGTAGTGTACAGTGCTGTAGTGTACAGTGTTGCAGTGTACAGTGCTGCAGTGTACAGTGTTGTGGTGTACAGTGCTGTAGTGTACAGTGCTGTAATGGACAGTGCTGTAGTGTACATTGTTGTAGTGTACAGTGTACGGCTTCACCGTATAATTGTCCGGATATATTCAGTGTTTGAATAAACTGTCGTTTTTAGTGTAACCGCCGGCTGTGATCAATTATCCCGAAACCCCAGCTCGTGACAGTAGCATTAATGTTTTCGAAGGTTAAGAGATAATTCAAGAACAACTCTTAAACACTTACCGAATGAACGCGTAGCCCTTGTCCTTAAATACCCTGATTTCCTGGATAGTGCCGAAGGGCTGGAAGGTCTTCTGCATCAGCTCCTCAGTGAGTCCAGTGGTGAGACCGCCGCAGTAGACCGTGCAGTTGGTCGGCGAAGACTGATTGTAGACCTCGTCAAAGGTCAGCGGCTTGGAGTTTACTGAGGTACCGACAAACATTACCAGATGCAATATTATTGGTAATAAACTAAATTTAAAAAAAAATAAAAACCAAGTCATATCCTCACGCCTTTCCACAAGGAAGGGGTAGGCAGAGGTGTATAGGTAGTACCCACACGCCCACTTTCCGCCAGAGATATATTAGGTGCCAACGTGACAGATAGTAGTAACATGTATACACTTTATAGTCGTGCTTGAGCAACTGCGATGGACTCGCCATCTGCCACGTTGGCTATCCTCACGCCTTCCCAGAAGGGTCCCCGAACCCACACACCCGCTTTCCGCCAGAGGTATATTAGGTGCCAACGTGACAGATGGCGGGTCCAACGCCGTTACTCAAGCACGACTATACATACACCTTTGAATTTCTTCTCAGACGTATGCAGGTTTCCTCTCGATGTTTTCCTTCGCCGTAAAGCTCGTGGTGTGACTAATCACTGTACTTAAGTTCAGAAAAACTCATTGGTACAGTCGGGATTCGAACTTGCGACCTTTGCGTCGCAGGCAACTGCTCGAACCACTCCGCCACCACGGCTCTAACGGCTTGGGGATATATTTTATTATATTAAAATCGTTTATACACTTTAGTTCGGTAGCCAACAATCAAATGTTTTCAATATTAATGTACATACATATCATCACGCCGAGTCCCTAACGGGGTAGGCAGAGAGTATAGAGCGCCAGTTCTCTCTAGACTTACATACCTCTTTCGCTTCGTCCACATTCATCAGTCTCTTCATACATGCTCGTCGGTTCCGGTAGATACATAATATTACAATGACAACAAGTGAAGAACGTCAGATCCCACAAGCTTTACCGATTTGTAAAACAATGTAGAAATTATACTTCTATCTCGACAAAGAACTCCCAAGTGGTCGAAAACACAATTTAATCACGACACATTGTCCCCAATAACATACAGTATGTAAATTGCTTTGTTCTTTTTGTTTTCTGTTGAACTCAATAAAAAAACCAATGATTTTGTCTGTTCAAGCCATCACAGTCCCTTATGGCCAGTAATGTGACTAGCTACAGTGCCCTCCACACCGGCACACAGTGTGGTGTACGTACACTGGTGCTTGGCGGCAGGATATCTGACACTGCGGTGGTACCCACCTAGCCGGACAGTTGCAATAAGAGGCCTACCACCTAGTACCCAGTCCCTTATGGCCAGTAATGTGACTAGCTACAGTGCCCTCCACACCGGCACACAGTGTAGTGTACGTACACTAGTGCTTGGCGGCAGGATATCTGACACTGCGGTGGTACCCACCTAGCCGGACAGTTGCAATAAGAGGCCTACCACCTAGTACCCAGTCCCTTATGGCCAGTAATGTGACTAGCTACAGTGCCCTCCACACCGGCACACAGTGTAGTGTACGTACACTAGTGCTTGGCGGCAGGATATCTGACACTGCGGTGGTACCCACCTAGCCGGACTGTTGCAATAAGAGGCCTACCACCTAGTACCCAGTCCCTTATGGCCAGTAATGTGACTAGCTACAGTGCCCTCCACACCGGCACACAGTGTAGTGTACGTACACTAGTGCTTGGCGGCAGGATATCTGACACTGCGGTGGTACCCACCTAGCCGGACTGTTGCAATAAGAGGCCTACCACCTAGTACCCAGTCCCTTATGGCCAGTAATGTGACTAGCTACAGTGCCCTCCACACCGGCACACAGTGTAGTGTACGTACACTAGTGCTTGGCGGCAGGATATCTGACACTGCGGTGGTACCCACCTAGCCGGACAGTTGCAATAAGAGGCCTACCACCTAGTACCCAGTCCCTTATGGCCAGTAATGTGACTAGCTACAGTGCTCTCCACACCGGCACACAGTGTAGTGTACGTACACTAGTGCTTGGCGGCAGGATATTTGACACTGCGGTGGTACCCACCTAGCCGGACTGTTGCAATAAGAGGCCTACCACCTAGTACCCAGTCCCTTATGGCCAGTAATGTGACTAGCTACAGTTTACATCACTAAAGATGATCGCAATAAACAAAATGGATAGAATTAATTAAGGAAATGTTATTATTTACCATTTTGTATATCTAACGTTAATTGTCGGCGTCCCTTTGATGTAACGAACGGTAATTCGTCGGTTCAGATCAAAGCGAATGTTTAAACAGAGAATTATAATTCGTAAAAAATATATAAATTGTATTCTTTTTCAATCGGATTAAGTTAATTGTTTGTAACGATGTTGTCAAAAGAATGTTTACGGCATTAATTATTTGAAGTAAATTCGTTTTTTTTATAATTTACGAAATAATTTCAGCAATTTTCAAAACTGAAATTACTTTTATGTCTGTTTAATGGCTAATAAAAGTAGAAAGAAAAGATTAGCTAAGAAAAGATTAGTAAGGAAACAATATTATTGTATATTAACATCTATATAAGTGTTTATATCAGTCGCCGATGCCTATAGTACAGGCTCTGCCTAGTTTAGGGTCAGTTGGCTTTGTGTGAGATGTCCACAATATTATTGTATATTAACATATATATAAGTGTGTATATCAGTCGCCGATGCCTATAGTACAGGCTCTGCCTAGTTTAGGGTCAGTTGGCTTTGTGTGAGATGTCCACAATATTATTGTATATTAACATCTATATAAGTGTGTATATCAGTCGCCGATGCCTATAGTACAGGATCTGCCTAGTTTAGGGTCAGTTGGCTTTGTGTGAGATGTCCACAATATTATTGTATATTAACATCTATATAAGTGGGTGTATCAGTCGCCGATGCCTATAGTACAGGCTCTGCCTAGTTTAGGGTCAGTTGGCTTTGTGTGAGATGTCCACAATATTATTGTATATTAACATCTATATAAGTGGGTGTATCAGTCGCCGATGCCTATAGTACAGGCTCTGCCTAGTTTAGGGTCAGTTGGCTTTGTGTGAGATGTCCACAATATTATTGTATATTAACATCTATATAAGTGTGTATATCAGTCGCCGATGCCTATAGTACAGGCTCTGCCCAGTTTAGGGTCAGTTGGCTTTGTGTGAGATGTCCACAATATTATTGTATATTAACATCTATATAAGTGTGTATATCAGTCGCCGATGCCTATAGTACAGGCTCTGCCTAGTTTAGGGTCAGTTGGCTTTGTGTGAGATGTCCACAATATTATTGTATATAAACATCTATATAAGTGTGTATATCAGTCGCCGATGCCTATAGTACTGGCTCTGCCCAGTTTAGGGTCAGTTGGCTTTGTGTGAAAGTCGCAAATCGAAACACGAGGTTAAATAAATACCACGAGGTATAAACTTAACTTAATCCAACCGGAAGTAACGGAATGATGTCGAAGCTACGCGGGCAGGTATTAACGAGGCGCCGGATATTACAATTCTGACTCGTATATTTACATAGAGATGTTAGCACCGTGTATAAATAGGTCTTAATCGAACCAGTTTAAATTTAACGTGAGGTGTGGTGGCGTGGTTCGAGTAGTTGCTTGCAAAGATTGAGAGTTCGAATCCCGAACGTACCAAAGAATTTTTTTGAACTTAAGTACAGATTAGTCACACAACGAGCTCCACAGTGAAGGAAAACATCGAGAGGAAACCTGCATACGTCTGAGAAGACATTCAAAGGCGTATGTATAGTCGTGCTTGAGTAACGGCGATGGACTCGCCATCTAACACGTTGGCACCTAAAATATATTTCATGACTTGATATTATTACATTCGAACTAGGCTATAAGGGTCTATAAAGGTTCTTGGAATCATTCAATCGGACGCTCAAAGGCACGTCAAGAGTACTCGAAACCGGCGAGCATGTATGGAAAGACTGATGAATGTGAAAGAAACGAAAGACGTATGTCAGTCTAGAGAGAACCGGCGCTGTACCCTATCTGCCGGTGCTATCGGTAACCCTGGTTGGAAGGCGTGAGGGTATATATATATATATATATATATATTATGTACTAGCAGACCCGGCCACGCTTTGCTGTGGCCAAGGTTTTTGTTGCGTTACATTGTAAATACATAAATACTTACTCAATCCAGTCAACAGATATCGCCATCTGTTGGAATCGTTTGGAGCTAACAGATAATTGTGACTGTCAAATATTAGACAAATAATTTGCAATTAAATAATATTGCGACTATAAATTGTGATGTAAGCTATCCTATCTTTCAAGTTGGATCAAACTGCACACGGTGCGCAAATTTGATTAAAATCGGTTAAGTAATTTAGGAGTCCATCGCGGACAAACAACGTGACGCGTAATTTATATATATTAAGAAGATAAATACACAGTATATATATATATCATGGGAAGCGGTGACGATGACCTGAGTTCCATGATTGTTGTTCACACAAAGAGTGGTCAACGCGCCTAAAGAAGTCTTCATTCAAAAACCCAGATGGTAACTATCTTCTCGAGATGACTCCATCTACAAGATACTTACGTTCGTTCTTAGGAGCTGGGGGTTTCCTGGTCGCCCAATTAGTTCTAATCGATCGTGACCCGAGCCACTGACCGTTCATAGAAGTGATGGCTGACTCCGCCTCCTGTAAAAAGCAGAGATGTAAACAATGACAATTTAAAGATTTGAGATCCTTGGTGGCTGAGTGGTTCGATTTGTAGCATGCAACGCAAAGATTGTCCGTGCCCTGTACCAATGAGTTTTCCAAACTTAAGTACAGTGATTAGTCACACCACGAGCTTTACGGTGAAGGGAAACATCGAGAGGAAACCTGCATACGTCTGAGCAGACATTCAGAGACGGCGTGATGATATGTATGTAGGTCTGTAAGTCTAGAGGGGACTGGCGCTCTACTCTCTCTGCCTAGCGTGAGGGGCTCGGCGTGATGATATGTATGTAGGTCTGTAAGTCTAGAGGGGACTGGCGCTCTACTCTCTCTGCCTAGCGTGAGGGGCTCGGCGTGATGATATGTATGTAGGTCTGTAAGTCTAGAGGGGACTGGCGCTCTACTCTCTCTGCCTAGCGTGAGGGGCTCGGCGTGATGATATGTATGTAGGTCTGTAAGTCTAGAGAGGACTGGCGCTCTACTCTCTCTGCCTAGCGTGAGGGGCTCGGCGTGATGATATGTATGTAGGTCTGTAAGTCTAGAGAGGACTGGCGCTCTACTCTCTCTGCCTAGCGTGAGGGACTCGGCGTGATGATATGTATGTAGGTCTGTAAGTCTAGAGAGGACTGGCGCTCTACTCTCTCTGCCTAGCGTGAGGGGCTCGGCGTGATGATATGTATGTAGGTCTGTAAGTCTAGAGAGGACTGGCGCTCTACTCTCTCTGCCTAGCGTGAGGGACTCGGCGTGATGATATGTATGTAGGTCTGTAAGTCTAGAGAGGACTGGCGCTCTACTCTCTCTGCCTAGCGTGAGGGGCTCGGCGTGATGATATGTATGTAGGTCTGTAAGTCTAGAGAGGACTGGCGCTCTATTCTGTCTGCCTAGCGTGAGGGGCTCGGCGTGATGATATGTATGTAGGTCTGTAAGTCTAGAGAGGACTGGCGCTCTACTCTCTCTGCCTAGCGTGAGGGGCTCGGCGTGATGATATGTATGTAGGTCTGTAAGTCTAGAGAGGACTGGCGCTCTACTCTCTCTGCCTAGCGTGAGGGGCTCGGCGTGATGATATGTATGTAGGTCTGTAAGTCTAGAGAGGACTGGCGCTCTACTCTCTCTGCCTAGCGTGAGGGGCTCGGCGTGATGATATGTATGTAGGTCTGTAAGTCTAGAGAGGACTGGCGCTCTACTCTCTCTGCCTAGCGTGAGGGGCTCGGCGTGATGATATGTATGTAGGTCTGTAAGTCTAGAGAGGACTGGCGCTCTATTCTGTCTGCCATATAAGTAAAGTATTTTGCATGATATCATTATATGGACGGACTTGCTAGTACAGCTTGTGGACAGTAAGGGTTGTTCTTTCAATCGATATTATTGTACTTAAGTGGTTAACCACTATGCACCACCACCAATGCAACCACACCTTATGCCTGTATTCTCACCGACTATAGTTCTTTATTAATGGCAGTCTTCGATAATAGGCAGGCACAAAGGCTTTGACTCTACAAGGAATAATTATAACTTATTGTTGAATAGTTAAAAGACAAATGAAAGTTAAAAAAGTCACTTTGAAATTTTTCTATACTAATATTATAAAGAGGAAAGATTTGTTTGTTTGTTTGTAATGAATAGGCTCCGAAACTACTGGACTGATTTCAAAAATTCTTTCACCATTGGAAAGCTACATTATCCCCGAGTAACATAGGCTATATTAAATTGGACCCGATAGGTGGCGCTGCGATCGAGTTTCAAGAATTTTACCTTTTTACCCGGGCGAAGCTTTCTGTGTGTTTCTGTGTGTCTTAAGCTAGATTCGAGAATGGTTTAGATTTACAATTGGACCCAATAGGTGGCGCTGCGATCGTGTTACGGGCAATTTAACTTTTTCACCCGAACGAAGCTGGGCGGGACAGCTAGTCTTTTAATACAATTAGCTGTGACCATTATTTCTAACTGCGTAAAAAATGATTTGATTGATTTTATTTTCGAAACAATCGGGGTTATACATACCTAAATACGTATAAACATATAATCACGCCGAGTCCCTAACAGGGTAGGCAGAGAGTATAGCCCTTCGAGGACTTGTGGAAAGGCTGAAGAAATAAACAGAGGTGTATAAGGAGGTGTTACCCAGACACCCACTCTCCGCTACAGATATATTAGATGCCAACGTGACAGATGGCGAGTCCATTGCCGCTACTCAAGCACGACTATACATACGCCTTTGAATGTCTTCTCAGACGTATGCAGGTTTCCTCTCGATGTTTTCTTTCACCGTAAAGCTAGTGGTGTGACAAACTCATTGGTACAGACGGGATTAGAACTTGCGATCTTTGTGTCGCAAGCAACTACACCACACGGCCACCACGGCACTTATAATAATAATAAATGCGCTTTATTAGTAGGAAGGTGACTTACCGATTTTTTCAAGAAGGACACAAAGCCATATCCTTTAGATTTGAGGGTCTGGGGATCCCGCACCACCCGACAGTCCCTGTAACAAAGATAATGCATTTTAATACACACGTATATATATTTATTTAAGGTGTCAACGTGACAGATAAAGACAGACTATAAATACGCCTTTCAATGTCTCCTCAGACGTATGTAGGTTTCCTCTCGATGTTTCCCTTCACCGTAAAGCTCGTGGTGTGCCTCACTGTAATTAAATGTAGAAAAACTCCTCAATCCAGTCGGGATTGGAACTCGCGCCGTTTGCGTGGCAGGCGGGTGCTGTGACCTCTCGGCCACGCCGCCTCCTCTTGTCCTGACGTATAAGTGGTATGGTATCGCAGTGCAGGCGCAACACAGGTTTTCTCTCGATGTTTTCCTTCACCGTAAAGCTCGTGGTGTGCCTAATTACTGTACATAAGTTCAGAAAAACTCGTTGTCACAGGCGGGATTCAAGCCTAAAATTAACATTTTTAAAAAAGCTTGCAATTTTCGTTTCAAAATAATAGGACACATTCCACTAGCACTAAGCCCACACATTGGCTACAGTCCAAGTAGGCGATCCTAGGTTTTAAGTATGGTATTCTTATGCCTGAAAAATCTAGGCTGTTTTCATTACAGTCTCATCTCAAAGTTGCTCTCGTGTAATATTGGCCTTTTTTTTTTTATACAACAAGAGTGGCAAACAAGCATACGGCCCACCTGATGGGAAACGGTTACCGCCGTAGCCTATTTACGCTCACGATACCGAAGTATAACTTGCGCGTTGTCACTCTGTCTTCGGAGAGTTATAGTGTGTTGGCAGCATAATGGGTTTAATCCCTCTGCTTCCAACACAATGTAACAATCCTCCCCCCTCCCCAAGGAGCTCATTACTGGAAACCTTATTCACCGCGTAGGAACACAACACAAAAAATTGTGTTATTTGGCTACGGACTTCTGTAAGGTGGAGGTCCTGCCCCAGTCGGGCAGCTCCGAATTCGAACGGGAAACCCGTTATGCCCTACCTCTCTTCTGGCTACTTCTGGCTAGTAATATATATTCCCTATACCTCGCACTCTCACTGCACTCAATGCCCTCTTGGAGTCCAACCCTGACTGTGACGTGTTCAAGGACGGATCGAAGGCTATCATGGCGGCATGGCTGGAGTATTGTGAGAAGAGTGTATGAATGAGGTTCTTATTAATTAGTGTAATTTTTTTTTTAGCCGTCCTAATTATGTATAAATAACATTGAATTAAATTAAAATAAATATATATATGTCGGAGAATACATGTGGCTAGCTTTTTCTATGGGGAGGAAACTTTGTAAAATAACTTTATTACCTACGATTAGGCTTAGACCTTGGACGGCACATGGTTGTCAACGTAGCCGCGATCACAGGACTAAGGAAACTATTGTTTAGAACTATAACGTTGCATTGATACCCACTTGTAAAACAGAATTTGCCTCCAAGCAATATAGTACACGCTCTGCAAAAATGTATAATATCTTAAACAAACAACTAAATATATATGAAAAACAAAATTATGAAGTAAAAAAATGCATACTTAAGTGGATCCCAAGCCTTAGCTTTGATAATACTGAAAACCTTTTGCAATAATAACAACATAACGCTAATGTTTAACTCAACCTTACTATTAGTTTGCCACACTCTCACACGTACACACTCACACCTACACACACACACACACACACACACACACACACACACACACACACACACACACACACACACACACACAGAGACATTCACGCACAGTCTCTCTCACACACACACCACACACACATATAATGTTACTTGTAGTTATAGAAGAGCGGAGTCTCCTAACACAGGCATCCTTGTTTAAAAGGAGACTCTGGTCACTAGATTGAGTATAAGAAATGGTTTGTGAGTAAATAAAGATTATTATTATGATTATTATCCCAAAAGGATGTTCGCCAGATGTTGGACAAAGGGTCCATAGAAAGATCCTTCAATAATGTTTGCCAGATGTCTGGAAGAGAGTCCATTATTGCATTATGAGAGAAATGGGGTTTTTGGAGTAAGACCAAGATACCACAGTCTTAGCCACGGGGACGCAGCGAACAGTTGTCCTGGTGATCGCGGATTCGTTTATCCTCGCGTCTGAGTCACAGCCACATACTCTCGTTATGATTATCTCGACTCAGAATATCCGCGCTACCTCGAATGTTATATTATACATAAATATGGTTAATAACAGCAAGAATGGTAATACTTCATCGGGTTCTGTCTCGCCGCCATATTCCCGCCTCGCCGCCTCTCGTTTATATTAGAGAGTTACAGTGGCTGTATAGGTACTTCCTACACACCTCTGCCTACCCCTTGTAAGGCGTGAAGATGAAGAAGGGAAAGAATGATAACTGCCGCTAATAAGGCCATGTCGGCGTTGATGGGCAGTAAAAGTCTGAGCAAGAATGCTCGAGTTGCTGTCCACAACGCGATATTGGTACCTACCTTATTGTATGGCAGCGAATCCTGGGTATGCCAGAGGAAGTATGAAAATAGCTTGAATGCAGTTGAGATGCGATCTCTTCGAAAAATGTGCGGCGTAACGATATTAGATCGAATCCGCAATGAAGAGATTCGCAAATCAACTGGCGTGAATGAGGCCGTGATTGTAAAGATGAAGAAAGGCATGTTACGTTGGTTTGGACACATAGAAAGGATGAGTGAAGAAAGATTGACGAAATCGCGGAATCCTAACGGGGTAGGCAGAGAGTGCCAGTTCTCTCTAGACTTACATACCTTCCTTCGTCCACATTCATCAGTCTCTTCATACATGCTCGTCGGTTTCGAATACTCTTATCGTTCCCGTCCTTGAGAGTCCGATCTATTTGATCCAGGTAGTTGGAACGTGGCCTTCCTCTGCCTCTTCTTGCACACACTTTTGCTTTGTATATCTGTTTCGTCAATCTTTCTTCACTCATCCTTTTATTATGTGAGATTGTTTGTGTTAATAAATATTAACATAAATAAACATTGATTCTCTAATCTAAAGGAATAATCTGTTTTCTTGGCTTCCAATCAATGTATTTATCAATAATCAATGTATGTGTGCAAAAGGAAGTGCCGGTGCGCGCCGACTTTGCAACGTCTTCGCATCACGGGTGGCAGATTACCAGCCTCTGCCCACGACATAATGCTGAGCCGAAGCCCATTTCAATGACAAAGCGCAGATCATTGCAATAACACTAAGCTTAATAACGCTCTGTAAATCAGTTTCGTAGTTTGTAAGAGATTTTTAACTAAGCATTATCTGTATTTACTGCTTTGCTTGAAATAAATTGTTTATCTATCTATATATATATCCTCACGCCTTCCCACAAGGGTCCTCGAAGGGGTAGGCAGAGGTGTATAGGTAATACCCACACACCCACTTTCCGCCAGAGGTATATTAGGTGCCAACGTGACCGATGGCGAGTCCATCGCCGTCTCCTCTTGTCCTGACGTATAAGTGGTATGGTATCGCAGTGCAGGCGCAACACAGGTTTCCTCTCGATGTTTTCCTTCACCGTTCAGCTCGTGGTGTGACTAATCACTGTACTTAAGTTCAGAAAAAACTCATTGGTACAGTCGGGATTCGAACTTGCGACCTTTGCGTCGCAGGCAACTGCTCGAACCACTCGGCCACCACGGCTCTATACGGTCTATCTATCTATCTAAATACTCACGATATTTCTCCAAATGGTGTGAAGGCGTCTCGCAAACTCTGTGTCTCGATCTCAGGGCTGAGATCTCCCACGAAAATGTGATAGTGCTCTGAAACAGATGAAAATGCATTTGAGATCAAACAAACAAAAACTTTTTTATTAAACGTAGACGATTTTCAAAATCAAAACCCTTTTACCAACGCAAGGGCCACAGGGAACACTTATTGAACGTCACATACAAAATATAAAACTACAGTTACCATCGTTTACAAGAAACCTGCCAGGAGAAGAAACGGCGAAACAAACTCCCCAGTTACCTTTCTTAACATTTGTTCCCTTTTACGTAGCGGTAGAGACAGATTAAACTTACATATAAACTCTGTACAAGAGGAGCAATTAATTGCCAAGCATGGCCATCATTAAAATAATCTGATGTTGTACAATAAGAGTACTCGAAACCGACGAGCATGTATGAAGAGACTGATGAATGTGGACGAAGCGAAAGAGGTATGTAAGTCTAGAGAGAACTGGCGCTCTATACTCTCTGCCTACCCCGTTAGGGACTTGGCGTGATGATATGTATGTATGTATGTATGTATGTATGTATGTATGTATGAATAATAAGCTTTTTGAATTAGTTTACGTTTAATGTCTGCTTTAAGCTCTACAAAGGGTAATTCAATTATTTTCTGAGGTACCTTATTAAAATAACCTAAGTATATCTTGTCCGACAAATGAGTTGCTAGTTTCGTGTAATCTAGCTACCTAGTTGACGAAATAAGCCAGAAAACTCGTTGTCCCGTGGGTATTGCTCGCGCGTTGCCGACCCTGCAGGAATCTTTACACCCTTCTTGAAGAACTCCATGCTGTACTCTCCGGGGAAAGCCTCAACTATTCTTACATACATACGCGCTTACATTTATCATCACGCCGAGTCCCTCACGCAGGCAGAGAGTAGAGCGCCAGTTCTCTCCAGACTTACAGACCTCATTCGCTTCGTCCACATTCATCAGTCTTCATACACGCTCGTCGGATTCGAGTACTCTTAGTTCTTGAGGCATGTTGATTTGGACATATATAAAGGATGAGTGAAGTAATGGCGAAACAGATGTACAAAGCGAATGTGTGCAAGAGGCAGAGGAACGCGTACCAATTACCTAGATCAAATCGATCGGACGCTAAATACTAAATCTATAAATGGAACCAATTTGCGCGTAAAGCTGTGGGGAATTACTAGTATTTTTTATTATGTTCGGTTATGTATTAAAACTGTTTTAAATACGTTTAGCTTTTGTTAGGTATACTATTCTTAGCCGCAACAATGTACAATTTTCTTTATTAAAAACCAATACTATTGTCAATAAAGCCGATTGTTGCTTAAAGGGTGAATGGTACGAACCCATTTTCAATATTATCAGAGCCGTGGTGGCCGAATGGTTCGAGTAGTCGCCTGCAACACAGTTGCAAGTTCAAATATATACCAAGTAGTTTTTCTACATTTAATTACAGTGAGGCACACCGCGAGCTTTACGGTGAAGGGAAACATCGAGAGGAAACCTGCATACGTCTGAGAAGACATTCAAAGGCGTATGTATAGTCGTGCTTGAGTAACGGCGATGGACTCGCCATCTGTCACGTTGGCACCTAAAGTCGGAAAGTGGGTGTGAGGGTACTGCATATACACCTCTGCTTACCCTTTCGGGAATCCTTCCCATTCGGTATGTGAAGGCGTGATAATACCCACTTTCCGCCAGAGCTATATTTCAGCTGCCAACGTGACAGATGGCGAGTCCACCGCCGTTACTCAAGCACGACTATACATACGCCTTTGAATGTCTTCTCAGACGTATGCAGGTTTCCTCTCGATGTTTCCCTTCACCGTAAAGCTCGTGGTGTGCCTCACTGTAATTAAATGTAGAAAAACTCCTCAATCCAGTCGGGATTGGAACTCGCGCCGTTTGCATGGCAGGCGGGTGCTGTGACCTCTCGGCCACGCCGCCTCCTCTTGTCCTGACGTATAAGTGGTATGGTATCGCAGTGCAGGCGCAACACAGGCTTCCTCTCTATGTTTTCCTTCACCGCAAAGCTCGTGGTGTGTATTTATAATTGTTATTATTATTACGTTTGTTCCTCTTCATTTACCACAGAGATACATTATTCGCTGGATTACCACAGGATATGTTTTGTTGCGAAAATACTACAGACAAATCAAATTAAGCGTGTTTCCCTACATCTCTAACATACAAACACACAAACTGTCGCTTCCCATAGATAATGTGTTTACTTTAACTTAATATATGCATCTGGGCCGACCACCTGGCCTTACGTGGCGAGACATAAATCATGCCATCATTACCATAGACTCCACAGCGTAACATACACCATAGACTAACAGGAGAAAAAAACTGACTCGCGTATTTTTACTTTAAAACACAAGCTGAGCCCGCGACGTCTGCGTGGAATTTAACAAAAAAATATTATTCGGTTTCGAAAGTCAAATTAGTATAAGCTACTTCTTACTATCGAAGTCCTTTTAAGGAGGCTTACGAACTCGCGGGCTCAGCTTGTATTTTAATATTTTTCCAACGACATTATCAATACTAAGTTGGGGTGGTTTTACACTTACAAGGGGTTGCGTGACTTTTAACAATATTACATTATTACGATGAAATGAGGTCATAATTGTATTAAATACCCTACCACATCTACAAACGCACGCGAGGCGTGTTAACGGCTAATTCAAAATGGATGCCAACTGGCAAACTTGTGGTTAATACAGCCTAGCCTAGCAGAGAGAGTGAGCAACCCAGCAATTGCAAGTCGAATCCCGACTGTACCAATGAGTTTTTCTGAACGTAAGTAATACATAATAAATACTTGCTTGTGTTAGTGTAACTAGACAACGATAAATTTACTTACTAGCTGTCCCAGGTTCGCCCGGGGGAAAAAGTTAAACTTCCTGAAACACGATCGCAGCGCCCACCTATCGGGTCCAATTGTGATGTAAGCCCTATCTTTTAAGTTGGATCAAACGGCACACGGTGTGCAAATTTGATTGAAATCGGTTAAGTAGTTTAGGAGCCCATCGCGGACAAACAACGTGACACGTAATTTATATATATTTAGATATATATATATATATATATATATAGAAAAATACATAGGACATCCAAGACAGGTACTAATACTCGTGTTCATCACACAAATATCTGCCCTCAGCGGGATTCAAACCAGGTACCTCAAGTTTCGCAGTCAGGAGCTCTAACCAATAGACCGGACGGTCGTACAGTGAGTCTCATCACTGCAGGAATCTTTTCACACCCTTCTTGAAGAACTTCATGCTGTACTCTCCAGGGAAAACTTCAACGGGGAGCTCATTCCAGAGCGTTCGCGGAAGGAAACTCCTTTGGAACCGCGTATATGTTGGTATAACCTTCCTCGACCAAACCAACGGGAGGTAACTTTGCTTTATCAAGATTTAGCGTGGATCTCTACGGATATTGAATTTTTACGTAAAGTTATTTCTCCATAGAATATATTTAATGATACATTGTGAGAGCCCGAAGTTAAACATCAAACCTTATTGCCTTAAGGCGTACAAAGAGGGCACTGTTCTGGAAAATATTGGTCGGAACTAGTCACATTACTGGCCATAACGGACTGGGTACTAG
Source organism: Drepana falcataria (assembly GCA_945859725.1). Classification (NCBI taxonomy): domain Eukaryota; kingdom Metazoa; phylum Arthropoda; class Insecta; order Lepidoptera; family Drepanidae; genus Drepana; species Drepana falcataria. The sequence goes on along the minus strand of OX243951.1, from coordinate 4,424,729 downwards.
GTGGTAGGCCTCTTATTGCAACAGTCCGGCTAGGTGGGTACCACCGCAGTGTCAGATATCCTGCCGCCAAGCACTAGTGTACGTACACTACACTGTGTGCCGGTGTGGAGGGCACTGTAGCTAGTCACATTACTGGCCATAAGGGACTGGGTACTAGATGGTAGGCCTCTCATTGCAACAGTCCGGCTAGGTGGGTACCACCGCAGTGTCAGATATCCTGCCGCCAAGCACTAGTGTACATACACTACACTGTGTGCCGGTGTGGAGGGCACTGTAGCTAGTCACATTACTGGCCATAAGGGACTGGGTACTAGGTGGTAGGCCTCTTATTGCAACAGTCCGGCTAGGTGGGTACCACCGCAGTGTCAGATATCCTGCCGCCAAGCACTAGTGTACGTACACTACACTGTGTGCCGGTGTGGAGGGCACTGTAGCTAGTCACATTACTGGCCATAAGGGACTGGGTACTAGGTGGTAGGCCTCTTATTGCAACAGTCTGGCTAGGTGGGTACCACCGCAGTGTCAGATATCCTGCCGCCAAGCACTAGTGTACGTACACTACACTGTGTGCCGGTGTGGAGGGCACTGAAGCTAGTCACATTACTGGCCATAAGGGACTGGGTACTAGGTGGTAGGCCTCTTATTGCAACAGTCCGGCTAGGTGGGTACCACCGCAGTGTCAGATATCCTGCCGCCAAGCACTAGTGTACGTACACTACACTGTGTGCCGGTGTGGAGGGCACTGTAGCTAGTCACATTACTGGCCATAAGGGACTGGGTACTAGGTGGTAGGCCTCTTATTGCAACAGTCCGGCTAGGTGGGTACCACCGCAGTGTCAGATATCCTGCCGCCAAGCACTAGTGTACGTACACTACACTGTGTGCCGGTGTGGAGGGCACTGAAGCTAGTCACATTACTGGCCATAAGGGACTGGGTACTAGGTGGTAGGCCTCTTATTGCAACAGTCCGGCTAGGTGGGTACCACCGCAGTGTCAGATATCCTGCCGCCAAGCACTAGTGTACGTACACTACACTGTGTGCCGGTGTGGAGGGCACTGTAGCTAGTCACATTACTGGCCATAAGGGACTGGGTACTAGGTGGTAGGCCTCTTATTGCAACTGTCCGGCTAGGTGGGTACCACCGCAGTGTCAGATATCCTGCCGCCAAGCACCAGTGTACGTACACCACACTGTGTGCCGGTGTGGAGGGCACTGTAGCTAGTCACATTACTGGCCATAAGGGACTGTGATGGCTTGAACAGACAAAATCATTGGTTTTTTTATTGAGTTCAACAGAAAACAAAAAGAACAAAGCAATTTACATACTGTATGTTATTGGGGACAATGTGTCGTGATTAAATTGTGTTTTCGACCACTTGGGAGTTCTTTGTCGAGATAGAAGTATAATTTCTACATTGTTTTACAAATCGGTAAAGCTTGTGGGATCTGACGTTCTTCACTTGTTGTCATTGTAATATTATGTATCTACCGGAACCGACGAGCATGTATGAAGAGACTGATGGATGTGGACGAAGCGAAAGAGGTATGTAAGTCTAGAGAGAACTGGCGCTCTATACTCTCTGCCTACCCCGTTAGGGACTCGGCGTGATGATATGTATGTACATTAATATTGAAAACATTTGATTGTAGGCTACCGAACTAAAGTGTATAAACGATTTTAATATAGGCCTTAATAGGATTTTAATATAATTATTTTAAGGTAGGCCTCTTATTGTCGAGGGACCGATGATTTATGTATGTATTAGGGACGAAACCTTAGGCACAAACTTCTGTAGCTCTGGCATTGTATATAATTCCACTTTGGGCATAAAATCAACTTCGTAGAATATTGTTTAGGTTTTATCGTGAAACTTTGGCTGTTACAACATTTTTTATCTGAGTTTTATAAGTTCCAATCCCGACTGTAATTGGGGACAAGCTACTCTGGCTCGTGTAAGGAACGGCTGCTCACGACTCAGATGGTTACTTGATCAAGTCCACCTGGTTAATCTACTGGTCTTATTTTTTTTTTTTTTTTGATTCGGTTCACCAACAGGTAAGAACACCTTAATATTAACAGAATATGCCATGATAAAAATACATAAGTGTCCACCCAATTACAGGTAAACACAACTACAAGAATTAACTAAAAAAACTTAAAGACTAACAAGCTAGGAACATATAAAAAAACTAGCTGTCCCACTCAGCTTCGGCCTGGTGAAAAAGTAAAATTTCCTGAAACACGATCGCAGCGCCACCTGTCGGGTCCAATTGTGATGTAAGCCATCCTATCTTTCAAGTTGGATCAAACTGAACACGGTGTGCAAATTTGATTGAAATCGGTTAAGTAGTTTGGGAGCCGTGGTGGCCGAGTGGTTCGAGCAGTTGCCTGCGACGCAAAGGTCGCAAGTTCGAATCCCGACTGTACCAATGAGTTTTTCTGAACTTAAGTACAGTGATTAGTCACACCACGTGCTTAACGGTGAAGGAAAACATCGAGAGGAAACCTGCATACGTCTGAGAAGAAATTCAAAGTATAGTCGTGCTTGAGTAACGGCGATGGACTCGCCATCTGTCACGTTGGCACCTAATATACCTCTGGCGGAAAGTGGGTGTGTGGGTATTACCTATACACCTCTGCCTAGCTCTTCGGGGGACCCTTGTGGGAAGGCGTGAGGATATGAAGTCCAAGGATAACCCACAGTTACCATTTTTATCTATTACATATTTTTAATACCTACTTTGCAATATTTATCTTATTCGTTGTAAACTTTGTAATTTTTTATTCTTAGTTTTTAATTTTAAGATGTGCACGTGTTAGCTTTTAGCTGTAAGTTTTATTTTTGTTTATTTTATTGGCTGTAATAAATAAATAAAGAAAAAATTTTATTAAAATCAATTGCACCCACGCGAAGCCGGGGCGTGTCGCTAGTCTTACTAATATTATAAACGTGAAAGTTTGTGAGTTTGGATGTTTGCGGTTCCATCACGGCAAAACGGCTGAACCGATTTGGCTGAAAGTTGAAATCGTGATGGCATATACCCAGGAATAGGCCAAAGGCTATTTTTTTTATCTTGAAAATTCGAAGTTCTAATATTATAAAGTATGATGCTCTTTCACGGCATAGCGGCTGAACCGATTCTAGCAGGAAAATACATAAGCTACTTTTTCGAACTCCACGCGGGCGAAGCCGCGGGCATAAGCTAGTAGATAATGAAACGTTAATTTATTTTGCTCGAACCCTTTTGCCTTGAAAAAACCTTTTTTTAATATACAACCGTATTCTAAAAAAGTAAGATACGGCCCTTAGAACAATACTACCAACCTAACGGACGAGAAAAGATTGGAACAGATGGGGCAACATTAAAAAAATAATAGACATACGAAAGAAATACAATGATAGGAGTGCAAACATTGTTTTGGGATGGGTCAATGCATGAGATCATAGTCACATTAAAATTTGTAGTGTCGCGAAGCTTTAACTATTTTTTATATATATATCCTCACGCCTTCCCACAAGGGTCCCCGAAGGGGTAGGCAGAGGTTTATAGGTAATAGCCCACACACCCACTTTCTGCCAGAGGTATATTAGGTGCCAACGTGACAGATGGCGAGTCCATCGCCGTTACTCCAGCACGACAATACATACGCCTTTGAATTTCTTCTCAGACGTATGCAGGTTTCCTCTCGATGTTTTCCTTCACCGTAAAGCTCGTGGTGTGACTAATCACTGTATTTAAGTTCAGAAAAACTCATTGGTACAGTCGAGATTCGAGCTTGCGACCTTTGCGTCGCAGGCAACTGCTTGAACCACTCGGCCACCAGGGCTTACACAATTTAATATATAATATAGCACTATGATATAAAAGTTATATATATTATAGTTAGTTTCAACTGTTCTTTGTGAATATTGTTAATTGTTGTTATTGTAAATAAATTCGCTGTAAAAAAAAAATCATAACTATTTTTTAATTGTCTATTTTAGCGTGAGTTCAGGGAACTTTTGCTACTTAACTGGTCAATGGCAAGACCTAGGCCTCCAGCCAGGTACTTCAATGTGCTAAGCAAACACAGCTAAGGGCACCCCCTGTGGGGTACGGACCTCGGCTTAGAGCGTTGCTGGATTGGATCGGTCTAGTTTAGGGTCAGTTGGCTTTGTGTGAGATGTCCACAATATTATTGTATATTAACATCTATATAAGTGTGTATATCAGTCGCCGATGCCTATAGTACAGGCTCTGCCTAGTTTAGGGTCAGTTGGCTTTGTGTGAGATGTCCACAATATTATTGTATATTAACATCTATATAAGTGTGTATATCAGTCGCCGATGCCTATAGTACAGGCTCTGCCTAGTTTAGGGCCAGTTGGCTTTGTGAGAGATGTCCACAATATTATTGTATATTAACATCTATATAAGTGTGTATATCAGTCGCCGATGCCTATAGTACAGGCTCTGCCTAGTTTAGGGTCAGTTGGCTTTGTGTGAGATGTCCATAATATTATTGTATATTAACATCTATATAAGTGTGTATATCAGTCGCCGATGCCTATAGTACAGGCTCTGCCTAGTTTAGGGTCAGTTGGCTTTGTGTGAGATGTCCACAATATTATTATCGCCGTTCGCTTGTGATTTGTACCAAGACCAAAGGAAGGTTTAGCGAAAACTCTTGGAAACGGAGGAAAATAATTGAAATTAGACAACATTCAGAGCTCAAAGGGACGGCTTTCAATAACACACACTGATTTATAATTTAGCTACTGACCAACCCGCAGTGCAGTTCTGCTAACCCCACTCACCGCAGGAACACTACACTGCGACCTTCTGTAAGGGTTTGTGTCAGTTTTTTTTTATCATTATTATACCTTGCTATAACCTTGACGAAAAAAATTGTGTGTGTCCGCTCCGACGCACGACTGGAGTTTACTCCTTAAGTACGATTGTCTAAACATACGCAAAAAGAGTTTATCCAACTGAAAATAAGATTTATACCATATGAAAGGGTAAATTAACAAATTAATGAAAATAATATACATATATAAATATATATACATATATAAATATATATTTATTTATTTTATATACATTTATTATAACTAATCGGCGAAATATTTTACATTAAACTTTTCACAATAGTCAATTTCAGATGTGCACAAATATTTCATTAGGAATGTTAATAAATAGGTAGTAAAACTATCGTAAAAATCGGATTATCGATATCGATACTTTATTGACTACACCCTCGCACTGGTTGAGTAGCGCGAAACTGATGCAATTTTCTAGAAGGTTCTTTAACTATTATTACAGATAAAATTCGATCTTATTGCCCTTACATAAGATTGATTTTTGTATTGTACAATTAAAAAAAATTTGGACATAAAACAAAATTAACGTAATAAAATAAAATTTAATTAAATAACTCTTCCCGATGATAGGAAATGCCACTATTAGCTAGATTTTTGTCCGGCTAGCATTCCTGCACTCAAGAATGGAGCAATACGGCATATCTGCACTTTTTTTTCAAACTTATTGAAAGCGGATTGTACAACTGTCACACACAAGCGGTGGCGGCGTACTGAGCGCGGTTGAGCACTGCAGTGCTTATCGTTGGCATGCGTGCCACGCCTACTTTAGGATTCTATGTTTTCTTTGTTCTGTGCTCACAACCAAATTAGAAAGTTGCGCACCATAGGTGCGCACCAAAAACGTAACGAGGTCATTCATCAGTAGATTTTACCTCTGATATTTTTCTCATACCGGGCGCCTTATATATGAAAATCGTATCTTAAGGAGTAAACTCCAAAAAAAATTTTGGCTTCCCCTTATCTTTAAGGGAAAGTATGCAGTTTGAATACAACATATAATTACGCCCAGTCGCTCACTCTAAGCGAAGAGAGTAGATGGCCAGTTCTCTCCAGACTTACAGACCTCTACATTTAAATAATATAATAATAATATAAATAATAATAATAATAAATATAAATAATAATAATAATAAATATAAATAATAAATATACCTCTGGCGGAAAGTGGGTGTGTGGGTATTACCTATACACCTCTGCCTACCCCTTCGGGGACCCTTGTGGGAAGGCGTGAGGATACATTTAAATAAACCGTTCGATATAAAATTGGATTTAAAATTTAGAATTACAATCGTTGAACGACCAATCAGAAGATTGTATTCGCATCGATTGAGCTATTTCCGCTCCAATTTCAAAATAGGAACTTTTAACCGTTACAATAATACTTAAGGGGGAGTTGGCTTACCTTAATTGCGTATTTTTCTTCTAACGTTCCTTATATCCGATGTTGTACATACAGTGGTGTATCAGGATCCTAGCATGTGGCAAACTGTGGTCTCTGCCTCCCCCCATGGGGTACAGGCGTGAGCGAATACGTGTACACACATTGCATTTCAATTATTTCTAGAAGGGTACTTATTTCAATAAAAATATCCGTTATTGAACCCTTAAAGGGAACAGGGGTTTATCTTCAATATGCAGAAGGATCTTGGGATTTGCTTATAAATCTGTGAATTGAATGCTCCCATAAGGGTTTCAAAAGAAATTGACTCTTACCTACAACGATTTAGAAGTGAAATTTGCCTTCATCGTATTTATTTTCGTATCGGAAGTGGATAGGATTGAGGATTGTAAATAAACAAATATTCAAAGCTCAGTCTTTAAAGATCTATTTCCATATTGTTGAAAGAATGAGAACAAGACGTATGTTATTTTGAAAGCGCGAATTTCAGTAACTAAATAAAATTGGAAGAAAATAGAAAAGGAAAAGCTAGTCACATTACTGGCCATAAGGGACTGGGTACTAGGTGGTAGGCCTCTTATTGCAACAGTCCGGCTAGGTGGGTACCACCGCAGTGTCAGATATCCTGCCGCCAAGCACTAGTGTACGTACACTACACTGTGTGCCGGTGTGGAGGGCACTGTAGCTAGTCACATTACTGGCCATAAGGGACTGGGTACTAGGTGGTAGGCCTCTTATTGCAACAGTCCGGCTAGGTGGGTACCACCGCAGTGTCAGATATCCTGCCGCCAAGCACTAGTGTACGTACACTACACTGTGTGCCGGTGTGGAGGGCACTGTAGCTAGTCACATTACTGGCCATAAGGGACTGGGTACTAGGTGGTAGGCCTCTTATTGCAACAGTCCGGCTAGGTGGGTACCACCGCAGTGTCAGATATCCTGCCGCCAAGCACTAGTGTACGTACACTACACTGTGTGCCGGTGTGGAGGGCACTGTAGCTAGTCACATTACTGGCCATAAGGGACTGGGTACTAGGTGGTAGGCCTCTTATTGCAACAGTCCGGCTAGGTGGGTACCACCGCAGTGTCAGATATCCTGCCGCCAAGCACTAGTGTACGTACACTACACTGTGTGCCGGTGTGGAGGGCACTGTAGCTAGTCACATTACTGGCCATAAGGGACTGGGTACTAGGTGGTAGGTCTCTTATTGCAACAGTCCGGCTAGGTGGGTACCACCGCAGTGTCAGATATCCTGCCGCCAAGCACTAGTGTACGTACACTACACTGTGTGCCGGTGTGGAGGGCACTGTAGCTAGTCACATTACTGGCCATAAGGGACTGGGTACTAGGTGGTAGGCCTCTTATTGCAACAGTCCGGCTAGGTGGGTACCACCGCAGTGTCAGATATCCTGCCGCCAAGCACTAGTGTACGTACACTACACTGTGTGCCGGTGTGGAGGGCACTGTAGCTAGTCACATTACTGGCCATAAGGGACTGGGTACTAGGTGGTAGGCCTCTTATTGCAACAGTCCGGCTAGGTGGGTACCACCGCAGTGTCAGATATCCTGCCGCCAAGCACTAGTGTACGTACACTACACTGTGTGCCGGTGTGGAGGGCACTGTAGCTAGTCACATTACTGGCCATAAGGGACTGGGTACTAGGTGGTAGGCCTCTTATTGCAACAGTCCGGCTAGGTGGGTACCACCGCAGTGTCAGATATCCTGCCGCCAAGCACTAGTGTACGTACACTACACTGTGTGCCGGTGTGGAGGGCACTGTAGCTAGTCACATTACTGGCCATAAGGGACTGGGTACTAGGTGGTAGGCCTCTTATTGCAACAGTCCGGCTAGGTGGGTACCACCGCAGTGTCAGATATCCTGCCGCCAAGCACTAGTGTACGTACACTACACTGTGTGCCGGTGTGGAGGGCACTGTAGCTAGTCACATTACTGGCCATAAGGGACTGGGTACTAGGTGGTAGGCCTCTTATTGCAACAGTCCGGCTAGGTGGGTACCACCGCAGTGTCAGATATCCTGCCGCCAAGCACTAGTGTACGTACACTACACTGTGTGCCGGTGTGGAGGGCACTGTAGCTAGTCACATTACTGGCCATAAGGGACTGGGTACTAGGTGGTAGGCCTCTTATTGCAACAGTCCGGCTAGGTGGGTACCACCGCAGTATCAGATATCCTGCCGCCAAGCACTAGTGTACGTACACTACACTGTGTGCCGGTGTGGAGGGCACTGTAGCTAGTCACATTACTGGCCATAAGGGACTGGGTACTAGGTGGTAGGCCTCTTATTGCAACAGTCCGGCTAGGTGGGTACCACCGTAGTGTCAGATATCCTGCCGCCAAGCACTAGTGTACGTACACTACACTGTGTGCCGGTGTGGAGGGCACTGTAGCTAGTCACATTACTGGCCATAAGGGACTGGGTACTAGGTGGTAGGCCTCTTATTGCAACAGTCCGGCTAGGTGGGTAACACCGCAGTGTCAGACATCCTGCCGCCAAGCACTAGTGTACGTACACTACACTGTGTGCCGGTGGGGAGGGTCGGTGTGTGGTCCAGTACCCTTTCTTTTGGTGATTTGTATGTAAAAGCCAGTCCACACTGTAGCTAAAGGAGAGTAAGGTCGTTTGAATACTCAACCAAGTGGAATTGCCCTTAGTAATAATGTCAGGTGGTTCAAGTAAAAATCCATAATAATATTTTCCCTTCTATATATGAATATATGTGCAAATAATGGACTGGCGCTCTACTCTCTCTGCCAAGCGTGAGGGACTCGGCGTAATGATATGTATGTAGGTCTGTAAGTGTAGAGAGGACTGGCGCTCTACTCTCTCTGCCTAGCGTGAGGGGCTCGGCGTGATGATATGTATGTAGGTCTGTAAGTCTAGAGAGGACTGGCGCTCTACTCTCTCTGCCTAGCGTGAGGGACTCGGCGTGATGATATGTATGTAGGTCTGTAAGTGTAGAGAGGACTGGCGCTCTACTCTCTCTGCCTAGCGTGAGGGGCTCGGCGTGATGATATGTATGTAGGTCTGTAAGTGTAGAGAGGACTGGCGCTCTACTCTCTCTGCCTAGCGTGAGGGACTCGGCGTGATGATATGTATGTAGGTCTGTAAGTGTAGAGAGGACTGGCGCTCTACTCTCTCTGCCTAGCGTGAGGGACTCGGCGTGATGATATGTATGTAGGTCTGTAAGTGTAGAGAGGACTGGCGCTCTACTCTCTCTGCCTAGCGTGAGGGACTCGGCGTGATGATATGTATGTAGGTCTGTAAGTGTAGAGAGGACTGGCGCTCTACTCTCTCTGCCTAGCGTGAGGGACTCGGCGTGATGATATGTATGTAGGTCTGTAAGTGTAGAGAGGACTGGCGCTCTACTCTCTCTGCCTAGCGTGAGGGACTCGGCGTGATGATATGTATGTAGGTCTGTAAGTGTAGAGAGGACTGGCGCTCTACTCTCTCTGCCTAGCGTGAGGGACTCGGCGTGATGATATGTATGTAGGTCTGTAAGTGTAGAGAGGACTGGCGCTCTACTCTCTCTGCCTAGCGTGAGGGACTCGGCGTGATGATATGTATGTAGGTCTGTAAGTCTAGAGAGGACTGGCGCTCTACTCTCTCTGCCTAGCGTGAGGGACTCGGCGTGATGATATGTATGTAGGTCTGTAAGTGTAGAGAGGACTGGCGCTCTACTCTCTCTGCCTAGCGTGAGGGACTCGGCGTGATGATATGTATGTAGGTCTGTAAGTCTAGAGAGGACTGGCGCTCTACTCTCTCTGCCTAGCGTGAGGGGCTCGGCGTGATGATATGTATGTAGGTCTGTAAGTATAGAGAGGACTGGCGCTCTACTCTCTCTGCCTAGCGTGATGACGTACATAATCGCTGCCTCTTCTATCCGCCCGCCTCGGCTTGTGCTCTACAGGGTCTGTCGCAACGGATCGGTTAACGAACCGCGCACGTTTGATACTATAATTTACATACACATACAGGGTGGTCCCAGCTCACAAAGGGTTTATTTTTTAACTCGCCAAGCGATATTTGCGTTGCGTTATGTTATTTGTTACATTTGGTTGTTAGCAAAGTCAATAATATGGAAGTTTACCTCGCATTGCTAATTGTTGAGTTTACCACGAGGGACCGGGCACAATTTGTCTTGTCCAAAGTTAAATAAGACTATTTCAAATTTAGCGGTTTCGTTCATACATATCATCACGCCGAGACCCTAACGGGGTAGGCAGAAATTAGAGTGTCAGTTCTCTCAAGACTTACATACCTCTTTCGCTTCGTCAACATACATGCTCGCCGGTTTCGAGTACTCTTGACGTTCCCGTCCTTGAGCATCAAATCGATTTGATCCAGGTATTTGGAACGTGGTCTTCCTCTGCCTCTTCTTGCATTGCATTTTTGCTTTGTATATCTGTTTAGTCAAACTTTCTTCACTCATCCGATTCGATCTAAGATCGTTACTCGGCACATTTGTCGAAGAGATCGCATCTCGACTGCATTCAAGCTATTTCCATACTTCCTCTGACATACCCAGGATTCGCTGCCATACAATAAGGTAGGTACAAATATCGCGTTGTGGACAGCAACTCGAGCATTCTTGCTCAGACTTTCACTGCCCATTAACGCCAACATGACCCCATTCACGTTATTTCCGGCAGTTATAGTTTTTCTGAACTTAAGTACAATGACTAACACCACGAGCTGTAAGGTGAAGGAAAACTTCGAGAGGAAACTGGCATACGTCTGAAAAGACATTCAAAGGCGTAGACAGTCAAAGTCGTGCTTTGGCACGTTGGCGCCTAAAATATATCTCTAGCGGAAAGTGGATGACTGTGTGGGTGGGACTCCTGTGGGAAGGCGTGAGGATATATTATTTTTATTATTAATATGTATAATAATATACCTAATATACCTCTGGAGGAAAGTGGGTGTGTGGGTATTACCTATACACCTCTGCCTAGCCCTTCGGGGACCCTTGTGGGAAGGCGTGAGGATAGTAATATACGTTGTATAATTTAAAACACCTAAGCGAACAGACAGCCGAAGCGACTTAATTTTATACTATGTAAAGACAGAGTACCCTAAACCGAAGAGCATGTATGAAGAGAATAATGAAAGTGGACGAAGCGAAACAAGTATGTAAGGATCGTAGCAAGTGGAAAGAAGTGGTCTGCCTACCCCAACGGGAAAGAGGCGTGATTATATATGTGCAGATAAAAAAAAATCCATTTAAAACATTCTGTATACGTAAAATTTTGACCAAAATGGCGAGGGAGCCGAGCGCACACAACTATAAGCTACCAGACTAGACAATAAGGTTGAAAATCCAACGGATAGTCCCTCGCTTACGGCACTATTTGATAACGTTTTTACACGCTTTATATTAGCTTCACCTGTATGTATGTATGTATGTATGTATGTAACCGACTTCTTTGAGCTCAATTTTGACCCACTTTAAACGGCCAGATTTCGTTCAAACTTTGTAGACTTATCGAGGACCGATGACAATACACTAATAACTAAAAAGTAGAAAACAAATAATAGTTTAAAAAAACTAAAAAACACGCTTTTTATAGAAAACCGAACTAAAAAATAGAAAATAAATTTCGATAATATCTTAAAAAGCGTGGGGTGCTTTTTAAGATATTACCGAAATGATAATCACTCTACTAATATCTGTCAATAAAATATTTATAACTATTGACACCATGCACCCCACGCTTTTTAAGATATTATCGAAATTTATTTTCTATTTTTTAGTTCGGTTTTCTATAAAAAGCGTGTTTTTTAGTTTTTTTTAACTACTATTTATTTAGTTAGTATGTATATAGAGGCTATATTCGCAAGTCAGGCGCTTTGATCGCCAAAGTTATTTAGCGAAATCCAACCTTCATCGCCTGTATGTAAAATGCAATTTCGGATATATGTTGAAGTTGTATTATTGCAGATCTAAATTTGTATGGGACATCGAACCGCGATACTAATTTTTTTATTCCATTTAACTATATGACCTATTCACGAGTACTCTGAGTGAATTCAACAGGGTACATACATACATACATATCATCACGCCAAGTCCCTAACGGGGTAGGCAGAGAGTATAGAGCGCCAGTTCTCTCTAGACTTACATACCTCTTTCGCTTCGTCCACATTCATCAGTCTCTTCATACATGCTCGTCGGTTTCGAGTACTCTTAACGTTCCCGTCCTTGAGAGTCCGATCGATTTGATCCAGGTAGTTGGAACGTGGCCTTCCTCTGCCTCTTCTTGCACACACTTTTGCTTTGTATATCTGTTTCGTCAATCTTCAATCTTAACAGGGTAGCTCTGTTTATTATCCTTACTAATATTATAAATGTGAATGTAAGTTTGTTTGTTACGCTTTCACGTAAAAACTACTTAACCGATCATAATGAAACTTTGTACACATATTCTTGGAGGTATTAGAAGTAACATAGGATAATTTATATCCCGAAAGAGTCAAAGCTCTAATATGATAAACGCAAAAATATGTTTTTTGCTCTTTCAAGTCATAGCGGCTGAACCGATTCTAGCAGGAAAATATATAAGCTACTTTTTGGAACTCCACGCGGGTAAAGCCGCGGGCATAAGCTTGTATGCTATAAATTAAATTAAAATACCTTATCTTAATATCGTATCTAATACCTTTAAACGAGCAATTCTTGTATATAGGTATGTATATATATAATCTGAATCTCGGAAACGGCTGCAACGATTTTTATGAAATTTGGCAGGGGGGGATTTCGGGGGCGATAAATCGATCTAGCTAGGTTTTATTTTTAGAAAACGTCGTTTTATTCGTGTTTTTAGGCAATGAAAAACTGCAACAAGTTCATTAGAATACGAATTTCGCCACTGCTTTACCGACACAGCAACAATAAAGCGTTGCTAAGCAACAAACTTTAAGCCAATGAGTTTTTGGTTTGACGTTATCGTAGACGTATTATATATAAAATCAATTGTTTACTTACATGACAAAATGCCTAAAAGAAGAAGAAGACTCATCTCAAGAACACCTTCAAGAAAATAGTGATCGACAAACAAGACTCATGCTTTCCGCTCGTCCCACACGTAGTGCTAAAGTCTTGCAAAACTTGACTAACATTATACGAGCAGAAAGGTCTTATGATTTAGATGTTTCACGAGGGCTTCTTTGTGGCCGCTGAATATGACCAACAACGGGAACGACGTCTACAAGATTTGCGGCAGAGAGTAGCACAACGTGTAGCTACTGAACATTACGAACAACGGGAGCGATGTCTGCAAGATTTGCGGCAGCGAGCAGCACCACGTATAGCTACTGAACATTACGAACAACGGGAACGATGTCTACAAGATTTGCGGCAGCGAGCAGCACGACGTCTAGGCACTGAACATTACGAACAACGGGAACGATGTCTGCAAGATTTGCGGCAGCGAGCAGCACCACGTATAGCTACTGAACATTACGAACAACGGGAACGATGTCTACAAGATTTGCGGCAGCGAGCAGCACGACGTCTAGGCACTGAACATTACGAACAACGGGAACGATGTCTACAATATTTGCGGCCGTGAGCAGCACAACGTATAGCTACTGAAAATGACGAACAACGGGAACGACGTCTACAAGATTTGCGGCAGAGAGTAGCACAACGTGTAGCTACTGAACATTACGAACAACGGGAGCGATGTCTGCAAGATTTGCGGCAGCGAGCAGCACCACGTATAGCTACTGAACATTACGAACAACGGGAACGATGTCTACAAGATTTGCGGCAGCGAGCAGCACGACGTCTAGGCACTGAACATTACGAACAACGGGAGCGATGTCTGCAAGATTTGCGGCAGCGAGCAGCACCACGTATAGCTACTGAACATTACGAACAACGGGAACGATGTCTACAAGATTTGCGGCAGCGAGCAGCACGACGTCTAGGCACTGAACATTACGAACAACGGGAACGATGTCTACAATATTTGCGGCCGTGAGCAGCACAACGTATAGCTACTGAAAATGACGAACAACGGGAACGACGTCTACAAGATTTGCGGCAGAGAGTAGCACAACGTGTAGCTACTGAACATTACGAACAACGGGAGCGATGTCTGCAAGATTTGCGGCAGCGAGCAGCACCACGTATAGCTACTGAACATTACGAACAACGGGAACGATGTCTACAAGATTTGCGGCAGCGAGCAGCACGACGTCTAGGCACTGAACATTACGAACAACGGGAGCGATGTCTGCAAGATTTGCGGCAGCGAGCAGCACCACGTATAGCTACTGAACATTACGAACAACGGGAACGATGTCTACAAGATTTGCGGCAGCGAGCAGCACGACGTCTAGGCACTGAACATTACGAACAACGGGAACGATGTCTACAATATTTGCGGCCGTGAGCAGCACAACGTATAGCTACTGAAAATGACGAACAACGGGAACGACGTCTACAAGATTTGCGGCAGCGAGCAGCACAACGTGTAGCTACTGAAAATAACGGACAACGAGAACGACGTCTGTAAGATTTCCGGCAGCGTGTAACACAACGTGTAGCTACTGAAAATGACGAACAACAGGAGCAATGTCTACAAGATTTGCGGCAGCGTGCGGCACAACGTGTAGCTACTGAAAATGTTGAACAACAGGAGCGATGTCCAGAAGATTTGCGGCAGCGTGCGGCACAACGTGTAGCTACTGAAAATTTTGAACAACAGGAGCGATGTCCCCAAGATTTGCGGCAGCGTGCGGCACAACGTGTAGCTACTACTAATGACGAACAACGGAATCGACGTCTACAAGATTTGTGGCAGAGTGGCACAACGTGTGTTTGCGTTAATAAAGGTCCCAATCATATTTTTTCTCATACATCTACCATGCGAAGATAGTGGTCCGTTACAGTTTTGCAAACCACATCTAAATCGGATAAGCCGTTTCTGAGGTAAGCGTGCACAAACGCACAGACAAACAGACAAAAATTCTAACAATCAGTGTTTTGGGTGCTGTTTGCGTTGATAAAGCTCCCAATCATATTTTTTTCTCATACATCTTCCAAGTACAGACAGCAATCCGTTACATTTTTATTATATGTTTATTTATTAAAATTTTAGTTAAATTTATTTTATTTTGGCATATCTATTAACAAGATATGCCTATTCTTAACCGATTAACTCGTGATTTTTTATTTAAATAACAAGTTTATATTTTTTCATTATTATATTGGTAACATTAAAAAATATTATTCATATTTCATAAGTCTGTAATTCGTACGAAATAATATTTTTATATTATATTTACCGAGCTAAGCTCGGTCATCCAGGTACTTTATATATTATATGTACACGGCTGCACTAACGCATTAGGATACATTTCCTGTTATGTTAGTTTTAAGTTGATAAAGAAATAATAAAAAAAAAACCCCACCAAGTTTAGCCAAATGTCACTGCTAGTGTAGTGTTGTGTTCCTGCGGTGAGTGAGGTTGGCAGAACTGCACGAGGAATGGCAAGCAGCTGGAGAGAGATGGAGCACAACAAACTGGGGCAGTACCTCCACCTTACAGAAGGTCGCAGTCAAATGTCACTGCTAGTGTAGTGTTGTGTTCCTGCGGTGAGTGAGGTTGGCAGAACTGCACGAGGAATGGCAAGCAGCTGGAGAGAGATGGAGCACAACAAACTGGGGCAGTACCTCCACCTTACAGAAGGTCGCAGTCAAATGTCACTGCTAGTGTAGTGTTGTGTTCCTGCGGTGAGTGAGGTTGGCAGAACTGCACGAGGAATGGCAAGCAGCTGGAGAGAGATGGAGCACAACAAACTGGGGCAGTACCTCCACCTTACAGAAGGTCGCAGCCAAATGTCACTGCTAGTGGAGTGTTGTGTTCCTGCGGTGAGTGAGGTTGGCAGAACTGCACGAGGAATGGCAAGCAGCTGGAGAGAGATGGAGCACAACAAACTGGGGCAGTACCTCCACCTTACAGAAGGTCGCAGTCAAATGTCACTGCTAGTGTAGTGTTGTGTTCCTGCGGTGAGTGAGGTTGGCAGAACTACACGAGGAATGGCAAGCAGCTGGAGAGAGATGGAGCACAACAAACTGGGGCAGTACCTCCACCTTCTCCCTTAAGCTGGCACAGATCCATGTAGGCATCACGCAGATGCTTAAGACCTTCTAGCCTTATAAGATAACCAACGTTTGGGCAAATACTGTAGGCGTGGAGGTGTCGGTCGGGTAAAACCCAAACTCACAATAACGACCTGGTTTTAACCACCCTGCCCCCACCCCTAGGGACCGCCCGCGTCGTAAATTACCCTAATTATAACTGACCTGTATAAAGGGCCATATGACATGGACACGCATTTAATACTGTAATAAAATATCGTTATTGTTGGTAAGAATATAATACATGTCATGTCATCACGCCGAGCCCCTCACGCTAGGCAGAGAGAGTAGAGCGCCAGTCCTCACTAGACTTACAGACCTACATACATATCATCACGCCGAGTCCCTCACGCTAGGCAGAGAGAGTAGAGCGCCCGTCCTCTCTAGACTTACAGACCTACATACATATCATCACGCCGAGTCCCTCACGCTAGGCAGAGAGAGTAGAGCGCCCGTCCTCTCTAGACTTACAGACCTACATACATATCATCACGCCGAGTCCCTCACGCTAGGCAGAGAGAGTAGAGCGCCCGTCCTCTCTAGACTTACAGACCTACATACATATCATCACGCCGAGTCCCTCACGCTAGGCAGAGAGAGTAGAGCGCCCGTCCTCTCTAGACTTACAGACCTACATACATATCATCACGCCGAGCCCCTCACGCTAGGCAGAGAGAGTAGAGCGCCAGTCCTCACTAGACTTACAGACCTACATACATATCATCACGCCGAGTCCCTCACGCTAGGCAGAGAGAGTAGAGCGCCCGTCCTCTCTAGACTTACAGACCTACATACATATCATCACGCCGAGCCCCTCACGCTAGGCAGAGAGAGTAGAGCGCCAGTCCTCACTAGACTTACAGACCTACATACATATCATCACGCCGAGCCCCTCACGCTAGGCAGAGAGAGTAGAGCGCCAGTCCTCACTAGACTTACAGACCTACATACATATCATCACGCCGAGCCCCTCACGCTAGGCAGAGAGAGTAGAGCGACACTGTCCTCTCTAGACTTACAGACCTACATACATATCATCACGCCGAGTCCCTCACGCTAGGCAGAGAGAGTAGAGCGCCCGTCCTCTCTAGACTTACAGACCTACATACATATCATCACGCCGAGTCCCTCACGCTAGGCAGAGAGAGTAGAGCGCCCGTCCTCTCTAGACTTACAGACCTACATACATATCATCACGCCGAGTCCCTCACGCTAGGCAGAGAGAGTAGAGCGTCAGTCCTCTCTAGACTTACAGACCTACATACATATCATCACGCCGAGTCCCTCACGCTAGGCAGAGAGAGTAGAGCGCCCGTCCTCTCTAGACTTACAGACCTACATACATATCATCACGCCGAGTCCCTCACGCTAGGCAGAGAGAGTAGAGCGCCCGTCCTCTCTAGACTTACAGACCTACATACATATCATCACGCCGAGTCCCTCACGCTAGGCAGAGAGAGTAGAGCGCCCGTCCTCTCTAGACTTACAGACCTACATACATATCATCACGCCGAGTCCCTCACGCTAGGCAGAGAGAGTAGAGCGCCCGTCCTCTCTAGACTTACAGACCTACATTCATATCATCACGCCGAGTCCCTCACGCTAGGCAGAGAGAGTAGAGCGCCAGTCCTCTCTAGACTTACAGACCTACATTCATATCATCACGCCGAGTCCCTCACGCTAGGCAGAGAGAGTAGAGCGCCAGTCCTCTCTAGACTTACAGACCTACATACATATCATCACGCCGAGCCCCTCACGCTAGGCAGAGAGAGTAGAGCGCCAGTCCTCTCTAGACTTACAGACCTACATAAAAATCATTACGCCGAGTCCCTCACGCTACGCAGAGGGAGTCGAGCGCCAGTCCTCTCTAGACTTACAGACCTACATACATATCATCACGCCGAGTCCCTCACGCTAGGCAGAGAGAGTAGAGCGCCAGTCCTCTCTAGAGTTACAGACCTACATACATATCATCACGCCCATACTCATGACGTGTTCATATGGTATAAATATATCCTGCTAACGTTGCAATGTTAAGTAGAGCGTATTTACAAGCCCTGTTGGGTTTACTGGCTCAGTTTATTTATATACAAGCTTTTATCAGTGATTTTGTGTGCCGTTATGAGATTTTTTAAAACAGTAGTTCAAGTTTTCGGGGAGTTCCCATACATACACATACACTCACGCCATCTCTCAATGGATAGGCAGAAAATAGAGCAACAGTCTTCTTTGGACTGACTGTCGTCTTGGAGATACAGAAACGATGAGTGAAGAAAGATTGACGGAACAGATATAAAGTGTGTGCAAGAAGAGGCAGAAGAAGACACTCAAGGACGGGAACGTCAAGAGTGCTCGAAACCGGCGACTATGTATGAAGAGACTGATGAATGTGGACGAAGCGAAAGAGGTATGTAAGTCTAGAGAGGACTGGCGCTCTACTCTCTTTGCCTAGCGTGAGGGACTCGGCGTGATGATATGTATGTAGGTCTGTAAGTCTAGAGAGGACTGGCACTCTACTCTCTCTGCCTAGCGTGAGGGACTCGGCGTGATGATATGTATGTAGGTCTGTAAGTCTAGAGAGGACTGGCGCTCTACTCTCTCTGCCTAGCGTGAGTGTCTCTGCGTGATGATATGTATGTAGGTGTGTAAGTCTAGAGAGGACTGGCGCTCTACTCTCTCTGCCTGGCGTGAGGGACTCGGCGTGATGGTATGTATGTAGGTGTGTAAGTCTAGAGAGGACTGGCGCTCTACTCTCTCTGCCTGGCGTGAGGGACTCGGCGTGATGATATGTATGTAGGTGTGTAAGTCTAGAGAGGACTGGCGCTCTACTCTCTCTGCCTAGCGTGAGGGACTCGGCGTGATGGTATGTATGTAGGTCTGTAAGTCTAGAGAGGACTGGCGCTCTACTCTCTCTGCCTAGCGTGAGGGACTCGGCGTGATGGTATGTATGTAGGTCTGTAAGTCTAGAGAGGACTGGCGCTCTACTCTCTCTGCCTAGCGTGAGGGACTCGGCGTGATGATATGTATGTAGGTCTGTAAGTCTAGAGAGGACTGGCGCTCAACTCTCTCTGCCTAGCGTGAGGGACTCGGCGTGATGATATGTATGTAGGTGTGTAAGTCTAGAGAGGACTGGCGCTCTACTCTCTCTGCCTAGCGTGAGGGACTCGGCGTGATGGTATGTATGCGCCAAATATATAACAGAAAAACGAGACATAAACGATTTTAAGTATAGGTGAGTCGCTGTTTTGACATTAATGTCTTACAATGACGTAGGATCTGCGAGTATAATGGTCCATAAACATTTTATGTATACCTGTCTTGTTTGTGGCGGACACGAGCAACAACCTTTCAAGAAAAATTACCGGTAATTGCGGAAAGAATCGTTTTTATCTATATAAATAACTAGCGGCCCGTCCCGGCTTCGCACGGCTGGACATTTTTTTTAAACATTTTCTCATACTTAATTTTTTCTTGCAATCAAAATAGCCTATATTAATCAGTGATAATGTAGCATTCAAATGGTGAATTTAAAATCGGTCAAGTCCTTTTGAGGCAATTCCTTACAAACATACTTTTACTTACATACACTCTTCCTCTTTATAATATTAGAATAGAAAATGAATCACTAAATGAGTTGCTTAGCGCAAAACTCCAGATCGGCTGAACCTATTTGGCTGATTTTTTGTTGTGTTTGATGAAGTCTGGGAAAGGTATGGACTTATGGACAGAAAAAACGTAAAAAATATGGGAACAAAGATAATAACGACAATTTTCTTTTCCCATACAAACCACTCTATCCCCAGCTGTTAAACATTGGCTGAGAAATAAATCATACTTAAAAAAAATGGTTGTAACGTTACAACAATTGTAACGGGACACCGAGTGTAACGGGACAATTAGTCATCCTTTTTCGTGCAGGTATGCAGCCGGCCTTCTACGATTTATTAGACGTTGTCAAAACAATTGGCGTCTATGTTGCAGAACAAATGTCGATATATATCTTCACGCCTTCCCCCAAGGGTCTCCGAAGGGTAGGCAAAGGTACGAACGTGACAGATGGCGAGTCCATCGCCGTTACTCAAGCACGACTATACATACGCCTTTGAATGTCTTCTCAGACGTATGCAGGTTTCCTCTCGATGTTTTCCTTCACCGTAAAGCTCGTGGTGTGCCTCACTGTAATTAAATGTAGAAAAACTCCTCAATCCAGTCGGGATTGGAACTCGCGCCGTTTGCGTGGCAGGCGGGTGCTGTGACCTCTCGGCCACGCCGCCTCCTCTTGTCCTGACGTATAAGTGGTATGGTATCGCAGTGCAGGGGCAACACAGGTTTCGTCTCGATGTTTCCCTTCACCTTAAAGCTCGTGATGTGACCAATCACTGTTCGGAGAAACTCAATGGTAGGTACAGTTGGGATTTGAAGGTGCAACGTTTGCTTTGCAGACTCATACCAGGCTACCAAGACTTTTTTAAATAACCATTTTAATTAATGCAATTCCGGTAATCAACTTTATTTACAACTAGTTGTGCTCGCGACTTCGTCCGCGCGGAAAAGTGATATTAAGCAGCTTTCTTTTTTTTTCTCAATAAAGTGTAAATTTTTTTTTCAATAAAGTGTAATTTTTTTACAAACTTAGAATGTAATATTAATTTATATGTATAATAATACTAAAAAATGACGTAACTTCCACACAAACTTTTATCCCTTATTGCTACCCCTTACAACCCTTATTCGCATTATAAAGTAGCCTATGTCCTTCCTCAAGCTCTAGGCTATCTCTGTACCAAATTTAATTTAAATCGGTTCAGTAGTTTAGGCGTGAAAAGGTAACAAACAGACAGAGTTACTTTCGCATTTATTATATTGGTAGGGATTAACAATATTTACAAAGAACGGTTGAAACTAACTACTTACAGATAAAGTATTTGTCCCAAATCGGTATCCCGAGGCAACGTGCCAAGAAGACTAGCAGCATTGCCACGCTGGATAGCAATGCTGATTCTCTGAGCGAGATATGTTCGAGCCTGTCACGAGAGGTCTCCACTAGACGGCGCGTGACCTCGAATTCCTAAAATTATCCGCCCTGATGTTCGCCAAGGTCGGGCTATCTGGCGTCTTTCTCTAAAACATTGACTCACCAAGCTTATTGTTGCCGTGCTGGTGGTGGTGAGGGTGCTGGTGATGAGGCAGCTGCTGCATCAGGGCAGGGTGGGGGAGCTGCATCAGCTTGCCTGGCTCCAGCTTCGTTGCTGCAGCCACGGGGATGGGTCCAGCGTTGGTCATCGTGGTCATGGTAGCAGCCGGCATCATCAGAGTAGACATCGCTAGCATTTTTAAAATTCCCAACTACCTTTTAGAAGTCTTTCAAAACCATAGCACTTTTATCTCACGCTTTTATTTCACGATGTATATATATATATATATGTTTGTATGTAAGTTATATATTCTTATTATTATACATTATTTTATAATCACATTGTTTTTTTTGTATCAATTTTGAGAGGTTGCTGTTTTTAACTAATCTAGATGGCGCCTGTAATATGTTAATTGATTGATCGGTTATTGATTGATAGGTTATTGATTGATAGGTTATTGATTGGTAGGTTATTGATTGATAGGTTATTGATTGATAGGTTATTCATTGATCGGTTATTAATTTATCGGTTATTGATATTATTTTAATCAATAATTGATTCTTATTGATTAAGGTGTACGCGCCATATTAATCGAGTAAAATTGTGACCTTTTTCGAAGCGAGGGTTAAGGGAGTTTAAAACCTTGATCAAATTGATCGAACACCCAAGGATGGGGAAGTCAAAAATACTCGAAACTGAGATTTTTTTATCCTCACGCCTTCCCACAAGGCTCCCTGAAGGTGAAGGCAGACTGTATAGGCAGTACCCACACACCCACTTTCCGCCAGAGATATATTTTAGGTGCCAACGTGACAGATGGCGAGTCCATCGCCGTTACTCAAGCACGACTACATATACGCCTGTGAATTACTTCCCAGACGTATGCAGGTTTCCTCTCGATGTTTCCCTTCACCGTAAAGCTCGTGGTGTGACTAATCACTGTACTAAAGTTCAGAAATACTTTTTGTAAATATTGTTACATACATACATACATATCATCACGCCAAGTCCCTAACGGGGTAGGCAGAGAATATAAGTAGAGCGCCAGATCTCTCTAGATATTGTTAATTGTTGTAATTGAAAAATACAATACGATTATTTACTGTTAACTACAATGTGTTTATTGATTAGTTAAAGAGCTCGTCGTAAGCCAACGGGTGGTATGGCCATCGGGTAGGCTCAGCGGGGTGCTGATGAAAGCTAGAACCTGTTACAGAAGTACTTGGTAGCGTTAGATTCCCAAACTGAGTAAATTAATAGAATATAATATCGAGAAGTTGCCAGTGACACAAAGATCGCAAGTTCGACTGTACCAATGAGTTTCTGAACTAAAGTACAGTGAATAATCACACCACGAGCTTTACGGTGAAGGAAAACATCGAGAGGAAACCTGCATACGTCTGAGAAGAAATTCAAAGGCGTATGTCTAGTCGTGCTTGAGTAACGGCGATGGACTTGCCATCTGTCACGTTGGCACCTACTATACCTCTGGCGGAAAGTGGGTGTGTGGGTATTACCTATACACCTCTGCCTACCCCTTCGGGGACCCTTGTGGGAAGGCGTGAGGATATTTATTTATTTATTTTTATAATATTAGTATTGATATCGAAACAAAATGGCTGGATGAAGAGGGATTATCTTTTCGAAGTGATAACTTCTGATGGGAGAGCAACGGCTTCTCTACGTAACGCCATGTACTCTCCAGGGAAAGCCTCGATCTTCGCATTCTCGTACCCCTAGACCACCACGGCTTTTTTGACGAAAAATTAAGTATAACTCAAATAATTGCGGTTCTGAATTATTTGTAAATGTTGTTACAAAGTAAAATAATTCACTTTTAATGTTTGCAGTGGAATTTGGATTGCGTGATGTTATTTTTTGTACGGTTAGCAAGAGAAATAGGCGTTAAATTAATGCTTCACGCTAGGCAGAGAGAGTAGAGCGCCAGTCCTCTCTAGACTTACAGACCTACATACATATCATCACGCCGAATCCCTCACGCTAGGTAGAGAGAGTAGAGCGCCAGTCCTCTCTAGACTTACAGACCTACATACATATCATCACGCCGAGTCCCTCACGCTAGGCAGAGAGAGTAGAGCGCCAGTCCTCTCTAGACTTACAGACCTACATACATATCATCACGCCGAGTCCCTCACGCTAGGCAGAGAGAGTAGAGCGCCAGTCCTCTCTAAACTTACAGACCTACATACATATCATCACACCGAGTCCCTCACGCTAGGCAGAGAGAGTAGAGCGCCAGTCCTCTCTAGACTTACAGACCTACATACATACAATAACGCCTCTTTCCCATAGGGGTAGGCAGAGACCACTTCTTTCCACTTGCTACGATCCTTACATACTTGATTCGCTTCGTCCACATTCATTATTCCCTTCATACTCTTCGTTTTAGGGTACTCTTGACCTGGCATTTTCTCAAGACGTCCCGATTTAGTAGAAACGTCCGAACTTCTGCCTACCCTTTCGTGGACCCTTGCGGTAAGACGTGGACAGTTTTTGTTTTGACTAATATTTTACTTTAATTTAATGTAATAAATATTAATGCATAGCGAAAGATAGAATAGAGTGGAAATCTTTAGAGGAGGCCTATGTCGAAAGACAAGCTGCAACGTCGAAACGACCGTTTACCGATTCCTAATTTATGAGAAAAAAAAAAAAGTAAACATTTATAAGAAAAATCACTGTAGATAAGTTCAGCAATAAAGGCTATTTTATTTAATTTTATTTTATTTATTTATTAATGTATAAAAAAAATATGTTTTGCAGACTGTACTCTCAAAAGATGTCATGTCGTACAAAAAGGGGTTCCGTAATCCACATTAGGGTTCATTTGCCAAAAACCCCGGCGTCGTAGCCGTAATGTCTACGCCGTAGAGGCCTACGTGGCTCCGGCGTAGAGATCTACGAGCTTAAAGTGTGGCAATGTCTATTTTGTTAATTCGATCTCATTGTAACTTGGTTTCATTCAATTTATATAATTTTATAATATATCCTCACGCCTTCCCACAAGGGTCCCTGAAGGGGTAGGCAGAGGTGTATAGGTAGTACCCACACACCCACTTTCCGCCAGAGATATACTAGCGCGTCAAGTTAGCACCTAAAATATATCTCTGGCGGAAAGTGGGTGTGTGGGTACTACCTATACACCTCCTAATAGCTATTCGGGGACCCTTGTGCTTGGCGCCAAGCACTAGTGTACGTACACTACACTGTGTGCCGGTGTGGAGGGCACTGTAGCTAGTCACATTACTGGCCATAAGGGACTGGGTACTAGGTGGTAGGCCTCTTATTGCAACAGTCCGGCTAGGTGGGTACCACCGCAGTGTCAGATATCCTGCCGCCAAGCACTAGTGTACGTACACTACACTGTGTGCCGGTGTGGAGGGCACTGTAGCTAGTCACATTACTGGCCATAAGGGACTGGGTACTAGGTGGTAGGCCTCTTATTGCAACAGTCCGGCTAGGTGGGTACCACCGCAGTGTCAGATATCCTGCCGCCAAGCACTAGTGTACGTACACTACACTGTGTGCCGGTGTGGAGGGCACTGTAGCTAGTCACATTACTGGCCATAAGGGACTGGGTACTAGGTGGTAGGCCTCTTATTGCAACAGTCCGGCTAGGTGGGTACCACCGCAGTGTCAGATATCCTGCCGCCAAGCACTAGTGTACGTACACTACACTGTGTGCCGGTGTGGAGGGCACTGTAGCTAGTCACATTACTGGCCATAAGGGACTGGGTACTAGGTGGTAGGCCTCTTATTGCAACAGTCCGGCTAGGTGGGTACCACCGCAGTGTCAGATATCCTGCCGCCAAGCACTAGTGTACGTACACTACACTGTGTGCCGGTGTGGAGGGCACTGTAGCTAGTCACATTACTGGCCATAAGGGACTGGGTACTAGGTGGTAGGCCTCTTATTGCAACAGTCCGGCTAGGTGGGCACCACCGCTGTGTCAGATATCCTGCCGCCAAGCACTAGTGTACGTACACTACACTGTGTGCCGGTGTGGAGGGCACTGTAGCTAGTCACATTACTGGCCTATGTAAATTAATATTTAAGATTACTCGAGGGTTGAAAAGTACCTCGGGGTTGTGTATACTGGGGTTGACTTGGTACAGTTAGTTTGTCCTTTGGCCGGGCGCAAAATATTCATTAGAATATTTGCAATAGGGTTAAGGGCTGGCCTTACCGTTGGGTACGAGACTAGTGACCCCAATCTTTCTATGTCGATAAATTAAGAATGTTTTGCTGTGCTTAAAGGGTGTTATTTAAGGATTGGAAAGGAAATAGAAAGGACAATATCGCGGTGCTCTTCGGTTAGTCGAGGTGGACCGACAATATATACAATACAATTATATACAATTGTAAAGATGAAGAAAGGCATGCTACGTTGGTTTGGACACATAGAAAGGATGAGTGAAGAAAGATTGACGAAACAGACTCTCAGGAAACAACACATCTCGTGTTGTTTCCTGGGAAACAGATATACAAAGCGAAAATGTGTGCAAGAAGAGGCAGAGGAAGACCACGTTCCAACTACCTGGATCAAATCGATCGGACGCTCAAGGACGGGAACGTTAAGAGTATTCGAAACCGACGAGCATGTATGAAGAGACTGTGGAATGGAATCTATGGAATGTGGACGAAGCGAAAGAGAACTGGCGCTCTATACTCTCTGCCTACCCCGTTGGGGACTTGGCGTGATGATATGTATGTATGAAAAATGTTCCTGAAAAATTCAAAGTTCTTATATTATAATGTATGATGCTCTTTCACGGCATAGCGGCTGAATCGATTCTAGCAGGAAAATTTCCAAAGCTACTTTTTCGAATCCACGCGGGCGTAGCCGCGGGCATAAGCTAGTATGCTATGTTATTCTGTCTGCCCCTTGGGTCATTGTTTTCATTTTTTCATTACACGGCGATTATTAAATAAAATAAAATAAAATAAAATGTTATAGTTATATTTAGTAAAAAGCGGTAATTTAATTAGAACGAAATGACACCAATTTTATTTATTTGTATAGGTGTTACAATTTCTATCGACATGACTAGTCTACCTCACTATTCGGACTGTAATTAGCGACTTGTCGCCGTGTAATGAAATTTTCAATACAAACAATGACCCAAGGGGCAGACAGAATAACATAGCATGCTAGGTTATGCCTGCGGCTTCGCCCGCGTGGATTTCGAAAAAGTAGCTTTGGAAATTTTCCCGCTAGAATCGGTTCAGCCGCTATGCCGTGAAAGAGCATCATACATTATAATATAAGAACTTTGAATTTTTCAGGAATAAAAAAAAAAGTTGCCTATGTCCTACTCTTTGGTATAAGCTATCACCATTACGACAACCTAGTGGTTAGAGCTCCTGACTGCGAAACTTGAGGTCGCGGGTTCGAATCCCGCCGAGGACAGATATTTGTGTGATGAACGCGAGTATTTGTACCTTATTCTTGGATGTCCTATGTATTTGTGTATATATCTATCTATATAAGTAAATATATCGTTGTCTAGTTACCATAACACAAGCTTTGCTTAATTTGGGACTAGGTCAATGTGTGTGGAATTGTCCCAGGTATTTATTTATTATTATTATTATCACCATTCCACCTTTCAGCCAGATCGGTTCAGGCGTTTGGCCGTGAACGAACCGCAAACATCCAAACTTACAAACTTTCACATTTATAATATTACTAAGAAGTAAGATAAGATATAATATAATATAATATATCATCACGCCTTCCCACAAGGGTCCCCGAAGGGGTAGGCAGAGGTGTATAGGTAGTACCCACAGACCCACTTTCCGCCAGAGGTATATTAGGTGCCAACGTGACAGATGGCGAGTCCATCGCTGTTACTCAAGCACAACTATACATAAGCCTTTGAATGTCTTCTCAGACGTATGCAGGTTTCCTCTCGATGTTTCCCTTCACCGTAAAGCTCGTGGTGTGCCTCACTGTAATTAAATGTAGAAAAACTCCTCAATCCAGTCGGGATTGGAACTCGCGCCGTTTGCGTGGCAGGCGGGTGCTGTGACCTCTCGGCCACGCCGCCTCCTCTTGTCCTGACGTATAAGTGGTATGGTATCACAGTGCAGGCGCAACACAGGTTTCCTCTCGATGTTTCCCTTCACCGTAAAGCTCGTGGTGTGACTAATCACTGTACTTAAGTAAGATAAGATATATACATATACATATGTATACTAGAGAAAACATAGATTTTCATTATTATGATTATTATAAACCTTATTCACCGCGCAGGAACACAACACAAACAATAGTGTTATTTGTCTACGGCCTTCTATAAGGTGGAGGTCCTGCCCCAGGCGGGCTGATAGAAATACGAACGGAGAATCCGTTATGCCCTATATACGTTCGTGTGACAAGTGACGTTATATAGCCATACATACATATGATCACGCCAGGTCCCTAACGGGGTAGGCAGAGAGTATAGAGCGCCAGTTCTCTCTAGACTTACATACCTCTTTCGCTTCGTCCACATTCATCAGTCTCTTCATACATGCTCGTCGGTTTCGAGTACTCATAACGTTCCCGTCCTTGAGAGTCCGATCGATTTGATCCAGGTAGTTGGAACGTGGCCTTCCTCTGCCTCTTCTTGCACACACTTTTGCTTTGTATATCTGTTTCGTCAATCTTTCTTCACTCATCCTCTCTATGTGTCCAAACCAACTTTATAGCCGTGTTTATTAATTATCTGTATCATATATTTTAAAAGTCATTTTCACCTGTTTCTAGTCCCTTTGCCATGATTAAATCTGAAACAAACGAAATCTTATATTAGTATGTATATATTCAATATATATATATATATATATATATATATATATATATACGAACTTAATTACAGTGAGGCACACCACGAGCTTTACGGTGAAGGGAAACATCGAGAGGAAACCTGCATACGTCTGAGAAGACATTCAAAGGCGTATGTATAGTCGTGCTTGATTAACGGCGATGGACTCGCCATCTGTCACGTTGGCACCTAAAATATACCGGCCTGCACCTTCGGGGATCCTTATGTGACGGCGTGAGGATATATATATAAATATTATATATACTACGGCCGTCTGGTCTAGTGGTTAGAGCTCCTGTCTGCGAAACTTGAAGTCGCGGGTTCGAATCTTGCTGAGGGCAGATACTTGTGTGATGAACACGAGTATTTGTACCTTAGTCTTGGATGTCCTATGTATTTATGTATATATCTATCTATATAAGTAAATATATCGTTGTCTAGTTACCATAACCCAAGCTTTGCTTAATTTGGGACTTGGTCAATGTGTGTGGAATTGTCACGTAAGCACCTAAAATATCCCTGGGTACACCTATTCACCTCTGCCTACCCTTTCCCCCCCAGGGTGTCCCTTGTGCGAAGGCGTGAGGATATATAACGTTCAGGTAAATATTGACCTCTAAGCTCCCCGTAGTGGGTCAAGTGTTTTGCGACGCCAACGAGGCATATTTGATCTGCATTTTTCATCAAGGCATTCCGATTGGCTCGAGAGGGATCTGTCTTTTGTGAGCTTGGCCATCCCCGGAGAGTTCATTCACTATAACGTTATTGAATATTTACGCGAACTTAAAGAAGGATCGCTGTGTTTTTGCAACGGAAATTGTTTGTGTATCAGTTTTCACGGGGTTCTTTATTGAGAGGCAGAAAGAGAATCATTTCCCTAACCTACGCAAAGTACTATACTATAGGCATCGGGGACTGATATACACACTTATATAGATGTTAATATACAATAATATTGTGGACATCTCACACAAAGCCAACTGACCCAAAACTAGGCAGAGCCTGTACTATAGGCATCGGCGACTGATATACACACATATATAGATGTTAATATACAATAATATTGTGGACATCTCACACAAAGCCAACTGACCCTAAACTAGGCAGAGCCTGTACTATAGGCATCGGCGACTGATATACACACTTATATAGATGTTAATATACAATAATATTGTGGACATCTCACACAAAGCCAACTGACCCTAAACTAGGCAGAGCCTGTACTATAGGCATCGGCGACTGATATACACACTTATATAGATGTTAATATACAATGACCCCTAATAGACCCTAATCTAGCCAGAGACCTACGGTAACCGCGTCCCATCAGGTGGGCCGTATGATTGTGTGCTACTCTTTCGGTACACACTAAGTGCAGATAGAAGGAGTTGAAGCGACACTCAGCAACCGTTTTGGTACGGAAACTCCGAAAATGAATGGGATCCAACTAAATCCTGTGTCTTCTGAGACTTGGAAAACGGTTACCGCAGCCTATTTACGCTTACAATATCGAAGTATCACTTGCGCGTTGCCACTTTGCGTTCGGAGAGATATACTATGTTGGCAGCATATTGGGACTAATCCCTCTGCTGCCAACACAATATAACAACCTCCCCCTCCACAAGGAGCTCATTACTGGAAACCTTATTCACCGCGTAGGAACACAACACAAACAATAGTGTTATTTGGCTACGGCGTTCTATAAGGTGGAGGTCCTGCCCCAGGCGGGCAGATACAAATTCGAATGTTGTGTTATTTGGCTACGGCCTTCTATAAGGTGGAGGTCCTCAGTCGGGCAGATACAAATTCGAACGGGAAACCCGTTATGCCCTACCTCTCTTACTCTAGACTCAACGTAGGTACTTAATAATAATATAAACATAATTCCCGGATATTTTCCGGGCATCAGGTGCGCGAACCGTCTATCGCCCGGGCAAGGTGTTCAAAAAAGGCACTTCACCGCTCAAACCTGGCGTAAATACTCTGAAAGTGATTTTGAACTGTCATTTTGACAGGTAACATAGAGTAAATATAACGATTTTAGACTTAATATGTGTCCGTGCTTTGAAATGTCTTGCTATTCAAGATAATTTTATAAATACACTTTTTATGCTTATTATTTTGTTGCTTATGTGGCTGGGTGGTTAGAGTAACTTGCACCGAAAAGATTGCAAGTTGTACGTTGTAAGTTGTTGCCAAATGTACAGTGATTAGTCACACCACGAGCTTTACGGTGAAGGAAAACATCGAGAGGAAACATGCATTCGTTTGAGAAGCAATTCAAAGGCGTATGTACTGCACCTAAAATGTATAATAATAATAATAATATATCCTCACGCCTTCCCACAAGGGTCCCCGAAGGGGTAGGCAGAGGTGTATAGGTAATACCCACACACCCACTTTCCGCCAGAGGTATATAAGGTGCCAACGTGACAGATGGCGAGTCCATCGCCGTTACTCAAGCACGACTATACATACGCCTTTGAATTTCTTCTCAGACGTATGCAGGTTTCCTCACGATGTTTTCCTTCACCGTAAAGCTCGTGGTGTGACTAATCACTGTACTTAAGTTCAGAAAAACTCATTGGTACAGTCGGGATTCGAACTTGCGACCTTTGCGTCGCAGGCAACTGCTCGAACCTCTCGGCCACCACGGCTCTAAAATGTATCTCTGGCGAAAAGTGGGTGTATGGGTACTACCTATACACTTCTGCCTACCCCTTCGGGTTCATCACACAATTATCTGCCCTCAGCGGGAATCGAACCCGCGACCTCAAGTTGCAGTCAGGAGCTCTAGACCATACCATCTTACTTTCTATATTCACGAAATAATTGAAGTGAAACTTCTTTATCGGGGTTGGAAAAAAATTTTGTGTAACATTTTTTCGTTACGCGTCACATTCTTCCGTTACGCGCCATCTTTTTCTTATCCCTACCACGCGTGATTCGAAGTATACTTTCTCCAGCGGAGTAGGTTTAACGGACTTACTCCTACCACTATACTTGACCGTTTTTCTATTGCACGCTTATTTATTCCCAACGCTCTATAGTGACGTGATAAATATATATATATATATATATATATATATATATGTAATATTGAAGTGATCAGCAAAATCAAAGGGTTTATTTTAATTCTAATTCCAGTGAATTTCTAAAAAAAGTAAGTAATTACATCTCTTTTTCTACTACTTAGGTGTAATTATGGTATTTATTTTTCCACGTTATTTAAAATTAACCTCAGTTTTTGATTGTATTTTTCAATACACTAAAATGATAGTAATAATTCTATTACAATTAATGAAATTCAATAATAATCTTTGTAGTAATAAGCTAAAATGAAATAATTGTAGAATTTGTATTTATGTCTTTACTTTATCTCATTTAACTTTATAATAATAATAATAATAATAATAATAATTTATTTCTTTAACATTTTTGGTTACAATAATTAGTATCTGGAATCTCTTTTTAGGCATGCAATGCCTGTATTAAGAGACTCCGCTCTTCCATAGCAAATTTACATGAGTTTTTAACATTAGTTTAGCAATATGTATTATAAAAGTAGATTTTTGCTTAACCTATGGTTTAAGTGGTTTGTGTGTTAAGGCATTTGCGTAAGAGTGTGTGTTTGTGCGTGCGTGTGCATGTGTGTGTGTGTGTGCATGTGTGTGTGTGTGTGTGTGTGTGTGTGTGTGTGTGTGTGTGTGTGTGTGTGTGGTGTGTGGGTTAGTTGGGGCTTATTTACTGCAATCTTAAGTTATTTTAATTGGTGTACAAGTGCTTCAGTTTCTTCGTAATTTAACTTTATATATACTTTATTTAAATTTATATACTTTATTTAACCAATTTCTGTAAAGTTGCATATAGTAAATTATTTTTTGAAAAATAACGTCATAAAGAAGTTTCACTTCTTACGAGTGTACGCTAGTACACGCACACTTTTTGTTTTTTTGGTTTATAGGCGTTGTATGGCGAAAAAAATACATCGTTGTGGGTGCTATTCGCCCACTGCCTACGCCGGCCACGACCCTCGAGCCGTGAAATTGAAACTGGTAGTGTAGTTTAAGCATAACATGCTTTTCGTAGGGTCGCTATGCCGTACAAATTTATGAGTATACCCGTCCCTCTCTAACACAAAGAGACGTATAGGCTTCGACCGAGCACCTTTCCCTCTCACCCTCGCGCATGCGCTTTGCACACCTCTTTGTTCCGAGTACAAATATATACTAACCCACAGTTTGGCTTTAAATAAATACTGTATTTCGGCTTATTATTTTTTAAACAAGCTATATCCCGCGATTTCGGCCGCATTCATAAATAAACAAATTTATAATAATACTAGATGTCCCGCCCAGCTTCGCTTGGATGCCACCTATCGAGTCCAATTGGAATCCATCTGTTAGAATCGTTTGGAGCTAACAAATAATCGTGACTGTCAAATAACCTTACTAAAAATCTTACTAGTATTATAAATGTTAAAGTTTGTGAGTTTGGATGTTTGCGGTTCCATCACGGCATAGCGGCTGAACCGATTCTAGCAGAAAAATACATAAGCTAATTTTTCGAACTCCACGCGGGCGAAGCCGCGGGCATAAGCTAGTAGACAAATAATTTGCAATAAAATAATATTGCGACTATAAATTGTGATGTAAGCTATCCTATCTTTCAAGTTGGATCAAACTGCACACGGTGTGCAAATTTTATTAAAATGGGTTAAGTAGTTAAGTAAGAGCCGTGGTGGCCGAGTGGTTTGAGCAGTTGCCTGCGACGCAAAGGTCGCAAGTTCGAATCCCGACTGTACCAATTAGTTTTTCTGAACAATTGAAGTGAAACAAAAACAAACAATAAGTACAGTGATTAGTCACACCACGAGCTTTACGGTGAAGGAAAACATCGAGAGGAAACCTGCATACGTCTGAGAAGAAATTCAAAGGCGTATGAATAGTCGTGCTTGAGTAACGGCGATGGACTCGCCATCTGTCACGTTGCCACCTAATATACCTCTGGCGGAAAGTGGGTGTGTGGGTATTACCTATACACCTCTGCCTACCCCTTCGGGGACCCTTGTGGGAAGGCGTGAGGATATTATAAGTAGTTTGGGAGTCCATCGCGGACAAACAACGTGACGCGTAATTTATATATATTAAGATATACGTCAAAATATAATTCTTTATTGCTACAATATAATTCCTTATGATTTGTCACACCATGAGCTTTACGATGAAGGAAAACATCGAAAGGAAACCTGCATACGTCTGAGGAAACTCATTGGTAAACTCGGAATTCGAACTCACAGTCTGTGTTGCAAGCGGCTACACGAACCTGACCACCACTAGCTTGAAAAAAATATTAACAATATATCTCAACTTTTAATGAATTATTTTGATAAAAGGGTTGATAAAATTGACACGCGATTGGGAACTACAGAACTTAGGCTTGTTTACAATGAAGCTATAATATGCGAAGCTATGCAGACGTAGCAATACGCCGAGGCCCTCACGCTAGGCAGAGAGAGTAGAGCGCCAGTCCTCTCTAGACTTACAGAGCTACATACATATCATCACGCCGAGCCCCTCACGCTAGGCAGAGAGAGTAGAGCGCCAGTCCTCTCTAGACTTACAGACCTACATACATATCATCACGCCGAGCCCTCACGCTAGGCAGAGAGAGTAGAGCGCCAGTCCTCTCTAGACTTGCAGACCTACATACATATCATCACGCCGAGCCCCTCACGCTAGGCAAAGAGAGTAGAGCGCCAGTCCTCTCTAGAATTACAGACCTACATACATATCATCACGCCGAGCCCCTCACGCTAGGCAGAGAGAGTAGAGCGCCAGTCCTCTCTAGACTTACAGACCTACATACATATCATCACGCCGAGCCCTCACGCTAGGCAGAGAGAGTAGAGCGCCAGTCCTCTCTAGACTTACAGACCTACATACATATCATCACGCCGAGTCCCTCACGCTAGGCAGAGAGAGTAGAGCGCCAGTCCTCTCTAGACTTACAGACCTACATACATATCATCACGCCGAGGCCCTCACGCTAGGCAGAGAGAGTAGAGCGCCAGTCCTCTCTGGACTTACAGACCTACATACATATCATCACGCCGAGCCCCTCACGCTAGGCAGAGAGAGTAGAGCGCCAGTCCTCTCTGGACTTACAGACCTACATACATATCATCACGCCGAGCCCCTCACGCTAGGAAGAGAGAGTAGAGCGCCAGTCCTCTCTAGACTTACAGACCTACATACATATCATCACGCCGAGCCCCTCACGCTAGGCAGAGAGAGTAGATCGCCAGTCCTCTCTAGACTTACAGACCTACATACATATCATCACGCCGAGCCCCTCACGCTAGGCAGAGAGAGTAGAGCGCCAGTCCCCTCTAGACTTACAGACCTACATACATATCATCACGCCGAGCCCCTCACGCTAGGCAGAGAGAGTAGAGCGCCAGTCCTCTCTAGACTTACAGACCTACATACATATCATCACGCCGAGCCCCTCACGCTAGGCAGAGAGAGTAGAGCGCCAGTCCTCTCTAGACTTACAGACCTACATACATATCATCACGCCGAGCCCCTCACGCTAGGCAGAGAGAGTAGAGCGCCAGTCCTCTCTAGACTTACAGACCTACATACATATCATCACGCCGAGTCCCTCACGCTAGGCCGAGAGAGTAGAGCGCCAGTCCTCTCTAGACTTACAGACCTACATACATATCATCACGCCGAGTGCCTCACGCTAGGCAGAGAGAGTAGAGCGCCAGTCCTCTCTAGACTTACAGACCTACATACATATCATCACGCCGAGCCCTCACGCTAGGCAGAGAGAGTAGAGCGCCAGTCCTCTCTAGACTTACAGACCTACATACATATCATCACGCCGAGCCCCTCACGCTAGGCAGAGAGAGTAGAGCGCCAGTCCTCTCTAGACTTACAGACCTACATACATATCATCACGCCGAGCCCCTCACGCTAGGCAGAGAGAGTAGAGCGCCAGTCCTCTCTAGACTTACAGACCTACATACATATCATCACGCCGAGCCCCTCTCGCTAGGCAGAGAGAGTAGAGCGCCAGTCCTCTCTAGACTTACAGACCTACATACATATCATCACGCCGAGCCCCTCACGCTAGGCAGAGAGAGTAGAGCGCCAGTCCTCTCTAGACTTACAGACCTACATACATATCATCACGCCGAGCCCCTCACGCTAGGCAGAGAGAGTAGAGCGCCAGTCCTCTCTAGACTTATAGACCTACATACATATCATCACGCCGAGCCCCTCACGCTAGGCAGAGAGAGTAGAGCGCCAGTCCTCTCTAGACTTACAGACCTGCATACATATTCGTTTAAATGCAAACTTATTCTGATACTAATCAGAATAAGTATAGCATTCAGTGTGTCCCGTGCTGTGAAATTTTCCAGTAACACGCTATTTTGGTGGCGGTGGTCTGTTTGAACAAAAATATTATTAAATAACTTAGTGTGTATTGGTAGTATATTACAGTACCTACCTCGATAAGCGCTTAATTATTCGCTTATCGCTTTTAACTGGTGAAAGTTTGTTACATTACTATGATTGATATAACACAGTTTGTTTTTCATTAGCCCACTTCCTAAAGTATGGCCACGTGACTAGCTACAGTGCCCTCCACACCGGCACACAGTGTAGTGTACGTACACTAGTGCTTGGCGGCAGGATATCTGACACTGCGGTGGTACCCACCTAGCCGGACTGTTGCAATAAGAGGCCTACCACCTAGTACCCAGTCCCTTATGGCCAGTAATGTGACTAGCTACAGTGCCCTCCACACCGGCACACAGTGTAGTGTACGTACACTAGTGCTTGGCGGCAGGATATCTGACACTGCGGTGGTACCCAACTAGCCGGACTGTTGCAATAAGAGGGCTACCACCTAGTACCCAGTCCCTTATGGCCAATAATGTGACTAGCAACAGCATGGAAACTACGATAACGAGGAAAGGAACCTGTTGCACAAACGCTCAAGTATTTGAAAAACAAAATGGACGTCTGTCATTTTGACAGCTGACAAATAGCTGCCAAAGCGGCCAATACTGCAAGACATCTTAAATGGGCTACGGTCTTAGAATACACGGTTCCTTATATAGTGGACGTGTTAATATTCCGAAGGCGTAAAAAATACTTTTCAAGCCCAATTGACGGTTTTAATTTAGCGTTCCCGAACGGGTTTCTGGCGAAATTGTACGTGGTTCATATTGGATAGAAGCCAAGAAGATTTCCATATTTATTTTATTATGTTAATATTTAGATATTTTTCTCCTAAATATCCGCTTTCAGGGGCCGAAAACGCTTGCGGACAATGCCAATTATATACATGCATATCATCACGCCGAGTCCCTCACGCTAGGCAGAGACAGTAGAGCGCCAGTCATCTCTAGACTTACAGACCTACATACATGTCATCACGCCGAGTCCCTCACGCTAGGCAGAGACAGGAGAGCGCCAGTCCTCTCTAGACGTACAGACCTACATACATATCATCACGCCGAGCCCCTCACGCTAGGCAGAGAGAGTAGAGCGCCAGTCCTCTCTAGACGTACAGACCTACATACATATCATCACGCCGAGCCCCTCACGCTAGGCAGAGAGAGTAGAGCGCCAGTCCTCTCTAGACTTACAGACCTACATACATATCATCACGCCGAGCCCCTCACGCTAGGCAGAGAGAGTAGAGCGCCAGTCCTCTCTAGACTTACAGACCCACATACATATCATCACGCCGAGCCCCTCACGCTAGGCAGGGTAGTAGAGCGCCAGTCCTCTCTAGACGTACAGACCTACATACATATCATCACGCCGAGCCCCTCACGCTAGGCAGAGAGAGTAGAGCGCCAGTCCTCTCTAGACTTACAGACCTACATACATATCATCACGCCGAGCCCCTCACGCTAGGCAGAGAGAGTAGAGCGCCAGTCCTCTCTAGACGTACAGACCTACATACATATCATCACGCCGAGCCCCTCACGCTAGGCAGAGAGAGTAGAGCGCCAGTCCTCTCTAGATTTACAGACCTACATACATATCATCACGCCGAGCCCCTCACGCTAGGCAGAGAGAGTAGAGCGCCAGTCCTCTCTAGACTTACAGACCTACATACATATCATCACGCCGAGCCCCTCACGCTAGGCAGAGAGAGTAGAGCGCCAGTCCTCTCTAGACTTACAGACCTACATACATGCAATAAAATCTATACTCACAAAATAAAGTGTTTGTTTGTAAAATATTAAGGCGTGTAGCGTTTAGTGTCGCGTCGCTTACAACGAATATCTTAGTGAGTTTTCAGGTCAGCCATTTTCCTTTGGCATTCAAAGTCATCCTTTTCAACCCCCGACGCATCTATATAAAATAATTATCCCCGAAATGACACGGGAAAGTGTACAAAACTTTTGCAATGCCCCGACATAACCTTGAAACTGTTATTATGCGGAAAATTAGCGTTAAAACAGATGACTTTACGTGAACTATGCTGGCATGTAGGCGATTCGCTTGTCATCGTATGAGGCTGGGTTCGAGTGGCGAGAGACAGCGAAGAGACGTAGGACATAGCGGGTTTCCCGTTCGAATTTGGAGCTAGGGCAAGTCCTCCAACTTATAGAAGGCCGTATCCAAATAACATAATTGTTTCTGTTGTGTTCCTACGCGATGAATAAGGTCTCCAGTAATGAGCTCCTTGGGGAGGGGGGAGGTTGTTATATTGTGTTGGCAGCAGAGGGACTAGTTCCATTATGCCAACACAGTACAACTCTCCGAACACAGAGTGGCAACGCGCAAGTGATACTTCGGTATTGTCAGCGTAAATAATAATAATAAACATACATACATACATACATATAATCACGCCTCTTTCCCGTAGGGGTAGGCAGAGACCACTTCTTTCCACTTGCTACGATCCTTACATACTTGTTTCGCTTCGTCCACTTTCATTATTCTCTTCATACATGCTCTTCGGTTTAGGGTACTCTTGACCTGGCCTTTTTTCAAGACGTCCTTGATTTGGTCTCGAAACGACCGCCTAGGCCCTAAACGGGAGCTATGTATATATATTGAATGGCTTAAAATCCGAGAAAGGAGATATGTCAGATTACTCAATATGCTCTTTTCCATCTTGAATGATCCTAAATCTCCCATTTACCTAAAACAGTACTTTAGCTTCATATCCGACTCCCACGACCTACATCTGAGATCATCTGACTCCCCCGTCTCTGTATTCCTATCCACAGAACCTCTATTGAGCACCAGTCCTTTGGAATCACTGCAGTGCGTCTATGGAATCAACTTCCACCCAATATTAGGAAAGCTTCCTCCAAACTAATGCTTAAGCGCTTAGTCAAACAGCATTATTTGAAAGGGTCCTAGGGCACGTTCACAACCTCAACTTCATTTATGTTAGTATAGTAGCTATTATGTACTATATAATATGTATTGTATGTATATATATTTTTAAAACCATTTATTTATTTTTATATCTAATTATAATGTATAAGTATCTACATAGATCAGGTAATGTATATATATATATATATTTCTATGCACACCCGCTTCAATGTTTCTCCTGTCAAGGGTGGTTGACTGGGAGAAAATGCTTTAGCATTAAGTCCACCATTGTACTGAAATTGTGCATAAACTTTAAATAAATAAATAAATAAATAAATATATACATACATATAAGCCGGTAATAAACAGCGAAACTTGAGGTCACGGGAACGATTCCCGCTGAGGGCAGATATTTGTGTGATGAACACGAGTATTTGTACCTTAGTCTTGGATGCCCTATGTGTTAAGTACTGTTTAGAATAACGTAGCCTATTTACGCTCACGATAAGTAACACTTGCGCGTTGCCTCTCTGTGTGCGGAGAGTTGTACATTGATGGCAGAAATGGGACAAATTCCTCTACTGCCGACATAATATAACAATCCACCCCTTCCCCAAGGAGCTCATTACTGTAAACCTTATTCACCGCACAGGAATACAACACAAACAATAGTGTTATTTGGCTACGGCCTTCTATAAGGTGGAGGTCCTGCCCCAGTCGGGCAGCTTCAACTTCGAACGGGAAACCCGTTATGCCCTACCTCTCTCGGTAAAAAATAATGATAATATATCCTCACGACTTCCACAAGGGTCCCCGAAGGGGTAGGCAGAGGTGCATAGTTTAGAAACTTCGAAAGAATAAAACTTCTGAAAGCAATCCGAAAGCGAACCCTGACTGGAGCATGGATTAATATCATATGCCTTTGATGTGCCGCCCTTTGTGCGCGCCGTTTGATCTCGCCGCTCCTATCGCAGGGCCAAATTTACACAGAATTACACAATTTATTTTTCAACTGAAAATTTACACCATCTCAAATTCTACTTTGACATGAGATAAAGTAAGTCTGCACGTAAGGAGTTACTATATTATAAGCTCACGCCTTGCCACAGTCCCGGAAGGGGTTGGCAGAGTTGTATTGGTACCCACACACCCACTTTCCGCCAGTATATCTCTGGTGATCTCACCTTTTAGGTGCTCGCGTTAGCACCTAAAATATCACCTAAATCAAGCACGACTATACATACGCCTTTGAATGTCTTCTCAGACGTATGCAGGTTTCCTCTCGATGTTTCCCTTCACCGTAAAGCTCGCGGTGTGACTAATCACTGTACTTAAGTTCAGACAAACTCATTGTTCAACTTGCGATCTTTGTGTATCAGGCAACTACTCGAACCACTCGGCCACCACGGCTTTTATTAATATATCATATATATTCATAAATTCTATTCAGTATTCAGAATGTGTTTTAATAAGAATTATATAAGGTTATATTAAGAAAAGGAGGGGCTGAAAGCGCAAATATGATTCTACACACCTCACACACACACATGTACACAGACACACCACACGCTCATGTACACACACACATATATATTCTTATTATTGTTGTTATATTTTACTTTATTAATCACATACATATCATCACGCCAAGTCCCTAACGGGGTAGGCAGAGATCATAGAGCGCCAGTTCTCTCTAGACTTACCTCTTTCGCTTCGTCCACATTCATCAGTCTCTTCATACATGCTCGTCGGTTTCGAGTACTCTTAACGTTCCCGTCCTTGAGAGTCCGATCTATTTGATCCAGGTAGTTGGAACGTGGCCTTCCTCTGCCTCTTCTTGCACACCCTTTTGCTTTGTATATCTTGTATTTTTTAATTAAATATAATACGTTAACTAATAAATTGAAATAAGTTTGAAATGTTGAGGGACTCGGCGTGATGATATGTATCTAAATATATAAAAATGTTATGTTGGTTTGTGTACGCTTCAAAAACTCAAAAAGTTCTGCACTGATCGAGCTGAAATTTTAGCATGATATCATATCATGATATCCGCATCAAGGATTGTTTTTATCTATTTTTTGCATCAGTCACATATCCACAGCGAAGCGTGGCAGCGTACAGCTAGTGTAGGAATATAACAGTTACTTGGCAGGGTGCTTAGAAAGCTAACATTATTAAAGTGCTAATTCCCCGAGCTGGGTCGAACTTTCCGCTAATTTTGAGACGCGGCGTTTATCCCTTTGATCTTAAAGCTTTGTCGGCTCCGTTTGAAGTTTGCCGACGGTAAAACTTTCAATCTCCAACAATTCACTTATCTGACCTATAGTTTTACAGTGAAGGGCTGTGGTTTAAAACAAAACTTTTCGCTGGATGTTTGGCTGCCAACGTGACAGATGACGAGTCTATCGCCGTTACTCAAGCTAGACTATACATACGCCTTTGAATGTCTTCTCAGACGTATGCAGGTTTCCTCTCGATGTTTTCCTTCACCGTAAAGCTCGTGGTGGTCACTGTACTTTTAAATTAATTTTTATTTAAAAAAGATAACCGGGCAGTTTGTTTCGCCGTTTCTTCTCCTGGCAGGTTTCTTGTAAACGATGGTAACTGTAGTTTTATATTTTGTATGTGACGTTCAATAAGTGTTCCCTGTGGCCCTTACGTTGGAATAAAGATTTAGATTTAGATTATTTTTGTATTTTAAGGTAAGAAATGCTTGGAAGAAAAGCGGGGATTAGAATTTGTAATCATTGCGTTGCTGGCGACTACTCGAACCACTCGGCTACTATGGTTCTCTTTAGCTTGTGTATGACTTTTTAAAAAAGAAATATAGCCTATGTCACTCAGGGTGAATGTAGCTTTCCAATGGTGAAAGAATTTTCCAAATCGGTCCAGTAGTTTCGGAGCATATTCAATACAAACTTACCTACAAATCTTTCCTCTTTATAATAATACAAGCTGGGCCCACAATTTCACCCGCGTAAATATAAATTTTATTTGAGTTTTTGGAGTTTACTCCTTAAGAATCGATTTTCATATATAAGGCGCCCGGCATGAGAAAAATATGAGAGGTAAAATTTACTGATGAATGACCTCGTTACGTTTTTGGTGCGCATGCACCTATGGTGCGCAACTTTCTAATTTGGTTGTGACCAACCGCGCTCAGTACGCCGCCGCCGCTTGTGTGTGACAGTTGTACAATCCGCTTTCAATAAGTTTTGAAAAACAAGTGCAGATATGCCGTATTGCTCCATTCTTGAGTGCAGGAATGCTAGCCGGACAAAAATCTAGCTAATAGTGGCATTTCCTATCATCGGGAAGTGTTATTTAATTAAATTTTATTTTATTACGTTAATTTTGTTTTATGTCAAAGTTTTTGGAGTTTACTCCTTAAGAATCGATTTTCATATATAGGGCGCCCGGTATGAGAAAAATATGAGAGGTAAAATTAAAATCTACTGATGAATGACAGCGTTACGTTTTTGGTGCTCTCGTACTCTCCATGGCAACGAGAATAACAGAATGGCGATGTAATTAATGTTAATATTTACTTTCAATTGCATATTGTATTAACCTGATATTAACCTACAACAACTGTCAACTTGCGGAGGTTTTATCGTAAATTTTATATTTTATTTATAATTGATATAAATATAAATTTATATCAATTGATAATAATTTCAAAATTGAGAAAATTACTCAATGAATAAAAATCAATCTATAGATGTGTCATGCATACTCTAAGTAATATAAGAAATACATTCATTTACCCTTATTAACTAATCTATTTATTTTATAATCGTTCGTAAGGAGTAAACTCCAGTCGTGCGTCGGAGCTGACACACACTTCTTTTTAATAAAACGTATTCTATATCCTTTCCAATATTTTAGAGAATATGTGTACAAAGTTTCATGGTGATCGGTTTAGTAGTTTTTACGTGAAAGCGAAACAAACAAACTTACATTCACATTTATAATATTAGTAAGGATATTAGTATAAATAACAATGCAGGG
Source organism: Drepana falcataria (assembly GCA_945859725.1). Lineage (NCBI taxonomy): Eukaryota > Metazoa > Arthropoda > Insecta > Lepidoptera > Drepanidae > Drepana > Drepana falcataria. The sequence continues at coordinate 4,381,947 of OX243951.1, read as the reverse complement.
AGCACAAATTTCAGAACATTAATATTTCTTGCCCGAAATGGAAAGAAACCTACTTACCGATCCGAGGTGATCTTGGCACGCTGCCAACTGACACAGGTGCATGTGAGGATAGATATTCTAAATATTTTATATTCTAAAGTATTCATTTTAACTATGAGTAGATGTATTGCATACGCTCACGCCTGTTTTTCTGAACGTAAGTACAGTGAGTAGTCACACAACGAGCTTTACGGTGAAGGGAAACATCGAGAGGAAACCTGTGTTGCGCCTGCACTGCGATACCATACCACTTATACGTCAGGACAAGAGGAGGCGGCGTGGCCGAGAGGTCACAGCACCCGCCTGCCACGCAAACGGCGCGAGTTCCTTTCCCGACTGGATTGAGGAGTTTTTCTACATTTAATTACAGTGAGGCACACCACGAGCTTTACGTTGAAGGGAAACATCGAGAGGACACTTGCATACGTCTGAGAAGACATTCAAAGGCGTATAGTCGTGCTTGAGTAACGGCGATGGACTCGCCATCTGTCGCGCTGGGTACACACGACTCTGCCTACTCCCCCAGAAACGTCCGATAAGGCGTAAAATTTTTTTGTTAAATTATTATAAAGATTGACGAAACAGATATACAAAGCAAAAATGTGTGCAAGAAGAGGCAGAGGAAGGCCACGTCCCAACTACCAAGATCAGATCGATCGGACGCTCAAGAACGGAACGTCAAGAGTACTCGAAACCGACGAGCATGTATGAAGAGACTGATGAATGTGGACGAAGCGAAGGAGGTATGTAAGTCTAGAGAGAACTGGCGCTCTATACTCTCTGCCTACCCCGTTAGAGACTCGGCGTGATGATATGTATGTATGAATAGTTTTAAGAAAACAATAGAAAAGTAGGAACAAAACACAGTCGACTTAAACGTCCGACATGCACTAGAACTATTTAATGGAAATAGAAAAAAACGTCATTGGTCTAATAACAAACCGTTCCAAATTATTCTCAAGATATCTTTAATAAGTTAACAGCGCATAATTTAACAATGTAATCTTGGCTGCACGGTAATCAAAAGGATTTCCGCCATTTTGTTCGTGAAACTAACTTTGGCAGCTCGCCATTGGCGGAGTTAGTTATCAATAATCGAACAGCTGATTGTACTACGGTAACTCGCAATTATATTACTGGGTGGTAGGCCTCTTATTGCAACAGTCCGGCTAGGTGGGTCCCACCGCAGTGTCAGATATCCTGCCGCCAAGCACTAGTGTACGTACACTACACTGTGTGCCGGTGTGGAAGGCACTGTAGCTAGTCACATTACTGGCCATAAGGGACTGGGTACTAGGTTGTAGGCCTCTTATTGCAACAGTCCGGCTAGGTGGGTACCACCGCAGTGTCAGATATCCTGCCGCCAAGCACTAGTGTACGTACACTACACTGTGTGCCGGTGTGGAGGGCACTGTAGCTAGTCACATTACTGGCCATAAGGGACTGGGTACTAGGTGGTAGGCCTCTTATTGCAACAGTCCGGCTAGGTGGGTACCACCGCAGTGTCAGATATCCTGCCGCCAAGCACTAGTGTACGTACACTACACTGTGTGCCGGTGTGGAGGGCACTGTAGCTAGTCACATTACTGGCCATAAGGGACTGGGTACTAGGTGGTAGGCCTCTATTGCAACAGTCCGGCTAGGTGGGTACCACCGCAGTGTCAGATATCCTGCCGCCAAGCACTAGTGTACGTACAATACACTGTGTGCCGGTGTGGAGGGCACTGTAGCTAGTCACATTACTGGCCATAAGGGACTGGGTACTAGGTGGTAGGCCTCTTATTGCAACAGTCCGGCTAGGTGGGTACCACCGCAGTGTCAGATATCCTGCCGCCAAGCACTAGTGTACGTACAATACACTGTGTGCCGGTGTGGAGGGCACTGTAGCTAGTCACATTACTGGCCATAAGGGACTGGGTACTAGGTGGTAGGCCTCTTATTGCAACAGTCCGGCTAGGTGGGTACCACCGCAGTGTCAGATATCCTGCCGCCAAGCACTAGTGTACGTACAATACACTGTGTGCCGGTGTGGAGGGCACTGTAGCTAGTCACATTACTGGCCATAAGGGACTGGGTACTAGGTGGTAGGCCTCTTATTGCAACAGTCCGGCTAGGTGGGTACCACCGCAGTGTCCGATATCCTGCCGCCAAGCACTAGTGTACGTACACTACACTGTGTGCCGGTGTGGAGGGCACTGTAGCTAGTCACATTACTGGCCATAAGGGACTGGGTACTAGGTGGTAGACCTTTTATTATAACAGTCCGTTAGAGTTTTCATACTCGAACTAATTCAACTCTCGCAAGTGAAAAGCCGTCGAGTATTAATGGTACCTACTATATGGCTCTTCTGTTTGGTTTACAACGGAGACAAATAAAACTTTGTATTGAATGCCCCACAAAGATGGCCTACATTTTATATCGTGGGCCGAATAGACAATTGGATCTACCAAATGTAGATCCAAACTATGATTTACCTTATCTACTCTCTCTGCCTGGCGTGAGGGGCTCGGCGTGATGATATGTATGTAGGTCCGTAAGTCTAGAGAGGACTGGCGCTCTACTCTCTCTGCCTAGCGTGAGGGCTCGGCGTGATGATATGTATGTAGGTCTGTAAGTCTAGAGAGGACTGGCGCTCTACTCTCTCTGCCTAGCGTGAGGGCTCGGCGTGATGATATGTATGTAGGTCCGTAAGTCTAGAGAGGACTGGCGCTCTACTCTCTCTGCCTAGCGTGAGGGGCTCGGCGTGATGATATGTATGTAGGTCTGTAAGTCTAGAGAGGACTGGCGCTATACTCTCTCTGCCTAGCGTGAGGGACTCGGCGTGATGATATGTATGTAGGTCTGTAAGTCTAGAGAGGACTGGCGCTCTACTCTCTCTGCCTAGCGTGAGGGGCTCGGCGTGATTATATGTATGTAGGTCTGTAAGTCTAGAGAGGACTGGCGCTATACTCTCTCTGCCTAGCATGAGGGACTCGGCGTGATGATATGTATGTAGGTCTGTAAGTCTAGAGAGGACTGGCGCTCTACTCTCTCTGCCTAGCGTGAGTGGCTCGGCGTGATGATATGTATGTAGGTCTGTAAGTCTAGAGAGGACTGGCGCTATACTCTCTCTGCCTAGCGTGAGAGGCTCGGCGTGATGATATGTATGTAGGTCTGTAAGTCTAGAGAGGACTGGCGCTATACTCTCTCTGCCTAGCGTGAGGGACTCGGCGTGATGATATGTATGTAGGTCTGTAAGTCTAGAGAGGACTGGCGCTCTACTCTCTCTGCCTAGCGTGAGTGGCTCGGCGTGATGATATGTATGTAGGTCTGTAAGTCTAGAGAGGACTGGTGCTCTACTCTCTCTGCCTAGCGTGAGGGGCTCGGCGTGATGATATGTATGTAGGTCTGTAAGTCTAGAGAGGACTGGCGCTCTACTCTCTCTGCCTAGCGTGAGGGACTCGGCGTGATTATATGTATGTAGGTCTGTAAGTCTAGAGAGGACTGGCGCTCTACTCTCTCCGCCTAGCGTGAGGGACTCGGCGTGATGATATGTATGTAGGTCTGTAAGTCTAGAGAGGACTGGCGCTCTACTCTCTCTGCCTAGCGTGAGGGACTCGGCGTGATTATATGTATGTAGGTCTGTAAGTCTAGAGAGGACTGGCGCTCTACTCTCACTGCCTAGCGTGAGGGACTCGGCGTGATGATATGTATGTAGGTCTGTAAGTCTAGATAGGACTGGCGCTCTACTCTCTCTGCCTAGCGTGAGGGACTCGGCGTGATGATATGTATGTAGGTCTGTAAGTCTAGAGAGGACTGGCGCTCTACTCTCTCTGCCTAGCGTGAGGGATTCGGCGTGATGATATGTATGTAGGCTTTCTACTCTCTCTGCCTAGCGTAAGGGGCTTGATTTGATCCAGGTAGTTGGAACGTGTTCCTCTGCCTCTTGCACACACTTTCGCTTTGTATATTTGTTTCGTCAATCTTTCTTCACTCATCCTTTCTATGTGTCCAAACCAACGTTACATGCCTTTCTTCATCTTTACAATCGCAACCTCGTTCACGCCAGTTTTGCGAATGTCTCCATTGCGGTATTGATCTAAATTCACAGAGATTTTCAAAGCTTTTAGTCATGGATAATTTTGCTTTCGTAGACAGCCATTAACGGATACAGGTCAATTACTCTTCATCTAACATCAACCGAAGTGATATGCGGATAGAAACAGTTAGTCGTTAGTCGTAGTAATACCGACATACACCAACAGATGGCGCTAGCTGTACGATTTTGTTTTGATTTACGAACATTTTGCTGTCCCGCCCAGCTTCGCCCGGGTGAAAAAGTAAAATTTCCTGAAACACGATCATCACGAACTTGCAGTTAGTATTTGTAAGCGCCATACTTTTTCTAACGCTCAGGCTGTGGAATGAGCTCCCCGTTGAGGTTTTCCCTGGAGAGTACAGCGTGGAGTTGTTCAAGAAGAGTGTGGAAAGATTCCTTTTTTTTATACCACAAGGGTGGCAAACAAGCATGCGGTCCGCCTGATGGTAAGCGGTTACCACCGCCTATGGACGCTTGCAACACCAGGGGTATCACTCGCGCGTTGCCGACCCTGCAGGAATCTTTCACACCCTTCTTGAAGAACTCCATGCTGTACTCTCCAGGGAAAACCTCAACTGGGAGCTCATGCCACAGCCTGAGCGTTCGCGGAAGAAAACTCCTTTGGAAGCGCACAGTGCGAGACCTTTGTGGTTCCAAGGTATGGGGATGAATTCCCCGTCGATGGCGAGAGGTGCGGTGGTAGAAGGTGGAAGTGGGCATCATGTCGAACAATTCTGCAGAACACTCCCCGTTATACAAGCGGTAGAACACACACAGGAAGGTGAAGTCTCCTGCAGTCCTCCAAAGTCGGCAACGCGCGATTGATACCCCTGGTGTTGCAAGCGTCCATAGACGGCGGTAACCGCTTACCATCAGGCGGGCCGCATGCTTGCCATCCGTGTGGTATAAAGAAATATTACCCTGCGACCCTGCCATTATTAATTGTACATGATTGAGCATTGATTAGCTCCAATCATTATTTTACGTGCAAATTCAGTGAAATTGTAAAAATAATCTAGGATATCAAGTTTAAATTAAATAATTTGTAAATCCGCCACTGCCATGGCCGTTACTCAAGCACGACTATACATACGCCTTTGAATGTCTTCTCAGACGTATGCAGGTTTCCTCTCGATGTTATCTGAGTTTGAGTTTCCTTTAAATAGGTCTTATATCTTACTTGACGACGAGCATGTATGAAGAGACTGATGAATGTGGACGAAGCGAAAGAGGTGTGTAAGTCTAGAGAGAACTGGCGCTCTATACTCTCTGCCTACCCCGTTAGGGACTTGGCGTGATGATATGTATGTATGTATGTATATCTTACTTCATACTAATATTATAAATGTGAAAGTTTATAAGTTTGGATGTTTGCGGTTCTTTCACGGCAAAACGGACCGATTTGGCTGAAAGTTGAAATGGTGATAGCTTATACCTAGGAATAGGACATAGGCTACTTTTTATCCCGAAAATTCAAAGTTCCTACAGGTATAAAATTTTCTTTAATATTAGTAGTAATTCAGATTTGCATCAAAATAATAAAAAAAATCAAGTTTTGTGTATTTCTTGTTGGAAACCCTAATAAATAAATAAATTACAAAAATTCCAAATAATTCTATGTTCTAATATTATAAAGGCCTGAACCGATTCTAGCAGGAAAATATTGTAGCTACTTTTTCGAACTCCACGCGGGCGAAGCCGCGGGCATAAGCTAGTATAGTATATTAATAATACCTACTGTAAAATTGCGCGTACAAAATACAATCAAGACGAATTTACTATATTCCACTGCTCATTAATACATAGAAATCTGTAATCAAATCAAAATATTTTATTTCACATAGGCCCAGATGGGCACTTATAAAACGTCGAAAAAGGTGCACGGTTCGGGTTGGTCGCTTCCATGGAGAAGAACCGGCATTAAAAAATAATTGTATATACATATTTTTATAAATGTTAATACTTATAATATAAAACTATTTCACAGAAAAAAGTTAGATTGATAAAATATTAACGCTAGATTTCGCCTCGTTCCCGTTCAGATCACGTCTCCCGTTCGTGCTCAGTTCCATCTTAAAAAAATCGCATTTCCGTAACTGAAATCCAATTTTCCCATACCCGACACAATGTTAAAAAAACACGAGACGAAAACGCGAATCTTGTCATTTCAAATAACGAATGACAAAAGACCCTGTTAGTAATGACACACGCTAAGTAATGTGTCAAAATAAGAAAACATTACGAGAAAAAAAGTTATATGTCAAAATAAGAAAACATTTCGAAAAAAAAATGCCAATAAAAAGCGCCAGTATTGCACAAACCATAGAGATGCGAAACCAAAATGGCTGAAAATTAATAGATTATAGTAGTTCTTGTTACCTTTTAGCATTGCGCCAACTCCGCGATACAAATGCAACGCAGAACAAAGGAATTACGCCCACCCGACCGCAACACAGCGGGGACTATCTACCATACTATTTAAAATATTCATTCACATTCGACTATCACTCTTAGTGCAAAGATTACGATTATATCAATTAATTTAAGTCAAGATTTAACGATTAAATTAAATTTAATACAAGTATACGTATACGATATATATTAAAGTAAATATTATTTGAAATTCACAAAAAGGAAAACAACTGGCAATTTATAAAAAAAAAATGAGCGCACGCAATTCAAAAATCGATCCACCGTCGCCCGTCGATTCGCAAAATTTGAAAAAGGCCACAATTTCTACGCGGTCTTTTGTTAGGACGCCGCTGCCGTTCGATTTTCGAATCCGGTTCGAAATTCGAATATTTTCACTTCTATTTTCGAATTTGCTATTTACAAACGGTCAGATTTAATCAAATTGGGTGGGCAATTGTTTTTTTTTCTGTAATTTTTTTTATTCCAGCCCGCACACTTGTACCGTCTCGTCACAGCCTGCGCGGAACACTGAAGCGAAGCCTCTGCAGGAAGGCTGTATGCATTGATTAGGCGGAGCTCTCACTATACGCTCGTCTCGTTCTAGCTCACGTATGCTCTGTCTCGCTCGCACCTCAGCTGAGTAAGAGTAGCATCGAAATTTGGCTCCGCAATTTTCCTTGCGTTTCTCAAACGTTAAATTTAATAATGTTCATAAAATTGTACTGGATTTTCTATTATATTCAGAATATTTTGGAAAAGTTTCTACTGCGAAAACGCTGTTTTACCCAGCTACGGCAAAAAGGTGGGTTATAACTTTAAGCATATACTAGCCATCTCTTTTTTTTTTTTTTTTTTTTTTTTTTTTTATACCACTTGGTTGGCGAACAAGCTTGCGGTCCGCCTGATGGTAAGCGGTTAACGCCGCCTATGGACGCCTGCAACACCAGGGGTATCACACGCGCGTTGCCGACCCTACTATCTCCTATCTCACGTGACATCTTTCAGATAAATCTAGTTTTTTTTAAAAACAAACCAAAGAAATATGCCTTTTTATAATATTTTATACGTATATATAAAGGTCTGAAAGAAGATGTAGTGACAAAAATTGAGAAAGGTATGCTGAGATGGTTTGGCCATGTCGAGAGAATGAATGAAGAACGATTGGCAAAAAAAGTGTATAAGGCGAGTGTGAATGAAAGTGTTGGAAGGGGTAGACCTAGGCGGACGTTTCTAGACCAAATTAGGGACGTCTTGAAAAAAGGCCAGGTCAAGAGTACCCTAAACCGAAGAGCATGTATGAAGAGAATAATGAAAGTGGACGAAGCGAAACAAGTATGTAAGGATCGTAGTGGAAAGAAGTTGTCGCTGCCTACCCCTACGGGAAAGAGGCGTGTTTACATGTATGTATGTATGTATATAAAATAATATCGCTTGGGTGAAAATACACAATGGTAGCGCCACCTATCGGGTCCAATTGTGAATCTAAACCATTCTCAAATCCACCTGAAGACACACTGAAAATTTCGTGCGTACCTTCGTTCATAGCGAGTCCATTTCCATCCACGCCTTTGAATGTCTTCTCAGACGTATGCAGGATTCCTCTCAATGTTTCCCTTCACCGTAAAGCTCGTGTTGTGACTAATCACTGTACTTGAGTTCAGAAATATATATATATATATATTTATTTATAATAATATAATCACGCCGGGACTTTCATGGAGAGAGTAGAGTGCTAAGTCTCTCTAGACTTACACATTCATCAGTCTCTTCATACATGCTCGCCGGTTTCGAGTACTCTTGTCGTTCCCGTCCTTGAGCGTCTGATCGAACGTCTACGGAATGCTACGAAGTTCTACGAAGCGCTACAACGTTCTACGACTCACCTTGATGCTACGGACTACGATTTGCTACGAAATGCTACGAAATGCTACGAAGTACTACGAAGGAATAGTTTGACTTTTTCATAACCTATTCTAATAAATAATCACTTATTTACAAACCCTTATGTATAGTCTTGCTTGAGTAACGGCGATGGACTCGCCATCTGTCACGTTGTCACCACCATTGAGATAATTGAAGAATATTCCAGCAATGTTTGAGAAGCGCAGCGCTACGCAATTATATCATTGAAATATATTTATAATCGTGTGTCATGGGCCAACGGCTGTCCGGAGGCTGCTAGAAGAAAAGCAGATGAATCTATGTATGATGGAGTCATTATCTTATCTTATCTTATTAATATTATAAATGTGAATGTAAGTTTGTTTGTTACGCTTTCACGTAAAAACTACTTAACCGATCATAATGAAACTTTGTACACATACTCTTGGAGGTATTAGAAGTAACGTAGGATAATTGTTAATGAAAAAAAAATCATTTTTACGACAGAATAAAAGCCGTTTTACTAAAAATTTAAATGGTGATGGCTTATACCCAGGATTAAAACATAGACATTTAAATCCCGAAAGATTCAAAGCTCTAATATTATGAAGGCAAAAATATGTATGTTGATCTTGCCATGCGGGCGAAGCCGCGGGCATAGCTAAATATAAAATAAATGTGCAAGTTGGTAAGTTTGGATGTTTGCGGTTCTTTCACGACCAAACGGCTGAACCGATCTGGCTGAAAGTTGAAATGGTGATAGCTTATACCTAGGAATAGGACATAGGCAGCTTTTTGCATCCAGAAAATGCAATGTTCCTACAAGAATAAAATTTGCCTTATAATTCAGATTTGCATCAAAATGATATCAATACTTCTTAGTGCTTTTGATTTAGAAAACTAGCAACTCATTTGTCGGGCAAGGTATACGCTTTTTTTTAAGAGAGGTAGGGCATAACGGGTTACTCGTTCGTATTTGTATCTGCCCGCCTGGGGCAGGACCTCCACCTTATAGAAGGCCGTAGACAAATAACACTATTGTTTGTGTTGTGTTCCTGCGCGGTGAATAAGGTTTCCAGTAATGAGCTCCTTGGGGAGGGGGGAGGATTGTTACAGTGTGTTGGCAGCAGAGGGATTAGTCCCATTACGCTGCCAACATAGTATATCTCTCCGAACACAGAGTGGCAACGCGCAAGTGATACTTCGGTATTGTAAGCGTAAATAGGCTGCGGTAACCGTTTTCCATCGGGTGGGCCGTATACTTGTCTTCCACTCTTGTTGTATAAAAAAAATTAATAAATAAATAAAATAAAGATACCTCAAAAAATAATTGAATTACCTTTTGTAGAGCTTAAAGCTGTCTTTGGCCGTGGTGGCCGAGTGGTTCGAGCAGTTGCCTGCGACACATCGATCATAAATTCGTATCCCGACTGTACCAATGAGTTTTTCTACATTTAATTACAGTGAGGCACACCACGAGCTTTACGGTGAAGGGAAACATCGAGAGGTAACCTGCATACGTCTGAGAAGACATTCAAAGGCGTATGTATAGTCTTTAGTGCTTGAGTAGGGTCACGTTGGCACCTAAAATATAGGAAAGTGGGTGTGTGGGTATTACCTATATATGTGGGTACCTATACACCTCTGCCTACCCCTTAGGGGTAGTACAGTACAACTAGCGCCATCTAGTTCGCAGAGCTGTAGTTTTGTTTAAGCCTTGGGGCGCTCTGAAGTACGAGCCGAGAATTTTCCTAATATTTATTTAGCGTATACAGTACAAGGCCGTGGAAAGAGGGTTTTTTTTAAATCTCCTTGCTATCAATTAAACGCAAAACTTTTAAGTTATTTACAAAGGACCTTTGGCAAACGGATACTTCATTAAAAAAACAAAACATATTTAATGCCTAGAGGGAGGATGAAAGTATTTTAAAATTAACTTTTTATTTTGGACATCTCACACAAAACTGACCCTACACTAGGCAGAGCCTGTACTATAGGCATCGGCGACTGATATACACACTTATATAGATGTTAATATACAATAATATTGTGGACATCTCACACAAAGCCAACTGACCCTAAACTAGGCAGAGCCTGTACTATAGGCATCGGCGACTGATATACACACTTATATAGATGTTAATATACAATAATATTGTGGACATCTCACACAAAGCCAACTGACCCTAAACTAGGCAGAGCCTGTACTATAGGCATCGGCGACTGATATACACACTTATATAGATGTCGTGATGATATGTATGTAGGTCTGTAAGTCTAGAGAGGACTGGCGCTCTACTCTCTCTGCCTAGCGTGAGGGACTCGGCGTGATGATATGTATGTAGGTCTGTAAAGTCTAGAGAGGACTGGCGTTCTACTCTCTCTGCCTAGCGTGTGGGACTCGGTGTGATGATATGTATGTAGGTCTGTAAGTCTAGAGAGGACTGGCGTTCTACTCTCTCTGCCTAGCGTGAGGTGCTGGGCGTGATGATATTTATGTAGGTCTGTAAGTCTAGAGAGGACTGGCGCTCTACTCTCTCTGCCTAGCGTGAGGGGCTGGGCGTGATGATATGTATGTAGGTCTGTAAGTCTAGAGAGGACTGGCGCTCTACTCTCTCTGCCTACCCCATGATATGTATGAGCACATAGTAATTAATTCCTGGCGTGCTCCCGCTGCCACAGCCAGGAACTTTCATCGCTCTATCCATTTGGGAAATCAAGGTATATGCTGCACATGCGCACGCCCGCCCTTGCCGCGCTAGGGCGGGGTGCGAGAGGCAGCGTTTTACATAATAATAATCTAACTAATATTATAAATGTGAAAGTTTGTAAGTTTGGATGTGTGCGGTTCTTTCACGGCCAAACGGCTGAACCGATTTGGGTGAAAGTTGAAATGGTGATAGCTTATACCTTGGAATAGGACATAGGCTATTATTTTTTATCACAAAAATTCAAAGTTCTTATATTATAATGTATGATGCTCTTTCACGGCATAGCGGCTGAACCGATACAAGCAGGAAATTTTTCAAAGCTACTTTTTCGAACTCCACGCGGGCGAAGCCGCAGGCATAAGCTAGTAATAAATACAGTGACAATTCCATACAAATTGACCTAGTCCCAAATTAAGCAAAACTTGTGTTATGGTAACTAGACAACGATATATTTACTTATATAGATAGATATATACATAAATACATAGGACATCCAAGACTAAGCTACAAATACTCGTGTTCATCACACAAATATCTGCCCTCAGCGGAAGTCGAAAGGAGCCCTAACCACTAGACCAGAGAGTCAGAGATCCAAATACCCAGGTGTATTATCCTTAAAGAACTAACTATTACTCTTTATTGGAACGAAGTTCCTTATCGAGCGTTGTGAAAGGGGGCTAGACGGAAAAAAATCTTACGAAAAGTTGTCACGACATTCTTACCCAACCGTTGGGTACGTAGGTTGGGTACGTAGGTTGGGTACGTAGGTTGGGTACGTAGGTTGGGTACGTAGGTTGGGTATGTAGGTTGGGTATGTAGGTTGGGTACGTAGGTTGGGTACGTAGTTTGGGTACGTAGGTTGGGTACGTAGGTTGGGTACGTAGGTTGGGTACGTAGGTTGGGTACGTAGGTTGGGTACGTAGGTTGGGTACGTAGGTTGGGTACGTAGGTTGGGTACGTAGGTTGGGTACGTAGGTTGGGTACGTAGGTTGGGTTAGGTAAACGTTTGTTTGTTTATTTTTGTTTCTTGTCGTCACGTAGTCTGTTAGGTGAGAAATGGCGGCGTTAATACAAATAGGTTGTTGTCTTACAGACTACCTATTATTTGCTGTATATTTATAACCCCCGTGTGAGTGACGTGTGCTTCTTGAACTTCGTTCCATCCGGGTGTCCCTTGACACCTCTCGAGTTTTTTTGTAATTAATAGTTCCTGAATAAACCCCATAAAACCATGTTTCCACGTGAGTATTACTCCCTTTAATAATGTCGTCATTGTGTCATTTTTGGAGCTATATGTTGTATTGCATCGTCACGAGGATATATTGACAACACATAACAACTTGTACTATTAAGTTGTGCTTGAAAGGCGTCGACAGACTGTAAGGCATAACGGGTTTCCCGTTCGAATCTACATGCCCGCCTGGGGCAGGACCTCCAACTTATAGAAGGCCGTAGCCAAATAACACTATTGTTTGTGTTGTGTTCCTGCGCGGTGCTTCTTGGGGGAGGATAGTTACATTGTGTTGGTAGCAGATGGATTAATTAGTCCCATTAAGCTGCCGACACAGTATAACTGTCCGAACACAGAGTGGCAACGCGCAACTGCTTGGGTACTATACGGTAACTGTAACCGTTTGCCTCTGTTGTTGTACAAACAGGGAGGAGAAACTCGCCATCTGTCACGTTGGCACCTAATCTCAGGCTTCGTGGATACTATTTTCAAATCGCTGATCTCTCATCACTTATGACAAAACACACACATGCAAACACGTTGCGGTCCCGGTGCAAAATTCACGACTTACTTACAAATTATGGGGTTACAAAGGGATGGGATTTTGCGTACTTAACGGACAGACACATGTTATATTATATAATACTAGCGACCAGCCCCGGCTTCGCATGGGTGGACATAAGATTTTTTTATAAAAGAAAATATAGCCTATGTCACTCAGGGTGAATGTAGCTTTCCAATGGTGAAAGAATTTTTTAAATCGGTCTTGTAGTTTCGGAGCCTATTCAATACAAACATACAAATCTTTCCTCTTTATAATATTATACTAGCTTATGCCCGCGGTTCCGCCCGCGTGGAGTTCGAAAAAGTATCTTTATGTATTTTCCTGCTAGAATCGGTTCAGCCGCTACGCCGTGAAAGAGCATCATACATATTTTTGCCTTTATAATGTTAGAGCTTTCTTTAGAGAATCTTTCGGGATTCCAATGTAGCCTAGTCTTAAAACGGCTTTTTTCTCAGTCGTAAAAATGTTTTTTTTGGAACAAAGTTCCTTATCACGCGTTGTGAAAGGGGGCTAGACGGAAAAAATTCTTACGAAAAGTTGTCACGACACTTTTTGTCACGACACTTTTTTTTTTGCTGTATATTTATAACCCCCGTGTGAGTGACGTGTGCTTCTTGAACTTCGTTCCATCCGGGTGTCCCTTGACACCTCTCGAGTTTTTTTTTCAATAAAAAGTATCCTATGTTACTTCTAATACCTCCAAAAGTATGTGTACAAAATTTCATGGTGATCGGTTAAGTAGTTTTTACGTGAAAGAGAAACAAACATTACATACCCATTTATAATATTAGTAAGGATATTAGTATACTACTGTGCCCGCGACTTCGTCCGCGTGGAAGTGACATTGGGCAGCACTTGAAATTTTTCATCTAATCATTGTTTTCATCCCCTATTTTTATCTTACCCCCTGAATGGTAAAATGTATACAAACTTTGAATGTCACATTAATGTATATGTAATCAAGAGCCTACAAAATAAGTTTCAAGCTTCTAGCTTAAAAAAATACGAATCTTCCATACAAACTTTCATCCCCTATTTCTACCCCTTACAACTCTTATTCGCATTTAAAAGTAGCCTATATCCTTCCTTAGGCTCTAGACAAACTTTGTAGCAAATTTCATTTAAATCGATTCAGTAGTTTAGGCGTGAAAAGGTAACAGACAAACAGACAGAGTTACTTTCGCATTTATAATATTAGTAGGGATATACTTTATCTACAATAACAACAATTAATAATATTTACAAAGAACAGTTTAAACTAACTACTTACAGATAAAATATTTGTCCCAAATCGGTATCCCGGGGCAACGTGGATAGCAATGCTGATTCTCTGAGCGAGATATGTTCCAGCCCGCCTGTCACGAGAGGTCTCGACTAGACGGCGCGAGACCTCTTTAAAAAGATGGTGAGCCTCAGGACCCCAAGGCCCCAGAGTTTCAACCGCAAATGCAGCAAATATGTAACCTGACCCGAGACAGGCATACTTGCGGCGCTTGAGGCACTCCTGCTGAGCAGCAGCGGCGCCGGCCGCCACCGATGTGTCAGGAAGATGGGAAGTAGCCAGTGCATCGACACACGTAGCGTCCCACACTAAGGGCCGACCCATCCTCCATGGCATCAGAGACATACCGTCCGGCCTCCGGCCATCGCCGCGGGCGAGACCGACTGGTTCCAGCACAGCAGGCACGCCGGCGCTGACCAGATTAGTAGGGATTAAGTAAGGATAAGGATAGTATAGATAACACTAGCGACCCGCCCCGGCTTCGCACGGGTGCAATGATATACATTGATATTAATATTATATTGTTCTTCTTCTAAAAGTGCCACTCCATTACTGGAGGTTGGCCGTTAGCTCGGAAAACATCTCCCTGTCTTGAGCCATTCGGAATAGTTGCTCTGCACTGCTGATTCCGGTCCACTCCCTGGTGTTTCGCAACCAGGACTTATTTCGCCTTATTAACATTATATACCATGCTATATATTGCTGAAAACTGCATTTAACCCCGTTGAATAGCTTAAGCCGTGGTGGCCAAGTGGTTCAAGTTGCCTGCACAAAGATCGTAAGTACCATCCCGTCTGTACCAATGAGTTTTTCTGAACTTAAGTACAGTGAGGCACACCACGAGCTTTACGGTGAAGGGAAACATCGAGAGGAAACCTGCATACGTCTGAGAAGACATTCAAAGGCGTATGTATAATCGTGCTTGAGTAACGGCGATGGACCTGAAATATATCTCTGGCGAAAAGTTGGTGTGTGGGTACTATCTATACACCTCTGCTTACCCCTTCGGGGACCCTTGTGGGAGACTTCACGTTACGTTACATCACGTTAGCATTATTAAATTACTATACGGGCATGTATGTATGCGTGTATGTATAACCTTGCGGGAATATTTATCTTCAAATACATAATATTATCATAGGTATGAAGCACTGTTTTTATTTAATTATCTTTACCAACCACCATATATTTTCTCACCTGCCGCACAAAATTTGTATTTTCATTAAGCTTTGAAAACTGCAATAGGATTTAATTACACTGTACATTTTGAGTTGCTGTGTCTAATGTTTTGCTCCCGCTGTTTTCATTTATACAAATATACTAGCTAGCACGATCGCAGCGCCACCTATCGGGTCCATTGTGAAATCTAAACCATTCTCCAAAGACTACTATTTAATTGTATACTGCCGAGAATGGCAGTATACAAAGGAAAACATCGAGAGGCAACCTGCATACGTCTGAGAAGACATTCAAAGGCGAATGTATAGTCGTGCGAGTAACGGCGATGGACTCTCCATCTATCACGTAGGCACCTGAAATATATCTCTGGCGGAAAGTGGGTGGGTACTACCTATACACCTCTGCCTACCCTTTAGGTGACCCTTGTGGGAAGGCGTTTGGATGAGTGAGTAACAAATTTTAAGTTACTGAATTATTACCAAACCAAAGATACCTCATTTAATGGAATCGGCTTCGGTTTGGATATACACATATTTTCGGATAAGAGTATCTTTTTCGGATAATATTCTTATTCGGATAAAAAAATCTTTTTTTGTATACAAAATTAAGTACATATCGTTATTTTGGACAAATATATATTAGCATGTATGAAGAGTCTGATGAATGTGGACGAAGCGAAAGAGGTATGTAAGTCTAGAGAGAACTGGCGCTCTATACTCTCTGCCTACCCCGCTAGGGACTCGGCGTGATGATATGTATGTATGTATATACATATTAAATTTGTCTTGTATTTTCGTTTTTTTTCCACAAATAAAAACATTCTCTATTTTCCATTTGAATAACTCTTTTCGGATAATTTTTTTTACGTATATAAGACTGGCCTATGCGTCATGATCATGATTTCATTTGTCTCCTTCTTTGTATCCTTACAAATAGTGATAATTCAATAAAAGAGATTCAATCTTAATATACATTTATAAATTACCCGTCACGTTGTTTGTCCGCGATAGACTCCTAAACTACTTAACCGATTTCAATCAAATTTGCACACCGTGTGCAGTATGATCCAACTTGAAAGATAGGATAGCTTACATCACAATTGGATGTATTGGAGGTATTTTAAGAAGTTTAATTTTTTCACCCGGACGAAGCTGGGCGGGACAGCTAGTGTTATTAATAAAAGTATGCAAGAATTTCATTAATGTCTTAAAATGACGTGTACACGTTAAATTATCGTCCGTAAAGACAGCAAAATTTTTTTCCGATATTTTTTCGGATATCTTTTTTTTGGATAATTTATGCCAAATTATCCGACTCCACCCCATCCCTAATTACAACTGCAGGTGAACTTCGTCTCAACTATCTCCTTAGAACATCACTTAACTCCGAAACTGTTACTACAGCCTGACATTGCAACACGAGCCTTATTCCGATGCAGTAAAGTCTAAGTTCCTTTGAGAATATCTCCTTTTGAGGCTTTCCTCTATGCAAGACTATTTATCTTTTATAACAAGTACTGTGCCATTGTAAATAAAGTCTTAAACCTAGGAAAAAAGAGTTGAGATTTCAATTGTCGCCAGTTATCCATCGTTACGTAAATGCTCCTATAGTAATGTTGCAAAGTACCATTATCAAACAATTTATAATTTAATCAAGCTTTTTGACCCGACTACAGCCTAATAGCCTAGCGTGAGGGACTCGGCGTGATGATATATATGTAGGTCTGTAAGTCTAGAGAAGACTGGCGCTCTACTCTCTCTGCCTAGCGTGAGGGGCTCGGCGTGATGATATATATGTAGGTCTGTAAGTCTAGAGAAGACTGGCGCTCTACTCTCTCTGCCTAGCGTGAGGGGCTCGGCGTGATGATATGTATGTAGGTCTGTAAGTCTAGAGAAGACTGGCGCTCTACTCTCTCTGCCTAGCGTGAGGGACTCGGCGTGATGATATGTATGTAGGTCTGTAAGTCTAGAGAAGACTGGCGCTCTACTCTCTCTGCCTAGCGTGAGGGGCTCGGCGTGATGATATGTATGTAGGTCTGTAAGTCTAGAGAGGACTGGCGCTCTACTCTCTCTGCCTAGCGTGAGGGCTCGGCGTGATGATATGTATGTAGGTCTGTAAGTCTAGAGAAGACTGGCGCTCTACTCTCTCTGCCTAGCGTGAGGGGCTCGGCGTGATGATATGTATGTAGGTCTGTAAGTCTAGAGAAGACTGGCGCTCTACTCTCTCTGCCTAGCGTGAGGGGCTCGGCGTGATGATATGTATGTAGGTCTGTAAGTCTAGAGAGGACTGGCGCTCTACTCTCTCTGCCTAGCGTGAGGGGCTCGGCGTGATGATATGTATGTAGGTCTGTAAGTCTAGAGAAGACTGGCGCTCTACTCTCTCTGCCTAGCGTGAGGGGCTCGGCGTGATGATATGTATGTAGGTCTGTAAGTCTAGAGAGGACTGGCGCTCTACTCTCTCTGCCTAGTGTGAGGGGCTCGGCGTGATGATATGTATGTAGGTCTGTAAGTCTAGAGAGGACTGGCGCTCTACTCTCTCTGCCTAGCGTGAGGGGCTCGGCGTGATGATATGTATGTAGGTCTGTAAGTCTAGAGAAGACTGGCGCTCTACTCTCTCTGCCTAGCGTGAGGGGCTCGGCGTGATGATATGTATGTAGGTCTGTAAGTCTAGAGAAGACTGGCGCTCTACTCTCTCTGCCTAGCGTGAGGGGCTCGGCGTGATGATATGTATGTAGGTCTGTAAGTCTAGAGAAGACTGGCGCTCTACTCTCTCTGCCTAGCGTGAGGGGCTCGGCGTGATGATATGTATGTAGGTCTGTAAGTCTAGAGAGGACTGGCGCTCTACTCTCTCTGCCTAGCGTGAGGGGCTCGGCGTGATGATATGTATGTAGGTCTGTAAGTCTAGAGAGGACTGGCGCTCTACTCTCTCTGCCTAGTGTGAGGGGCTCGGCGTGATGATATGTATGTAGGTCTGTAAGTCTAGAGAGAACTGGCGCTCTACTCTCTCTGCCTAGCGTGAGGGGCTCGGCGTGATGATATATATGTAGGTCTGTAAGTCTAGAGAAGACTGGCGCTCTACTCTCTCTGCCTAGCGTGAGGGGCTCGGCGTGATGATATGTATGTAGGTCTGTAAGTCTAGAGAGGACTGGCGCTCTACTCTCTCTGCCTAGTGTGAGGGGCTCGGCGTGATGATATGTATGTAGGTCTGTAAGTCTAGAGAGGACTGGCGCTCTACTCTCTCTGCCTAGCGTGAGGGGCTCGGCGTGATGATATATATGTAGGTCTGTAAGTCTAGAGAAGACTGGCGCTCTACTCTCTCTGCCTAGCGTGAGGGGCTCGGCGTGATGATATGTATGTAGGTCTGTAAGTCTAGAGAGAACTGGCGCTCTACTCTCTCTGCCTAGTGTGAGGGACTCGGCGTGATGATATGTATGTAGGTCTGTAAGTCTAGAGAGGACTGGCGCTCTACTCTCTCTGCCTAGCGTGAGGGGCTCGGCGTGATGATATGTATGTAGGTCTGTAAGTCTAGAGAGGACTGGCGCTCTACTCTCTCTGCCTAGCGTGAGGGGCTCGGCGTGATGATATGTATGTAGGTCTGTAAGTCTAGAGAGGACTGGCGCTCTACTCTCTCTGCCTAGCGTGAGGGACTCGGCGTGATGATATGTATGTAGGTCTGTAAGTCTAGAGAGGACTGGCGCTCTACTCTCTCTGCCTAGCGTGAGGGACTCGGCGTAATAATATGTAAGTAGGTCTGTAAGTCTAGAGAGGACTGGCGCTCTACTCTCTCTGCCTAGCGTGAGGGACTCGGCGTGATGATATGTATGTAGGTCTGTAAGTCTAGAGAGGACTGGCGCTCTACTCTCTCTGCCTAGCGTGAGGGCTCGGCGTGATGATATGTATGTAGGTCTGTAAGTCTAGAGAGGACTGGCGCTCTACTCTCTCTGCCTAGCGTGAGGGGCTCGGCGTGATGATATGTATGTAGGTCTGTAAGTCTAGAGAGGACTGGCGCTCTACTCTCTCTGCCTAGCGTGAGGGCTCGGCGTGATGATATGTATGTAGGTCTGTAAGTCTAGAGAGGACTGGCGCTCTACTCTCTCTGCCTAGCGTGAGGGCTCGGCGTGATGATATGTATGTAGGTCTGTAAGTCTAGAGAGGACTGGCGCTCTACTCTCTCTGCTTAGCGTGAGGGACTCGGCGTGATGATACGTATGTAGGTCTGTAAGTCTAGAGAGGACTGGCGCTCTACTCTCTCTGCCTAGCGTGGGGGGCTCGGTGTGATGATATGTATGTAGGTCTGTAAATATAATTGGAGTATATTTACCTGGACTCTGGATCTTGTTTGTGGCCGCTGATGACGTCACAACCATGGGGACAACTGAAGACGCCTGTAACAAGACAAAGGTCCTAACTTAATATCACTACATAGTATAAAACCAAGTCACTTCCCTCTGTCTGTCGTTATGTAGGCTTAGATCTTTAAAACTATTCTCAAGAGAGGTAGGGCATAACGGGTTTCCCGTTCGTATTTGTATCTGCCCGCCTGGGGCAGGACCTCCACCTTATAGAAGGCCGTAGACAAATAACACTATTGTTACGAGCTGGGGTTCGGGATAATTTAATGATAGCCGGTTGATGCACTTTAACGACACTTTATTCTATTACACTGAATAATTCCGGAAACTTGTACGATAAATCAGTACACTATCACTATAGCACTATTCACTATAACACAGTACTAGTAAAACACAGTAAACCCTAGGTACTGAAACACTTCTACTCTGTGTACACTACAACACAGTAACAGTAGAACACAATAAACACTAGACACTGAAACACTTCACTAATACTGTACACTCACTATAGTCACTGATAAAACACTTGTGATCACTCGCACTGAACTCAACTGACTGAACTGACTCTCTCAACTGAACTCACTAACTAACTCTGACTGAACTAACTGTGCCCATCGGGTACCGCCTTATATATGGCACCGGCACGATATTCTAGATATCGGTGGAAGGTTCTAGACCGCCATTAAGACTTTCGTGGAATAGCCATTTAAATGCATCCGCAGAACAATGGCCGGGTGACGTAAACAAGTTGTTTACGTCCTTTCTTAATTGCATCCTTTTGTTTATATTTCCGGCTAAGTGTTGTTGTTTGGCATGGCTTTCACACGGCAAGCCCTCCAGAACCTTCCATCGTAACACTATTGTTTGTGTTGTGTTCCTACGCGGTGAATAAGGTTTACAATAATGAGCTCCTTGGGGAGGGGGGAGGATTGTTGTATTGTGTTGGCAGCAGAGGGATTAGTCCCATTATGCTGCCAACACAGTATAACTCTCCGAACACAGAGTAGCAACGCGCAAGTGATACTTCGGTATTGTAAGCGTAAATAGGCTGCGGTAACCGTTGTCCATCGGGTGGGCCGTATGCTTGTTGGCCACTCTAGTTTAAAAAAATAAAACTACGAAACGGATTTTGATACGGTTTTTTTAATAGAGTAATTCAAGAGGAAGGTATAATACCAAAATATTATAGCACACCGAAAACTTCAAAGATTTGTAATGTGATGTCGTAACAAACACATTTGTGTGCGCTTAAATCCCAAACGCTGGCTAAACCTTAAGAGATAGATCAAATTATTGTACTACGGAATTGTACATCTTAAAAAGGTCGATAAAAAACTCCGCGGTATACAGATGGCGAGTCCATTGCCGTCACTCAAGCACGACTATACATACGCCTTTGAATGTCTTCTCAGACGTATGCAGGTTTCCTCTCGATGTTTCCCTTCACCGTTAAGCACGTGAATATATTCACGATATACTTACTTATATAAATACATATATATACATAAATACATAGGACATCCAAGACTAAGGTACAAATACTCGTGTTCATCACACAAAAATCTGACCTACTAATTGCAGTGTGCGTGTGCACTCATAGGTAATCAGTGTGTACCGACAATACTCACACATTAGTGGAAGGTTGCACACTTACACTGTAAACTGTAGGGGGGGATAGTGGGGCGCGTCTTCGTGTATAGCAATATCTAAACTGCCAAATCTACAAATCATTCAAGATTATATGGTCCGGCTTCAGCCGTGCAACCTTGAATTTCTACGGTAACAATGATTACTTCAAGAATGTATTTGAAAAAGCCTCCGTGATTTTCTTATTAATAAAGTTAAGGGACTCACAAAAGAGCCTTATGATGATAATAATAATAACATTACAGGAGCATGTAGCCTTCAGGCGTGAAGGTATCCATTGATGGGGGGCACGGCAATATCGCTCTCTAAACTTACAGATCTACATACATATCATCACGCCGAGCCCCTCACGCTAGGCAGAGAGAGTAGAGCGCCAGTACTCTCTGGACTTACAGATCTACATACATATCATCACGCCGAGTCCCTCACGTTAGGCAGAGAGAGTAGAGCGCCAGTCCTCTCTAGACTTACAGACCTACATACATATCATCACGCCGCGTCCCTCACGCTAGGCAGAGAGAGTAGAGCGCCAGTCCTCTCTAGACTTACAGACCTACATACATATCATCACGCCGAGCCCCTCACGCTAGGCAGAGAGAGTAGAGCGCCAGTCCTCTCTAGACTTACAGACCTACATACATATCATCACGCCGAGTCCCTCACGCTAGGCAGAGAGAGTAGAGCGCCAGTCCTCTCTAGACTTACAAACCTACCTACATATCATCACGCCGAGTCCCTCACGCTAGGCAGAGAGAGTAGAGCGAAGAAGGAAACCTGCATACGTCTGAGAAGATATTCAAAGGCGTATGTATAGTCGTGCTTGAGTAACGGCGATGGACTCGCCATCTGTCGTAGATGTGAGGGTACTAGCGATACATCTACCTTCTACCTTCGAGGACCTTTGGGAGAGCATGAAAATATATATAAATATACATTATCGTGTCGTGTGTAGCAAGGTAAGGCCGCGAGGCTCACCTCCGTTCGTTCCCTAATTAGCCACTGTGTTGGCCCGAGGCGGACTGGCGAGATCAAAACTCGACATTTTACATTGTACGTTGAATTACTGAGCGAAATCTTTGGTACACTAAGGAACTTACAGATACCCAGCTGTGTGCCGGTGTGGAGGGCACCATCACACCTAGTTCCCCATGGGGTAGGCCAAGAGAGAAGAAAGAAACATTCATCAGTCTCTTCATACATGCTCGCCGGTTTCGAGTACTCTTGACGTTCCCGTCCTTAAGTGTCCGATCGATTTGATCTAGGTACTTGGAACGTGGTCTTCCTTTTCCATACACAGTCTCATTGTATAGATATACAATGTATATTTAATTATTTGTTTCAATTAGACTTTTAAGCAATTCACCGTAAAGCTCGTGGTGTGCCTCACTGTAATTAAATGTAGAAAAACTCCTCGATCCAGTCGGGATTGGAACTCGCGCCGTTTGCGTGGCAGGCGGGTGCTGTGACCTCTCGGCCACGCCGCCTCCTCTTGTCCTGACGTATAAGTGGTATGGTATCGCAGTGCAGGCGCAACACAGGTTTCCTCTCGATGTTTCCCTTCACCGTAAAGCTCGTGGTGTGCCTCACTGTAATTAAATGTAGAAAAACTCCTCAATCCAGTCGGGATTGGAACTCGCGCCGTTTGCGTGGCAGGCGGGTGCTGTGACCTCTCGGCCACGCCGCCTCCTCTTGTCCTGACGTATAAGTGGTATGGTATCGCAGTGCAGGCGCAACACAGGTTTCCTCTCGATGTTTCCCTTCACCGTAAAGCTCGTGGTGTGACTAATCACTGTACTTAAGGTCTGAAAAACTCATTGGTACAGTCGGGATTTGAACATGCTATCTTTGTGTGACAACTCGAACAATTCGGCCACGGCTCTGTTAAATAACAAACTTGTGTATACAATATTATTTTTACGAGTTTACTTTGCGAAATACATACATTAAGCGCAGAATAACAGAGACCCATATAAAAATACATTTTGTATTGTTTCTATCAGAATTATATGTATGTATGTTATTTGTTTTCTTGATAAATAATCATTTTTAAGCACACTGGTTCATGTATGACTAGCGGC
This sequence comes from Drepana falcataria, assembly GCA_945859725.1. Taxonomy (NCBI): domain Eukaryota; kingdom Metazoa; phylum Arthropoda; class Insecta; order Lepidoptera; family Drepanidae; genus Drepana; species Drepana falcataria. Next base: position 4,358,492 of record OX243951.1, on the reverse strand, counting down.
CCTTCCCGGCTTCGCCCGCGTGGAGTGTGAATAAGAAGCTTATGTATTTTTCGGGATTAAACGTGACGTGAAACGTGAAACATCCGCAAACATCCAAACTTACAAACTTTCGCCTTTTTAACATTAGTAAGAAGTAAGATAAGATTAGTAAGAGAAGATAAGATAAGATTAGGAAGAGAAGATAAGATAACTAAGTATATTATAGTAAGACAATTTTTTTTTACATTTTGGCATTAAATATATTTTTCCTTACAATTAAATAATCTATAGACATAATAACAAGTCTAGACAAGTATAGACAAGTCTTGTCTCAGCTAAATATTGTACTAAATATATTTAAAGATAACACTGTTATTGTATTAAATGTCTTCAAAAACTCGAACTTAGACATAAATACGTTGAATTATCGCATAAAAAAAATATGTAACAAATATAATAAGTGCCATTTTGCTAACTGTAAACGTTCAACATTTGTCGAAATATGTAAATTGGTGAATTATCACATAGACTGTGTAGACTATGAAGAAACCTACTTGAATCCTCAAAGAATTAAAAGTCACATCATAGAGAATAATAAACAGAATCCTCAATTCAAAACAAACACATCCAACAAATCCATCCGATACATACCTAATAAAGGAACTATTCCTTTCTATTTTAAAAACCGTAACAGTGATACAACGGAGAAACTTAAAGACAAGAAAACTGAAAATATTGTCAAAAAAGGAACTATACCTTTCTATTTCCCAATACAAGGAAAAACATTTTTTCGCCGCGGAATATGTTAATACCTTTAACAAAACATTGCACTTTTATATTCTACACCAAAATATCGCCAGCATATTATCGAAGCAAGAACTACTAGAACTCACTCTACATGATCTGCGGGAAACACACTGTAACCCGGACATAATATGTCTCTCCGAAACTTTCATTAAAAAAGGCCAAGAAGGTTATGTAAAAATCCACAACTACGATATGGCTGCTAGCTTCTGTAGGAATAAGCAAAGAGGTGGAACGTGTATTTTAGTTCGAAAAGGCATATTATTTGAAAATTTTAACATTTTAAACAAATATTTTTTTTTTTTTTTTTTTTTTTTTTTATACAACAAGAGTAGCAAACAAGCATACGGCCCACCTGATGGGAAACGGTTACCGTAGCCTATTTACGCTCACGACACCGACATATGCATCTCAAAATACATTTGAAGCCTGTGGCATAGATATACCATGTCAAAAGCTCATTATAATTTGTGTATACAGAACACCGCAGTCAGGTCCTTCTCAGTTTGTAACTAAAATAAATAGTCTTCTAGATGATACATTTGAAAAATATAAACTCACTCGGAAAATAGTAATCGCCGGTGATATCAATATCAACACATTAAAGAAGGGTAAAATCACAGATGAATTAAAAGATCTCTCAAATAACTTTAATTTAAAGATACACATCAACGTTCCTACACGTAAGCTGTCTTGCATCGATCACATCATAAGCAATATACCAGAAGCGATAGCGACAGTTCTTCCGCTGTATCTTTCTGATCACGACACAGCTCAAATCCTTTCCCGTAGAGCAATTGCCCCACAAACCGACAACATATTCAATATATAAAAGAGATTATAACCCTAATAATATTAAGAAATTTAAAGAGTGTTTAAAAAGCTTAGCTTGGTCGGAAATTTATTCGGAAACGGACGCAAATAGTGCATTTAAAAATTTTCACCAGTTGATATGTTTATTCTACAATCTTTGCTTCCCAAAAATCAAAATTAATATAAATCACAAAAATAAACAGAAGTGGGTGAGCAGAGGCTTAAGGAAAAGTTGCAATACAAAACGTTTCCTCAGGCATAAATATTATAAAACAAAAAGTAGCACCAATAGAACCAACTACACAACTTATTCTCGTATTTAAAAAAAATGCATATACGATTCCAAAAGGAACGCAAATATCAGGTATATAAACAAACATAATAATAAATGTAAAGCAACATGGACCATTGTAAAAAATGAAATAAATAAACATTCGCGTATACACAACATAGATACCATTAAAATTGACAATAAAGTACTTACAAACCCCACCAAAATCGCCTCAGCCTTCAACGAACACTACATAGATCACAATATGGCGCCACTAACAGAAACAATAAATAGCTCTCAACAAAAATATCATAAAACAACTAAATTAAATTCCATGTTTCTCAAACCTATGACAGAAAGTGAGGTTAGACTAGAAATAATGTCATTAAAAAATACAGGAGCTACAGGTCATGATGAAATAAATACAAAAGTCATAAAAGCCTGTGTTAATGAAATTTCAGCAGTCTTGACATATTTGATAAATTTATCTTTCTCAACAGGTTGCTTTCCAGAAGAACTGAAACTATCAATTATAAAACCATTATTTAAAAAGGGAGATAAAACGGATCTGAATGCCTTTCGTCCAATAACATTAATACCTATTATATCTAAAATATTTGAAAAGTGCATGCATAAAAGACTGACGGAATATTGTAATAAATTTAATATAATTGAGAATAATCAGTACGGTTTCCAAAAACACAAATCCACTACAATAGCCATATTCTCTCTCGTAAAACATATTCTATCAAGTGTTAACAATAACTACATTACCACCGGGCTTTTTCTTGACCTATCAAAAGCCTTTGATTTAGTTTCACATGATACATTACTTCAGAAGCTTGAGAATATTGGTATAAGAGGCCCCACGCTACAGTGGATCGCGACATATCTAGCTAATAGGCAACAGAGAGTAATTATTGATAAAATTGATGAACGCGGAAACATGAAATCATATACATCTGATTATAAATATAACGGGCAGGGTGTTCCACAGGGGAGTGTACTGGGACCTATCTTATTTCTGCTGTATATTAATGACATTGTCCATACTACAAATCATAAGTGCATCTTATTTGCTGATGACATATCGATTATAGTAACAACCAATAAAAAAAACAATACAGTGCACAATCATGAAATAGATATCAATAACACAATTAATACACTGATTCTTTGGTTAGAACAGAATAACTTAAAAATAAATTTAGAGAAGTCAGCATATATACAATTTAATAAATCAAATAATAATAAATTTAATTTGAAATTGAAAATACCGAAGATTCAAAAGGTTGCACATACAACATTTGTAGGTGTTATTATAGATGAAGGCATGCATTGGAAAGCCCATGTAGATAAAATATCTATTTCCATAAATAAATTTGTGTATGCGATTAAACAAATAAAAAATGTAACAAATACTAATACAGCTATAATGTCATACCGTGCATACGTTGAATCACTGCTTCGTTACGGACTTGTAGTTTGGGGCAATAGCACTGACCAGAATAGGCTATTTATAGCGCAAAAGAAGTGCATTCGAGCTTTTTTTGGTCTTTGTCCTTTGGACTCGTGCCGACCAGTGTTTAAGAGTCTTGGACTACTGCCACTACCTTCTCTTTATATCTTCGAAGTGTGTATGTTTGTATGGAAACATAAAAACCTCTTTCAAACAGTAGATGGCGTTTGCGCGCGAAATCGTAGAGATCCATGCAGACTTGTCGTTAGTGACATTCCTAGGTTAAGTAAATATAGTAAAAGTTGTATGTTCATGTGTATTAGAGTATTTAATAAGTTACCTAGTGAATTTAAGTTATTAAGCCATAGGCGGTTTAAAGTTCAACTGTATAAGTGGTTGAATGACAATAACTTTTATAGTGTTAAAGAATTTTTTGAACACTAACCTGGATTTGCATGCTGAAAACTCGGCAAAACATGTATGTACAAAATTATTTATTTATTAACACCAAATTTATACCATGTTTTTTTTGCAAATAAATGATTATTATTATTATTATATTAATATTCGCAAGTTCGAATCCCGACTGTACCAATGAGTTTTTCTGAACTTAAGTACAGTGATTAGTCACACCACGAGCTTTACGGGGAAGGAAAACATCGGAAGGAAACCTGCATACGTCTGAGAAGACATTCAAAGGCGTATGTATAGTCGTGCTTGAGTAACGGCGATGGACTCGCCATCTGTCACGTTGGCACCTAATATACCTCTGGCGGAAAGTGGGTGTGTGGGTCCTACCTATACACTTCTGCCTACCCCTTCGGAGTCCCATATGGGAAGGCGTGAGATATATATATATATAAATTTAATTAGACCGTCTGGTCTAGTGGTTAGAGCTCCTGACTGCGAAACTTGAGGTCGAGTGTTCGAATCCCGCCGAGGGCAGATATTTGTGTGATGAACATTTGTACCTTAGTCTTGGATGTCCTATGTATTTATGTATATATCTATCTATCTATATAAGTAAATATATCGTTGTCCAGTTACCATAACATAAGCTTTGCTTAATTTGGGACTAGGTCAATTTGTGTGGAATTGTCCCTGTTATTTATTTATTTAATTTGGAGCACAAATTTCGTCCGCGAATTTTTGCTACACAACGGCACAAAGTTTACGCGTCACGTATTAATTATGATGATGGGATAACGATCTTCCCGGTTCATGTAAAGCGACATCTGCAGGTTTTTTCAAAAAACACTATTAAAATTCAAGTCAAACTCACTTAGAATGGAAATGTCAAAAATGTCTTAAGACTTAATACAAACTACGACGGAAAGATGGCGCCACTGATAAATATGAAGCGTCATTAGAATATAAACCCACGTTTATTAGAGTACACGAGCTTTGAACTAAGGCGGAGAGATGTCGCTACTAATCGAAAGGATGTTTTTATAAAATAGTCGAGGTTTACTAGATTTTTCCTAGAGTTAACATATCCTTAGTGCTTGGTACTAAATTTTTCTATTCTATTTATTATAATATTTTCTTTTAATTTAAATTTAAATTTAATTCAAATATTTTCATGTTCCAGTGCATTCACAAAAAAAATGATTTTATTACGAGTTCTTCATATTCTGTGTTAAGCGACCTAATAATCTATCCATGTGCCAAATTGCATCCAATTCCACTGTTGTGGCGTGATTGAATTACTGAAAACCTCTCAAAATTCCAAAACAATCTTAAAATCAGAGTTCAAGTCAAATCCAAATGTAGAGAGTTGTAAAATATTCAATATAGTTATGATATTTTTATTTATAAAATCTCTATGAAATTCAGAAAGCAACCTCTGAATTTCTTTAACTATAACTTAAAAAAAATGGCTCAGCGAAAACTACTATTATATAAATGACTTTAATAATAGATAAAAGAAACTATGATTTTTAAATAATAACGTCTTAAAACGTCAAGAGTACTCGAAACCGGCGAGCATGTATGAATAGACTGATGAACGTGGATGAAGCGAAAGAGGTATGTAAGCCTAGAGAGCTGGCGCTCTACACTCTCTGCCTGTTAGGGACTCAGCGTGTTGATATATGATGATTTTTAAATTTGTAATCTCTACTAAAAAGATTGTATACTAAAAAGATTCTTGATTAAAAAATATATCATTTTAGTTTTAGTTTTTAGTTTTAGTTAGTTAGTAGGTATATACCTATACCTACCTATATCTAAATAACTCAAAGATGACTGACTGACTGACTGACATAGTGATCTATCAACGCACAGCCCAAACTGGACGGATCGGGCTGAAATTTGGCATTAAGGTAGATGTTATGACGTAGGCATCCGCTAAGAAAGGATTTTGATTAATTCTACCCCCAAGGGGATAAAATAGGGGATGAAAGTTTGTATGAAACTGACAATTTTAAACCGATCGAGCTGAGACTTTGCATGCATAAAGCTACTATGACGTAGGCATCCCCTATACACATCCGAAATAAATCAAAGAATTTTGCGCAAAGTCACTATCCCACGCGGACGAAGTCGCGGCCACAGCTAGTAACATATAAATTACTACCTACGACTACATTATCATGCCAATATTATGTGGCGAACAGGCGATACAATCAGTATCTACATTTGAACATTATGTAACTTACCGTGCTCTGGTGAAATTATTGGAACGAAGTTCCTTATCGCGCGTTGTGAAAGGGGGCTAGACGGAAAAAAATCTTACGAAAAGTTGTCACGACACTTTTTGTCACGACACTTTTTGTCACGACACTTTTTTTTTCGCGCGTTGTGAAAGGGGGCTAGACGGAAAAAATTCTTACGAAAAGTTGTCACGACACTTTTTGTCACGACACTTTTTTTTTGCTGTATATTTATAACCCCCGTGTGAGTGACGTGTGCTTCTTGAACTTCGTTCCATCCGGGTGTCCCTTGACACCTCTCAAGTTTATTATTTTTTTAATTATTCCATATTTCCAAATCAACTGGCGTTTAGAGCCGTGGTCGCCGAGTGGTCGCAAAGGTCGCAAGTTCGAATCCCGACTGTACCAATGAGTTTTTCTGAACTTAAGTACAGTGATTAGTCACACCACGAGCTTTACGGTGAAGGAAAACATCGAGAGGAAACCTGTATACGTCTGAGAAGCAATTCAAAGGCGTATGTATAGTCGTGCTTGAGTAAGGCGATGGACTCGCCATCTGTCACGTTGGCACCTAATATACCTCTGGCGGAAAGTGGGTGTGTGGGTATTACCTATACACCTCTGCCTATCCCTTCGGGGACCCTTGTGGGAAGGCGTGAGGATATATAATTGGCGTTTAATTGTGACGATGACTTTATGATGGCTGGCTGACTTTATGATAATGGACTTTTAAGACCTTCGCTTCATCCGCATCAGGTAAAGGAATTAAAGTCCAATCTTGCACACACTTTCGCTTTGTATATCTGTTTCGTCAATCTTTCTTTACTCATCCTTTCTATGTGTCCAAACCAACGTAACATGCCTTTCTTCATCTTTACAATCACACCCTCGTTCACGCCAGTTGATTTGCGAATCTCTTCATTGCGGATTCGATCTATGATCGTTACTCCGCACATTTTTCGAAGAGTTTGCATCTCAACTGCATTTTTAAGCTATGTTCATACCTCCTCTGACATACCCAGGATTCTGCTGGTATTGGATATGCTGGATTCGGCTGCCGTAGGTACAATAAATTAGATATCTTTATAAATTATTTCATTATGCAAACCAACTGGAGTTTAATTGTAAACACGACGAATGCTCTGTATATCTGTTTCGTCAATCTTTCTTCACTCACCCTTTCCATATGTCCAAACCAACATAAAATGCCTTTGTTCATCAGCCTTCTTACAAGCTCGCCGGTTTCGAGTACTCAAGTCGGTCCTTGAGTAATTGATCGATTTGATCTAAGTAGTAAGAATTTCGGTAGTCAAATCAAATTAAAAATCCATTCAACTCATTATCCGTGCTATCGAAACTCAATCAATATTAAGCTGTTATTGTTTAAACCCTTATCAAAATTAACAATAAATTAATATTTCCTTTCTAATAACGTCACTCGTGGATATGATAACTTCTACTTACATAACACTTTATGTGACGTCGAGATAAGTTGATGAATGTGGACGTAGCGAAGGTTTGAAGGTCCAGAGTCTAGAGGACTGGCGCTCTACTCTCTCTGCCTAGCGTGAGGGGCTCGGCGTGATGATATGTATGTAGGTCTGTAAGTCTAGAGAGGACTGGCGCTCTACTGTCTCTGCCTAGCGTGAGGGACTCGGCGTGATGATATGTATGTAGGTCTGTAAGTCTAGAGAGGACTGGCGCTCTACTCTCTCTGCCTAGCGTGAGGGGCTCGGCGTGATGATATGTATGTAGGTCTGTAAGTCTAGAGAGGACTGGCGCTCTACTCTCTCTGCCTAGCGTGAGGGGCTCGGCGTGATGATATGTATGTAGGTCTGTAAGTCTAGAGAAGACTGGCGCTCTACTCTCTCTGCCTAGCGTGGGGGACTCGGCGTGATGATATGTATGTAGGTCTGTAAGTCTAGAGAGGACTGGCGCTCTACTCTATCTGCCTAGCGTGAGGGGCTCGGCGTGATGATATGTATGTAGGTCTGTAAGTCTAGAGAGGACTGGCGCTCTACTCTCTCTGCCTAGCGTGAGGGACTCGGCGTGATGACATGTATGTAGGTCTGTAAGTCTAGAGAGGACTGGCGCTCTACTCTGCCTGCCTAGCGTGAGGGACTCGGCGTGATGATATGTATGTAGGTTTGTAAGTCTAGAGAGGACTGGCGCTCTACTCTCTCTGCCTAGCGTGAGGGACTCGGCGTGATGATATGTATGTAGGTCTGTAAGTCTAGAGAGGACTGGCGCTCTACTCTCTCTGCCTAGCGTGAGGGGCTCGGCGTGATGATATGTATGTAGGTCTGTAAGTCTAGAGAGGACTGGCGCTCTACTTGCTTGACAGAGTCAGAGAGTTTATTCAAGCTTTAATATTCTTATTAGCATTACCACTCCTTATAGAGACTAGAATTCTTACCTAATGGTCGCTTTAGTCCCAACAGTTTTGTAACAGTGGTATATTTACTAATGTACCTATTGTTCGTACGTTGTTTTGTAAATTTTGACATTGAAGCGGCGAGATGTTGTAAGAATTCAATGGATTCCGTAGCATAAAATATTATTTTAAATTTTCAATCAAATCAAATCAAATTATTTTTACTTCACACAGGCCTAGATGGGCACTTATAAAAGGTCTAAAAGGTGCACGCTTCGTGTTGGTCGCTTCCATGCAGAAGAACCGGCAAGAAACTCCATGGTTACTCTTTTCAAATCATTAGGTATACAATCACAATATTATTGTGTTACAGCATACATATCATATCATCACGCCATGTCCCTAGCGGGGTAGGCAGAGAGTATAGAGCGCCAGTTCTCTCTAGACTTACATACCTTTTTCGCTTCGTCCACATTCATCAGTCTCTTCATACATGCTCGTCGGTTTCGAGTACTCTTAACGTTCCCGTCCTTGAGAGTCCGATCTATTTGATCCAGGTAGTTGGAACGTGGCCTTCCTCTGCCTCTTCTTGCACACACTTTTGCTTTGTATATCTATGTTACAGGATTAGTACTAAGTATGGGGGAACAACGTAGGCCCGACAATAGGTCGTTGCTTCTTCTATCACTTGCTTATTTATACAAATAGATAAATTGGAGTGTCTGTTTGTAATATTGAAATAACCGCTTATTACTAACTGCATATGGATGTATACATACACGTTACATACACCAAAATGAAATTTTGTACGATTTTGGTCTGTCTGTCGGTAAAAAGGTGAAAATGTGCGTGTCACTGAACTCCGATGGATCGATTTTTATGCAATTTCCTGTGTGTCTCAGGTAGTTTGTTGGAAAGCCTGTTATAATTTTGATTAGCGATATCTTTTGTCAGGGAGTTAAAACAAGTCCTAAACATAGATTTTTTTTAATCTCATTTTCTCTAAAGTTATAGTTAAAGAATATTTAGATAGCTAATTTTATGATTTTCATGTGTTAAATAGTTACTGAAAGATCTCATGTTTCCTCGTGAGTATTACTCCCTTTAATAATGTCGTCATCGTGTCATATTTGGAGCTATATGTTGTATTGCATCGTCACGAGGATATATTGACAACACACGACAAGTTGTAGGAGACAACCGTTGTATTTACTGAGACACCCTGAGTAATCTTTTTAATGTCACTAACAATCTGTCAAATAACTGTCAAATAGCTGTCATATTGATTTGTAAAGAACCCTAAACTGTAACTACAAGAGTTAAGTCAGTACAACTCGTTCGCGATACATGTGTCAAGGTAATTTTACTTTTATACCACGTCCCACAAGGGTTCCCGAGGGGGTGAGCAGAGGTGTGTAGTACCTACACATTTTCCACCACAGGTTTATTATAGACCGTCTGGTTTAGTGGTTAGAGCTCCTGACTGCGAAACTTGAGGTCGCGGGTACGAATCCCGCTGAGGGCAGATATTTGTGTGATGAACACGAATATTTGTACCTTAGTCTTGGATGTCCTATGTATTTATGTATATATCTATCTATATAAGTAAATATATCGTTGTCTAGTTACCATAACACAAGCTTTGCTTAATTTGGGACTAGGTCAATGTGTGTGGAACTGTCCCAGGTATTTATTATTATTATTTTAGATGCAGAAGTGACAGATGGCGAATCCATCGCCGTTACTCAAGCACGACTATACATACGCCTTTGAATGTCTTCTCAGACGTATGCAGGTTTCCTCTCGATGTTTCCCCCCTTCACCGTAAAGCTCGTGGTGTGCCTCACTGTAATTAAATGTAGAAAAACTCCTCAATCCAGTCGGGATTGGAACTCGCGCCGTTTGCGTGCAGGCGGGTGCTGTGACCTCTCGGCCACGCCGCCTCCTCTTGTCCTGACGTATAAGTGGTATGGTACCGCAGTGCAGGCGCAACACAGGTTTCATCTCGATGTTTTCCTTCACAGTAAAGCTCGTGGTGTGCCTCACTGTACTTAAGTTCAGAAAACTCGGTACATTCGGGATTTGAACTTGCAATCTTCGTTGCAGATACCACTTGGAACCACAAGCCACCATAAGTCTCCATTTTAACTATTCATATAGTTTACTGAACCAATTATATAGTAATGTTTGAGTAACGCCGATGGACTCGCCATCTGCCACGTTCGCACCTAAATATATCTCTGGTGGAAAGTGGGTGTGTGGGCACTACCTATACACCTCTGCCTACCCTTGTGGGCGTGAGGATATACTAAAACCAACTGTACCATCTTCAACCATACCCTTCATCATTCCACAGAACCCCTTTAAGAAAGCCAAGTTAGAAATCATTGATCGACCTCCACTTGAAACACCAGAACACAACGTGGAAATGTGGTATTTTAGCCCTTTTATCTTAATCCCTTACGTTATCAGCGACCTAGCTAACTCTAGTCACGTGATCTACTCCCAACACTCCGAGCTCATGGACCACACAGTCGGTCACGTGATCCATTCTCAACACTCCGAGCTCCTAGACCACACTGCCCGCCCTGCACCTGCCATCCTGTCAGAGCAGAGTGACGTCACGGAATCCCACGTGGTTTTCCTTAAAGAACCAAGGCTTTTAGGCTCTGAAATTCCTGTAACTGCACCGGAACTACAAGCGAGTGATACGAAAGAGGAAGTAATTTTCGTGCCGAATGAAAAGGTAGATGAGAAGCTTACTGATCATGCAGCAGTTTCTAAGGAATTGGTGAGGGATCCTGATGCGTTCAGCGCTCTTGTAGTTGCGAGTACAGAAAGTAAGATTGTTTTATTCATACTTATACATATAAGTGTCGTTGGAGTTCGAGTAACACTCCCGCCCCTAAATATATAAGTAAAATTACCAGTCCAGCCCAGCTCCCTTGCTCGCGATCCAGCAACGCTCTATGCCGAGGTCCGTACATTCCACCAGAGATATATTTTAGGTGACAACGTGACAGATGGCGAGTCCATCGCCGCTACTCAAGCACGACTATAAATACGCCTTTGAATGTCTTCTCAGACGTATGCAGGTTTCCTCTCGATGTTTTCCTTCACCGTAAATCTCGTGGTGTAATTAATCAATGTACTTGAGTTCGGAAAAACGCATTGGTACAGTCGGGATCGGCTCATAGATTCTTTTGTTGTAGAAAAATCATATTTCAATTACCTAATAAATTAAATTAATTTGTGCCCCAGTTGGGTTAGGACAATATTGAACGAAACTAAAAAAGGTAATTTCTTTTGTCCTAGAACCACAAGACGTGGTCTTTATAAGTGGAAAGAACGGCGAAGAGAGACAGCGCGATAGTAAAACTAAAATTGCGAAAGAGACAGACAATGGCGCTAAGTTAGACTGTACCAACTTGGGTTGCAACAATACAGTCGACTCGATATGTGGAAGGAAAATGGACCGTAATCAGTGGAAATATCGTCTGTTTTTGAACGAGTGTTTTTTCAGGAAGGTCAATTGTTATTTTAAGCAAGAAGAGAATAGTAAGTTTCTCTTTATTACATACTAGTTGGCCCGCCCACCTTCGCTTGGGTGAAAAATAAAAGCCCAGCGGTGCCACCTATCGGTTCCAATTGTGAAACTACACGATTCTCCAATCCACCTGAAGACACAGGAAATTTCATTAAAATCGGTCCAGCCGTTTACGATTCTACAAAGGACATACGAACATTCATTTTTATATATATATAGATGATACAGGCTCTGCCTAGTTTAGGGTCAGTTGGCGTTGTGTGAGATGTCCACAATATTATTATATATTAACATCTATATAAGTGTGTATATCAGTCGCCGATGCCTATAGTACAGGCTCTGCCTAGTTTAGGGTCAGTTGGCTTTGTGTGAGATGTCCACAATATTATTGTATATTAACATCTATATAAGTGTGTATATCAGTCGCCGATGCCTATAGTACAGGCTCTGCCTAGTTTAGGGTCAGTTGGCTTTGTGTGAGATGTCCACAATATTATTGTATATTAACATCTATATAAGTGTGTATATCAGTCGCCGATGCCTATAGTACAGGCTCTGCCTAGTTTAGGGTCAGTTGGCTTTGTGTGAGATGTCCACAATATTATTGTATATTAACATCTATATAAGTGTGTATATCAGTCGCCGATGCCTATAGTACAGGCTCTGCCTAGTTTAGGGCCAGTTGGCTTTGTGAGAGATGTCCACAATATTATTGTATATTAACATCTATATAAGTGTGAATATCAGTCGCCGATGCCTATAGTACAGGCTCTGCCTAGTTTAGGGTCAGTTGGCTTTGTGAGAGATGTCCACAATATTATTGTATATTAACATCTATATAAGTGTGTATATCAGTCGCCGATGCCTATAGTACAGGCTCTGCCTAGTTTAGGGTCAGTTGGCGTTGTGTGAGATGTCCACAATATTATTATATATTAACATCTATATAAGTGTGTATATCAGTCGCCGATGCCTATAGTACAGGCTCTGCCTAGTTTAGGGTCAGTTGGCTTTGTGTGAGATGTCCACAATATTATTGTATATTAACATCTATATAAGTGTGTATATCAGTCGCCGATGCCTATAGTACAGGCTCTGCCTAGTTTAGGGTCAGTTGGCTTTGTGTGAGATGTCCACAATATTATTGTATATTAACATCTATATAAGTGTGTATATCAGTCGCCGATGCCTATAGTACAGGCTCTGCCTAGTTTAGGGTCAGTTGGCTTTGTGTGAGATGTCCACAATATTATTGTATATTAACATCTATATAAGTGTGTATATCAGTCGCCGATGCCTATAGTACAGGCTCTGCCTAGTTTAGGGTCAGTTGGCTTTGTGTGAGATGTCCACAATATTATTGTATATTAACATCTATATAAGTGTGTATATCAGTCGCCGATGCCTATAGTACAGGCTCTGCCTAGTTTAGGGCCAGTTGGCTTTGTGAGAGATGTCCACAATATTATTGTATATTAACATCTATATAAGTGTGAATATCAGTCGCCGATGCCTATAGTACAGGCTCTGCCTAGTTTAGGGTCAGTTGGCTTTGTGAGAGATGTCCACAATATTATTGTATATTAACATCTATATAAGTGTGTATATCAGTCGCCGATGCCTATAGTACAGGCTCTGCCTAGTTTAGGGTCAGTTGGCTTTGTGTGAGATGTCCACAATATTATTGTATATTAACATGTATATAAGTGTGTATATCAGTCGCCGATGCCTATAGTACAGGCTGTGCCTAGTTTAGGGTCAGTTGGTTTTGTGTGAGATGTCCACAATATTATTGTATATTAACATCAGCTATATAAGTGTGTATATCAGTCGCCGATGCCTATAGTACAGGCTCTGCCTAGTTTAGGGTCAGTTGACTTTGTGTGAGATGTCCACAATATTATTGTATTTCCAGGATATACTCAAGTTCCCCTTGAGAGCTGCAGGTATGTGGGAGCTCATCACACAGCAAGGCCCTACTTCCTCGACAGGATTCCAATGTTACCACCCATAGTCAAACCGAAAACAGCCAACCACTCACGAAAGAATCTAATCGGCAGAAGGTATCAAATAGTTTTCTGAACTTAAGTACAGTGATTAGTCACACCACGAGTTTTATGGTGAAGGAAACATCGAGAGGAAACCTGTGTTGCGCCTGCACTGCGATACCATACCACTTATACGTCAGGACAAGAGGAGGCGGCGTGGCCGAGAGGTCACAGCAACCGCCTGCCACGCAAACGGCGCGAGCTCCAATCCCGATTGGATTGAGGAGTTTTTCTACATCTAATTACAGTGAGGCACACCAGGAGCTTTACGGTAAAGGAAAACATCGCGAGGAAACCTGCATACGTCTGAGAAGACATTCAAAGGCGTATATATAGTCGTGCTTGAGTAACGGCGATGGACTCGCCATCTGCCACGATGGAACGTAATATATATCTCTGGCGGAAAATGGGTGTGTGGGTTCTACCTATTCGCCTTTGTCTACCCCTTCGGGGACCCTTGTGGATATAATTTTAATTGTTTATAAATTTATTTCTCATATTGAAAGCTACATTTTAAGGTAGGCAGAGCGTATAGAGCGCCAGTTCTCTCTAGACTTACACACCTCTTTCGCTTCGTCCACATTCATCAGTCTCTTCATACATGCTCTAGTTTCGAGTACTCTTGACGTTCCCGTCTTTAAGTGTCCCATCGATTGATCCAGGTAGTTGAAACGTGGTCTTCCTCTGCCTCTTCTTGCACACACTTTTGCTTTGTATATCTGTTTCGTCAATCTTTCTTCCCTCATCCTTTCTATGTGTCCAAAGCAACGTTACATGCCTTTCTCTTTCTTTACAATCACACCCTCATTCACACTAGTTGTATTTTTACAACTTTCGTTGTGATATTTATTGAGTTTCCAATCCCAATACTTGGTTGACCTTATTCGACGGGGAATTCATCCCCATACCTTGGGACCACAAAGGTCTCGCACTTCGCGGTTCCAAAGGAGTTTCCTTCCGCGAACGCACAGGCTATGGAATGAGCTCCCCGTTGAGGTTTTCCCTGGAGAGTACAGCATGGAGTTCTTCAAGAAGGGTGTGAAGAGATTCCTGCAGGATCGGCAGCGCGCGAGTGATACCCCTGGTGTTGCAAGCGTCCATAGGCGGCGGTAACCGCTTACCATCAGGCGGACCGCATGCTTGTTTGCAACGCAAGTGGTATAGAAAAAAAATTATTATCATATATAAAGCGGATAAAGCCAAGCTCAGATGATTGCAACTAGAGGACCATTTTGTCGTTTTACCGGATCAAACTTGTCTAAGCCAGATCGCTGTCAGTGGGGGTCACAGGACAGCTCTGCTCTCATCTCTGTCCAGTGACCTGCCCGGAGGACTACGACCCCCAATGCGCCATGTCGAGGAGGGACCAGAAGCGAGTCTTTACAAACCATTGCAAGATGGACTTACACTCCTGTACTTATGGGATCGGTAAGGATGAACTTACTTTTTGCATACATATCATCACGCCGAGTCCCTCACGCTAGGCAAAGAGAGTAGAGCGCCAGTCCTCTCTAGACTTACAGACCTACATACATATCATCACGCCGAGTCCCTCATGCTAGGCAGAGAGAGTAGAGCGCCAGTCCTCTCTAGACTTACAGACCTACATACATATCATCACGCCGAGCCCCTCACGCTAGGCAGAGAGAGTAGAGCGCCAGTCCTCTCTAGACTTACAGACCTACATACATATCATCACGCCGAGTCCCTCACGCTAGGCAGAGAGAGTAGAGCGCCAGTCCTCTCTAGACTTACAGACCTACATACATATCATCACGCCGAGTCCCTCACGCTAGGCAGAGAGAGTAGAGCGCCAGTCCTCTCTAGACTTACAGACCTACATACATATCATCACGCCGAGTCCCTCACGCTAGGCAGAGAGAGTAGAGCGCCAGTCCTCTCTAGACTTACAGACCTACATACATATCATCACGCCGAGTCCCTCACGCTAGTCAGAGAGAGTAGAGCGCCAGTCCTCTCTAGACTTACAGACCTACATACATATCATCACGCCGAGCCCCTCACGCTAGTCAGAGAGAGTAGAGCGCCAGTCCTCTCTAGACTTACAGACCTACATACATATCATCACGCCGAGCCCCTCACGCTAGGCAGAGAGAGTAGAGCGCCAGTCCTCTCTAGACTTACAGACCTACATACATATCATCACGCTTAGCCCCTCACGCTAGGCAGAGAGAGTAGAGCGCCAGTCCTCTCTAGACTTACAGACCTACATACATATCATCACGCCGAGCCCCTCACGCTAGGCAGAGAGAGTAGAGCGGCAGTCCTCTCTAGACTTATAGACCTACATACATATCATCACGCTTAGTCCCTCACGCTAGGCAGAGAGAGTAGAGCGCCAGTCCTCTCTAGACTTACAGACCTACATACATATCATCACGCCGAGTCCCTCACGCTAGGCAGAGAGAGTAGAGCGCCAGTCCTCTCTAGACTTACAGACCTACATACATATCATCACGCCGAGTCCCTCACGCTAGGCAGAGAGAGTAGAGCGCCAGTCCTCTCTAGACTTACAGACCTACATACATATCATCACGCTTAGTCCCTCACGCTAGGCAGAGAGAGTAGAGCGCCAGTCCTCTCTAGACTTACAGACCTACATACATATCATCACGCCGAGTCCCTCACGCTAGGCAGAGAGAGTAGAGCGCCAGTCCTCTCTAGACTTACAGACCTACATACATATCATCACGCTGAGTCCCTCACGCTAGGCAGAGAGAGTAGAGCGCCAGTCCTCTCTAGACTTACAGACCTACATACATATCATCACGCTTAGTCCCTCACGCTAGGCAGAGAGAGTAGAGCGCCAGTCCTCTCTAGACTTACAGACCTACATACATATCATCACGCCGAGTCCCTCACGCTAGGCAGAGAGAGTAGAGCGCCAGTCCTCTCTAGACTTACAGACCTACATACATATCATCACGCCGAGCCCCTCACGCTAGGCAGAGAGAGTAGAGCGCCAGTCCTCTCTAGACTTACAGACCTACATACATATCATCACGCCGAGTCCCTCACGCTAGGCAGAGAGAGTAGAGCGCCAGTCCTCTCTAGACTTACAGACCTACATACATATCATCACGCCGAGTCCCTCACGCTAGGCAGAGAGAGTAGAGCGCCAGTCCTCTCTAGACTTACAGACCTACATACATATCATCACGCTTAGTCCCTCACGCTAGGCAGAGAGAGTAGAGCGCCAGTCCTCTCTAGACTTACAGACCTACATACATATCATCACGCTTAGTCCCTCACGCTAGGCAGAGAGAGTAGAGCGCCAGTCCTCTCTAGACTTACAGACCTACATACATATCATCACGCCGAGTCCCTCACGCTAGGCATATTGCTGCCACCTTATACATACTTTTGTTGTGTTCCGTTGTCTGGCAGCTTGGTACATGCGCCCTCTGGCGCAGTGCGTTGGAGGAAAGAAAGCGGATTTGGAACACAACAGGAGTTTCATATCCTGGATGCAGAAGGTCGGTATTGTGGATAATAAAGGAAGACTTAAGATCTCTTATTAATTGCCTTTTGTCTTGCCAACGTCAGTTCCCACGTACATTCCTCAATGAAGTCTTTGGCTCTAAATATATAAAATATATTTAGACTTTTTAATAATATCCTCACGCCTTCCCACAAGGGTCCACGAAGGGGCAGGCAGAGGTGTATAGGTAATACCCACACACCCACTTTCCGCCAGAGATATATTAAGTGCCAACGTGACAGATGGCGAGTCCATCGCCGTGTTTGTCCGCGATGGGCTCCTAAACTGCTTAAACGATTTCAATCAAATTTGCGCACCGTGTGCAGTTTGATCCATCTTGAAAGATAGGATAGCTTACATCTGAATTTGTAGTCACAATATTATTTTATTGCAAATTATTACGTTGGTTTGGACACATAGAAAGGATGAGTGAAGAAAGATTGACGAAACATATATACAAAGCAAAAGTGTGTGCAAGAAGAGGCAGAGAAAGGCCACGTTCCAACTACCTGGATCAAATAGATCAGACTCTCAAGGACGAACGTTAAGAGTACTCGAAACCGACGAGCATGTATGAAGAGACTGATGAATGTGGACGAAGCGAAAGAGGTATGTAAGTCTAGAGAGAACTGGCGCTCTATACTCTCTACCTACCCCGTTAGGGACTTGGCGTGATGATATGTATGTATGTAAATTATTGGTCAATTTTTTGACAGTCACGGTCACAGTTACGGCGATGGACTCGCCATCTGTCACGTAAGCACCTAAACAATATCACGGGCGGACAGTGGATGTGCGGGTATTATTACACACCTCTGCCTACCCATTATAACACCCTATAACTTATTTAGAAGACCACTGTTCTATTATTAGAGCCACCGTTATCTATGGTGAAAAAAGATATTCTGGGATCTCGCAGAGGGGAGAATGAGGCGAAATGAAAAAATATATTAACTTAGGTTAACAGACGCGTTATTGGAATTATTACATTCAAAATGATATACGATAGCGCGCCGTATGTTAGGGGGGAACGGGGACACATGTACAAGCGAGTTAGGAATTCATCTTTATTCGAAACCGGACGTGAAATTCTCCCCACACTGTTTTACTTACACTTTACTATGAATTTGCTATACACACACACACACACACACACACACACACACACACTATATATATATATATATGTACATACATATTAACATAGCAAAGTATAGATAGTGTACTCACGAAGATGCGCCCCCCCAATGTCTAGTCGACGGAGTCACGGGATGCGGGCAGTATGACCCGAGTCTATTAATTGTAGTGTGCGTGTGCACTCATAGGTAATCAGTGTGTACCGACAATACTCACACATTAGTGGAAGGTTGCACACTTACACTATACACTCCCTCCTCCTATTTTACAATCCGGCCTCAGGGCCTAGAGCCTCCCCTGTAGGGAGGATAGGGGGGCGCGTCTTCGCGTAGTTATAGAGCCTTGTTTAAAAAGAGTCTTTGAGCACTAGATTAATTACAAAAAATCTTTTGTTAGATAATAAAGATTTCAATAATAATTATTATATATCCTCAGGCCTTCCCACAAGGGTCCCCGAAGACCCTTGGGGCCTTCGAGGCAGAGGTTTATAGTTAGTACCCGCACAACTCACTTTCCGCCAGTATATTTTAGTTGCCAACGTAACAGATAAATAAATAAATACCTGGGACAATTCCACACACATTGACCTAGTCCAAAGTTAAGCAAAGCTTGTGTTATGGTAACTAGACAACGATATATTTACTTATAAAGATAGATATATACATAAATACATAGGACATCCAAGACTAAGGTACAAATGCTCGTGTTCATCACACAAATATCTGCCCTCAAGCACGACAATACATACGCCTTTGAATTGCTTCTAGAAAACAACTGTTCTATTTTCTGTGGCACTGTATATAAGCTGCCAGTATTCAATATTTCATAGGTTGGTAACCCTTTCGCAGTGTTATAAAGAAATGTAAAAAACCTGAAACATGTCCGTTGGAGGGAGCGAGTGAAATTGTTCACGCCGTGATTTGATAATGGACATACCAGAACTTTGTCACGAGGTACGCATATCACAGATTTTTTAACTAAGGGCGACGGACTCGGCGTGATGATATGTATGTAGGTCTGTAAGTCTAGAAAGGACTGGCGCTCTACTCTCTCTGCCTAGCGTGAGGGGCTCGGCGTGATGATATGTATGTAGGTCTGTAAGTCTAGAAAGGACTGGCGCTCTACTCTCTCTGCCTAGCGTGAGGGGCTCGGCGTGATGATATGTATGTAGGTCTGTAAGTCTAGAAAGGACTGGCGCTCTACTCTCTCTGCCTAGCGTGAGGGGCTCGGCGTGATGATATGTATGTAGGTCTGTAAGTCTAGAGAGGACTGGCGCTCTACTCTCTCTGCCTAGCGTGAGGGGCTCGGCGTGATGATATGTATGTAGGTCTGTAAGTCTAGAGAGGACTGGCGCTCTACTCTCTCTGCCTAGCGTGAGGGACTCGGCGTGATGATATGTATGTAGGTCTGTAAGTCTAGAGAGGACTGGCGCTCTACTCTCTCTGCCTAGCGTGAGGGGCTCGGCGTGATGATATGTATGTAGGTCTGTAAGTCTAGAGAGGACTGGCGCTCTACTCTCTCTGCCTAGCGTGAGGGACTCGGCGTGATGATATGTATGTAGGTCTGTAAGTCTAGAGAGGACTGGCGCTCTACTCTCTCTGCCTAGCGTGAGGGGCTCGGCGTGATGATATGTATGTAGGTCTGTAAGTCTAGAGAGGACTGGCGCTCTACTCTCTCTGCCTAGCGTGAGGGGCTCGGCGTGATGATATGTATGTAGGTCTGTAAGTCTAGAGAGGACTGGCGCTCTACTCTCTCTGCCTAGCGTGAGGGACTCGGCGTGATGATATGTATGTAGGTCTGTAAGTCTAGAGAGGACTGGCGCTCTACTCTCTCTGCCTAGCGTGAGGGACTCGGCGTGATGATATGTATGTAGGTCTGTAAGTCTAGAGAGGACTGGCGCTCTACTCTCTCTGCCTAGCGTGAGGGACTCGGCGTGATGATATGTATGTAGGTCTGTAAGTCTAGAGAGGACTGGCACTCTACTCTCTCTGCCTAGCGTGAGGGACTCGGCGTGATGATATGTATGTAGGTCTGTAAGTCTAGAGAGGACTGGCGCTCTACTCTCTCTGCCTAGCGTGAGGGACTCGGCGTGATGATATGTATGTGTAAAATTACACGTTTATAGCACGTATATAAAGATGTCAATTACATTGAAACGTAATGCCGTTCCGGTCACAGAAACCAGACCTGTTATAAATAACCGATATCCATCCGAACGCTGCGTTAATTGAAATATAAAGGGAAAATAAAAGGCATGGAGTCGACAGCGACCGGTCAGCAATTTTGGTCGGACCTTTCTGTGTTTTATTTTGTCTGTGTTTTCGAACAAGCGATGCGCCGTGGCTTTGGCTGTAATTATTAAAAGTAGTCAATTTCTTCAATATATGTGTATATCTGTTCTACTAAAAAAGTAGAATATTGTAAAATTTATAATAATAATAATATAAATAATAATATCCTCACGCCTTCCCACAAGGGTAGGCAGACAGAGGTGTATAGGTACTACCCACACACCCACTTTCCGCCAGAAGTATATTAGGTATAGAGGTAAATTGTAAAATTTGTTTATACATCTTTATATATATAATTCTTCTGTGAGTGTGTATGTCACTGAACTCCTCCTAAACGGCTGGACCGATTTTGATGAAATTTTCTGTGTGTGTTCAAGGGGATCTGGGAATGGTTTAGATTCACAATTGGACCCGATAGGTGGCGCCACCATCTTTTTTTTTCCACCCGAGCGAAGCTGGGCGGGACAACTAGTATATATATATACTAGTTGTCCCGCCCAGCTTCGCTTGGGAGAAAAAATTAAAGCCGCGGACCCAGTGGCGCCACCTATCGGGTATCGGTATGAGACTGATGAATGTGGACGAAGCGAAAGAGGTATACGTAGAGTATAGAGCGCCATACATATCATCACGCCGAGTCCCTAGCGGGGTAGGCAGAGAGTATAGAGCGCCAGTTCTCTCTAGACTTACATACCTCTTTCGCTTCGTCCACATTCATCAGTCTCTTCATACATGCTCGTCGGTTTCGAGTACTCTTAACGTTCCCGTCCTTGAGAGTCCGATTGATTTGATCCAGGTAGTTGGAACGTGGCCTTCCTCTGCCTCTTCTTGCACACACTTTTGCTTTGTATATCTGTTTCGTCAATCTTTCTTCACTCATCCTTTCTATGTGTCCAAACCAACGTAACATGCCTTCCTTCATCTTTACAATCACACCCTCATTCACGCCAGTTGATTTGCGAATCTCTTCATTGCGGATTTGATCTAATATCGTTACGCCGCACATCTCGAAGGGATCGCATCTCAACTGCATTCAAGCTATTTTCATACTTCGTCTGACATACCCAGGATTCGCTGCCATACAATAAGGTAGGTACCAATATCGCGTTGCGGACAGCAACTCGAGCATTCTTGCTCAGACTTTCACTGCCCATCAACGCCGACATGGCTCCATTCACCTTATTACCGGCAGTTATCCTTCTTTCAATATCTTTTTCATACTTTCCATCTCGTGTGAACATGCTTCCTAGATATACAAATTCATTCATTCATTCACTCATTCATATAAACAAATAAATATGTGAACAAATAAATAAAATCGGAGTGTCTGTGTGTAATATTAGAATAACAGCTTTTTACTAACTACGGTGCATATAGCAAAATCACATTTTTTACTATTTTTGTCTGTCTGTTTGTTCCGGGTAATCTGTGAAACAGCTGGACCGATTTTGACGGGACTTTCACTGGCAGCTGATGTGAGAAGAAGTAATACACACACTTACACACACACACACACACACACACACACACACTTACATAATTTATTATTATTTTGAAACTTATCTTGTATTAATTTATTAGACTTAGTACATTTATGTCCTTTGGAGGTGGGCGTTGTCATCCGCGACACAGTTTTTAACTTCTGCGGATGTCATCGTTACGTTTAGTTTCTGTGCCAAAACAATGTAACCAAATATTTTTTTTATTTTTTATTATTTAGGTACCTTTTATTTTAGAAACTGAACAATAATATCAATGTTTAATTCCACGCGGACGAGGTCGCGGGCAGAGCCAGTATATGCTAAAAACAAACCAACTAGGCACGCAGTTTTTGTTAAAGTCACTGCAGTGTCGCCATCTGGCCGAAACGAGGGAAAAATTACCGAGGGGTCTGCGAATAGTCAATTAAAGATGTCTGGTCATCGTCACACGAATTAACACGACCTCGGATCGATTCCGAACTGGCGTTTGATCTTCAAATTGATCTACAGTTACATTAAGAAGAAAAGTTTACATTATCTACGTTACATTGTAATAATAATATACATACATACATACATACATACATACATATCATCACGCCAAGTCCCTAACGGGGTAGGCAGAGAGTATAGAGCGCCAGTTCTCTCTAGACTTACATACCTCTTTCGCTTCATCCACATTCATCAGTCTCTTCATACATGCTCGTCGGTTTCGAGTACTCTTAACGTTCCCGTCCTTGAGAGTCCGATCGATTTGATCCAGGTAGTTGGAACGTGGCCTTCCTCTGCCTCTTCTAATAATAATAATATATCCTCACGCCTTCCCACAAGGGTCCCCGAAGGGGTAGGCAGAGGTGTATAGGTAATACCCACACACCCACTTTCCGCCAGAGGTATATTAGGTGCCAACGTGACAGATGGCGAGTCCATCGCCGTTACTCAAGCACGACTATACATACGCCTTTGAATTTCTTCTCAGACGTATGCAGGTTTCCCCTCGATGTTTTTCTTCACTGTAAAGCTCGTGGTGTGACTAATCACAGTACTTAAGTTCAGAAAAACTCATTGGTACAGTCGGGACTCGAACTTGCGACCTTTGCGTCGCAGGCAAACTGCTCATATAGGGAGGTCAAAGAGATTGCGCTGGACAGAAGCGAATGGAAGGGGCTGCATCAGAGACGCCGACAAGAGACCAGCTCTTAAAGCAAAGGTGTCTCTCATGGCGTATAGGGAGGTCAAAGAGATTGCGCTGGACAGAAGCGAATGGAAGGGGCTGCATCAGAGACGCCGACAAGAGACCAGCTCTTAAATTGATAATGATGATAGTATGATTGTTAGCCGTGGTGGCCGAATGATTCAGGTACTTGCCAACAACACAAAGACTGCAAGTTCGAATGTCAAGATAATTACAATATTATTGTATATTAACATCTATATAAGTGTGTATATCAGTCGCTGATGCCTATAGTACAGGCTCTGCCTAGTTTAGGGCCAGTTGGCTTTGTGTGAGATGTCCACAATATTATTGTATATTAACATCTATATAAGTGTGTATATCAGTCGCCGATGCCTATAGTACAGGCTCTGCCTAGTTTAGGGTCAGTTGGCTTTGTGTGAGATGTCCACAATATTATTGTATATTAACATCTATATAAGTGTGTATATCAGTCGCCGATGCCTATAGTACAGGCTCTGCCTAGTTTAGGGTCAGTTGGCTTTGTGTGAGATGTCCACAATATTATTGTATATTAACATCTATATAAGTGTGTATATCAGTCGCCGATGCCTATAGTACAGGCTCTGCCTAGTTTAGGGTCAGTTGGCTTTGTGTGAGATGTCCACAATATTATTGTATATTAACATCTATATAAGTGTGTATATCAGTCGCCGATGCCTATAGTACAGGCTCTGCCTAGTTTAGGGTCAGTTGGCTTTGTGTCAGATGTCCACAATATTGTTAAAATTTTATGAATTTCTAAAGCGTTCAACAAGTAACTTTAAATATTAATGAATATCAAATGAAACGGGGATTGAAGACAAACACGCCGTTCCCTCGGGAACATCCCCCTGTCGGCACCCTTTGAACTCCCAGATGAAGAGGGGTTGAGTATTTTCAACTTGATTTTTTAATTTCTTTGACAGACGTCACGAAGCATTCTTCCTATAAATTGTGTACAAAAAAGTTTAAGTCCTAAATATGTATATAAACAATACTTATATATATCTTCATGCCTTACCACAAGGGTCCCTGAAAGGGTGGGCAGAGGTGTGCCAACGTGACAGATGGCGAGTCCATCGCCGTTACTCAAGCACTATACATACGCATTTAAATTTCCTCTCAGACGTATGCAGGTTTCCTTTCGATGTTTTGTTACATAAATACTTCCATCAAAAACATTAATGATTTCGTAATCTTTTTATTAAAATTCGACAACTGTCCTGGCAGAGGTAGACACGTGCTTTCCACATATTTACTCAGGTCTACCACAAACGTGCACCCAATTGGAATGCAAAATATTATGTCGGTCTGTATATCTTGTACCTCTGGTGTTTGTTCTGGCTAATTGGAACGCGTCGTCGCCTGCAGCTATGTAGTGATGTGTCGCGCCGATAGAGCATATCGATTATCGTGTAAAAACAGACCTACATACATATCATCACGCCGAGCCCCTCACGCTAGGCAGAGAGTAGAGCGCCAGTCCTCTCTAGACTTACAGACCTACATACATATCATCACGCCGAGCCCCTCACGCTAGGCAGAGAGTAGAGCGCCAGTCCTCTCTAGACTTACAGACCTACATACATATCATCACGCCGAGCCCCTCACGCTAGGCAGAGAGTAAAGCGCCAGTCCTCTCTAGACTTACAGACCAACATACATATCATCACGCCGAGTCCCTCACGCTAGGCAGAGAGTAGAGCGCCAGTCCTCTCTAGACTTACAGACCTACATACATATCATCACGCCGAGCCCCTCACACTAGGCAGAGAGTAAAGCGCCAGTCCTCTCTAGACTTACAGACCTACATACATATCATCACGCCGAGTCCCTCACACTAGGCAGAGAGAGTAGAGCGCCAGTCCTCTCTAGACTTACAGACCTACATACATATCATCACGCCGAGTCCCTCACACTAGGCAGAGAGAGTAGAGCGCCAGTCCTCTCTAGACTTACAGACCTACATACATATCATCACGCCGAGTCCCTCACGCTAGCCAGAGAGAGTAGAGCGCCAGTCCTCCCTAGACTTACAGACGTACATACATATCATCACGCCGAGCCCCTCACGCTAGGCAGAGAGAGTAGAGCGCCATTCCTCTCTGGACTCACTATGTCGTCTATTCGCAGCAACCACTGCGGTAAGCGGTTCCCCACCAAGTGGTGTATGGTGGATCATATCGACTGGGATCATCTAAAGAGGATCAAATATCAATGTTCGGTATGCTTCAAGGTAATTTTTTCATTAGTTTCTATTCAATCCCCACCTAATTATCTATCTCTGTGCCAAGTTTCATTCAATTCCGTTCAGCCGTTCTGGCGTGGTGAGTAACATTCATACATATTACAAACATACAGACGACCGTCTGGTCTAGTGGTTAGAGCTCCTGACTGCGAAACTTGAGGTCGCGGGTTCGAATCCCGCTGAGGGCAGATATTTGTGTGATGAACACGAGTATTTGTACATTAGTATTGGATGTCCTATGTATTTATGTATATATCTATCTATATAAGTAAATATATCGTTGTCTAGTTACCATAACACAAGCTTTGCTTAATTTGGGACTAGGTCAGTGGAATTGTCCCAGGTATTTATTGTAACCAGCAGTTATTTCAATATATTTTCATTTCGTGTGAACATGCAACCAAAATATACACAATATTAGTTTAAAAATAAGGTTATTTATCTGTATTATCGACACTGTAACAACCCTAACAATCTTGTTTAAATATTAATCCCGCGACAAAGGGTCGATTGTGGAACTACCGCCATTGTGCTTTCGGTCACGAGGGAAACGATATTACCCTCCCTGTATAGTCATACTAACCGCAACCCGCGGCTGCACCCGGGTATCATTGCTATAAGAAATATTTGAAATGAAAACTTCTTTAGGCACGTTGAGCACTTTTCGGGTGAAAAAAAAAAATTATACACGTTTTCCCGAAGGGGTAGGCATGTATAGGTAGTACCCAACACCCACTTTCCGCCAGAGTATATTATAGGTGCCAACGTGACAAATGGCGAGTCCATCGCCGTTACTCAGGCATTAGTAGAATTAGGATAATAAACTCCACAGTAGCCGAGTAGCTCAAGTACTCACCTGGAATTTAATAATTGCATGCTCAAACAAACCAGTCTGTACCAATGAAAGTGTAAACACACGCAATATCAATCACCACAAGCTTTACGGTGAAGGGAAACATCGAGAGGAAACCTGTGTTGCGCCTGCACTGCGATACCATACCACTTATACGTCAGGACAAGAGGAGGCGGCGTGGCCGAGAGGTCACAGCACCCGCCTGCCACGCAAACGGCGCGAGTTCCAATCCCGACTGGATTGAGGAGTTTTACTACATTTAATTACAGTGAGGCACACCACGAGCTTTACGGTGAAGTGAAACATCGAGAGGAAACCTGCATACGTCTGAGAAGAAATTAAAAAGCGTATGTGTAGTCGTGTTTGAGTAACGGCGATGGACTCGCCATCTCTCACTGCTCCTAAAAATATATCTACGGATTTACCTGCTCGTTCAAGGAACATAACATATGTTCACAATCTTGCAGAGAGCCTGACTTATTTAAAAACACAATATCTTTTGGTTTCCTCACTAGGCGAAGCCTGTATCGAGGAAACCGATGCAATGAATATACAACATTTATTTAGTAGCGGCCAGCAACAAGGGTCTTAAGAGTAATAATAAGGAGTAGTAATGAGGAGCCTTGTGGTAACCCGTGAAGGTTTCGAAAGCAAATAAATCGCTAAGTAAGATGGTCTGACCCTTCAGTAACATACCAAATCGTGCCTCGGTTTTCATTTGAGAGTAACAAACACCCTTCCACAAGTTTGAGGTCAAACTTAAACATTGTTCTGTAGAAATAAACGCTGTGCTACGCATTTCACTGAGAGTATGCTTTGATTCGAAGTTCTACATACATATCATCACGCCGACTCCCTCACGCTAGGCAGAGAGAGTAGAGCGCCAGTCCTCTCTAGACTTACAGACCTACATACATATCATCACGCCGAGTCCCTCACGCTAGGCAGAGAGAGTAGAGCGCCAGTCCTCTCTAGACTTACAGACCTACATACATATCATCACGCCGAGTCCCTCACGCTAGGCAGAGAGAGTAGAGCGCCAGTCCTCTCTAGACTTACAGACCTACATACATAGCATCACGCCGAGTCCCTCACGCTAGGCAGAGAGAGTAGAGCGCCAGTCCTCTCTAGACTTACAGACCTACATACATATCATCACGCTGAGCCCCTCAGGCTAGGCAAAGAGACCGATGTTTGTGGACGAAGCGAAAGAGATGAGTCTAGAAAGAACTGACGCTCTTTACTCTCTGCCTACCTCGTTAGAGACTTGGCGTGGAGATATGTATGTATGTATGAAAGTAAGGGAGAAATAAGTTAATCTCTAAATCATCCATGACGTTACCCTAGTAATTAGCCCGACCAATGTTATTTCACGGCTGGACGAGTTTCAATCACTCGACAAATTCTTTATTGTTTTTAATTAATATGTCCGAATTAGGGTTGGCGGGGGTTAGTCTATGAAAATATATATTTATGATTTTTATTAACAAATTTAAGTGTATAATAATAATAATGAATCTTTATTGAATTAATTACAAGATAATAATATTACATGGTTTGGGATCTCTTCTTTTAAGTTCCAAAATCTGTATTAGAAGAGTCCCCTCTCTTTCTGTGGTCTTCAATAAAATTAATACAATTTAGCAAATTGTGTGTGTATGTGTAACCCATAGACTGACAGACAGACAATTAGATATTTTATGCTTCGAGGAAGGCCTCCCAGTACTTTGGTTTAAAGAATGTTTTAGAAAATCTTTACAAGGCAAACTGATTTCACTTTATACAGAACCGAACTAAAAAATTGAAAATAAATTTAAATTAAGAATAGTTAAAAAGAGTGAGGTCCACCCTTATTTTAAAATAAAATATTTTTTTTTATTCACACTATTATTAATTTATATTTATTGAAATTTTTAACACTATTCTTTATTTAAATTAATTAAAATTTATTTTCTATTTTTTAGTTCGGTTTTCTATAAAAAGCGTGTTTTTTAGTTTTTTTAAACTACTATTTATTTTCTACTTTTTAGTTTGGTTTATAAAAATGGAATAATTTTATCAAATTAGTGTATTGTCAATAGTGTGTCAAAATGGCGCCCAAAGAAGTCGGTTACAAACATACAAACATACATACAGGTGAAGCTAATATAAAGCATGTAAAATAGTACATAGCCGAGCATGCAAGTATCAAAGTATACAAAATTATTTTATTATTTTTGTATGAGTGTGTGAGCGAGAGGGAGAAGGAGGGAGGAAAGAGAAGAGTATTTATACAACTTATATGTTTCGAAATGATCCTTTATATGTATGATTTAAATTTACTTTTAAAGACTCATATACCTCTGGCGGAAAGTGGGTGTGTGGGTATTACCTATACACCTCCGCCTACCCCTTCGGGGACCCTTGTGGGAAGGCGTGAGGATATATATATATATAGCTACTAATATATAATTATGATATGCTTTTATGTACTTCAAATGTGTATCTAGAGAGGACTGGCGCTCTATACTCCCTGCCTACCCCGTTAGGGACATGGCGTGATGATATGTACGTGAATATGTATCTTAATTTCTACTTTCTACTAAAGAGGTAGGGCATAACGGGTTTCCCGTTCGAATTTGAATCTTCCGACTGGGGCAGGACCTTCACCTTATAGAAGTCCGTAGCCAAATAACTAAATTTTTTGTGTTGTGTTCCTACGCGGTGAATAAGGTTTCCAGTAATGAGCTCCTTGGGGAGGGGGAGGATTGTTACATTGTGTTGGCAGCAGAGGGATTAAGCCCATCATGCTGCCAACACACTATAACTCTCCGAACACAGAGTGGCAACGCGCAAGTGATACTTCGGTATCGTGAGCGTAAATAGGCTACGGTAACCGTTTCCTATCTGGTGGGCCGTATGCTTAAACAAAATTGTTTTAAAAATTTGATTGATTTAGATGCGACTTTAACTGGCAGATAGAAAATATAACGAGTTGTAAAAGTTACCATTTTTCATATAACTATAGTGACAATTTCATTTAAGGTTTTTTTCAACAAACATACAAAACAATTCTTTACAAAAAAGTAGCTTATTACAAATTCAAATGATTTATTTCAGACATGAGTGCATAGTGTTAGTAGTATACATACATTAATATCAACACGCCGAGTCCCTCACGCTAGGCAGAGAGAGAAGAGCGCTAGTTCTCTCTAGACT
Organism: Drepana falcataria; assembly: GCA_945859725.1. Lineage (NCBI taxonomy): Eukaryota > Metazoa > Arthropoda > Insecta > Lepidoptera > Drepanidae > Drepana > Drepana falcataria. The sequence goes on along the minus strand of OX243951.1, from coordinate 4,328,617 downwards.
TACATACCTCTTTCGCTTCGTCCACATTCATCAGTCTCTTCATACATGCTCGTCGGTTTCGAGTACTCTTGACGTTCCCGTCCTTGAGCATCCGATCGATTTGATCCAGGTAGTTGGAACGTGGTCTTCCTCTGCCTCTTCTTGCACACACTTTCGCTTTGTATATCTGTTTCGTCAATCTTTCTTCACTCATCCTCTCTATATGTCCAAAGCAACGTAACATGCCTTTGTTCATCAGTCTCTTCATACATGCGCTTGTTTCGAGTACTCTTGACGTTCCCTTCATGGAGCTCCATAAACGAACTTACATCATAAGCTTTCATTCTTACAATGACACCCACAACCAAATCATCATCACGCAGAGTCCCTAACGGGGTAGGCAGAGAGTATAGAGCGCCAGTTCTCTCTAGACTACATTCAACCGACAAAATATTATCACAAGTGTGGCAACCCTAGCCTAAAGTTTTTAATTAAATATTAAAATTCATGCTACAACCCGAGATAAGAAAGCGGCCATCCTTGTGGGATAGGGAGCGGAGTGGATTGATACTTGCTGTACACGTCTGAGTAAGTCTAGAGAGGACTGGCGCTCTACTCTCTCTGCCTAGCGTGAGGGACTCGGCGTGATGATATGTATGTAGGTCTGTAAGTCTAGAGAGGACTGGCGCTCTACTCTCTCTGCCTAGCGTGACGGACTCGGCGTGATGATATGTATGTAGGTCTGTAAGTCTAGAGAGGACTGGCGCTCTACTCTCTCTGCCTAGCGTGAGGGACTCGGCGTGATGATATGTATGTAGGTCTGTAAGTCTAGAGAGGACTGGCGCTCTTCTCTCTCTGCCTAGCGCGAGGGACTGGGCGTGATGATATTATGTCTATGTGTAATTTAAATTTAAGTTAAACTGAGTGACAGGGTAAGAAATAGTGAGATAAGGAAACGTTGTGGTCTGAAAGAAGATGTAGTGACAAAAATTGAGAAAGGTATGCTGAGTTGGTTTGGCCATGTCGAGAGAATGAATGAAAAAAGTGTCGGCAGGGGTAGACCTAGACGGACGTTTCTAGACCAAATTAGGGACGTCTTGAAAAAAGATCAGGTCAAGAGTACCCTAAACCGAAGAGCATGTATGAAGTGAATAATGAAAGTGGACGAAGCGAATGAACTATGTAAGGATCGTAGCGAGTGGAAAGAAGTGGTATCTGCCTACCCCTACGGGGAAGAGGCGTGATTATATGTATGTATGTAATTTAAATTCTCCCTCAAGTATCAAAATCAATTATTCGCAGTATAATATCTCAAGACATTTGGCGCTACAGCCTCTCTAATTGCTCATCCAACTGATATTCCTGCTAGCACCCCTCGCGGGAGATAAATAGAATATATTCACGCCTTTTACGGAAGACATGCCTCGATGGCTTGGTGATAGTCAAAATGAAAAATCAAAATATTTTATTCAACGTTAGAGACACAGGGAACACTTATTGAACGGCAAATACTTAATAAAAACTAAAGTTACCACCGTTAGTGCGGGTTCGACGCTCGGTAAATATATTTGTTTACACAAATCCCCGAAGTGGTAGGCAGAGGTATGTAGGTAGTATCCACACACACACACTTTCTGCCAGAGATATATTTTAGGTGCCAACGTGACAGATGGCGAGTCCATCGCCGTTACTCAAGCACGACATACATACGTTTTTGAACTTCTCCAACGTTTTCAAATACAAGATTTCCTTTCGATAATTTCCTTCACCGAAAAGCTCGTCGTTTGTTTAATCGCTGTACTTAAGTTCAGAAAAACTTACTGATACAGTCGAGACTTGAGTTTCAACTTATAAAAGTTTTCTAAATTTGAGCTTAGCGAAATTTGTACAAAGGAACGAACCTACAATTGCGCAGCGACTTAAGCCACACGGCCATTACGGCACGCTGGCAGCGCTCGACCCCTCACAAATCCCCTAACGGTCACCCATCGATCACCGACCGCACGGAAAGTCACTTAACCCATGTTCTTCCGGCCAACTCCCTGTATGTGACATTAAAAGGTAATAAATGATTTAATATGCACTTAACTTGGAAACTCTCAAAATCAGGGGTCCGTTCGAATTTATGGCTTATAGCTTTTAGACCCCTTTTCTGTGGAAGATTTTCACGCTCATGAATCAATTGTGGACATATCCTCACGCCTTCCCACAAGGGTCTCCGAAGGGGTAGGCAGAGGTGTATAGGTAATACCCACACACCCACTTTCCGCCAAGATATATTTAGGTGCCAACGTGACAGATGGCGAGTCCATCGCCGTTACTCAAGCACAACTATACATACGCCTTTGAATGTCTTCTCAGACGTATGCAGGTTTCCTCTCGATGTTTCCCTTCACCGTAAAGCTCGTGGTGTGACTAGTCACTGTACTTAAGTTCAGAAAAACTCATTGGTACAGTCGGGCAACTGCTCTAACCTGCCTAACGGCGATGGACTTGCCATCTGTCACGTTGGCACCTAAAAATATCTCTGACGGAAAGTGGGTGTGTGGGTATTACCTATACACCACAGCCTACCCCTTCGGAGACCCTTGTGGGAAGGCGTGAGGGTATATTATTAACAAGCTGTGCCCGCGACTTCATCCGCGTGGAAAAGTGACTTTGGGCAGATTTTTTTGGATTTACATTTTGATTTACTTTGTACATGTTACGAGAAGCTTACATTATATTATTGAAAAACCACATCTAAATCGGATAAGCCGTTTCTGAGATTAGCGTGCACAAACGCACAGATAAACAGACAAACATTCTAACAATCAGTGTTTTGGATGCTATTTGCGTTGAAAAAGGTCCCTAAAGTCCCTATCACATTTTTTCTCATATATCTTCCATGTACAGACAGCGATCCGTTACGTTTTTATTATATGTATGTATAGATATTATGTAACATTTTTGGAGTTTACTCCTTAAGAATCGATTTTCATATATAGGGCGCCCGGTATGAGAAAAATATGAGAGGTAAAATCTACTGATGAATGACAGCGTTACGTTTTTGGTGCTCTCGTACTCTCCATGGCAACGAGAATAACAGAATGGCGATGTAATTAATGTTAATATTTACTTTCAATAGCATATTGTATTAACCTGATATTAACCTACAACAACTGTCAACTTGCGGAGGTTTTATCGTAAATTTTATATTTTATTTATAATTGATATAAATATAAATTTATATCAATTGATATTTATTTCAAAAGTGACAAAATTACTCAATGAATAAAAATCAATCTATAGATGTGTCATGCATACTCTAAGTAATATAAGAAATACATTCATTTACCCTTATTAACTAATCTATTTATTTTATAATCGTTCGTAAGGAGTAAACTCCAGTCGTGCGTCGGAGCTGACACACACTTTTTTTTTTATAATCCTTACAACACATAAATTAGCAAGGTGTTTAGATTTTTTTGATGAGCAGTATATTTACCGCGGGTGGAACCACGGGTAGGGGCTTGTCATCAAAGAGATGCAGAGCAAAACGTCACGGTAAAAGGAGCGACAAGGGACGTGAATTTTAAACACGAAAGATTCAAACCGGTTTTTTTCCCTTTTGAAACAAAGGGAATTATTTCGCAGTGCCGTCACGCTAGGGGGGTCTTAAATATACAACATCAGGCAATGAATTCTTCTGATTATTCCTGTGATGGTATAATATGGATGTGGCCGGTAAACTGTTATTTAAACGGAATTAAAAAAAAAAATGTATATGGTACTTTCATAACTGACAATGACCATACTTTAACATCCTTACAGTAGGTATACCAATATGATGTTAAAAGAAATTTATAATAATAATAATAATAATATAAATAGGAGCCGTTGTGGCCGAGTGGTTCGAGCAGTTGCCTGCGACTCAAAGGTCGCAAGTTCGAATCCCGACTGTACCAATGAGTTCTAACCGTTTCTGCGAGTTTCGGCAGGTATGTATATATCTATCTACATATATAAGTATATATATCGTTGTCAAGTTTTTTTTTATACCACAAGGGTGGTAAACAAGCATGCGGTCCGCCTGATGGTAAGCGGTTACCGCCGCCTATGGACGCTTGCAACACCAGGGGTATCACTCGCGTGACGACCCTGCAGGAATCTTTTCACACCCTTCTTGAAGAACTCCATGCTGTACTCTCACAGAACAAGCTTTGCTTAAGTTGTGCAATGATCCAACGAAAGTTTACACGTAAAGAAAATAATCCGCAATAAAGAGATTCGCAAAGCAACTGGCGTGAACGAAGCGAAGAGTAGTTTTTTTTTATTTTTATTTTTTTTATTCAACAAGAGTGGCAAACAAGCATACGGCCCACCTGATGGAAAACTGTTACCGTAGCCTATTTACGCTCACGATACCGAAGTATCACTTACGCGTTGCCACTCTTTGTTCGGAGAGTTATAGTGTGTTGACAGCATAATGGGTTTAATCCCTCTGCTTCCAACACAATGTAACAATCCTCCCCCCTCCCCAAGGAGCTCATTACTGGAAACCTTATTCACCGCGTAGGAACACAACACAAAAAATAGTGTTATTTGGCTACGGACTTCTATAAGGTGGAGGTCCTGCCCCAGGCGGGCAGCTCCGAATTCGAACGGGAAACCCGTTATGCCCTACCTCTCTTATAGTTACTCAAATTTCTAGATATCTCTAGTTACTCAAAACCGGTGAGCATGTTTGAAGTCACCGATGAATATGGACGAAGCGAAGGTCTGTTAGTCTAGAGGAAGCTGGCACCCTACCCTCTGCCTACCCCGTCAGGTACTTTTATGCCAGCGATTACTTACCGACTAAAATTATAAATGCGAATGTAAGCGTGTACGTTTGTTCCTCTTTCACACAAAAACTAGTAAACAGATTAGGATGAAACTTGGCACAGAGATAGATAATTAGCTGGATTAAAATATGAGATATGTTTAATGTCATAAAAATAAAAATGCAATCTTTCACGACGATCACATCGGCAGGGCTAGTGCGCTAATATTCGTATGATAAAATTAAGATAATACTTTTAAAAAAAATTACCCATATCAACTAGTGTTGAAAATACAATAATGCAATTAAAACCATTTATTGAATAACGAATTAGAACAATATCTAAGTCGTATCCATTTATGTACATCCCACCACGCTAACCAAGAGTCGCGAAATTGAGGCCAGTGTACCGTATGATTCGTTCATTCGTTCTTTTCATTCGCATTGCTAATATATGCGGAACGGAGACATTGTTCTTGCGAACGAACGGTAACATGCTTCGATAACTTTGTGAATACTGGTTAACTTCCTTCGTTATAGAGCTAAGCACTAGTGTACGTACACTACACTGTGTGCCGGTGTGGAGGGCACTGTAGCTAGTCACATTACTGTCCATAAGGGACTGGGTACTAGGTGGTAGGCCTCTTATTGCAACAGTCCGGCTAGGTGGGTACCACCGCAGTGTCAGATATCCTGCCGCCAAGCACTAGTGTACGTACACTACACTGTGTGCCGGTGTGGAGGGCACTGTAGCTAGTCACATTACTGGCCATAAGGGACTGGGTACTAGGTGGTAGGCCTCTTATTGCAACAGTCCGGCTAGGTGGGTACCACCGCAGTGTCAGATATCCTGCCGCCAAGCACTAGTGTACGTACACTACACTGTGTGCCGGTGTGGAGGGCACTGTAGCTAGTCACATTACTGGCCATAAGGGACTGGGTACTAGGTGGTAGGCCTCTTATTGCAACAGTCCGGCTAGGTGGGTACCACCGCAGTGTCAGATATCCTGCCGCCAAGCACTGTAATGCTCGTAATTTTTGTTAAAACATTTTCCAGTTCTTTCGTTTGGAAAGTGCCTGGAAAATCTGTAACCTAGAAAGGCTCTTGTCTCGCCCCTAATGGCTCTAAAAGCCTGTCCACTGTGAGAGTTTTTCTAGTGTCATAGGATGTTAAATCTTATAAGATATTGCACACTTACGAAAGATTTACGCTAAGTACTTCTTGATTTTTTTTAATTCTAATATTAAGACCACAAATACCTAGATCCAATCGATCGATATTGTTGTATACTGACTAATAGTGACTTTGACAAACAGACACCCATTCTAACTGTTATAGATTAGCTCTGTACCCTACTTTGCCTACCACACTCCTATTCTCGCCTCGTCATCATTCTCCTTATTCATAGCATCATACATCCTTTCCACGCACCTCGGTCTTCATCCTACATCCAAACTAGACGGTTGGGCCCAAAATGTAATTAACTCTTTTTTTAAAACTACCTTGTTTTGGGTGTTATTTGCGTTGATAAAGGTCCCAATCATATTTTTTCTCATATATCTTTCATGTAGAGACAGCCGTGGTGGCCGAGTGGTTCGAGCAGTTGCCTGCGACGCAAAGGTCGCAAGTTCAAATCCCGACTGTACCAATGAGTTTTTCTGAACTTAAGTACAGTGATCAGTCACACCACGAGCTGAACAGTGAAGGAAAACATCGAGAGGAAACCTGCAGACGTCTGAGAAGAAATTCAAAGGCGTATGTATAGTCGTGCTGGAGTAACGGCGATGGACTCGCCATATGTCACGTTGGCACCTAATATACCTCTGGCGGAAAGTGGCTGTGTGGGTATTACCTATACACCTCTGCCTACCCCTTCGGAGACCCTTGTGGGAAGGCGTGAGGATATTATTATAGAGACAGCGATTCTTTACATTTTTATTACAAAGAAAAGCCACAGTGGCACCACCTATCGGGTCCAATTGTGAATCTAAAACATTCCCAAATCCACCTAGAGATATAAATTTCATTAAAAACGGTCCAGGAGGAGTTCAGTGTCAAACACACGCACAGAAGAAATACATACATATCATCACGCCGAGTCCCTAACGGGGTAGGCAGAGAGTATAGAGCGCCAGTTCTCTCTAGACTTACATACCTCTTTCGCTTCGTCCACATTCATCAGTCTCTTCATACATGCTCGTCGGTTTCGAGTACTCTTAACGTTCCCGTCCTTGAGAGTCCGATCTATTTGGTCCAGGTAGTTGGAACGTGGCCTTCCTCTGCCTCTTCTTGCACACACTTTTGCTTTGTATATCTGTTTCGTCAATCTTTCTTCACTCATCCTTTCTATGTGTCCAAACCAACGTAACATGCCTTTCTTCATCTTTACAATCACGCCCTCATTCACGCCAGTTGATTTGCGAATCTCTTCATTGCGGATTCGATCTAATATCGTTACGCCGCACATTTTTCGAAGAGATCGCATCTCGACTGCATTCAAGCTATTTTCATACTTCCTCTGACATACCCAGGATTCGCTGCCATACAATAAGGTAGGTACCAATATCGCGTTGTGGACAGCAACTCGAGCATTCTTGCTCAGACTTTTACTGCCCATCAACGCCGACATGGCTCCATTCACCTTATTTCCGGCAGTTATCCTTCTTTCAATATCTTTTTCATACTTTCCATCTCGTGTGAACATGCTTCCAAGATATACAAATTCATTCACTTGCTCTAGAATTTGCCCATTTACCGATATTGCACACTCGGTCACTTGTTCATCTCTTTCGAATACCAGAACCTTAGTCTTGCCAGCGTTTAGGCGCAGCCCCTTCTTTTCACATTCTTCTTTCATTATGGTAACTAGTGACTGCAGTTCGCCCTCTGATGACGCCAGTAAAACCGCGTCATCGGCGTATAGTAGGCAGTTGACCACTAAGTTTCCCATTTTCACTCCACATCCGTTCGTTCTTAGTGCTCTCAGACAGTTATCTAGATATATAATGAACAGCCAGGCAGACATGATACACCCTTGTTTGACCCCCGACTTCACATCAAACCAGGGTGACATCTCACCGTTAACCCTAACGCACGCCTCGCTATCACTATAGAGTGATTTCACGGCATGCAGTAGGGAACTGCTCACTCCATATCCAGGCAACACGTCCCAGAGTTCCTTTCGTACGACTCTATCAAATGCCTTCTCTAAGTCGACGAAAGCGCAGAAAACCCTTTGGTAAATATCCAAAAACTTTTCCGCGATTCCGCGAAGCGAGAAGGTTTGATCCATACATCCTCTTCCTGGTCTAAATCCACCTTGGGATTCCCAGAGAAACCTTTCGGATCGCTCTTGCATTCTTATCGTCAGGATCTTCGTGTACACTTTACTAGCTAAGCTGACCAAGCTGATGGCTCTGTAGTTGGAGCATTCCAATCGTGATCCCTTTCCTTTATAGAAAGGCACGATGACTGCTCGCCTCCAGTCGTCCGGAACATCACCCCTTTCCCAGCAAAGATTGCATAGCAAATAGATGACGTCCCAGACCGCTGGTCCACCGTACTTGATCATCTCAGCCGTAATCCCATCTATTCCCGCAGCTTTTCCACATTTCAGACTTCTTATCGCACTTACAATCTCTCCCATACTTATTTTATCCGCTTTAGGATCCTCGACAGATTCTGTTGGAGGCAGCTCTATGAGTAGATCAGCGGCATCATCATCATACATATCTTTGTAGAATTCACTCCATCGCCTGAGGACGTCAGTTTTGTCAGTTAGTATGTCATTGTCCTTCGAAATAATCACATTCATCCTACTACTAGCTGTAACACAATTTCTGGACTTCTTAACTTCCCTCCAAAAAAGTTTTGCATTGTCCTTGAAATTATGCGACAGTTTTTCGTCTACAGTCATTTGGAACCTCTCACGCTTCTGAGCTATTATCTCCTTCGTACGATTTTTTTGCAGGCGATATTTTTCTTTCATCTTTTCTTTCATACTTTCACTTGAGCTGGACATAGCCAAAATGTCTTGCCTTGCATCCTTCTTCTTTTTAACTTCTTCTTTCACTTCATCATCCCACCAACCATCGCCATTTTTGGTTGTCCGCCCTTTCGAAATGCCACAAACCTCTTTCGCGGCGCATAAAATGCTGGACTTCAGGAACTGCCAACAAACATCGACACTCTCAAACACATCTTTCGGGGGACAGGCTAGCTGTTCAGATACCCTTTCTTGATATCTGTCTCTAATAGCCGCATCTTGAAGCCTCCAGCTTTTGATGCGGTCTGCGACTGCAGAACAGGGACCCCCAGCACGGGATCGCCAGCCCGCGAACAGACCCCTTATTCTAGTTATAACTAGAAAGTGGTCCGTTCCCAGGTCGGCTCCCCTATACACCCTGGTGTCCATCACCTGTGTTCTGAGTCGCTGATCTATTAGAAACAGATCTATCATGCTTCGCTCATTTTTCCGTTCCCATGTATACTGATGAATCCTCTTGTGGTCGAACATGGTGTTCGCCACAAAAAGGTCTCTCTCCATGCATACATCTAATATCAGCTTGCCTGCCTCGTTCACTCTCTTATCACCATACTTGCCGAGTACTGCCTCGTAATCCTTACGGGCTGTCCCGACCCATCCATTCAGATCACCACAAATAATCAGCTTTTCATTCCCTTCTTTCGTCTCTAGAACATTACTCACACATTCCCAGAACTTATTCAGGTCGCAAGTGTCCGCTGAGGCCACCGGAGCATACACCGCGACTAAAAATAGTCGGGTAAGGCCTATTTTAAAGCGAGCCCAAATAAGTCTGGGGCTCACCGCATCATAACTTATCATACATTCTGCCAAGCGGCTGGATAGTAGAATTCCCACTCCCTGGCAGGCGTGCTCGGTGTTTGCCACTCCTGACCACAGCACTAAACTCCCGCCCGGGAGCTCGTCTACTCCACTACCCTTCCGCTTGGTTTCAGACAGGCACACAACATCTAACTCGCTCTCTGTCATAACATCGATCAATTCGTTCATCTTATCAGCCATACCTCCTCTTACATTCCATACACCCATCCTACACTCCACACTCCACTCCCCGCCGTGAGGCACTCCGCGTGATGGGTGGCGGTCCCCATCGCCGCACTGTGCTGAATTTTTCGCACCAGCGGGGACGGACTGGTGCGCGTCGCCTCGGGGGCACGCCCTAACAGCCGTCCGGCCAATGCGCATCGAGAAGATGTAGAAGATACAGAAGAAATGTATGTATATATAAAGATTAACATTTTTATATAGACAGTGCCATCCAAGAAGACGCGCCCCCCCAATGTCTAGTCGACGGAGTCACGGGATGCGGGCAGTATGACCCGAGTCTATTAATTGTAGTGTGCGTGTGCACTCATAGGTAATCAGTGTGTACCGACAATACTCACACATTAGTGGAAGGTTGCACACTTACACTTTAAACTGTAGGGGAGGATAGTGGGGCGCGTCTTCGTGGATGGCACAGATAAGCCAATGTTGTAAATTATTTCGTAAATCCCTTTTTGTTCCATTTTCCAAAATTACGTTAAGTAACCTTGCATATTCATTGTGTAATGAATAATTAATGAAATTTGCGCTTTTGTCTTATCTCTGAAGTAGGGGAGGGTGAAAAAAGCGCCGTGGTGGCCGACACGAGCCTGCAACACAAAGACTGCAAGTTGGACTCCCGACTGTACCAAGTTTTTCTGAACTTAAGTACAGTGATTACTCACACCACGAGCTTTACGGTGAAGGAAAACATCGAGAGGGAACGAGGGTTGCGCCTGCACTGCGATACCATACCACTTATACGTCAGGACAAGAGGAGGCGGCGTGGCCGAGAGGTCACAGCACCCGCCTGCCACGCAAACGGCGCGAGTTCCAATCCCGACTGGATTGAGGAGTTTTTCTACATTTAATTACAGTGAGGCACACCACGAGCTTTACGGTGAAGGAAAACATCGAGAGGAAACCTGCATACATCTGAGAAGACATTCAAAGGCGTATGTATAGTCTTGCTTGAGTAACGGCGATGGACTCGCCATCTGTCACCATGCCTGCTGTTACTGCACATATCTGTCAGATACCCTTGTTGGAAGGCGTGAAAGAACCTGTCCCTGATCAGCTTAAGCCACTCAGTCATCACGGCCCTTCCTAAGGCTGGATCATTATGAGATATAAGCAAAGTTACGCTAAGAGCATCATAAAATCTCTTTTGTAATTAGAGTTTGCACAGTTTTTTCTTGTGTAATGCTTTGTCTTGGAGTCCAAGTCACGAGAAATCAATTTTTAATTTTTTTTTTTTTTTTATACAACAAGAGTGGCAAACAAGCATACGGCCCATCTGATGGGAAACGGTTACCGCAGCCTATTTACGCTCACGATACTGAAGTATCACTTGCATGTTGCCACTCTGTGTTCGGAGAGTTATAGTGTGTTATGTAACAATCCTCCCCCCTCCCGAAGGAGCTCATTACTGGAAACCTTATTCGCCGCGTAGGAACACAACACAATAAATTGTGTTATTTGGCTACGGACTTCTATAAGGTGGAGGTCCTGCCCCAGTCGGGCAGCTCCGAATTCGAACGGGAAACCCGTTATGCCCTACCTCTCTTAAATCTCTTATATTAAATAATCGATATTAACATTGAAACATTAATATTTGGGCGATATTTTTAAAGATAGAGTAGTACCCATCATCAGCCTAGAGCAGTCCACTGCTCGCCACCATACTCTGTCTTCGGCCCTTCTCATCCATCCGCCGCCAGCGACTCTCTTAAGGTCGTCCGTCCACCGTGCCTCAGGATGCCCTTCACTACGTTTTCCCGTCCGTGGTCTCCATTCGAGGCCTCGTCTGCTCCACCGTTCATCTGTCCTGCGACAGACGTGACCAGCCCAACGCCATTTCAGCGAGCTAATTCTTTGAGCAACGTCGGTGACTCTCGTTCTTTGTCGGATAATGTTATTTTGGATTTTATCCTTCAAAGAAACCCCTAGCATTGCTCTCTCCATAGCTCTGGGCTGCTTTCGGGAAACTTCGGCATATCTTGTCGTCAGACATCCCTCAGTATCTAAAGACGAAAGTCTTCAACCAGTGCTTCCTACCAGTTCTAACCTACGGAGCCGAAACGTGGACCTTGACTGCGGGGCTAATACACAAATTCAGGGTCGCTCAGCGAGTAGTTCCCACTGTAATCTATTTATATAAGTACTAGCTGACCCGCCCAGCTTCGCATGGGTGAAAATTTACATACATACATACATACATATCATCACACCAAGTCCCTAAGGGGGTAGGCAGGGAGTATAGAGCGCCAGTTCTCTCTAGACTTTATACTTCTTTTGCTTCGTCCACATTCATCAGTCTCTTCATACATGATCGTCGGTTTCGAGTACTCTTTTCGTTCCCGTCCTTGAGCGTCCGATCGATTTGATCCAGGTAGTTGGAACGTGGCCTTCCTCTGCGTCTTCTTGCACACACTTTTGCTTTGTATATCTGTATCGTCAATCTTTCTTCACTCAACCTTACTATATGTCCAAGTCAGCGTAGCATGCCTTTCTTCATCTTTTCAATCTCGCCCTGATTCACGCCAGTTGATTTGCGAATCTCTTGATTCCGGACTCGAACTAAGATCGATACTCCGCACGTTTTTCGCAGCTGATATCGCATCTCAGCTGCATTTAAGCTATCTTCATACTTCCTCTGACATACCCAGGGTTCGCTGCCATACAATAAAGTAGGCACAAATATCACGCTGTGGACAGCAACCGTTGCTGGCCATCAACACCGACATGGCCCCATTCACCTTAATACCGGCAGTTAGCCTTCTTTCAATATCTTTTTCATACTTTCCATCTCGTGTGAACATGCTTCCTAGATATACAAATTCATTCACTTGCTCTAGAATTTGTGAAAAGAATTTAAAATTTGGGTTTTCAAAAGAAAGTTTGAAAGTGATAATAAAGTGAGATATAGGGCTCGTTTAGTCGCTAAGGGCTCTACCCAAGTAGAAGGTGTGGACTATAAAGAAACATACTCACCTGTATTAACACTTTGAGAATGTTATTTTCTTTAAGTGTAAAGTTAAATTTAGAAATTACTCATCTTGATGTTAACACTGCATTTTTAAATGGCTAGGTACCTTGATGAAACAGTATACATGCTAGTACCACCTAATTTAGAATGTCAGAGTAACAGTGTACTCAAACTAAAACGTGCAATTTATGGACTTAAACAATCAGCAAGGCAGTGGAATAAGAGAGTAGATGATTGTTTGTTAAGCCAGGGTTATATTAAGTCTAAATTGGAACCATGTTTATATAGTAAAAGGTAAATAATGAACAAATTTTAAAAACTGTGTTTGTCGATGATTTTTTTCATATTTTCCAGTAGCAAGGCATTGACAGATGAACTGAAACATAGTTTAATGTCAAATTTCAAAACTAAAGATTCAGGGCAAGTGAAAGAATGCTTAGGTATGAGAGTAAAAGTATATAAAAATGGTTGTATATCATTAGATCAGGAGCATTTTGTCGAACATATTTTAAATAAGTTTAAGATGTCAAACTGTAATGTTGTTGATACTCCTATTGAATGTAAATTGAAGTTGGATAAGTCAGAAAATGTTTGTAAATAATATCCTTATCAGCAACTGATAGGAAGTCTTATGTATTTGTCTATACTTACACACCCAGATATCAGTTACAGTGTCAGCTATTTAAGCCAATTTAACAATTGTTTTACTGCAGTTCACTGGAAAAACGCAAAGAGAGTGTTAGAATATTTAAATAAAACAAAATCTTATGGTTTAATGTTTACAAATGATAATAAAAACTTAGAAGGATTTGTAGACTCAGATTGGACATCAAATACTATTGACAGAAGATCTTATACAGGTTTCTGTTTTAAATTGTCTGGTACTGTAATATCATGAATGCAGAAAACAACCGACAGTGGCATTGTCCAGTACTGAGGCCGAGTACATGGCAATGCCATTTTTTCAATGTCAAAATTTCAATGCCAAGGCAATTTGCCAACTACTGAAATGCCTGCTGACTTGTTAACGAAAGGGTTAAGTAGTTTGAAACATTACTATTATGTTAAAAAGTTAGGCATTAAAAGTATTGTTTAGGTGTAGTTTATATTCATTTATTGTTACATGGTTATTAGATTATTTTGATAAGAGGTGAGAATTTGCCCTAATATGCTGAAGGATGATGGCATCATTTCTTGGTTACATTACAATATCGCGAGACTCCATATTCTCCCCAGTCACGATTAAGGCAACATCATTTAACATTGGTGCATTGATGCCTCTCTCATGACATGTTGTCTCCTGCAGGTCACTTGTCTGCTGTGATCACTATTTTCTGATTGTCCGATGGCATCACATTACTTGTAAGACAGTTTTGAACAATTGGATCAACTGATTTTCATGCAAAAGTTGTTGTAACTGCTAAATGATATCTGCGAACAGCGTTCATTTACCTCTTCTTCAGAATTCCCCAGGAAATAAATCTGGAGAAATTTGTATTTACCATTGCCTACGCTGTTCTTCAGTCTCATTGGCTCGAAGATTGAACTGGGCTTGCGTTACACTGCGATTGAATAGGACTTGCGTTACACTGCGATCGAACTGGTGTGCGCCAACGGATATTTTGACGCCTTACGGGTGGTATTACTAATAAAATACGACGATTAATTATGAAACTCACACTAAAACACAACAAACATCTTTTTGCTTTTGTTGTTATGAAAGAAACTGTAATTTGAGGTTTGTCAAAACTACTACTTGAATGAAATGTCAGTCTAGCTATACATAGGGTGCGTTCCACTAAGCGTTCACAATGATCACGCTCACGACCACAGTTTGCTTGTAAGCGTTACTGTCGTAACCTCAAATGGAATGGATTACAGAGCGTTTTGAGCGTGCAGGTAAATAATACAAACGGCGAGTTAGTAAAAAGAAAGCAAAAGATTTAAGATGTTAGTTTATAATCTGTAAGCCTTGAAAATAAACTTGATTAATTTAAATAGATTTATATTGAAAAAAAATATAATGTTTTTTTGTATATTTAATATTATTGGTGTTTTAAATAAATTTACGTTCAAATAGAATTAAAATGTCTTGCGGCGACACTTGGATATTTGGTAAGAGGTACAGTCGCCATTTTATATGCTTTGAGTTTTGAAAATCACGCAAATTTTCTTCGATTCAACGATCACTTCGACCCACCTTTTTAGATGGGTCGTCGTGAGCGTAAGTTATGACATTATAATTGACGTTTTCGCCGCGACCACAACGACCGCGGTCGTTATGTGGATCGATTAGGTATAGGAGAATTTTCATTGTTGTGGGCGCTTAGTGGAACGCACCTTTACCGTCAATATTTACACGTCACTCTGACAGAGTATTTGTCAATATATTGAAAACGTCTCAGTATCTTGTTGTCTGTCTCTTTCGCACACTCACTTTTCAGAGATTTTTTTAATATTAACTATTATTTATTTATATTTTATATAGCCTAAAGCCTTCCTAGAATCATGGACTATCCAACACAAAAAGAATTTTTCAATTCCAACCAGTACTTCCTGAGATTAGCGCGTTCAAACAAACAAACAAACAAACAAACAAACAAACAAACAAACAAACAAACAAACTCTTCAGCTTTATAATATTAGTATAGATTAGCTTTGACGACCGTCTGGTCTTGTGGTTACAGCTCCTGACTGCGAAACTTGAGGTCGCGGGTTCGAATCCCGCTGAGGGCAGCTCCGCCCGCATGAAGTTCGAAATCGATATACTATATTTTCGCCTTTATGAACAAATAAATTCAAAGTTCTAATATTCGATCTTAGAATTTATCGGAATTAAAAAGTAGCCTGTCCTATGTCAGGATCGTAGCAAGTGGAAAGAGGTGGTCTCTGCCTACCCCTACGGGAAAGAGCCTTGATTATATGTATGTATGTCCTAATCCTAGGTATAAGCCATCACCATTTCACCTTTCAGCCAAATCGGTGCAGCCGCTTTGCCCTGAAAGAGCAGCAAATAACGAAACTTACAAACGTTCACCTTTATAATATACGTAAGAAGTAAGATTTACATCGCCATCTGTCACGTTGGCATCTGAAATATACCTCTGGCGGAAAGTGGGTGTGTGGGTAAAACATAAACACCTCTGCCTACCCCATCGGGGACCCTTGTGGAAGGCGTGAGGATATACATGTTTGTCAGTCTTTCCCGTCCCGGCTTCGCACGGGTGGACATTTATTTTTTAAATATTTTGGCATCAAATTAAATTTTTTTTCTTGTAATCAAAATAGCCTATATTAATCAGTGATAATGTAGCATTCAAATGGTGAAAGAATTTTTCAAATCGGTCCAGCAGTTTCGGAGCTTATTCAATACAAACATACTTACATACAAACATACTTACATACAAATCTTTCCTCTTTATAATATTAGTATAGAAATATCTATATGTATATAACTCAAAGGTGACTGACTGACATAGTGATCTATCAACGCACAGCCCAAACCACTGGACGGATCGGGCTGAAATTTGGCATGCAGGTAGATGTTATGACGTTAGCATCCGCTAAGAAAGGATTTTGATTAATTCAACCCCCAAGGGGATAAAATAGGTGATGAAAGTTTGTTTGAAACTTTGTCAATTTTAAACCGATCGGGCTGAGACTTTGCATGCATAAAGCTACTATGACGTAGGCATCCCCTATACACACACACACACATCCAAAATAAATAAAAAAATACTGCGCACACAATACGCTACTATCCCACGCAGACGAAGTCGCGGCCACAGCTAGTAGATTTATAAATTAACCGCTATTAATTTTGTTATTTACAATAACAACAATTAACAATATTTACAAAGAACAGTTGAAACTAACTACTTACAGATAAAATATTTGTCCCAAATCGGTATCCCGCGGCAACGTGCCAAGAAGACTAGCAGCATTGCCACGCTGGATAGCAATGCTGATTCTCTGAGCGAGATATGTTCCAGCCTGTCACGAGAGGTCTCGACTAGACGGCGCGAGACCTCTTTAAGAAGATGGTGAGCCTCAGGACCCCAAGGCCCCAGAGTTTCAACCGCAAATGCAGCAAATATGTAACCGCTTATTTTTATGACTTGTACCATACGTAAACACAAGGGGGGCTTGTCAAGTGTCGAGCGAGCCCTAATAAGCATACAGATAGCCTCTCATAGAGAAGTTTTTCGCTAATCACTATTTTCTTAAGCTTTAAAGGGAGAAGGGCGCCCTTTGTTAACCATTCAACGTCCTATTAGTATTTCCCTGGAAGTTAGGCAGCGGTATCATAGCACCCACTTATCGCCTTTATAATAATTGTCTAAAAAATACAGCAGTTGTCTTCTAGAAGTTATAACATAGCTCATGAGAAGGGTTACAGATGACAGATGGCGAGTCCATCGCCGTTACTCAAGCACGAATATACGCATACACCGACTCATACGCCTTTAAATGATAACATGCGCCTTTGAATGTCTTCTCTTCTCAGACTTCTCAGACGTATGCAGGTTTCCTCTCGATGCTCTTTCACGGCATAGCGGCTAAGCCGATTCTAGCAGGAAAAAACATAAACCGCTTTTTGGAACTCCACGCGGGCGAAGCCGCGGGCATAAGCTAGTATATATATAACGAATGTTAAAGTGACCCGTGGTCTTATCTATGGACAGACACGCTCCCTAAGAAAACACGGGTCTGAGAGGTACAGACGCGAACACAAGGGTTGTAATAATGCTTGTAGGTGCAAGGGGTGGCGGAGGGTAAACGCAGTCAAGTCCTTTTAACCAAGTTAAACAAAAAATTTTTACCGAAATCGGTATTGGTATAACATACATACATATCATCACGCCGAGTCCCTAACGGGGTAGGCAGAGAGTATAGAGCGCCAGTTCTCTCTAGACTTACATACCTCTTTCGCTTCGTCCACATTCATCAGTCTCTTCATACATGCTCGTCGGTTTCGAGTACTCTTAACGTTCCCGTCCTTGAGAGTCCGATCTATTTGGTCCAGGTAGTTGGAACGTGGCCTTCCTCTGCCTCTTCTTGCACACACTTTTGCTTTGTATATCTGTTTCGTCAATCTTTCTTCACTCATCCTTTCTATGTGTCCAAACCAACGTAACATGCCTTTCTTCATCTTTACAATCACGCCCTCATTCACGCCAGTTGATTTGCGAATCTCTTCATTGCGGATTCGATCTAATATCGTTACGCCGCACATTTTTCGAAGAGATCGCATCTCGACTGCATTCAAGCTATTTTCATGCTTCCTCTGACATACCCAGGATTCGCTGCCATACAATAAGGTAGGTACCAATATCGCGTTGTGGACAGCAACTCGAGCATTCTTGCTCAGACTTTTACTGCCCATCAACGCCGACATGGCTCCATTCACCTTATTTCCGGCAGTTATCCTTCTTTCAATATCTTTTTCATACTTTCCATCTCGTGTGAACATGCTTCCAAGATATACAAATTCATTCACTTGCTCTAGAATTTGCCCATTTACCGATATTGCACACTCGGTCACTTGTTCATCTCTTTCGAATACCAGAACCTTAGTCTTGCCAGCGTTTAGGCGCAGCCCCTTCTTTTCACATTCTTCTTTCATTATGGTAACTAGTGACTGCAGTTCGCCCTCTGATGACGCCAGTAAAACCGCGTCATCGGCGTATAGTAGGCAGTTGACCACTAAGTTTCCCATTTTCACTCCACATCCGTTCGTTCTTAGTGCTCTCAGACAGTTATCTAGATATATAATGAACAGCCAGGCAGACATGATACACCCTTGTTTGACCCCCGACTTCACATCAAACCAGGGTATTGGTATAAGTAAAAAATATAAATTCCTTCCCAATAGAATAGGGTCCCCGAAGGGGTAGGCAGATATAGGTAGTAACTACTCGACCACTACAACAACCAGATATATATTTTAGGTGCCAACGTAACAGGTGACGAATCCATCGCCGTTACTCAAGCACGACTATACATTCGCCTTTGAATGTCTTCTCAGACGTATGCAGGTTTCCTCTCAATGTTTTCCTTCACCGTAAAGCTCGTGGTGTGCCTCACTGTAATTAAATGTAGAAAAACTCCTCAATCCAGTCGGGATTGGAACTCGCGCCGTTTGCGTGGCAGGCGGGTGCTGTGACCTCTCGGCCACGCCGCCTCCTCTTGTCCTGACGTATAAGTGGTATGGTATCGCAGTGCAGGCGCAACCCTCGTTTCCTCTCGATGTTTTCCTTCACCGTAAAGCTCGTGGTGTGACTAACCACTGTACTTAAGTTCAGTTCTCATCGGAGCAGTCGGAATCCGCACTTGTAAATATTTATAAACCACCGCACCTTTCGCCATCGACGGGAAATTCATCCCCATACCTTGGAACCACAAAGGTGCAACACTGCGCGGTTCCAAAAGAGTTTCCTTCCGAACGCTCAGGCTGTGGAATGAGCTCCCCGTTGAGGTTTTCCCTGGAGAGTACAGCGTGGAGTT
Organism: Drepana falcataria; assembly: GCA_945859725.1. NCBI lineage: Eukaryota > Metazoa > Arthropoda > Insecta > Lepidoptera > Drepanidae > Drepana > Drepana falcataria. Next base: position 4,309,269 of record OX243951.1, on the reverse strand, counting down.
TTCTACCCAAGTGGTATAAAAAACGGCTAGTCACTTGTCTCCTTGTCTGTACTGAACACTAATAAAAATATAACCACACTGACCGGCCGTATCTCCCTTCGCAGCTAAGTTAAGAAAATATTATGTTCGCATCCTTCAACTTCCCTGGATTATATACACAGGCTGTCTCAGAAATAAAAAACTAAAAAACACGCTTATAGAGTTGTTTTGATTTGATTGACATCGTAAATATGTTCAAATATCAATCTTACTAATATTATTAATGTGAAAGTTTGTAAGTTTGGATGTTTGCGGTTCTTTCACGACCAAACGGCTGAACCGATCTGGCTGAAAGTTGAAATGGTGATAGCTTATACCTAGGAATAGGACATGGGTTACTTTTTTTTATCCTGAAAAATTCAAACTTCTTATATTATAATGTATGATGCTCTTTCACGGCATAGCGGCTGAACCGATTCTAGCAGGAAAATTTTCAAAGCTACATTTTCGAACTCCACGCGGGCGAAGCCGCGGGCATAAGCTAGTACTGTCATAACTCGCAAAGCGGAGTGCGTTCAGATACACTACGATGCTTTCTATTGATTATCAACACGGTTTTATTTTTAAATTAATTTATTTTAGTCACCATCGCTAATTCTGATTATCCAAGTATGGATTGTCATCGGCCCTTGTGAAGTATGCAAAATTTCAATTTAATCCGACGTTTTAAGGAGGTCAAAATCATGTTCAAAGTTTTTGTTACATACTAGCATACGTATTAAGCTAATAAAAGCGGTTTAAATACAACAGTTGTCTTCTACAAGTTACAGTGTGTTGTCAATATATCCTCGTGACGATGCAATACAACAATTAGCTCCAAAGATGACACAATGACGACATTATTAAAGGGAGTAATACTCACGTGGAAACATGGTTTTATGAGGGTTTCAGTAACCATATTAATTTATGCTAAAAAGAGTATAAACGTAGCTATATTGTACATGTATAAGTTTATCGTTACAGAAGATTTTATATGAAAATAAGGTAAAAATTTTCAACTTAGAAAGTGTATTTTGTATGTAAAATTGTATATATCTACTCCACGCCTTCTAACAAAGGTACCGCAAGGGGTAGGCAGATGTGTGCAGGCAGTATCAACACACCCGCTTTCCGCTGGTGATATATTTTATCCACCAACGTGACAGATGGCGAGTCCATCGCCGTTACTCAAGCACGACTATACATGCCCCATTGAATGTCTTCACAGACGTATGCAGGTTTCCTCTCGATGTTTCCCTTCACCGTAAAGCTCGTGGTGTGCCTCACTGTAATTCAATGTAGAAAAACTCCTCAATCCAGTCGGGATTGGAACTCGCGCCGTTTGCGTGGCAGGCGGGTGCTGTGACCTCTCGGCCACGCCGCCTCCTCTTGTCCTGACGTATAAGTGGTATGGTATCGCAGTGCAGGCGCAACCCTCGTTTCCTCTCGATGTTTCCCTTCACTGTAAAGCTCGTGGTGTGACTTTACTTAATTGCAGTAAAAACTCATTGGCACAGCCGCATATCAAAGTAATTGATTTACCACGTGCTCATAGATCCTTTGATAATACATATAAGTATGGATTATCTTATCACACATAATGATGATAAAGGAACGTTCTCGGCGTCTGTCCGTCCCAAGGCGATACTCAAACGTTACTGAACGATACGAAAATCAGATTCCACAAACAGTGCGATATTTTAGATACCTATTATCCAAAGTATCGTGGCACAAAGATCGCAAGCTCGAATCCAGACTGTGCCAATGAGTTTTTCTGAACTTAAGTACTGTTTGATCAAACCACGAGCTTTACGGTGAAGGGAAACATCGAGAGGAAACCTGTGTTGCGCCTGCACTGCGATACCATACCACTTATACGTCAGGACAAGAGGAGGCGGCGTGGCCGAGAGGTCACAGCACCCGCCTGCCACGCAAACGGCGCGAGTTCCAATCCCGACTGGATTGAGGAGTTTTTCTACATTTAATTACAGTGAGGCACACCACGAGCTTTACGGTGAAGGGAAACATCGAGAGGAAACCTGCATACGTCTGAGAAGACATTCAAAGTGATGGATTAAGGGCAAAAAGGAAACAAATACACAGGATTAATAACTATATATAGTAATCACTTTTTACATACTAGAGAGTGACAAGGGTGTAATTGTAAAGTTGAACAAAGGCATGTTACGTTGGTTTGGACATATAGAGAGGATGAGTGAAGAAAGATTGACGAAACATATATACAAAGCGAATGTGTGCAAGAGGCAAAGGAACACGTTCCGACTACCTAGATCAAATCTCTCTGCCTAGCGTGAGGGACTCGGCGTGATGATATGTATGTAGGTCTGTAAGTCTAGAGAGGACTGGCGCTCTACTCTCTCTGCCTAGCGTGAGGGGCTTGGCGTGATGATATGTATGTAGGTCTGTAAGTCTAGAGAGGACTGGCGCTCTACTCTCTCTGCCTAGCGTGAGGGACTCGGCGTGATGATATGTATGTAGGTCTGTAAGTCTAGAGAGGACTGGCGCTCTACTCTCTCTGCCTAGCGTGAGGGGCTCGGCGTGATGATATGTATGTAGGTCTGTAAGTCTAGAGAGGACTGGCGCTCTACTCTCTCTGCCTAGCGTGAGGGGCTCGGCGTGATGATATGTATGTAGGTCTGTAAGTCTAGAGAGGACTGGCGCTCTACTCTCTCTGCCTAGCGTGAGGGACTCGGCGTGATGATATGTATGTAGGTCTGTAAGTCTAGAGAGGACTGGCGCTCTACTCTCTCTGCCTAGCGTGAGGGACTCGGCGTGATGATATGTATGTAGGTCTGTAAGTCTAGAGAGGACTGGCGCTCTACTCTCTCTGCCTAGCGTGAGGGGCTCGGCGTGATGATATGTATGTAGGTCTATAAGTCTAGAGAGGACTGGCGCTCTACTCTCTCTGCCTAGCGTGAGGGACTCGGCGTGATGATATGTATGTAGGTCTGTAAGTCTAGAGAGGACTGGCGCTCTACTCTCTCTGCCTAGCGTGAGGGACTCGGCGTGATGATATGTATGTAGGTCTGTAAGTCTAGAGAGGACTGGCGCTCTACTCTCTCTGCCTAGCGTGAGGGACTCGGCGTGATGATATGTATGTAGGTCTGTAAGTCTAGAGAGGACTGGCGCTCTAGTCTCTCTGCCTAGCGTGAGGGACTCGGCGTGATGATATGTATGTAGGTCTGTAAGTCTAGAGAGGACTGGCGCCCTAGTCTCTCTGCCTAGCGTGAGGGGCTCGGCGTGATGATATGTATGTAGGTCTGTAAGTCTAGAGAGGACTGGCGCTCTACTCTCTCTGCCTAGCGTGAGGGACTCGGCGTGATGATATGTATGTAGGTCTGTAAGTCTAGAGAGGACTGGCGCTCTACTCTCTCTGCCTAGCGTGAGGGGCTCGGCGTGATGATATGTATGTAGGTCTGTAAGTCTAGAGAGGACTGGCGCTCTACTCTCTCTGCCTAGCGTGAGGGGCTCGGCGTGATGATATGTATGTAGGTCTGTAAGTCTAGAGAGGACTGGCGCTCTACTCTCTCTGCCTAGCGTGAGGGACTCGGCGTGATGATATGTATGTAGGTCTGTAAGTCTAGAGAGGACTGGCGCTCTACTCTCTCTGCCTAGCGTGAGGGACTCGGCGTGATGATATGTATGTAGGTCTGTAAGTCTAGAGAGGACTGGCGCTCTACTCTCTCTGCCTAGCGTGAGGGGCTCGGCGTGATGATATGTATGTAGGTCTATAAGTCTAGAGAGGACTGGCGCTCTACTCTCTCTGCCTAGCGTGAGGGACTCGGCGTGATGATATGTATGTAGGTCTGTAAGTCTAGAGAGGACTGGCGCTCTACTCTCTCTGCCTAGCGTGAGGGACTCGGCGTGATGATATGTATGTAGGTCTGTAAGTCTAGAGAGGACTGGCGCTCTACTCTCTCTGCCTAGCGTGAGGGGCTCGGCGTGATGATATGTATGTAGGTCTGTAAGTCTAGAGAGGACTGGCGCTCTACTCTCTCTGCCTAGCGTGAGGGACTCGGCGTGATGATATGTATGTAGGTCTGTAAGTCTAGAGAGGACTGGCGCTCTACTCTCTCTGCCTAGCGTGAGGGACTCGGCGTGATGATATGTATGTAGGTCTGTAAGTCTAGAGAGGACTGGCGCTCTACTCTCTCTGCCTAGCGTGAGGGGCTCGGCGTGATGATATGTATGTAGGTCTATAAGTCTAGAGAGGACTGGCGCTCTACTCTCTCTGCCTAGCGTGAGGGACTCGGCGTGATGATATGTATGTAGGTCTGTAAGTCTAGAGAGGACTGGCGCTCTACTCTCTCTGCCTAGCGTGAGGGGCTCGGCGTGATGATATGTATGTAGGTCTGTAAGTCTAGAGAGGACTGGCGCTCTACTCTCTCTGCCTAGCGTGAGGGGCTCGGCGTGATGATATGTATGTAGGTCTGTAAGTCTAGAGAGGACTGGCGCTCTACTCTTTCTGCCTAGCGTGAGGGGCTCGGCGTGATGATATGTATGAAGGTCTGTAAGTCTAGAGAGGACTGGCGCTCTACTCTCTCTGCCTAGCGTGAGGGGCTCGGTGTGATGATATGTATGTAGGTCTGTAAACAACAGTTAGTAATAGGCTTGTAATTGCCTACAATAATAAGGAAAATAATTACAGGGGTAATAGGGGATTGCGGGGGGGGACCTGCAATATGACTAAACATTAAATATTGAAAGTGTGCTATTTATCAAACAAGCGCACCTGAGGGCTTACGTTATACTACCTATTCCCTGCAGATTCGTCTCGCTATATTTTTATTACAGACCTACATACGAATCATCATGTCGAGTCTCCTCAGACGTATGCAGTTTCCTCTCGATGTTTCCCTTCACCGTAAAGCTCGTGGTGTGCCTCACTGTAATTAAATGTAGAAAAACTCCTCAATCCAGTCGGGATTGGAACTCGCGCCGTTTGCGTGGCAGGCGGGTGCTGTGACCTCTCGGCCACGCCGCCTCCTCTTGTCCTGACGTATAAGTGGTATGGTATCGCAGTGCAGGCGCAACCCTCGTTTCCTCTCGATGTTTTCCTTCACCGCAAATCTCGTCGTGTGACCAATCACTGTACTTATTAATAGTTTAACATATCTAAGCGAACAGACAGCGGAAGCGACTTAATTTTATACTATGTAAAGATTAAGATAGCGATGAGATCTAAATCACACGATGATAAACAAATTACTTGTATAAATTATATTGCAAGTGAATTAGTAGCAAATAGTTCTTCCAAGATGGCCGCCATAACATCAGCACTTCTGATTTTCGGCCTAGCGGTCGCTGCAGGTACGTAAACAAAGTATTTCTAGTGACATTCGCGTCTGAAAGACTTCTCAGGAATCCGCGTAATATGAGCTGGTAACACAAGAACAATGATCATTTCTAGTGTAAAGTTTGAACCCTAAGCGTAAATTGCCTATCTATATAAGTATGTATATCGTTGTCCAGTTCCCACAGTACAAGCTCTGCTTAGTTTGGGACTATGAAAGTAAGAAAAACCTCTGAATTCTGTCCAGCCCTCCCTGCGGACCCCATTATCAGGAAGATGGACCCCGAGGGTCCACGGTACCAGTACCTGCGAGCTGATGATGGAACTCCTCATCTGGTGGACCAATGGTTGACCTTGAGTGACGTGCACAAGATCAGTCAATACAACGCGAGGACGAACCAGTACCATCTCTTCACTAGGTAAGTTGTTCATTATTGTGACTAGCTACAGTGCCCTCCACACCGGCACACAGTGTAGTGTACGTACACTAGTGCTTGGCGGCAGGGTATCTGACACTGCGGTGGTACCCACCTAGCCGGACTGTTGCAATAAGAGGCCTACCACCTAGTACCCAGTCCCTTATGGCCAGTAATGTGACTAGCTACAGTGCCCTCCACACCGGCACACAGTGTAGTGTACGTACACTAGTGCTTGGCGGCAGGATATCTGACACTGCGGTGGTACCCACCTAGCCGGACTGTTGCAATAAGAGGCCTACCACCTAGTACCCAGTCCCTTATGGCCAGTAATGTGACTAGCTACAGTGCCCTCCACACCGGCACACAGTGTAGTGTACGTACACTAGTGCTTGGCGGCAGGATATCTGACACTGCGGTGGTACCCACCTAGCCGGACTGTTGCAATAAGAGGCCTACCACCTAGTACCCAGTCCCTTATGGCCAGTAATGTGACTAGCTACAGTGAACTCCACACCGGCACACAGTGTAGTGTACGTACACTAGTGCTTGGCGGCAGGATATCTGACACTGCGGTGGTACCCACCTAGCCGGACTGTTGCAATAAGAGGCCTACCACCTAGTACCCAGTCCCTTATGGCCAGTAATGTGACTAGCTACAGTGCCCTCCACACCGGCACACAGTGTAGTGTACGTACACTAGTGCTTGGCGGCACGATATCTGACACTGCGGTGGTACAAACCTAGCCGGACTGTTACAATAAGAGGCCTACCACCTAGTACCCAGTCCCTTATGGCCAGTAATGTGACTAGCTACAGTGCCCTCCACACCGGCACACTGTGTAGTGTACGTACACTAGTGCTTGGCGGCACGATATCTGACACTGCGGTGGTACCCACCTAGCCGGACTGTTGCAATAAGAGGCCTACCACCTAGTACCCAGTCCCTTATGGCCAGTAATGTGACTAGCTACAGTGCCCTCCACACCGGCACACTGTGTAGTGTACGTACACTAGTGCTTGGCGGCAGGATATCTGACACTGCGGTGGTACCCACCTAGCCGGACTGTTGCAATAAGAGGCCTACCACCTAGTACCCAGTCCCTTATGGCCATTAATGTGACTAGCTACAGTGCCCTCCACACCGGCACACAGTGTAGTGTACGTACACTAGTGCTTGGCGGCACGATATCTGACACTGCGGTGGTACAAACCTAGCCGGACTGTTACAATAAGAGGCCTACCACCTAGTACCCAGTCCCTTATGGCCAGTAATGTGACTAGCTACAGTGCCCTCCACACCGGCACACAGTGTAGTGTACGTACACTAGTGCTTGGCGGCAGGATATCTGACACTGCGGTGGTACCCACCTAGCCGGACTGTTGCAATAAGAGGCCTACCACCTAGTACCCAGTCCCTTATGGCCAGTAATGTGACTAGCTACAGTGCCCTCCACACCGGCACACAGTGAAGTGTTGTTTAAGCAGATTTTCCCTTTAATCTGTCCAGGGCCAATCCTTGGGTAAGCCGCCTGCTGATCTTGGGAGATGCGCCGCGAATCCTGGAAAGTAACTTCGACCCCAGCAAGAAGACCGTTGTTCTCATCCACGGATTCCTGGGATCTTTGACCTCCGAGTTCAACCAAATTCTCGTACCTGGTGAGTTCACATATTATTTTCGTCTCTCAAGCAGCCATCACTGCGAATAACCTATATCTTGACGCATGTCCTCACGCCTCCCACAAGGGTCTCCGAAGGGGTAGGCAGAGGTGAATAGGTAATAAATACCCACACCAACTTTCCGCCAGAGATATATTTCTGGTGTCAACGTGATAGTCGGCGAGTCCATCGCCGTTACTCAAGCACGACTATACATACGCCTTTGAATTGCTTCTCAGACGTGTGCAGGTTTATTTTGTGTGGAATTGTCCGAAAGTATTTATTTAATAATTTATTATTATTATGCCCTCCAGCGTACTTGGCAGCGGCAGATGTGAACGTGATCGTCCTAGACTGGAGCGCTGGATCCTACTGGGGACCGAACGTTGGCGCCGCAGGTGAGGATCAGAAAAACTAGACACATTAGTGAATAAAAGAACTTCATTGTGGTGTAAATAAAACTCATATCCTCCACGCCTACCTTGAAGGGTTCCCGAAGGAGTAGGCAGAGATGTATAGGTAGTAATAGTAACCCACATAAACCCACTTTACGTCAGAGATATATTTTAGGTGCCATCATGACAGATGGAAAGTATATCGCCGTTACTCAAGCACGACTATACATACGCCCTTGAATGTCTTCTCAGACGTATGCAGGTTTCCTCTCGATGTTTTCCTTCACCTTAAAGCTGGTGTGATGTGCCTCACTGTAATTAAATGTTGAAACACTCCTCACTCCAGTCGGGATTGGAACTAGCGCCGTTTGCGTGGCAGGCGGGTGCTGTGACCTCTCGGCCACGCCGCCTCCTCTTGTCCTGACGTATAAGTGGTATGGTATCTCAGTGCAGGCGCAACCCTCGTTTCCTCTCGATGTTTCCCTTCACCGTAAAGCTCGTGGTGTGACTAATCACTGTATTTAAGTTCAGAAAACTCAAAACTAACAGACTTCATCCACATTCATCACTCTTCATGAATCGCCGGCTTCTAGTACTCTTGACGTTCCTGTCCTTGAGCGTCCGATCGACTTGATCCAGGTAGTTGGAACGTGGTCTTCCTCTGCCTCTTCTTGCACACCCTTTTGCTTTGTATATCTGTTACGTTAATCTTTCTTCACTCATCCTCTCTATATGTCCAAAACTTTGTTCATCAGTCTCTTCATCTACGCTGTTTTCGAGTACCCTTGACGTCCCCATCCTTGAATATCCCAATGGTTGTTGGTAAGACTACAGTTATCGTAAGTACGGATTTGATTTGAGAAAGGGACCGTAACTCGGGAATACATAGGATTTGTTAAACTTGTCTGTATCTACATACTTTACTTTGTTTTGTCTTGTTTTATTTTAGTTTTTCGTTATTTTATGTTGTTGTTAAACTGCCTAATTTAGCTTCCTTTTATCATATACTAGCTGTCCCGCCCAGCTTTGCTTGGGCGAAAATTAACAATTTCTGAAACACGATCGCAGCGCCACCTATCGGGTCTAACTGTGAATCTAAACCATTCTCTAATCCACCTGAGAAGACAGAAAATTTCATTAAAATCGGTCCGTCCATTTAGGAGGAGTTCAGCGACATACATACCTACGTACAGAAAAAATATTATATATATGTTTTTTTAATATATTTATATATCATACAAACCTTCTCCTGACAATAAAGGATACATAAAAGAAAGATTTATCCAATTTGGCGCAGTCGTTTGGAAGTTATGCGCGTACAAACATTTCGGTGATTCATTTTTATATATATATAGACTAGTTGTCCCGCTTAGCTTCGCTCGGGTGAAAAAATACGATGGTGGCGCCACCTATCGCGTCCAATTGTGAATCTAAACCATTCCCAGATCCCCTTGAACACACACAAAAAATTTCATCAAAATCGGTCCAGTCGTTTAGGAGGAGTTCAGTGACATACACACTCACAGAAGAATTATATATATAAAGATAATCTAGATATAAACCTATTTTATTATTATTATCTATCCACATTTTTCCTTATTAATTGTCGCCGCTTGTAAATGTAGTGGCATTCAACTATTATTTAACATCTAGTTGTAAGTTATTTTTAATGTCTACTATATAAGTGGCCTTAAATAAATAAATAAATAAAGACTAATCGTGTTTCCTTTCCGCAGCGTTAGCAACCGCAGAGTTCGTCGATTGGGTGAACAGTGTCACCGGTGCTAAACCAGGCGATTATTATATTACTGGATTCAGCGTTGGTGGTCAAGCTGCTGGTATCCTGGGCAGGACCATTACTGGTGACGTGGCTTATGTGACTGGTAAGTTGTCTTCTAGAACTGAGAACAGCTGTCTTCTAGAAGTTGTAGGGTTTGAATATCCTCGTGGCGATGCAATAAAACAGCTCCAAAGATGACAAGGCATGTAGGTTGGCGAGTCCATCGCCGTTACTCAAGCACGACTACACATACGCCTTGTGAATGTTCTCTCAGACGTTTCCTCTCGATGTTTTCCTTCACCGTAAAGTTCGTGGTGTGTCTAACCAGAAAAACATATCTTTATATAACTATACCTCCGACCAATTGCTCAGGTGCAATGTGTTGGAGTTTGTTATTTCTAATGGATTGTAAGATTGCTTTATCCTTGCGTCCAGCTTGCGACCCCGCTGAGAGATGGGACTCTGCCACCGCTTTCCGTCCTGACGACGGCCTTTACACCGAAGCTATCTTGACAAGCAGTTTGAGTGAACGAGTGCAGCACGCACAAGTGGACATCATCCCCAACGGGGGACGCAGCATGCCTGGATGTTTGACACCCCTCTGTGATCATGACAGGTACACGCGATGACATGTATGTAGGTCTGTAAGTCTAGAGAGGACTGGCGCTTTACTCTCTCTGCCTAGCGTGAGGGACTCGGCGTGATGATATGTATGTAGGTCTGTAAGTCTAGAGAGGACTGGCGCTCTACTCTCTCTAAATTATTTCAGCAACTGCCCTATTTTCTGATACATCCTGTAATTGTTTTCTTGACAGGTCCTTCGAATACCTCGGCGAGTCTATCCGTACTGGAGGCTTCACTGCCAGACGCTGCGATACCTTCGCCCAAGCTGCCAGCGGCAACTGTAATGGATCCACCCTGCGCTTGGGTGGACTGGAACCCAAAACCGGGTAAAATCTATAACCCTATTCAGGAATTTCCCATCTATATAAGTATGTATATCGTTGTCCAGTTCCCACAGTACAAGCTTTGCTTAGTTTGGGACTAGGTCAATTTGTGTGGAATTGCCTATCTATATAAGTATGTATATCGTTGTCCAGTTCCCACAGTGCAAGCTTTGCTTAGTTTGGGACTAGGTCAATTTGTGTGTAATTGCCTATCTATATAAGTATGTATATCGTTGTCCAGTTCCCATAGTACAAGCTTTGCTTAGTTTGGGACTAGGTCAATTTGTGTGGAATTGCCTATATATAAGTATGTATATCGTTGTCCAGTTCCCACAGTACAAGCTTTGCTTAGTTTGGGACTTATCAATTTCTGTGTAATTGCCTATCTATATAAGTGTGTATATCGTTGTCCAGTGCACACAGTACAAGCTTTGCGGTAATTTTATATTTCTCTTTTGCAGTGCAAGCGGAGTGTATGCCCTCACAACCAACCGTAACAGGCCCTACTCCCAAGGTTAACGTACAGATCAACAGCAGAATGGAAATAAAATATGAATCTTTCATCTGAAGTTTTTAATTTATCAAATGATCCTCCGTTCAAATCAAATCCAATCAAATATCTTTTTTCCAACGCAAGGGATACAGGGAACACTAATTAAACTTCACATCGTACATACATATAATCACGCCTCTTTCCCGTAGGGGTAGGCAGAGACCACTTCTTTCCACTTGCTACGATCCTTACATACTTGTTTCGCTTCGTCCACTTTCATTATTCTCTTCATACATGCTCTTCGGTTTAGGGTACTCTTGACCTGACTTTTTTTCAAGAACTAGAACAAAGACTTTTTTCAATCTGCACATTTATACAAATAAATAATATTGGAGTGTCTGTTTGTAATATTAAAATTACCAATGTTCCTATACACGGTACATATAGCAACTTATTTTTATTTTTGAGCATTGTTCCAGTTTTTGTTGCCGCTCGAGCCAATGCCACCCCGGCTGTTTGATCCAACTTGAAAGATAGGATAGCTTATATCACAATTGGACCCGATAGATGGCGCTACGATCGTGTTTCAGGAAGTTTAACTTTTCCACCCGGGCGAAGCTGGGCGGGACAGCTAGTCTAATATATAAATAACGCGTCACGTTGTTTGTCCGCGATGGACTCCCAAACTACTTAACCGATTTTATAAAAATTTGCACACCGTGTGCAGTTTGATCCAACTTGTAAGATAGGATAGCTTACATCTCAATATATAGTCGCAATATTATTTTATTGCAAATTATTTGTCTATTACTCGACAGTCACAATTATCTGTTAGCTCCAAACGATTCTAACAGATGGCGATATCTGTTGACTGGATTGAGTACGTATTTATTTACAACTAGCTGTAGCCTGCCACGCTTCGCTGTAGATATGTGACTGATGCAAAAAATTGATAAAAACAATCCTTGATGCGGAATATATATCATGCTAAAACTTCAGCTCGATCGGTGCAGAACTTTTTGAGTTTTTGAAGCGTACACAAACCAACATAAGATTTTTACATATATATATATCCTCACGCCTTCCACAAGGGTCCCCGAAGGGGTAGGCAGAGGTGTATAGGTAATACCCACACACCCACTTTCCGCCAGAGGTATATTAGGTGCCAACGTGACAGATGGCGAGTCCATCGCCGTTACTCAAGCACGACTATACATACGCCTTTGAATTTCTTCTCAGACGTATGCAGGTTTCCTCACGATGTTTTCCTTCACCGTAAAGCTCGTGGTGTGACTAATCACTGCACTTAAGTTCAGAAAAACTCATTGGTACAGTCGGGATTCGAACTTGCGACCTTTGCGTCGCAGGCAACTGCTCGAACCACTCGGCCACCACGGCCTTTTTTTACATATAATATACATATAATACATTTTTACATATAAAGATGTAATACAACAAGAACCTTAGCCACAGCAACGCGTGGCCGGGTCTGATACCTCTAATCTAATGAGGTCTCTAATATAAATAAATGAATAAAATAATGAGGTCTCTAAAGAGATATAGACTTGTCAGTAAACATCGAAGTGCTAAACTTCCCGATGTGGCATAATCCACTCGACAGGAAGCGAACCCGCTACCCCAGACCGTAGTCACGTAATGGCAATAAAGTCACAGCTCGTTTTATATAGCGCTGTGAATGGCTGAACACCTGATACAGGGGGCTGGCAAAACTTACTGTATTTATATAAATTACTAGCTTATGCCCGCGGCTTCGCCCGCGTGGAGTTCGAAAAAGTAGCTTATGTATTTTCCTGCTAGAATCGGTTCAGCCGCTATGCCGCGAAAGAGCAACATACATACATATCATCACGCCAAGTCCCTAACGGGGTAGGCAGAGAGTATAGAGCGCCAGTTCTCTCTAGACTTACATACCTCTTTCGCTTCGTCCACATTCATCAGTCTCTTCATACATCCTCGTCGGTTTCGTTTCGTCGGTACTCTTGACGTTCCCGTCCTTGAGAGTCCGATCGATTTGATCCAGGTAGTTGGAACGTGGCCTTCCTCTGCCTCTTCTTGCACACACTTTTGCTTTGTATATCTGTTTCGTCAATCTTTCTTCACTCATCCTTTCTATGTGTCCAAACCAACGTGACATGCCTTTCTTCATCTTTACAATCTCTTGTTATTTAAAATAAAAAGAGATATTAATTTTGTAATCTATTCTATGAGTGGTTACCAAGAGGTTTCAGTAGTGTGCAACGCAAATATTGTAAGTTGCAACCTGACTGTACAAATGAGTTTTGAACTTAAGGACAGTGATTAGTCACACCACGAGCTTTACTGTGAAGGAAAACATCGAGAGGAAACCTGTGTTTCGCCTGCACTGTGATACCATACCACTTATAAGTCAGGACAAGAGGAGGCGGCGTGGCCGAGAGGTCACAGCACCCGCCTGCCACGCAAATGGCGCGAGTTCCAATCCCGACTGGATTGAGGAGTTTTTCTACATTTAATTACAGTGAGGCACACCACGAGCTTAACGGTGAAGGGAAACATCGAGAGAAAACCTGCATACGTCTGAGAAGACATTCAAAGGCGTATGTATGATCGTGCTTGAGTAACGGCGATGGACTCGGCTGGCACATTGGCAATTAAATATATCTCTGGCAAAATTGCGATGCCTAAGCACTCCTAAATAGGCTTTCTCTTGTAGGATGCCCAATAATTTCCAAGTATTCTGTTCTCTGCAGACGTATCGGAATTCTCAGTAGCAACCTGTAGATGGCAGGTGTAGGATTTGCGACTACTCTTTATACGCGCGTTAAACTTCGTGCAATGAATATATAACAACTGTATTGTGTTGAGTTGTTTAAAGGCTCATGAGAAAATACTCAATATGTACCTAATAGCAGTGTCAGATATCCTGCCGCCAAGCACTAGTGTACGTTCACTACACTGTGTGCCGGTGTGGAGGGCACTGTAGCTAGTCACATTACTGGCCATAAGGGACTGGGTACTAGGTGGTAGGCCTCTTATTGCAACAGTCCGGCTAGGTGGGTACCACCGCAGTGTCAGATATCCTGCCGCCAAGCACTAGTGTACGTACACTACACTGTGTGCCGTTGTGGAGGGCACTGTAGCTAGTCACATTACTGGCCATAAGGGACTGGGTACTAGGTGGTAGGCCTCTTATTGCAACAGTCCGGCTAGGTGGGTACCACCGCAGTGTCAGATATCCTGCCGCCAAGCACTAGTGTACGTACACTACACTGTGTGCCGGTGTGGAGGGCACTGTAGCTAGTCACATTACTGGCCATAAGGGACTGGGTACCAGTATGCATAAATACAATAAAAATACGATCTATACTAGGGTTGAACGCTGGAGATTACTTGCCAGACAATAAATCTGTCATTTTAAATCCTACACAGTTTCCCACTTGACTTAGGGAGAACCCGAATAGAATAGGTATTGATGTAAGACGAATCCGTGGAAACATGCAAAGTAGCTTATATGGTTTATTTTAACCTGTCTAGTGTATACATACATATCATCACGCCGAGCCCCTCACGCTAGGCAGAGAGAGTAGAGCGCCAGTCCTCTCTAGACTTACAGACCTACATACATATCATCACGCCGAGCCCCTCACGCTAGGCAGAGAGAGTAGAGCGCCAGTCCTCTCTAGACTTACAGACCTACATACATATCATCACGCCGAGCCCCTCACGCTAGGCAGAGAGAGTAGAGCGCCAGTCCTCTCTAGACTTACAGACCTACATACATATCATCACGCCGAGCCCCTCACGCTAGGCAGAGAGAGTAGAGCGCCAGTCCTCTCTAGACTTACAGACCTACATACATATCATCACGCCGAGCCCCTCACGCTAGGCAGAGAGAGTAGAGCGCCAGTCCTCTCTAGACTTACAGACCTACATACATATCATCACGCCGAGCCCCTCACGCTAGGCAGAGAGAGTAGAGCGCCAGTCCTCTCTAGACTTACAGACCTACATACATATCATCACGCCGAGCCCCTCACGCTAGGCAGAGAGAGTAGAGCGCCAGTCCTCTCTAGACTTACAGACCTACATACATATCATCACGCCGAGTCCCTCACGCTAGGCAGAGAGAGTAGAGCGCCAGTCCTCTCTAGACTTACAGACCTACATACATATCATCACGCCGAGCCCCTCACGCTAGGCAGAGAGAGTAGAGCGCCAGTCCTCTCTAGACTTACAGACCTACATACATATCATCACGCCGAGCCCCTCACGCTAGGCAGAGAGAGTAGAGCGCCAGTCCTCTCTAGACTTACAGACCTACATACATATCATCACGCCGAGTCCCTCACGCTAGGCAGAGAGAGTAGAGCGCCAGTCCTCTCTAGACTTACAGACCTACATACATATCATCACGCCGAGCCCCTCACGCTAGGCAGAGAGAGTAGAGCGCCAGTCCTCTCTAGACTTACAGACCTACATACATATCATCACGCCGAGTCCCTCACGCTAGGCAGAGAGAGTAGAGCGCCAGTCCTCTCTAGACTTACAGACCAACATACATATCATCTCGCCGAGTCCCTCACGCTAGGCAGAGAGAGTAGAGCGCCTGTCCTCTCTAGACTTACAGACCAACATACATATCATCTCGCCGAGTCCCTCACGCTAGGCAGAGAGAGTAGAGCGCCTGTCCTCTCTAGACTTCCAGACCAACATATCATCACGCCGAGTCCCTTACGCTAGGCAGTCCTCTGTAGACTTACAGACAGTATATGTGTACGCCCGAATGGGTTCGTCCATAAAATACATCATGAAACATACGATGCATAACAGATGCAATAAATTCTGGGGGAGCGTAATTTTATTCATAGACTTTTCTCTGTGTATTTCCATGCTTATCCATATGAATGCTTTTGCCAAATAAAATTATTCTTACGTAGGCCGACTTTAAAGAAGAGAGTTCATGAAAATTAAGAAAGAAAAAGTATGAGACACGAACACTAAGGAATAACTTCATTATGCCGCCTTCTATACTGGGTGGTATTTTTTATGTTATATGTCCTCAAGCCTTCCCACAAGGGTCCCCGAAAGGGTAGGCCGAAGTGTATAGGTAGTACCCACACACCTACATCCGCTGGAGATATAGTTTAGGTCACAAAAGGCCATACATAGCAATGAATTGCTCCTCTTATACACAGTTTATATGTTATTTAATCTTTTTCTACCCCTACGTAAAAGGGAACAAATGTTAAAAGAGAGAACCGGGGAGTTTGTTTCGCCGTTTCTTCTCCTGGCAGGTATTTTTCTTGGAAACGGTGGTAACTTAAGTTTATATTAAATATGTGACGTTCAATAAGTGTTCCCTGTGTCCCTTACGTTGAATAAAATATTTTGATTTTGATTTGATTTGATTTGGTCCAATTGTGAATCTTGTACAGTAGGATTGATATATAAAGATTAATTTTATACGTGTGTAATACGTGACTGAACTCCTCGTTAACGGCCGGACCGATTTGAATGAAATTTTCTGTATGTCTTCAGGTAGATTCGAGTATGATTTAGATTCACAAGTGGACCCGATAGGTGGCGCCACCATCGTTTTTTTCACCCGAGTGAAGCTGGGCGGGACAACTAGAACTACTAATATTATAAATGTGAAACTTTGTAAGTTTGGATCCTTGCGGTTCTTTCACGGCAAAACGGCTGAACCGATTTGACTGAAAGTTGAAATAAATCGTGATGGCTTATACCTAGGAATAGGACGTAGGCAACTTTTTTTTTCTTTTTTTTTATCGCAAAAATTCAAAGATCTAATATTATATAGTATGTTGCTCTTTCACGACATAGCGGCATTCTAGCAGGAAAATACATAAGCTACTTTTTCGAACTCCACGCTCCAGCTAGTATATATTTATTTATTTATTTATATATGCTTTATTGTACACTATATTTAATTTAGATAGTACATCATAGGCAAAAAGTACAATTGTATATATATATAAAGATGTGGATCCTCAAACCGATAGTTTAGCAGTTTCAAATTGCAAGTACAATAACAAGCGAACGATACCATCCCCATTACGCCCGGATATGGCAACCGGATATCCCGGTTGAGATTGACCCGGTCGTAAATCCATCACGCAGGCATCTCACCTCTTTCGTAAGTTTTATCAAAAAGATAAATAGACCTTTTTTGGTCAACGGATATTGCCAAAATGGCGTATGCCTTACTGATATGTGAGTCATGTTATGGATACCATAGACGAATCCCGAGGCAACGTGCGAAGAAAACTAGCAGCATTGCCACGGTGGATAGCAATGCTGATTCTCTGAGCGAGATATGTTCGAGCCTGTCACGAGAGGTCTCCACTAGACGGCGCGTGACCTCTTTAATATGATGGTGAGCCTCAGGACCCCAAGGCCCCAGAGTTTCAACCGCAAATGCAGCAAATATGTAACCTGACCCGGGACAGGCATACTTGCGGCGCTTGAGGCACTCCTGCTGAGCAGCAGCGGCGCCGGCCGCCACCGATGTGTCAGGAAGATGGGAAGGAGCCAGTGTATCGAAATTGTATTTGAATAGTAAAACTACTGAACGGATTTGGATGAAATTTGGCACATAGATAGATTATTAGCTAGATTAATTATTCTGAAATAATATATTAACGAAATCTAATTTTACACAGGTAAAATCGCAGACACTACTAGTGTTAATAAATAGATTGGCAACGCTTGGGAGGTATAATAATATCCTCATGCCTCCACACAAGGGTCTCCGAAGGTGTAGGCA
The DNA here is from genome assembly GCA_945859725.1 of Drepana falcataria. Classification (NCBI taxonomy): domain Eukaryota; kingdom Metazoa; phylum Arthropoda; class Insecta; order Lepidoptera; family Drepanidae; genus Drepana; species Drepana falcataria. Next base: position 4,291,460 of record OX243951.1, on the reverse strand, counting down.
GAGGTGTATAGGTAGTACCCACACACCCAGTTTCCGCCAGAGATATATTTCAGGTGCCAACGTGACAGGTGGCGAGTCCACCGCCGTTACTCAAGCACGACTATACATACGCCTTTGAATGTCTTCTCAGACGTATGCAGGTTTCCTCTCGATGTTTTCCTTCACCGTAGAGCTCGTGGTGTGACTAAGTTCCGAACTTATTGGTAGATCCGGGATTCGAACTTGCGATCTTTGTGTCGCAGGCAACTACTCGAACCACTCGGCCACAGCTTCCTAAATGTTAATTATGCTAATTAAGGCTTACCTCCACTCCGTTTCCTTTCTTCACGACGTACGGGATCGAAGGCACAGTCCCGAAGATCGAAGGCATCATGGCTGGCGCGAAAATGACTTTGACTTGTCCCTGACAGCAGCTGTCACTCCTGTCAGTCTGACAGCTCTGACAGCAGTGGTGACACTTCCTAGAGTTGTCGCAGTCAGAGGTTTGAATAGAAGTATTGACCATCTCACTCTTCGTTTCGGGTTTTTGTATTAATTTTGGTTTCTTTGAAGTTTCCGGTAACTCTAACAGAGGTTTTTTTCTTTTTAAATCTGTTGGTGTTTCTAGTAAATAGGCTTTTGGTTTTTCGGTGTTTGTAAATGGTTTGACCAACAGAGTCCTCGGTTTGGGGCAAGAGGCCCTCGGGAGGGCCCCTGGGGATGGCTGAGTTTTATCCAATTTGACTGAGTAAAGTGCGTTTTAATTTGGAAAAGAGTATATTTGTCTGACTGCTTTTATGTCAGAAATTACTAAGCCGATTTCGATTGATATTGTTGTCCCAGATTGCCTGTTAATTGAGGAAGGTTATATGCTATTTATCACTATGTAGCGGAGTAATTTAATTTAACTATTCGGCTTTTATCACTCGTTTTCATGTCTTTGTTGAATGTCTTTTTTTATTTGAGGTTCCTTTAAGGTCACACTATAACGAAGTGTTTCTTTTAATAATTTAAGTTTTTCAATATAATTGTTTCTGTTCTTTTTCACTAATTAAAAAACAAAAGTATATGAAAAGGTTTTCTATTCAATTGTTTAACATGTTCACTATAACGACTTTAATTTTTAATAATTACGGGCGTACGTTAAAATTATACCGTACTTTTGGAATTATTAGAATTAATTAAAATAATCATTAATCATTGTTTTGTCAAAACATTTAAAAAAAAGATTTTTTAATTTAAAGATTAAATTTTTAACACAACACTCTTTGGTTCACAGCTTAAACAACGTGTTTAGTTCACAAAATCCACTTTAAAAAAAACATGTCTACGTGAACCCCACAATCAGTTCAACGACCTCACCACGTGTCAATGTTTACCAACAAACACACAAACAGTGAATCAACAAGGGAAAAACAATATCATTAAAACGTCAAATTTTATCTCATATCAAATTATCTCCATTACCACACAACTGTCACTTAACCGCGGCAAATCTGACATTTTAACTGCTAATATAGTTTTTTTTTTCGAAATTACGATCGAAAATTCAGGGGCATACGTCCGCACCCGTGGAACTTAAACTGTCGACTAATATTGTAGGCGTGAATGGGGTGGCTATTGGGCGTGGTCTGGGAACACGCCTACATAAGCTAAGATTTAACATTATAGTCTAGACCAAAATGGCTGTCCAAAGAAGTTAATCTATTTATAGACCAAAAACCCGCCTTCATCCGTAAAATTTGCTCTTATTGCTATATTTTGGCTAATTAACACAATACCTTTATTAGCCCTGGTCTTATCCTAATTGAGTGTCAAGTGTCATTAAAATTTAAAGAGCCATGGCCGAGTCAAGTAAAGTCCATAAAGATTGCATGTTCGATTCCCGACTGTACCAATGAGTTTTACTGCACTTAAGTACAGTGAGTCACACCACGAGCTTTACGGTGAAGGGAAACATCGAGAGGAAACCTGCATACGTTTAGTCGTGCTACACGTAGATCGTTGCAATTGCGTTGCATTGCAGACACTACACACTCACCACGACTTAAAGTTTGTGGAAATATTTATACGTTTCTCTCGCAAAAGCTATTGAATAAATTTTAATGCTATATCCTCACGCCTACCCCAAAGGCCCCCGAAGGGACCAGCAGAGAGGAATAGGTAGATACACACACACTCACTTTCCGCCAGAGATACATTTTATTTATATAAAGTGTGTGCAAGAAGAGGCAGACCACGTTCCAACTACCTAAATCAAATCGATCGGACGCTCAAAGACGGGAACGCCAAGAGTACTCGAAACCGACGAGCATGTATGAAGAGACTGATGAATGTGGACGAAGCGAAAGAGGTCTAGGGAGAACTGGCGCTCTATACTATCTGCCTATCCCGTTAGAGACTCGGCGTGATGATATGTATGTATGGTTGTATATATTGTAAGTGCCAACGTGACAGATGGCGAGTCCATCGCCGTTACTCAAGCACGACTATACATACGCCTTTGTATGTCTTCTCAGACGTATGCAGGTTTCCTTTCGATATTTTCCTTTAACGTAAAACTCGTGGTGTGCCTCACTGTACATAAGTTCATTTTCAATTTATTTAAATATATATAAATTATGTCATTTGTCACCAATAATTGTTCGACTTAATACAAACAGACGTAAAACTCAATGTTAAAACTTACACGAACATTTAACCCGACAATAAACCAAGATTACTTGTCCTTAAAGGGGTTGTTCACCGCCGAGGGTCCCACTTAATTAGGCCTGATGGGGCTTTAACTGCAAGGGTTACCTTGCATATTACACAGAGCCTGTACTATAGGCATCGGCGACTGATATACGCACTTATATAGATGTTAATATACAATAATATTGTGGACATCTCACACAAAGCCAACTGACCCTAAACTAGGCAGAGCCTGTACTATAGGCATCGGCGACTGATATACGCACTTATATAGATGTTAATATACAATAATATTGTGGACATCTCACACAAAGCCAACTGACCCTAAACTAGGCAGAGCCTGTACTATAGGCATCGGCGACTGATATACGCACTTATATAGATGTTAATATACAATAATATTGTGGACATCTCACACAAAGCCAACTGACCCTAAACTAGGCAGAGCCTGTACTATAGGCATCGGCGACTGATATACGCACTTATATAGATGTTAATATACAATAATATTGTGGACATCTCACACAAAGCCAACTGACCCTAAACTAGGCAGAGCCTGTACTATAGGCATCGGCGACTGATATACGCACTTATATAGATGTTAATATACAATAATATTGTGGACATCTCACACAAAGCCAACTGACCCTAAACTAGGCAGAGCCTGTACTATAGGCATCGGCGACTGATATACGCACTTATATAGATGTTAATATACAATAATATTGTGGACATCTCACACAAAGCCAACTGACCCTAAACTAGGCAGAGTCTGTACTATAGGCATCGGCGACTGATATACGCACTTATATAGATGTTAATATACAATAATATTGTGGACATCTCACACAAAGCCAACTGACCCTAAACTAGGCAGAGCCTGTACTATAGGCATCGGCGACTGATATACACACTTATATAGATGTTAATATACAATAATATTGTAGACATCTCACACAAAGCCAACTGACCCTAAACTAGGCAGAGCCTGTACTATAGGCATCGGCGACTGATATACACACTTATATAGATGTTAATATACAATAATATTGTGGACATCTCACACAAAGCCAACTGACCCTAAACTAGGCAGAGCCTGTACTATAGGCATCGGCGACTGATATACACACTTATATAGATGTTAATATACAATAATATTGTGGACATCTCACACAAAGCCAACTGACCCTAAACTAGGCAGAGCCTGTACTATAGGCATCGGCGACTGATATACGCACTTATATAGATGTTAATATACAATAATATTGTGGACATCTCACACAAAGCCAACTGACCCTAAACTAGGCAGAGCCTGTACTATAGGCATCGGCGACTGATATACGCACTTATATAGATGTTAATATACAATAATATTGTGGACATCTCACACAAAGCCAACTGACCCTAAACTAGGCAGAGCCTGTACTATAGGCATCGGCGACTGATATACGCACTTATATAGATGTTAATATACAATAATATTGTGGACATCTCACACAAAGCCAACTGACCCTAAACTAGGCAGAGCCTGTACTATAGGCATCGGCGACTGATATACACACTTATATAGATGTTAATATACAATAATATTGTGGACATCTCACACAAAGCCAACTGACCCTAAACTAGGCAGAGCCTGTACTATAGGCATCGGCGACTGATATACGCACTTATATAGATGTTAATATACAATAATATTGTGGACATCTCACACAAAGCCAACTGACCCTAAACTAGGCAGAGCCTGTACTATAGGCATCGGCGACTGATATACGCACTTATATAGATGTTAATATACAATAATATTGTGGACATCTCACACAAAGCCAACTGACCCTAAACTAGGCAGAGCCTGTACTATAGGCATCGGCGACTGATATACGCACTTATATAGATGTTAATATACAATAATATTGTGGACATCTCACACAAAGCCAACTGACCCTAAACTAGGCAGAGCCTGTACTATAGGCATCGGCGACTGATATGCACACTTATATAGATGTTAATATACAATAATATTGTGGACATCTCACACAAAGCCAACTGACCCTAAACTAGGCAGAGCCTGTACTATAGGCATCGGCGACTGATATACGCACTTATATAGATGTTAATATACAATAATATTGTGGACATCTCACACAAAGCCAACTGACCCTAAACTAGGCAGAGCCTGTACTATAGGCATCGGCGACTGATATGCACACTTATATAGATGTTAATATACAATAATATTGTGGACATCTCACACAAAGCCAACTGACCCTAAACTAGGCAGAGCCTGTACTATAGGCATCGGCGACTGATATACACACTTATATAGATGTTAATATACAATAATATTGTAGACATCTCACACAAAGCCAACTGACCCTAAACTAGGCAGAGCCTGTACTATAGGCATCGGCGACTGATATACACACTTATATAGATGTTAATATACAATAATATTGTGGACATCTCACACAAAGCCAACTGACCCTAAACTAGGCAGAGCCTGTACTATAGGCATCGGCGACTGATATACACACTTATATAGATGTTAATATACAATAATATTGTGGACATCTCACACAAAGCCAACTGACCCTAAACTAGGCAGAGCCTGTACTATAGGCATCGGCGACTGATATACGCACTTATATAGATGTTAATATACAATAATATTGTGGACATCTCACACAAAGCCAACTGACCCTAAACTAGGCAGAGCCTGTACTATAGGCATCGGCGACTGATATGCACACTTATATAGATGTTAATATACAATAATATTGTGGACATCTCACACAAAGCCAACTGACCCTAAACTAGGCAGAGCCTGTACTATAGGCATCGGCGACTGATATACACACTTATATAGATGTTAATATACAATAATATTGTAGACATCTCACACAAAGCCAACTGACCCTAAACTAGGCAGAGCCTGTACTATAGGCATCGGCGACTGATATACACACTTATATAGATGTTAATATACAATAATATTGTGGACATCTCACACAAAGCCAACTGACCCTAAACTAGGCAGAGCCTGTACTATAGGCATCGGCGACTGATATACACACTTATATAGATGTTAATATACAATAATATTGTGGACATCTCACACAAAGCCAACTGACCCTAAACTAGGCAGAGCCTGTACTATATCGCATGTCAATATTATGTGGGCCAACGGGCGATTCAACCACTATTTACATTTGTACAACGCCCTCCCGGAGTGCAAGTGCATCTCCTCAATGTGATGTGCTGACTGGTGCATGGAAGGAGCTTTTGAAGCGTATGCATACGCGGAGAGAATGCTGCCCCAAGGGATAAGCAGAGGTGTATAGGTAGCACCCACACACCCACTTTCCGCAAGAGATATATTATAAGTGCTAACTTGACAGATGGCGAGTCCATCGCCGTTACTCAAGCACGACTATACGCCTTTAAATGTTATTAATAAATTGTGAATCTAAACCCTTCTCGAATCCACCTGAAGACACAGAAAATTTTATTAAAATAGGTCCAGCCGTTTACGATTCTATAGAGGACATACAGACAAATATTAATGTTTATATATATAGATACTAGTTGTCCCGCCCAGCTTCGCTCGGGTGAAAAAATACGATGGTGGCGCCACCTATCGCGTCCAATTGTGAATCTAAGCCATTCCCAGATCCCCTTGAACACACACAAAAAATTTCATCAAAATCGGTCCAGTCGTTTGAGAGGAGTTCAGTGACATACACACTCACAGAAGAATTATATATATAAAGATTAGCGATATTAGATCGAATCCGCAATGAAGAGATTCGCAAATCAACTGGCGTTAATGAGGGCGTGATTGTAAAGATGAAGAAAGGCATGTTACGTTGGTTTGGACACGTAGAAAGGATGAGTGAAGAAAGATTGACGAAACAGATATACAAAGCAAAAGTGTGTGCAAGAAGAGGCAGAGGAAGGCCACGTTCCAGCTACCTGGATCAAATCTATCGGACTCTCAAGGACGGGAACGTTAAGAGTACTCGAAACCGACGAGCATGTATGAAAAGACTGATGAATGTGGACGAAGCGAAAGAGGTATGTAAGTCTAGAGAGAACTGGCGCTCTATACTCTCTTCCTACCCCGCTAGGGACTTGGCGTGATGATATGTATGTATGTATGCACCCGTACGAAACCGGGGCGGGTCGCTAGTTGGTATTTAAATATCTATTTTGTCACTTTACATCTCGCTAACAGAACCCGAGATTAGTTTAACAATGGCGTTTGCCCGCATAAAGATTTGAAATGGTGATAAATTTATTCACGCACTAGTTAATCAGATAATGTCTGTGGAAAGAAGTGGTCTCTGCCTACCCCTACGGGAAGGAGGCGTGATTATATGTATGTATAAGAGAGGTAGGGCATAACGGAGTTTTCCGTTCGAATTTAAAGCTGCCCGCCTGGGGCAGGACCTCCACCTTATAGAAGGCCGTAGACAAATAACACTATTGTTTGTGTTGTGCTCTTGCGCGGTGAATAAGGTTTCCAGTAATGAGCTCCTTGGGGGGGGGGGAGGATTGTTATATTGTGTTGGAAGCAGAGGGATTAAACCCATTATGCTGCCAATACAGTATAACTCTCCGAAAACAGAGTGGCAACGCGCAAGTGATACTTCGGTATTGTATGCGTAAATGGGCTGCGGTAACCGTTTTCCATCGGGAGAGCCGTATGCTTGTTTGCCACTGTTATTGTATAAGAAAATAAAAAATAAATATCAGAATACGTTTGGGAAGTTCATGCTTAGATTCATATCATCACGCCCAGTTCCTCACCCTAAGCAGTGAGAGTAGAGCGCCGATAATCTCTACACTTTCATACTTCCTTCGCTTCGTCCACATTCATCAGTCTCTACATACATGTTCGCCGGTTTCGAGTACTCTTGACGTTCCCGTTCGATTTGATTTAAGTAGTTGGAACGTGTTCCTCTGCCTCTTGCACACACTTTCGCTTTGTATATATGTTTCGTCAATCTTTCTTCACTCATCCTCTCTATATGTCCAAACCAACGTAACATGCCTTTCTCCATCTTTACAATCACGCCCTCATTCACGCCAGTTGATTTGCGAATCTCTTCATTGCGGATTCTATCTAATATCGTTACTCCGCACATTTTTCGAAGAGATCGCATCTCAACTGCATTCAAGCTATTTCCATACTTCCTCTGACATACCCAGCATTCGCTGCCATACAATAAGGTAGATACCAATATCGCGTTGTGGACAGCGACTCGAGAATTGATCCGGGTGTTTGGAACGTGTTCCTCTGCCTCTTATTGCACACACTTTCGCAATATTTTTCAAAAGGAAAGCATCCCAACTGCATTTATTATTATTGTCACGACTAGATGTGCCCGCGACTTCTTCCGCGTGGAATTTAACAAAATAGTTTGTTTAGTTTCTAAAATAAAAGTAGCCTATGTTACTCCTTTTTATATCAGCTATCTGTCAGTGAAAGTCCTGTCAAATTAGGTCGAGCTGTTTCAGAGATTATCCGGAACAAAAAAATTTGGTTTATCAATCGTGTATACATCCATATGCATTTAGTAAAACGCGTTTTTTTTTTATACTACAAACAGACGCTCCAATATTATTTCAATGTTTAGATTATTGAACAATTCCTTATTATTTAGAAACACACACACAGTCACAACCGGCCGTAAAGGATGTTCTTGGAGTTCTTCAAGAAGGGTGTGAAAAGATTCCTGCAGGGTCGGCAGCGCGCGAGTGATACCCCTGGTGTTGCAAGCGTCCATAGGCGGCGGTAACCGCTTACCATCAGGCGGTCCGCATGCTTGTTTGTCACCCATGTGGTATAAAAAAAATAAAAAATATAGTCGAGTAATTGCCTGTCAATTAAGTAAGTTTTATTTCGATAAAAAAAAGTTTTCTCGGGCGAAATCTCAGGGCACAGCGAGCTCAAAATATTAAGAGGATACTACTATATGCCAAATGTGAACACCTAGCGACATCTATCGTTGAAGCAGTAATTCTAAGTAGCAGTTTCATTAACACCTGACTTCAGGCGAAGATACCAGTGACATCTTTTGTCAGATTTCTAGCACGATTTGAGTTTCTTCATGTATGACTTGTCAGTGTGACCAAAATCGAAATCAAACCGAAAATCTTTTATCCAACGATGACACTTATTGAACGTCACATCTATACTAATATTATAAAGAGGAAAGATTTGTTTGTTTGTTTGTTTGTAATGAATAGGCTCCGAAACTACTGGACCGATTTCAAAAATTCTTTCACCTTTGGAAAGCTACATTATCCCCGAGTAACATAGGCTATATTAAATTGGACCCGATAGGTGGCGCTGCGATCGAATTTCAAGAATTTTACCTTTTTACCCGGGCGAAGCTTTCTGTGTGTTTCTGTGTGTCTTAAGCTAGATTCGAGAATGGTTTAGATTTACAATTGGACCCAATAGGTGGCGCTGCGATCGTGTTACGGGCAATTTAACTTTTTCACCCGAGCGAAGCTGGGCGGGACAGCTAGTATGTATATAAAAATGAAAGTTTGTCTGCATGTCCTTTATAGAATCGTAAACGGCTGGGCCGATTTTAATGAATTTTTCTGTCATCAGGTGGATTCGAGAATGGCTGGGATTCACAATTGGCGCTGCGATCGTGTTTCAGGAACCATAATTTTTTCACCCGAGCGAAGCTGGACAGGACAGCTAGTTATATAACTAGCTGTCCCGCCCAGCTTCGCCTGGGCGAAAAATTAAACACGTTTTTCAACTATTGCTTGCCCTATGGAGGCAATAGTTAAAAACGTGTTTAATTTTTTTTTTAAGTTGAGTATCATATAGTCCGTTCTTAGCTGACCTCTACACCGCGTAAGGAATACTCCTACCAAATTTCAAGTCAATCGGCCTTATAGTTCCTGAGATGTCGTGATGAGTCAGTTCACAAATGGGATCTCCTATATATATATATATATATATATCAATGTCAATGTTTATTTTTTTACTATCATTAGTATTGTTATTTTTTTAACAACGTATTGGTTTCAGGCAGCAAGGATGTTAATATGATTGTGAATAAATAAATAAATAAATCTACCTACGAAATTACATTCTACGTGGGCAAAATTAAAAACTAATATAATTCTGTAAAAATAATTTATTGATCAATAAATATAAAAGCCTTAGAATCAATAAATCCTTTCATCATCCCGCGTATCGTGGGCCACACAAATCACAGAGAATACACACTTACAGATGTTAATATATATTTGCAATAATAGCTGCGTAGGAATTATACATAAATGCACAGATATTTTAAATATCTTGAATAACTTACTAAAAATATTAAAAAATTACCGATCATACACTCAAGGACGGGAACGTCAAGAGTACTCGAAACCGACGAGCATGTATGAAGAGACTGATGAATGTGGACGAAGTGCCATACAAAAGAAAGCGTTAGCGTGAAGGGATTACGCCTACCGAGCTATGTCGTTCTAAGGTATGGAAGAAATCCACGTCGATGATGCAGCCGAGATCTCCACAAATTAATCCTCACTAGACAACGCCGCAAATTTGTTAGCTATTACAGTCGCTTGTGCTTTGTCTTCTTCGTCATCTTCATCATCATCATCATCATCTTCACCACCGCTGGTGTCAGGTCTATCACCCTCCGAGTCCGAGCTCAAAGGCACGCCATCGACATCTTTAGAGATGGCCTGAACCCACTTAATATACTTCAATTCTTCACAGCTCTCAAACTTATCTGCGAATGAAAGAATATATATAAATATCATCACGCCGAGCCCCTCACGCTAGGCAGAGAGAGTAGAGCGCCAGTCCTCTCTAGACTTACAGACCTACATACATATCATCACGCCGAGCCCCTCACGCTAGGCAGAGAGAGTAGAGCGCCAGTCCTCTCTAGACTTACAGACCTACATACATATCATCACGCCGAGTCCCTCACGCTAGGCAGAGAGAGTAGAGCGCCAGTCCTCTCTAGACTTACAGACCTATACATTACCTCTTTGATCAGTAAATCCTGGAGGTCGTAGCCAGAGGCATATTCTTCCATCAAGAGCCATCCTGAGCAAGCTATTAGCAGCTCTATAGGTGTCCAGTCTGTAAAAAGAAAATATATTAGAAAGCACTAGTGTACGTACACTACACTGTGTGCCGGTGTGGAGGGCACTGTAGCTAGTCACATTACTGGCCATAAGGGACTGGGTACTAGGTGGTAGGCCACTTATTGCAACAGTCCGGCTAGGTGGGTACCACCGCAGTGTCAGATATCCTGCCGCCAAGCACTAGTGTACGTACACTACACTGTGTGCCGGTGTGGAGGGCACTGTAGCTAGTCACATTACTGGCCATAAGGGACTGGGTACTAGGTGGTAGGCCTCTTATTGCAACAGTCCGGCTAGGTGGGTACCACCGCAGTGTCAGATATCCTGCCGCCAAGCACTAGTGTACGTACACTACACTGTGTGCCGGTGTGGAGGGCACTGTAGCTAGTCACATTACTGGCCATAAGGGACTGGGTACTAGGTGGTAGGCCTCTTATTGCAACAGTCCGGCTAGGTGGGTACCACCGCAGTGTCAGATATCCTGCCGCCAAGCACTAGTGTACGTACACTACACTGTGTGCCGGTGTGGAGGGCACTGTAGCTAGTCACATTACTGGCCATAAGGGACTGGGTACTAGGTGGTAGGCCTCTTATTGCAACAGTCCGGCTAGGTGGGTACCACCGTAGTGTCAGATATCCTGCCGCCAAGCACTAGCACTGTGTTTTGTGGAGGGCACTGTAGCTAGTCACTATCACCAACTCACCTGGCGGCCTTGGCAGTGAGGTATCCCCGTTTCTTCGCCCACCCATCGCATATATCCCGCGGGGACCAGGTATCATCGTTCTCCGGGTGGTCCATCCTGAGGAGAGTCGGTAGGTCCAGCCTCTCTGCTAAGTACCTGTAATGTTATATAGTGCGTAAGGTTTATATTGAGTCTATTATCAAATCAGGCCTTTGGTTGTTGGAGGTTGGCCTTTGGCCTTGTGTGTGTGAGAGAGATAGAGAGAGAGAGAGAGAGAGAGAGAGAGACAGTAATAAGTTTGCAAGTTTGCATGTGTCTGTCTGTCTCTCTCTCTCTGTGTGTGTACATGTGTTTACATGTGTGTGTGTGTGTCTCTTAGCGTACTGTGCGTATCCGTAGTCCGTACATGTGTGTGTGTGTGTGTGTGTACTGTGCGTCTGTGTTTGTACTTACATGTGTTTAAATGTGTGCGTGTGTGTGTATATGTACATTTGTGTGTGTGTGTGTGTGTGTGTCTCAAATTGCGGCCTAACGTCCTTCACCACGACAGCCCCCCACTGACCTGATGGTGGTGTATGGCTGGCGCAGCTGCGCTATGGGGTACGACCCCATGAGGATCTGTATGGGCCTGGGCACCTTGGACGGGAACACCAGACCCGGGCAGTCGCACAGGCGGACCTGCAACAAAGGTTCTTTAGGCTGATGTCAAGCGGTCACCGTCACGATGACGAGTGTAGACAAGACACACTGCGAAAGAGTTTATTTATAAGTAACTATTGACTCTGCATTGATCTCGCACTGCGCGCTTCCAAAGGAGTTTCCTTCCGCGAACGCTCAGGCTGTGGAATGAGCTCCCCGTCGAGGTTTTCCCTGGAGAGTACAGCATGGAGTTTTTTATTTATTTATTTATTTATTGATTCCTTTTTTTATTTTTTATTTATTCTTTAATTATTTATTTTATTTTATTTAATTAATTCTTCAAGAAGGGTGGGAAAAGATTCCTGCAGGGTCGTCACGCGAATGATACCCCTGGTGTTGCAAGCGTCCATAGGCGGCGGTAACCGCTTAACATCGGTCGAGGCGCATGCTTGTTTGCCACCCAAGTGGTATAAAAAAAAACTATTATTGACAACTGCTACAACCTCCTCAAGTAGACCATCATGCCGCAATCCCAGTCCATGCCCAGGCATGCGGCGAGAGTTAGAGGTTTAAAAGTCAAGTGTAACACGTCACCTGTCAAGTGGGATATGACAAATGTCAACAGGCACACGTCTGTCACCAATCAATTACCAAATGCCACTTGACACACACGCCTGCTAAGCTCGCTACGTGTAGAGCGCCATAGCACATATCTGCGGCGGCGTAAGCTAGATATCAAGTGCAAGTGTCAAGTGTCCAATGTCAAGTTTCAAATGCCAAGGTGTCAAGCGTCAAGTTTTCCACCTGCGGCGTGCACTTGCAGGACGTCTAGCTCACTAGACGTCCTGCAAGTGTCAAATGTCGAGTGTCAAGTGTCAAGTCGCTCACCTGCGTCGTGAGCTGGATATCCTGCAAGTGGCAAATGTCGAGTGTCAAGTATCAAGTCGCTCACATGCAGCGTGAGGTAGACGTCCTGCAAGTGTCAAATGTCGAGTGTCAAGTGTAAAGTCGCTCACCTGCGTCGTGAGCTGGATATCCTGCAAGTGGCAAATGTCGAGTGTCAAGTGTCAAGTCGCTCACATGCAGCGTGAGGTAGACGTCCTGCAAGTGTCAAATGTCAAGGTGTCAAGTCACTCACCTGCGACGTGAGCTGGATATCCTGCAAGTGTCAAATGTCAAATGTCAAGTCGGCCCACCTGCGGCGTGAGGTAGATCGTCTGGAAGTGCTTGGTGTGTCCCGGCGTGCGCGAGACGGAGACCACCTTGCGGCCCATGACGGCGTTCATGAGCGAGGACTTGCCCACGTTGGGGCTGCCCACGCAGCCCACGGTCAGCACGCCGCCCTTGTAGCGCTCGTGGCTGTAGTACGAGGTGTCCGCCTTCTCCACTATCGTCTCGCCTGCGCGCACACAGATGACGCACCATTGTGTATACACACACACACACTTACACACACACACACACACCTTACTATAAATAATATCGAAGGTCTTTCGCTGCGAAGGGTTAGGTAGGGGTGGGTGTGTAGGTAGTACACGCACGCCAACTTATGCTTGTACTTATTTAATGAAAATACACACACACACACAGACACACAGACACACAGGCATAGACAGTCACACACACAGACACAAAGACCCAGACACACAGACACACGGACACAACCACACAGACACAGACACAGACATACAGACACACACACAGACACACACACAGACACATAGACACACATAGGCACACAGTCACACACACAGACACATAGACACACATAGGCACACAGAGACAGACACAGACACACCAAGCACACAGACATAGACACAGTCACACACACAGACACATAGACCCAGACACACAGAGACACGGACACAACCACACAGGCACAGACACAGACATACAGACACACACACAGACACATAGACACACATAGGCACACAGTCACACACACAGACACATAGACACACATAGGCACACAGAGACAGACACAGACACACAGACACACCAAGCACACAGACATAGACACAGTCACACACACAGACACTTAGACCCAGACACACAGACACACGGACACAACCACACAGACACAGAGACAGACACAGACACACAGTCACACACACAGACACATAGACACACATAGGCACACAGAGACAGACACAGACACACAGACACACCAAGCACACAGACATAGACACAGTCACACACACAGACACTTAGACCCAGACACACAGACACACGGACACAACCACACAGACACAGAGACAGACACAGACACACAGTCACACATAGGCACACAGACACAGACACACAGTCACCTAGAGACACACACACACGGACACAACCACAGAGACACAGAAACACACACATCCACACACACAGACATAGACACACGGGCCACACACAGACACAGATACACAGACACACACATACTTAAAATATACGTCCGGCGAAAATTTAATGTCACACCCATCCTGCCTACCCCACCAGGGGTCCTTTTGGAAGACGTGAAAATATATATAGAATTATTACTTACCGATCTCAACTCCCTCTCCGTCGTCGAACTCCAAGTCTGTCTCCTCTTTGATCTTCCTCTCCCACGAGGAGAGGTCCACCTCCCCGCCCACAATGTCCCTGCAGGCCTCCAGAATCTTAGTGGCACCCTCAGCGCACATCCGCTGACGACCTTTACGCCGGCGGATCTGGAGTCCTGCAAGAGTGAGGATAAGTTCCTCCTGCCCATCCTGAGACCCTACAGATAGTGCCATCCACGAAGACGCGCCCCCCCAATGTCTAGTCGAGGGGGTCGCGGAATGCTGGGAGTATGACCCGAGTCTATTAATTGTAGTGTGCGTGTGCACTCATAGGTAATCAGTGTGTACCGACAATACTCACACATTAGTGGAAGGTTGCACACTTACACTGTAAACTATAGGGGGGGATAGCATAGATAGAAACGACCAACCGTGCACCTTTTTAGAAACGACCAACCGTGCACCTTTTTAGACGTTTTATAAGTGGTTCGAGCAGTTGCCTGCGACGCAAAGGTCGCAAGTTCGAAACCCGACTGTACCAATGAGTTTTTCTGAACTTAAGTACAGTGATTAGTCACAACACGAGCTTTACGGTGAAGGGAAACATCGAGAGGAAACCTGCATTGGTCTGAGAAGACATTCAAAGGCGTATGCATAGTCGTGCTTGAGTAACGGCGATGGACTCGCCATCTGTCACGTTGGCACCTAATATACCTCTGGTAGAAAGTGGGTGTGTGGGTATTACCTCTGCCTACCCCTTCGGGGACCCTTGTGGGAAGGCGTGAGGATATATATATATTTTGATTTTGATCTCACCAGCCTTATCCTGGGTCCCTCCTCTCAAGTTGTACCCGGGGCAAGATGTGAAGTACACAACACGCAACCCGGGACAGGAGTCCGTGAGGTAAGCGTGCCAGCCAGCCACTACGCTAGCGGGGACTAAGTCTATCTTGTTCAAAACTAGAATCATATTTTTCTTCTGTTGCTTTACAACATACTCGTATAATGAAGGCGGGAACATCATGCCCTGAAAAGAAACATAATTACCATTAAACATATCCTCACGCCTTCACACAAGGGTCCTGAAGGGGTAGGCAGAGGTGTATAGGTAGTACCCACACACCCACTTTCCGCCAGAGATGTATTTTAGGTGCCAACGTGACACTCGAGGACACCGACGAGCATGTATGAAGAGACTGATGAATGTGGATGAAGCGAAAGAGGTAAGTCTAGAGAGAACTGGTGCTCTATACTCTCTGCCTACCCCGTTAGGAATGTATGTATGCTAACGTGACAGATGGCGAGTCCACCGCCGTTACTCAAGCACGACTATACATACGCCTTTGAATGTCTTCTCAGACGTATGCAGGTTTCCTCTCGATGTTTCCCTTCACCGTAAAGCTCGTGGTGTGCCTCACTATAATTCAATGTAGAAAAACTCCTCAATCCAGTCGGGATTGGAACTCGCGCCGTTTGCGTGGCAGGCGGGTGCTGTGACCTCTCGGCCACGCCGCCTCCTCTTGTCCTGACGTATAAGTGGTATGGTATCGCAGTGCAAGCGCAACACAGGTTTCCTCTCGATGTTTCCCTTCACCGTAAAGCTCAGGTGGTCACTGTACTTAAGTTGAGGAAATCTCATTGGTACAGTCACGATCTTTGTGTCGGCTTCATCATCACATCACATCCTCACGCCTTCTGTCAAGATATAAAGATAAAACTCACCGCGTATCGTACGTCCACTATGAGCAGCAGTATGTCACACATCTCGAGGACTCGCCACAGCTGACGCCAGGTCTCCAAGTTCAGCTCGAAGTATGACATCGCCTGCCAGTGTTCAGACGCCTGCAGCTGGTCGATGTAGTTCTAGAACACAAACCCATGACAATCACAAACCATAAACAGGTGGATGGACTCGCCATCTGTCACGTTGACAGTTGTCAGGCAAATAATGATAATAAAATTATTTATTTATAGCTGTTCCGGAAACTTACATATACATATACATATCATCACGCCAAGTCCCTAACGGGAGTAACGGGGTAGGCAGAGAGTATAGAGCGCCAGTTCTCTCTAGACTTACATACCTCTTTCGCTTCGTCCACATTCATCAGTCTCTTCATACATGCTCGTCGGTTTCGAGTACTCTTAACGTTCCCGTCCTTGAGAGTCCGATCGATTTGATCCAGGTAGTTGGAACGTGGCCTTCCTCTGCCTCTTCTTGCACACACTTTTGCTTTGTATGTCTGTTTCGTCAATCTTTCTTCACTCATCCTTTCTATGTGTCCAAACCAACGTAACATGCCTTTCTTCATCTTTACAATCACGCCCTCATTCACGCCAGTTGATTTGCGAATCTCTTCATTGCGGATTCGATCTAATATCGTTACGCCGCACATTTTTCGAAGAGATCGCATCTCGACTGCATTCAAGCTATTTTCATACTTCCTCGGACACTTAATCTTCATGGAATAGTGCCTTTGGGCAGCATTTTTGTATATATCTTTGGATATGTTCAGTCAAGCTTACCACAATATATTAGTGAAAACCACATCTAAATCGGACAAGCCGTTTCTAAGATTAACGTGCATAAACGCACAGACAAACAGACAAATATTGTACCAATCAGTGTTTTGGGTGTTATTTGCGCTGATAAAGGTCCCAATCATATTTTATCATATATCTTCCAAGTACAGACAGCGACCCGTAACATTTTTATTATATGCATTGATTTATTTATTTAACACACACACAAACAAACACAACTTACGTTACTAGAAGGATATATAATATATACAGATAGAGCCATCCACGAAGACGCGCCCCACCAATGTCTAGTCGAGGGGGTCGCGGGATGCGGGCAGTATGACCCGAGTCTATTAATTGTAGTGTGCGTGTGCACTCATAGGTAATCAGTGTGCACCGACAATACTCACACATTAGTAGAAGGTTGCACACTTACACTATAAACTATAGAGGATAGTGGGGCGCGTCTTGGTGGATGGCACTAGCTACAGTAACGTGTGGTCTTCAAAGAAATAATACATATGCAATGCACATTACCTTACCTTAAAGTATCTCTGTTCTTGAGCATCCAGCTGCGCAGGAGTCATGGAGAAATCCCAAGCAGGTCTCTTGGGGAAGGCTATCTCTGCAGGGAAGAAGTCTGCGGGGTCCACCTCCATTTCTTTCTCGGAGACCGGGTTGAGACACTTCCTGTAACAAGGTGCATATATTAAGTTTTTACCTTTTGTAGAATTTAATGCTGTCGTTAAAAGTAAATTAATTCAAAAGGCTTATTATAAAACATCAGATTATTTTAATGATGGCCATGCATGGCAATGAATTGCTCCTCTTATACAAAGATTATATATGTAACTTTAATCTTTCCTACCCCTACGTAAAAGGGAACAAATGTTAAAAAAGCAAACCGGGGAGTTTGTTTCGCCGTTTCTTCTCCTGGCAGGTATTTTTTCTTGGAAACGTTGGTAACTTAAGTTTATATTAAATATGTGACGTTCAATAAGTGTTCCCTGTGTCCCTTACGTTGAATAAAATATTTTGATTTTGATTTTTTTGATTAAGAGCTGGTCTCTCTGAAGCATCTCCGATGAACTCCCTTCCATTTGCTTTTCTTTTTATACCACTTGGGTGGCATGCAAGCATGCGGTTATAGTTTTTACATGCTTTATATTAGCTTCACCTGTATGTACGTTTGTATGTTTGTAACCGACTTCTTTGGGCGCCATTTTGACCCACTTTAAACGGCCAGATTTCGTTCAAACTTTGTAGATTTATCGAGGACCGATGACAGTACACTGATTTGATAAAATTATTCCATTTTACAATTTGCAAAATAAGATTTTTGTTAATTTATATAATTTAAAATTAAAAAACAAGCTATTATAAATAAACCAAACTAAAAAGTTGAAAATAAATAATAGTTTAAAAAAACTAAAAACACGCTTTTTATAGAAAACCGAACTAAAAAATAGAAAATAAATTTTAATAAATTTAAATTAAGAATAATGTTAAAAATTTCAATAAATATTTAACTAATAATAGCGTGAATAAAAAAAATTATTTAATTTTAAAAAATGTGAGTGTGCATGCGTGGGGTGCATGGTGTCAATAGTTATAAAAAATTTATTGATAGATATGAGTGGAGTGATTATCATTTCGATAATATCTTAAAAAGCAACCCAAGCTTCTTCAAACTAAACATATTTGAAAAACATCATTATGAATTGAAAAATTGCATTCCTGAGTGGATTCTTAAACTTAGCTATAATGAAGCTGAAAGCTTACTGTAACAACCAGAATAACCTTTACATGCACGGTATACAAATTCATACACACTTTTTGAAACACACGTACATATACACACATACACACATATATACATATACACACACATACACACATATACACACACACTCAATATGCACCGCTAGTATCTATAACATCAAAAAGTATAATACTCCAGATATTTATCTCAAATTGTATTAACATCTTAGTACCTACTGTGAATGTACTCGTAATAAAGAAGATCAGGGCCTCCTAACACAGGCATTTAATGCTTAAAAGGAGACTCTGGTCAATAGTCAAAATTAATGTCAAACTTTGTTACTGAATAAATTATATTATTATTATTAATATTATAAGCTTTTTTTTTAAATAAAATATTTTTTATTTTATTAACACTATTATTAATTTATATTTATTGAAATTTTTAACACTAATCTTAATTTAAATTTAATAAAATTTATTTTCTGTTTTTTAGTTCGGTTTTTATAGAAAACCGTTTTCTATAAAAAACGTGTTAACTATTATTTTATTGAAAATTATTATTAGTCAAAATTTTACCCTGACGGGAGGCGAGTGGAGAATGGCGAGTGCCAGTGGCGAGTGAGACTCAGTTGCTCTTATTATACTAGATGTACTCACAATGCATCCTCTTTCTTCATCATCAGCTCCTCATTGGTCTCCCGGTAGAACTTGAGGGCGTATCGGTTGGTGTCTGCACGGCCTCCACCCCTCGACCGAGGCTGGTAGTTCACGGAGACTACATCATAGGCTGTGGTGCCTGAGGATGCTGGGGGACACACATACACGCCTATATTATGAGTCTATACGCTATCTCTGGCAGAAAGTGAGTGTTTGGGTACTATACACCTCTGCCTACCCCTTTGGGGACCCTTGAGGGAAGGTGTTAGGATGTATATATTATGGGCCCATTATTACAATAATTATGAGCCCTTTGGGACCTTTATCAAAGCAAATAGAACCCAAAACACTGATTGTTATAATTTTTGTCTGTGCGTTGGTGCATGCTAATCTCAGAAACTGCTTATCCGATGTGGTGGTGGAATATATTGTGGTAAGCTTCACTTAACATATCCAAAATAAACCAAAAGATATATCCAAAAATGCTGCCCAAAGACACTATTCCATGAAGATGAAGTCCAAATGTTTCTGTTGATTAAGTACCATGATTAGTCTAGTTAGTGACACCAAGAGTTTTACTGTGAAGGAAAACGTCCAGAGGAAACGAGGGTTGCGCCTGCACTGCAATACCATACCACTTATACGTCAGGACAAGAGGAGGCGGCGTGGCCGAGAGGTCACAGCACCCGCCTGCCACGCAAACAGGTTCCAATCCCGACTGGATTGAGAAGTTTTTCTACATTCAATTACAGTGAGGACCACCGCGAGCATTAGGGTGAAGGAAATGTCGAGAGGAAACCTGCATATGTTTAGGAAGACATAAGTACAATAATCGTGATTGAGTAATAGTAATGGACTCGTCATTTGTCACACCTCTGCCTACTCTCTCAGAGTGGTCAGTAGGTCAGTGGTGTCAGTAGTGGAAAAGTGTAAAGATCACCAGTCCCCAAAAGGATACCAACTTTCAAACAAATATATTTGCCTGCCAATGTGACAGATGGCGAGTCCAATGCCATTACTCAAGCACAACTACACATGTCTTTGGATGTCTTCTCAGACATATGCAGGTTTCCTCTCGATGATTTCCTTCACCATAAAGATTGTGGTGTGACTTATCACTATTTAAGTACAAAATCTCACTGGTACAGTCAAGATTTGAACTTGCAATCTTTGTGTTAAAGACAACCACTGGATCTGCAGCTGTTATATATATGATTTTATAATGATTATAAATAAATATTTACTTGACATGAGCAGTGTTTTATTCTGCTTCTTTGCTTGAATTTGCTGTTTCTTAGCTTTGCCACTGAAGGGTGCTTTACGGCGGGCTTGCGGCATCTTCTCCAGGTCTGCGGAGTCAATAAAACTGTATCTAAACATGTGCTTATAGTATATCTAGCTCAATCACAAAGTAATACTGATAAAACTCGAGGAAGACAACTTTCAGAGAATTTGAAACTGTCGAGCAAGCATAAAGAGATGTCAATGTGGATGAAACAAAGGTCTGTGAGTTTAAAGAGGACTGGCGCTCTACTCTCTCTGCCTAGCGTGAGGGACTCGGCGTGATGATATGTATGTAGGTCTGTAAGTCTAGAGAGGACTGGCGCTCTACTCTCTCTGCCTAGCGTGAGGGACTCGGTGTGATGCTATGTATGTAAATCTGTAAGTCTAGAGAGAATTGGCGCTCTACTCTCTCTGCCTAGCATTAGGGACTCGGCGTGATGATATGTATGTAGATCTGTAAGTCTAGAGAGGATCGGCGCTCTACTCTCTCTGCCTAGCGTAAGGGACTCAGCGTGATGATATGTATGTAGGTCTGCATTTCTGTAAGTTTAGAGCGGACTGGCGCTCTACCTACACTCTCTGCTTACCGTGAGAGAATCGGCAATTCCGAAATACAATTTTAGCAAATACAATATTTAACTTCTAGCGGTTGGTAACGGATTTCGGTAGGTTATATATTGGAATAAAGTTAAACGTAATACTTCTAAAGCTTCATTCGAGAATTTAAATTAGAAGAGAAATTAAATTTGGACATGCGGTTCTTAAAAATCTACGAAATTATATGTGCTGTGTATTTATTGGAATAATAACCTACCAGACTGTGGTCGGTACGATTATCGCAAAGTCTTCACGACTAACAGGATAAGTTATCGGGATTTAAATTTCTTAGCACCACGCAACGACCTTTTTGCGATGTCTTTCAAAAGACTAGTAGCCATGACATTGGAGTACCAAAAAAATTTACACTTAACTTCAATTTGTTGTCAGTCAGTTTCCAAGTCAAACAAAAGAACAAAACTAACCTAAAATTTGGGTGCGTGTAAACAAATAGGTACATTAGATTATCTTTAATTTATTAGCGAGACGGGTATCAATTTGCTTGTAGTTTAAATAATAAACGAATCGATAACATTAAATTGTTATTTCGCAAGCTTACATCCTTAAAACGACATAATGCTACCTCTATCGTTGCTAAGAACGGCACAGAACCATCCGATGTTAGTAGAACTCAAGAATGGAGAGACCTACAACGGTCATTTAGTGAGCTGTGATAATTGGATGAACATAAATTTGCGTGAAGTGATTTGCACATCAAGAGATGGTGATAAATTTTGGAGGATGCCAGAATGCTATATTAGAGGGAGTACCATCAAGTATTTACGAATTCCGGATGAAGTCATAGACATGGTGAAGGAGGAAACCCAAGTGAAGGCGAGAGGCAGAAGCGAAGTGTCCAAAGGCCGCGGTCAGAATATGAGAACGAATAGAGGCGGGAGTCGGGGTGCGTTCGGAAACCGAGGCAGACCAGCGCCTTTGGCACGCGGTGGCGGGAACACTGGCCGCAATCCACAAAATAAAAAGAAATAATAACAATATATTCTAGGTTATTTTATGTATGTAATAAATTATTTGGCTAAGTTCATCTGTTTTTAATTTATCCCCTTCACTCCCGTTTCAGATCCTGAAACACATGCCATTGTCAAATCATTAAATAGTAGTGTTTGGTCAAAACTTTATTCTCTCTCTATACTTGTATATTATACTAGCTGTCCCGCCCAGCTGCGCTCGGGTGAAAAAGTTAAATTGCCCGTAACACGATCGCAGCGCCACCTATTGGGTCCAATTGTAAATCTAAACCATTCTCGAATCTATCACACAGAAACACACAGAAAGCTTCGCCCGGGTAAAAAGGTAAAATTCTTGAAACTCGATCGCAGCGCCACCTATCGGGTCCAATTTAATATAGCCTATGTTACTCGGGGATAATGTAGCTTTCCAAAGGTGAAAGAATTTTAGAAATCGGTCCAGTAGTTTCGGAGCCTATTCATTACAAACAAACAAACAAATCTTTCCTCTTTATAATATTAGTATAGATATATATATCCTCGTATAAAAAAGCCGTGGTGGCCGAGTGGTTCGAGCAGTTGCTTGCGACACAAAAATCGCAAGCTCGAATCCCGAATGTACCAATGAGTTTTTCTGAACTTAAGTACAGTGATTAATCACACACCACGAGTTTCTACGGTGAAGGAAAACATCGAGAGGAAACCTGCATACGTCTAAGAAATTCAAAGGCGTATGCATAGTGCTTGAGTAACGGCGATGGACTTGCCATCTGTCACGTTGGCACCTAAAATATATCTCTGGCGGAAAGTGGGTTTTGTATATTAGCATAATTATTAATTATAAATCACAATCCTATATTCCTGCTCTCGCTCTGTCACCAGATAATTATTATCCATTATGGCAACTATGGTAACTGAAATGGTATGGTACTTAAGCCAAATCTTACCTTGCCTTAGGGTCAGTTGGCTTGATGCGAGATGTCCACAAAATGAATTCTGAAGTATGTTGCAAGAATGAAACACACTTTTATAGTTCAGTGATGTGATTTAATGATGATTGAAAGATTGATTGATGATGAATTTTATTGATGATTGTAAGTAGAAATAAAACGAATCTTAAAATAATATTGTATTTACATTATTATGGCAATTCCTATAATTTTTAAAACAGTCTTATTTTATTGACATATACTATCAACCGCTCTTTTTAACAATACAGGTCAGGCAGAGATATGTAGATAGTGCCATCCACGAAGCCCCACTATCCCCCCCTACAGTTTACAGTGTAAGTGTGCAACCTTCCACTAATGTGTGAGTATTGTCGGTACACACTGATTACCTATGAGTGCACACGCACACTACAATTAATAGACTCGGGTCATACTGCCCGCATCCCGCGACCCCCTCGACTAGACATTGGTGGGGCGCGTCTTCGTGGATGGCTCTATCTATGCCTAGTATAGTTAGAATGTTTTAGTGTAACCACTAGCTGTTATCAATTATCTCGAATCCCAGCTGGTAACAATTGGTGTCTGTGAGGGATAGTTATGCCAGCAGTTTTATCTTATGACGACACTCTGGAGACTCATACCACGAGTCCTCACGCACAAGGGTCCCCGAAGGGGTAGGCAGAGGTGTATAGCTAAAACCCACACACCCACTAGGAGGTCGCCAATTAGGGCTGCTGCAAGGCGCGATGCAGCATTCTCAGACACTTGTTATTAACAATATAGAGAACTGGCGCTCTATACTCTCTGCATACCCCGTTAGGGATGTATGTATGCCAACGTGACAGATGGCGAGTCCATCGCCGTTACTCAAGCACGACTATACATACGCCTTTGAATGTCTTCTCAGACGTATGCAGGTTTCCTCTCGATGTTTCCCTTCACCGTAAAGCTCGTGGTGTGCCTCACTGTAATTAAATGTAGAAAAACTCCTCAATCCAGTCGGGATTGGAACTCGCGCCGTTTGCGTGGCAGGCGGGTGCTGTGACCTCTCGGCCACGCCGCCTCCTCTTGTCCTGGCGTATAAGTGGTATGGTATCGCAGTGCAGGCGCAACCCTCGTTTCCTCTCGATGTTTCCCTTCACCGTAAAGCTTCTTCTTGCACACACTTTCGCTTTGTATATCTGTTTCGTCAATCTTTCTTCACTCATCCTCTCTATATGTCCAAACCAACGTAACATGCCTTTGTTCATCAGTCTCTTCATACATGCTCGTCGGTTTCGAGTACTCTTAACGTTCCCGTCCTTGAGCGTCCGATCGATTTGATCCAGGTAGTTGGAACGTGGTCTTCCTCTGCCTCTTGCACACACTATCGTGGAAGTCTTCGAACAATACAGACTCTTGATCTCTCATTATTGAGGAATATTGGATACAATTCCAATTGAAGGTTGTATAGGCAGAGAGTGGTGGATATTAGTCTGTTGGAAGTACTGCATGCGGTTCGCCAGTTCAATACCCTGGTAGGGCTCTTGTTTTTTCACCTGAGGCTGTGGTCGGGGTGGCTGGAAAGAGATTAAATTATATTATCTAAACTAATCGGATCAAATCGATCGGACGCTCAAGGACGGGAACGTCAAGAGTACTCGAAACCGACGAGCATGTCGGAGCACGAAGAGACTGATGGTTGTGGACGAAGCGAAAGAGGTATGTAAGTCTAGAGAGAACTGGCGCTCTATACTCTCTGCCTACCCCGTTAGGGACTGGCGTGATGATATGTATAATAGGCTTTTTGAATTAATTTGCTTTTGAGGGCAAATGGACCTAGACCTTTTTCGAGAGAGGTAGGGCATAACGGGTTTCCCGTGCGTATTTGTATCTGCCCGCCTGGGGCAGGACCTCCACCTTATAGAAGGCCGTAGCCAAATAACACTATTGTTTGTGTTGTGTTCCTGCGGTGAATAAGGTTACCAGTAATGAGCTCCTTTGGGAGGGGGGAGGATGGGGGGATTGTTATATAGTGTTGGCAGCAGAGTGTTGGGATTAGTCCCACTATGCTGCCAACACAGTATAACTCTCCGAACACAGAGTGGCAAAGCGCAAGCGATACTTCGGTATTGTAAGCGTAAATAGGCTGCGGTAACCGTTTTCCATCGGGTGGGCCGTATGCTTGTTGGCCAGTCTTCTTGTATACATACATATCATCACGCCAAGTCCCTAACGGGGTAGGCAGAGAGTATAGAGCGCCAGTTCTCTCTAGACTTACCTCTTTCGCTTCGTCCACATTCATCAGTCTCTTCATACATGCTCGTCGGTTTCGAGTACTCTTAACGTTCCCGTCCTTGAGAGTCCGATCGATTTGATCCAGGTAGTTGGAACGTGGCCTTCCTCTGCCTCTTCTTGCACACACTTTTGCTTTGTATATCTGTTTCGTCAATGTTTCTTCACTCATTCTTGTTGTATAAAGAAAACCGTGGGCCCTCACCTTGGCCTTCTTGGAGTCGTGCATCATCTTGACGTGCTTGTAGATGGAGGTCTGCCAGGTGAAGGTGGCCGGGCACAGGTGGCACTTGAAGCTCTTGGCGCTCGAGCGGCGCGTGTGCATCGCCCACACGTGGCCCTTCAGGCGCTTCACCGTCTGTGGTATACAGGTCACTGTCTATGATATACAGGTCACTGTCTATGATATAGAGGTCACTGTCTATGATATACAGGTCACTGTCTATGATATACAGGTCACTGTCTATGATATACAGGTCACTGTCTATGATATAGAGGTCACTGTCTATGATATACAGGTCACTGTCTATGATATACAGGTCACTGTCTATGATATAGAGGTCACTGTCTATGATATAGAGGTCACTGTCTATGATATAGAGGTCACTGTCTATGATATAGAGTTCACTGTCTATGGTATACAGGATGTCACTATCTATGGTATAGAGGGTGTCACTGTCTATGGTATAGAGGGTGTCACTGTCTATGGTATAGAGGGTGTCACTGTCTATGGTATAGAGGGTGTCACTGTCTATGGTATACAGGATGTCACTATCTATGGTATAGAGGATGTCACTATCCATGGTATAGAGGGTGTCACTGTCTATGGTATAGAGGGTGTCACTGTCTATGGTATACAGGATGTCACTATCTATGGTATAGAGCAGGGATGTTGCGGATGCCGATTTTTTCACATCCGCGGATGCGGATGCGGATGCGAATATATGAAGGCTCACATCCGCGGATGCGGATGCGGATGCGGATGTTTAAGATCTCATATAAATCTATACAAATAAATACAATTTTACTTAATACATATGGATGTAACACGGTTTTTATTTTTTTACTTTTGTCTGTTTGTCGGTCTGTCTGTTTTTCCGGCTAATCTCTGAAACGGCTGGACCGATTTTGATGGGACTTTCACTGGCTGGTAGCTGATGTAAAAAGGAGAAAACTTAGCCTAAATTCCACGCGGTCGAAGTAGCGGGCACATATAGTATTACATATGAATGAAGAATTATTACAATGATAATTAAAATTGTAATTAAACAAAATAGTAATGTAAAGTGCTCCTATTTTTTTAACTTTACTTACTAAGTTTCATATTAGTAAGTGAAGTAAAAAATAGGCGCATTATACTAAATAAACAGTAATATTGCCGCCTTTTCTAATTCAAGGCGGTTACATTAAAGGCGTGACAAAACATAAAATTTTTAAGCGGAAAATGCGTATTAAATGGAATTTAAAAAATGATTTCATTTAAATTTTAATGTTGATATTAATAAGCTTTTCAATAATTGAAAAAAATAATACTATAATATGCCTTTTTGACTGAAACACCAATCACAGCGCATGACGTCATACCTACGAGCTCCTTATGCGCACTATTGAAAAAGTAATTAAAAACGGCTTTAAAGTACGCTAAACCTTAATTTATTACGGAAAAATAGGCTTTTTTTCGTAAATAGTAATGTCTTCATTATAGGTTCAAAATCTTTCGTCATGCCTATTCCATATATTACTTTGTGTCGGTGGTGAAATTGTTAATAAACTTGTTTAATAATCAATAACGCGCTGAAAAAATATGGATATATATATTTTTTTATACAACAAAAGTGGCAAACAAGCATACGGCCCACCTGATGGGAAACGGTTACCGTAGCCTATTAACGCTCACGATACCGAAGTATCACTTGCGCGTTGCCACTCTGTGTTCGGAGAGTTATAGTGTGTTGGCAGCATAATGGGTTTAATCCCTGCTTCCAACACAATGTAACAATCCTCCCCCCTCCCCAAGGAGCTCATTACTGGAAACCTTATTCACCGCGTAGGAACACAACACAAAAAATGAGTTATTTGGCTACGGACTTCTGTAAGGTGGAGGTCCTGCCCCAGTCGGGCAGCTCCAAATTTGAAGGGGAAACCCGTTATGCCCTACCTCTCTTAAAATATAGGATATTGTTATAAAACAATAAACTTTACCTACAATAAAACGTATTACCGGTGTAACATAATGGCATTTACCTGGCGATTTTAAAGTAATAAGCTGAGCTAAGGCTAATATAAAGATTTCCCAATAACCAATTATATACACTCAATTATCACTGTATCACAATAACACTCAAAATATATGTCTATACGATAAGTAATCCACAGCTCAAACAAACACGTAATGATTTATTTACAAGAAAAACGCGTCGGATCTCGTCAACCATTTTTAACGCTCCTATTGGTAATTTTCACATGCGAACGGCACGCGCCATTCGTCGGCCCCGCCCAATTTCTTTATTGTCGCAACTTGTATAACATCCGCATCCGCATGAAAATCCGCATTGATTATTGCGGATGCGGATGCGGATGCGGATGTCAAAATTGATGCGGAAGCTCCGCATTTGCGGATGCGGATGCGAATATTCGCAACATCCCTGGTATTTATTTATTTATTTATTTAACATTTTGCACAATTAAAGTACAGTGGTGGACTTAATGCTAAAGCATTTTCTACCAGTCAACCACCCTTGACAGGAGAAACATTGAAGCGGGTGTGCACAGAAGGATAAGCTTATGGATATGAAAAAATAATGAATTATACAATAAATACAAAAAAAAAAAAATGGGCATACATACAATATATAAACCTACACAAACAAGTTACATACACATCACACATATATATTACAAGAAACATCATACAATATTTATACATATAGGAGACCAGGAGAGTAAATATTTGAGGTCTAAGATGCTTTCAAGTAGTGCTCTTTTACTAGGCGCTTGAAAATGAATTTGGTGGGAGCTATCCTAATTTTGGAAGGAAGCTGATTCCATAAACGCACCGCTGTAATACCAAAAGACTGATGCTCAATAGAGGTTTTATGGATAGGAGTGCAGAGACGGAGGGAGTCTGAGGATCTGAGGTGAAGGTCGTGGGAGACGGATATAAATTGAAAACGCTCTCTTAGGTAGATGGGAGATTTGGGATCGTTTAGTACTGAATAGAGCAAGCTGAGTATTCTGACATTTCTTCTCTCGCGGATTTTCAGCCAACCAAGTTTGGACCGCCACTCAGATACATGATCGTATTTACGGAGACCATATATAAATCGAATACATGTATTGAGCAGACGGTCCAACCTATCTAGCAGCTCCTCGGATAAATCCAGGTAAGAAATGTCAGCATACTCAATTATAGGGAGTAGGAGCGTGTTCATGAGACATATCTTGGTGTTAAGGGGAAGGAAATTTTTTAGTCTGAAAATTGAATGGAGGGACGCATAGAATTTACGGGAAACCTCGTTCACCTGCGCTGACCAAGTCAGATTGGAATCAATTAAAATCCCCAGGTCTTTAACTGTACATGACAATGGGATCACACAGTTATTGAAGCTAAGCGGCGTAAGGCTACTATGATCAACTTTGTTAAGTTGGCGGGTATTGCCAATTAAAATGGCTTGGCATTTATTAGGATTAACTTGTATTCCGAAACGGCAGGACCACCTCCTGAGTTCCTCAAGGTCCTCATTAAGGAATTTAATTTGCGAGTTTAGATCGTGTGTATTCGCGTGGTGATAAAGTTGCAGATCATCGGCATAGAAGTGATAGTGACAGTGAAGGTACGGAGATACCATATCAATAAACAAGGAGAAAAGAAGCGGGGATAAGATTCCGCCTTGAGGGACGCCGGCATCCAACTCGCACCAGTCAGAGTACTCTTGACCAGCTCGAATTGCCTGCCTACGCCCTCTCAAGTAAGAAGAGAACCAAGATATAGACTCAGAAGAGAAGTTGAGATAGAGAAGAGTAGAAATAAGTAAATCATGGTCAACTGCACTAAATGCGTTGCTAAAATCAATTAGGACAAGAATGGTTACTTGGGATTTTGCCATACTCATTCTTATATCCTCAGTGACCTTAAGCAACGCAGTAGTTGTGCTATGACCCGTTCTGAAACCAGACTGAAAGGGGTTGAAGAGGTCAGCACCATTAAGGAAATCAGTAACCTGCTTGTGCACTGCTGACTCTATTATTTTGGACAGAAATGGTAAGATGGAAATGGGTCGAAGATCGTTAGGTAGTATAGGATTTGGGATTTTGGGAAGTGGTAGAACATAGGCTTTACGCCATAAATCTGGAAAGCAGCCGGAGGAGAGTGAGTAATTAATAATATGAGTAAGCGAAGGCAGAATCTGTTGCACAACTAGCAACAGGTATAGAGGGTGTCACTGTCTATGGTATACAGGATGTCACTATCTATGGTATAGAGGGTGTCACTGTCTATGGTATAGAGGGTGTCACTATCTATGGTATAGAGGGTGTCACTGTCTATGGTATAGAGGGTGTCACTATCTATGGTATAGAGGGTGTCACTGTCTATGGTATAGAGGGTGTCACTGTCTATGGTATACAGGATGTCACTATCTATGGTATAGAGGGTGTCACTATCTATGGTATAGAGGGTGTCACTGTCTATGGTATAGAGGGTGTCACTATCTATGGTATAGAGGGTGTCACTATCTATGGTATAGAGGGTGTCACTATCTATGGTATAGAGGGTGTCACTGTCTATGGTATAGAGGGTGTCACTATCTATGGTATAGAGGGTGTCACTATCTATGGTATAGAGGGTGTCACTATCCATGGTATAGAGGGTGTCACTATCCATGCACATACACCTATTAAAAGTTACTAGAAATAAATTATTATTAGTACCAAAACTCGTGTTACGTTAAATTATGTTGTGCGTACACCACACAAAGTCTGCCTACCTTGTAAGACTTCCCGCATATATCGCACAAGTGTTCTCCCTCCGGCTCCTTCTTCTTCCCTTCGTGGATATTGTTGACGTGCGCCACCATTATCTTGGCTGTCTTGAACGCCTACACACACACACACACACACACATATACACACACACACACACACACATATTTAAAAAAGAGGTAGGCCATAACGGGTTTCCCGTTCGAATTTGTATCTGCTACGAAAGTTTGTGTATATAATAATAATAATAATAAATACCTGGGACAGTTCCACACAAATTGACCTAGTCCCAAATTAAGCAAAGCTTGTGTTATGGTAACTAGACAACTATATATTTACTTATATAGATAGATATATACATAAATACATGGGACATCCAAGACTGAGGTACAAATACTCGTGTTCATCACACAAATATCTGCCCTCAGCGGGATTCGAACCCGCGACCTCAAGTTTCACAGTCAGGAGCTCTAACCACTAGACCAGACGGTCGTCTGTATGTATGTAATATGTATGAATGTTACTCACCACGCCAGAACGGCTGAACGGAATTGAATGAAACTTGGCACAGAGATAGATTACAAGGTGGGGATTTAATAGAAACTAATGAAAAAAAATGTACCTTGAAGCATACTGAACATTGATACTTGATCCTCTTTAGATGATCCCAGTCGATATGATCCACCATACACCACTTGGTGGGGAACCGCTTACCGCAGTGGTTGCACACGTGGCTGCGAATAGACGACATAGTGAGTCCAGAGAGGAATGGCGCTCTACTCTCTCTGCCTAGCGTGAGGGGCTCGGCGTGATGATATGTATGTAGGTCTGTAAGTCTAGAGAGGACTGGCGCTCTACTCTCTCTGCCTAGCGTGAGGGGCTCGGCGTGATGATATGTATGTAGGTCTGTAAGTCTAGAGAGGACTGGCGCTCTACTCTCTCTGCCTAGCGTGAGGGACTCGGCGTGATGATATGTATGTAGGTCTGTAAGTCTAGAGAGGACTGGCGCTCTACTCTCTCTGCCTAGCGTGAGGGGCTCGGCGTGATGATATGTATGAAGGTCTGTAAGTCTAGAGAGGACTGGCGCTCTACTCTCTCTGCCTAGCGTGAGGGGCTCGGCGTGATGATATGTATGTAGGTCTGTAAGTCTAGAGAGGACTGGCGCTCTACTCTCTCTGCCTAGCGTGAGGGACTCGGCGTGATGATATGTATGTAGGTCTGTAAGTCTAGAGAGGACTGGCGCTCTACTCTCTCTGCCTAGCGTGAGGGGCTCGGCGTGATGATATGTATGTAGGTCTGTAAGTCTAGAGAGGACTGGCGCTCTACTCTCTCTGCCTAGCGTGAGGGACTCGGCGTGATGATATGTATGTAGGTCTGTAAGTCTAGAGAGGACTGGCGCTCTACTCTCTCTGCCTAGCGTGAGGGACTCGGCGTGATGATATGTATGTAGGTCTGTAAGTCTAGAGAGGACTGGCGCTCTACTCTCTCTGCCTAGCGTGAGGGACTCGGCGTGATGATATGTATGTAGGTCTGTAAGTCTAGAGAGGACTGGCGCTCTACTCTCTCTGCCTAGCGTGAGGGGCTCGGCGTGATGATATGTATGTAGGTCTGTAAGTCTAGAGAGGACTGGCGCTCTACTCTCTCTGCCTAGCGTGTGTGTGTGTCACTCACGTGTATCCATCCTCGGGCACATGTCTCTTGCTGAGTCGCATGTGGTTATTGTAGCAGTCTCGTGAGGAGAATGTCTTCCCACAGTCTCGGCATTCGTGCAGAGCACCAGCGGCTCGCTCGCGATGGTTGCGAGCATGGCGGGAGAGGTTCCGCTTCCATTGGAACTGCTTCCCACACGTGGGACACGGGTAGGTCACACCCGCGTGGATCACGCTGGGGGTCAGTACGGGGGTGTGAGATAGGGGTGGTGCTACCCTAGCAAGGCTGAGAGGTTGGGGGTATTAGTAAGAACGAGGGTATGAGATTTGGTCGCGGTATGGGGGTGTTTCTGGTGGGGGCTAGGGTTATAGTATGGGGTATGTGAGGCCTACCCCAGACTGTGGCCCTTAATACCCACACACCCACTTTCCGCCAGAGGTATATTAGGTGCCAACGTGACAGATGGCGAGTCCATCGCCGTTACTCAAGCACGACTACATACGCCTTTGAATGTCTTCTCAGACGTATGCAGGTTTCCTCTCGATGTTTTCCTTCACCGTAAAGCTCGTGGTGTGACTAATCACTGTACTTAAGTTCAGAATAACTCATCGGTACAGTCGGGATTCGAACTTGTGATCTTTGTGTCGCAGGCAACTGCTCGAACCACTCGGCCACCACGGCTGGGAAAAAAAAAAATGGTGGCGCCACCTATCGGGTCCAATTGTGAATCTAAACCATTCCCAGATCCCCTTGAACACACACAGAAAATTTCATTAAAATCGGTCCAGCCGTTTAGGAGGAGTTCAGTGACATACACACTCACAGAAGAATTATATATATAAAGATTACAATTACAATGTTACAGCATTAGTACTTAAGTATTGGTGAATGGCGTATGCGTGGTAGGGTCTTTATATGAGGGTAGTCCAGGCCCTGAAAGAAGATGTAGTGACAAAAATTGAGAAAGGTATGCTGAGATGGTTTGGCCATGTCGAGAGAATGAATGAAGAACGATTGACGAAAAAAGTGTATAAGGCGAGTGTGGATGAAAGTGTTGGAAGGGGTAGACCTAGGCGGACGTTTCTAGACCTAATTAGGGACGTCTTGAAAAAAGGTCAGGTCAAGAGTACCCTAAACCGAAGAGCATGTATGAAGAGAATAATGAAAGTGGACGAAGCGAAACAAGTATGTAAGGATCGTAGCAAGTGGAAAGAAGTGGTCTCTGCCTACCCCTACGGGAAAGAGGCGTGATTTATAATCTTTATATATATAATTCTTCTGTGAGTGTGTATGTCACTGAACTCCTCTCAAACGACTGGACCGATTTTGATGAAATTTTTTGTGTGTGTTCAAGGGGATCTGGGAATGGTTTAGATTCACAATTGGACCCGATAGGTGGCGCCACCATCTTTTTTTTTTCCACCCGAGCGAAGCTGGGCGGGACAACTAGTAAATTTACAAATACCTGGGACAATCGAACCCGCGACCTCAAGCTTCGCAGTCAGTAGTTCTAACCACGAGACCAGACGGTCGTCAAAATCCGTGATTATTCGTGATTGTATGTTTGTATGTATGTACAGGTTCCGCCTAGTTACTTACACGTGAGATCTGAAACTCTTCTTGGAGTGGAATACTTTATTGCAACCTTTGCAGGGTATGTAAAGTTTTTCTTTTGGTTCTTTCTGCTTGTGGGGTGATCTGAAACAAGACAAATATAAAGAGAGCTGGGGCATAACGGGTTTCCCGTTCGTATTTGTATCAGCCCGCCTGGGGCAGGACCTCCACCTTATAGAAGGCCGTAGACAAATAACACTATTGTTTGTGTTGTGTTCCTGCGGTGAATAAGGTTACCAGTAATGAGCTCCTTGGGGTGGGGGGAGGACTGTTGTTATTTGTTCGGATGTTCTCTGAATGAATTTAGCAGAGTAGCTCTGGCTATCATTTGCTACAATAAACGATAGGATTTAAAAAAAAAAAAAAAAAAAATAATTATGTATATAGGATACAACATTAGTTTGTTTGCTGCACTATCGCATTAGGGTATCCTGTTATGGTAGATGTATGTTGATATGTAATAAATAAATAAATAAATAAATAAATAAATATTGTGTTGGCAGCATAATGAGACTAATCCCTCTGCTGCCAACACAATACAACGATGCTCCCCCCACCCCAAGGAGCTCATTACTGGATACATACATATCCACATACTCACGACGTTGGCACACACTGGGACTTACTTCAAGTGGTTTTTCAGCGTCATCTTGTTGGCAAACACCTTGCCGCAGCAGTCGCACTGCGGTCGTTCTTGATCGCAAGTGCTGCGATGGTAGTTCAATTTGGATTTTGTGCTGAAATATACATAAATCATACATATATAGCTTTATATTTATAGTAATAATATATCCTCACGCCTTCCACAAGGGTCCCCGAAGGGGTAGGCAGAGGTGTATAGGTAATATAAAATAAGATATATAAAGCCGTGGTGGCCGAGTGGTTCGAGCAGTTGCCTGCGACGCAAAGGTCGCAAGTTCGAATCCCGACTGTACCAATGAGTTTTTCTGAACTTAAGTACAGTGATTAGTCACACCACGAGCTTTACGGTGAAGGGAAACATCGAGAGGAAACCTGCATACGTCTGAGAAGACATTCAAAGGCGTATGTATAGTCGTGCTTGAGTAACGGCGATGGACTCGCTATCTGTCACGTTGGCACCTAATATACCTCTGGCGGAAAGTGGGTGTGTGGGTATTACCCATACACCTCTGCCTACCCCTTCGGAGACCCTTGTGGGAAGGCGTGAGGATATTTTATTTTATTTACACAGTATAACTCTCCGAACACAGAGTGGCAACGCGCAAGCGATACTTCGGTATTGTAAGAGTAAATAGGCTGCGGTAACCGTTTTCCATCGGGTGGGCCGTATGCTTGTTGGCCCCTGTTGTTGTATAAAAAAAAAAAAAAAAAAAAAAAAAACCTGAATGTAGCTCCGCATAGAGTGCAGCTGAGGGCAGAGGCGGCGTGTACCCTCACGTGGCTCGCCATCAGCCTCTTGGAGCTGGTGGTGACGCCGCAGTCGCCACAGCGGTAGGCAGTCAGGTGCAGCGCGCGGTGGCACGACAGGTTGTCGCGGCTCAGGAAGTAAGCTTTGCACACGTCGCACTGGTGGCAGTCGCGGGACTTCTGCGGGGAGGGGGGGGGGGGGTCGCTACTGCGGGTGGCACACAGACATATTAGCGTACGAAGCATATTAGACTCCAACGCATATAAGTCCCACGCATATTAGGGATAAGATTCCAATTCATATTAGCGTCCCAAGGATATTTAAAAATCCAACGCATATTAGCGTCCCATACATATATGGAGCCTCCAAAGCATATTAGCGTACGGTGAATATTAACATCCAACGTATATTAGTGTACGAAGCATATTTAGCATCCGATACATATTTAGCGTACGGAGCATATTTAACGTATGGTGCATATTAGCGTACGGTGCATATTTAATATACGGCGCATATTTAATATACGGCGCATATTTAATATACGGCGCATATTTAATATACGGCGCATATTAGCATCCGATGCACATTAGCGTACGAAGCATATTTAGCATACGGTGCATATTAGCATCCAACGCATATTAGCGTACGAAGCATATTTAACATACGACGCATATTTAGCATACGATGCATATTAGCGTACGGAGCATATTTAGCATACAGTGCATATTAGCATCCAACGCATATTAGTGTACGACGCATATTAGCGTCCTGTGCATATTAGACTCAAACGCATATATGAGCCAACGCATATTAGCGTATAACGCATAACGAGTATAAGCGTCCTTCGTCTTTCTTAATCCTTTTCTATCTTTGGCTGCACTTATACAGTCGTTGCCTGCAATTTTATTTTGTCCCGGGCTAGGGGGGGGAGGGGGGGTTGGAGGGGATATGCCTAAACTAACCTTCCGATGTTTCCCATCCATGTGGTGCTTCATCACCTGTGGCGAGTTGAACGCCAGGACACAATCTACGCACTTGTGCTGTAGCTTGGCGAACTGCTCGCTGGCGATGTCCTCGGCCCTGACCCTCCACATCTCCTCCTCGCTCATCGTGTAGAGGGAGACCAGACCCTCGGGGAAGTTCTTCAGCTTTCTGAGGCGCTTCTGTGTCTCGTCATCGGGTCTTGGCTGTTGGTAGAAGGGACTAAGTTGGGATAGCTACGAGAGTCATGCTAAAGTAAAAAAATACCTTGGGACAATTACACGCAAATTGACCCGGTCCTAAATTAAGCAAAGCTTGTGTTATGGTAACTAGACAATGCTATATATATATTTTTCTTACTTTTTTTTTTTTTTTTTTTTATTTTTTTTTTTCTTACTTATAATTTATACAAATAAATAGAATTTAAGTGTCTGTTTGTAATATTAAAATAACAGCTTTTTACTAAATGCATGTGGATGTATACACGGTACATATACCAAAATAACCTTTTTGATTTTTTTTTGTCTGTCTGTCTGTTTGTTTGTTCCGACTAATATCTGAAACGGCTGGACCGATTTTGACAAGACCTTCACTGGCAGATAGGCGATGTAATAAGGAGTAAGGCTAAGTACTTAGGCCACTTACATTGTAAGAATTAAAAAACAATACACGCGGCCGAAGTCTCGGGCACAGCTAGTATAATAATAATATAATATATCCTCTCACCTTCCCATTAGGGTCCCCGAAGGGGTAGGCAGAGGTGCATAGGTAGTACCCACACACCCACTTTCCGCCAGTTTAGGTGTCCATCGCCGTTACTCAAGCACGAATATACATACGCCTTTGAATGTCTTCTCAGACGTATGCAGGTTTCCTCTCGATGTTTCCTTCACCGTAAAGCTCGTGGTGTGCCTCACTGTACTTAAGTTCAAAAAAACTCATTGGTACAGTCGGGATTCGAACTTGCGATCTTTGTGTCGCAGGCAATTACTCGAACCGGTCGGCCACAACGGCTTATTTTTATTATTTGATAATTTACTAATATAGTCACATTGGCACCTAAAATATATCTCAAAAAGTTGACACTAATGTAAAGATATACATACT
This sequence comes from Drepana falcataria, assembly GCA_945859725.1. Lineage (NCBI taxonomy): Eukaryota > Metazoa > Arthropoda > Insecta > Lepidoptera > Drepanidae > Drepana > Drepana falcataria. Next base: position 4,254,062 of record OX243951.1, on the reverse strand, counting down.
TTATCTTTCTTTTCCTTTTTAGTCTTCTTTTCCTTCTTTACTTTCTTCTTCTTCAGCTTAGAGAGCTGAATATCATCATCAGATGTGACAACAGGGTCCTGGGCAATATTATCAAAGTCCTGCGACAATTCCTCATCAAAGTTGGATACATCAGTATTTAATTCTTCTTTAGGCTCTACATCTGCAAAGAAATATACAATAATATTGTGGACATCTCACACAAAGCCAACTGACCCTAAACTAGGCAGAGCCTGTACTATAGGCATCGGCGACTGATATGCACACTTATATAGATGTTAATATACAATAATATTGTGGACATCTCACACAAAGCCAACTGACCCTAAACTAGGCAGAGCCTGTACTATAGGCATCGGCGACTGATATACACACTTATATAGATGTTAATATACAATAATATTGTGGACATCTCACACAAAGCCAACTGACCCTAAACTAGGCAGAGCCTGTACTATAGGCATCGGCGACTGATATGCACACTTATATAGATGTTAATATACAATAATATTGTGGACATCTCACACAAAGCCAACTGACCCTAAACTAGGCAGAGCCTGTACTATAGGCATCGGCGACTGATATACACACTTATATAGATGTTAATATACAATAATATTGTGGACATCTCACACAAAGCCAACTGACCCTAAACTAGGCAGAGCCTGTACTATAGGCATCGGCGACTGATATACACACTTATATAGATGTTAATATACAATAATATTGTGGACATCTCACACAAAGCCAACTGACCCTAAACTAGGCAGAGCCTGTACTATAGGCATCGGCGACTGATATACACACTTATGTAGATGTTAATATACAATAATATTGTGGACATCTCACACAAAGCCAACTGACCCTAAACTAGGCAGAGCCTGTACTATAGGCATCGGCGACTGATATACACACTTATATAGATGTTAATATACAATAATATTGTGGACATCTCACACAAAGCCAACTGACCCTAAACTAGGCAGAGCCTGTACTATAGGCATCGGCGACTGATATACACACTTATATAGATGTTAATATACAATAATATTGTGGACATCTCACACAAAGCCAACTGACCCTAAACTAGGCAGAGCCTGTACTATAGGCATCGGCGACTGATATACACACTTATATAGATGTTAATATACAATAATATTGTGGACATCTCACACAAAGCCAACTGACCCTAAACTAGGCAGAGCCTGTACTATAGGCATCGGCGACTGATATACACACTTATATAGATGTTAATATACAATAATATTGTGGACATCTCACACAAAGCCAACTGACCCTAAACTAGGCAGAGCCTGTACTATAGGCATCGGCGACTGATATACACACTTATATAGATGTTAATATACAATAATATTGTGGACATCTCACACAAAGCCAACTGACCCTAAACTAGGCAGAGCCTGTACTATAGGCATCGGCGACTGATATACACACTTATATAGATGTTAATATACAATAATATTGTGGACATCTCACACAAAGCCAACTGACCCTAAACTAGGCAGAGCCTGTACTACAGGCATCGGCGACTGATATACACACTTATATAGATGTTAATATACAATAATATTGTGGACATCTCACACAAAGCCAACTGACCCTAAACTAGGCAGAGCCTGTACTATAGGCATCGGCGACTGATATACACACTTATATAGATGTTAATATACAATAATATTGTGGACATCTCACACAAAGCCAACTGACCCTAAACTAGGCAGAGCCTGTACTATAGGCATCGGCGACTGATATACACACTTATATAGATGTTAATATACAATAATATTGTGGACATCTCACACAAAGCCAACTGACCCTAAACTAGGCAGAGCCTGTACTATAGGCATCGGCGACTGATATACACACTTATATAGATGTTAATATACAATAATATTGTGGACATCTCACACAAAGCCAACTGACCCTAAACTAGGCAGAGCCTGTACTATAGGCATCGGCGACTGATATACACACTTATATAGATGTTAATATACAATAATATTGTGGACATCTCACACAAAGCCAACTGACCCTAAACTAGGCAGAGCCTGTACTATAGGCATCGGCGACTGATATACACACTTATATAGATGTTAATATACAATAATATTGTGGACATCTCACACAAAGCCAACTGACCCTAAACTAGGCAGAGCCTGTACTATAGGCATCGGCGACTGATATACACACTTATATAGATGTTAATATACAATAATATTGTGGACATCTCACACAAAGCCAACTGACCCTAAACTAGGCAGAGCCTGTACTACAGGCATCGGCGACTGATATACACACTTATATAGATGTTAATATACAATAATATTGTGGACATCTCACACAAAGCCAACTGACCCTAAACTAGGCAGAGCCTGTACTATAGGCATCGGCGACTGATATACACACTTATATAGATGTTAATATACAATAATATTGTGGACATCTCACACAAAGCCAACTGACCCTAAACTAGGCAGAGCCTGTACTATAGGCATCGGCGACTGATATACACACTTATATAGATGTTAATATACAATAATATTGTGGACATCTCACACAAAGCCAACTGACCCTAAACTAGGCAGAGCCTGTACTATAGGCATCGGCGACTGATATACACACTTATATAGATGTTAATATACAATAATATTGTGGACATCTCACACAAAGCCAACTGACCCTAAACTAGGCAGAGCCTGTACTATAGGCATCGGCGACTGATATACACACTTATATAGATGTTAATATACAATAATATTGTGGACATCTCACACAAAGCCAACTGACCCTAAACTAGGCAGAGCCTGTACTATAGGCATCGGCGACTGATATACACACTTATATAGATGTTAATATACAATAATATTGTGGACATCTCACACAAAGCCAACTGACCCTAAACTAGGCAGAGCCTGTACTACAGGCATCGGCGACTGATATACACACTTATATATATATATATATATATATGTATGTATTAAACTTCACTCCACCCCACAAGAGCCCCAAAGCTATATTTTAGGTGTAAAGATATGTTTTAGGCGTGGGTGCGCAAACCAAATAAAAAGCCTTACCAAATATCAAAAAGTCACTGTCCCCTTCTACTTTCATAATCTCTTTATCCTCTGCCTCTCTCTCCTTCTCTTGTTCTTGAAGCGATGTTGAGGTGGACTCTAGTTTTACTATAGATAGAGTATTGTCTGCATGTGTTGATAAGTCTTCTGGTGAATTTAAAAATTTATGCTGGGAAAAGAAAAAGACATTAAATTTGATTTCATGGGTAGTGTTCTTCTGGAATAAAACATACGGCCGCCTGGTCTAGTGGTTAGAGCTGACTTCGAAACTTGAGGTTGTGGGTTTGACTCCTGCTGAGGGCAGATATTTGTGTGATTAACAGGAGTATTTGTACCTTAGTCTTGGATGACCTAAATATTTATGAATATGTCTATCTATATAAGTAAAATATCATTCTCCAGTTACCATAACACAAGCATGTGGAATTGTCCCAAGGTATTTATTTGTTATTACTATACGCCGAGTCCCCAATGGGATAGGCAGAGATTATAGAGTGCCAGTTCTCTCTAGAGCTACTTACCTCTTTCGCTTCGTTCACATTCTTCATATAATATACATCCTGTGTTAAACTGACAAATAATTTATCTCTGTAACAAGTTTCTCAATGAAGTGTGAATCATCTTTACAATCACACCCCAAAACACACATCTCTTCGCATCGTATAGCTGTTTTGCCAATCGTTCTTCACTTATCCTCTCTACTTGCGCTGTGCTCTCTCTGCCTTTCCCATTAGGGATTCGATATGATGATATATATATATATATATATATATATATATATATATATATATATATATATATATATACATGTATGTATGACAAAAATTGAGAAAGGTATGCTGAGATGGTTTGGCCATGTCGAGAGAATGAATGAAGAACGATTGACGAAAAAAGTGTATAAGGCGAGTGTGAATGAAAGTGTTGGAAGGGGTAGACCTAGACGGACGTTTCTAGACCAAATTAGGGACGTCTTGAAAAAAGGTCGGGTCAAGAGTACCCTAAACCGAAGAGCATGTATGAAGAGAATAATGAAAGTGGACGAAGCCAAAGAAGTATGTAAGAATCGTAGCAAGTGGAAAGAAGTGGTCTCTGCCTACCCCAGCGGGAAAGAGGCGTGATTATATGTATGTATGTATGTTCTCTAAATTTGATTTGATTTGATTTGAATTTTCAAATAACAATAATAATAATAATAATAATAAGGCAAAGAGCCTCCACCAACACCTCAAGAGGCTCTCGTTAGACGGTTGGATCAAGTGCCTGATGCAGAAAGCAGTTCTGCTCGAAACGGCACGTATTGTGAGGAGATTTCTTTCTCTGGGACCCTAACCACCGGTACCTTGGACCCTGATCCCGATACCGGTGGGCCCCTATATTTTATATTTTTAAATATGTTTTTATATACTTAAAATTTTTTTTTTTATAGGACTTGGCATGTAATTTATAAGATTTATTTGAAATAAAGAATAATAATAATAAATACCTGGGACAATTCCACACAAATTGACCTAGTCCCAAATTAAGCAAAGCATGTGGTATGGTAACTAGACAAGGATATATTTACTTATATACATAGATATATACATAAATACATAGGACATCCAAGACTAAGGCACAAATATTTGTGTTCATCACACAAATATCTGCCCTCAGCGGGATTCGAACCCACAACCTCAAGTTTCGCAGCCAGGAGCTCTAGCCACTAGACCAGACGGTTGTCAATCAATGTCGCTTATATTTAAACCCATCTCTTTGTCATCTGTTCCATATATGTGTGACATACCTTTCGTGAATATTTGCTCAGTATATCAAAAGACCTGAGAATCTTCTCCTGGAACCGCTTAGCTGCTTGTATTGCTGCCAAGCACTGCCAGCAGACCTGTATTACCAAGCCATCAGGCACCTAGAAAGAGATATTACCTCAGAGTTATGCTGTCCTGATCGTAAGCAGTTACTGTTGCCTATAGATGCAAAACCAGGGGTATAATTTGTGTGTTGACTACCCTTAGATGTGCGGTCTAGGTTTGATACCTCGGTTATACGTAATAATAAAGACTTAACTGCTTTAACAATTGGTGATCTAGTTGATCTTAATTATAGCCCAAGAATGGACGCTGGGCCCAATGAGTTATGATAAGTAGAGGTTACCAGGGGCCATAAGAATAAAATTGAGGATAGAGATCCAGAATTATCATTAATCAAAAAATTTGCTTGGGTCTCTGCTTATACTTTGAAGGATGGCGTGATGATATAGAAATTCTAATGCACTTGATAACACTAACTTTCTTTCTTCTGACGAAGAAAAGATTGAAGAAAGAAGATAAGAAATTTTAACAAGTATTACTGTATTTAGTCATTTTCGTTAAAGATGCTCTCTAAATTTTACATTTCTAAAAAGTTTCTAATAATTAATAAATGTCTAATAATAAAATAATTTTGATTAAAAAAATAACAAAAGTATCGTAGCATCAACAATGGCGGATCTATAGATTCCTTTTCTTGTTTACATTCAATTATTTTGGGTAATTTAACAGAAACTCGCCAAGATAGTGCGACGATACGATACTATAACATTAATTTACTCATTTATACGCATTAAAACAAAATGCAGACAGAACTTACATCAATATCGCCTAATATGCGATAGAATTCTTTTACGTCCTTGTGGTAATACATCTTTCGATTATAATTGAGACACCCAACGCATATACCATTAACATTGTATCCCTCTATGTTTATATTGATTTCCTTCATATTTGAGCACTTTTAATATAATTTAAGAAGTTTATTTTTCTATCGAAACAACTTTATCCCTTTCTTAAATAAATTTCGTTAGGTTTTTCAATCATATTGACGTTTCACCACAGATTAAAATACTTCAGAAGTAACTAAAGAAATTCAAAGCATATGTCATGTCGCATCCTTTAGCAAAATCAAACACTCTAACACATTAAATCAAATCAAACCATTTATTTCGTGAACAAAGAAAATTAAAAAAAACTAAAAAACCCGCTTTTTATAGAAAACCGAACTAAAAAATAGAAAATAAATTTCGATAATATCTTAAAAAGCGTGGGGTGCATGGTGTCAATAGTTATAAATATTTTATTGACAGATATTAGTAGAGTGATTATCATTTCGGTAATATCTTAAAAAGCACCCCACGCTTTTTAAGATATTATCGAAATATATTTTCTATTTTTTAGTTCGGTTTTCTATAAAAAGCGTGTTTTTTAGTTTTTTTTAACTATTATTTATTTTCTACTTTTTAGTTATTAGTGTATTGTCATCGGTCCTCGATAAGTCTACAAAGTTTGAACGAAATCTGGCCGTTTAAAGTGGGTCAAAATCGAGCTCAAAGAAGTCGGTTACATACATACATACAGGTGAAGCTAATATAAAGCGTGTAATAAGATGGTATAAATTTACACATTTATAGTTAGGTGCCATGTTCTACAGCTAGGCATACAAAATATTTAAAAGTTGATTGATAACATTATCATCGTACATCAATTATTATTTAGTTTAGTTGAAACAGTTAGCATCTGATGCAGGTTGCCAAGATGCCCGATTCAAATGGTATTGTGCTGGAGCATGTCTCTCGCATTTCAGATGACTTGTAGGCCAAACAAACAAATGGACCCCACAGAAGTCTTGGTCTTCACCAAGATGAAAATGGCGGGACGATCTGGACATGCAACTGAAAACTTGGTCAGAAGTAGCCCTCGATCGTGTGGAATGGAGAGACAGAAGGGGGCTTTACCCAGCAGTGGGAATGGCAAAAAAGGCTACAAATAAATAAATAGCTAATTGTTAATGTCATGATAGTTTCATGCTTAAAGTTGTTTTTACAGATACTTGGAACGCAGTGAGTTTGACAGCTTAGTGCTGCCATTAAATGAGATCTACTTCTTTTTATGCGAAATAATTCTCGCATTTACATTTGTCCAAGATTCTTGTAAATTCGTCAGACCAGTGTTTTATTTAGAGAATGTGTTAAATAACTTCTGTTTATTCTGATCCCTGATTCTGATCTAATTCTGTTTAGTATAATCAGAGTCGTGGTGGCCGAGAGGTTAGAGTAGTTGCCTGTTACACAAAAATTACAAGTTCGAATCCGCCTGTACCAACAAGTTCTTTTGAAGTTAGGTTAGATGGAATAGTAGTCGCTACACTTATTTATAACCTTATAACACTATATTATAACCTTATAATATTTAACAAAACTTTCACCGAAAAGAAAACGACATAATTAAAATAAAATATTTTATTAAGTAAACAATTAACTTTTACGTACATTAATTATTTTTGTCATTTTTATAATGCACTATATGGTCACACTCCCTAAGCTTCGCCGCGGCTTGTTCCGGTGTCAAATCGCGTTGTGGTTGAGCCAACATTTCATAGCCGACCATGAACTTTCTGACAGTTGCCGAACGCAACAATGGCGGGAGATATATAGCGTGGAGCAACCAATGAGGAGAATCGCCTGATTTCTTATTTGGACCGGTAGGCGCACCTGTAAAGGGAGAAGTGATTGTCAAACTGAGATCCCATTCACGTAGTGAGTAGAGGTCCAGTCCTCTCTAGACTAACATACCTACATACATACACATCATCACGCCGAGTCCCTCACGCTAGGCAGAGAGAGTAGAGCGCCAGTCCTCTCTAGACTTACAGACCTACATACATATCATCACGCCGATTCCCTCACGCCAGGCAGAGAGAGTAGAGCGCCAGTCCACTCTAGACTTACAGACCTACATACATATCATCACGCCGAGCCCCTCACGCTAGGCAGAGAGAGTAGAGCGCCAGTCCTCTCTAGGCTTACAGATCTACATACATATCATCACGCCGAGTCCCTCACGCTAGGCAGAGAGAGTAGAGCGCCAGTTCTCTCTAGACTTACAGATTTACATACATAGCATCACGCCGAGATCCTCACGTTAGGCAGAGAGAGTAGAGTGCCAGTCCTTTCGTCTTAGAGACCTTCATCCAGATGTAGCGATACTCACCGTGCCATCCCATGCTGTATGGAAAGCTGCATTTGAATAAATTATCATATTTTGTGGTCAATTCCTTCATGATTTGCGCCAAAGCTTCCTTCTGTTTGTCGTTAAGGTCTGACATCCTCTGGGGCCGCTCGTTCTTGGGCAGTAACATTGTTTCATAAGGCCACGCCGCCCAGTAAGGCACAAGGGCCACCCAATCCGAATTTTGTAGTACTATTCTCTCCTGAAAAGGCAGGTTTCAATCAAATATGGCAACATTAAACAACAAGAGGGGTAAGCAACACGCAAGTAATACTTTTAATAATAATAAATTTATCTATACTAATATTATAAAGAGGAAAGATTTGTTTGTTTGTTTGTTTGTAATGAATAGGATCCGAAACTACTGGACCGATTTCAAAAATTCTTTCACCTTTGGAAAGCTACATTATCCCCGAGTAACATAGGCTATATTAAATTGGACCCGATAGGTGGCGCTGCGATCGAGTTTCAAGAATTTTACCTTTTTACCCGGGCGAAGCTTTCTGTGTGTTTCTGTGTGTCTTAAGCTAGATTCGAGAATGGTTTAGATTTACAATTGGACCCAATAGGTGGCGCTGCGATCGTGTTACGGGCAATTTTTATTATTATAAGTATTTTTACATATGTATCGTGAGCGTAAAAAGGCTACGGTTACTGTTTTTCATCAGGTGGGCCGTATGCTTATTTGACTAGTGGTCTAAAAAAACATTAATGCTGTCACATCTACCACAGAGAAGAAAATGCGAAACTCAAAGCAAATGTGCTACTAGTATGCTTAAAGTGGTTGTTCAAGAAACTTGGAACGCAGTTTGAAGTTTGACAGTTTGATAATGCCATCAAATTAAACTTGCCTCCTTTCAAGGCAGAAAATACTCGCTATTAAGGTGTTTAGGTCACAGGAGTTAACCTCAGTGTCTGCACATCGGCTCTCAGTCGTATTAGCATGGTACAGTCCAACGTTGCACAAGCAAAATAAAATAAAATTTACAAACGAATTCTTAAATCAAATATATACCTAGCTCCACTAACGATAATACGTACATACATATAATCGTGCCTCTTTCCCGTAGGGTTAGGCAGACAGCATAATGTTACGATGGAAGGTTCTGGAGGTCTTGCCGTGTAAAAGCCATGCGAAACAACAACACTTAGCCGGAAATATAGACAAAAGGATGCAATTAAGAAAGGACGTAAACAACTTGTTTACGTCGCCCGGCCATTGTTCTGCGGATGCATTCACCGGCGATTCTACGAACATCTTAATGGCGGTCTAGAGCCTTCCACTGATTTCTAGTATATCGTGCCGGTGCCATATATAAGGCGGTATCCGATGGGCACGGGCAGTTAGTTAGTTCAGTGAGTCAGTTGAGTTAGTAAGTTAGTTCAGTCAGTCAGTTGAGTTAGTTAGTTAGTTCAGTGAGTCAGTCTGAGTTAGAGTCAGTTCTCTCCGAGTTCAGTTCGAGTTCACTCCGACCTTACTCCGCGAGCGAGTGTGATAGTGACAAGTGAACACAAGTGTTTTATCAGTGTCTTTAGTGAGAGTTACAGTGTTAGTAGAAGTGTTTCAGTGCCTAGTGTTTACTGTGTGTTACTAGTACTGTGTTGTTGTGAACAGTGTTATAGTGATAGTGTTCGGATTTATCGTACAAGTTTCCGGAATTATTCTGTGTATAAAATAAAGTGTCGTTTAAGTATAACAACCGGCTATCATTAAATTATCCCGAACCCCAGCTCGTAACAATAATATTGATGTAATTGTAATGTGACGACTTCATAGCATCATTTGTCATGTCATCACCTCAGTGGTTTTTTAGTGCTATGTGCAACCAAATTTATGACGTGATGTTTGATTGAAAGATAAAGAAATGAAAAATATATATTAGACGATTTTACCTTATTAATCAACTCTTGTTCCAAATAATCAACCAGTAAGCTCTTTCCGTATTTCGTGTAGTATTCTTTCTGGCACCTGAAAGTTACACAATTATCAAGGAGGTTCATTGACGTGTGACAGTATGGTATGCCAACTCTCTATGTTGATGTATGAGATCTATAGATATAGATCTTGAGGACGTTCTACCTACATATCCAAATGGTTAAGAGTGTAATAAAAACTAAAATGTGCGGAGTAACGATTATAGATCAAATCCGCATCGAGGAGATACGCCAAACAACTGGCGTGGAGGAGGGTGTGATTGTAAAGATGAAGAAAGGCATGTTACGTTGGTTTGGACATATAGAAAGGTTGACTGAAGAAAGATTGACGTAACAGATATACAAAGCTAAAGTTGGTGCAAGACGAGGCAGAGGAACACGTTCCTCTACCTAGATCAAATCGTTCAGACACTCAAGCACGGGAACGTCAAGAGTACTCGATACCATTGCAGAGCTGGCCTCTTGTCGGCGTCTCTAATGCATTCCCTTCCAATCGCTTCTGTCCAGCGCAATCTCTTTGACCTCCCTATAAGCCATGAGAGACACCTTTGCTTTAAGAGCTGGTCTCTTGTCGGCGTCTCTGATGCAATTCCTTCCATTTGCTTCTGTCCAGCGCAATCTCTTTGACCTCCCTATACGCCATGAGAGACACCTTTGCTTTAAGAGCTGGTCTCTTGTCGGCGTCTCTGATGCAACTCCTTCCATTTGCTTCTGTCTGTCTAGAGCAATCTCTTTGTCCTCCCTATACGTCATGAGAGACACCTTTGCTTTAGGAGCTGGGCTCTTGTCGGCGTCTCTGACGTATATCCTCCCTTGTCCAGAATAATCTTCTTGGCATCTAAATCAAGACACGGCACTCACCTTTCCTTTACCCTGGGCTCGTTGGGCAGGAAACTGGACGCCCAGATCTGGCAGTGAGGATGCGGGTTAGAACATCCCATGACAGCTCCTTTATTCTCAAATATCTGCACCCACGTGTACCGCCGTCCTAACTCATTGAGTTGGTTAATCCACCTGTAATAGAGATATAAAAAAAACTCGAGAGGTGTCAAGGGACACCCGGATGGAACGAAGTTCAAGAAGCACACGTCACTCACACGGGGGTTATAAATATACAGCAAATAATAGGTAATCTGTAAGACAACAACCTATTTGTATTAACGCCGCCATTTCTCACCTAACAGACTACGTGACGACAAGAAACAAAAATAAACAAACAAACCTTTACCTAACCCAACCTACGTACCCAACCTACGTACCCAACCTACGTACCCAACCTACGTACCCAACCTACGTACCCAACTTACGTACCCAACCTACGTACCCAACCTACGTACCCAACCTACGTACCCAACCTACGTACCCAACCTACGTACCCAACCTACGTACCCAACCTACGTACCCAACCTACGTACCCAACCTACGTACCCAACCTACGTACCCAACCTACGTACCCAACCTACGTACCCAACCTACGTACCCAACGGTTGGGTAAGAATGTCGTGACAACTTTTCGTAAGAATTTTTTCCGTCTAGCCCCCTTTCACAACGCGCGATAAGGAACTTCGTTCCAATAAGAATACTCTAAATAAGTCCTTTGAAACTGGACTCAACAACATGCAGAATTAGAATATGGCGATAGGCGATGAACTTGGTGAAACGGTCGTATCCGCAATAACAATTTAAGGGGTTTAGGCGGACATCGTCGTCTCCATCATACATTTGAAGCCCTTTCTCTTGCCAAGGTCTGTTTTTTTATAAATTATTGTGATGTTAAACTGTATATTTTTCATTATCTTTAGTATGATAAAAAAAACGTATTGGTTGTAAAACTGTAAGGATCTTAAACATTGTAAATCTATTCATATAATAAAAATGTTACGGATTGCTGTCTGTACATTGAAGATGTATGAGAAAAATATGCTTGGGAAGACCTTGCGTCTTCCCAAGCATATTTACCACCTTATAACACGGATTGTTAGAATTTTTGCCTGTTTGTCGGTGTATCCGTTTGTATGTGCATTTGTGCACGCTAATCTCAGAGATGGCTTATCCGATTTAAATGTGGTTTCCACTAATATAATGTGGTAAGCTTTTCGTAACAAGTCCAAAATAAATCAAAATGTACATCCAAAAAATGCAGCAAAACGTGGACGAAGTCGCGGGCAGAGCTAGTTAATAAATAAATATTATCTCATACAAATATATAGATAGATACGGGTTCGTTTTAGAGACATACTCTGACCATAACGATACTAAATAAAGCGTTACGCTTGACAACGAAACTTTACTACTAATTCTGTGAGGATATCTGTAGGAGGTAGGAGGATCTGTAGGAGTTGAATGAAATTCGGCACAGAGATATATTATTAGCTGGATGAATTAATTTCTTTTATTCGGACTACCAACAGATGGTACACAATATACATTAGTTCACACTTAATAGTCTAGGGTCGCTAGGGTCGGCCACGCGCGATTGATACCCCTGGTGTTGCAAGCGTCCATAGGCCTAGGTCACCGCGCTCCATCAGGCAGTAGGGGGACCCGTTCGTCCCTTGTGCTAGCACAGCGATTCTCCCAACACAAGGTCGGCACGCGAGTGATACCCCTGGTGTTGCAAGCGTCCATAGGCCTAGGTCACCGCGCTCCATCAGGCAGTAGGGGGACCCGTTCGTCCCTTGTGCTAGCACAGCGATCCTCCCAACACAAGGTCGGCACGCGAGTGATACCCCTGGTGTTGCAAGCGTCCATAGGCCTAGGTCACCGCGCTCCATCAGGCAGTAGGGGGACCCGTTCGTCCCTTGTGCTAGCACAGCGATCCTCCCAACACAAGGTCGGCAAGCGAGTGATACCCCTGGTGTTGCAAGTGTCCATAGGCATAGGTCACCGCGCTCCATCAGGCAGTAGGGGGACCCGTTCGTCCCTTGTGCTAGCACAGCGATCCTCCCAACACAAGGTCGGCATGCGAGTGATACCCCTGGTGTTGCAAGCGTCCATAGGCCTAGGTCACCGCGCTCCATCAGGCAGTAGGGGGACCCGTTCGTCCCTTGTGCTAGCACAGCGATCCTCCCAACACAAGGTCGGCACGCGAGTGATACCCCTGGTGTTGCAAGCGTCCATAGGCGGCGGTAACCGCTTACCATCAGGCGGACCGCATGCTTGTTTGCCACCCAAGTGGTATAAAATAATAATAATAATATTAACATGCTTTGTGTTCATCTAATTATAGGTAATCATATCTAACATAAAAAAAATACGAACAATTAATTTACAAATTACAATGTTTAACTTACACACGCATTAACACAGGATATATTCAATACCAAAACAAAACATTCATAAATCTAACTCTACTTACTCATTAATAACTGCCATGATCTCTTGTTTTGACATCAGTGGTATCGTCATTGAGGAGTCAGGATGGAAGCACATCACTCTGAATAACGAAAAGCAAAGATTAAAAATAATAATATATCCTCACGCCTTCCCACATGGGTCCCCGAAGAGGTAGGCGGAGGTGTATAGGTAGTAACCACACACCCACTATCCGCCAGAGAAATATTCCAGGTGCCAACGTGACAGATAGAGAGTCCATCGCCGTTACTCAAGTACGGCTATACATACGCCTTTGAATGTATTCTCAGACGTATGCCGGTTTCCTCTCGATGTTCCTTCACCGTAAAGCTCCTGGTGTAACTAATCACTGTACTGAAGTTCTCATCATCATAAAATCCTCATAAACCACTGTGTATTAGTAAAAACCACATGTTTTTTTGTTCAGTAATTTGGGGTTATTTCAATTAGACAGATGCGGCGAATGGCATCATTCAAAGTTTTAAAGTGTTGAATAATTAACTTGGGATAATCCCACACATTTATTTATTTATTTATTTTATTGAGGTACACCAACAATATACATATTCGGACACTGTAAAATACAAAAATCTAAAATTATAAACTTAATATGTACATCAATAACAGGTATACACAACACTTTTACAATATATGTTACTTAAAAAAAAAAATTGTAATGTATGTTTTGCTTACTGGACACTGTCTAAAATTTATTTTTTATCTTGTTTTTAAAATTCTTAATAGATAGGTGAAAGATGTCTACACCTTCTAGGCTTCCGCAGATGGAATTATATTCCGAGCAAATTCGTGTTAATGGCGAGTTTTTACCTACATTTGTTTTACTAAAGGGTATGTGAAATAATTTTTGTACTGTACGACGGGGGAGCTTCCTTGGTACTGAAATGAGTATTTTAGAGAGAATGTTGCTGCAGTCGACTTTATTGTTGACTACTTTATGCAAAAATACTAGATCGTGAAGTAATCTACGGTTGCGGAGAGAATGCAATTTGAAAAAAGACAGTCGTTGATCGTAAGTGTTTCTATGAAAAATTCCAGAAGATTTGTAAGCCAGATGTCTAGTGAAAGCGCGTTGGATACTCTCAATTCTTTGAGAATGCGATGCATAAGTCGGATTCCAAACTACACTGGCATATTCTAGCTGACTACGCACTAACGCGTTGTACAGTAATACTTTTGTTTGGGTGCGCTGAAAAGCACGAGTATTACGCTTCAGAAACCCAAGCATTTGAGCAGCCCTATTGACAACTGAATTAGTATGTGGTATAAAGCTTAGTTTACTGTCAATTAAAATGCCAAGATCTTTTATTTCATTAACTTCTGCTAGAATTGTTCCATTTATATTATATGTTGTGGGGGTGAGATTTTTTTCTTACTATATTTAATATGATAGCATTTTCTGGCATTTAACAACATACCGTTATTCTTACACCAGCTTTCTATATTATCGAGATCTTTTTGGATAAAAATGCTATCTGAGAGAGAGTTGACAGGTTTGTAAATCTTGAGGTCATCCGCAAAAATGGAAAACTTACAATATTTAATTTCCTCCGCAAGATCATTTATAAAAAGGGAAAATAGAACTGGGCCTAGATGCGATCCCTGGGGCACTCCTGATACAGCGTAATATGTTTTGGAATCATATCCTTTTACACTTACTGTTTGAGGTCTTTCAGAAAGATATGATTGAAACCAGTCCAATAGAGATCCTAACACACCATGCATTTTTAATTTCATGAGCAACAAGGAATGGTTTACCTTATCAAATGCATTTGAGAAATCCGTATAGATGGCATCAACTTGACGACCGCCGTCTATTTCTTCAGCTAATTCGGTTACAAATGAAACCAAGTTAGTGTGTACGGAACGATCCTTTTTAAAACCGTGCTGGTGTAAGGTAATATTTTTATCCAAATAACTTGTTATAAAAGGGCATATTAGCGATTCAAATAATTTAGAAAAACAGGAGAGGATAGAAATTGGGCGATAATTTTTTATGTTGCTTTTATCACCCTTTTTGTAAACCGGTACAATTCTAGCTAATTTCCAGACATCCGGAAACAATCCATCCTGTAGAGAACGATTCATTATAAGAGCCAGAGGTAACGCAAGAGCTGAACCACAACGTTTGACAAATATAGGATGTATTTTGTCAGGCCCACAGCCTTTCGTTGTATCCAATTGTTTTATCTTTTTAAGAATTTCGGTTTCACTAAGCTTAATTTTATTGAGAGAGTCCTGAGAATATTTCGACGTATTAAAGTTTTTGTTCAAATTACAGTTGTTATTACTATATACTGAGGAAAAGTGATCAGCGAAAAGATTGGCTATGCCCAGGCCAGTTTCTTGATGTGAGTTATCTGAATACATAATAGCAGGTAGGGATAGGTCACCTTTACGTTTGTGATTGATAAAATTCCAAAAATGTTTTGGATGTTTTGCTACATTGCATTCCACACGAGTCATGTATTTTGCATAACATTCGTGATACAGTTTGTGGCATCGGCTGCGAAGAATATCATATTCCAGTTTGTCCCTAGGATTACTAAATTTACGATATTTTAATCTAATTTTGTTTTTTTCCGAGAGGAGCCTAATTAAGCTGGAATCAAACCACGGCGGATACTTAGGCGACCTTATTTTACGTTTTGGTACATAACGTCCTATTACATTTCCTAATAGTTTATAGAAGGAAGTAACCATATCATTAACATCCTTACACTTAGTAATAACATTTTGCCAATCAATGTTTTTCAATCCTGATACAATATTAATATAGTCGGCCTTAAAGAAGTTGTAGTCATCTCTCATGTTGGGCTTAAGATAGCTAGTTGATATATCTAGGGTTACATTGACTAATAGGGCTGGATGTTTCTGGTCTAATTTTGTTAATATGCTTGAGGGACTTATGACTGATACATTGACCATATTTGTTAGTACAATATCTAGACACCTATGATCTATGTTTTTTATATTATTGACTTGTTTATAGTTATTTAGTGAGATAAAGTCCACAAAGGAATAGCCTAATGAACAATTATAATTCGAAGGCGTTAACCAGTTATTGTCAGTTTTTGACCATTGAATAAAATTTAAATTGAAATCACCCAAAAGTATTGTGTCATCAACTTGGCTAAGAATATCAGAGGTATTATCTAAAAACATATTTAGTGAGTCTAATTTTACGGGTGGTGGCAAATATACAACGCATATGGCAATTTTTTTCGTAACACCATTTTCACTAACCTGCAGTGTCACCCAAACATCCTCACAGTCGCTTTCCCATGATTCCATGCGAACTGATAGTAACTTACGTGATACAGCAATAAGAACTCCACCACCATCCTTTTTAGAACTTACAGAGGTACATCTATCTCTACGGTACACAATATATCTACTGTCTATAAATTCACTATCTCCAATATTTGGATTCAGCCATGTTTCTGTTAAAGCTATAATATCATAATTATTTTGTAATATATTATTTAATATATCATTGGTTTTTGTTCGAATACCTCGAACGTTCTGATAATATATTTCAAGCTCTGTTAATATCAGTATTACCAAACCACTCTTAACAGAAGAGATAAACAGTTAGATCATAAGTTTTAAGCTGTCCAGACTACGAATGAAAATCAGTTGACTTTTTTCATCCTTACGGACATAAATTCTTCCGTTCCGTACCCAGACAAATTTATAAGAAAGTTCTTTGGCCCTTTTACGCGCCGCTCCATGAAGATATTTGTTTGCTGGTGTTAAGTGCTCACCAACAAATACTGGGACTTGTGGACAACTTAGGCCCAGATGTTTTGAGCTCAACTTATCTTGCGGGTTTTTTTTATTGAACAATTGAACGGCTGCCAGTAGTTCATCTCGTGTCCTAGTGCTTCGCAATTTCACCACCACTGAGCGAGGTTTTCCGCTTTCCTTATCCAATTTCGCAATACGAGTAGTGTGAGTGATATCTTCATCAACTAAGGAGCTATTAACAGACTTAGCGAGCTGCAGTACGGTGGTCGGTAGGTTTTCAGAAGAGAACTCTGGGATTCCAACAATCTCCACGTTGCTATCGCGCATATGCTGTTCCACGGAACAAAGCCTGCTTGTAAGGTCTTTTACGGTTATTTTAAGTTCGTCATTTTCCTTCTGCAAATTGGCAACGACTGATGCTTTTTCATCTAGTTTATTTTTCAAGTCTTCAAATTGTTCATTAAAAAATTTCATTGAATCTTGAAACCCTTCTATCTGCTCATTCAGATGTGTGAATCTATGCAAAACCATTTCTTCAAGTGTCGTCTTCAATATACTACGGAACTTGTCCTCAGTAATGTACTTACTGCCGCTATCTAGTTCAACTACGGAGGAGTTGAAGCATATGGCAGGGGAAGAACCAGTAGAACTACAAGGAGAAGCCGAAGGCCGTATAGGTGTATCTGTATTGTCAGCGCATTTAGGTTTCTTACAGCGACATTCGGGGCACTCCCATGTATTTTTTAGCTTATTATCCATCGAAATGAACTTTTTATTAGTGACATTGGCGCATTTTAAGTCGTATTTGCAAGCGCAGTTACAACACTTCAGCCAGTACTTAACTTTTAAGGCATTAGTACAACCAGCACAAACATTTGTAACAGGCGTCATTATGCAGTATGTTGAGGTTATACGGTCGAATAAACAGGGTAGTCTAGTGAGCAATAGAATAAAGCGCAAAAGTTCGTAACAACTGTCTGTTAAATTTAAAATAAGCGTAAGCGATGACAGCAGTATCCATGCGATAACTCGGCGAGAAAAAGGTCATAAGCGCCGTGCATTTTGTGTCACTTACGCGTTCTCACCAAACAGTCAACACTTTTCGATACAATAGTCGAACATTAATTATTATTTGGATTTAAACATAAATTTACCATACTATTTCTCATTTAATTACCGCACTTTGTTGACAATGAGTTTATTACAGCTTTTTACACTTCGATCACTATATAAGGGGTATGTTTTACTAGTAATTATTAATTATTTATACGGAGCAAACGAAAACAGTACTGTCTCTGAAGTTAACTTTTTACATTTTTGATCTAGTCCCAAACTAAGCAAACCTTGTACTAGGGGAACTCAACAACGATATACATCCAAGACTGAGGTTTAAGATCTCTTATTCACCAGACAAATATGCGGTCTTAAGCTTCGCTAGGAGCTCTTCCTAGACTTGACGGGCAACTAAAATACTATTGACTAACCTGCAGGTTCCTTTAGCCTGTGCAGCTTGGAACAGAGGATGGTTCGGCGACGGCGGGGTTGGAACTCGCTCCAAGAGTGCTGGGAAGTCGTTTGGAAACACGTACGTTGAAGTGTACTCGGGATTGCGCTGCAAGAATTAGGGCATCATAATACAAATGACGGGACTAAGGATGAAATCAAAATCAAAATCTTTTTATTTCACATAGGCCCAGATGGGCACTTATAAAACGTTGAAAAAGAAGCACGGTTCGGGTTGGTCGCTTCCATGGAGAAGAACCGGCAAGAAACTCCATGGTTACTCTTTTCAAATCATTAGGCATATACAATATTTTTTTCGTTACAGCAATAGTACCCAAGTATGGGGGAACAACGTAGGTCCGACAATAGGTCGTTGCTTACTATACAAAGCATACATAAAACAAGATGAAGCGAAAGATTAGACGGAATTCGTGCAGTAGTCTCTCTGCCTAGCGTGAGGGACTTGGCGTGATATGTATCTAGTTCTCTGTTCACCCACAGCGGACAGACGCCGAGAGAAGTTATTATTTATTTATATGTTTAATTTAAGACGTTTGTGGTATTCTTATGCAAAGAGGGGAAATTGGAAAATGTTATGGCAGCACCGGAACAAAACCTGTCACATGACAGATATGGATTAAGCGGGAATTAAGCCCAACGATATGTTTTATTTTATATGATAATTATGTATTGTCGTATTTACAGTGTAATTTTTTTAATTGTACAGTAAAGTCGAGTAAACGGAAACGGAGTTGACGAATTGGAAATGTATGTTTTATTACGGAAAAAAGCACTAATAAGGCTCAATAATTAATAATATTAGCATTAATAATACAAGCTAATGCCAAAAGTACCGCGGGCTAGGGAAAAAAATACAATTTTATTATGGTACGAAGTGACAATTGTACCTGTCCGTTACTTCTGATTGCTCCGGCCTTAAGTGGGTTGTTGAGGTCAGGGTCCGCTTCCTCCTCAGCGGGCTCCGTTTGCCCACTCCAAGGTCGAAGGCAGCGGTGTGGAGACACCAGGATCCATTCATCCTTGAGCGGGTTGTAGCGGACATGCTGGTGTTCTACACAGATAGAAGAAAAAATAAACGTAATTCTACATAATCTGTTGCCTTGCTATCGAATTTTTGACCACGCTTAACACTGCGATGTCCTGAACATCTAAAGGTTTCCTTTGCTGCATTATGCCCAATATTTGTTCTAGCTGTGGTCTTTATAATAATACTAGTTGTGCCCGCGACTACGTCCGCGTGGATTAATCAATTAAGTTATTGTTCTGTTCCTAAAATGAAAATCTTTCGCGGAAGGTAGTCCGTATAAACGCGAATCAATATAGCTGAGGGCCGGATAATCTAGTTTCTTCCTTTACTTTTTAAATTTTAATGATATTTTTTTTGTTTGAATAATGAAAGTGGACGAAGCGAAACAACTGGAAAGAAGTGGTCTCTGCCTACCCCTACGGGAAAGAGGCGTGATTATATGTATGTATGTATGTTGATTTATTTCTATTGTTGGTCAGTTCTATTGTTTATGACACACATCATCACGCCAAGTCCCTAACGGGGTAGGCAGAGAGTATAGTATAGTATTATTTTTTTCTTTCTTGCATATTCTGTTTGCTGAGCATCTGAAAAGTGCCATGCTAGAGGCCTTCAGTAGCAAAAGATTCTGGAACTAACGCTACGAACGACAATTTGAAAAAATAAACGTATACGCTGATTAATATGAATTGACAAGTAAAATATGTTTCAACAGTATTTAGATACAAGTCTTTCTAACCTAAAAAAATCCATCGCTTTTATTAATTTATGTATGAATCGATAATAAGACGCGCCCCACTATTCTCCCCTATAGTTTACAGTGTAAGTGTGCAACCTTCCACTAATGTGTGAGTATTGTCGGTACACACTGATTACCTATGAGTGCACACGCACACTACAATTAACAGACTCGGGTCACTTCAAGATCAATTCAAGTTCTTCAAGAAGAGTGTGAAAAGATTCCTGTAGGGTCGGCAGCGAGTGATACCCCTGGTGTTGCACGCGTCCATAGGCGGCGGTAACCGCTTACCATCAGGCGGACCGCATGCTTGTTTGTCACCCATGTGGTACATATAAAAAAGAAAAAAAACTTGAGAGGTGTCAAGGGACACCCGGATGGAACGAAGTTCAACAAGCACACGTCACTCACACGGGGGTTATAAATATACAGCAAAAAAAAAAGTGTCGTGACAAAGTGTCGTGACAACTTTTCGTAAGATTTTTTTCCGTCTAGCCCCCTTACACAACGCGCGATAAGGAACTTCGTTCCAAAAAAAATACTTCCCCCATCCCGCGACCTCCTCGACTAGATATTTGTGGGGCGCGTTTTCGTGGATGGCACTATCTATACTTGACCTTAGCGATAGTTTTTAACCGGGATATGTTTAGAATAATAACATAGAACATAGATATCCTACTTGCGCGCCGTTGTTAAGTAGTTACTACTACTAAACAACTACTAAACAAGTGCTATCGTGCTAATAAAACATATAAAAAAATATATATATCCTCACGCCTTCCCACAAGAGGTGTATAGGTAATACCCACACACCCACTTTCCGCCAGAGGTATATTAGGTGCAAACGCGACAGATGCCGAGTCCATCGCCGTTACTCAAGCACGACTATACATACGCCTTTGAATTTCTTCTCAGACGTATGCAGGTTTCCTCTCGATGTTTCCCTTCACCGTAAAGCTCGTGGTGTGACTAATCACTGTACTTTAGTTCAGAAAAACTCATTGGTACAGTCGGGATTCGAACTTGCGACCTTTTGTCTCGCTGTTTCTTCTCCTGGCAGGTATTTTTCTTGGAAACGGTGGTAACTTTAGTTTATATTAAATATATGACGTTCAATAAGTGTTCCCTGTGTCCCTTACGTTGAATACAATATTTTGATTTTGCGTCGCAGGCAACTGCTCGAACCACTCGGCCACCACGGCTTTTTAAAACATATCCTTTTTATGTATTAATCCAGTTAAAATCTTTCTCTAATATCTGTGCCAAATTTAATTCAATTCCGTTCAGCCGTTCTGCGGCTGAAGTCAAATCCTTTTCTGTACGCTATCTGATGTATGGCAGTGACATTAACTGCGGAGAAAGAATTCCTCATTTACTGTTATTTTTTCAAAGCAAAATATTTTATTTTACACAGGCCCAGATGGGCACTTATAAAACGTCCAAAAAGGTGCACGGTTCTGGTTGGCCGTTTCCATGGAGAAGAACCGGCAAGAAGCTCCATGGTTACTCTTTTAAAATTTTCATTGCCATACAAATTAATCATATATGTCAGGTAGAGTGTACTAATAAAGGAATTTGTATGAAATCGCTAGAGTGCTTAATTCACGACATGAAAACACTTTCGCATGTCATCATGATACATATCAGA
Organism: Drepana falcataria; assembly: GCA_945859725.1. NCBI lineage: Eukaryota > Metazoa > Arthropoda > Insecta > Lepidoptera > Drepanidae > Drepana > Drepana falcataria. The sequence continues at coordinate 4,231,918 of OX243951.1, read as the reverse complement.
CAAACTTAATTTGTAATGAAATGTCATTACTCAATTTAGGATAAACTAGTCACCCGCCCCGGCTTCGCCCGGGTGCAATGAACATACATACATATCATCACGCCAAGTCCCTAACGGGAGTAACGGGGTAGGCAGAGAGTATAGAGCGCCAGTTCTCTCTAGACTTACATACCTCTTTCGCTTCGTCCACATTCATCAGTCTCTTCATACATGCTCGTCGGTTTCGAGTACTCTTAACGTTCCCGTCCTTGAGCGTCCGATCGATTTGATCCAGGTAGTTGGAACGTGGCCTTCCTCTGCCTCTTCTTGCACACACTTTTGCTTTGTATATCTGTTTCGTCAATCTTTCTTCACTCATCCTTTCTATGTGTCCAAACCAACGTAACATGCCTTTCTTCATCTTTACAATCAATGTACATACTAATAATATTTAAAAGATATAAATGGTTACTGTGGGTTATCCTTTAGAGATAAATATATAACGCCGCGGACTTTTTTATCGATCTTAAGATATACAATTCCGCAGTGCATTAATTTGATCTATCTCGTAGGGTTTAGCCAGCGTTAAGGATTTAAGCGCACACAAATATGTTTGTTACGACATCACATTACAAATCTTTTACGGCTTTTCTGTACTTTAAAATGTATGTATGATAAACATAAACCTTCCTCTTGATTCACTCTATCTATTGCTGAAAACTGGATTAAAATCCGTTGAATAGTTTAAAAGATCTAAGCGGAAGCAACTATATTTTATACTATGTAAAAAATAATATTAAATAATAATAAATAATAATAAGTAATATATGCTCACATCACACCTTCCCCCAGGGTCCTCGAAGACGTAGGCAGAGGTGTGTAGGTAATACCCAAACATATTAAATAATACTATATGCAAAGAAATGGAAATAAACAGCAAGAACTGGCAGCCCCATTTCAATAGACGAAATTGTTACTACTGCAAATTTATAGTGAATATCGTGAATATTATTTGGTAAACAAACTTCGTAAACACACCTGTTGGTTTAAAATCCTGCATCGTTTTTGAAGTGAGACAATTCTACGCACTTTCACAATAACAAATTAACCACAAAATTTGAGGTTATCTATTGACTGTCAAAATGTACAAAATAACCTCTTTATTTAGAAATTTAACTCAATAATAGGTATGTTTGTAGCAGCGAGTTTTGAATATTAAAACATGTTACGTGTTCGAACTTTGTGACATGGCGCGAGTTGGTAGGTACTGACGAGATAATGGTCTGATTACACTGCCAAAGATGATTTAATGAGAGTGGCCAGTGCATTGATAAAGATAATTTACCTACGGCGACTGGCTGAAATATTCTGTTATATATAGCAGCGGTTTACATGCTCACTTTTGGCCGGAGATATATTTTAGGTGTCCAGGTGACAGATCACGAGTCCATCGCCGTTACTCAAGCACATCTATACATACGCCTTTGAATGTCTTCTCAGACGTATGCAGGTTTCCTCTCGATGTTTTCATTCATCGTGGGTGAATAATCAATTTACTTAAGTTCAGAAAAACTTAGTGTTGCAGTCTGAATTCGAACTTGCGATCTTTGCATTTTGTATTTTTCTATTACTGTTGTGAATTTTTATATGTACGTCTACGTCCGATTATCCGCATCGAATATGTAAAGATGCTTAGCTTAACTGCCTATCTCTTAATCTATGACAATTTATCTTAAGACCATAAAACTCCAAGCTTATAATATTTTTCCTTTTAGTAACAATTTCGATAATCTGCGATACGCTCTTAATATTATGAACTTCATATAATGAAGGTTACAATATTTGGAAACTCTTAGAGAAGAATATTTATTACTAGCTCTGCCTCGCGGTTTCAGCCGCATAAATTGATATTTTTGTACTTCTGTATATTATATACCTCTGGCGGAAAGTGGGTGTGTGGGTACTGGGTATTATCTATACACCTCTGCCTACCCCTTCGGGGACCCTTGTGGGAAGGCGTGAGGATATATTATTATTATTATTATATTATAATAATACCCGTTGTCCTATTGCCCGTTCTTCCGTAAGAATTAAGCAATTTCCTGTGGTAGAAAGTAACCTATTTTAATCAGGGATAATATCGCTTTCTTATGGTGAATATTTTTGCAAATTGGTCCAGTAGTTTCGGAGTCTATTCAGTACAAACAAACAAACAGTAAAATCTTTCCTCTTTATAATATTAGCATAGATTGCGCAGACAGGAAAAGGTTAAAGTTCATTCTTAAAAAAACTATGAATTTTATTTAATTAATTAATTAATTTATGAATATTATATTATATATCTGAAATACATAAATTATTATTGTTATTTATCTCTTTTTTCTCGGAATATTTTTCCGGTATTAAACGATGACAACAGGTTATTTGATGAATGTGGACGAAGCGCAAGAGGTAAATCTAGAGAGAACTGGCACTATTCTCTCCACCTTGTTAGTTACTAGTTTTACTATTCACTTAACAATCACTTAATAACTAATCACTTAAGAATCCACAGAATGTGATTGTGATTAGAACCAAAGGAGGTTGAGGTTTTGCCTATAGAGTGCAGCTTAATTTTTTTCAAAAAGGGTTTGGTTCCAGAGCATGATTGGTACTTTTGGTGCTGTAAGAGTCCATTAGCGCCGGTAACCGTTTATCATCGAGCGAAAACTAGCCACCGCAGTGGTACTGCGAAATAACACCGCATTGCTTAAAAGACCTACAGCGCCATCTAGTGTATATTTTACGCAAAATTGCTACAAGTGCTCAAACCGTGGCGCACTACTTGCTTGGTACGTTTATTTAAAACAGCGCCATCTGTGGGAATTTCGCCGAACTTCTTTTGCCGCAGTGTGTTTACTACAGCTGAGATAATGATTTATTTTGAACATATATATATGTATGTAGATATGTATATGTATGCTGCGACACACTGACATACTTTCGATGTTCCATAACGCAATGCTGTTAAACCTTTTTCAGGGTGGCGTTTTGATGCAATGCCTGAATCTATGGAGTTTCTTATACACGTATAATTAAATATACATATATGGGTGTGATACGCGCTAAAATAATGTATCTATACTAATGTGGTATGAAACTTAGCCATTGTCCTATTATAGCTAATAGTCTATCTCTGTACCAAGTTTCATCCAATTTCGTTCAACCGTTCATCCAGCCATACAAACTTTCATATCGGGTCTTTAAAATTGGAATCTTTATTAAAATATTTTTTAGTGTAAACGCTGCCAGTACTTACTAGTGATGTTTTTAGACTTTTCTTAAAAATATTTATATAGATGCTAAGTAAGAATACTAGACTGGCTTTTTAAGATTTGAACAAATTCGAAACCTACGTATTTATTTTTTTATTTACAACTCTGTTTACTATAGACTGCCAGTACTCGGGCATGTCTTTTTAAGGTTCTAAAAAGGTTTTAATAGTGTTGTTAAGTAAGAGTACTTAACTAAATATGCATACAAACTATGAATATTTAATTCACACTAGTGGCTACTAGGCATTAGAACTAAATTAGGTCAAATAGATCGATAGAGCTTCGCTTCACCTAACGTACTTAAATACTTATTAAACCATACAGCTATTACGTATTAACCTACTTGGTTATCGATTGAAAAAAAAAACTATCGTACACACTGTCATTTTCAAAAATCGAACAATAAAATACTGTCAAATCTAAATGTCAATAGTTTGATGAAAAAAAAAACCTAACCTATAAAATCGCAAACAGCCAGTCTCAAAAAATTCAAAAACGGAACCTCTGCGCGCGCCGAACGATCGGTAGCGATACGATACGTGTTATCTTCCCTCCAGTGCCAGTCCGACCGCCGAAGCGGACGCATGGTTCGATGGGAGAGCTACAGTACCCCGGCGCCCCTAGCGTCGACGACGAGAGACAATACAGAGCCCCGTTCCGTAGAGCCCCGCAGTACAGGTGGCCGGGCCCGCAGGCCCCGCAACCCTCGGCCTTCGCCCCGTGGCGTAGGACCCCGGCCCCGCCACGGCCTCAGGACTACAGGAGGACTCAGTCGTACCCAGGGAAACCAGATGAGGGATACAATCAGGTGAGAATTTGAGTTCGTAATTTTTAACGCTATTGAGAGATGACAGTTTTTTTTTTTCATTAGTACAGATGTGACGTGGCAGTTTTTTTTTAAATGATACCTAGATTTGCACCGCAGTTCAATTTCAGCGTAAAATGTCATTGCTAGTATTTTTTATGGAACCAAACATAACGTTTGTAAGTACAATGTGTTATTCCAGCTGATAATCTATCTCTGCGCAAAATTTTATCCAATTACGTTCAGTACTTTTTGCGTGAAACAGGAACTAAAATCCTGAGAAACTTGCGCATTTCTAATACTTAATTAGTAAGAAATTTTGGAAACGCATCAATTAGTAGTTTTTTTAACAAAAATAAAATAATAATATATAAATAATATAGTAATATAGTAATAAGTGGGAAGGCGTGAGGATCACGCCTTCCCACAAGGGTCCCCAAAGGGGTAGGCAGAGGTGTATAGGTAATACCCACACACCCACTTTCCGCCAGAGGTATATTAGGTGCCAACGTCACAGATGGCGAGTCCATCGCCGTTACTCAAGCACGACTATACATACGCCTTTGAATGTCTTCTCAGACGTATGCAGGTTTCCTCTCGATGTTTTCCTTCACCGCAAAGCTCGTGGTGTGACTAATCACTGTACTTAAGTTCAGAAAAACTCATTGGTACAGTCGGGATTCGAACTTGCGACCTTTGCGTCGCAGGCAACTGCTCGAACCACTCACATTATTATTCTTTATTTGAAATATATATAATAATCCTGGGTATATCAGAGGAAGTAAGAAAATAGCTTAAATTTTTAAAAATTTCGAAAATGTGTTGAGTAACGATCTTATGTCGTATCCGCAATGAAGAGATTCGCAAATCAACTGGCGTGAATGTAAAGATGAAGAAAGGCATGTTACGTTGGTTTGGACATATAGAAAGGATGAGTGAAGAAAGATTGACGAAACAGATATACAAAGCAAAAGTGTGTGCAAGAAGAGGCAGAGGAAGGCCACGTTCAAACTACCTGGATCAAATCGATCGGACTCTCAAGGACGGGAACGTTAAGAGTACTCGAAACCGACGAGCATGTATGAAGAGACTGACCTTTATACTCTCTCTGCCTAGCGTAGGGGATTCTCTAGAGTCAACCTTCGGCTGATGAAGAGATTGTTAAGGCAGGCTATAAAAGAAATGTATTATATAAATTTTAATTAAATTTAAATTAATGCTATCTTATCTTACTGATATTATAAATGTGAAAGTTTGTAAGTTTGGATGTTTGCGGTGCTTTCACGGTCAAACGGCTGAACCGATTTGGCTGAAAGTTGAAATGGTGATAGCTTATATATATATTCCTAGGAATAGGACATAAGCTACTTTTTTATTTTTAATCTTGAAAAATTCAAAGTTCTTATATTATAATGTATGATGCTCTTTCACGGCATAGCGGCTGAACCGATTCTAGCAGGAACATTTCCAAAGCTACTTTTGCGAACTCCACGCGAACGAAGCCGCGGGTATAAGCTAGTATGGTGTAATACCTGATGTTATGTAATACTAGCTATGCCCGCGACTTCATCCGCGTAGATTTAAAAAAATAAAATACTGTTAAGTTTCTTAAATAAAAGTAGACTAAGTTACTCTTTTAAACATCAGCTATCTGCAAGTGAGAGTCCCGTCAAAATCGGTCCAGCCGTTTCAGAGATTAGTCGGCACAAAAAGACAGACAGAGAGAAAGTCAAATAGTAAGAAAAAATATCCTCAAGTCTGTCCATAAGGATCCCCGAAGGGGTAGGCAGAGGTGTATAGGTAGTACCCACACACCCACCTTCCACCAGAGATATATTTTAGGTGCCAACGTGACAGATGGCGAGTCCATCGCCGTTACTCAAGCACGACTATACGCCTTTGAATGTCTTCTCAGACGTATGCAAGTTTCTTCTCGATGTTTTCTATCATCGTAAAGCTCGTGGTGTGACTAACTTACTTAATTCAAGAGTGTTTTTATAAAAACTCTCAGAATTGTTCGGAATTCTTGCAATGTTCGCGTAGCTTGTAACAAGAGGTGTGTTGTGTATTTTTCCATATTGATGTTTTGAAGTGGACCGACAGAAAAGTCACAATATCCTCTCAGGAAGGCAACACTAGCCGGTGAATGCGAAACATGCACTAATGCCTAGCTAGTCACATTACTGGCCATAAGGGACTGGGTACTAGGTGGTAGGCCTCTTATTGCAACAGTCCGGCTAGGTGGGTAACACCGCAGTGTCAGACATCCTGCCGCCAAGCACTAGTGTACGTACACTACACTGTGTGCCGGTGTGGAGGGCACTGTAGCTAGTCACATTACTGGCCATAAGGGACTGGGTACTAGGTGGTAGGCCTCTTATTGCAACAGTCCGGCTAGGTGGGTACCACCGCAGTGTCAGATATCCTGCCGCCAAGCACTAGTGTACGTACACTACACTGTGTGCCGGTGTGGAGGGCACTGTAGCTAGTCACATTACTGGCCATAAGGGACTGGGTACTAGGTGGTAGGCCTCTTATTGCAACAGTCCGGCTAGGTGGGTACCACCGCAGTGTCAGATATCCTGCCGCCAAGCACTAGTGTACGTACACTACACTGTGTGCCGGTGTGGAGGGCACTGTAGCTAGTCACATTACTGGCCATAAGGGACTGGGTACTAGGTGGTAGGCTTCTTATTGCAACAGTCCGGCTAGGTGACCACCGCAGTGTCAGATATCCTGCCGCCAAGCACTAGTGTACGTACACTACACTGTGTGCCGGTGTGGAGGGCACTGTAGCTAGTCACATTACTGGCCATAAGGGACTGGGTACTAGGTGGTAGGCCTCTTATTGCAACAGTCCGGCTAGGTGGGTACCACCGCAGTGTCAGATATCCTGCCGCCAAGCACTAGTGTACGTACACTACACTGTGTGCCGGTGTGGAGGGCACTGTAGCTAGTCACATTACTGGCCATAAGGGACTGGGTACTAGGTGGTAGGCTTCTTATTGCAACAGTCCGGCTAGGTGACCACCGCAGTGTCAGATATCCTGCCGCCAAGCACTAGTGTACGTACACTACACTGTGTGCCGGTGTGGAGGGCACTGTAGCTAGTCACATTACTGGCCATAAGGGACTGGGTACTAGGTGGTAGGCCTCTTATTGCAACAGTCCGGCTAGGTGGGTACCACAGCAGTGTCAGATATCCTGCCGCCAAGCACTAGTGTGCGTACACTACACTGTGTGTTGTGGAGGGCACTGTCAGTTTTGAAGATACCCTTCTCAACAAACGGAAACAAAATGGCGTAGCTCTACAAAGCGGCAGTAGCTGGCAACACCGTCGCTAGCCAATCAGGGCGCCGCAGTGCGGAATTAGGTCACGGCGCGACCTTAAATAGGACTTGGGTCTGAAATGTATACTGAGGGTCACAAGGTTTTGACTTTAGTGTCGGAAATCCGTTCTTATACTGTGTCAGCCGCGTTAAATCTATGTTTATATATACTAGTGGCCCGTCCCGGCTTCGCACGGGTGGACATTTATTTTTTAAACATTTTGTCAGGAAATATTTTTCTTTTCTTGCAATCAAAATAGCCTATAATAATCAGTGATAATGTAGCATTCAAATGGTGAAAGAATTTTTAAAATCGGTCCAGTACTTTTTGAGCCAATTCCTTACAAACATACTTACATACAAACCTTTCCTCTTTATAATATCAGTATAGATACATAAATGAAGAAAGATTGACGAAACAGATATACAAAGCAAAAGTGTGTGCAAGAAGAGGCAGAGGAAGGCCACGTTCCAACTACCTGGATCAAATCTATCGGACTCTCAAGGACGGGAACGTTAAGAGTACTCGAAACCGACGAGCATGTATGAAGAGACTGATGAATGTGGACGAAGCGAAAGAGGTAAGTAAGTCTAGAGAGAACTGGCGCTCTATACTCTCTGCCTACCCCGCTGGGGACTTGGCGTGATGATATGTATGTATGTATGTAAGATTGAACCAAGCGAACAAGTACTCAACGTTTCCCAATAAGAAAAGAGATCAGTAACAATTCTAAAAGCCATATATGGTTATATAAAATCCATAGAAACGCTTTGTTTTCGAGCACCTTTCTCTCTCTCGCTGCAAGCAAGTGAGAGGGACACCACTATACATTGTGCTCGCGCTATACGTAACACAACCTTGGAACTGATAACGCATATTGGAACACGAACTATGGCTAAACCTATTGTGATTTAAAACTAGAATTTACCGAAGTTATTACTACTATAGAGTATAGAGTCTTATTAGGGAGGCAGGGACACTATGCCACGATCCTGACACACCACTGTATGCACAACACACATACACACGCTCACGCCTGTACCCCATGGGAGGAGGCAGAGGCCACAGTTTGCCACATGCTACGATCCTGACACACCACTGTATGTACAACACACATACACACGCTCACGCCTGTACCTACCCCATGGGAGGAGGCAAAGACCACAGTTGGCCACATGCTACGATCCTTACACACCACTGTATGTACAACACACATACACACGCTCACGCCTGTACCCCATGGGGGGAGGCAGAGACCACAGTTTGCCACATGCTACGATCCTGACACACCACTGTATGCACAACACACGTACACACGCTCACGCCTGTACCCCATGGGAGGAGGCAGAGACCACAGTTGGCCACATGCTACGATCCTGACACACCACTGTATGCACAACACACGTACACACGCTCACGCCTGTACCCCATGGGGGGAGGCAGAGACCACAGTTCGCCTAAACCTCCAAATTGCATAGATATAAGGCGATACGAGATACCTCGGTTGTGACATCTCAAGACAGAATTTAGGATCTCGTCAACAGAGAAATGATAACAATGTTTACATGGCCTGTTGGTACAGATGTCTTGATAGCCTATATGCGGTAATAACACGAAAAATAAATTGCTTATTCCATATACAATGTATACTTACTCAGAGTGTCTCAGTAAATACCTTATAGAAGTCCGTAGCCAAATAACACAATTTATTGTGTTGTGTTCCTACGCGGTGAATAAGGTTTCCAGTAATGAGCTCCTTGGGGAGGGGGGAGGATTGTTACATTGTGTTGGAAGCAGAGGGATTAAACCTTATGCTGCTAACACACTATAACTCTCCGAACACAGAGTGGCAACGCGCAAGTGATACTTTGGTATCGTGAGCGTAAATAGGCTACGGTAACCGTTTCCCATCAGGTGGGCCGTATGCTTGTTTGCCACTCTTGTTGTATAAAAAAAAAAATACAAAAGTTGTCTCCTACAAGTTATAGTGTGTTGTGAATATATCCTAGTGACGATGCAATACAACATATAGCTCCAATTTTTTTTTAAATACGCCCTATTCTTAGTAAAGCTTGTGTTATGGTAACTAGACAACGATATATTAACTTATATAGATAGATATATACATAAATACATAGGACATCCAAGACTAAGGTACAAATACTCGCGTCTTCCCACAAGGGTCCTCAAAGGGGTAGGCAGAGGTGTAAAGGTAGTGCCCACACACCCATTTTCCGCCAGTGATATGACATATTTTAGGTGCCAACGTGACAGATGGCGAGTCCATCGCCGTTACTCAAGCAGGACTATACATACGCCTTTGAATGTCTTCTCAGACGTATGCAGGTTTCCTCTCGATGTTTTCATTCACCGTAAAGCTCGTGGTGTGACTAATCACTGTACTTAAGTTCAGAAAAACTCATTGGTACAATCGGGATTCGATCTTGCGATCTTTGTATATCAGCCTTTATAATATAGATTATATATGTGACTAAAGGACTAGGATCCATGTCAATTAATAATGTACTTAACAAAATGGCGGGGGTCATGGCGAGCGTAATTCTGTTTCACACCTGTTTTGGACAAATAGTTTGGCAAACAAGTATGTGGTTGCACTATTTACCAACATTGTATCAAACATTTGTACTCAATTCAGATAATTATAGATAATTAAATCACTATCGGAGCTGTGCCGATTTGGTTTCCGGTCCATGCGTCACAATACAATTCCTCTCTTACATACCTCTTTCGCTTCGTCCACATTCATCAGTCCCATCATACATGCTCGTCGGTTTCGAGTACTCTTAACGTTCCCGTCCTTGAGCGTCCGTTCGATTTGATCCAGATAGTTGGAACGTGTTCCTCTGCCTCTTGCACACACTTTTGCTTTGTATATCTGTTTCGTCAATCTTTCTTCACTCATCCTTTCTATGTGTCCAAACCAACGTAACATGCCTTTCTACATCTTTACAATCACACTCTCGTTCACGCCAGTTGACTTGCGAATCTCTTCATTGCGGACTCGATCTAATCTTTAATAGTTACAGTTAGTAAAATATCTGACCACGTTAATAAATATATACTAAAAAGCCATGTTGGCCGAGTGGTTCGAGTAAGTGCCTGCGACGTAAAGGTTGCAAGATCAAACCACAGTACCAATGAGATTTACTGAATTTAATTACAGTGAGTCACACCACGAGCTTAACTGTGTAGGAAAACATGGAGAGGAAACCTGTGTTGCGCCTGCACTGTGATACCATACCACTTATACGTCAGGACAAGAGGAGGCGGCGTGGCCGAGAGGTCACAGCACCCGCCTGCCACGCAAACGGCGCGAGTTCCAATCCCGACTGGATTGAGGAGTTTTTCTACATTTAATTACAGTGAGGCACACCACGAGCTTTACGGTGAAGGGAAACATCGAGAGGAAACCTGCATACGTCTGAGAAGACATTCAAAGGCTTATGTATAGTCGTGCTTGAGTTACGGCGATGGACTCGAACCCCGGCCTCTCTCAACCACCACTATTTAGCTATTTAGTATCATATTATATAGTGATTAATCACTACTATTCGTAGGTAACGTCCTATGCAAAACCGCGTGTGACAACTAGTTTCATATTCAAAGCGTGAGCCCCAGAAGCGGGGTCGTTGTAACCTATTAGCAAACAAGTTGCTTATCGCGGCTTCGGCCGATAACGTTGCAAATTTGTGTGTTATGTAGTTGCGGGCACGCCGCACGACCATAATGGCGGAGTGACAGACGAAAACATATGTCATGGTGATATATGTCACCCGTGAAGTCTACGTCAAAATGATATTTTACCGGCGCCTGGCGTGAGGGACTCGGCGTGATGATATGTATGTAGGTCTGTAAGTCTAGAGAGGACTGGCGCTCTACTCTCTCTGCCTAGCGTGAGGGGCTCGGCGTGATGATATGTATGTAGGTCTGTAAGTCTAGAGAGGACTGGCGCTCTACTCTCTCTGCCTAGCGTGAGGGACTCGGCGTGATGATATGTATGTAGGTCTGTAAGTCTAGAGAGGACTGGCGCTCTACTCTCTCTGCCTAGCGTGAGGGACTCGGCGTGATGATATGTATGTAGGTCTGTAAGTCTAGAGAGGACTGGCGCTCTACTCTCTCTGCCTAGCGTGAGGGACTCGGCGTGATGATATGTATGTAGGTCTGTAAGTCTAGAGAGGACTGGCGCTCTACTCTCTCTGCCTAGCGTGAGGGACTCGGCGTGATGATATGTATGTAGGTCTGTAAGTCTAGAGAGGACTGGCGCTCTACTCTCTCTGCCCTTCGTGAGGGGCTCGGCGTGATGATATGTAATGTAGGTCTGTAAGTCTACAGAGGACTGGCGCTCTACTCTCTCTGCCTAGCGTGAGGGACTCGGCGTGATGATATGTATGTAGGTCTGTAAGTCTAGAGAGGACTGGCGCTCTACTCTCTCTGCCTAGCGTGAGGGGCTCGGCGTGATGATATGTATGTAGGTCTGCAAGTCTAGAGAGGACTGGCGCTCTACTCTCTCTGCCTAGCGTGAGGGACTCGGCGAGATGATATGTATGTAGGTCTGTAAGTCTAGAGAGAACTGGCGCTCTACTCTCTCTGCCTAGCGTGAGGGACTCGGCGTGATGATATGTATGTAGGTCTGTAAGTCTAGAGAGGACTGGCGCTCTACTCTCTCTGCCTAGCGTGAGGGACTCGGCGTGATGATATGTATGTAGGTCTGTAAGTCTAGAGAGGACTGGCGCTCTACTCTCTCTGCCTAGCGTGAGGGACTCGGCGAGATGATATGTATGTAGGTCTGTAAGTCTAGAGAGAACTGGCGCTCTACTCTCTCTGCCTAGCGTGAGGGACTCGGCGTGATGATATGTATGTAGGTCTGTAAGTCTAGAGAGGACTGGCGCTCTACTCTCTCTGCCTAGCGTGAGGGACTCGGCGTGATGATATGTATGTAGGTCTGTAAGTCTAGAGAGGACTGGCGCTCTACTCTCTCTGCCTAGTGTGAGGGGCTCGGCGTGATGATATGTATGTAGGTCTGTAAGTCTAGAGAGGACTGGCGCTCTACTCTCTCTGCCTAGTGTGAGGGGCTTGGCGTGATGATATGTATGTATATTTTCCCTTCAATAACACTACTGATAATATATAAACCTTTTATTGTTGTCATAAATCCATATTCACCGGCTTATCTTATCACACCAATCGTTCACGCTATCAGTAAAATCTTTATTTGATATCTTTGACAGGTGTCTGCGTAACCCCAATCTCGCGTGAGATGATAGCAACTTCACGCCTTCCCACAAAGGTTCCCAGAAGGGGTAGCAGGTAGTAGAAGGGTGCCTCTCTAACTAGTGAAGGTTGGCTATCATCTCGTGAAATTTGTTATCCTGCGAAAGGCGGATTAGGGTCCAAATATCCAGAGAAATTAAGGCTAATCTTTTAAAATATCCCGGAACGTATGCAGGTTTCCTCTCGATGTTTTCCTTCACCGTAAAGCTCGTGGTGTGACTAATCACTGTAGTTAAGTTCAGAAAAACTCATTTGTACAGTCGGGATTAACTTGCGATCTTTGTGTCGCTGGCAACTGCTCGAACCCCTCGGCCACCACGGCCTTATAAGCATTTGTATTAAGCGGTTTGACCAGCGTAGATTGATTACATTTGTAGATTTTCTGGAATAAAACGTATCATTTGTGTTTTTCCAAATAATGATTTATCTCTATGCCAAATGTCATTCAATTCCGTACAGTTTTGTTTGCATGATAGTTGAACAAACTACACACAATCTTTCGCATTTATAATATTAGTAGAAATTAATTTTATTCTCGTCGAGTGTTCAGGCCATATGTAACGCCAAATATATATTTAAAAAACCGAACTTAAAAATAGAAAATAAATTTCGATAATATCTTAAAAAGCGTGGGGTGCATGGTGTCAATAGTTATAAATATTTTATTGACAGGTATTAGTAGAGTGATTATCATTTCGGTAATATCTTAAAAAGCACCCCACGCTTTTTAAGATATTATCGAAATTTATTTTCTATTTTTTAGTTCGGTTTTCTATAAAAAGCGTGTTTTTTAGTTTTTTTTAACTATTATTTATTTTCTACTTTTTAGTTATTAGTGTATTGTCATCGGTCCCCGATAAGTCTACAAAGTTTGAACGAAATCTGGCCGTTTAAAGTGGGTCAAAATCGAGCTCAAAGAAGTCGGTTACATACATACATACATACATACATACAGGTGAAGCTAATATAAAAAGTGTAAAAAGATAGCGGCGTCGGTCACGTGATTGACCTTACATACCACCTTTCTTCGAAGCCGGTCGAAACTTAATTTTGACGTAATTTCGCATCTGACATATGTCAACATGACATAAGCTCTGTAGTCTGTCACTCCGCCATTATCGTAGTGCGGTGTGCGCATTACACTGTGGAAAAAGTGCGCTTGTCTATGCGACCTGCGACTGCACTATGTCTAGGCTGCGAGGTCAGAGATCTATTTCTGTATCAACTAACCCAATTTAACTAAAGCCTACTTCAGAAGCCTTTCTCGTTTTCATAACGTCAAGAATTATTTGTGAAACGTGTTGAAAATACCTTCATACATATCATCACGCCGAGTCCCTCACGCTAGGCAGAGAGAGTAGAGCGCCAGTCCTCTCTAGACTTACAGACCTACATACATATCATCACGCCGAGCCCCTCACGCTAGGCAGAGAGAGTAGAGCGCCAGTCCTCTCTAGACTTACAGACCTACATACATATCATCACGCCGAGCCCCTCACGCTAGGCAGAGAGAGTAGAGCGCCAGTCCTCTCTAGACTTACAGACCTACATACATATCATCACGCCGAGCCCCTCACGCTAGGCAGAGAGTAGAGCGCCAGTCCTCTCTAGACTTACAGACCTCCATCAGTCTCTTCATACATGCTCGTCGGTTGTGAGTTCTCTTGGCGTTAAGAACGTCCGTTAATTGGTCCTTGAGTGTCCGATCGATTTCATTAATGCACATTTTAGTTCACCCGTTTGCGGATAGATGGCGCTGACTACTTCTTACTACGCTTTATTTGCACGCCCAATGTAATTATATATATATATATATATAAATATATACTAGTGACCCCGCCCCGGCTTCGCCCGGGTGCAATGTAGATATTAATAATATGTAAAAGATAAAAATAGTTACTGTGGGTTATCCTTTACAGATAAATATATACCATCGCGGACTTTTTTATCGATCTTCTTAAGATATACAATTCCGTAGTGCATTAATTCGATCTATCTCGTAAGGTTTAGCCAGCGTTTGCGGTTTAAGCGCACACAAATATGTTTGTTACGACATCACATTACAAATCTTTGTCTTTTCTGATATGTATGTATTATAGAAACATATAAATTGCCGAAACCAAGCGATCAGATATCGCAAGCGACTTAATTTTATACTATGTAAAGGTATAGTTAAGCCATTGTAGCCGAGTAGTTCGAGAGGTAGCTTGCGACACAGAGATTGCAAGTTAAAATCCCGACTGAATGAGTTTTTCTGAACTTTCATTAGTCCCAGCTAGCTTTACGGTGAAGGAAAACATCGAGAGGAAACCTGCATACGTCTGAGACATTCAAAGGCGTATGTATAGTCGTGGTTGAGTAACGGCGATGGACTCGCCATCTGTCACGTTTGCACCTAAAATATATCCCGGGCGGAAAGTAGGTGTGTTGGTACTACCTATACACTTCTGCCTACCCCTTCAGGGACCCTTGTGGGACCCGTTTCCCATACCTCTAACAACGGGCAAGCTAAATTGTATATATATATATATATCCTCACGCCTTCCCACAAGGGTCCCCGAAGGGGTAGGCAGAGGTGTATAGGTAATACCCACAAACCCACTTTCCGCCAGAGGTATATTAGGTGCCAACGTGACAGATGGCGAGTCCATCGCCGTTACTCAAGCACGACTATACATACGACTTTGAATGTCTTCTGAGACGTATGCAGGTTTCCTCTCGATGTTTTCCTTCACCGTAAAGCTCGTGGTATGACTAATCACTGTACTTAAATTTAGAAAAACTCATTGGTACAGTCGGGATTCGAACTTGCGACCTTTGCGTCGCAGGCAACTGCTCGAACCACTCGGCCACCACGGCTACTTTGTAAATTTGTCTAAATAAGTTTTCACATCAAAATTGTGCGTAAATTTCGTAAAGATGAGATCAATTGATAAGGAGTGACAGATCGTCTGCTCAAGTGATAAGATAGTGTGATAACAGTTTTCTCCATGTATGTGTTTTGCCTACAATGCGTTGACGACGAGAAATAAAAAAACGGCTTGGAATCACTAAGTCTGAGGAGGGACTTTGCCTCCCTGTGTGTGTTCTACCGCTTGTATAACGGGGAGTGTTCTGCAGAATTGTTCGACATGATGCCCACTTCCACCTTCTACCACCGCACCTCTCGCCATCGACGGGGAATTCATCCCCATACCTTGGAACCACAAAGGTCTCGCACTGTGCGCTTCCAAAGGAGTTTTCTTCCGCGAACGCTCAGGCTGTGGAATGAGCTCCCCGTTGAGGTTCCCTGGAGAGTACAGCATGGAGTTCTTCAAGAAGGGTGTGAAAAAAATCCTGCAGGGTCGGCAACGCGCGAGTGATACCCCTGGTGTTGCAAGCGGACCGCATGCTTGTTTGCCACCCATGTGGTATAAAAAAAAAACGCAGGTTTCCTCTCCATGTTTTCCTTCACCGTAAAGCTCGTGGTGTGCCTCACTGTAATTAAATGTAGAAAAACTCATTGGTACACTCTGAATTCTTGCGATCTTTCTTTTCTACATTCTTTTTTACATCAATGGCTCTTTGGATCTTTGGATTTACATCAATGGATCTTTTATCTAACAAAAAGTTCCATCCAGAAAGATAAGAAGTCGGTAGTCCGGCATAACAGCTCGAATACTGACATGAATAAATTGCAACATGATTGAGGCCTGTAGTACAGAAACTGTAATAAGAACTTTTAGTCTCCCGGAAGGAAGTATACCCAATCAAAATCAAAATATTTTATTTCACATAGGCCTAGATGGGCACTTATAAAACGTCTTAAAAGGTGCACGGTTCGGGTTGGTCGTTTCCATGGAGAAGAACCGCCAAGAAAGTCCATGTTACTCTTTTCAAAGCATTAGGTATACAATAACAATATTATTATGTTACAGCATTAGTACCCAAGTATGGGGGAACAGCGTAGCTCCGACTATAAGTCGTTGCTTACTATACAAAACGTACATAATATCAAGTAAATCATCTTTTTAATAAACTACAAGCAATATAAACTTATTACCAAAACATTTCAAGTTAAAATAAAAAAAAATTGAAAAATCGTAACATCGACCTACAGGCCACTGCGGCAACCATACGGCATCGTGATTGGTCCAATTTTGGAAAGCACCAATAGATGAATAGGGCATAGTAACGCACTGTTCTGATTGGCTAATTGATCCAAACATTACTGCGTTAACGCGCCATTTCCTCAGGAGATTCTATGACCCACAAAATTTGAATTTGGAATTATCGCATTGCGGTTCGCATAATCTTACGTGCTTTAAATACTAACACCCTATTCTTTAAGCACTAAGGTCGAATTCCCAATGCATATTTTCTCACGTGCATTTCTTATTGGAATTTAAAACTTTGTCTCGTTAACTTTCCTTGCAAGTAATTTTCAACTTAACAATATGGGTGGTAAGTATCAATTTTGCTTGGAGGTGGGTAGGATATAGCGCAATGCCGTAGTGACGTCACACTGCGTAAGGCGGCAAAATGGGTCAGTAGGTTTACATTATGGGTATTACTCGACCAGTTTAAGTTGAGCTGCAGAGTTACGGAAAATTGTACCGCAGTCTAAAGGGAGTGGGGTCATCTTAAGTTGGTCACTGTAGGTTTTCGTTATATTGTCAATTTATTTGATTGATATAATGTAGGGTACTAGTTCATCCCCCGACTTCACCCGTGTAAAATACTTAATTATACCTTAGATGCTCAGTCTATGGAATGAACTCCCCGTTGAGATTTTCCCTGGAGAGTACAGAGTCAGGACAAGAGGAGGCGGCGTGGCCGAGAGGTCACAGCACCCGCCTGCCACGCAAACGGCGCGAGTTCCAATCCCGACTGGATTGAGGAGTTTTTCTACATTTAATTACAGTGAGGCACACCACGAGCTTTACGGTGAATGGACACATCGAGAGGAAACCTGCATACGTCTGAGAAGACATTCAAAGGCGTATGTATAGTCGTGCTTGAGTAACGGCGATGGACTCGCCATCTGCCACGTTGACACTTAAATATATCTCTGGCGGAATGTTGGTGTGTGGGTACTACGTATACACCTCTGCCTACCCCTTCGGGGACCCATGTGGGAAGGCGTGAATATATATCATACTAGCTTATGCCCGCGGCTTCGCCCGCGTGGAGTTGGAAAAAGTATCTTTGGAAATTTTCCTCCCAGAA
Source organism: Drepana falcataria (assembly GCA_945859725.1). Lineage (NCBI taxonomy): Eukaryota > Metazoa > Arthropoda > Insecta > Lepidoptera > Drepanidae > Drepana > Drepana falcataria. The sequence goes on along the minus strand of OX243951.1, from coordinate 4,213,990 downwards.
TCGGTTCAGCCGCTATGCCGTGAAAGAGCATCTTACATTATAATATAAGAACTTTGAACTTTTCAGGATAAAAAAAGTAGTCTATGTCCTATTCCTAGGTATAAGCCATCATGACTTCAACTTTCAGCCAAATCGGTTCAGCCGTTTGACCGTGAAAGCACCGCAAACATCCAAACATACAAACTTGCACATTTATTATCAGTAAGATAAGATATCCAATGTAATTTTGAGCGGGCTCCAAAATGTAACTTTTATGTAGTACCGTGATGCCATTTACATACATACATATCATCACGCCAAGTCCCTAACGGGGTAGGCAGAGAGTATAGAGCGCCAGTTCTCTCTAGACTACATACTTCTTTCGCTTCGTCCACATTCATCAGTCTCTTCATACATGCTCGTCGGTTTCGAGCAGGGATGTTGCGGATGCCGAATTTTTCACATCCGCGGATGCGGATGCGGATGCGAATATATGAAGGCTCACATCCGCGGATGCGGATGCGGATGCGGATGTTTAAGATCTGATATAAATCTATACAAATAAATACAATTTACTTAATACATATGGATGTAACACGGTACCAATACAAACATTTTTTTTTACTTATAGTCTGTTTGTCGGTCTGTCTGTTTTTCCGGCTAATCTCTGAATCGGCTGGACCGATTTTCATGGGACTTTCACTGGTAGCTGATGTAAAAAGGAGTAAACTTAGCCTAATTTTATTTCAGAAATCAAACAAAAAAAATTCTGTTAAATTCCACGCAGTCGAAGTAGCGGGCACATATAGTATTACATATGAATGAAGAATTAAAACAATGATAATTAAAATTGTAATTAAACAAAATAGTAATGTAAAGTGCTCCTATTTTTTTAACTTCACTTACTAAGTTTCATATTAGTAAGTGAAGTAAAAAATAGGCGCATTATACTAAATAAACTAAAAACTATAAAACAGGGTCCACTGTATACCCTGATATTATCGTGATATTATTGTAAGTGGAAAAGCAATAAATAATTATGATTATGATTATGATAATTAAACAGTAATATTGCCGCCTTTTTTATTCAAGGCGGTTACATTACAATGGACGTGACAAAACGTAAAATTTTTAAGCGAAAAACGCGTTTTAAATTGAATTTAAAAAATGATTTCTTTTTAACTTTAATGTTGATATTAATTAGCTCTTCAATAATAAAAAAAATATGTATAATCAGCCTTTTTGACTAAAACACCAATCACAGCACATGGCGTCATACCTACGAGCTGCTTTCGTGCACTATTGAAAAAGTAATTAAAAAACGGCTTTAAAGTACGCTAAATCTTAATTTGTTACGGAAAATAGACTTTTTTTCGTAAATAGTAATGTGTATTATTACTTCATTATAGGTTCAAAATCTTTCGTCATGCCTATTCAATATATTACTTTGTGTCGGTGGTGACATTGTTAATAAACCTGTTAGATAACCAATAACGGGAAAGTCGCTGAAAAAATAAAGGATATTGTTATAAAACAATAAAGTTTACCTACAATATAACGTATTACCGGTGTAACATAATGGCATTTCCCTGGCGATTTTAAAGTAATAAGCTGAGCTAATGCTAATATAAAGATTTCCCAATAAACAATTATTTACACTCAATGATCACTGTATCACAATAACACTCAAAATATATGTCTATACGATAATTAATCAGCGTAAACAAACACGTAATGATTTACTAGAAAAACGCGTTGGATCTCGTCAACCATTTTTAACGCTCCTATTGGTCATTTTCACATGCGAACGGCACGCGCCATTCCCGGCCCCGCCCAATTTCTTTATTGTCGCAACTTGTATAACATCTGCATCCGCATGAAAATCCGCATTGATTATTGCGGATGCGGATGCGGATGCGGATGTCAAAATTGATGCGGAAGCTCCGCATTTGCGGATGCGGATGCGAATATTCGCAACATCCCTAGTTTCGAGTACTCTTAACGTTCCCGTCCTTGAGAGTCCGATCTATTTGATCCAGGTAGTTGGAACGTGGCCTTCCTCTGCCTCTTCTTGCACACACTTTTGCTTTGTATATCTGTTTCGTCAATCTTTCTTCACTCATCCTTTCTATGTGTCCAAACCAACGTAACATGCCTTTCTTCATCTTTACAATCACACCCTCATTCACGCCAGTTGATTTGCGAATCTCTTCATTGCGGATTCGATCTAAAATCGTTACTCCGCACATTTTTCAAAGAGATCGCATCTCAACTGCATTCAAGCCATTTTCATACTTCCTCTGACATACCCAGGATTCGCTGCCATACAATAAGGTAGGTACCAATATCGCGTTGCGGACAGCAACTCGAGCATTCTTGCTCAGACTTTCACTGCCCATCAACGCCGACATGGCTCCATTCACCTTATTTCCGGCAGTTATCCTTCTTTCAATATCTTTTTCCTTCCTTCCTTTTACTTTCCATCTCGTGTGAACATGCTTTCTAGATATACAAATTCATTCACTTGCTCTAGAATTTGCCCATTTACCGATATAGCACACTCGGTCACTTGTTCATCTCTTTCGAATACCAGAACCTTAGTCTTGCCAGCGTTTAGGCGCAGCCCCTTCTTCTAGCCATTTAAATAAACTTATTATTGCTTATACTTAAGAACTTTAATAATAATAATAATAATGTTTATTACTCACAAAGCATTTCTTATACTTAATCTAGTGAACTTTAAAGTTAGTGATACTAAAGAATGCTCTCCTATTTCCAGGATCGGAGTGGACTGGAGAACATGCGCTCACTGGAGCACTACCTCACAGACATCATGAGGGCCGATACTTCAGAACACATGAAGGGTAAGTCTTTGGCCAAGGCCTCCAGCCAGGTACTTAAGAGAGGGCATAACGGGTTGCCTTGAATTTGTATCAGCCCGCCTGGGACAGGACCTCCACCTTATAGAAGGCCGTAGCCAAATAACACTATTGTTTGTGTTGTGTTCCTACGCGGTGAATAAGGTTACCACTAATGAGCTCCTTGGGGAGGGGGAGGATTGTTATATTGTGTTGGCAGCAGAGGGATTAGTTCCATTATGTTGGCAACACAGTATAACTCTCCGAACACAGAGTGGCAACGCGCAAGTGATACTTCGGTATTGTAAGCGTAAATAGGCTGCGGTAACCGTTTTCCATCGGGTGGGCCGTATACTTGTTGGCCAGTCTTTTTGTATAAAAAAAAATTACGGGTTGCTCTCCGGGAGTGCCGGCAGAAGTGGAAACTTAAACATCAACTTTGGGAATTTTTTAATATATTATACACACACACACACACACACACATACATTTTCGCCGTACGGTAGGAAGAGAGGTCCATATTACCCCCTCACCAAAAATACATACATACATACATACATATCATCACGCCAAGTCCCTAACGGGGTAGGCAGAGAGTATAGAGCGCCAGTTCTCTCTAGACTTACATACCTCTTTCGCTTCGTCCACTTTCATCAGTCTCTTCATACATGCTCGTCGGTTTCGAGTACTCTTAACGTTCCCGTCCTTGAGAGTCCGATCTATTTGATCCAGGTAGTTGGAACGTGGCCTTCCTCTGCCTCTTCTTGCACACACTTTTGCTTTGTATATCTGTCTCGTCAATCTTTCTTCACTTATCCTTTCTATGTGTCCAAACCAACGTAACATGCCTTTCTTCATCTTTACAATCACGCCCTCATTCACGCCAGTTGATTTGCGAATCTCTTCATTGCGGATTCGATCTAATATCGTTACGCCGCACATTTTTCGAAGAGATCGCATCTCGACTGCATTCAAGCTATTTTCATACTTCCTCTGACATACCCAGGATTCGCTGCCATACAATAAGGTAGGTACCAATATCGCGTTGTGGACAGCAACTCGAGCATTCTTGCTCAGACTTTTACTGCCCATCAACGCCGACATGGCTCCATTCACCTTATTTCCGGCAGTTATCCTTCTTTCAATATCTTTTTCATACTTTCCATCTCGTGTGAACATGCTTCCAAGATATACAAATTCATTCACTTGCTTTAGAATTTGCCCATTTACCGATATTGCACACTCGGTCACTTGTTCATCTCTTTCGAATACCAGAACCTTAGTCTTGCCAGCGTTTAGGCGCAGCCCCTTCTTTTCACATTCTTCTTTCATTATGGTAACTAGTGACTGCAGTTCGCCCTCTGATGACGCCAGTAAAACCGCGTCATCGGCGTATAGTAGGCAGTTGACCACTAAGTTTCCCATTTTCACTCCACATCCGTTCGTTCTTAGTGCTCTCAGACAGCTATCTACATATATAATGAACAGCCAGGCAGACATGATACACCCTTGTTTGACCCCCGACTTCACATCAAACCAGGGTGACATCTCACCGTTAACCCTAACGCACGCTTCGCTATCACTATAGAGTGATTTCACGGCATGCAGTAGGGAACTGCTCACTCCATATCCAGGCAACACGTCCCAGAGTTCCTTTCGTACGACTCTATCAAATGCCTTCTCTAAGTCGACGAAAGCGCAGAAAACCCTTTGGTTAATATCCAAAAACTTTTCCGCGATTCCCCGAAGCGAGAAGGTGGATCTTCCTGGTCTAAATCCACCTTGGGATTCCCAGAGAAACCTTTCGGATCGCTCTTGCATTCTTATCGTCAGGATCTTCGTGTACACTTTACTAGCTAAGCTGACCAAGCTGATGGCTCTGTAGTTGGAGCAGTCCAATCGTGATCCCTTTCCTTTATAGAAAGGCACGATGACTGCTCGCCTCCAGTCGTCCGGAACATCACCCCTTTCCCAGCAAAGATTGCATAGCAAATAGATGACGTCCCAGACCGCTGGTCCACCGTACTTGATCATCTCAGCCGTAATCCCATCTATTCCCGCAGCTTTTCCACATTTCAGACTTCTTATCGCACTTACAATCTCTCCCATACTTATTTTATCCGCTATAGGATCCTCGACAGATTCTGTTGGAGGCAGCTCTATGAGTAGATCAGCGGCATCATCATCATACATATCTTTGTAGAATTCACTCCATCGCCTGAGGACGTCAGTTTTGTCAGTTAGTATGTCATTATCCTTCGAAATAATCACATTCATCCTTACTAGCTGTAACACAATTTCTGGACTTCTTAACTTCCCTCCAAAAAAGTTTTGCATTGTCCTTGAAATTATGCGACAGTTTTTCGTCTACAGTCATTTGGAACCTCTCACGCTTCTGAGCTCTTATCTCTCTTATATATTATCTCTTTCGTACGATTTTCTTGCAGGCGATATTTTTCTTTCATCTTTTCTTTCATACTTTCACTTGAGCTGGACATAGCCAAAATGTCTTGCCTTGCATCCTTTTTCTTTTTAACTTCTTCTTTCACTTCATCATCCCACCAACCATCGCCATTTTTGGTTGTCCGCCCTTTCGAAATGCCACAAACCTCTTTCGCGGCGCATAAAATGCTGGACTTAAGGAACTGCCAACAAACATCGACACTCTCAAACACATCTTTCGGGGGACATGCTAGCTGTTCAGATACCCTTTCTTGATATCTGTCTCTAATAGCCGCATCTTGAAGCCTCCAGCTTTTGATGCGGTCTGCGACTGCAGAACAGGGACCCCCAGCACGGGATCGCCAGCCCGCGAACAGACCTCTTATTCTAGTTATAACTAGAAAGTGGTCCGTTCCCAGGTCGGCTCCCCTACACCCTAGTGTCCATCACCTGTCTTCTGAGTCGCTGATCTATTAGAAACAGATCTATCATGCTTCGCTCATTTTCCGAAAATCTTACGCTTTTTCGATCAGGGTACGGATCAGACGCGAGTTTAACAATTTTTACCCATCTAAATAAAGTGCCAATCGCCGCTAAAGAAGTTTTCATTTCAAAAAACTTGTTCCAGTGCCGTAGCTAGGCAAACAAAAGCCCTGGGGAAATAATTATACTAGGGCCCCAACTAAACTATTTAAAATCGTTTTTTCCGTATTCGATTTACTTTAGATTTGTCGTAATACAGACTGGTCGAAATATAGTCGACTCCAAAATAAAATTTAATACTAAATACACATTGTAACTAATTAATAAACAAATAAAAAAACACCACGAGCTTTACGGTGAAGGAAAACATCGAGAGGAAACCTGCATACGTCTGAGAAGACATTCAAAGGCGTATGTATAGTCACAAATCAACTGGCGTGAATGAGGGTGTGATTGTAAAGATGAAGAAAGGCATGTTACGTTGGTTTGGACACATAGAAAGGATGAGTGAAGAAAGATTGACGAAACATATATACAAAGCAAAAGTGTGTGCAAGAAGAGGCAGAGGAAGGCCACGTTCCAACTACCTGGATCAAATCGATCGGACTCTCAAGGACGGGAACGTTAAGAGTACTCGAAACCGACGAGCATGTATGAAGAGACTGATGAATGTGGACGAAGCGAAAGAGGTATGTAAGTCTAGAGAGAACTGGCGCTCTATACTCTCTGCCTACCCCGTTAGGGACTTTGCGTGATGATATGTATCTATGTATGACTCGCCATATGTCACGTTGGCACCTAATATACCTCTGGCGGAAAGTGAGTGTGTGGGTATTACCTATACACCTCTGCCTACCCCTTCGGGGACCCTTGTGGGAAGGCGTGAGGATATTATTATTATTATTATTATAATAAACAAATTGAAACCAAATTGCCATTATTTATGTAGATATCTATCTACATACATATCATAACGCCGAGTCCCTAACGGGGTAGGCAGAGAGTATAGAGCGCATTCTCTCTAGACTTACATACCTCTTTCGCTTCATCCACATTCATCAGTCTCTTCATACATGCTCGTCGGTTTCGAGTACTCGGCGATACATACTCCTAAATAAAGCAAACTAAAAACCCTAACTCTACTGCAAGCGTCTAGCCCTAGGTAACCTCAGTATAGCTAGTGCCATTCACGAAGCCGCGCCCCACTATTCTCCCCTATATTTTACAGTGTAAGTGTGTAAGGTTGTACACCTTCCACTAATGTGTGAGTATTGTCGGTACACACTGATTACCTATGAGTGCACACGCACACTACAATTAATACACTCGGGTCATACCGAGCCCGCATCCCGCGACCCCCTCGACTAGACATTGGTGGGGCGCGTCATCGTGGATGGCAGTATGTATAGCTTACTGCATGCTTTCGAACTCAGCGGTGACCGCTTAACCTGCCGCAAGAGTTCACCTGTTCCAAATACACTTGACATAGATACTGTACTGCAGTGCGACTGGTAGCTTACAATAGTACATTAGATGTAGAAATACTGAAAGTGGCAGATGTTTCTTTTTCGAAGCTGAGACAGAAATTTACAAGACCGACCCGACAAAGGTAAAATCTTAATCTTATATGTATATATAAATTACGTGTCACGTTGTTTGTCCGCGATGGACTCCTAAACTACTTAACCGATCTCAATCAATTATGCACACCGTGTGCAGTTTGATCCAACTTGAAAGATAGGATAGCTTACATCACAATTGGACCCGATAGGTGGTGCTGCGATCGTGTTTTGGGAAGTTAGCTTAAGAGAGGTAGGGCATAACGGGTTTCCCGTTCGAATTTGGAGCTGCCCGACTGGGGCAGGACCTCCACCTTATAGAAGTCCGTAGCCAAATAACACAATTTATTGTGTTGTGTTCCTACGTGGTGAATAAGGTTTCCAGTAATGAGCTCCTTGGGGAGGGGGGAGGATTGTTACATTGTGTTGGAAGCAGAGGGATTAAACCTTATGCTGCCAACACACTATAACTCTCCGAACACAGAGTGGCAACACGCAAGTGATACTTCGGTATCGTGAGCGTAAATAGGCTACGGTAACCGTTTCCCATCAGGTGGGCCGTATGCTTGTTTGCCACTCTTGTTGTATTAAAAAAAAAATAAAAAAAAGTTTAACTTTTTCTCCCGGGCGAAGCTGGTGACAGCTAGTGAATACTATATGACTGAAAAATGTAGGTTATAATGAAGGTTCGATTCCAACGAGGTTTTCCCAAGAGAGTACAGTATGGAGGCCTTTAATAAAAGGGTGTGAAAAGTCTGCAGGGTCGGCGACCATTTATATGTCCTTATCAACAGTATCATTGCAGCTATCAGTCGCATACTGAGTGATGGATGTAGAGTTGTAGACCTCCCGCAAAGACCGCCACAACGACCGATCACAAAGCTAACAAGCCCGAATTAAGTACAGTGATTAGTCACACCACGAGCTTTACGGTGAAGGGAAACATCGAGAGGAAACGAGGGTTGCGCCTGCACTGCGATACCATACCACTTATACGTCAGGACAAGAGGAGGCGGCGTGGCCGAGAGGTCACAGCACCCGCCTGCCACGCAAACGGCGCGAGTTCCAATCCCGACTGGATTGAGGAGTTTTTCTACATTTAATTACAGTGAGGCACACCACGAGCTTTACGGTGAAGGGAAACATCGAGAGGAAACCTGACAGGAGCAGAGTCCATCGTCGTTACTCAAGCACGACTATACATACGCCTTTGAATGTCTTCTCAGACGTATGCAGGTTTCCTCTCGATGTTTTCCTTCACCGTAAAGCTCGTGGTGTGACTAACCACTGTAGGTACTTAAGTTCAGAAAAACTCATTGGTACAGTCTGGATTCAAACTTGCAATCTTCGGTGCAAAGGCAACTACTCGGAACCACTCGGCCACCAAGGCTTTGTTTATTATATAATAAGTATATATGTTTACTTAGTATGCTCGCAAGCCATAATCGCTGCCCACGTGAACAAACCCAGCAGTTTACTTATTCATAAAGGCAGGGTTGAAACCTCCGCCCGGGTGCGCGTTAAACATGCATTTTGAAAAATAACAACCCTCTTGTTAGCACGGGATTTAATACTTAATAAAACACACCACGTTCCAACTACCTAGATCAGACACTAAGGGATGGGCGAGCATGTATGAAGAGACTAATGAATACGGACGCACGCCTTAATCTATAGACCTACATAAATATCATCACGCCGAGCCCCTCACGCTAAGCAGAGAGAGTAGAGCGCCAGTCCTCTCTAGACTTACAGACCTACATACATATCATCACGCCGAGCCCGTCACGCTAAGCAGAGAGAGTAGAGCGCCAGTCCTCTCTAGACTTACAGACCTACATACATATCATCACGCCGAGTCCCTCACGCTAGGCAGAGAGAGTAGAGCGCCAGTCCTCTCTAGACTTACAGACCTACATAAATATCATCACGCTGAGCCCCCCACGCTAAGCAGAGAGAGTAGAGCGCCAGTCCTCTCTAGACTTACAGACCTACATACATATCATCACGCCGAGTCCCTCACGCTAGGCAGAGAGAGTAGAGCGCCAGTCCTCTCTAGACTCACAGACCTACATACATATCATCACCCCGAGTCCCTCACGCTAGGCAGAGAGAGTAGAGCGCCAGTCCTCTCTAGACTTACAGACCTACATACATATCATCACGCCGAGTCCCTCACGCTAGGCAGAGAGAGTAGAGCGCCAGTCCTCTCTAGACTTACAGACCTACATACATATCATCACGCCGAGTCCCTCACGCTAGGCAGAGAGAGTAGAGCGCCAGTCCTCTCTAGACTCACAGACCTACATACATATCATCACCCCGAGTCCCTCACGCTAGGCAGAGAGAGTAGAGCGCCAGTCCTCTCTAGACTTACAGACCTACATACATATCATCACGCCGAGTCCCTCACGCTAGGCAGAGAGAGTAGAGCGCCAGTCCTCTCTAGACTTACAGACCTACATACATATCATCACGCCGAGTCCCTCACGCTAGGCAGAGAGAGTAGAGCGCCAGTCCTCACTAGACTTACAGACCTACATACATATCATCACGCCGAGTCCCTCACGCTAGGCAGAGAGAGTAGAGCGCCAGTCCTCTCTAGACTTACAGACCTACATACATATCATCACACAATGCGCTCGCAGATGGTTTCCAACTCCGCTCGGTGACATCTATTCGCTCTACATCTGTGTATTTTACACAGCAGCTCTTACGCAATGCTTTTGTCAAGCAACCTTGAATACTCTGTCAAATAATTGTAACAACAAGAAATAACCTCTACAACGTACCGATAGACACAACTCTACACATTTATATAGAGATGTTAATATACAATTATATTGTGGACATTATTATTACCAAAAGTTACCTGGGTCACAATGATCGCAAGTTCGAATCCCGACTGTACCTATAACTTTTTCTGAGTTTAAATACAGTAATTAGTCACACCACAAGCTTTACGGTGAAGGAAAACATCGAGAGGAAACCTGCATACGTCTGAGAAGACATTCAAAGGCGTATGTATAGTCGTGCTTGAGTAACGGCGATGGACTCGCCATCTGTCACGTTGGCACCTAAAATATATCACTGGCGGAGAGTGAGTGTGTGGGCACTACCTATACACCTCTGCCTACCCCTTCCGGGACCCTTGTTGGTAGGCGTGAGGACTTTTATCAACGATACCTCTACAGAGAACTGGCGCTCTATTCTCTCTGCCTACCCCGCTAGGGGTATGTTGTTACAATTGTATCAGTTGATGATATGTATGTATTAACGATAGTCAGAGTAAATTTATATTAATGTGATTAGAATTAAGAAATTGTTCAACCAAATCTCATTGCAAGATAATTGATGTAAGTTTTATGAGAATATATTTTTTTTAGGTTTATAGATTAACCTCAAAATATTTGTTGTTATAAATCGGATTAATAGTTCTTAATATCTCGTATAATTATATAAATTACGTGTCACGTTGTTTGTCCGCGATGGACTCCTAAACTACTTAACCGATTTCAATCAAATTTGCACACCGTGTACAGTTTGATTCAACTTAAAAGATAGGATAGTTTACATCACAATTAGACCCGATAGGTGGCGCTGCGATCGTGTTTCAGGAAATTTTACTTTTTTACCCGGGCGAAGCTGGGCGGGACAGCTAGTTAAAAATACATTTTGCCTATGTTACTCTTCATAATCTATACTATCTAATCTACATACATACATATCATCACGCCAAGTCCCTAACGGGGTAGGCAGAGAGTATAGAGCGCCAGTTCTCTCTAGACTTACATACCTCTTTCGCTTCGTCCACATTCATCAGTCTTTTCATACATGCTCGTCGGTTTCGAGTAGGTACTCTTAACGTTCCCGTCCTTGAGCGTCCGATCTATTTGATCCAGGTAGTTGGAACGTGGCCTTCCTCTGCCTCTTCTTGCACACACTTTCGCTTTGTATATCTGTTTCGTCAATCTTTCTTCACTCATCCTTTCTATGTGTCCAAACCAACGTAACATGCCTTTCTTCATCCTTACAATCACGCCCTCATAAACGCCAGTTGATTTGCGAATCTCTTCATTGCGGATTCGATCTAATATCGTTACTCCGCACATTTTTCGAAGAGATCGCATCTCAACTGCATTCAAGGTATTTTCATATTTCCTCTGACATACCCAGGATCAGATTACTATCTGTTAGTTCGATGCCTGTCAAAGGTATTACTGTTCCGTAGATTAGTTGGTTCGAACAGACAGGCAGGCAGACAGTGAGATATGGTAAAAAATTTATAATGTGGATTTTTTGGATTTGAAAACTTTTTGGAGTTTACTCCTTAAAAATCGATTTTCATATATAAGGCGCCCGGTATGAGAAAAATTTGAGAGGTAAAATCTACTGATGAATGACAGCGTTACGTTTTTGGTGCTCTCGTACTCTCCATGGCAACGAGAATAACAGAATGGCGATGTAATTAATGTTAATATTTACTGTCAATTGCATATTGTATTAACCTGATATTAACCTACAACAACTGTCAACTTGCGGAGGTTTTATCGTAAATTTTATATTTTATTTATAATTGATATAAATTTATATCAATTGATATTTATTTCAAAATTGAGAAAATTACTCAATGAATAAAAATCAATCTATAGATGTGTCATGCATACTCTAAGTAATATAAGAAATACATTCATTTACCCTTATTAACTAATCTATTTATTTTATAATCGTTCGTAAGGAGTAAACTCCAGTCGTGCGTCGGAGCTGACACACACTTTTTGTTTTTTTTTAATTACCACCTATGCCCTTTGTTTCTCTTGCGTAAATATCGATTTAATTAGTATAATTTTACATATATACATATAATCACGCCTCTTTCCCGTAGGGGTAGGCAGAGACCACTTCCTTCCACTTGCTACGATCCTTACATACTTCTTTCGCTTCGTCCACTTTCATTATTCTCTTCATACGTGCTCTTCGGTTTAGGGTACTCTTGTCCTGGCCTTTTTTCACGACGTCCCTAATTAGGTCTAGAAACGTCCGCCTAGGTCTACCCCTTCCAACACTTTCATTCACACTCGCCTTATACACTTTCTTCGTCAATCGTTCTTCATTCATTCTGTCGACATGGCCAAACCATCTCAGCATACCTTTCTCAATTTTTGTCACTACATCTTCTTTCAGACCACAACGTTTCCTTATCTTACTATTTCTTATCCTGTCACTCAGTTTAACTACTATAATTTTACGGATTTAAGGATTAAAGATATTGTAATTGTCAATAATACTTGTCTCTACATTATTGTTATGTTACCAATCTATTTCCATAGTGTTAAATGCAAAAAGACTGAACCCATCATGACATTTTCCCACTTGGCTAGCTAGACGAAAACCTAGTTAAAAATAACTACATCTTTCCTCCTCGAAAATAACCTCGTGACTTACATTATAACCTAACCAGATTGAAACAAAGCTACAACTCTACTGAACTAACATCGGAACAACGTCTCCCTCACTCGACTGTATCATATCTAGCTTAACCCAGCTAAATCTAAAAGTATCCAAATAGGCATTACTGTAGGCTGTACACGTTCTATTTAAAATAGTCGCGTAATCGATAAGATGGCAGTCTCGCGCGCTTCGCATTGTCCTGTCAGTACAACAGCGCGTGTTGACGCATGCGCGCTACTTCTATTGTAAATCGTGATTATAAAAATCGTAAATTTAGACTCGTGGGCGTTAAAACTCGCGTTTTTGATATCTATTTTTATATTTGTGTAGTGTACAGTGCAGTGACCCGATACAAAATAGTGTAGTGATTTATCCATAGAGGATATTGGATAATTTGCGCTTTATAGGGCGCAGCGGTGTAACTAGGTATTTGAGCGACAAATTAGCGTTTACCTAGGTAGAAAATGATCGTTGCCCTCCCTTTTCTAGACCGATTTAGTACCGGTAGTAGTAGTAGTGACCGATTTAGTAGTAAATGCTAATTTTATCGTAAATTTTCGACCAGTATTGCTCAAAAACTACTTGATTTTTCTTTTTTAATAAAATTATACGGCACAAATTATACGAGATTTTTTTTAATATGCGGTTCCAATCCTAGTTTTTATTTGTGTTTTTGTCAAATTAGCTTTTGAGTGAGATAAAAAACATGCATTACATAATTTTCGTTAACCATTTTTTAAAATTACTTTTCAGTCGAGACCTCCTTATATGAATTAAAACGAAAGGTATAAACGTAAACCTCATTGCTTTTAATTACAATTTTTTATTTTTGTAATATCCGGACTTACTTGACCACAATCAGACCTTTGCAAGTGGAAAAAAAATATAGACAAATAATATTAGACAAAAAAAATTTTTGTACAATAACTAGCTCTACAATTTATATTATTTAACTAGCTCTATAATTTATAATAATATTTAAAAGAGATAAAAGATAGATGTATCTTCACGCCTACCCACAAGGCTCCCCGAAGGGGTAGGCAGAGGTGTATAGAGGTGGTACACACACACCCACTTTTTCACCTACGGACTCAAGCACGACTATACACATGTGTGGTACAGAAATAAGCTATGTTTTAGCTTATATAGTTATATATATCTTAATATATATATTTCTTGTGTGCGTGTGTATGTGACTGAACTCCTCCTAAACGACTGGACCGATTTTGGTGAAATTTTCTGTGTGTCTTCGGATGGATTTGAGAATGGTTTAGATTCACAATTGGACCCGATAGGTGGCGCTGTGATCGTGTTTTAGGGCATTTACTTTTTTCACCCAAGCGAAGCTGGGCGGGACCACTAGTATTAAGATATGTGTATATACATGTGTCTCAGTAAATAGACCAGTTGTCTTCTACAAGTAATAGCGTGTTGTCAATATATCCTCGTGACGATGCAATACAACAAATAACTCCAAATATGACACAATGACGACATTATTGAAGGGTGTAAATGGGGTTTTCAGGAACCATTAATGACATTAATAATATAAACGTAGAAAGATTTAAAAAAAAGATATACAAAGCGAAAGTGTGTGCAAGAAGAGGCAGAGGAAGACCACGTTCCAACTACCTGGATCAAATCGATCGGACTCTCAAGGGCGGGAACGTTAAGAGTACTCGAAACCGACGAGCATGTATGAAGAGACTGATGAATGTGGACGAAGCGAAAGAGGTAAGTCTAGAGAGAACTGGCGCTGTATACTCTCTGCCTACCCCGCTAGGGACTCGGCGTGATGACATTCATTAATGAATGTACTTAACCTTTACAGCAGATTTCTATACGAAAATAAGTGTATTTCTTTGATTATCCTCCTTACATATTTGACAAACTGTCATTATTCTGAGACACTCTTTATAAGCTTAAACATTATTAATACAACTGGGGTGGCAGACAAGCCGCCTGATGGTAAGCGGTCACCGCCTATGGACGTTTACAACACCAGGCGTATAAAGATCTATAAGTATGTAGTGTTCAGAAGCACTTTGCACGCTCCGAAGCATAGTATGTAGGTTAAGCGGTGATCAATGAACACTACAAAACACTGATTGTATACAATTGAAAGGTAAGCGAATTGGCTTACTTATTACGGGCAATTTCGTTTCTAGGGTTACCAACCCTTGTGGAAAAATACGTTTACAATTTGTTTGTACATACATACATACATATCATCACGCCGAGTCTAACAGGGTAGGCAGAGAGTATAGAGCGCCAGTTCTCTCTAGACTTACATACCTCTTTCGCTTCGTCCACATTCATCAGTCTCTTCATACATGCTCGTCGGTTTCGAGTACTCTTGACGTTCCCGTCCTTAAGAGTCCGATCGATCCCCGCGCGAATTTGTTTGTAGGAAAATTATTTTGCAATTGCGTACTTCTTCACGTCGTTAAAAGGTCTCCGAGGGGGTAGGCAGAGGTGTATAGGTACATACACCAACATTCCGCACGAGATATATTTTACTTGCCAACGTGTCATGGAGAGTCCATGTCTTCTGAATCAATGTCTTCTCAGACGTATGCAGGTTTCCTCTCGATGTTTTCCTTCACCTTGAAGCTCGTGGTGTGCCTCACTGTACTTAAGTTCAGAAAAATTAATTGGTACAGGCGGGATTCAAAGTTCTTGGTGTCGCAGGCAACTACTCGAACCACTCGGCCACCACGGCTCAAATAAAATAAAATATAGTTGAATTATTTGGTAAATATTTTTTTCTAGGATATAACGAATCCTATTAATTCTAGTCCGTTCAGCCTTTCTTGCGTGTTAATATAATAAATAATAAATCCTCCCAAGTTTTCGCATATGACCTTGAAAACTACTCAATATTCCCCAGTGATATTTGGCTGCAAAAATGTGTATAAGGCGAGTGTGGATGAAAGTGTTGAAAGGGGTAGACCTAGGCGGATGTTTCTAGACCAAATCAGAGACGTCTTGAAAAAAGGCCAGGTCAAGAGTACCGTAAACCGAAGAGCACGTATAAAGAGAATAATGAAAGTGGACGAAGCGAAACAAGTATGTAAGGATCGTAGCAAGTGGAAAGAAGTGGCCTCTGCCTACCCCTACGGGAAAGAGGCGTGATTATATGTATGTATTTGGCTGCGACCTTCTAAGGTTGAGGGACAGAACCGGCAACTGCTATTGTGGACGAGATCTGCACCTAAACCAAACTTCCATTCAACCTCGAACAATGAGCATCCCTGCTTCGGCTGTGACAGTAACAATTGAGTAATACCTACTTATTGAATGTTCGACCTTGACTCAATTGCTATGGTCGAAAAGCGACAAAAACTCTAGTTAAGGTTAAATATAAGCACGTTACTACACAAAAAGTTGAGACCTCTAAGTAGTGTACACTACACTGTGTGCCGGTGTGGAGGGCACTGTAGCTAGTCACATTACTGGCCATAAGGGACTGGGTACTAGGTGGTAGGCCTCTTATTGCAACAGTACGGCTAGGTGGGTACCACCGCAGTGTCAGATATCCTGCCGCCAAGCACTAGTGTACATACACTACACTGTGTGCCGGTGTGGAGGGCACTGTAGCTAGTCACATTACTGGCCATAAGGGACTGGGTACTAGGTGGTAGGCCTCTTATTGCAACAGTCCGGCTAGGTGGGTACCACCGCAGTGTCAGATATCCTGCCGCCAAGCACTAGTGTACGTACACTACACTGTGTGCCGGTGTGGAGGGCACTGTAGCTAGTCACATTACTGGCCATAAGGGACTGGGTACTAGGTGGTAGGCCTCTTATTGCAACAGTCCGGCTAGGTGGGTACCACCGCAGTGTCAGATATCCTGCCGCCAAGCACTAGTGTACGTACACTACACTGTGTGCCGGTGTGGAGGGCACTGTAGCTAGTCACATTACTGGCCATAAGGGACTGGGTACTAGGTGGTAGGCCTCTTATTGCAACAGTCCGGCTAGGTGGGTACCACCGCAGTGTCAGATATCCTGCCGCCAAGCACTAGTGTACGTACACTACACTGTGTGCCGGTGTGGAGGGCACTGTAGCTAGTCACATTACTGGCCATAAGGGACTGGGTACTAGGTGGTAGGCCTCTTATTGCAACAGTCCGGCTAGGTGGGTACCACCGCAGTGTCAGATATCCTGCCGCCAAGCACTAGTGTACGTACACTACACTGTGTGCCGGTGTGGAGGGCACTGTAGCTAGTCACATTACTGGCCATAAGGGACTGGGTACTAGGTGGTAGGCCTCTTATTGCAACAGTCCGGCTAGGTGGGTACCACCGCAGTGTCAGATATCCTGCCGCCAAGCACTAGTGTACGTACACTACACTGTGTGCCGGTGTGGAGGGCACTGTAGCTAGTCACATTACTGGCCATAAGGGACTGGGTACTAGGTGGTAGGCCTCTTATTGCAACAGTCCGGCTAGGTGGGTACCACCGCAGTGTCAGATATCCTGCCGCCAAGCACTAGTGTACGTACACTACACTGTGTGCCGGTGTGGAGGGCACTGTAGCTAGTCACATTACTGGCCATAAGGGACTGGGTACTAGGTGGTAGGCCTCTTATTGCAACAGTCCGGCTAGGTGGGTACCACCGCAGTGTCAGATATCCTGCCGCCAAGCACTAGTGTACGTACACTACACTGTGTGTTGAGGAGGGCATTGTATCTATAGTATTATCTATGATGAAGTTTAAAACCTCAGTCGCCGGTCTAAAGACCGATGCAAGTCTCGCCATGACCGATAAATTGTCGGTTCTATACCAATTGTAATCGTAAATACTGCCAGCCTTGGCTTGCGCCACGCTTACGCAACGCTAGTGATGCGCACACGATACGCCAAATCGTATATAAGGCCAAGGTAGTCGATCGATTTGGATTGGTTAAGGTTGTTGACAACAGTACATATTTTAAAGAAGAGATTGGTTAATGTAGATGAAGAGATAGAGGGAGAGAAGACTGACGATCGCAACTACTGAATAGAATTGTAAGCAACTTTTCACAGAGATAGGTAGAGAGAGGTGATAAGCTCGTATAACACATAAATGTTTAAATCCAGAAAAGGTGTTTAGGTACACATACTTTCCGCCAGAGATATATTTTAGGTGCAGTGACAGATGGCGAGTCCATCGCCGTCACTCAAGCACGACTATACATACGCCTTTGAATGTCTTCTCAGACGTATGCAGGTTTCCTCTCGATGTTTTCCTTCACCGTGGTGCTCGCGGTGTGCCTCACTGTACTTAAGTTACGAGAACAACCCTACGTCCTTCATACACTCACAGTATAGTAATTTTCACAAAATGGCGCATCTATATCGCAACACTTAGTTACACGCCTTATTTACATACTTTAACAATTATTTCCATATTATAATATATAAATATTCATAACAGCTGTTGCTTCAGCCTTTATCATTTAATTTCAATGTATCATCATAAATATCATGATATGACTGACGTTTAAGCGCTCTACTCTCTGTGCCTGTAGTACAGGCTCTGCCTAGTTTAGGGTCAGTTGGCTTTGTGTGAGATGTTCACAATAATATTGTATATTAACATCTATATTAGTGTGTATATCAGTCGCCGATGCCTATAGTACAGGCTCTGCCTAGTTTAGGGTCAGTTGGCTTTGTGTGAGATGTCCACAATATTATTGTATATTAACATCTATATAAGTGTGTATATCAGTCGCCGATGCCTATAGTACAGGCTCTGCCTAGTTTAGGGTCAGTTGGCTTTGTGTGAGATGTCCACAATATTATTGTATATTAACATCTATATAAGTGTGTATATCAGTCGCCGATGCCTATAGTACAGGCTCTGCCTAGTTTAGGGTCAGTTGGCTTTGTGTGAGATGTCCACAATATTATTGTATATTAACATCTATATAAGTGTGTATATCAGTCGCCGATGCCTATAGTACAGGCTCTGCCTAGTTTAGGGTCAGTTGGCTTTGTGTGAGATGTCCACAATAATATTGTATATTAACATCTATATAAGTGTGTATATCAGTCGCCGATGCCTATAGTACAGGCTCTGCCTAGTTTAGGGTCAGTTGGCTTTGTGTGAGATGTCCACAATATTATTGTATATTAACATCTATATAAGTGTGTATATCAGTCGCCGATGCCTATAGTACAGGCTCTGCCTAGTTTAGGGTCAGTTGGCTTTGTGTGAGATGTCCACAATAATATTGTATATTAACATCTATATAAGTGTGTATATCAGTCGCCGATGCCTATAGTACAGGCTTTGCCTAGCTTAGGGTCAGTTGGCTTTGTGTGAGATGTCCACAATAATATTGTATATTAACATCTATATAAGTGTGTATATCAGTCGCCGATGCCTATAGTACAGGCTCTGCCTAGTTTAGGGTCAGTTGGCTTTGTGTGAGATGTCCACAATAATATTGTATATTAACATCTATATAAGTGTGTATATCAGTCGCCGATGCCTATAGTACAGGCTTTGCCTAGCTTAGGGTCAGTTGGCTTTGTGTGAGATGTCCACAATAATATTGTATATTAACATCTATATAAGTGTGTATATCAGTCGCCGATGCCTATAGTACAGGCTCTGCCTAGTTTAGGGTCAGTTGGCTTTGTGTGAGATGTCCACAATATTATTGTATATTAACATCTATATAAGTGTGTATATCAGTCGCCGATGCCTATAGTACAGGCTCTGCCTAGTTTAGGGTCAGTTGGCTTTGTGTGAGATGTCCACAATATTATTGTATATTAACATCTATATAAGTGTGTATATCAGTCGCCGATGCCTATAGTACAGGCTCTGCCTAGTTTAGGGTCAGTTGGCTTTGTGTGAGATGTCCACAATATTATTGTATATTAACATCTATATAAGTGTGTATATCAGTCGCCGATGCCTATAGTACAGGCTCTGCCTAGTTTAGGGTCAGTTGGCTTTGTGTGAGATGTCCACAATATTATTGTATATTAACATCTATATAAGTGTGTATATCAGTCGCCGATGCCTATAGTACAGGCTCTGCCTAGTTTAGGGTCAGTTGGCTTTGTGTGAGATGTCCACAATATTATTGTATATTAACATCTATATAAGTGTGTATATCAGTCGCCGATGCCTATAGTACAGGCTCTGCCTAGTTTAGGGTCAGTTGGCTTTGTGTGAGATGTCCACAATATTATTGTATATTAACATCTATATAAGTGTGTATATCAGTCGCCGATGCCTATAGTACAGGCTCTGCCTAGTTTAGAGTCAGTTTCTACTATCAAGTACTACACGAAACGCAATGCTGCAGGTATAATCAATGCTTTAAAATGTATCTGACTATGATTATACTTTAGCTAGGGACCGCTTATCACGTAATAATACTATGGACGTGACTAATTACTTTTTAAAACACGTTTTACTAATTATCTACAAATGTACAATTAATCTATTTTAAATGCATATCATCACGCCGAATCTCTCACGCTAGGCAGAGAGAGTAGAGCGCCAGTCCTCTCTAGACTTACAGACCTACATACATATCATCACGCCGAGCCCCTCACGCTAGGCAGAGAGAGTAGAGCGCCAGTCCTCTCTAGACTTACAGACCTACATACATATCATCACGCCGAGTCCCTCACGCTAGGCAGAGAGAGTAGAGCGCCAGTCCTCTCTAGACTTACAGACCTACATACATATCATCACGCCGAGCCCCTCACGCTAGGCAGAGAGAGTAGAGCGCCAGTCCTTATAAATTTCATTTTTATATAAAAACATATTTAAAAATATAAAATATAGGGGCCCACCGGTATCGGGATCAGGGTCCAAGGTACCGGTGGTTAGGGTCCCAGAGAAAGAAATCTCCTCACAATACGTGCCGTTTCGAGCAGTACTGCTTTCTGCATCAGGCACTTGATCCAACTGTCTAACGAGAGCCTCTTGAGGTGTTGGTCGAGGCTCTTTGCCATTAGGCCATTGGCCGTTATTACTATCGGCACAATGATTGCAGAGTCCACATCCCACATGCTGACAATCTCGTGAGCCAAGTCCAAATATTTTATTTGTTTGCCTTTTTCCGCTTTAACGAGATATTTTTATTATTATTAAGGTTTATACAATGGATGCTATGGAGTGGTCCCGTCGTCATTTGCAACAAACATTTCCTATAATAGCCCATGTTACTCGGTAAAGATGTATCTTTCTAATGGTAAAACAATTTTAAGATTTTAAGAGAGGTAGGGCATAACGGGTTTCCCGTTCGAATTTGGAGCTGCCCGCCTGGGGCAGGACCTCCACTTTATAGAAGGCCGTAGCCAAAAACACAATTTATTGTGTTGTGTTCCTACGCGGTAAATAAGGTTTCCAGTAATGAGCTCCTTGGGGAGGGGGGAGGATTGTTACATTGTGTTGGAAGCAGAGGTATTAAACCCATTATGCTGCCAACGCACTATAACTCTCCGAGCACAGAGTGGCAAAGCGCAAGTGATACTTCGGTATCGTGAGCGTAAATAGGCTACGGTAACCGTTTCCCATCAGGTGGGCCGTATGCTTGTTTGCCACTCTTGTTGTATAAAAAAAAATCTAAATCGGTCTAGTAGTTTTTGAGTTACAATGTAACAAAGAAATAAAAAGACATTTCCCTTTATAATTTTAGTTTAGTTAATAAGCTGCCGTGGTGGCCGAGTGGTTCGAGCAGTTGCCTGCGACGCAAAAGTCGCAAGTTCGAATCCCGACTGTACCAATGAGTTTTTCTGAACTTAAGTACAGTGATCAGTCACACCACGAGCTTAACGGTGAAGGAAAACATCGAGAGGAAACCTGCATACGTCTGAGAAGAAATTCAAAAGGCGTATGTATAGTCGTGCTTGAGTAACGGCGATGGACTCGCCATCTGTCACGTTGGCACCTAATATACCTCTGGCGGAAAGTGGGTATGTGGGTATTACCTATACACCTCTGCCTACCCCTTCGGGGACCCTTGTGGGAAGGCGTGAGGATATATTATATATTATATTATATTAATAAGCTGCAGCGAGAAGTAGTTGTGTACACACCTCTGCCTTCCCTTGTGGAAGTCGTTTACGTAATAAATATAATGTGTTGTTATATTTTAGTGCAGTGTTGCCAACGAGTGAAAATCATGTTATAATTTTTTTTATTGTTAATATTTATGTGAAATTTTACAAAAATGATTAATGGACATTTGGCAAGCAACATGGCGTACTATGGTAAGTAATTATTATTATTATTTAATTTACTCGTGATGATGATATGACACCACGAGCTTTACGGTGAAGGAAAACATCGAGAGGAAACCTGCATACGTCTGAGAAGACATTCAAAGGCGTATGTATAGTCGTGCTTGAGTAACGGCGACGGACTCGCCATCTGTCACGTTGGCACTTAATATACCTCTGGCGGAAAGTGGGTGTGTGGGTATTACCTATACACCTCTGCCTACCCCTTCGGGGACCCTTGTGGGAAGGCGTGAGGATGGTATGACGATGTCTATCCATACATTCCCGCGCTCCCTCTCTGCGCTCAACGCTTTCCTCAGCGCCAATCCTCAGTGCGACCTCTTTGCGGATGACTGGGGTCGTCTATCACTCGAGTGCTTGAGAGTTTGTGAAAGGGATGTTTGATGATTTTATTGATATTTTGGTTTTTTACTTGTGAAGAAATATAAAATTATATACTTGAAAAAAGGTCAGGTCAAGAGTACCCTAAACCGAAGAGCATGTATGAAGAGAATAATGAAAGTGGACGAAGCGAAACAAGTATGTAAGGATCGTAGCAAGTGGAAAGAAGTGGTCTCTGCCTACCCCGGGACGGGGTACAACGGGAAAGAGGCATGATTATATGTATGTATGTATGTATGTGAATAAAACATATCCTATTATTTAATCCGGCTAATAATCTATATCTGTGCCGAATTTCATCTAATTCTGTTCAGGAGTTTTTGCGTGAATGACGAACAAACATCTCCACTAATTCTCTCATCTATACATATTTTTTTTTATAAATAAAATTTGAGTTTCTTTTTGTATCATTAAAATAACCGCTTTTTACTTTATGCATATGAATCTATATACGGTAAATACACCAAAATAGGTTTTTTTGAAATTTTTGTCAGTCAAATCAAATCAAATCAAATCATCTTTATTTTGTGAACATAGGCATTACAAATAGGTATTAAAAAAAGTGTGTGTCAGCTCCGACGCACGACTGGAGTTTACTCCTTAGGAACGATTATAAAATAAATAGATTAGTTAATATAAGGGTAAATGAATGTATTTCTTATATTACTTAGAGTATGCATGACACATCTATAGATTGATTTTTATTCATTGAGTAATTTTCTCAATTTTGAAATAAATATCAATTGATATAAATTTATATTTATATCAATTATAAATAAAATATAAAATTTACGATAAAACCTCCGCAAGTTGACAGTTGTTGTAGGTTAATATCAGGTTAATACAATATGCAATTGAAAGTAAATATTAACATTAATTACATCGCCATTCTGTTATTCTCGTTGCCATGGAGAGTACGAGAGCACCAAAAACGTAACGCTGTCATTCATCAGTAGATTTTACCTCTCATATTTTTCTCATACCGGGCGCCTTATATATGAAAATCGATTCTTAAGGAGTAAACTCCAAAAATGTTACATAATATCTATACATACATATAATAAAAACGTAACGGATCGCTGTCTGTACATGGAAGATATATGAGAAAAAATGTGATAGGGACTTTAGGGACCTTTTTCAACGCAAATAGCATCCAAAACACTGATTGTTAGAATGTTTGTCTGTTTATCTGTGCGTTTGTGCACGCTAATCTCAGAAACGGCTTATCCGATTTAGATGTGGTTTTTCAATAATATAATGTAAGCTTTTCGTAACATATACAAAGTAAATCAAAATGTAAACCGGGCGCCTTATATATGAAAATCGATTCTTAAAGAGTAAACTCCAAAAAACACAACGTGCTCACTATGTCCCGCCTGTAGGCATACAGGCAAAGTTCTTACATCGAGAGGAGGCATAAATCTCTTATATCATTACAAAATTAAAATAAGAAATAATTAATATTTGTCACATAAATACTCATTAATGGAATAATATGTCTTATCAATTAATAATTTGAAAAGTTTACGTTTGAAATTATTTATATCGCGACATTCTCTTATTTGTTTAGGTAATTTGTGTCTTGGTCTTGGTGCCATTGCGAACACACTCTTGTATAAAAATGTCTGTCTGTTTGTTCCGGCTAATCTCTGAAACGGCTGGACCGATTTTAACGGGACTTTCACTGGCAGATAGCTGATGTAAAAAGGAGTAACTTAGGCTACTTGTATTTAAGAAACATTTTTTTTTTAAATCCAAGCAGTCCAAGTCCCGGGCACAGCTTGTTCATAATATTAGTGGGACATCGGATTCGACATGATATATGCACCTCCTTATCACACACCACACCTTATCAAAGTGACATGTACACCACGCATGCGCGTCGCCATGGTTACTGCAATATGGCCGCGTCGCCATGGCAACCGTAAGTGGGACACGCCAGGGTCCTACATGACCTAGATTTTAGGTTGCGCTATTGGTTTGATGCAGCCAACAGGGGACACAAAGATTGCACGTTTGAATCCCGACTGTACCAATGAGTTTTTCTGATATTTAAGTACAGTGATTAGTCTCACCACGAGCTATACGGTGAAGGAAAACATCGAGAGGAAACGAGGGTTGCGCCTGCACTGCGATACCATACCACTTATACGTCAGGACAAGAGGAGGCGGCGTGGCCGAGAGGTCACAGCACCCGCCTGCCACGCAAACGGCGCGAGTTCCAATCCCGACTGGATTGAGGAGTTTTACTACATTTAATTACAGTGAGGCACACCACGAGCTTTACGGTGAAGGAAACATCGAGAGGAAACCTGCATACGTCTGAGAAGACATTCAAAGGCGTATGTATAGGTCGTGCTTGAGTAACGGCGATGGACTTGCCATCTGTCACGTTGGCACCTTAAATATATCTCTAGCGGCAAGTGGGTGTGTGGGTACCACCTCTACCCCTTCGGCAACCCTTGTGGAAGGGCGTGAGGATATAATATGCATACATTTCCACAAAAGAGGTTAGCTGATCCTCTACAAAGGAACTCATTTACTCCTTTGTCTATCGATAGTTGGGTAAGAAATCCGATGAACCGGCACTATATTTGCAGCTTTCGCCATCTTGCTTGTTGTCCATCTTGCCTATTGTTATTATCTTACTGAAACGTTTGCAATTCATAGTTTAGGTCAGTTGGCTTTGTGTGAGATGTCCACAATATTATTGTATATTAACATCTATATAAGTGTGTATATCAGTCGCCGATGCCTATAGTACAGGCTCTGCCTAGTTTAGGGTCAGTTGGCTTTGTGTGAGATGTCCACAATATTATTGTATATTAACATCTATATAAGTGTGTATATCAGTCGCCGATGCCTATAGTACAGGCTCTGCCTAGTTTAGGGTCAGTTGGCTTTGTGTGAGATGTCCACAATATTATTGTATATTAACATCTATATAAGTGTGTATATCAGTCGCCGATGCCTATAGTACAGGCTCTGCCTAGTTTAGGGTCAGTTGGCTTTGTGTGAGATGTCCACAATATTATTGTATATTAACATCTATATTAGTGTGTATATCAGTCGCCGATGCCTATAGTACAGGCTCTGCCTAGTTTAGGGTCAGTTGGCTTTGTGTGAGATGTCCACAATATTATTGTATATTAACATCTATATAAGTGTGTATATCAGTCGCCGATGCCTATAGTACAGGCTCTGCCTAGTTTAGGGTCAGTTGGCTTTGTCTGAGATGTCCACAATATTATTGTATATTCCCACCACAATGATCCCTCCTGTATATATATCCTCCCACTGAACTACAATTGGGTATGATTTGACAATATCCTCCTTAATCCGGTGTCATTGAACTGCCACATGGGACCATGGCGCATGCGCAGTGATGTCCTGACTGATCCGTCTACAATCTGTCAGCACATAGGATCTCCACAATAGCAGTTGCCCGGGACAGTACTACCACCTTACAAAAGGTCGCAGCCAAATGTCATTGCTAGTGTAGTGTTGTGTTCCTGCGGTGAGTAAGGTTGGCAGAACTGCACGAGGAATGGCAAGCAGCTGGAGAGAGATGGAGCACAACAAACTGGGGCAGTACCTCCACCTTACAGAAGGTCGCAGCCAAATGTCACTGCTAGTGTAGTGTTGTGTTCCTGCGGTGAGTGAGGTTGGCAGAACTGCACGAGGAATGGCAAGTAGCTTGAGAGAGATGGAGCACAACAAACTGGGGCAGTACCTCCACCTTACAGAAGGTCGCAGCTAAATGTCACTGCTAGTGTAGTGTTGTGTTCCTGCGGTGAGTGAGGTTGGCAGAACTGCACGAGGAATGGCAAGCAGCTGGAGAGAGATGGAGCACAACAAACTGGGGCAGTACCTCCACCTTACAGAAGGTCGCAGCTAAATGTCACTGCTAGTGTAGTGTTGTGTTCCTGCAGTGAGTGAGGTTGGCAGAAGTGCGTCAACCTCGAAATTTTCAGCATTGAACTCAATTTTTTGCCATAACAAACAATTACGCCTTCGCCGAGTGTCCCCGAAGGGGTAGGCAGAGGTGTATAGGTAGTACTCACACACCCACATTCCGCCAGAGATATATTTTAGGTGCCAACCTGACAGATTGCGAGTCCATCGCCGTTACTCAAGCACGACTAAACATACGCCTTTGAATGTCTTCTCAGACGTATGCAGGTTTCCCCTAGATGTTTTCCTTCACCGTAGAGCTCGTGGTGTGACTGATCACTGTACTTAAAAACTCATTGGAACTTGCGATCTTTATGTCGCAGGCAACTCCTCGAACCACTCGGCCAGGACGGCTCGTGTATGTGAACATGGGAATAGTCACAGCCCGGGCAAGCCGTGTGTGTACAATCATTTATTAAGTGGAGGTCATACGTAATTCGCAGTTTCCTGCTGTATGCAATAGGTAGCTGACGATACAAGGTACCTCGTAACATGCACAAAACAAGCTTGCTCTTAGTTAGTTCATCATCATCATATCATCACACCGAGTCCCTAACGGGGTAGGCAGAGAGTATAGAGCGCCAGTTCTTTCTTACAAACCTCTTTCGCTTCGTAACTGATCATACACTCTGCCATGCGGCTTGATAGTAGAATTCCCTCTCCCTGGCAGGTGAGCTGTTAGGTGTATAGGTAGTACCCACACACCCACTTTCCGCCAGAGCTATATTTTAGGTGCCAACGACAATTGACATAGACCCAAATTAAGCAAAGCTTGTGTTATGGTAACTGACTGTACAACGATATATTTACTTATATAGATAGAGTAATTGTGCCCGCGACTTCGTCCGCGTGGGATAGTGTGTGGGGTAGTGTAGTATTTTTTAATTTATTTCGGTTGTGTGTGTGTGTGTATAGGGGATGTCTACGTCATAGTAGCTTTATGCATGCAAAGTCTCAGCTCGATCGGTTTAAAATTGACAAAGTTTCATACAAACTTTCATCCCCTATTTTATCCCCTTGGGGGTAGAATTAATCAAAATCCTTTCTTAGCGGAGGCCTACGTCATAACATCTACCTGCATGCCAAATTTCAGCCCGATCCGTCCAGTGGTTTGGGCTGTGCGTAGATAGATCACTATGTCAGTCAGTCACCTTTGAGTTATATAGATAAATTATTTATATACATGAATACATAGGACATCCAAGACAAATACTCGTGTTCATCACACAAATATAAGCGGGAATCGCCCCGCGACCTCAAGCTTCGCAGTCAGGAGCTCTAACCACTAGACCAGACCGTCATAAATCGATTTGCTTTGTATAAAATGTTGTTGATAAGGCAACGAAGGTTGGCGTGCATTTAGTTATCAAGGACGTTGGTAATTATTACTCACTACCTATGTCGCATGTATGAAGAGACTGATGAATGTGGACGAAGCGAAAGAGGTATGTAAGTCTAGACTGGTACTGGCGCTCTATACTCTCTGCCTACCCCGTTAGGGAGTTACACTTAATGTGTGAGTATTGTCGGTACACACTGATTACCTATGAGTGCACACGCACACTACAATTAATAGACTCGGGTCATACTCCCCGCGACCCGCGACCCCCTCGACTAGGCATTGGTGGGGCGCGTCTTCGTAGATGGCACTATCTATATATTTTTTTATACAACAACAGGGGCCAACAAGCATACGGCCCACCCGATGGAAAACGGTTACCGCAGCCTATTTACGCTTACAATACCGAAGTATCACTTGCGCGTTGCTACTCTGTGTTCGGAGAGTTATACTGTGTTGGCAGCGTAATGGGACTAATCCCTCTGCTGCCAACACAATAAAACAATCCTCCCCCCTCCCCAAGGAGCTCATTATTGCAAACCTTAATGCAGAAGAACACTGAGCAACCATCTATCCTAATATTATAAAGAGGAAAGATTTGTATGTAAGTATGTTTGTGTTGAATAGGCTCCGAAACTACTGGACCGATTTGAAAAATTTTTTTCACCATTGGAAAGCCTTGAGGGATATTATATTAAAGATATAAATTACGCGTCACGTTGTTTGTCCGCGATGGACTCCTAAACTACTTAACCGATTTCAATCAAATTCGCACACCGCGTGCAGTTTGATCCAACTTAATAGATAGGATACCTTACATCACAATTGGACCTAATAGGTGGCGCTGCGATCGTGTTTCCGGAAGCTTAACTTTTTCCCCGGGCGAAGCTGGGCGAGACAGCTAGTAGGCTATATTTTCTTTTATTTATATACATACATACATACATATCATCACGCCAAGTCCCTAACGGGGTAGGCAGAGAGTATAGAGCGCCAGTTCTCTCTAGACTTACCTCTTTCGCTTCGTCCACATTCATCAGTCTCTTCATACATGCTCGTCGGTTTCGAGTACTCTTAGCGTTCCCGTCCTTGAGAGTCCGATCGATTTGATCCAGGTAGTTGGAACGTGGCCTTCCTCTGCCTCTTCTTGCACACACTTTTGCTTTGTATATCTGTTTCGTCAATCTTTCTTCACTCATCCTTTCTATGTGTCCAAACCAACGTAACATGCCTTTCTTCATCTTTACAATCACGCCCTCTTTCACGCCAGTTGATTTGAGAATCTTCATTGCGGATTCGATCTAATATCGTTACGCCGCACATTTTTCGAAGAGATCGCATCTCAATTGCATTCAAGCTATTTTCATGACGAAGCGAAAGAAGTATGTAAGGATCGTGGTCTCTGCCTACCCCTACGGGAAAGAGGCGTGGTTATGTATGTATGTATATAATAATCTTATGTCCGCCCGTGCGAAGCCGGGTCTGGCAGCTAGTTTAACATATTTAACTGGTGCCTTAACCTTCAAGAATCAGCGTTGCGCCATGTTTTGGCTCGGTTCAGCATATTGCAGCATAGTACCTCTGCTTTGGCAGGAGTGTGTAACACGCAACGTGCCTACATTTTTTAACGAGCCTCGGTCACACAGGTATCCAATAATGAACTCGTAGGAGGGGGGAGGATTATTATATTGTGTTGGCAGCAGAGGGATTAGCCCCATTATACTGTCGATAGAGTAACTCTACGAACACCGAAAAAAATTGTTTAATTTAAAAAATATATTTTAGCAATACATATATTTAAATAAATTCTTATAATATACTAGTTGTCCCGCCCAGCTTCGCTTGGATGAAAAATTAAATTTCCTGAAACACGATCGCAGCGCCACCTATCGGGTCCAATTGCGAATCTAAACCATTCCCAGATCCCCTTGAACACACACAAAAATTTCATCAAAATCGGTCCAGTCGTTTGAGAGAAGTTTAGTGACATACACACTCACAGAAGAATTATATATATAAAGATAATAGTATCGTATAAGAATTTTTAAGTAAAATAATTAAGTACCTTATAACCTCTAATCGGCAAATGCTTTTTAGTTAAATATATTCATTTATGACATGGATACCAGTCCTTTAATCAAATGCTTAAATTTTTTAATATACATACATACATATCATCACGCCGAGTCCCTAACGGGGTAGGCAGAGAGTATAGAGCGCCAGTTCTCTCTAAATTTTTTATATAAAGGTAAATAATAATATAATAATAGGTATATCCTCACGCCTTCCCACAAGGGTCCCCTAAGGGGTAGGCAGAGTTATGTAGGTAGTACCCACACTTACACTACTCTGCCTACCACACACTAAACACTGTGTACTCAAGTTCAGAAAAACTCATTAGTAGGACTTGCAATCCTTGAGTTGCAAGCAACTACTCCACCACGGCATACATATTAATAATACTAGCTGTGCCCGCGACTTCGTCCGCGTGGAATTTAACAAAAAAATATTGTTCAGAGTCTAAAATAAAAGTAGCCTAAATTACTCCTTTTAACATCAGCTATCTGCCAGTGAAAGTCCCGTCAAAATCGGTCCAGCCGTTTCAGAGATTAGCCGGAACAAACAGACAGACAGGCAAAAATTGTAAAAAAAAAATATTTTGGTATATGTACCGTGTATACATCCATATGCATTGAGTAAAAAGCGGTTTTTCTAATATTACAAACAGACACTTTATTTATTTATTAATTTTTTTTAATTTGTATAGATTAGTAACACCAAAATGTATTTAAGATTCTTAAAACAATAGGTAATTAGCGTGCCCTATTTTTGTCTATGTAAATTCTACAATTAGCATTTCCCTTGCCTATAACAAAACGCGTTTAATATTTAAATATTTTTTTAAAAGCATAAATTAAAATGATTTGCAATCGAACTCAAAAGTCATGGTCGACTAGAATAGAAAAAAAAACGAAAAAAGATTGAATTTAGAACGCGATCGTCAATTGGCATTTTTTTCCAGTCGCGTCTTCTGTCACGGCCGGCCTATACGTCGTTCTCGAAGCGAACCTTCCGATAATATCGCGGGAAATTATTTCGCTCGCGCTCAATAATATTATGTCGGTGCATACGATCCCGTTGGTAACACCATTTATTCGAGGCCCCCGATTCCCGTACAGAAAAAGTAAGTGAAAATATATTTTTTACAAAATTGATTTTCTATTGTTTCGCGTTTAGCAAATATTTTTGATTGTCCGAGATTTTTTTGTGTAATGCTTACATGTATATTTATAATTATTACGCCGAGTCCCTAACGGGGTAGGCAGAGAGTATAGAGCGCCAGTTCTCTGTAGACTTACATACCTCTTTCGCTTCGTCCACATTCATCAGTCTCTTCATACATGCTCGTCGGTTTCGAGTACTCTTAACGTTCCCGTCCTTGAGCGTCCGATCGATTTGATCCAGGTAGTTGGAACGTGGTCTTACTCTGCCTCTTGCACACACTTTCGCTTTGTATATTTTTTTTATCATTATAAATTATGACCAGTCTAGAGAGTATTGGCGCTCTACTCTTTACACCAACCCCGCGAGGGACTCTGCGTGATGATATGTATGAATATGTATGAATTTATATGTATATATGTATGAGTGTATATACTACTTTGCCGAAAGCTATCAGAAACTTTTCAACCGTCTTCGAAAAAGTGGTTTTAAATTCAGTTGTTTTTTATCTAAGAAAGATTCTAACGTATTGACAGTCTGAATTCGAGCTAACAATCTTTAGGTTTCATGCGAGTGCCTGAAACGCTTTGCCACCGCGGTTCTTGAAGTTTTTGTTCTAAATATATATTTTTGTCAAGCCGTAAGCAACGCGTGACCATGTAGATCTTGCCAAGGTCGATGACCCAACTATTAGGACAATTGAGTGTTTACACATTAACATTGTAGTGTTGGCTACCCACCTAGCCGGACTGTTGCAATAAGAGGCCTACCACCTAGTACCCAGTCCCTTATGGCCAGTAATGTGACTAGCTACAGTGCCCTCCACACCGGCACACAGTGTAGTGTACGTACACTAGTGCTTGGCGGCAGGATATCTGACACTGCGGTGGTACCCACCTAACCGGACTGTTGCAATAAGAGGCCTACCACCTAGTACCCAGTCCCTTATGGCCAGTAATGTGACTAGCTACAGTGCCCTCCACACCGGCACACAGTGTAGTGTACGTACACTAGTGCTTGGCGGCAGGATATCTGACACTGCGGTGGTACCCACCTAGCCGGACTGTTGCAATAAGAGGCCTACCACCTAGTACCCAGTCCCTTATGGCCAGTAATGTGACTAGCTACAGTGCCCTCCACACCGGCACACAGTGTAGTGTACGTACACTAGTGCTTGGCGGCAGGATATCTGACACTGCGGTGGTACCCACCTAGCCGGACTGTTGCAATAAGAGGCCTACCACCTAGTACCCAGTCCCTTATGGCCAGTAATGTGACTAGCTACAGTGCCCTCCACACCGGCACACAGTGTAGTGTACGTACACTAGTGCTTGGCGGCAGGATATCTGACACTGCGGTGGTACCCACCTAGCCGGACTGTTGCAATAAGAGGCCTACCACCTAGTACCCAGTCCCTTATGGCCAGTAATGTGACTAGCTACAGTGCCCTCCACACCGGCACACAGTGTAGTGTACGTACACTAGTGCTTGGCGGCAGGATATCTGACACTGCGGTGGTACCCACCTAGCCGGACTGTTGCAATAAGAGGCCTACCACCTAGTACCCAGTCCCTTATGGCCAGTAATGTGACTAGCTACAGTGCCCTCCACACCGGCACACAGTGTAGTAATCTATCCAATCCCTTAACGCCAACTTTAAGGTCTTGTAATGTTGGGGATCTTTTCAAAATCCATACTAATGTCGGTGTTTTTGACCTCATAAGCCAGTCTAGCGAGGTCGGAGGTCATTGGCTATAGTATAGAGATAGCTAAGCCAACTGGATATTTTACGGTATCGTTGACACTAGTCTGCAGCGTGAAGACTTAGGCACTAGTGTTTGTCCGCGGTTTTGACTGCAGTTGAGGTGTTTACTCTCCCAGCTTTGTTCTGCGATTTCAGCAATAGATGAGTGATGGAAGGATGGATCAAGAGGAAGGTTTATATATATAATACACTAGCTGTCCCGCCCAGCTTCGCCCGGGTGAAAAAGTAAAATTTACTGAAACACGACCGCAACGCCACCTATCGGGTCCAATTGTGATGTAAGCTATCCTATCTTTTAAGTTGGATCAAACTGCACACGGTGTGCAAATTTGATTGATCGGTTAAGTTGTTTAGGAGCCCATCGCGGACTTAATTGCCATAAAAAAGGTTATAGTGAGTCAATCTTAAAAGATACTGTCGCGGACTTTTTTTTAGAACTTTCAAAGAGGAACAATTCCCTCATACATGATATTTTCGTAACTTAAACCGTTTACGCAGCGCACGCAACGGAAGCTCTCAAAAAGGAATATTTTTTCCCGTTCTGGCAACATTATTCATTTATGCTTCGCTCCTATTGGTCGTAGCGTGATGTTATATAGCCTAAAGCCTTCCTAGACAAATGGACTATCCAACACAAAAATAATTTTTCAATTCCAACTAGTAGTTCCTGAGATTAACGCGTTCAAACAAACAAACAAACAAACTCTTAAGCTTTATAACATTAGTATAGATACATATTGTAGTCACAAACACCAACAAATTCAAAGATTTGTAATGTGATGTCGCAACAAACACATTTGTGTGCGCTTAAATCGCAAACGCTGGCTAAACCCTACGAGATAGATCAAATTAATGCACTACGGAATTGTATATCTTAAAAAAATCGATAAAAAACTCCGCGATGGTATATATTTATCTCGAAGGGTAACTTACAGTAACCATTTTTATCTTTAACATATTATTAGTAGCTACATTGCACCCGGGCGAAGCCGGGGCGGAGCGCTAGTGGCGAGTAAATTATTTCATTTCATTTGAGTATCTTCTCAGACGTATGCAGGTTTCCTCGCGACGTTTCCCTTCACCGTAAAGCTCGTGGTGTGACTAATGACTGGACTAAAGTTTACGAACTAAGTTCTTCTAGGGGTGGAAAAGGGGAGTGGGAGGAGAGTCGGGAGTAACGGCTGAGGGTATTTTAAAGACGGTCTTAAGTTTGGACTTTCTCGCGATGATGCGTATGTATGTATCTATATGAACGTTTGGCTTTGGCTACGTGCCAGCCACTTGACTATTTTTCCCTAGTCAAATGTCATTGACTTGTCCCGCGCGTGTCAAAATATTCTAACTAACAAATGACTGCTATAGCTAGTGCTATCCGCGAAGACCCCACTATTCTCGCGAAGACGCGCCCCACTATCCTCCCCTATAGTTTACAGTGTAAGTGTGCAACCTTCCACTAATGTGTGAGTATTGTCGGTACACACTGATTACCTATGAGTGCACACGCACACTACAATTAATAGACTCGGGTCATACTGCCCGCATCCCGCGACCCCCTCGACTAGACGTAGGGGGGGCGCGTCTTAGTGGATGGCACTATGTGTACTTCATTTGACAAAATTCATGTGTTATATTTGATTCCCATTTAAGCCGTTTTGTCCGAGTTGAAGCCCGCAACACAATGACTGCCAAGTTCGAATCCCGACTGTAATAATGTCATTCTCTGTACTTAACCTCTCCACAAGGTCCCCGAAAGGGTACCCAGAGGTGTTTAGGTAGTATATATTGTAGGTGCCAACGTGGCAGGTGGCGAGTCCATCGCCGTTACTTAATATATAAGAGAGCTGGGGCATAACGGGTTTCCCGTTCGTATTTGTATCAGCCCGCCTGGGGCAGGACCTCCACCTTATAGAAGGCCGTAGCCAAATAACACTATTGTTTGTGTTGTGTTCCTACGCGGTGAATAAGGTTACCAGTAATGAGCTCCTTGGGGAGGGGGGAGGATTGTTACATTGTGTTGGAAGCAGAGGGATTAAACCCATTAGCTGCCAACACACTATAACTCCTCCGAACACAGAGTGGCAACGCGCAAGTGATACTTCGGTATCGTGAGCGTAAATTGGCTACGGTAACCGTTTCCCATCAGGTGGGCCGTATGCTTGTTTGCCACTCTTGTTGTATTAAAAAAATATATATATACTAGCTTATGCCCGCGGCTTCGCCCGCGTGGAGTTCGAAAAAGTAGCTTTGGAAATTTTGCTGCTAGAATCGGTTCAGCCGTGAAAGAGCATCATACATTATAATATAAGACTTGAATTTTTCAGGATTCGGAAAAAAGAAGTAGCCTATGTCCTATTCCTAGGTATAAGCTATCACAATATCAACTATCAGCCAAGTCGGTTCAGCCGTTTGGTCGTGAAAGAACCGCAAACATCCAAACTTACAAACTTTCACATTTATAATATCAGTAAGATATAATATTATTAGATATATATCTTCTTCTTCTTCTTCTTCTCAGCATTTATGCGCCCACTGCTGGACATATGCCTCTTGCATGGATTTCCAAGCTGATCTTGATGCGGCGATCCTACTCCAGGTCGGCCCTGCCGTCTTTTTAATGTCGTCCGACCATCTGGCTTGCGGTCTTCCAACGCTTCTGCCACCCGTTCGCGGCCTCCAGTGAAGCGCTCGCTGACTCCATCTGTCATCATCTCTGCGACATATATGACCAGCCCATTGCCACTTCAATTGCGCAACTCTTTTTCCGATGTCGGTAACTTTCGTGCGTTGGCGAATGTCTTCGTTTCGTATTCTATCTCGCAGAGAGATTCCGATATATATATATATATATATATATATAGTGTATATATATATATATATATACACTAGCAGACCCAGCCACGCGTTGCTGTGGCTGCGGTTCTTGTTATATTACATTGTAAATAAATAAATACTCACTCAATCCAGTCAACAGATATCGCCATCTGGTAGAATCGTTTGGAGCTAACAGATAATTGTGACTGTCAAATAATAGACAAATAATTTGCAATCTATACTAATATTATAAAGCTGAAGAGTTTGTTTGTTTGTTTGTTTGTTTGAACGCGCTAATCTCCGGAACTACTGGTTGGAATTGAAAAATTATTAAAATTTTGTGTTGGATAGTCCATTTCTCTAGGAAGGCTTTAGGCTATAAAACATCACGCTACGACCAATAGGAGCGAAGCATAAATGAATAATGTTGCCAGAACGGGAAAAAATATTCGTTTTTGAGAACTTCCGTTGCGTGCGCTGCGTAAACGGTTTAAGTTACACAATTATCATGTATGAGGGAATTGTTCCTCTTTAAGAATTCAAAAAAAAAGTCCGCGGCAGCATATGTCTATCTTTTAAGATTGACTCACTATAACCTTTTTTATGGTAATAAAATTTGTTCGAAATCAATGCATTATTTCCGAAGATGTTTTATCAACATAATATTAATCCTTATCCAAATAAATATGTTATTAATCACGAGTATTTAAATGTAAACGAAATTGTACTTGACATCACTTGATTTCAACAACATCTTAGGACATAGATATCATAATGTTAAAATAACCCCGCAACTCAGACGCGTGGTCGGCTCACTACGGAACAGTTGAACTCAGCGAACTGATTTTTTTATTTGTTTTTGCGGTATTTCATCGTAAAATAATACTTTTTAAATTACTCTCACTCACTTCATTAATGAAACAACTCTCTTTCTCTTAGGTACGCAGACGCAGCGCATCAGCTATCTTAATATATATAAATTACGTGTCACGTTGTTTGTCTGCGATGGGCTCCTAAACTACTGAACCGATTTCAATCAAATTTGCACACCGTATGCAGTCTGATCCAACTTGAAAGATAGGATAGCTTACATCACAAATGGACCCGATAGGTGGCGCTGCGATCGTGTTTCAGGAAATTTAACTTTTTCACCCGGGCGAAGCTGGGCGGGACAGCTAGTAAAATAATATTGCGACTATAAATTGTGATGTAAGCTATCCTATTTTTCAAGTTGGATCAAACTGCACACGGTGCGCAAATTTGATTGAAATCGGTTAAGTAGTTTAGGAGTTCATCGCGGACAAACAACGTGACACGTAATTTATTTATATTAAGACCAGCTTCGCTCGGGTGTAAAAGTTAAATTGCCCGTAACACGATCGCAGCGCCACCTATTGGGTCCAATTGTAAATCTAAACCATTCTCGAATCTAGCTTAAGACACACAGAAACACACAGAAAGCTTCGCCCGGGTAAAAAGGTAGAATTCTTGAAACTCGATCGCAGCGCCACCTATCGGGTCCAATTTAATATAGCCTATGTTACTCGGGGATAATGTAGCTTTCCAAAGGTGAAAGAATTTTTGAAATCGGTTAGTTAGTAGTTTCGGAGCCTATTCATTACAAACAAACAAACAAACAAATCTTTCCTCTTTATAATATTAGTATAGATTAGATATGTGTGCTCGTATATATAGGGGGTGTACAAACATATTCAGTACATTTAGTGTATGCTCTGTATAGTAAGCAACGACCTATAGTCGGGCCTACGCTGTTCCCCCATACTTGGGTACTAATGCTGTAACATAATAATATTGTTATTGTATACCTAATGCTTTGAAAAGAGGAACCATGGAGTTTCTTGGCGGTTCTTCTCCATGGAAACGACCAACCCGAACCGTGCACCTTTTAAGACGTTTTATAAGTGCCCATCTAGGCCTATGTGAAATAAAAATATTTTGATTTGATTTTGTGTTAAATATATTTTGTCTTTTGCTTCAGGCAAGTCGCCGTTCTTTCCCGGTGTGGAGGAAGCGGCAGTCGCGGCGGGCGCTGCCGGCTCGCCATCAGCGCCCCAGGACCAGTCGCAGGATGTGGTCTCTCGCCTCAGCGCTGCAGGTATATCTGCCATCACCCATTGACCCTCGATACCTCACATGAGGTGCCAGCTTTGAGGTGTCCCCAATATTATTGTATATTAACATGTATATAAGTGTGTATATCAGTCGCCGATGCCTATAGTACAGGCTCTGCCTAGTTTAGGGTCAGTTGGCTTTGTGTGAGATGTCCACAATATTATTGTATATTAACATCTATATAAGTGTGTATATCAGTCGCCGATGCCTATAGTACAGGCTCTGCCTAGTTTAGGGTCAGTTGGCTTTGTGTGAGATGTCCACAATATTATTGTATATTAACATCTATATAAGTGTGTATATCAGTCGCCGATGCCTATAGTACAGGCTCTGCCTAGTTAAGGGTCAGTTGGCTTTGTGTGAGATGTCCACAGTATTATTGTATATTAACATCTATATAAGTGTGTATATCAGTCGCCGATGCCTATAGTACAGGCTTTGCCTAGCTTAGGGTCGCTGTGAGCTGCCCAGGTGTGACCACCCTCCTGTTGCAGGGTTGTCTATGTGCGTGAGTGCGCTGGGGTCGCCGGCGCGGTCCTCGCCCGTGTCTGCCGGCTCTGAGCACGGCGAGCGGTTTAGCCGCAAGGTGTTCGTCGGAGGCCTGCCACCCGACATTGATGAAGGTTTGTCACGAGTATACGCAGCCTGTATATCTTATCTTACTAATATTATAAATGTGAAAGTTTGTAAGTTTGGATGTTCGGTTGTTTGCGGTTCTTTCAGGGCCGAACGGCTGAACCGATTTGGCTGAAAGTTGAAATAGTGATTGCTTATACCTAGGAATAGGACATAGGCAACAAATTTTTTTTATAACACTGAAAAATTCAAAGTTCTTATAGTAAAATGTATGATGCTCTTTCACGGCATAGCGGCTGAACCGATTCTAGCAGGAACATTTCGTTCATCGTTGTCTAGTTACCATAACACAAGCTTTGTTTAATTTGGGACAGGTCAATTTGTGTGGAATTGTCTCAGGTATTTATTTATTTATTAATAGGTATTTTTTGTGCAGTTATTATTATTGAGACCTAGATCTGTAGTTATTACGTATTTCTAGTAGAGATACACTTATCTTATCGTGCTCTGTGAGGCCGCGGATATGTCGGCTGTGTCGGGTCCGTCCTGTGCTCTTGTTTGGAACTGGGCCGGAACGTCTATTGTTTACTACCTTTAGCTAGCTTAGACACGGTGGCCGGGCGGTTCGAATAGTTGCCTGCAACGCGAAGGTTGCAAGTTCGACTCCCGACTGTACTGTTTTTCTGAACTTAAGTACAGTAATTAGTCATATTTCGAGCTTTACGGTTTTTTTTTTTTTTTTTTTTATAAGCAAGAGTGGCAAACAAGCATGCGGCCCACCTGATGGGAAACGGTTACCGTAGTCTATTTACGCTCACGATACTAAAGTATCACTTGCGCGTTGCCACTCTGTGTTCGGAGAGTTATAGTGTGTTGGCAGCATAATGGGTTTAATCCCTCTGCTTCCAACACAATGTAACAATCCTCCCCCTCCCCAAGGAGCTCATTACTGGAAACCTTATTCACCGCGTAGGAACACAACACAAAAAATTGTGTTATTTGGCTACGGACTTCTGTAAGGTGGAGGTCCTGCCCCAGTCGGTGTACGTCGGTGTCGGTCGGTCGGTACGGTGAAGGAAAACATCGAGAGGAAACCTGCATACGTCTCAGAAGACATTCAAAGGCGTATGTATAGACGTGCTTGAGTAACGGCGATGGACTCGCCATCTGTTACGTTGGCACCTAATATATCTTTGGCGGAAAGTGGGTGTGTGGGTACTACTATACATACCTTTTTAAATGTCTTCTCAGACGTATGCAGGTTTCCTTTCAATGTTTTCCTTCGCCGTAAAGCTCGTGGTGTGACTAATCACTGTACTTGCTTCAGGAAAACTCATTGGTGCAGTAGGGAGTAGGACTTGCATACTTTGTGTTGCAGGCAACATACTCGAACCACACTTCTTCTTCTTCTTCTCAGCATATATGCGTCCACTGCTGGACATATGCCTCTTGCATGGATTTCCAAGCTGATCTTGATGCGGCGATCCTACTCCAGGTCGGCCCTGCCGTCTTTTTAATGTCGTCCGACCATCTGGCTTGCGGTCTTCCAACGAACCACACGGCTCTCACTAAATAAATATACTAATAAATAAATTGTGTTTTCAGATGAGATCACGTCGTCATTCCGCCGGTTCGGCCCCCTGGTGGTGGACTGGCCCCACAAGGCGGAGAGCAAAAGCTATTTCCCGCCCAAGGGCTATGCGTTTCTACTGTTTCAAGTAAGTTAATGTTGCCATGCACCACTTAAACACGGTATTACTCTCTGTAAACATATTTTTGGGTCATTATTGTTATCTTTGATGCTCTTGCAGTGTGAATCATTGCTATTACGCATGCTGTTTTCTTCTACAATGTTGGAGCTTTTAGATTTTAAATGTCATCATTTAGTTTTGTACACAATGTGCAATGTATCCAATCTGGAAAGCCGTGATGGCTGAGTGGTTGGAGTAGTTGCTTGCAAGTCTAGGTCTGTAAGAAGTCTAGAGAGGACTGGCGCTCTACTCTCTCTGCCTAGCGTGAGGGACTCGGCGTGATGATATGTTTGTAGGTCTGTAAGTCTAGAGAGGACTGGCGCTCTACTCTCTCTGCCTAGCGTGAGGGACTCGGCGTGATGATATGTATGTAGGTCTGTAAGTCTAGAGAGGACTGGCGCTCTACTCTCTCTGCCTAGCGTGAGGGACTCGGCGTGATGATATGTTTGTAGGTCTGTAAGTCTAGAGAGGACTGGCGCTCTACTCTCTCTGCCTAGCGTGAGGGACTCGGCGTGATGATATGTATGTAGGTCTGTAAGTCTAGAGAGGACTGGCGCTCTACTCTCTCTGCCTAGCGTGAGGGACTCGGCGTGATGATATGTTTGTAGGTCTGTAAGTCTAGAGAGGACTGGCGCTCTACTCTCTCTGCCTAGCGTGAGGGACTCGGCGTGATGATATGTTTGTAGGTCTGTTAGTCTAGAGAGGACTGGCGCTCTACTCTCTCTGCCTAGCGTGAGGGACTCGGCGTGATGATATGTATGTAGGTCTGTAAGTCTAGAGAGGACTGGCGCTCTACTCTCTCTGCCTAGCGTGAGGGACTCGGCGTGACGATATGTATGTAGGTCTGTAAGTCTAGAGAGGACTGGCGCTCTACTCTCTCTGCCTAGCGTGAGGGACTCGGCGTGATGATATGTTTGTAGGTCTGTTAGTCTAGAGAGGACTGGCGCTCTACTCTCTCTGCCTAGCGTGAGGGACTCGGCGTGATGATATGTATGTAGGTCTGTAAGTCTAGAGAGGACTGGCGCTCTACTCTCTCTGCCTAGCGTGAGGGACTCGGCGTGATGATATGTTTGTAAGTGGTCCCTCTCCGTGTGCAGGATGAGAGCAGCGTGGCGGCGCTGATGGAGGCGTGCATCACGGACGACGACAAGCTGTACCTGTGCGTGTCCTCGCCCACCATCCGCGACAAGCCCGTGCAGATCAGGCCCTGGCGGCTGGCTGACGCGGACTTTGTGCTCGATGCCAGCATGCCGCTGGACCCGCGCAAGACGGTGTTCGTGGGCGGAGTGCCGCGCCCCCTTAAAGCTGGTGAGACCTCCCCCCCATAGGAGCTTAGGAAGCCTATGCTCCCCCTGACTCTTGAAAGTTGGTGTTCGTTCCCCTTAAATCTGGTGAGACCTCCGCCTCATAAGAACAGCTGCTCTGATGGCGAAGGTCAGGAAGCCTATGCTCCCCCTGACTCTTGAAAGTTGGTGTTCGTCCCCCTTAAATCTGGTGAGACCTCCGCCTCATAAGAACAGCTGCTCTGATGGCGAAGGTCAGGAAGCCTATGCTCCCCCTGACTCTTGAAAGTTGGTGTTCGTTCCCCTTAAATCTGGTGAGACCTCCGCCTCATAAGAACAGCTGCTCTGATGGCGAAGGTCAGGAAGCCTATGCTCCCCCTTTTTCCCCCTTAATTCTGGTGAGAACAAACCCACAACTGCAGCTGTTCTGATGTCGCCGTTTCTTCTCCTGGCAGGTGTATTATGTGCAGGCTTGGAAACGGAGGTGACTTTAGTTTTTATTAAGAACTAGCTGTGCCCGTGACTTCGTCCGCGTGGAATTTAACAAAAAAATATTGTTCAGAGTCTAAAATAAAAGTAGCCAAAGTTAGTCCTTTTTACATCAGCACAACGCGCACAGTTATACTGTATTGGCAGCATAATGAGACTAATCCCTCTGCTGCTAACACAATATAACAATCCTCCCCCTCCCCAAGGAGCTCATTAGTGGTAACCTTATTCACCGCGCAGGAACACAACACAAACAATAGTATTATTTGGCTATGGCCTTCTATAAGGTGGAGGTCCTGCCCCAGGCGGGCAGATACAAATACGAACGGGAAACCCGTTATGCCCTAGCTCTCTTAGAATTGTGGTCTTTTGAAAATTCCTCCATGTTTAACGTTTGTCTATGGTGCGTTTCCAGTGGAGCTGGCGATGATCATGGACCGGCTGTACGGCGGCGTGTGCTACGCCGGCATCGACACTGACCCCGAACTGAAGTACCCCAAGGTAGGCAGACGTTAGTCTACTTTAAGCAGGGTGGGAGTACGCGCTTGCGATACCTTTGGTGTTGCAAGCGACCACGGGAGGTGGTAACCGATTACCATCTGGCACGTCAAAACAGTGGTTATTTACAAAACAACTTGCTGTCCCGCCCAGCTTCGCCCGGGTGAAACAGTTAAACTTCCTGAAACACGACCGCATCTTCTAATCTTTTAAGTTGGATCAAACTGCACACGGTTTGCAAATTTGATTGAAATCAGTTAAATTGTTTTAGAGTCCATCTAGAATTTATATATCTATACTAATATTATAAAGCTGAAGAGTTTGTTTGTTTGTTTGTTTGAACGCGCTAATCTCCGGAACTACTGGTTGGAATTGAAAAATTATTTTTGTGTTGGATAGTCCATTTCTC
Organism: Drepana falcataria; assembly: GCA_945859725.1. NCBI lineage: Eukaryota > Metazoa > Arthropoda > Insecta > Lepidoptera > Drepanidae > Drepana > Drepana falcataria. The sequence continues at coordinate 4,171,348 of OX243951.1, read as the reverse complement.
TAGGAAGGCTTTAGGCTATAAAACATCACGCTACGACCAATAGGAGCGAAGCATAAATGAATAATGTTGCCGGAACGGGAAAAAATATTCCTTTTTGAGAGCTTCCGTTGCGTGCGCTGCATAAACGTTTTGAGTTACACAAATATCATGTATGAGGGAATTGTTCCTCTGTAAAAGATCTAAAAAGAAATCCGCGACAGCATATGTCTATCTTTTAAGATTGACTCATTATAACCTTTTTTATGGCACACCGTGTGCAGTTTGATCAAACTTGAAAGGTAGGATAGCTTACATCACAATTGGACCCCTATAGGTGGCGCTGCGATCGTTATCCAGGAAATTTTACTTTTTCACCCGGGCGAAGCTGGGCGGGACAGCTAGTATTAAGATATAGCAGGATCGGGGACCAGATCTCGGATCTTGTTGAAATTCGGAACTCGGTTTTAATCGCGTAATATTTAAATTTCAATTGTAAATTTTTATCACTATAAAAACCCCGGTGGCCGAGTGGCTCGAGTAGTTGGCTGTACCAATGAGTTCTTCTGAACTTTTGTACAGTGATCAGTCACACCACGAGCTTTACGGTGAAGGGAAACATCGAGAGGAAACCTGCATACGTCTGAGAAGACATTCAAAGGCGTATGTATAGTCGTGCTTGAGTGACGGCGATGGACTCGCCATCTGTCACGTTGGCACTTAAAATATATCTGGCGAAAAGTGCGTGTGTGGATATTACCTATACACCTCTGCCTACCCTTTCGGGATTAAAGCACCAGCTGTGGCAATTTAAACGGGGTTAAAAGTTAATAGACTTCTCAAAAGACGTTAATTTTCTTCTATATGTTTTACCTGCTGTCTTTAGTACTTGGCAAAGATACTGGGTGTCTGTGTGCTAACAAGAGCACCAGCTGTCGTGTCATGTACATAACTGTTGTATGTATGTGTGTATGTATGTGTGTGTGTGTGTGTCAGGGCGCGGGCCGCGTGGCGTTCTCCAACCAGCAGTCGTACATCGCCGCCATCTCGGCGCGCTTCGTGCAGCTGCAGCACGGGGACATCGACAAGCGCGTGGAGGTAACTACCGTCTGCCTACACGCGCCTACCCTACACGCTTTGTGTGCCACTGTTAAGGCTATGGCAACACTTGAGTTGTCTGTAAAAGAGTGTGTTAGGGTGACTATAAACGTGTCGTGATAGTTGCGTATTTATAGACTAGGTAGTGAATTTATATACTGGGTATGGCGTTTAAATTCAGTGCACTTATACGATGTGTTGGGAATTTATACGATGTGTTGGGAGTTTATACGATGGGTAGAAGTGCATTTATACGATGGGTAGTAGTGCATATTACACTGTGGGTGAACATTAGCACTCTGGGGGGGCATTTACACTCTAGGTAGGGCATTTACACTCTAGGTAGGGCATTTACACTCTAGGTAGGGCATTTACACTCTAGGTAGGGCATTTACACTCTAGGTAGGGCATTTACACTCTAGGTAGGGCATTTACACTCTAGGTAGGGCATTTACACTCTAGGTAGGGCATTTACACTCTAGGTAGGGCATTTACACTCTAGGTAGGGCATTTTAACTGTGTATAGTATCTATACACTGGCATATGTATGTATTGGGTGGTACATACAACTCGTGAAGTGATTTTATTTTAATGTAAAGATATGGCGATTCAAAGCAGTCATTTGAAAAAGTACCGTTTGTCGACAAATAAGCAACTCGTAGTCCGTATTTATACACCGGGTAGTACACAGGTGTTAATTGGAGCGTAAGGTACAAGATAGGTAGCATGCTTATAACATGTGATATGCTGCGTTCCAGGTGAAGCCATACGTGCTGGATGACCAGATGTGTGACGAGTGCGCCGGCGCTCGATGCGGGTCCAAGTTTGCGCCCTTCTTCTGCGCCAACGTCACCTGTCTGCAGGTACATACACACTTCTCACTACGCAAAGACGCAGTAGAGCGCCAGTCCTCTCTAGACTTACAGACCTACATACATATCATCACGCCGAGTCCCTCACGCTAGGCAGAGAGAGTAGAGCGCCAGTCCTCTCTAGACTTACAGACCTACATACATATCATCACGCCGAGTCCCTCACGCTAGGCAGAGAGAGTAGAGCGCCAGTCCTCTCTAGACTTACAGACCTACATACATATCATCACGCCGAGTCCCTCACGCTAGGCAGAGAGAGTATAGCGCTGCGCCAGTCCTCTAGGATTTCATATCTACATAAAAAGCTCCGCTTACTAAGGTTGACCCTTAGTAAGCGAAGCTTGTAATGTAATGTCAATCAGTGTGTAATTGAGTGCAGGCATTGTGTGGGTTGTTAATAAATAAATACATAAGTTCAATTTGTCTGTGGTTGTTGCAGTACTACTGCGAGCACTGCTGGGCCACCATCCACTCGCGGCCGGGGCGCGAGTTCCACAAGCCGCTCGTCAAGGAGGGCGCCGACCGCCCGCGCGCTGTGCCCTTCCGTTGGTGCTAGACGCGTGCGCTTATGCGGCGGGTAGTAGCTTCTGTATTGGCGGGGAGTTGCGAGATACCGTTTTGGAAGCGTTGGTTAAAAAAGGCACGGGAAATTGACGGTTTATATGGCGGGTAGTAGTTTCTGTATTGGTGGGTAGTTGGCGGAAATCGTTTTGGGTGCGTTGTAGGTAAATAGGTGAATTTATATCCGTGGGTAGTCGCACTTCAAGGCGATTTATGAATGGGGTAGTTGTTGAACGACTACTTTGAATAGAAATGGTTTTCCTGTTTATATAATTGTTTGGTATATGTAGTTAAACAAATATTGTATAATTAAAATGATGCACGCTGCTACCCATTTAATTACGCGCAGCGAGCACTACCCGCCTCTGCTAGAAACTACTCTTGTGCCGCCTAATGGGTTGGAATGTATTAAAAATAATGTAGCTACCATTCAAATACTTGGCAGAAAAGTTTAACAGCAACTGACATTCACCAGATTTTAATTATTTGAGTATTTGTAATGTAATTAAATTTTTTGTACATTTCAACTCTCCTCACAAATTTGTCTATGAATTAAGATTGTACTTTATGGATGATTCTACTTAATAGGTTAATTTAAAAAACTTAATTTCTATAAATTTTTGAATAAAATACCAGATAACATATTCAATAAGTGTTCCCTGTGTCCCTTACGTTGAATAAAATATTTTGATTTGATTTGATTTGACACACCCAGATACCTACGTTAAAATTATTGTTTTGATTTCAAACAAATTTGATACCTATTAAAATAGAATCTTCCACAAAGGGTTGGTCGAGTTATTTGTAACGATGGCAACTGTAGTGCTTTTCACCCGACTCTGTGAAGGGCGCTACAGTTTGTAATGTACTAACGGACATTGCGAAACAAACTCTGATTGGACGACTTTGGCGGCCATTTTGTGTGTCTAGTCGGCGCCCATTTCGATTTAGGGCCACTGACGATAGCACGATAAGATGGCGGCCCGCTCCTTCGTAAAAAGCAACATTATTCGAAACGTTTTTAATATTAAGCAAAATATAGATGCAAGTACAAGAGGTTAACGACCGCCAGGCTCTCTCCAACGAACATCGCCATTTAGTGTTGCCAGTTTTGTAGTAATGGCCGTTTTGGTAGGAAATTTTCTCGGTGGGTTTTCGCTGGGGATTGCTTGGCGGTGAAATAGATTTGATATAAGCGATGTATGTATTCAAAAGTCGTAGTTAATCGTCAGTTTGTCGTTGTGGGATAGGTGAGTGCGCTATCTGACGCGGCGTGACTTTGCGGTTTCTGCCCGAGAGCAGCCATTTTGGAATCTGTCACAAAACATTAAAAATGGCGGCGTCACAGCTGAGCATTACAGGTCGGCTGGCATATCTTGTTACATATAAGACCAAACAGGACATGGCTCTAAGCCTGGCACATGACTTGAATGTGACGCCAAATGCTGGTTCTGTGACAGTCAAGATCAACTCGTCAACTTGGCTTTTATATAACGCCAATTGCTCCTTTTGTGACATACAAGACCAACTCAGCACACGTCTTAAATGTGACGCCAAATGCTCGTTCTGTGACAGTCAAGATCAACTCGTCAACTTGGCTTTTATATAACGCCAATTGCTCCTTTTGTGAGCAACTCGGCGCGTGTCTTAATGTTACGCCAAATGCTGGTCTCGTGACAGACACCGCGAGGCTGTCACGCCGCACACCAAAACTAACGATAAGACATAAGTGTATGGTCTGATTTCAAAGTACCTGTTAGCTAGACACAATTTCTCCCGTTGCTGTTGCTTTGACTGGGTCGGATCTCGATTTTGAACATTAGATGTCTTTGTACTTGCGGGAATAGTGTCGTGTGCGACAGACAGACAAACAGACGGGCCTAATTTTGGGTCGTCTGACTAATTGCCTCTTTAATACTAGACTTATATCTCCTAGCTCTAGCTTATCAAACGCATCGTTCTAGAATGATGTCTAAAGTACATTTTTAAAGCCATTGAGGTAATTGGAACTGCAAAAGCACTTGGTTTTCCCACAAGTACAAGACTATGTAAGGGTTTGTTGGGTGTTATTCTTTGAAGGAACACAGTACCCGCTTTTGGTTCTCGTCGGTCGGGTTGTCGCGTTGCCATTGGTGCGTTTTTGGGTAGGTCGGGGAGTCTGCAGTTCTGTTAGAAATGTCCTAAATCTATAATTTTGCATGAGTTTTTGATTTCAAATTTATTGAATTTAATTTGTTTTTATTATTTACTACATGTATGACTTCACGCCTTGCCATCAGGATCCCCCAAAGGTAGGCAGAAGTGTGTAATTACTTAATCAAATTAAAATTTGTTGTAATGCGCATGTTAAATGTTAATTTTATTTATTGTTATTGTTAAACATATTTAATGCACATTTATTAAATTCAAATTTATTTACTTACTTTAAAATGTATTAAATTCAAATTTATTTACTTTAAAATTTATTAAATACTAATTTAATTAAGTTAAATTTTATTAATTTAAAATTATTTGAGAAGATTTTAAATTTATATTTATATAAGTATGTTGCGATTCCCTCCATGCTTATCCCTTGGAGTCGCACAGAGGAAGGCACTTTTCTGGGGACTCTCCGACTCCGAATGGTAACCTGTTGGTGTGATATGATGGTACCATTATAACCCATTGGTAACAAAGTGGTGTAATATATTTCTGATATAACCCGGTGGTATGATGGTGTACCGTTGTAACCAGGTGGTATGATGGTGTACCGTTGTAACCAGGTGGTATGATGGTACCGTTACAACCAGGTGGTATGATGGTACCGTTACAACCAGGTGGTATGATGGTACCGTTACAACCAGGTGGTATGATGGTACCGTTACAACCAGGTGGTATGATGGTACCGTTACAACCAGGTGGTATGATGGTACCGTTACAACCAGGTTGTGTGATGGTATAGTATGGTCAGTTCAGTACAAAAACTTTGATCGGTTACCAATTTGGCTGTAGCATTTTTTTAGTGTATGTATAATAATATTTAATATATGGGAATGTTTTGCCGAGAAGCCGGGGTAGTGCAATTGTAGTAGGTTTAGTGTAATTTTATTAAATAACCAAATATTTAAAAACTACTAAGAGTAATTAAACAGAATCCGGCTGCCCGCTCTGGTTGTCACGCTGACTGGCGTCGCGGGGGGAAACTACCAATAACTTGGTAGCTTTTCTATTTTGCTAGCGTAACGGCGACTGTTTAATTGTATTAATTTGAGAATGATCTTTAAAATCGTTATCTATTCATTGCTCGCAAGTCGAAGTTCGACGATTCTCGAGAACATCAAGAAAAGCTATCGGATACAACGTCAAGAGCATGTATGAAGAGAGTGATGACTGTGGACGAAGCAAAAATGGCATGTCAGTCTGGAGAGAACTGGCGCCCCGCTTTGTTCTCTCTGCCTGCCCCGTTAGGGGCTTGGGGATGTTGATGATTCTCGAGAATTCCGGATCAGTTCCGAAGTTTTTTTTGTTATTTAACTCTGTATGAAAACGTTAGTTTACTTATCGCTGCTCATCAAAGGACTACTTTGGGATCTTGCCTATAGATCGACATGCTTAGTGACGCGCCACCAACTTATCGATATCGAGGAAGGTTTGCTAATGTCGATACGGATTATCTTTTTCGATTCATTTCATTCTTGCCTACATATATCCTATGTGTTGATCCAGCTAATAATCTGTCTTTGCGCCGAATTTGATCCAATTCCGTTCGACCGTGTTCTGATTTACTAACATCCTAACAAAATGTATAATATTGGTAATTGGCGTCTTCGAATTTGAAAACTGGCATGTATTTGAATGTGTCCTCGAGGTGCACTATGGTAACAGCGATTTGGGCAAAATTCGGACGAGTAATATCCTAACATTCTGCGCACGACGTGTGGACCATCCCTTGGCGAGCGGGCCCAAAAGACTGGGTTTTTGAATCGGTATTTTTTGAACATTTTTCAGTGTCGTGTTTTTGTCGTTAACTTAGCCTCGGGGCAGTGCCTTTTTTAGATTACCCCCTCCCCCTACCTACCACTTTCCGTGCAATGCGTCGGTGGGCTTGTCGTTTGATTGTAAACTCTAATTCTTTATGGGATGGCTATGTCGTCTACGTTCACAAAATTCTTCTCCGTTTTCAAACTTGGTACGGTGAATAAGTAAATATCTAGGTGAATCCACTTTCACCGGGGATACTTTCCCATGAAAACTATTTGGCTTTTGGTTTGGCAAAATTCTCCAATAGGAATTATTGATAATATCTTTCACTAGCCGAAAGTAGCCAAAACTAGTCGAAAGTGGCCGAAACTAGTCGAAATTGGCCGAAACAAGACGATGCTAGCCGAACCTACCCGAAGATAGCCGAACCTACCCGAAGCTAGCCGAAACTACCCGAAGCTAGCCGAAACTATACGTAGTTAGCCGAAACTATCCGAAGCACCCGAATCTAACCGAAACTACCCGAAGCTAGCCGAAACTACCCAACGCTAGCCGAAACTACCCGACGCTAGCCGAAACTACCCGAAGCTAGCTGAAACTACCCGCGGCTAGCCGAAACTACCCGACGCTAGCCGAAACTACCCGACGCTAGCCGAAACTACCCGACGCTAGCCGAAACTACCCGACGCTAGCCGAAGCTACTCGAGGCTAGCCGAAACTACTCGACGCTAGCCGAAACTACTCGACGCTAGCCGAAACTACCTGACGCTAGCCGAAACTATCCGACGCTAGCCGAAACTACCCGAAGCTAGCCGAAACTACCCGAAGCTAACCGAATCTAGGACCAAAATTCTCCAATAGGACTTAATGATATTATCTAACTCAACTGGGCGTAAAGATGAGGGAGTGTCAGACGACAAGCCACTGTAACACTGCAATGAACGTGGCAATTTAATATCTTGCATCGTTGTAGGGACCAAACTGCTTCTTGGTTGCTCGGTTAGACGAAAATTCGTTTGATGCCCACTATGGATTTCGTGGGATGGATAATCCATTTTTGCTTCAATCTTTGAAGCTACGCATTAAGTCCTCGTATAGAAAGCTACCGAGATGGCTTACCTAAGTCTTTACCTACATATCATCACGCCGAGACCCTCACGTTAGGCAGAGAGAGTAGAGCGCCAGACCTCTCAACCATCGCTACATCCACAATAAGTCTTTGACCTTCGTATGTTAAAGGCGATGCCTTCGCAAAACACTTGTCTCGGTAGCTCTATATAAAGCGTTCTACAATTGAATAGTTTTGTATATCGGGGTTCGACCTAGGCCCATCGTTCATAAGTAGTCGGAATTTGCCACGGGCACGCCCGACAAGACAACCCTCGCCTAGTCACTTTGAGTATTAACACAAACTTAGGCAAATTATACTAATTATATTTATATATGTATATTTTCTTGGTATTTAAAATATTTATGTAGATGACGTAGACAATGGGACAGTTCCTCAGATATATGTCATTGGACACAATGTTACATACTGAATTGACAAATTTATAATCTAATTTTGGCAAATAGTTTCTGAAAAATACCCATATAAACATGTTATGTTTTATACACATATGTATATGCTTAAGTAACGCCGATGGACTCGCCGTCTGCCAAGTTGGCACCTAAAATCTCCGGCGCAAAATGATTGTCCCCTTAATAGTGACGTCATTTTGTTGTCTTTGAAGATGTTTTATTGCATCGCGTCACGGGGATATATTTTGGACGACTGTTCCATTATAAAGTAGTCTGTGTCTAGGGTGGTGGTGTTGTCTGTCGCGCGCGCCAGTGTCTGTTTACGTCGAGGCGTTTCGGCTGTCTGCTGACGAGCGCAATTAGTGAATAGATATAATGATATGAAATAGTTTAATTATATTTCTAGCAGAATACGTGATTTTTCTCAAATTAATAGCGTGTTTTTAATAAATTAGACGGTTTTTCCTAGAGGATATTTTTAACGACCACGCCTTGAATACGCCCTGTCATTAAAGGGCGGCACTTCCCCTTTTCGCGTTCATTTCGGCACCGTTTGACACATTAAACCCCATCTCATTGTGATTTTGGACTGCATTTTAATTTCTTTGGTAGAATTTTTCGTTGAGTGGCAACACTATTTTTTCGTCCGATTCGTGTGACGTGACCAATATCGTTTATTTTCTAATTGTTTATTTCTCTACTGACGCGCGTATTGCTCAATATATTTTGGCGAATGGCCATTCGCCCCCATTGTGACTCGTAGTTGGGGAATGTTTTGATGATAATGCGGGACGCGTGATTTGTTAGTGTAACTCGTACGTGTGAGCGCTCTGTCCCATTTTGTATTTTTGTATTTTTATAAAAAACGAATATAATTGTGGATTCGGACGTGGTATTTTTACTTTGCGCGCAATGTAACGGCTTTGGACGGGCGCCGGCGCAGCATACCTTTACATGCCCCTACTTGACGTCTTGATAGAGATGTGCCAACTCGAAAAAACACGACTCGATTTAACTCGACTCAATGCAAATAAGTGAATGATAATCTTTGCCAGTTTAAAAACTGCGTCGTAAATCAATGTTCGCGAATTCTAATTCCGGTCTTGGTAAATAAGGGCTGTCAACTGAAGTTGTCTATACGCATAGATATTTATGGGCGATCTTATCTAGCACCGGAATAACGTCTTTTTGGTTCCAAAACTCTGATTCTCCCTAACGAGAGAACTCTTAAAGCCTAATTCTGAAACTTAAATTCGAGTTGGTTAATCGAATTGACACACATCCCCACTTAACCAACTGTGGGAAATTCCCTGAGGCGTCAATGCAATGACTACGAGGCTAAGTGTACCATCTTTAATGCTGCTGCGGCGTCCGACCCATTGCAACTACTTAATTGGTGTTTAGATTATATTGACAGAGTCGTTTGGTATATGTGGTTTGACTATGGCCACGTTGTCTACGGGTTGGATTTGCACTGTACCCAACGAGTTGTTCGGTCGTTTTGCTTACGTTACCACACTGGGCGTCGGGCGGAGGCGTCAGCAAGGATTTCAGATAAGTCGTAGAATGCAAGACGTGGTTTCGGTCAAATTGGTCAAATGACGCAAACGTTAAAACTATCTCCCATCGTTCTCATTCCCCGAATGCAAGAAAAGGATGGAGGGTTATTATTTGGGTGGTGTCTCCGACCGACCGCTAAGTTGGTGCATGTTTACAGAGACAGAGTCTCTACGGTTTTAGAATAATATTTGGCTCGCAGTGGTTTTGATTGTGGCGTGTGTTAACTTTTGGTTATGATTTGGAGATGTGTTTTGTTTAGCGCTGCGGGTCTGTTGTGGGTACACGTTTTTTTGTTATCGCTTCTACTTGAAGTTGGACGTTGTTTTGTAGTGATGTGTGGTCGGTGTGAGCGATTCGGATCGGTGGGCGTAGGGCTCCGTGCGCCCCTAGAGGAGGCTCGGTCCCTCTGGTGGTTGGCTGGCGGGGTGCATTGGGGAAACTACGCCGCTTTTTTTCTAGTAGGTAATTTTGTCGTTCGACATATCACACGGCGCGGGGGGCATTGAGTTCTCACCGTGTTTTTTGAATGTGTGACAAAATGTCGTTTTCATATTTTTTGTATAACCACCCCCACCCCCCCTCGTTCCCTCTCTGCCCTCCCTCCCCCATTTGTTGTCGCGTGAGTTTTTTCGCACCTTTGTCACTTGCATGTAAATAGTTGAATTGTAAGTAAATATCCGCTAGGTTTTTTACTACTTGCCGGAGGCGGCCGAGTTGGATCTTTCGTGTTGGCGCCCGACGCGGGCGGGCGCCGACTGCACGGGGATTGCCCGTGCTAGGAACTTAGCGAAATTATTACATAACTTAATGATATATATGTATAAATATATATTTATATAAATAGCGAAATGTAGCGCAATACCTAACTTAGTTGAGTATGGAAGCATTGATAGCCAGTTGGAGTACTTGCTAGACAATTGTTTGGTGTGAGTCGCACACGTCTTTTCCGGTTGCTATCACGTTTTAACCTTTTATTTACATGAAGCGGCCCTCGCTCGGGGCGCGTTGGATTACCTTACATAAGGTTTTGTTGTTGCCGATTTTAATACGATTCTATTGTAGATATACATACATAGGGCCTGTGCAGCAAAACATTTAAAAATTAGAGTCAAAATTTATATACGTTTGAGAAACTATTCAAGGACATATGTATGGTGGTGCTATCTTGCGCGTTACACCTCTGCCTACCCCGGAGACGCTTGCAGGATGGCCTTAAGATGTATATATGTCTATGATAGACGCGTATAGTGAAGTGCAATTTGTCTAGTAGATGTTTCGTGTCTGGAAGTTATGGTTTGCGTAATGTACCTTACACACATGGGCTGATTAGCTAGCGAAATTAGCGGACTGCGGTGCCCTGTTGCACTTTAAATTTATTTGAAATAAGATTTATATATATTTTTATAAAACCCGTTGTTTCTGTAATTGTTAATAGAGTTTTGTTGACTAATGTGAGCTGGCGTCGATGTGAATACGCCTTGGAAGCGGACTCTTTAAGGCCCGGTTCTTTAACTAGGCTCGTGTGGAGTATATTCGACACGTGTTAAGGCCTAAATACACTAGGTGCATACGCCTTAACGGTCCCTTAAACTCAGCAAGGTCCAGTCCTTTGTCTAGGCTCGTGTCGGGGGTTATATCCAACACGTATAGGCTATTAAGGCGAGGGATACACTAGGCGGGTATCATTCCCGAACGCACTGCCATGATCCCCGCCAAGTGCAAAGTAGGCTTCGAAGGCGTTTTCACGTTGTATAATGTACTTTGGAAGATGTCGCTGCGGTTTGGGCCATTAGCGGATTATTATTTGACTCGTGTCACTGGTGCCCCAGCGGTCGCCTTGCTGGAGACCGGCTGGGCGCCGGACACCGAGCGAGACTATTTTGTTAGACTTAGCGACAGTTTAGTGAGAAGTTGTATTACACTTATGTATAAGGTTATTGATTTAAGGTTTTTATTTAGAAATAAGCACATTCACAGTGCGCTGTCGCGTTGGCGCGATGCTTTGTCGGGTGGCTGTGTTAGACAGGCTTTAGACGCGTGGAATAGATGTTTCTGGAATAAAGCAGAGCGAGTAATCTCTATGCAAAATTTCAATTCAATTCTGTTCAGTTCTTTGCGTGAATGAGTAATGACATTCACAGAAACTTCACGTTAATCATACATGTCATCACTGCGGGGATATGCAGAGAGTATGGGATAGCTCTACTCTCTAGGTGATTCATATGTATTTGATGGGAACTGCATTAACAAACGTTGCGTAGTTTAACAGTACAGAGGACGTAAATTAATTAATTTGTTCGGGACGTAAATTAATTAATTTGTTCGTTCATTAATTCATTCGTTGATATGGGTCACAAGAGGTAATGTGTACAACAATTTGACGTAAAATATTTGAGTGACATTTTGTCTATGGGGCCGTTCAAATATTACGTAAGCAGATTTATTACAATTATTTACCCCCCCATTCCCCTCGTCAGCAAAAGTAAGCAAAGCTCTTACCCCCTCCATGTAACTTAACATTTTTAAATTTTTATTTTATTTTATAATTATAATTTTAAAATTTTTGTTGCCTTTTCAAGCATAGACAATGTGTGGGTTGCCATTCGTGTAAAAAAGTAAATAACTACCAATGACGTAATCATCATCTAGACTTCCCTAACCCCCATGTCATCGAAAATAAGCAAAACAAAGACTCCCCCCCTCATAGCGCTTAAGTAATACTTGAACGGCCCCCATGACGTATTTTTTTGTTACAAACACGACATAGACAAAATGTCACTCAAACGCTTGTTATTTTTTGCATCGAAATGTGACTATTTGACGTTTCGCCCCGACGTGACAGCGTACGCGGGCCCAAGCCGCAGCCCCACTAGGTCTAGTTTTAACTTTGGACACTAGATGTCGCCAGTTGTTTCAGCTTTCAACTATAGGACTCTTCTGGTGTTATTTTAGACTATTGTGAAGATATTAAAATGAATTTGAAAACTTTTATTCTGTGTTTACTTCTGTAGTTTGGGTTATTGTAGAGCAGTTTGTGGTTTGAGTGGTGTGTGTGGTCGTTGCGAGTTGAGTATTAGTTGGTTTGTTTATGTTTTTTTTGTACACGTCACATTTTTTAGTTTATGCTACAGTTTCTCCGAAGCACTGACCAAAGACTACCAAAAAGACAAAGGCTACGACCGTGGCTTGTGATTCCTATTTTAGAGCGCCGGAGTTTTTTTTTTGTAGAATACGGTTTGTTTAAATCTATTCCAGAAACGTTTTGTTAGCGTCATTTGTTAATCTGTCAGATTTTCACTAAGGAGTATTAATTCGATCTAGTTGTAATAGAATAATTGACTTTTTTTATTATGTATTTATTTTGACACATCCGCTTTGATTCCTATGAGGTTTTCTTTTACCTGATTTTTTGATGTTTTTACTGTTTTATAGTTTATTTGTTAGTTTAATTTTTGCAGTATTTTTTTGTTAATATTTTTACAACTTAGTTATAAGCGTGCAGCCAATATCATGTTTTTTTCTTATTTAAACTCATTGGCCGAAACACATAGATAAAGTTGAATAGAAAAATGTACGTTGTTCTAATGTTTCAGATAAAAGCGAATAGTAGGTTTTAAATCGAAGCTTTACTGGTATAACAATTTATATATTTTTCTTTTTTAAATTGTATGTACAGTCGGGATAAGAAAAGGTTTGTCACCGCAAAGTTGCCATTTTGTTTTACCAAGCAATTATCAGTAATACCAACACTACATTACCAAAGAACGAATTTCGCATTTGACGTTTGCAGTTATTGATCGCAACAAATGCAACGGAAAATGACACACACTGAGGATGAAATAGAATAAGTTTGATGCAAGCTTCGTAATGACTAGGCCATTGGAAGGGTTTTTGATATGGAACTATATTTTAGGGCACAGATTATACTATATTGACCCGTGTTGTCATATAGAGTAAGTATAATTTCATATGCAGATCCCTGCTCTGTGGCTTAGTTTCAAAATCAAAATATTTTTATTTCACATAGGCCTAGATGGGCACTTAGAAAACATCGAAAAGGTGCACGGTTCGGGTTGGTCGTTTCCATGGAGAAGAACCGGCAAGAAACTCCATGGTTACTCTTTTCAAATCATTTGGTATACAATAACAATTTTAAAAGTTTCAGAAGGTAATTACGACTTATGTAATTAATTTGAAAACTGACGATGGTTTTTCTGCCCCGACTGTTCATACTATTGTTTTTATATTTATATATATATATATATATATAACGTTAATACCACGTTAGATTTGACTTTAGTAGGATAAATACGTTTTTATTAGTAAGGGTGTTTTTTTAGTTTTTTTAATAGTATTATTATTATATACTTAGAGTTAAAGTGACTTGCAGGGATCGTTGTTTTCGTAAATATTTTTATGTACTTTCAAAATTATTGTAAAACTAAATTGCGTTCCTAAATATTTGTAGTGATTTTATTAATATGTTGTGCAATATATATATATATATATATATATACCTATATATAAGTATACATAATTATATTTATTTGTTTCGGACGTAAATGTTGTGTCCCTGCGAGTTACAAGTAGATATTGTTTAAAACTGAAAAAACTTGAATTTTTATATGAATTTTATTATAACTATACGGTATTTTACTAAATAATTAGTCCATTATTAAATCTTTGAATTGATTGTTTTATTTTGTGTCCTCACCTAGTCGTAAAGTAATAAAAAGTCAGAAAGTAAGACTCCAACACATACATACATCTCACACAAAGCCAACTGACCCTAAACTAGGCAGAGCCTGTACTATAGGCATCGGCGACTGATATACACACTTATATAGATGTTAATATACAATAATATTGTGGACATCTCACACAAAGCCAACTGACCCTAAACTAGGCAGAGCCTGTACTATAGGCATCGGGGACTGATATACACACTTATATAGATGTTAATATACAATAATATTGTGGACATCTCACACAAAGCCAACTGACCCTAAACTAGGCAGAGCCTGTACTATAGGCATCGGCGACTGATATACACACTTATATAGATGTTAATATACAATAATATTGTGGACATCTCACACAAAGCCAACTGACCCTAAACTAGGCAGAGCCTGTACTATAGGCTTCGGCGACTGATATACACGCTTATATAGATGTTAATATACAATAATATTGTGGACATCTCACACAAAGCCAACTGACCCTAAACTAGGCAGAGCCGGTACTATAGGCATCGGCCACCAAAGCAATAATACACAGATAGATATTGTTCCAGATTTATTTTGTATAAATTAAATTACAGTTTTCAGTTTTACAATTTGATGTGCTCCTGTACTTTATAAATACAGAGAATACTTATGAAAAAACTGTACAAACATTTACCATTCTTAGAACATTAGAGTGTAGACATTGTTAGCAAGAAAAATATTTTATTATAAAAATTTAAAGCTATGTTAGAGAACCTATGGGAGAACCTACCTATCTTAAAAATCTCAAAAACTAGGTTGTCGGGCTTTAAAGTAAGTAACGATAGTGCCATCTACGAAGACGCGCCCCTCCAATGTCTAGTCGGGTCGCGGAATGCTGGGAGTATGACCCGAGTCTATTAATTGTAGTGTGCGTGTGCACTCATAGGTAATCAGTGTGTACCGACAATACTCACACATTAGTGGAAGGTTGCACACCTACACTGTCAACTATAGGGGAGAATTACATTGATAAATGTTGACACTGATTATGGATTGAAGCTTGAGTACACTCATGACTACCTGGTGCTAAGCAAGTAGCTGAAGAGGGCACAATGAAACTCCTGTACATAATAGTAGTTACCTAGCCATTGTCTCCACCATACAAAAGGTAGCACATCGCACTACTGGGTAGCAGATTCATGCTGCTTAAACATTAGTTTCTATCCTACATGTAACCCCAGGTTTAAGGAGTGGTCAAGTGGCTGAACTAGATGCATTCACAATTTGCAGTCCGTCCTGGCTTTTCACAGGTGGACATAAGATTTTATTTATAAAAGAAAATATAGCCTATGTCACTTAGGGTGAATGTAGCTTTGTAGGTGAAAGAATTTTTCAAATCGGTCCAGTAGTTTCGGAGCCTATTCAATACAAACATACTTACATACAAATCTTTCCTCTTTATAATATTAGTATAGATAAATAGCTTGGATGACAGATGGAGCCAGCGAGCGCTTCACTGGAGGCCGCGAACGGGTGGCAGAAGCGTTGGAAGACCGCAAGCCAGAAGCAGCATGGTCGGACGACATTAAAAAGACGGCAGGGCCGACCTGGAGTAGGATCGCCGCATCAAGATCAGCTTGGAAATCCATGCAAGAGGCATATGTCCAGCAGTGGACGCATATATGCTGAGAAGAAGAAGAAGGAATAGCTTGGAAATATTCGACACAAGTTGACCTACTCCCAAACTAAACAAAGCTATGGGAACTAAAATACAATATGTACATAAGTATTCAGATAAATGTAGATATAAGCACATAACACATGCTAGACTAAGGTACAAATACTCCTGTTCATCACAAATATTTGCTGGAATCAAACATACATACATACATATCATCACGCCAAGTCCCTAACGGGGTAGGCAGAGAGTATAGAGCGCCAGTTCTCTCTAGACTTACATACCTCTTTCGCTTCGTCCACATTAATCAGTCTCTTCATACATGCTTGTCGGTTTCGAGTACTCTTAACGTTCCCATCCTTGAGCATCCAATCGATTTGATCCAGGTAGTTGGAACGTGGCCTTCCTCTGCCTCTTCTTGCACACACTTTTGCTTTGTATATCTGTTTCGTCAATCTCTCTTCACTCATCCTTTCTATGTGTCCAAACCAACATGCAGGAATCAAACCTGCAATTTCAAGCTTTAGAGCCAGGATCTCTCACCACTACATCAGTCATCTCAAGGTTACATACATACATATAATCACGCCTCTTTCCCGTAGGGGTAGGCAGAGACCACTTCGTTCCACTTGCTACGATCCTTACATACTTCTTTCGCTTCGTCCACTTTCATTATTCTCTTCGGTTTAGGGTACTCTTTGACCTGACATTTTTTCAAGACGTCCCTAATTTGGTCTAGAAACATCCGTCTAGGTCTACCCCTTCCAACACTTTCATTCACACTCGCCTTATACACTTTTTTCGTCAATCATTCTTCATTCATTCTCTCGACATGGCCAAACTCTCAAGATTATATACACAAAATACAATGAAGATTAAAGGACCAAACAATGAGTTTTCTGAACTTAAGTACAGTGATCTATCAGAACGAGAGGTTTTATGGTGAAGGAAAACATCCAGGGAAAACATATCTTTGAAAAGACAGTAATACTCATTTGACACTCAGATGTACATGTACAAGGCTATTAGTTCCCTGTAGCCTTAGACTTCAGTGAAAAGTGTGTGTTGATACTTTTGCCTACCAATTCTTTGGGGGAAATGAAGAACAAATGTCAATATACGAGCCCTGGCAACCTTTAAATAATAACTTAAAACTACAATCATAACCTCTTATGCACTCTATTGAGGTGAATATTCAATGATTCTTTAGCTTTGAACTTGAGCAAGCATTGGTCACACTCAAACATAATATTCTTAAATGTATGTTTGTTCTTCACATGTTTTGCGAGTCCATCTTTATTTGTGAATCTTTTCTGACATTGAAAGCATGAATTCTCGATCAATAATTGTTTTAATTTCAAATGCCTTCGCAGGCAGTATCTCGACTTGAACGTGATCGCACAGCTCTCACATCTGGACTTGCTTTTAACTTGGTGGTGGGTTTGGCAGTGAAAATCTAAATTGGACTTTTTTGCAAAGACAATTTCACACTCATTGCACTGGAATACGGCCTCTTTCTGCTGTACTTCGTGGTTGGTGGTCATGTGGCGGAAGAAATGGCTATTCTGAGTGAATTTGAGGCGGCAATACTGACACGAGTAGATGTAGTGACGATCTTCGAAGTTCGTCGGCGGTTCCTCAACTTTCTTCAGTCGACGGGTAATCTTGATCCTAGGACCGCTTCGTATAGGTTTCTTATTCATAACTGGACGATTTATAGCTTATTAATACTTCACAGTTTCACACTTTCGTTGTTTTTCAGTAGGATTGTTCAAGTAGGTACTATTTCTGGCACAACACGTACGCAATTTCTTACAACTTGTAATGTATAGTTATACTTGTAAATACTCAGGATTTCATAAGTAATTGATGGCAAACACTTTGGATACAGCATTAGTAAATTTTTATAGATTCAAGGAGCGAATTAGGCAAAAACTCAACCTATATTAACGCAAATTTTGTTTGTAACGAAATTGTTAAACCAAATCTAGAGAAACGTCAAAATTCGTTCGTTGTGTTGTGTTGAGTAAGTTGCATTCCGAAGTTAGTACGGAAACTTTCACTTTTTAATAAACATTTGTATAATTTTTAATATCGTTTAATAAATAAGTATATTATATATACGAACATTTAATAAATAAGTATGTAATGTTATCGAAATGATTATATTTTGGTGGTAAATAGATTAATATTAACATAAAACTATTTCAATCTTAACGCAATATTTTTAGTGATAATTTATTTTAATAGCTAACATCTATACCAATTAACAAAATTGGAGTGTCTTTGTTGGTCTCACAAAATATTACGAAACTGTGCCTCTACATAAATAAATGATGTCCCCAATATTATTGTATATTAACATCTATATAAGTGTGTATATCAGTCGCCGATGCCTATAGTACAGGCTCTGCCTAGCTAAGGGTCAGTTGGCTTTGTGTGAGATGTCCACAATATTATGAGACACGATTTTCTCGTAAAAGCACCTGTTTCTTAAGAGATAGATATATGTATTTAGCAATGGAATTGTTTAATTATCTCGATATTGAGAGATACGTCACGTATACGAGAGATTTCGAAGACAATGATAATATAATATTTCATCTTTGTTTGAATCACGTAATCACTTTATTTGTTGACGACAAACTACTTTTATCACCCTGTTTCATTCGTACTTATAGGAGAATTACGAATGTGGATTAAGCGACCGAGTTCTGTAAGTCTAGAGAGGCCTGGCGCTCCACTCTGTGCGCCTAGCGTGAGGGACTCGGTGTGATGATATGTATGTAGGTCTGTAAGTCTAGAGAGGACTGGCGCTCCATTCTCTGCCTAGCGTGAGGGACTCGGCATGATGATATGTATGTAGGTCTGTAAGTCTAGAGAGGAATGGCGCTCTACTCTCTGCCTAGCGTGAGGGACTCGGCGTGATGATATGTAAGTAGGTCTGTAAGTCTAGAGAGGACTGGCGCTCCATTCTCTGCCTAGTGTGAGGGACTCGGCGTGATGATATGTATGTAGGTCTGTAAGTCTAGAAAGGACTGGCGCTCTACTCTCTCTGCCTAACGTGAGGGACTCGGCGTGATGATATGTATGTAGGTCTGTAAGTCTAGAGAGGACTGGCGCTCCATTCTCTGCCTAGCGTGAGGGACTCGGCGTGATGATATGTATGTAGGTCTGTAAGTCTAGAGAGGACTGGCGATCCATTCTCTGCCTAGCGTGAGGGACTCGGCGTGATGATATGTATGTAGGTCTGTAAGTCTAGAGAGGACTGGCGCTCTACTCTCTGCCTAGCGTGAGGGACTCGGCGTGATAATATGTAAGTAGGTCTGTAAGTCTAGAGAGGACTGGCGCTCCATTCTCTGCCTAACGTGAGGGACTCGGCGTGATGATATGTATGTAGGTCTGTAAGTCTAGAGAGGACTGGCGCTCCATTCTCTGCCTAGCGTGAGGGACTCGGCGTGATGATATGTATGTAAGTCTGTAAACGATCGGATGGAAATTACAAAAGGACAGACATTACATATCCAATATTATATACATGTGTAACATTACATAACCATCGCAATCGTAAAATCACTATACTGTGTGATCAAATTGTTATATAAAGCGACGATATAGGCGGGAATCAATCTTAATTTATTATTAATTCATTGTTAAGAAACAATGAAACGCTCTGTATTTTTTTTATATACTTTAATTGCAACTGTATTTTGTGACGCAAAGACAAAAGTTGTTGATACAAAGCAAGGAAAAATCCAAGGAACACTGGCCGAAAATGGATTTTATTACGAGTATTTGGGTATTAGGTATGGGGTTCCCGTTAGGTTTCGGGTGAGTTTATAATCCTACTTCTTTACATACCACAAAGTTAATTCGCTTCCGCCGTCTGTTCCCTTAGATCTTTTAAACTATATGAACAAACGAATTTTGAGTTTTCAGCAATAGATAATGTGATTCAGATTTTATATATATCTTCACGCCTTCCCACAAGGGTCTCCGAAGGGGTAAGCAGAGGTGTGTAGGTAATATCCACACACCCACTTTCCGCCAGAGATATATTTAGGTGCCAAGTGACAGATGGCGAGTCCATCGTCGTTACTCAAGCACGACTATACATACGCCTTTGAATGTCTTCTCAGACGTATGCAGGTTTCCTCTCGATGTTTCCCTTCACCGTAAAGCTCGTGGTGTGCCTCACTGTAATTAAATGTAGAAAATCTCCTCACTCCAGTCGGGATTGGAACTCGCGCCGTTTGCGTGGCAGGCGGGTGCTGTGACCTCTCGGCCACGCCGCCTCCTCTTGTCCTGACGTATAAGTGGTATGGTATCGCAGTGCAGGCGCAACCCTCGTTTCTTCTCAATGTTCACCGTAAAGCTCGTGGTATCATTAATCACCGTACACGTGAACAGAAAAAAAAAATTGTATTTGCAACGGCTTTCACGTGTTGTTATTGTTAAGTAATTCCTCTCAAACTTCCCAGGCACCAAAGGACCCGCCACCTCACTCCGGCATCTACAAAGCTGACAGTAGAACAGTCATATGTCCACAGTTTTCAACAAACGATCCCTTAGCAGCGCCCAGTAACGATGAAGACTGCCTCGTTCTCAACATATTCAGTCCAAGTTTCATTGAAAACTCCACTATACCTGTCATGGTCTTCTTGCACGGTGGAGACTTCGGCGTGGGAGCCAGTACGCCGGAATTCTACGGACCGCAATACTTGATCAGCCATGGAGTTATCATTGTGTCAGTGAACTATAGGCTTAACATTTACGGGTTCTTGAATCTCGGTTTAAAAGACGCTCCAGGCAACGCTGGTTTGAAAGACATCAGACTGGCGCTAAGATGGATAAGGGATAACATTGGGAATTTTAATGGCGATCCTAATAACGTGACCATCTTGGGACAAGGCAGCGGCGGAACGGCGGCGATTTACCTAACCCTCTCCAAGTCTACTAGAGGATTGTTCCACAGAATAATTTCGGAAAGCGGAACTCTATTTGGGTCAAAGTCATTCGACTTTGACGGCTTGAAAACGGCTAGTCAAGTGGCCAAGTGCTTAGAAGTTAACACAATGGACCCTGAAGAGTTACTGAAAGTGTTTTCCGAAACGGACGTTGAGAAAGTCGAAAGGGCTATTGGAAACCAAATGCACGCGAAGTCTGTCTTTCTGCCGACGGTGGAAAAGATTTTCGACGGTGAAGAGCCGTTCTTAGTGGATTATCCGTTTAATATTCTCACCACACCCGGTCATGAGAGTTTCTATCAAGTTCCAATGATACTAGGGCTGAATACAGTCGAGGGTTTGACAAGTACTTTGGACTATTTCACGATAACAAGTCAAATGGATAGGATTAAACATGATGATTTGTCAGTTCTCGATCAAAGAAGCATGATGGTGCCTGAGGACGAGCAAGATGAGTTCAGAAATGTACTCAAGGAGACATATTTTACGAATATAAGCTCGGATGAATCTCTGATTGGTGGTATTATTAACTTGAACACAGATTTCTGCTATGTTGGGCCAATGTCGCTGTTGTCTGAACTCTATAATAACGCAAGCGACGTATCAATTTACCAGTATATATATAATTATATTGGAAACAGAAATTTGGGGACCCTTCTCACTAATAGTAGTCTTGAAGCCACGGCGAATACTGACGAATTGTTTTATATATTTGAGTTGGAACGGCTACCTTTGCCGATGGACGAGAGCGACGCAAGAATGATTGCGTTTCTCACTACCATGTGGACTAACTTTGCTAAATACGGGTAAGTTCTTTAATACATATCATCACGCCGAGTCCCTCACGCTAGGCAGAGAGAGTAGAGCGCCAGTCCTCTCTAAACTTACAGACCTACATACATATCATCACGCCGAGCCCCTCACGCTAGGCAGAGAGAGTAGAGCGCCAGTCCTCTCTAGACTTACAGACCTACATACATATCATCACGCCGAGCCCTCACGCTAGGCAGAGAGAGTAGAGCGCCAGTCCTCTCTAGACTTACATACCTACATACATATCATCACGCCGAGCCCCTCACGCTAGGCAGAGAGAGTAGAGTGACAGTCCTCTCTAGACTTACAGACCTACATACATATCATCACGCCGAGTCCCTCACGCTAGGCAGAGAGAGTAGAGCGCCAGTCCTCTCTAGACTTACAGACCTACATACATATCATCACGCCGAGCCCCACACGCTAGGCAGAGAGAGTAGAGCGCCAGTCCTCTCTAGACTTACAGGCCTACATACATATCATCACGCCGAGTCCCTCACGCTAGGCAGAGAGAGTAGAGCGCCAGTCCTCTCTAGACTTACAGATCTACATACATATCATCACGCCGAGTCCCTCAAGCTAGGCAAAGAGAGTAGAGCGCCAGTCCTCTCTAGACTCTCTAGGTCGGTAAGACCTAGAGACATATCATCACGCCGAGTCCTTCACGCTCTCTAGGCAGAGAGAGTAACATATACATTTCTTTTTTTTTTTCAGTTCCCCTACACCCGAGTCATCTAACGGGGAATGGTTGCCATATCCACACCATTTAGCCATATCATTGGAGCCACAATACGTCTCACCGCTGACGCTAGACAGGGCATACTTTTGGCGCGCTTTCTTCTACAAATATGGCACTACAGGCGCCGTCGTCGGCAATTGAAATGAGGCAGACTTACTGACATTGACAGCTGTCATTGCGATTTTGGCAGAAACGAAGGCGGGATACTTTGATATTGACAGGTGTCAGATGGCAACGTGAAAATGTTAGGGTTGTCGACTTGTGATATTTTGAGTAATATACGTAAATTATTATTTAGTATTAATTGTCATATTTAACACTATAAATGTTTGTTAATATGAAATCCTCTCTGTCTTTTTCTATACATAGTAATATAAATTGATGACCAATGAAAACAAAAAAGCCAAAATGCTCATAATTTTTTTTTAAATATATCCTCACCCTTCCCACAAGGGTCCCCGAAGAGGTAGGCAGAGGTGTATAGGTAATAATACCCACACACCCACTTTCCGCCAGAGATATATTTTAGGTGCCAACGTGACAGATGGCGAGTCCATCGCCGTTTATTTTTTATACGACTTGGGCCACCCAAAACAAGCATGCGGTCCGCCTGATGGTAAGCGGTTACCGCCGCCTATGGACGCTTGCTACACCAGGGGTATCACTCGCGCGTTGCCGACCCTGCAGGAATCTTTTCACACCCTTCTTTCACGCCGTTACTCAAGCACGTCTATACATACGCCTTTGAATGTCTTCTCAGACGTATGCAGGTTTCCTCTCGATGTTTTCCTTCACCGTAAAGCTCGTGATGTGACTAAACTGTACTTAAGTTCAGAAAACCTCATTGGTACAGTCGTGATTTCGAACTTGCGATCTTTGTGTCGCAGGCAACTGCTCGAACCACTCGGCTCTTGTAAATTTAGTATTTATTTATAAACAGAAAACTTTTAATTTACAAATATATTACAAATAGTAATAATGTCTGCAGTATAGACAGTCTCATCCACGAAGACGCGCCCACTAATGTCTAGTCAAGGTGGTCGCGGTTATAGAATTAAGGTGTGTAGGTTCTAGGTGTAGGTGTGTGTGTGTGTGTGTGTATGTGTGGTTAGTAATGAATAAAACAAATGACCAATATTTTATTGGGAAACTACCTTTAATATCGTAACATCATTAAAATCCACTTAAAAATATTGTGCGCTCTAAATCTTAAAAACAATACATTAATTAATATATCTTTATATATATAATTCTTCTGTGAGTGTGTATGTCACTGAACTCCTCCTAAACGGCTGGACCGATTTTGATGAAATTTTTTGTGTGTGTTCAAGGGGATCTGGGAATGGTTTAGATTCACAATTGGACGCGATAGGTGGCGCCACCATCGTATTTTTTCACCCGAGCGAAGCTGGGCGGGACAACTAGTATATATATATATATATATGTATATACCCGCTTTCAGACATATGGCGAGGCCATCGCCGTAACTCAAGCACAACTATACAAACGCCTTTATACGATTGGATCTAGTAACCATGGCACCGATATTCATCCACGAAGACGCGCCCCACTATCCTCCCCTATAGTTTACATTTACAATTAATAGACTCGGGTCATACTGCCCGCATCCCGCGACCCCTCGACTAGGCATTGGTGGGGCGCGTCTTCGTGGATGGCACTATTTGTGCTGTGTGTGTATGATGTTCTGTACTATTTATATATTTTATTAATTTTATTTTATTAAAGCCGTGGTGGCCGAGTGGTTCGAGCAGTTGCCTGCGACGTAAAGGTCGCAAGTTCGAATCCCGACTGTACCAATGAGTTTTTCTGAACTTAAGTACAGTGATTAGTCACACCACGAGCTTAACGGTGAAGGAAAACATCGAGAGGAAACCTGCATACGTCTGAGAAGAAATTCAAAGGCGTATGTATAGTCGTGCTTGAGTAACGGCGATGGACTCGCCATCTGTCACGTTGGCACCTAATATACCTCTGGCGGAAAGTGGGTGCGTGGGTATTACCTATACACCTCTGCCTACCCCTTCGGGGACCCTTGTGGGAAGGCGTGAGGATATATATATTTTATTAAAGCTTCCTGCAAACATTATTGCAAAGGCGAACTTTATGTATAAAGTATATAAATAAACTTGCCACTTACACCAATTGCAATAAATAATACCTTAAATATTAAATACCAGGGACAATTCCACACAAACTGACCTAGTCCCAAGTTAAGCAAAGCTTGTGTTATGGTTACGAGACAACGATATATTTACTTATATAGATAGATATATACATAAATACATAGGACATCCAAGACTAAGGTACAAATACTCGTGTTCATCACACAAATATCTGCCGTCAGCGGGTTTCGAACCCGCGACAAGTTTCGCAGTCAGGAGCTCTAACCACTAGACGTCATAAATATCATAACATAAATAACACACGAGTGTTATATAGGTGATTACAAATACTTAAATACTAACTATATAAGTATAAAACATAAAAAATTGAATATATTTCAAAAGGCCACGTTTCTAAGGCCACTTTATCAGAAAAAAAACAATATATATATATATATACCTTTAGAACATTCTTAACAATAGCCTTTGAATGTCTTCTCAAACGTATGCAGGTTCCTCTCAAAGTTTTCTCCTGTACTTAAGTTTAGAAACTCATTGGTACAGTCGGGATTCAAACTTGCAGTCTCTGTGTCGCAGGCCACTCTAGCCATACGGCCACCATGGCTTTAGTATTGTTATTAAATATATATTATCATAATATTACCTTATAAGGTACATAACAATTATTATACATTTCTACATTGCTAACATACAAACCAATTACATACTAACATTCACATTGCAAAAACTCTAGAATATCTGATCAATCTCAAGATCAATATCAACTTTATAGTTGGAGAAATCTTAATATATATAAATTAAAGTAGTCACGTTGTTGATCCGCGATGAACTCCTAAACAACTTAACCGATTTCAATCAAATTTGCAGTTTACATGACGATTGGACCCGATAGGTGGCGCTGCGATCGTGTTTCAGAAAGTTTCACTTTTTCACTCGGGCGAAGCTGGGCGGGACAGCTAGTAATACATCTTAGAAGGAAAGATAGAGGGGAAGAGAGGAAGAGGAAGACCAAGGTTTATATACATGGGTCAGATCAAGGAAAAGTGTCTCTCATGACGTATAGGGAGGTCAAAGAGGTTGCGCTGGACAGAAGCGAATGGAAGGGACTGCATCAGAGACGCCGACAAGAGACCAGCTCTTAAAGCAAAGGTGTCTCTCATGGCGTATAGGGAGGTCAAAGAGGTTGCGCTGGACAGAAGCAAATGGAAGGGACTGCATCAGAGACGCCGACAAGAGACCAGCTCTTAAAGCAAAGGTGTATCTCATGGCGTATAGGGAGGTCAAGGAGGTTGCGCTGGACAGAAGCGAATGGAAGGGACTGCATCAGAGACGTCGACAAGAGACCAGCTCTTAAAGCAAAGGTGTCTCTCATGGCGTATAGGGAGGTCAAAGAGGTTGCGCTGGACAGATGCTAATGGAAGGGACTGCATCAGAGACGCCGACAAGAGACCAGCTCTTAAAGCAAAGGTGCCTCTCATGGCGTATAGGGAGGTCAAAGAGATTGCGCTGGACAGAAGCGAATGGAAGGGACTGCATCAGAGACGCCGACAAGAGACCAGCTCTTAAAGCAAAGGTGTCTCTCATGGCGTATAGGGAGGTCAAAGAGGTTGCGCTGGACAGAAGCGAATGGAAGGGACTGCATCAGAGACGCCGACAAGAGACCAGCTCTTAAAGCAAAGGTGTCTCTCATGGCGTATAGGGAGGTCAAAGAGGTTGCGCTGGACAGAAGCAAATGGAAGGGACTGCATCAGAGACGCCGACAAGAGACCAGCTCTTAAAGCAAAGGTGTCTCTCATGGCGTATAGGGAGGTCAAAGAGATTGGTCTAGACAGACAGAAGCGAATGGAAGGGACTGCATCAGAGACGCCGACAAGAGACCAGCTCTTAAATTTGTGGTGATGACTAGAATATCGTCACACACAACAAAAAATATTGAATTAGGCTTTGACTACTCCCACAACTCCTTCTCTTTATATCTTTGGAGTCTGTATATTTATATGGAAACATAAAAACTCAACAGTTCCTATATATACAGGAGATACACAAGAGTGTGTGTGTGTGTGTATTTTATATTTATGCACAATTCAATATAAAGGTGGACTTATAGAGTATACTCGGAACCGACGAGCATGTATGAAGAGACTGATGAATGTGGACGAAGCGAAAGAGGTATAATAATAAATAATAAATACCTGGGACAATTGCACACAAATTGACATAGTCCCAAATTAAGCAAAGCTTGTGTTATGGTAACTAGACAACGATATATTTACTTATATAGATAGATATATACATAAATACATAGGACATCCAAGACTAAGGTACAAATACTCGTGTTCATCACACAAATATCTGCCCTCAGCGGGATTCGAACCCGCGACCTCGAGTTTCGCAGTCAGGAGCTCTAACCACTAGACCAGACTGGCGCTCTATACACTGCCTACCCCGTTAGGGACTTGGCGTGTTGATATGTATGTATGTATTTAGTGGACTTACTGCTAAGACATTTTCTAACAGTCTGTCAATCTGTCAAGTGTCCCTTGACAGGAGAATTGAGAAACATGGGTTGTGCACAGAGGATTATCTTATAGATATGAAAATAGCATGAATTGTACCAAAAATTGTACAAAATCTTTTTTGATTGAAAATCAAAATCTTTTCTAATATTATATTATCCTTACTAATATTATAAATGGGAATGTAAGTTTGTTTGTTACGCTTTCACGTAAAAACTACTTAACCGATCATAATGAAACTTTGTACACATATTCTTGGAGGTATTAGAAGTAACATAGGATAAGGGGGCGTCCATAAATTACGTGAGATGTTTAAGGGGGGGAGGGGGTCGAGTTAAATGTCATCTAATCTTACGTTGGAGAGAGAGGGGGGTCTCGGCAAATCTTCTTCTGATTAAACAAAAAAATATATAGTATTTTGGTCCATTTCATCCAGATTGAACATGCGTAAGATTTAATCTTATAATTAAACTCTCAGCAATATTGATTACTAGTCTTAACTAGTCGTAAATAAAAGCACGAAGCAATTTTTTTTTCTTTTTACAATAAAAATCCAACGCGTTTACGTAAGAAACCCACATTTAGAAAAATCTCACGTGAGATTGGGGGTTGGGGGAGGGGGCTGAATAAAATCTTAGGATATCTCACTAGGCGGGAGGGAGGGACAGAAAATTAAAAAATACACCTCGCGTAATTCATGAACGCCCCCATACTTTATATAAAAAAGAAACTTACGATAGATAAAAAGCAGAACTCGAACTCCACGCGGGCGAAGCTACGGGCATAAGCTAGTCTATACTAATATTATAAAGAGGAAAGATTTGTTTGTTTGTTTGTTTGTAATGAATATAGGCTCCGAAACTTCTGGACCGATTTCAAAAATCCTTTCACCTTTGGAAAGCTACATTATCCCCGAGTAACATAGGCTATATTAAATTGGACCCGATAGGTGGCGCTGCGATCGAGTTTCAAGAATTTTACCTTTTTACCCGGGCGAAGCTTTCTGTGTGTTTCTGTGTGTCTTAAGCTAGATTCGAGAATGGTTTAGATTTACAATTGGACCCAATAGGTGGCGCTGCGATCGTGTTACGGGCAATTTAACTTTTTCACCCGAGCGAAGCTGGGCGGGACAGCTATAATATTATAAAGAGAGATTTGATTGTGTGTTTGTATTGAATAGGCTCCGCAACTACTGGACCGATTTGAAAAATTCTTTCACCATTGGAAAGCTACATTCACCCTGAGTGACATAGAGTATATTTTCTTTTATAAAAAAATCTTATGTCCACCCGACCTAGAAAATAAATAGGTATAGTAAATAAATATATATACAGTATAAAACATAAGACGAATAAGTTGCATATATAAATAATAATAATAATAAATACCTGGGACAATTCCACACACATTAACCTAGTCCAAAGTAAGCAAAGCTTGTGTTATGGTAACTAGACAACGATATATTTACTTATATAGATAGATATATACATAAATACATAGGACATCCAAGACTAAGGTACAAATACTCGCGTTCATCACACAAATATCTGCGGGATTCGAACCCGCGACTTCAAGTTTCGCAGTCAGGAGCTAATGAATACACCATTATTTACAAAAACGACTATTTATACCATGTTTTGTGCACATAAATTATCATAATTATTAATCGGAGAAAATGCCGAGACATCTCACCACAAACCACTTGACACAACACAGAAATGTCAAAAGTGACAGCTTAGAGAGTAGACCATAGACCGCCTTATTTTTCCACAGGCAAACCATGACACCGAGCCTTTTGGCTTCAACTAGAGCTGTCAGATTCGGACTCGGAGCTCTGTTTTTTTCTAGTTCTCTTCTTATCTCTCCGGTCGTCTCTCTCTTTGTGCTTGGGACTTCGCTTTGGGCTCTCTCTGCGAACTCGATGGTGTCAAATACCTATAGAAGTAAAAGTGTTTAACGTGTTTAAGTTAAGGCGGTAAGCGCTTACCATTAGGCAAATCACTCGTCTCCTTAGTGGTACAGTAATACAGATTTAGTTTCTTTTAATAGCTGATTAAAGGACGATCAAAGACGGGAACGTCAATAGAACCGACGAGCAAGTATGAAGAGACTGATGAATGTGGACGAAGCGAAATAGGTAAGGTCTGGAGAGAACTGGCGCTCTATACTCTCTGCCTACCCCATTAGGGGCAAGGCGTGATGATAGATGATAGCGCATGTGTAAGAGAGGTAGGGCATAACGGGTTTCCCGTTCGAATTTGTATCTGCCCGCCTGGGGCAGGACCTCCACCTTATAGAAGGCCGTAGACAAATAACACTATTGTTTGTGTTGTGTTCCTACGCGGTGAATAAGGTCTCCAGTAATGAGCTCCATGGTGAGGGTGGAGGATTGTTATATTGTGTTGACAGCAAAGGGATTAGTCCCATTACGCTGCCAACACAGTATAACTCCGAACACGTGGCAACGCGCAAGTGATACTGTATCGTGTACATATCAGTATCGTGAGCGTAAATAGGCTACGGTAACCGCTTCCCATCAGGTGGGCCGTATGCTTGTTTGCCACTCTTGTTGTACAGAAAAAATTGGTTCTCTGTAAAGTCGGTTTACGGACGATAAATTTACGTGATAACGTGATGGAGTGAAAGAGAGGTAGATGCATTACAAGCCGAGCGCTTAAGCCGATCGTGCCTCTCTATCGTTTGTTCCGCGCTCTCGCTTGCACGCTGGGCTCAGGCGGAACGTTACATTGAGTCATGCGTTTTCGTGAGTGCAGCCGGAAAAATTTTGTATTGGAATGCAATTTTGATTGCATTCAACAATATTTCCTATCTTTCTCTACACTTGGGTTGCCTGTTAGAGATACATACATATCATCACGCCAGGTCCCTAACGGGGTAGGCAGAGAGTATAGAGCGCCAGTTCTCTCTAGACTTACATACCTCTTTCGCTTCGTCCGCATTCATCAGTATCTTCATACAAGCTCGTCGGTTTCGAGTACTCTTAACGTTCCCGTCGTTGAGAGTCCGATCGATTTGATCCAGGTAGTTTGAACGTGGCCTTCCTCTGCCTCTTCTTGCACACACTTTTGCTTTGTATATATGTTTCGTCAATCTTTCTTCACTCATCCTTTCTATGTGTCCAAACCAACGTAAGAGATCGCTTTTGCGATAAGGCCGCCTATTATGCTTACTACATGTTTTTCTTAATTAATTTGTTTTGTCTTATCTATTTATTTGTACATGTGTGTGTTTGTGCAATAAAGAATCCCTACTAATATTATAAATGCGAAAGTAACTCTGTCTGTTTGTCTGTTACCTTTTCACGCCTAAACTACTGAACCGATTTAAATGAAATTTGCTACAAAGTTTGTCTAGAGCCTAAGGAAGGATATAGGCTACTTTTAAATGCGAATAAGAGTTGTAAGGGGTAGAAATAGGGGATGAAAGTTTGTATGGAAGATTCGTATTTTTTTAAGCTAGAAGCTTGAAACTTATTTTGTAGGCTCTTGATTACATATACATTAATGTGACATTCAAAGTTTGTATACATTTTACCATTCAGGGGGTAAGATAAAAATAGGGGATGAAAACAATGATTAGATGAAAAAATTTAAGTGCTGCCCAATGTCACTTCCACGCGGACGAAGTCGCGGGCACAGCTATATATAATAATATTGTATTGTCGAATGCACTGTGTAGTCGGTTCAAATAGAACTTACCCGAGTCGTCTGTCGTGTGGTGGATATTATTCAAAGATTCCTCCGAAGACTCCGGTTTTTTATTCTTATTACTGCAACCATAAGATATTTTAATTATATCTACTAACTCACCCAATCACGCCACAACGGCTGAACGGAATTAGATTAAATATGGCACAGGGATAGATTAATCTATCCCTGTGCCATATTAAAATTTTTATTTTTTAAATTTTGGTAAAAAATTATTGATAAATATTGATTTTGGTTGAAGAGAATATTATAGAGGACAAGGAATAATAAATATTATTAAAAATTATTCTATATTTTTTAATATTTATCAAATAAATAATTTAAAAATCTATTTATTTAGATTTATTATTAGAATAACAATTTATATGTTAATTATTTTGAATCTAAGCTAGCTAGATAAGATCTCTAGATCTCTAGATAATCCAAGCTAGATAAGATACTAAATAAAAAGAAATGAAAATGTTGGAAGCGGTAGACCTAGGCGGACTGAATTACCTTTTGTAGAGTTTAAAGCTGTCATTAAAAGTGTATAATATAATAATATATCCTCACGCCTTCCCACAAGGGTCCCCGAAGGGGTAGGCAGAGGTGTACAGGTAATACCCACACACCCACTTTCCGCCAGAGGTATATTAGGTGCCAACGTGACAGATGGCGAGTCCATCGCCGTTACTCAGGCACGACTATACATACGCCTTTGAAATGCTTCTCAGACGTATGCAGGTTTCCTCTCGATGTTTTCCTTCACCGTAAAGCTCTTAAACATTATTTGTATGATGGCCATGCTTGGCAATGAATTGCTCCTCTTGTACAGAGTTTATATGTAAGTTTAATCTGTCTCTACCGCTACGTAAAAGGGAACAAATGTTAAGAAAGGTAACTGGGGAGTTTGATTCGCCGTTTCTTCTCCTGGCAGGTTTCTTGTAAACGATGGTAACTGTAGTTTGATATTTAATATGTGACGTTCAATAAGTGTTCCTTGTGGCCCTTGCGTTGGAATAAAGATTTTGATTTTGGTTCCAAGACCAAATTAGGGACGTCTTGAAAAAAGGACAAGTCAAGAGTACCCTAAACCGAAGAGCACGTATAAAGAGAATAATGAAAGTGGACGAAGCGAAACAAGTATGTAAGGATCGTAGCAAGTGGAAAGAAGTGGTCTCTGCCTACCCCTACGGGAAAGAGGCGTGATTATATGTATGTATGTATGTTGATACTAAACTTACCATCGTTTCTTCTCGTTCTCAGTGGATATCTGATCTTTGAATAGCTTGGATAATTCCAGTTCTTTAATCTCATCCGAATTCGTGAGAATAATAGCCCTGAAACAATTACTCTACTATAATAATAATAATAATAATATTAGGGTACACACCCACTTTCCGCCAGAGACATATTAGGTGCCAACATGACAGATGGCGAGTCCATCGCCGTTACTCAAGCACGACTATACATACGCCTTTGAATTGCTTCTCAAACGTATGTAGGTTTCCTCTCGTTGTTTTCCTTCACCGTAAAGCTCGTGGTGTGACTAATCACTGTAGAAAAACTCATTGGTACAGTCGGGATTCGATTCATAACATAGACGACTTGTCGAATCACTCGGCCACCACGGCAGCAAATGGCTGACCTTTTTTAAAATCTTTTATTTAACATCAAACCTTACATCTATATGTATATAACTCAAAGGTGACTGACTGACATAGTGATCTATCTACGCACAGCCCAAACCACTGGACGGATCGGGCTGAAATTTGGCATGCAGGTGGATGTTATGACGTAGGCATCCGCTAAGAAAGGATTTTGATTAATTCAACCCCCAAGGGGATAAAATAGGGGATGAAAGTTTGTATGAAACTTTGTAATTTTAAAACGATCGGGCTGAGACTTTGCATGCATAAAGCTACTATGACGTAGGCATCCCCTATACACACACACACACATCCAAAATAAATAATACCTGGGACATACCTGGGACAATTCCACACAAATTGACCTAGTCCCAAAGTAAGCAAAGCTTGTGTTATGGTAACTAGACAACGATATATTTACTTATATAGATAGATATATACTTAAATGCATAGGGACAGCCAAGACTGAGGTACAAATATTCGTGTTCATCACACAAATATCTGCCCTCAGCGGGATTCGAACCCGCGACCTCAAGTTTCGCAGTCAGGAGCTCTAACCACTAGACCAGACGGTCGTCTGGTCTAGTACTAAATAATATCTAATAAAAAAATATCTAATAAAAAAATACTGCGCAGTCACTATCCCACGCGGACGCAGTCACGGCCACAGCTAGTTCTTCTTATACAGGTAGATGTGTAGACACAAACACGTAGGTACAACTATATACTTGTACATAAAGCTAGGGGTCGGACAACGGTCGGGCCATTAAACGACACACCTACTAGGTCAGTGCAATGTCGAGAGCGGTTGTCGATAAAGATTGCAAGAAATTCCCGACTATATCAATGAGTTTTTCTGAACTTAAGTACAATGATCAGTCACACCACGAGCTTTACGGTGAAGGAGAACATCGAGAGGAAACCTGCATACGTCTGAGAAGAAATTCAAAGGCGTATGTATAGTCCTTCCTATAATCCTTCGCCGTTCAAGCAGTGCGCCTGTGGAACGCGCTGCCATTGACCATAAGGCAAGCAAAGACATCTCATTCCTTTAAACTACTTGTGAAGGAACATTACCTAAATTCTCTGCAATAATTATAAATAAATATATTTGTATCGACATGTATATATATATATAAATTTTATGTATTTAATTTCTTTTAATAAGATGCCGTACACCTCCAACTACCAAAATCTAAATCTAAATATTAATGTATTCCATCCAATGGTTGTCTGGAAGAGATCGCCGAGTGCGATAAGACCGCCAATTGTACTTTTTGCCTATGATGTACTATCTAAATTAAATATAGTGTACAATAAAGCATATATAAATAAATAAATAAATAAATAAATATAGTCGTGCGTAAGTAAGGCGATGGACTCGCCATCTGTCATGTTGGCACCTAATATATCTCCATCGGAAAGTGGGTACTACCTATAAACCTCTGCCTATCCCTTCGGGGACCCTTGTGGGAAGACGTGAGGATATACATTCGTTCAGTCATCAATACATTTTTTTTTTAATTATCATAATACATATCATCACGCTGTCCCTAACGGGGTAGGCAGAGAGTATAGAGCGCCAGTTCTCTCTAGACTTACATACCTCTTTCGCTTCGTCCACATTCATCAGTCTCTTCATACATGCTCGTCGGTTTCGAGTACTCTTGACGTTCCCGTCCTTGAGCGTCCGATCGATTTGATCTAGGTAGTTGGAATTATAATTTAATTACTGATGATTTTATATAAATTATAATATATCGTGAGCGTAAATAGGCTTAGGTAACCGCTTCCCATCAGGTGGGCCGTATGCTTGTTTGCCATTCATGAGGTATAAAAAATATGTGGGCAAAGATTGCAAGTTCGAACCCGACTGTACCAATGAATGAAACTAAATTAAACACTTTAATTACAGAATATACCTGTCCCAAGACAAACTAATCTTTTTCTTTATATATATAAATTACGCGTCACGATGTTTGTCCGCGATGAACTCCTAAACTACTTAACCGATTTCAATCAAATTTGCGCACCGTGTGCAGTTTGATCCAACTTGAAAGATAGGATAGCTTACATCACAATTTATAGTCGCAATATTATTTTATTGCAAATTATTTGTCTATTATTTGACAGTCACAATTATCTGTTAGCTCCAAGCGATTCTAACAGATGGAGAGAATCGAGAATGGTTTAAATTCCATAATTATTGGACCCGATAGGTGGCGCTGCGATCGTGTTACGGGCTTTATTTTTTCACCCGAGCGAAGCTGGGCGGGACAACTAGTATGATATAATTGTAGAATACTTTTAACTAGTTTTCCAACTTTAAATGGGACTATCGATATTGTTAACTTTTCCACCGAATGACATCCCTAACCAGGTGATTCGCAGCCCCAACGCCAAGGTAACGATCGCCCTAACCCTGCACAACCCCTTTATTGTATACAGGCTGTATCTACCTATTACTACATACCACAGCACTAGAGGCCACTACGGATTAGAAGCTCGCAAGCTTTATGACTTACAATTGATTGGATCTTATACATATCATCACGCCGAGCACCCCACGCTAGGCAGAGAGAGTAGAGCGCCAGTCCTCTCTAGACTTACAGACCTACATACATGTCATCACGCCGAGTCCCTCACGCTAGGCAGAGAGAGTAGAGCGCCAGTCCTCTCTAGACTTACAGACCTACATACATATCATCACGCCGAGTCCCTCACGCTAGGCAGAGAGAGTAGAGCGCCAGTCCTCTCTAGACTTACAGACCTACATACATATCACGCCGAGTCCCTCACGCTAGGCAGAGAGAGTAGAGCGCCAGTCCTCTCTAGACTTACAGTCCTACATACATGTCAACACGCCGAGTCCCTCACGCTAGGCAGAGAGAGTAGAGCGCCAGTCCTCTCTAGACTTACAGACCTACATACATATCATCACGCCGAGTCCCTCACGCTAGGGAGAGAGAGTAGAGCGCCAGTCCTCTCTAGACTTACAGACCTACATACATGTCATCACGCCGAGTCCCTCACGCTAGGCAGAGAGAGTAGAGCGCCAGTCCTCTCTAGACTTACAGACCTACATACATATCATCACGCCGTGTCCCTCACGCTAGGCAGAGAGAGTAGAGCGCCAGTCCTCTCTAGACTTACAGACCTACATACATGTCATCACGCCGAGTCCCTCACGCTAGGCAGAGAGAGTAGAGCGCCAGTCCTCTCTAGACTTACAGACCTACATACATATCATCACGCCGTGTCCCTCACGCTAGGCAGAGAGAGTAGAGCGCCAGTCCTCTCTAGACTTACAGACCTACATACATGTCATCACGCCGAGTCCCTCACGCTAGGCAGAGAGAGTAGAGCGCCAGTCCTCTCTAGACTTACAGACTTACATACATATCATCACGCCGTGTCCCTCACGCTAGGCAGAGAGAGTAGAGCGCCAGTCCTCTCTAGACTTACAGACCTACATACATGTCATCACGCCGAGTCCCTCACGCTAGGCAGAGAGAGTAGAGCGCCAGTCCTCTCTAGACTTACAGACCTACATACATATCATCACGCCGTGTCCCTCACGCTAGGCAGAGAGAGTAGAGCGCCAGTCCTCTCTAGACTTACAGACCTACATACATGTCATCACGCCGAGTCCCTCACGCTAGGCAGAGAGAGTAGAGCGCCAGTCCTCTCTAGACTTACAGACCTACATACATATCATCACGCCGAGTCCCTCACGCTAGGGAGAGAGAGTAGAGCGCCAGTCCTGTCTAGACTTACAGACCTACATACATATCATCACGCCGAGCCCTCACGCTAGGCAGAGAGAGTAGAGCGCCAGTCCTCTCTAGACTTACAGACCTAAATACATGTCATCACGCCGAGTCCCTCACGCTAGGCAGAGAGAGTAGAGCGCCAGTCCTCTCTAGACTTACAGACCTACATACATATCATCACTCTCTAGGGAACTAAAGCTAAGCGTACCTTATTCTCGACCGTCTGTCAGCTTTGTCATGGCGTCTGTCACTGATCACGGATATAGACGTTTCTCCAATTTCATGTTGCTTCCTGTGTTTCTTCGACTTGTTCTTGCTAAAACAGTGTGTGGATATCAGTCGCCGATGCCTATAGTACAGGCTCTGCCTAGTTTAGGGCCAGTTGGCTTTGTGTGAGATGTCCACAATATTATTGTATATTAACATCTATATAAGTGTGTATATCAGTCGCCGAAGCCTATAGTACAGGCTCTGCCTAGTTTAGGGTCAGTTGGCTTTGTGTGAGATGTCCACAATATTATTGTATATTAACATCTATATAAGTGTGTATATCAGTCGCCGATGCCTATAGTACAGGCTCTGCCTAGTTTAGGGTCAGTTGGCTTTGTGTGAGATGTCCACAATATTATTGTATATTAACATCTATATAAGTGTGTATATCAGTCGCCGATGCCTATAGTACAGGCTCTGCCTAGTTTAGGGTCAGTTGGCTTTGTGTGAGATGTCCACAATATTATTGTATATTAACATCTATATAAGTGTGTATATCAGTCGCCGATGCCTATAGTACAGGCTCTGCCTAGTTTAGGGTCAGTTGGCTTTGTGTGAGATGTCCACAATATTATTGTATATTAACATCTATATAAGTGTGTATATCAGTCGCCGATGCCTATAGTACAGGCTCTGCCTAGTTTAGGGTCAGTTGGCTTTGTGTGAGATGTCCACAATATTATTGTATATTAACATCTATATAAGTGTGTATATCAGTCGCCGATGCCTATAGTACAGGCTCTGCCTAGTTTAGGGTCAGTTGGCTTTGTGTGAGATGTCCACAATATTATTGTATATTAACATGTATATAAGTGTGTATATCAGTCGCCGATGCCTATAGTACAGGCTCTGCCTAGTTTAGGGTCAGTTGGCTTTGTGTGAGATGTCCACAATATTATTGTATATTAACATCTATATAAGTGTGTATATCAGTCGCCGATGCCTATAGTACAGGCTCTGCCTAGTTTAGGGTCAGTTGGCTTTGTGTGAGATGTCCACAATATTATTGTATATTAACATCTATATAAGTGTGTATATCAGTCGCCGATGCCTATAGTACAGGCTCTGCCTAGTTTAGGGTCAGTTGGCTTTGTGTGAGATGTCCACAATATTATTGTATATTAACATCTATATAAGTGTGTATATCAGTCGCCGATGCCTATAGTACAGGCTCTGCCTAGTTTAGGGTCAGTTGGCTTTGTGTGAGATGTCCACAATATTATTGTATATTAACATCTATATAAGTGTGTATATCAGTCGCCGATGCCTATAGTACAGGCTCTGCCTAGTTTAGGGTCAGTTGGCTTTGTGTGAGATGCCCACAATATTATTGTATATTAACATCTATATAAGTGTGTATATCAGTCGCCGATGCCTATAGTACAGGCTCTGCCTAGTTTAGGGTCAGTTGGCTTTGTGTGAGATGTCCACAATATTATTGTATATTAACATGTATATAAGTGTGTATATCAGTCGCCGATGCCTATAGTACAGGCTCTGCCTAGTTTAGGGTCAGTTGGCTTTGTGTGAGATGTCCACAATATTATTGTATATTAACATCTATATAAGTGTGTATATCAGTCGCCGATGCCTATAGTACAGGCTCTGCCTAGTTTAGGGTCAGTTGGCTTTGTGTGAGATGTCCACAATATTATTGTATATTAACATGTATATAAGTGTGTATATCAGTCGCCGATGCCTATAGTACAGGCTCTGCCTAGTTTAGGGTCAGTTGGCTTTGTGTGTGATGTCCACAATATTATTGTATATTAACATCTATATAAGTGTGTATATCAGTCGCCGATGCCTATAGTACAGGCTCTGCCTAGTTTAGGGTCAGTTGGCTTTGTGTGAGATGTCCACAATATTATTGTGTATTAACATCTATATAAGTGTGTATATCAGTCGCCGATGCCTATAGTACAGGCTCTGCCTAGTTTAGGGTCAGTTGGCTTTGTGTGAGATGTCCAAAGATCACTCACCCATGTTTCTTGTCCTTCTCTTTCTTCTCACTCTGTTTATGCTTGCGTTTCTTTTTGTAAACAGAGCCTCCGTTCACGTCGTCTACAGTCTCCAGATGCAGTACGTATAAGCGGTATATTTGTAGGAGTATCACCTGGAATGAGCCGGTCAGGTAAACTAGAGCAGTAGGCAGCCCAGGGCGACCTTCTACTGCCAAGCTACCTGAGGCCTAGTGGCAGTGCCCCGGGGCCTCCAAGATCAGGGGGCCTACGGACTGTGACTTACTAACTATACATTGAACTAGGGAAAATGTCTCCTACATTCGGAATATAAATAAACACACAAACACAAGATCGCAGGTTGGAATCACGAATGTACCAATGAGTTTTTCCGAACTTAAGTACAGTGAGGCACACCACGAGCTGTACGGTGAAGGGAAACATCGAGAGGAAACCTGCATACGTCTGAAAAGACATTCAAAGGCGTATGTATAGTCGTGCTTGAGTAACGGCGATGGACTCGCCATCTGTCACGTTGGAAACTAAAATATATCTCTTCTCATCAGACAAATCGAAACACCTTGCAAGTTTATGTTTTTTAAGGATTATCAGAAAAATGTGTATATTTAAAAATATATGTCAAACTAGCTGTACCCTGCCACGCGTCGCTGTGGATATGTGACTGATGCAAGAAATAGATAAAAACAATCCTTGATGCGGATTATATATCATGCTAAACTTTCAGCTTGATCGGTGCAGAACTTTTTGAGTTTTTAAAGCGTACACAAACCAACATACATTTTTATATATATATAGATGTCTATAATTTAATAGTGAACAATATGAGGTATTACTAGAAGTATATATATATATGTATATATATATAACTAGCGGCCCGACCCGGCTTCGCACGGGTGGACATTTATTTCTTAAACATTTTGGCATAATGTAATTTTTTTTCTTGCAATTAAAATAGCCATTATTAATCAGTGATAATGTAGCTTTCCAATGGTGAAAGATTTTTCAAAATCGGTCCAGTAGTTTCGGAGCCTATTCAATACAAACATACTTACATACAAATCTTTCCTCTTTATAATGTATACATATAATAAAATTGGAGTGTCTGTTTGTAATATTGAAATAACCGCTTTTTATTAAATGCATATGGATGTATACACGGTACACATACCAAAATATTTTTTTTTACTATTTTTGAGTGTCTGTCTATCCGCTTGTTCCGGCTAATCTCTGAAACGGCTCACTAGCAGATAGCTGATGAAAAAAGGAAGAACTTAGGCTACCTAGTTTTAATTTAGATATAGATTTTTTTTAAATTATCATATTCCACGCGGGCGAAGTCTCGGGCACAGCTATAAATTGCTTCACTCACCAACGTATTCTTGCAGGTGAAAAATATATTCATATAATTGATGATCTTATAGTGGCCGATGATGAGGAGCCGGAATGCAAGGAATGGGGCGTCTTGGAGCGCGATGTTCATGATGATGGCGCACACCTCGATGGAGCAGCAGCACGCGCGGCTGTTGCTGGGGGTACAGGACCCGGGTACAGGCAAAGGTACACACACATACTGGGGGTACATCGACATACCGAAGGTATACGGACATACTGACATCCAGAAAGTATAGGTATACGACATAGGTATAAAAAAAAAAAAAAAAAAAATATAAACGAAGTGTAGAAAAAACTATATTTAAAAAAAATAAGGCTTTTTTTCACCACTAAGGTAATCAGGCCCGCCTTCTGGTAAGCGGTCACCGTCTATGGAATGAATCGTCGAATCATATTACAGTACAGTTAGTCGACGAGCGTTGACGAGAAGGAAAACATCGAGAGGAAACCTGAGCTTAAGTCTGAGAAGACATTCAAAGGCGTATGTATAGTCGTGCTTGAGTAACGGCGACGGACTCGCCATCTGTCACGTTGGCACCAAAAATCTCTGGTGGAAAGTGGGTGTACACATATACACCTCTGCCTACCTACTAAGGCGTGAGAATATATTATTATTATTATTACTTATTTCCCAGATAACATAAAGCATTAACATGTATAAACACAAGCTAGACATTAACATCTTGAGTGCGAAAAGTGTATCGACGATTTCATTCTAAATTCTGTTGTTGAAAACTTTGTCTGTCCGTATGTAGGTCTATTTGTACGTTAGTCTAGTTTCGCTTCTGTAAAATGTTAATTGGTGCATTCATCTACGTGTGATTTCGCTTCTGCCAAGTAGTGAGGAGTCATGGTTTGCATGTCTGTGTTATCATGTTTCGCTTCTGCCAACTATTGCTTGACGTGGTATCAGTGTAGAATGCGGTGCTTGAGAAATACATAATTTTATACAGATATGGTCACAGTGTGCGAGAAAAGAGTGTGTGCAGAGGAAGACCACGTTCCAACTACTTAGATCAAATAGATCGGACACTCAAGGATGTATGAAGAGACTCATGAATGTGGACGAAGCGAAAGAGGTATGTAGGTCTAGAGAAGACTGGCGCTCTACTCTCTCTGCGTGAGGGACTCGGCGTGATGATATGTATCTGATATCATCACGCCGCATGATAGATTCGCTTCTGCCAACTATTCCTTGACGTGGTATCAGTGTAGAATGCGGTGCTTGAGAAATAAATACAAATATGGCCTTCTTTTGGCCAGAAAAACATGTTTGTATGTCTGTTTGTATGTTCAAGTCTACTTATCCATTAGTCTGTTTGTCAACCAGTCTTTTGTCCGTTTGCATGTAAAACAAGTTTCGGTTCTGCCAATTAAAATTTGGCGAGGAGTCAGTTTGTATGTTTGTCCGTTCGTGTGTTAAGCAAGTTTCGCATGTGCCAACTATTATTTGGTGAGGAGTCAGTGTAAAATGCGGTGCTTATGAAGTACGTACATATCAGACCTATTGGCTGTTCCTCTCGACTTTCTGGACTTAGTGGCCGTCAGTACCACGGTAAATTGCACCAGGGACCACGACCAGATCGCCAGGGTCAGGAGCACCAGGACCTTCTCGGAAGCTACCTTCTCGTCTTTGAACGAATCGAAGAATTCTATGATGTCTGCAGCCGTACCTGCGGGGAGTTCATGGTCACTTCCTATCATGTGGGAAGACAATCATTCGTAAAGTAAGCTCGTTTTGATAAATCACAGGCAGACGGATGATGATCTTATAACAAATCTTTATTTCAAGATCTTATGGCAAATTATCTTATAATGGCTGAAATTACATGCACAGACAAACGGAGAAGCGGACAGACAAGCAGAAAAATTAAGACTAACAACATACAGACAAGCCAACACAAAAATATAGAAAAACTTTCAAACAGACAACTATTCAAATTTAATATACATATTCATTAGGCGTTCCGTGCCGAAAGATTGCAAGTTCTAATCCCGACTGTACCAATGAGTTTTTCTAAACTTAAGTACAGTGATTAGTCATACCACGAGCTTTACGGTGAAGGGAAACATCGAGAGGAAACCTGTGTTGCGCATGCACTGCGATACCATACCACTTATACGTCAGGACAAGAGGAGGCGGCGTGGCCGAGAGGTCACAGCACCCGCCTGCCACGCAAACGGCGCGAGTTCCAATCCCGACTGGATCGAAGAGTTTTTCTACATTTAATTACAGTGAGGCACACCACGAGTTTTACGATGAAAGGAAACATCGAGAGGAAAACTGCATATGTCTGAGAAGACATTCAAAGGCGTATGTATAGTCGTGCTTGAGTTACGGCGATGGACTCGCTATCTGTTTTGCTAGCGCTTAAAATATATCTCTAGCGGAGAGTGGGTGTGTGGGTACTACTTATACACCTCTGCCTACCCCTTCTGGGACCCTTGTGGGAAGGCGTTAAACAAGATACCAACTCACCAATATACACCAGCAGCAATTGGCTGAGCTGATCTCTGGTCAGGTCTCCTTTAGGCAACAGCCAACGTCCCACAATCAGAGTAAGCATGAGGAACTGCTCGATGAGGGTCACCCACATGTCTGTGGGGATCTTGGTAGCCCCTGGGATTGGGATTTCAGTCTGCAAGTATATTACCGCTGAGCTTATGGACGCTTGCAACACCAGGGGTATCACTCGCGTGCCGACCTTGTGTTGGGAGGATCTTACCTCCACGTAAGTCATGTTGATAGATTTCCTCTGA
The DNA here is from genome assembly GCA_945859725.1 of Drepana falcataria. NCBI lineage: Eukaryota > Metazoa > Arthropoda > Insecta > Lepidoptera > Drepanidae > Drepana > Drepana falcataria. The sequence goes on along the minus strand of OX243951.1, from coordinate 4,128,704 downwards.
AGCCTCAAGTCCACCTTGTGGAGTTCCAGCAACCAAATAGCTGGTACCACCAACCCAAGGTATATGAAGACAGAAGGGCAGAACCTGTGACCAAGAGTATCCCTTAGTGGTTAGGTAGCGTTATCCCTTAGGGGAGAGGGCTGGACATTCCAAGCTTACTGTTATAGATAGTGCCACGATGACGCGCCCCACCAATGTCTAGTCGAGGGGGTCGCGGGATGCGGGGAGTATGACCCGAGTCTATTAATTGTAGTTTGCGTGTGCACTCATAGGTAATCAGTGTGTACCGACAATTCTCAAACATTAGTGGAAGGTTGCACACTATACACTATGAGGAAGGAGATAGTGATATGTATGTAGTTCTGTAAGTCTAGAGATGACTGGCGCTCTGCTGTCTCTGCCTAGCGTGAGGGGCTCGGCGTGATGATATGTATGTAGGACTGTAAGTCTAGAGAGGACTGGCGCTCTACTCTCTCTGCCTAGCGTGAGGGCTCGGCGTGATGATATGTATGTAGGTCTGTAAGTCTAGAGAGGACTGGCGCTCTACTCTCTCTGCCTAGCGTGAGGGGCTCGGCATGATGATATGTATGTAGGACTGTAAGTCTAGAGAGGACTGGCGCTCTACTCTCTCTGCCTAGCGTGAGGGGCTCGGCGTGATGATATGTATGTAGGTCTGTAAGTCTAGAGAGGACTGGCGCTCTACTCTCTCTGCCTAGCGTGAGGGGCTCGGCGTGATGATATGTATGTAGGTCTGTAAGTCTAGAGAGGACTGGCGCTCTACTCTGTCTGCCTAGCGTGAGGGACTCGGGGAGATGATATGTATGTAGGTCTGTAAGTCTAGAGAGGACTGGCGCTCTACTCTCTCTGCCTAGCGTGAGGGGCTCGGCGTGATGATATGTATGTAGGTCTGTAAGTCTAGAGAGGACTGGCGCTCTACTCTGTCTGCCTAGCGTGAGGGACTCGGGGTGATGATATGTATGTAGGTCTGTAAGTCTAGAGAGGACTGGCGCTCTACTCTCTCTGCATAGCGTGAGGGACTCGGCGTGATGATATGTATGTAGGTCTGTAAGTCTAGAGAGGACTGGCGCTCTACTCTCTCTGCCTAGCGTGAGGGACTCGGCGTGATGATATGTATGTAGGTCTGTAAGTCTAGAGAGGACTGGCGCTCTACTCTCTCTGCCTAGCGTGAGGGACTCGGCGTGATGATATGTATGTAGGTCTGTAAGTCTAGAGAGGACTGGCGCTCTACTCTCTCTGCCTAGCGTGAGGGACTCGGCGTGATGATATGTATGTAGGTCTGTAAGTCTAGGGAGGACTGGCGCTCTACTCTCTCTGCCTAGCGTGAGGGACTCGGCGTGATGATATGTATGTAGGTCGGTAAGTCTAGAGAGGACTGGCGCTCTACTCTCTCTGCCTAGCGTGAGGGACTCGGCGTGATGATATGTATGTAGGTCGGTAAGTCTAGAGAGGACTGGCGCTCTACTCTCTCTGCCTAGCGTGAGGGGCTCGGCGTGATGATATGTATGTAGGTCGGTAAGTCTAGAGAGGACTGGCGCTCTACTCTCTCTGCCTAGCGTGAGGGACTCGGCGTGATGATATGTATGTAGGTCTGTAAGTCTAGAGAGGACTGGCGCTCTACTCTCTCTGCCTAGCGTGAGGGACTCGGCGTGATGATATGTATGTAGGTCTGTAAGTCTAGGGAGGACTGGCGCTCTACTCTCTCTGCCTAGCGTGAGGGACTCGGCGTGATGATATGTATGTAGGTCGGTAAGTCTAGAGAGGACTGGCGCTCTACTCTCTCTGCCTAGCGTGAGGGACTCGGCGTGATGATATGTATGTAGGTCGGTAAGTCTAGAGAGGACTGGCGCTCTACTCTCTCTGCCTAGCGTGAGGGGCTCGGCGTGATGATATGTATGTAGGTCGGTAAGTCTAGAGAGGACTGGCGCTCTACTCTCTCTGCCTAGCGTGAGGGACTCGGCGTGATGATATGTATGTAGGTCTGTAAGTCTAGAGAGGACTGGCGCTCTACTCTGTCTGCCTAGCGTGAGGGACTCGGCGTGATGATATGTATGTAGGTCGGTAAGTCTAGAGAGGACTGGCGCTCTACTCTCTCTGCCTAGCGTGAGGGGCTCGGCGTGATGATATGTATGTAGGTCGGTAAGTCTAGAGAGGACTGGCGCTCTACTCTCTCTGCCTAGCGTGAGGGACTCGGCGTGATGATATGTATGTAGGTCTGTAAGTCTAGAGAGGACTGGCGCTCTACTCTGTCTGCCTAGCGTGAGGGACTCGGCGTGATGATATGTATGTAGGTCTGTAAGTCTAGAGAGGACTGGCGCTCTACTCTGTCTGCCTAGCGTGAGGGACTCGGCGTGATGATATGTATGTAGGTCTGTAAGTCTAGAGAGGACTGGCGCTCTACTCTGTCTGCCTAGCGTGAGGGACTCGGCGTGATGATATGTATGTAGGTCTGTAAGTCTAGAGAGGACTGGCGCTCTACTCTGTCTGCCTAGCGTGAGGGACTCGGCGTGATGATATGTATGTAGGTCTGTAAGTCTAGAGAGGACTGGCGCTCTACTCTGTCTGCCTAGCGTGAGGGACTCGGCGTGATGATATGTATGTAGGTCTGTAAGTCTAGAGAGGACTGGCGCTCTACTCTGTCTGCCTAGCGTGAGGGACTCGGCGTGATTTTATAGATATTGGCCATATGTATGTATACTACTTTCTTCTCTTTTTTTACCTCGTGCTTTCAAAGTCGGGTAAAAGCTGGAAGTATTCCTTTTAGCTAAACTAATAATGAATTGAGTGGAGGCGAAGGCGTATCCGGCAACCGGAAGCCCATTAGCATAGCGGAAACACAAAAAATTCTGCTAATTTTACAAGGAAATATATTCTAGTAGTTGTTACTGGTGGCTTCGCCCGCAAATAATTTGATTTATATCTTCGCGCCTTTCTACAAGCGTCTCCGAAGGGGTAGGCAGAGGTATATAGGTAGTACTCACACACCCACTTTCCACCAGAGATATATTTAGATGGCGAGTTTGAATGTCTTCTCAGACGTATGCAGGTTTCCTCTCGATGTTCTCCTTCACCGTAAAGCTCGTGGTGTACTGTACTTAAGTTTAGAAAATCTCATTGGTACATTCAAGATTCGAACTCGTTTACTCGGCCATCACAGCTTATTGAATATTATAGATGTAAATATGATAATTATGGATGATAGATAAGTATTTGTAACCCTTACAGCAATGACCTCTCGCTAAAGGGGTGAGGTGACATTTAAAGGCTTTGTTAATGCTCAGTCGAGCACGACGCCCGAGATACATACATATCATCACACCGAGCCCCTCACGCTAGGCAGAGAGAGTAGAGCGCCAGTCCTCTGTAGACTTACAGACCTACATACATATCATCACGCCGAGCCCCTCACGCTAGGCAGAGAGAGTAGAGCGCCAGTCCTCTGTAGACTTACAGACCTACATACATATCATCACACCGAGCCCCTCACGCTAGGCAGAGAGAGTAGAGCGCCAGTCCTCTGTAGACTTACAGACCTACATACATATCATCACGCCGAGCCCCTCACGCTAGGCAGAGAGAGTAGAGCGCCAGTCCTCTCTAGACGTACAGACCTACATACATATAATCACGCCAAGTCCCTCACGCTAGGCAGAGAGTAGAGCGCCAGTCCTCTCTAGACTTACAGACCTACATACATATCATCACGCCGAGTCCCTCACGCTAGGCATAGAATAGAGCGCCAGTCCTCTCTAGACTTACAGACCTACATACATATCATCACGCCGAGCCCCTCACGCTAGGAAGAGAGAGTAGAGCGCCAGTCCTCTCTAGACTTACAGACCTACATACATATCATCACGCCGAGTCCATCACGCTAGGCAGAGAGAGTAGAGCGCCAGTCCTCTCAAGACTTACATACCTACATACATATCATCACGCCGAGTCCCTCACGCTAGGCAGAGAGAGTAGAGCGCTAGTCCTCTCTAGACTTACAGATCTACATACATATCATCACGCCGAGCCCCTCACGCTAGGCAGAGAGAGTAGAGCGCCAGTCCTCTCTAGACGTACAGACCTACATACATATCATCACGCCAAGTCCCTCACGCTAGGCATAGAGTAGAGCGTCAGTCCTCTCTAGACTTACAGACCTACATACATATCATCACGCCGAGCCCTCACGCTAGGCAGAGAGAGTAGAGCGCCAGTCCTCTCAAGACTTACATACCTACATACATATCATCACGCCGAGTCCCTCACGCTAGGCAGAGAGAGTAGAGCGCTAGTCCTCTCTAGACTTACAGATCTACATACATATCATCACGCCGAGCCCCTCACGCTAGGCAGAGAGAGTAGAGCGCCAGTCCTCTCTAGACGTACAGACCTACATACATATCATCACGCCAAGTCCCTCACGCTAGGCATAGAGTAGAGCGCCAGTCCTCTCTAGACTTACAGACCTACATACATATCATCACGCCGAGCCCTCACGCTAGGCAGAGAGAGTAGAGCGCCAGTCCTCTCTAGACTCACAGACCTACATACATATCATCACGCCGAGTCCCTCACGCTAGGCAGAGAGAGCAGAGAGAGAATTTTTGTTACTTTAGTTAAGTTTAGTAATAAAAACAACTTACCATTTCCATTCTTGATTTTCCTTTATCGTCAATGTGAATATTCCTTCGAAGATTAATAAGAGAATCGGGGTAGCGAGATACCAATATTCAAGACTGTCTTTAAAAACGGTTACTTGCCAAATCGCAATAATTCCGTGGCACGCGAATACCAATCTAGTTATAACCGCTTTGATTGTCGCCAAAACTTTACCAACTTTCGCCATTTTGTAAAATTAAAAAACAAATTGTTCCTACTTAATTATTATATTCACATCACAATTATAAAAAAAGAGAAACTTATTATCAACTTTGAAAAAATCACATCACAAATTCCCGCTTCGTTTGACTAATGACATTATTTTTTTAATTCTCACATCTAGACATAAACACGTTACTTTTTGTTCAAATAATGTAACGCTTTTTGAAAGTCGACCGATTTGTAAAAGCAATCTTCTCAAATGATAAGTTACGTTGGCTGGGGCGTTACGAGAAGCGATCATATTTATCATACATTGCTGGGTTGTAGACAACCATTAATTTTATAGTGTATAGACAGCCGGCAGTGTATTTCGCGTATGGGAGAAAATACCAGAATTCTAGTTTTGAAATGCGCGCGCATTCGACAAATTAGCCAATCACAGGTCATTCCAAGAAAGGGGCTTGGGATGTGTCAACAGAATTACCTTTTCATTTGTGAAAAAATCCTTTTCTCTTTGATACAAACGTATGAGGTTGAAAATCGTCTGGCAAACTATTTAAAGCTTTAGGTGGTTCGTTACATTGATGGATTCGCGCAGATTGGAGTGACTTAATAAAAAGAAACCCTTTTAGGGAAGGTTTTGGGGTTCCGTGGTTCTACACATTGTAATTCCGATTCCGTGTAAGCTATCTCGTTCTTTTTTATTTAAGGAACTACTAATCCGATTTTCGCAAGCTATAGATAGTGTCATCCACTTAGACGCGCCCCCCCAATGTCTAGTCATGGGGGGAGAGAGCGAGAATGACACCAAGGACCCTTGCGGGAAGGTGAAGAGTATTGTCGCGGTTAAAACCGCATGGAATAGCTAGTTAAATAATAAATATAGACATTATTACGAATCAGATAAGTAGTTCCTGATATTAACGAGGTAAAACTAATTGCGTCGTTACAAAACCTACTAGGTAGACTGAAAGACTAGTATCCATGTCATAGACTGAAATAATAAAATCAGTTTCAAACAAACTATCCATACATACATACATATAAATAAAATTGGAGTGTCTGTTTGTAATATTCAAATAACCGCTTTTTACTAAATGCATTCATATGCATTTAGTAAAAATATACGGTACAAATACCAAAATATATATTTTTTTATTTTTTGTCTGTTTGTTTGTTCTGGCTAATCTCGGAAACGGCTGGACCGATTTTGACGGGCAGATAGCTGATGTAAAAAGGAGTAACATAGGCTACTATTTAGGCTTTTATTTTAGAAACTGGACAATATATTTTTCATTATACTACACGCGGACGAAGTCGCGGGCACAACTAGTTTTTTTATAAAATTAGTAGGTAGAGTAAAAATTAAAACGAGACAAAAGCTTTAATATTTTTTTATTCATTTACAATGATCAATACACAGGAAAGTCTGTATCAACGTGTTTGGACCAAGCGTGGAGTCCTCCGGCCAAGTCCTTGATCTTGCCAGACTGCTCTCTCTCTATGGCGTCTAGAACTTTCTTTGCCGCGATCTGGGAATCGTTGCCTCGACGACAGATGAACGTCACTGAATAAAATTAAAAAAAAATAAAAACGTCGAAAGTCTCCTGCCACGCAAACGGCGCGAGTTCCAATCCCGACTGGATTGAGGAGTTTTTCTACATTTAATTACAGTGAGGCACACCACGAGCTTTACGGTGAAGGGAAACATCGAGAGGAAACCTGCATACGTCTGAGAAGACATTCAAAGACGTATGTATAGTCGTGCTTGGAGTAACAGCGATGGACTCGCCATCTTAAATATAGTCCGTCTAATACTACCTTGACTGGTACACTTCCTTATCTCCTCCAACAGTTCGACCAGAGTATCACCCCTCAACGTCTCCAAAGGTCTGTTCACGGCGCCATCTATCGAGCACATTGCGAACTCGGGCGCGCTTCTCACGTCCACCAAAAGATGGCGCTCCCGGCCGTCCATTTCCGACGCGAGCTCAGTGGGAGTGATGCGGTTTTGCGGCGGCAATATCTGTAGATCTAAGTCCTTGTAAGAAGAAAGACCTGTATTAATAACAGATAAAGTGTATGCCTTAGGGTTAGCTCAGTGGTTCGGTCGCCTGCAACGCCATCGATGGGGAATTCATCCCCATACCTTGGAACCACAAAGGTCTCGCACTGCGCGGTTCCAAAGGAGTTTCCTTCCGAACGCTCAGGCTGTGGAATGAGCTCCCCGTTGAGGTTCCCTGGAGATACAGCATGGAGTTCTTCAAGAAGGGTGAGAAAAGATTCCTGCAGGGTCGGCAACGCGCGAGTGATACCCCTGGTGTTGCAAGCGTCCATAGGCGGCGGTAACCGCTTACCATCATGGTATAAAAAAGAACCTAAATATTATATGTTAGCTATATTTGTATTTTGTATAGTATAAAAATACCCAGGAGTTTTTGAGTCACACGAGCTTAACGGTGCCAACGTGACAGATGGCGAGTATACTTTATGTAGAGTATACCTTTGAATGTTTTCTCTAACGTATGCGGGTTTCCTCTCGATATTTTACTTCATGATAATCAAGAAAAGTCATTCCACTATGACACACTATGACAGTACGTGTCAGTTCGTTTGACAAGTTTGACGTTTGACAAACACAGGTAAATAAAATTTTTATTAGATAAATACAATATATTTATTGTCTTAAATCACAAACAAGGAACATTACTTTCTATTATCTAGCAATAAGAGGCCTACCACCTAGTACCCAGTCCCTTATGGCCAGTAATGTGACTAGCTACAGTGCCCTCCACACCGGCACACAGTGTAGTGTACGTACACTAGTGCTTGGCGGCAGGATATCTGACACTGCGGTGGTACCCACCTAGCCGGACTGTTGCAATAAGAGGCCTACCACCTAATGCCCAGCTCCTTACAGCCAATTACGAGTCCAGCCTATTTACCAATGAGTACTATTAAAGTAATAATTCTGGTTCAAATTCTTCTCAAAGTTCAAACTCGGCAATACGTTATGCTGGCTCACAACATCGCAAATATCCGTTTCGTTTTTAGGCTTGAAAATCCTTAAATTCTTTGCACTGGCAACTTTGGAGAAAGTCTTCCTTGAAGCTGGACACACAGAGTCTCGTTTCATATCATTAACATACAAATTATAAAGCTGATAAATATTTTTAATGTGACCTATATTTAAATAGCGTACTTCTACGCCGTTGGCAACGCAGACTTGACATTTGCTAGGCGCTGTTGGAAGTTTTTCAATATAGTTGACGACATTGATCGACTTTAGAGGTTTCTTTGCGGCCTTAGGCCTATCCTGTTTCACTAACCAGCACCTCACCATGGCCTCTTTGACGCCTAGAGTGTTGAGGAACATGGCTCGACAAACCTGCACTTTACTTTCGTTCAGCATTAAATGGTATCGTTTTGAATCTCCTTTTCTGGATACTTCGCCTTTGGGTCTGACCCTCCTTCGCTTCGCTGGTACTGAGTCCACTAGAGTTCTTACAAAAGTCTTCTTTCCCTTCCAATCCAATTCGTTCCAGAAATGTTTAAAAATTCCATCTCTTGTGAAGTCGGTAAATTCCTTGCACATTCTCCCCTTCGCGCAGAAACTTGACCGACATGGCGGGCCCATCCTCCTTTCCGATTTCAGGACGTCTTGTATCCACTTCTTCTTGTCGCCGTCTGGTTTCGTTCGGAAACCGAAGTAGCTCTGGCCAGCCATGCGTTTGTCTCTTTCTTGCTTCCGTCGTTCGGATTTGAGGCGAGCTTCCAGTCTTTTCTGAAAAGGAATCGGTGGTCAGGAAGCGATGGTGGCCGAGTGGTTTGACGAGATGAATGGATATCAATGATTGCAGATTTGCGGATGGATGGCAGATTATTATGTCGGCATGGCTGGAGTATTGGGAGGCGATTGTATGAATGTTGTTTAATATATTTTCTTTCGTGTTGTGTATATGCTGTGTATATAATTGTACATATTTAGAGTAATTGGCTACTGGTCGTTTTAATGTGTATTTCAATTGCGCCGAATTTTTTTATGCACAATTAAAGTACAATAGTCAAAATCAAAATATTTTTATTTCACACAGGCCTAGGTGGGCACTTATAAAACGTCTAAAATGGTGCTCGGTTCGGGTTGGTCGTTTCCATGGAGAAGAACCGGCAAGAAACTCCATGGTTACTCTTTTCAAATCATTAGGTATACAATAACAATATTATTATGTTACAGCATTAGGGCGCTCAAGGACGGAGACGTTAAGAGTACTCGAAACCGACGAGCATGTATGAACAGATTGATGAATGTGGACGAAGCGAAAGAGGTAAGTCTAGAGAGAACTCTTTTTTATTTTGTTTCGATACTTTTATGAGTCATGAGTACAGTATCGATACTTTCTAATCGATATCGTGTCCCTACATACGAGCATGTATGAAGACACTGATGAATGTGGACGAAGCGAAAGAGGTATGTAAGTCTAGAGAGAACTCTTTTTTATTTTGTTTCGATACTTTTATGAGTCATGAGTACAGTATCGATACTTTCTAATCGATATCGTGTCCCTACTAGTGATGAGCGTTGAATCAACGAACTAGTTGAATCAACCGTTGATCTCCTGTCAACGTATTAACGTTAACTGTTTATGAATCAACTAGTTGAATTCGTCAACGACGTTTATGAATTTAACTTGTGCGTCTCGTTCAATAAACGAGAACGCAAACGCAACGAGCTGAGCAATTTAAAAAACTTAAAAAAAAATATGTGTGTATATAGAATCAGATGATCTTTTAAATACGCCTGAGTAGAATATGGTTTATAGCTAATTATATTCTATTCAGTCAGTCCTAAGCCTGAAGAGAAAGTATGAAGGGAATCTTAGTAGAACCATCAATCAAACGTTTTCCAATACATAAATTTAACCAAATTGTTTCTAAAATTTAACGCGCAATCGTTGAATAAAAACCGTTCAATGAATCAACGGTTTACGTTGCAAGTTGACATTAGTAGCACGTTAACTCATTGACGAAACAAAACCCACAAAACACAATGAAAGTAACAATAGCGCGATGCAAACCCCGGTTAGCGACATCTAGTGTTGGAAAAGGAAAAACGCACCGAGTACAAGATTTTTAAATACGAGACAATTTAAATTTGAAATTAGAAATTAGACGTAATTTGGCGCAGAGATATATTACAGATAGTGCCGTCCACGAAGACGCGCCCCCTATCCCCCCCTATAGTTTACAGTGTAAGTGTGCAACCTTCCACTAATGTTTGAGTATTGTCGGTACACACTGATTACCTATGAGTGCACACGCACACTACAATTAATAGACTCGGGTGATACTGCCCACATGCCGCGACTCGACTATTAGTGGGGCGCGTCTTTGTGGATGGCACAATCTATAGTAGGATAAAAACATAGGGATATGTTTTATTGAAATTCTACGCGGGACTATAAATCTCACCTTTTCTTTGGCTTGAGCCTGGCAGAACATTTCGTAGTCTATCAGGTGTGTTATTGTAGCGTGTTCGGAACATGCCGGGCATTCAGGATTCCTCGCACGGAGTTTCACTGAAATACACTGACTGTTATGATCTTCTTAATCCTTCTTAATTACGCTTGCAGCACCAGGGGTATCACTCGCGTGCCGACCTTGTGTTGGGAGGATCGCTGTGCTAGCACAAGGGACGAACGGGTCCCCCTACTGCCTGATGGAGCGCGGTGACCTAGGCCTATGGACGCTTGCAACACCAGGGGTATCACTCGCGTGCCGACCTTGTGTTGGGAGGATCGCTGTGCTAGCACAAGGGACGAACGGGTCCCCCTACTGCCTGATGGAGCGCGGTGACCTAGGCCTATGGACGCTTGCCACACCAGGGGTATCACTCGCGTGCCGACCTTGTGTTGGGAGGATCGCTGTGCTAGCACAAGGGACGAACGGGTCCCCCTACTGCCTGATGGAGCGCGGTGACCTAGGCCTATGGACGCTTGCAACACCAGGGGTATCACTCGCGTGCCGATCTTGTGTTGGGAGGATCGCTGTGCTAGCACAAGGGACGAACGGGTCCCCCTACTGCCTGATGGAGCGCGGTGACCTAGGCCTATGGACGCTTGCAACACCAGGGGTATCACTCGCGTGCCGACCTTGTGTTGGGAGGATCGCTGTGCTAGCACAAGGGACGAACGGGTCCCCCTACTGCCTGATGGAGCGCGGTGACCTAGGCCTATGGACGCTTGCAACACCAGGGTAAAAACACTCACCAGTCCTGAAAGAAGTGTCTTCTCCGTCGAAGAGCAGCATTCTCTCGACTAACAGACCCGTGTGACTTTGCCCGACTAAATATTTGATGGCTTCCAGCGCTTGCAGTACTCCTGAGTACACATTTATATAAATAACTAGCTGTCCCGCCCAGCTTTGCTTGGGTGAAAAAGTTAAATTGCTCGTAACAGGATCGCAGCGCCACCTATCGGGTCCAATTGTGGAATCTAAACCATTCTCGACTCCATCTGTTAGAATCGCTTGGAGCTAACAGATAATTGTGTCTGTCAAATAATAGACAAATAATTTGCAATAAAATAATATTGCGACTATAAATTGTGATGTAAGCTATCCTATCTTTCAAGTTGGATCAAACTGCACACGGTGTGCAAATTTGATTGAAATCGGTTAAGTAGTTTAGGAGTCCATCGCGGACAAACAACGTGACGCGTAATTTATATATATTAAGATATCGAACAATATATCCTCACGCCTTCCCACAAGGGTCCCCGAAGGGGTAGGCAGAGGTGTATAGGCAGAATCCACACACCCTCTTTCCACCGGAGATATATTTTAGTTTCCAACGTGACAGATGGCGAGTCCATCGCCGCAACTCAAGCACGACTATACATACGCCTTTGAATGTCTTCTCAGACGTATGCAGGTTTCCTCTCGATGTTATCCTCTTTACAAGTCCACAGATGAAATAAAGTTATATCCACCCCCAGGGATCTTCTAGAAATTTCTAGATAAAACCAAAACTAGGTACCCTTCATTAGATAAAGTCAGTGCATCGACTCATACATTCGTACACACATACATACATACACGCATGCATATATTCATACATACCTTCATACACAATGACATACACACGTTCATACACATTCATACAAACATTCATACAAACCTTCATACACAACTACAAACATACATGTACGCATACATACACACACGTTCCTACAGTCATTCATACAAACATTAATACATAACTTCATACACACGTTCATACATACATTCATACATAATTACATACAAACACACATATTCATACACACATACATACAAACAAAGCCAGCGACAGTCAAAATAGACGATACTTACCAATGACCCCACAGACGGGTCCCGCCACGCCGTTAGCAGAACAGCTGCCTACCGCCTCGGCCGGGGGCGGGGAAGGAAACACGCAGCGGTAGCAAGGACCGCGGTACTGCAATAGGGTGACCGATTACCATAGCCCAATATAGATAGTGCGATCCACGAAGACGCGCCCCCCCCAATGTCTAGTCCAGGGGGTCGCGGCATGCGGGCAGTAAGACCCGAGTCTATTAATTGTAGTGTGCGTGTGCACTCATAGGTAATCAGTGTGTACCGACAATACTCACACATTAGTGGAAGGTTGCACACTTACACTGTACACTATAGGGGGGGATAGTGGGGCGCGTCTTCGTGGATGGCAACATCCATATTTACGTAGTTACAGTGTGTTGTCAATATATCCTCGTGACGATGCAATACAACATATAGCTCCAAAGATGACACGATGACGACATTATTAAAGGGAGTCATACTCACGTGGAAACATATATATGGGGATTATTCAGAGACTAGAAGGGAGGTACGGCATAACGGGTTTCCCGTTCGAATCTGTATCAGCCCGCCTGGGGCAGGACCTCCACCTTATAGAAAGCCGTAGCCAAATAACACTATTGTTTGTGTTGTGTTCCTGCGCGGTGAATAAGGTTTACAATATTGAGCTCCTTGGGGAGGGGGGAGGATTGTTATATTGAGTTGGCAGCAGAGGGATTAGTCCCATTACGGTGCCAACTCACTATAACTCTCCGAACACGTGGCAACGCGCAAATGATACTTCAGGATCGTGAGCATAAATAGGCTACGGTAACCGCCTCTCATCAGGTGGGCCGTATGCTTGTTTGCCACTCTTGTTGTATAAAAAAAATCTAACCTTGTCGTTCTGCTCCTCATCAGCTCTATACCCGTAGATGGTGAGCTGACCTTCCATCTTCAGAGCACTGCCTGATATTAAGGGTCTCTGAAAAAGAAAGGGCCACGTTCCAACTACCTGGATCAAATCGATCGGACACTCAAGGACGGGAACGTCAAGAGTACTCGAAACCAACGAGCATGTATGAAGAGACTGATGAATGTGGACGAAGCGAAAGAGGTATGTAAGTCTAGAGAGAACTGGCGCTCTATACTCTCTGCCTACCCCGTTAGGGACTCGACATGATGATATGATGATGACAATGATGAAAAAAAATAGGTATTTTAATCTTACGTCCTCCCACAAGAGTCCCCGGGGTAGGCAGAGGTAGAATATAATCTTACTATATTATTATAAATGAGATAGTTTCAACGATTCATTTTCATCCTGGAATTAATCATGTCCTAACACAGCTTATAATCTACAGTGCAAAATGTCATCCAAATCCGTTCAGTAGTTATTGCGTGAAAGAGGAAAAAAAATCCTCACGAACTATTACATTTATCCTTACTTAATATTATAAATGTGAATGTAAGTTTGTTTGTTACGCTTTCACGTAAAAACTACTTAACCGATCATAATGAAACTTTGTACACATATTCTTGGAGGTATTAGAAGTAACATAGGATATTTTTTATTAAAAAAATAAACATTAATACTACAGATATACTATACAGATGTTTTGCTGAAAACTTCACGCGGGCGAAGCCGTGGGCATAAGCTAGTCTGTACTAATAAATTAAATTGGAGTGTCTGTGTGTAATTAGAATAACCGCTTTTTATTAAATGCATATGGATGTATACACGGTACATACACCAAAATATTATTTTTTACAATTTTTGCCTGTCTGTCTGTTTGTTCCGGCTAATCTTTGAAACGGCTGGACCGATTTTGTCGGAACTTTTACTGGCAGATAGCTGATGTAAAAAGGAGTAACTTAGGCTACTTTTATTTTAGAAACTGAACAATATTTTTTTTGTTAAATTCCACGCGGACGAATAGCGATTGCTACCTTAATGATAGGACAACATTTACCTTAATGATAAATTTACCTGAATGATAGGACATAAATGTACCTTAATGATAAATTTACCTGAATGATAGGACATAAATGTACCTTAAAGACAAATTTACCTGAATGATAGGACATAAATGTACCTTAATGATAAATTTATCTGAATGATAGGACATAAATGTACCTTAATGATAAATTTACCTGAATGATAGGACAACATTTACCTTAATGATAAATTTACCTGAATGATAGGACAGCATTTACCTTAATGATAAATTTACCTGAATGATAGGACATAAATGTACCTTAATGGTAAATTTACCTGTATGATAGGACATAAATGTACCTTAAAGACAAATTTACCTGAATGATAGGACATAAATGTACCTTAATGATAAATTTACCTGAATGATAGGACATAAATGTACCTTAATGATAGCGCATAAGTCGTTGAGAAGATACCTAGTCGGTACATTGTCTGAGCAATCCAGGACAATATCGTATTTTGTTGCTACTTCAATGGCGTTCTTTGAAGTCAGCTGGATGCAGTACGCCGTCACTTTAACCCTCGAATTGATGCTGTGGAGAGAGGATAACATCAGTAAGTATCCCCGAAATGGTAGGCAGAAGCACCAATATGGTAGATGGCCAGTGTTTGAATATACTTCTCAAACTCCTGATGTGATCGATCAAATTTAACAAATAGCCGAATAGTTGCCAGATGTACCCACACTCCCTTCACGCGGAGAGATATATTTTAGATCCTAACGCGACATACGGCGACTCCATTGCCGTTTTCAGCCTAGCGTGAGGGGCGTGATGATATGTATGTAGGTCTGTAAGTCTAGAGAGGACTGGCGCTCTACTCTCTCTGCCTAGCGTGAGGGACTCGGCGTGGTGATATGTATGTAGGTCTGTAAGTCTAGAGAGGACTGGCGCTCTACTCTCTCTGCCTAGCGTGAGGGACTCGGCGTGATGATATGTATGTAGGTTTGTAAGTCTAGAGAGG
The DNA here is from genome assembly GCA_945859725.1 of Drepana falcataria. NCBI lineage: Eukaryota > Metazoa > Arthropoda > Insecta > Lepidoptera > Drepanidae > Drepana > Drepana falcataria. The sequence continues at coordinate 4,113,577 of OX243951.1, read as the reverse complement.
ACTGGCGCTCTACTCTCTCTGCCTAGCGTGAGGGACTCGGCGTGATGATATGTATGTTGGTTTGTAAGTCTAGAGAGGACTGGCGCTCTTCTCTCCCTGCCTAGCGTGAAGGGCTCGGCGTGATGATATGTATGTAGGTCTATAAGCCTAGAGAGGACTGGCACTCTACTCTCTCTGCCTAGCGTGAGGGGCTCGGCGTGATGATATGTATGTAGGTTTGTAAGTCTAGAGAGGACTAGCGCTCTTCTCTCCCTGCCTAGCGTGAAGGGCTCGGCGTGATGATATGTATGTAGGTCTATAAGCCTAGAGAGGACTGGCACTCTACTCTCTCTGCCTAGCGTGAGGGGCTCGGCGTGATGATATGTATGTAGGTTTGTAAGTCTAGAGAGGACTGGCGCTTTACTCTCTCTGCCTAGCGTGAGGGACTCGGCGTGATGATATGTATGTAGGTCTGTAAGTCTAGAGAGGACTGGCGCTCTACTCTCTCTGCCTACTGATGTACTTACCTCCTCAGGTATTCAGCTGCTGACTCCGCTTTACTCATAAATACATCTCTCTCTGTATGTAGTATCTGCCTATGTATGTTAGTCATTTCCACAGTATCGTAGTCCACTATTCCAATCCCACCTAGGAATCAACAATAATAATATTTAGTCGTACCCACAAGGAGTGCAAGAAGAAGGGTCGATTTGATCCAGGTACTTGGAACGTGGTCTTCCTCTGCCTCTTGCACACACTTTTGTTTCTATATTTGGTTCGTAATTTTTTCTGTTATATATAAATAAATATCCTCACGCCTTCCCACAAGGGTCCCCGAAGGGGTAGGCAGAGGTGTATGGGTAATACCCACACACCCACTTTCCGCCAGAGGTATATTAGGTGCCAACGTGACAGATGGCGAGTCCATCGCCGTTACTCAAGCACGACTATACATACGCCTTTGAATTTCTTCTCAGACGTATGCAGGTTTCCTCACGATGTTTTCCTTCACCGTAAAGCTTGTGGTGTGACTAATCACTGTACTTAAGTTCAGAAAAACTTAAAGCCGTGGTGGCCGAGTGGTTCGAGCAGTTGCCTGCGACGCAAAGGTCGCAAGTTCGAATCCCGACTGTACCAATGAGTTTTTTCTGTTATATATCCATACAAATAAATAAAATTGGAGTGTCTGTTTGTAATATAAAAAAAACGCGTTTTACTAAATGCGTATCTTTGATGTGAAACATCTATAGCCGCACGTAAAACCGATTTCTGGCGTGGCGACGCATGCCGTGGCGACGCATGCCGTGGCGACGCATGCCGTGGCGACGCATGCCGTGGCGACGCATGCCGTGGCGACGCATGCCGTGGCGACGCATGCCGTGGCGACGCGTCGCCATACTTCAGTTACCATCGACCAATTGTCACAGTAATAACGTCCTCAGAGGAAACATCGAATATAACTATTACCGAAGTCGACGACGTTACGAATTAAGTAGTTACGATTTGAAATAAATTCGTTAATTTTTGTATTTAATGAAAATAAATGTTTATTCAATAAATAGTCTTCGTTATCTGGAAAAAAAGTCGTAATATTTTATTTTATCATTATGACATACTAGCTGTCCCGCCCAGCTTCGCTCGGGTGAAAAAGTTAAATTGCCCGTAACACGATCGCAGCGCCACCTATTGGGTCCAATTGTAAATCTAAACCATTCTCGAATCTAGCTTAAGACACACAGAAACACACAGAAAGCTTCGCCCGGGTAAAAAGGTAAAATTCTTGAAACTCGATCGCAGCGCCACCTATCGGGTCCAATTTAATATAGCCTATGTTACTCGGGGATAATGTAGCTTTCCAAAGGTGAAAGAATTTTTGAAATCGGTCCAGTAGTTTCGGAGCCTATTCATTACAAACAAACAAACAAACAAACAAATCTTTCCTCTTTATAATATTAGTATAGATTTAGTTCCTATCACAATCTGTTCTTTTCTGCATTACTTTTACAAAATACTGTCGATGTTTCGCATCTGCCAGGCGTCCCGTGACGGCTGACATTTTTTTTATACACGGTAAATACACCAAAATATATTTTTTTTAAATTTTTATCTGTCTGTTTGTTCCGGGTAATCTCTGAAACGGCTGGACCGATTTTAACGGGACTTTCATTGACACATAGCTGATGTTAAAAGAAATAACTTAGACTACTTTTATTTTGGAAACTGAACAATATTATTTTTATTATATTCCACGCGGACGAAGTCGCGGGCAAAGCTAGTCTACATCTTATCTTACTAATATCATAAATGTGAAAGTTTGTAAGTTTGGATGTTCGGTTGTTTGCGGTTCTTTCAGGGCCGAACGGCTGAACCGATTTGGCTGAAAGTTGAAATCGTGATGGCTTACACCTAGGAATAGGACATGGGCTACTTATTTTTTTTAATCCTGAAAAATTCAAAGTTCTAATATTATAATGTATGTTGCTCTTTCACGGCATAGCGGCTGAACCGATTCTAGCAGGAAAATTTCCAAAGATACTTTTTCGAACTCCACGCAGGCGAAGCCGCGGGCATAAGCTAGTATATGATTGTCTACCTTGTATTTAACTGTTGGCAACATCAGAGGTAACACTCGACTGCAAACGAGTCGATAAATTTCGATGGAGCGATGGGTTGTTTACGACAAAGAAGTTGCAACGTCCTCACCACCCAAAGGGCACGGAAACTCACCCACACCCGCCCCCGCCAGGTACACGGCCGCGGGACACCCAAGCCCCCCGGCACCCACAACTAGCACCTTCGCGGCACACAGCCTCTCTTGCCCTCTCACACCTATATCAGGCAGGAGGATCTGGCGACTGTATCTGGAAGAAAGATCAAGTTGGACACATGAAGCGTAGGTCTAGAAATTCAATAAATTCAAATATCCTAAACTAGCTGTCCCGCCCAGCTTTGCTCGGGTGAAAAAGTTAAATTGCCCGTAACACGATCGCAGCGCCACCTATCGGGTCCAATTGTAAATCTAAACCATTCTCGAATCCACCTTAAGACACACAGAAAGGGATAGCTTCGCACGGGTGAAAAAGTTAAAATTCTTGAAACTCGATCGCAGCGCCACCTATCGGGTCCAATTTAATATAGCCTATGTTACTCGGGGATAATGTAGCTTTCCAAAGGTGAAAGAATTTTTGAAATCGGTCCAGTAGTTTCGGAGCCTATTCATTACAAACAAACATACAAACAAACAAACAAACAAATCTTTCCTCTTTATAATATTAGTATAGATATGTAAAGACACTGTATGCTTACGTTAGTCGAAAGAGCCATGGTGAGCCTGAGTGGTTCGAGCAGTTGCCTACGACACAAAGATTGCAAGTCCAAATCCCGACTGTACCAATGAGTTTTTCTAATCTAAAGTACAGTGATTAGTCACACCACAAGCTTTACGGTGAAGGGAAACATCGAGAGGAAACCTGTGTTGCGCCTGCACTGCGATACCATACCACTTATACGTCAGGACAAGAGGAGGCGGCGTGGCCGAGAGGTCACAGCACCCGCCTGCCACGCAAACGGCGCGAGTTCCAATCCCGACTGGAGTGAGGAGTTTTTCTACATTTAATTACAGTGAGGCACACCACGAGCTTTACGGTGAAGGGAAACATCGAGAGGAAACCTGCATACGTCTGAGAAGACATTCAAAGGCGTATGTATTTTCGTGCTTGAGTAACTTGTTTGTCATGGTTGTGGTAAAAAAAAAGTAATATTAATTAGCTAATTACCTCTCAATTGCCCACTTAGGTAACTTATCACAGAGCTGTATCTTGGTGCTCTTCATCACATTGACATCATCACACAATTGGCTCTGAGGCTGATGATTGTGCTGTAAGCAGTAGAAATCTATAAGCTTTTAGCATTAATTACTACTACTTCGTAACTTGACAAACTGCTTCAATATTGGCCATCGAAGTTCAATCCGTGAGGTTATGTGGAAATAAACATTGTCATATGTATTGTAAAAAATATAGAAATACTAGCTGTCCCGCCCAGCTTCGCCTGGGTGAAAACGTAAAAAAAACACACGTTTTCAACTATTGCTTCCCATTAATTTAAACGGGATTTAAAAAAAAATGTTGGAACTCCGTTCCTAGCTGACCTCTGCACCGCGTAAGGAATACTCCTACCAAATTTCAAGTCAATCGGCCTTACAGTTCCGGAGATTTCGTGATGAGTGAGTTCACAAATGGGATCTCCTATATATATGTACTTATATATATATATATATATATATAATACTAGTTGTCCCGCCCAGCTTCGCTCGGGTGGAAAAAAAAAGATGGTGGCGCCACCTATCGGGTCCAATTGTGAATCTAAACCATTCCCAGATCCCCTTGAACACACACAGAAAATTTCATTAAAATCGGTCCAGCCGTTTAGGAGGAGTTCAGTGACATACACACTCACAGAAGAATTATATATATAAAGATATATTTCATTTGTTATACATAAACTGTAAACAAATGAACAAGTTATAGTTTAAAAAACAAAAAAACATGCTTACAGAGTTGTTTTGATTTCATTGACATTGTAAATATGTTCAAATGTGTCACTACTGTACTACATAACTTGCAAACCCTGCGTTCAGAAACGCTAGGATGTTACATTCTATTTATCATTAACATGGATTAATTTTCTTAGTCACCATCGCTAATTCTGATTATGGTATGGGTTGTCATCAGCCCTTGATAAGTATGCAAAATTTCAATTAAATACGACGTTTTTAAGGAGGTCAATATTCCCGTTACATACTAACATACGTATTAAGCTAATAAAAGTGTGTTAAAAAACTGTAAACTGTATATATCATCATTTTAAAGCAGAGGTGGCAGAGTGTTTTATGTGGTTGCCTGCAACAAAGTTCAAGCCCTGTCTATAAATAAATAAATACCTGGGACAATTCCACACAAATTGACCTAGTCCCAAATTAAGCAAAGCTTGTGTTATGGTAACTAGACAACAATATTTTTACTTATATAGATAGATGTATACATAAATTCATAGGACATCCAAGACTAAGGTACAAATATTCATGTTCATCACACAAATATCTGCCCTCAGCGGGATTCGAACCCGCAACCTCAAGTTTCGCAGTCAGGAGCTCTAACCACTAGACCAGACCGTTGACGGTCCATTCCAATGAGTTTTTCCAAGCTTGGGTACAGTGAATAGTCACACCACATACCAGTGTTAGAAAACATCGAGAGGAAACCTGCATACGTCTGAGAAGACATTCAAAGGCATACATGTATAGTCGTGCTTGAGTAACGGCGATGGACTCGCCATCTGTCACGTTGGCATCTAATATACCTCTGGCGGAAAGTGGTTGTATTGGTGCTACCTACACACCTCTGCCTACCCCGTCGGGACCCTTATGGAAAAAATTTAAGTTGGTTTGGAAGTTCTGCACCGATTGACCTCGTATTTTGACATAATATACAATTCGCTTTAGAGATTTTATTTAGATTTTTTTTTGAGTCCGTAAAAGTGTGTTCTAGTAGTTATTCTCAACTAAGTTACTGTACTAGACTACAACAAGTAGGTATTACAGATAAATAAGATTTAACTTACCGCGATCCATTCCTTCTTTATCTGATACAATTCGTTCTCTTTTTCATTGAGAGTTTTACGCAAATCGGAAATTTCTTTCTCCAATTGTAGTATACGGTCCATTGTATATTTTATTATTATTCCACTTTATTCTTACGAGAGTTAGAAAGAAAAAATTGACTGTTTTTGCGTGTATGTTCGATTTGTTTACACTATAAGTGTCAAATCTCCAAATGCAGTTGCAGTTTATTTTCTTTATTTATTCATGCCATGAATACGTGTATTTTAGCCTTTTACATTTATAAATTCTTTATTTACAATAACAACAATTGACAATATTTATAAAGAACAGTTGAAACTAACTTTTTACAGATAAAATTTTTGTCCCACTTCAGTATCCCGAGGCAACGTGCCAAGAAGACTAGCAGCATTACCACGCTGGATAGTAATGCTGATTCTCTGGGCAAGATATCATTCAGCCCGCCTGTCACGAGAGGACTCGATTAGACGGGGCAAGACCTCTTTAAAAAGACCTCTTTCAGAAGAGCCTCAGGACTCCAAGCTCCCAGGGTTACAACCGCAAAATTTGTGGTATTAATAAAAACTAATCTGTGGTCTACATATGTCACTTTTGCAAATATTTTTATCTGTAGTGTAGTGAACTTTCGTATTATCGGTGGTTCTGTCTGTGACGCTTTAAATTAAGTTATTTCATAATTCACCGAATATTACCGGCAGTTTTGTAAATTAAAGGTTGATCAGACTTATTTGTGTTTTCGTACTACATACTTGATTCTGTGCTCTTGGATGAGTGAACTGTGAATATTATGTAAATATGGTTTAAACAAAATGATGTTTATACGATAATGCATTATAACATTATAAATTATTTACCGCGAATGAACGTGTAATTATACCTGAAACGGACAACTTGGTATGTACTTAAGTACTTTTTAAGTAGTTTTAGGTCTTTAATAAAAAATACGTGTACTTTTGTTGTTAAAACATAATAATTCAATACGTTACGCAGAACCAAGATCTCATTTGTTTTACGGACTAACACAAAGAATATTTAAACTTTAATAATAATAGTGAAGCGTATAAGCGTACCCCGTTAGGGACTTGGCGTGATGATATGTATGTATGTACTAGCTTATGCCCGCGGCTTCGCCCGCGTGGATTTCGAAAAAGTAGCTTATATATTCAAGCCATCACCATTAAAATTTTTAGCAATTTTTCAATAAAAAGTATCCTATGTTACTTCTACTTCCTCCAAGAATATGTGTACAAAGTTTTATGATGATCGGTTGAGTAGTTTTTATGTGAAAGCGTAACAAACAAACTTACATTCACATCTATAATATCATAGTATAGTATTGTATTGTATGTATTGTATTGTATTGTATTGTAAGGATGTGAAGCGTATTCACATGGACAGTGAATACCAGTAACAAACAAATGTTATATACGAAAAGCTAAATTACACAAAACTGGTAACCATTGTGGGGTTCATCAACTAACAGTACTTAATATTTAATATGTATTTTCGAGTTTTAATATTAGAAAATGTACATTATTTGGAGTATATTTATAAGAAAGGTAAGGCATACCGGATTCTCCGTTCGAATTTGGAGCTGCCTGACTGGGGCAGGACCTCCACCTTATAGAAGTCCATAGCCAAATAACAATTTTTTTTTGTGTTGTGCTCCTACGTGGTGAATAAGGTTACCAGTAATGAGCTCCTTGGGGGATTGTTATATTTTGTTGGCAACCGAGGGATTAGACCTATTATGTTGCCAACACAGTATAACTCTCCGAACACAGAGTGGTAAGCGTAAATAGGCTACGGTTACCGTTTCCCATCAGGTGGGCCGTATGCTTGTTTCCCACTCTTTTATTATATATAAAAAAAATTATAAAATAACATTAACATGACACAGTCCAGAGGAAACTGGTGCAATATGCACTGTGCCTACCCTGTGACTTGGCATGGTGATATGTTTGTACGTGTCTAAAACTCCTAAGAAACCCTTTATTATTATTATTACTTTTGATACAACAAGAGTGCCAAACAAGCATACGTCCCACCTGATAGAAAACGGTTACTGCAGCCTATTTACGCTTACGATACCGATGTATCACTTACGCATTGCCACTCTGTGTTCAGAGAGTTATACTGTATTGAGAGCATAATGGGATTTATCCCTCTACTTCCAACACAATGTAACAAACCTCCCCCCTCACCAAGGAGCTCACACAAATTATACAAACACAAGGCCTCATGCCTTGATAATGATGAAATTGTAATGATAGACACAAGCGAGATAAATAAATAAATTGAGATGTGTGGCAGTTGGAAAGTCCCTCATCTTTCTTACTCAAGTCTGAGTATGACTATACATCTTTGAGAATTTCTTTTCAAACATTAGCAGGCTTCCTAGCAACATTTTCCTTCAAAGCGAAGCTCCTGGACTAATTGCTGTATTTAAATTCAGATAAACTCATTAGTACAGGTAGGATAGATAATAGTAATATCTTCACACATTCCCACAAGGGTCCCGGAAAGGCTAGGCACAGGTTTCCACACACCCACTTTCCATGAGATGAGATATGTTTTTGGTGCTAACATGACATATGGCGAGTCCGTCGCCGTTACTCAAGCTCAACCGCTCATACGCCTTTGAATTTCTTCTCAAGCGCAGGTTTCCTCTCGATGTTTTCCTTCACCGTAAAGCTCGTGGTGTGCCTCACTGTAATTAAATTTAGAAAAACTCCTCAATCCAGTCGGGATTGGAACTCGCGCCGTTTGCGTGGCAACCTCTCGGCCACGCCGCCTCCTCTTGTCCTGACGTATAAGTGGTATGGTATCGCAGTGCAGGCGGAACACAGGTTTCCTCTCGATGTTTTCCTTCACCGTAAAGCTCGTGGTGTGACTAATCACTGTACCTAAGTTCAGAAAAACTCATTGGTGCAGTTGGGATTCCAATTTGCAATCTTTGTCCATTTTTCTAGGAGGATGATGAATGTGGACTAAGCTAAAGAGGTATGTAAGTCTAGAGAGAACCCATTGGGGACTCGGGGTGATGATATGTATGTATGCTAGGAGGATCATGGAAACCAGTTGTTCTCGCTTCACTGCGGCCGAGGGCGGGGCCCGCCTGGCGGCCATGGCCGGCATGAGGAACACACTCGCTGTGGAGTATTCCTCGTTCATCTCAACCCGCTTGCTGCACGAGGAAGCCTATAAGATCAGAGGGTTAGTATCTTATATAAGTACCTATGTATACCCTTGTCCAGTTCCCACAGTACAAGCTTTGCTTAGTTTGGGACTAGGTCAATTTGTATGGAATTGCCTATCTATATAAGTATGTATATCGTTGTCCAGTTCCCACAGTACAAGCTTTGCTTAGTTTGGGACTAGGTCAATTTGTGTGCAATTGCCTATCTATATAAGTATGTATATCGTTGTCTAGTTCCCACAGTACAAGCTTTGCTTAGTTTGGGACTGGGTCAATTTGTGTGCAATTGCCTATCTATATAAGTATGTATATCGTTGTCTAGTTCCCACAGTACAAGCTTTGCTTAGTTTGGGACTAGGTCAATTTGTGTGCAATTGCCTATCTATATAAGTATGTATATCGTTGTCTAGTTCCGATAGTACAAGTCCCAAGGTATCTATTTCTTTTACTTCCTCAGACCATTTCACGAGGGCCGTGAGCGCTCCGTTTACGTGACGCTCTCGTCTCGTGTCCGTTGCGTGGCGTATGAGCTGTCCATACTGACGGACCTGGCAGTGTCCACCGGGGAACAGTATGATGATGTACAGGATTGGACTCAGGAGGTGGAGACGAAAGAGGTATGCTTATATGTGTTTTGTGTAGTAAGCAACGACCTATTGTCGGGCCTACGCTGTTCCCTCATACTAAGCACTAATGCTGTAACATAATAATATTGTTATTGTATACCTAATGATTTGAAATTAGTAACCATGGAGTTTCTTGCCGGTTCTTCTCCATGGAAACGACCAACCAAATAAGTGCCCATCTAGGCCTATGTGAAATAAAAATATTTTGATTTTAATTTTATATTAATTTATAATTAAATATCCATCAGTCCTTGGTCGGTAAAAAACAAAAAATATTATCCTCACTTCTTCCCACAAGGATCCTCGAAGGGGTAGGCAGAGGTATATAGGTACAATACCTATACAACAACTTTCCGCCAGAGATATTTTTTAGGTGCCAACGTGACAGATGGCAATTACTGTACTTTACTTGAGGTGGGTTCGATTTCCCGCTGAGGATAGATATTTCCATGATGAACAAAATATCATTGGCTATGTTTCATAGTACAAGCTTTGATTAGTTTGGGACGTTCCTATCCTTGAGCGTCCGATCGATTTGGAACGTGGTCTTCCTCTGCCTCTTCCTGCATACACTTTTGCTTTGTATATCTGTTTCGTCAATCTCTCTTCACTCATCCTCTCTATATGTCCAAACCAACGTAACATGCCTTTGCTCATCAGTCTCTTCATACATGCTCGTCGGTTTCGAGTACTCTTACACACGTACACTTTCGCATTGTATGTCTGTTTCGTCAACCTTTTAAGGAATCCTATTATTCTTTCAGGTCCTAGTGTGTACATCTTCAGTGCTCCAGCGACTGTTAGAGGATGCTGTGATCTCAATGGACCGGATTAACGTTCTCATCATTGACAGCTGCCATCTTATATATGTGGATGAGTGCTTACAATATGTAAGTTTAATATAATTAATACATATCATCGCGCCGAGTCCCTCACGCTAGGCAGAGAGAGTAGAGCGCCAGTCCTCTCTAGACTTGCAGACCTACATACATATCATCACGCCGAGCCCCTCACGCTAGGCAGAGAGAGTAGAGCGCCAGTCCTCTCTACACTTACAGACCTACATACATATCATCACGCCAAGTCCCTCACGCTAGGCAGAGAGAGTAGAGCGCCAGTCCTCTCTAGACTTACAGACCTACATACATATCATCACGCCGAGCCCCTCACGCTAGGCAGAGAGAGTAGAGCGCCAGTCCTCTCTAGACTTACAGACCTACATACATATCATCACGCCGAGTCCCTCACGCTAGGCAGAGAGAGTAGAGCGCCAGTCCTCTCTAGACTTACAGACCTACATACATATCATCACGCCGAGCCCCTCACGCTAGGCAGAGAGAGTAGAGCGCCAGTCCTCTCTACACTTACAGACCTACATACATATCATCACGCCGAGTCCCTCACGCTAGGCAGAGAGAGTAGAGTGCCAGTCCTCTCTAGACTTACAGACCTACATACATATCATCACGCCGAGTCCCTCACGCTAGGCAGGGAGAGTAGAGCGCCAGTCCTCTCTAGACTTACAGACCTACATACATATCATCACGCCGAGCCCCTCACGCTAGGCAGAGAGAGTAGAGCGCCAGTACTCTCTAGACTTACAGACCTACATACATATCATCACGCCGAGTACCTCACGCTAGGCAGAGAGAGTAGAGCGCCAGTCCTCTCTAGACTTACAGACCTACATACATGTCATCACGCCGAGTCCCTCACGCTAGACAGAGAGAGTAGAGCGCCAGTCCTCTCTAGACTTACAGACCTACATACATATCATCACGCCGAGCCCCTCACGCTAGGCAGAGAGAGTAGAGCGCCAGTCCTCTCTAGACTTACAGACCTACATACATATCATCACGCCGAGCCCCTCACGCTAGGCAGAGAGAGCAGAGCGCCAGTCCTTTCTAGACTTTATCATAAATGTTATTGTAAACTTTGCAGATCATGAAATTGTATAAAGATTGTAACAAGCAAAACCAACCGCGAATCCTAGCGTTGACTTATCCATTGTTTGGATCGAATAAGAAAGAAGTGGATAACGAAGAGACTGATACGGAAGAGAAAGTAGAGATAGCAGGGGAAAATGAGAAGCAAGAGTCAAGTGAAATAGCTTTACCAAGCAAAGATATGGACAAAGAAGATGTTGACGTGTACAAGAATCAGGATGACTTTGCATTGTATGAGAGAATGGAGTGGAAGATTGAGGAGTTGGAAAGAGAATTGTGCTGCCAAATGGACTTGGCTGAGGATATTGATGGGGGGAAACGGTGAGTTTAGTTAAAATTCAAGTTCATGACTTTCAACAAGGATCTCCTAAGCGGTAGGCAGAGTTGTATGGGTAGTAGGTACCAACACACCCACTTCCCGCCGGAGAAAAATTTTAGGTGCCAAGGTGACAGATGGCGAGTCCATCGCCGTTACTCAAGCACGACTATACATAAGCCTTTGAATGTCTTCTCAGGCGTATGCAGGTTTCTTCTCGATGTCGATGAAACCACTCGGTTATATTTATAAAGATTTGTATGAACATTTAATACAGGTTGTTAGCGTCAACGACCAAGCCGAAAGAGCTGATAATAGAGTACGGCACTAGGCCCCCGGCGGAGGCCTTGTCGGAGGCGTACGTGGACCTGGACCAGTTCATGAGGGACACCGTACAGGACGCGTTGGACTTTATAAATGAACACAGGTTAGTTAATAACGTAATATTCTTCACTCTGCTTTATATTCTTCACACTGCACTGTACAGTCCGCACGCACTGCACCATAGTCTTCACACTGCACTGTACAGTCCGCACTGCACCATAGTCTTCTGACTACTTTGTATTCTTCACACTGCACTTTATACTTTACACTGCAGAATACACTTCACACTGCATTACACACTTTACACTACTATACACTTCACACTGCACTTTATACTTCACACTGCACTATACACTTCACACTGCACTTTATACTCCACACTGCACTAAACACTTCACATTTCATTATACACTTCACACTGCACTATACACTTCACACTGCACTATACACTTCACATTGCATTATACACTTCACACTGCACTATACACTTCACAGTGCACTTTATACTTCACACTGCACTATACTCACTTCACACTGCACTTCACACACTTCACACTGTACTATAAACACTTCACACTCTACTATAAACACTTCACACTGTACTATAAGCACTTCACACTGCACTATACACTTCACACTGCACTGTACAGTCCGCACTGCACCATAATCTTCACCCCGCACTCTCAGTCTTCTCACTGCTTTGTATTCTTCACACTGCACTTTATACTTTACACTGCACAATACACTTCACACTGCACTTTATACTTACTCTGCACTTTATACTTCACACTACACTATGCACTTTACACTGCACTTTATACTTGCTCTGCACTTTATACATTACACTGCACAATACACTTCACACTGCACATTATACTTACGCTGCACTTTATACTTACTCTGCACTTTATACTTACTCTGCACTTTATACTTCACACTACACTATACACTTCACACTGCACTGTACAGTCCGCACTGCACTATATTCTTCGCACTGCCTTGTATTATTCACACACTTTGCACTTTATACTTTACACTTCTCATCATAGTGTGAACTCCTCTATATATTTCACGTTGCACTGTGTACTATAACACTGCATGACACTTATCAAGTGTTAAACTGATTTATTTATTTATTTATACATAATTAGTACGGCTAAAAATCCAATTACACTAATTAGTAATTATAAGAACCTCATTCATACACTCTTCTCACAATACTCCATACATGCCGCCATGAAAGCCTTCCATCCGTCCGCAAACACGTCACAGTCAGGGTTGGACTCCAAGAGGGCATTGAGTGCAGTGAGAGTGCGAGGTACAGGGGAGTGTGCACGCGATACTGTGCGATGTGTGCCCACTGCGAACAATCTGTGGCTCCTGGCGCGTGTGTAGTTATCAGGCACAAAAAGCCTTGGTAACTCACTGTGTAGCTCTGGAGCATCTGATTTTCCACATTACTGTTACCTCCAGACACGACCCGACTGAGATATATGGTGATGAGCTGTACGAGGAGTTCAAAGGCATCCCGGACCCCACGGTGGACCCTAAAGGCATATTTGAACAGTTCCTCTATATTTTGGATCAGTTGGGTAAGTAATGGTTGTGCGTTTGGTACTGGTTCGAGCAGTTGCCTGCGACACAACGATCGCAAGATTTTCTGAACATAAGTACAGTGATTAGTCACACCACGAGCTTTACGGTGAAGGTAAACATCGAGAGGAAAAGCATACGTCTGAGAAGCAATTCAAAGGCGTATGTATAGTCGTGCTTGAGTAACGGCGATGGACTCGCCATCTGTCACCTAAAATATATCTGGCGGATAGTGGGTGTGTGGGTACTGCCTATACAATGTTTTTTAATACAATTCATTAATCTTATATTTCTTTACACCTGCTCACAAGGATTGGAGAGTCCGTTTACCTATTTACGCCTACAATACCGAAGTATCACTTGCGCGTTGCCACTGTGTTCGGAGAGTTATACTAGCAGCATAATGGGACTAACCCCTCTGCTGCCAACACAACATAACAATCCTCCCCCTCCCAAAGGAGCTCATTGCTGGTAACCTCTTTCACCGCGTAGGAACACAACGCAAACAATAGTGTTATTTGGCTACGGCCTTCTTTAAGGTGGAGGTCCTGCCCCAGGCGGACAGATACAAATTCGAACGGGGAACCCGTTATGTCCTACCTCTCTTAGGATGCTGTGGTGGTTGGAGCAGACGGCTCCACAGCATCCCCTAGTTTTTAATAGTGACGGATTAGTGGGAGAACTGTTTGCTTTACTTTGCCTCCAGGACCTTACGCGGCCGATAAAGCTGCCTTCTCCCTCCTCACGAAAGTAGAGAAGCTGAAGATCAAAATTCCCTACGAGAGACACTTCCTCCTTCTCTGTTTGAGCACGACAGTATTCGTAAAGATACGTTGTTATGCTGAGTTTGTATTTAGCAAATGTGCGACGGATTGGGAGAAAATTGAGAAATTTTCCACCCCCAAAGTGCTACGGTTGGCCGAAATACTACAGAAGTTCCAACCGCCTGAAAGTACTATTAAACCTGACTGTATTAGAAAAGATATCGGTCATAGCAAAGCTATTGGTAATGACAGTGTCTGTGTTATTGAGAGTGATGGCGTTGGAAAGGTTAGTGAGGGTGATACAAAAGCTATTACCGCTGAAGCTGAGACAGTAACTAAAGAAATTGGAGCGATTGATAGCAAAGCTCATAGTGATAATGTTACTGTAAGTGATAGCACTGGAAAGGATGTTGCTGGTGAGGGTGATACAAAAGCTATTACTGCTGAAGCTGAGACAGTAACTAAAGAAATAGGAGCGATTGATAGCAAAGCTCATAGTGATAATGTTACTGTAAGTGATAGCACTGGAAAGGATGTTGCTGGTGAGGGTGATACAAAAGCTATTACCGCTGAAGCTGAAACAGTAACTAAAGAAATTGGAGCGATTCATAGGAAAGCTCATAGTGATAATGTTATTGAAAATGATAGCACTGGAAAGGATGTTGCTGGTGAGGGTGATACAAAAGCTATTACCGCTGAAGCTGAAACAGTAACTAAAGAAATTGGAGCGATTGATAAGGAGATTGATAGGAAAGATGAAAACCATACTGTGATCAAAAGTTATAGTATTAGAAGAGATGTTGCTAGGAAGATTGACAACGATCAAGCTGGGACTGTAACTAAGGAAATTAAAGCGATCGACAGTAAAGCTGATAGCGATAGTGTTCTCGAAAGTGATAGCCCTAAAAAAGACGTTGCTGGAGAGGGTGATGGAAAAGCTATAAACGATGATGAAATTGGAAATGAAGCTGATAGCGATTCTGTGATCAAAAGTGATAGCCCTAGGAAAAACGTAGCTGGCGAGGGTGATGGAAAAGCTATTAACGTTGATGAGATTGGAAGTAAATCCGATAGCGATATTGTGATCAAAAGTGATAGCCCTAAAAAAGACGTTGCTAGCGAGGGTGATGGAAAAGCTATAAACGATGATGAAAGTGATGCTACCGCAGCAGTTGTTTCAGATAGTGATGATAGAAAAATGATAAACGATTATGTCGAAATAACAACTAACAAAGGCGAAAGCACAGTTGATGAAAAACTTGATGAAGAAAGTCTTACAGTTAACGAACCTGATCAAGGGAAAGATTGTTGTAATTATGTCACTGAGGAACCTGAGCTAACAAACGAAAATACCGTACTAAATAGTTCGAACATAAGTGAAGTTGTAAAAGGCAATGATGAAGCCACAGATAAACTACAGGCATTAGAACCACAGACAGGCAACGAGGTCGATGGACTTCCCAAAGACAGTGAGAGTTCGCTTAAGTGCGACGCCAAGTCGAAAATGTTGGACGATATAGATACATGTGATTTCGCAAAACTCGGCACCGATTTGGAAGGAAAAGTGAGCACTTACGAAGCGGATTTGAAAGATATTGGTGTGAGGACAGACAAGAGTGAAAAAATCGAAAGTGATACAGTGAAAAGTGATAAAGTTTTCAGTGCTCAAATAGGTTTTAATCACAGTTCAACGGCGGATAATCTGCGCGCGAACAAAGACGGGCTAATGAACAAAGGCACGGTGTCCAGGTAAGCATATTTAAAAAAATATGGGACTCTTGGGTTTTGTGGGAAGGTGGAATGGTGCAAACTATTTTAACCTTGTGTTGGGAGGATCGCTGTGCTAGCACAAGGGACGAACGGGTCCCCCTACTGCCTGATGGAGCGCGGTGACCTAGGCCTATGGACGCTTGCAACACCAGGGGTATCACTCGCGTGCCGACCTTGTGTTGGGAGGATCGCTGTGCTAGCACAAGGGACGAACGGGTCCCCCTACTGCCTGATGGAGCGCGGTGACCTAGGCCTATGGACGCTTGCAACACCAGGGGTATCACTCGCGTGCCGACCTTGTGTTGGGAGGATCGCTGTGCTAGCACAAGGGACGAACGGGTCCCCCTACTGCCTGATGGAGCGCGGTGAACAGTACTAGAATGTGTGGTGTAAGGACTCCTCCCCCCACAGGCGTACGGGGAGGCCCCGTCCCCAGAGGACGCGGGGCCCGCCGCCCGCCAGTCCTGACGCACTTTGTGGTATCGTCTACGTAAACCAACCCATTATGGCCAAGATTCTCTTCATGCTCGTTGCGGTAAGTTTTTGATCTTTTGACATTTGTAACAGTGTCTGTGAAAATGGCATCGGAATTGATCGAGCAGTCTCGGAGATAAGCCGAAACATACAGAGAGAAAAAATATATAAATTGTGTTTCGTTATCACTCGGGGCTCGGCGTGATGATATGTATGTAGGTCTGTAAGTCCGGAGAGGACTGGCGCTCTACTCTCTCTGCCTAGCGTGAGGGACTCGGCGTGATGATATGTATGTAGGTCTGTAAGTCTAGAGAGGACTGGCGCTCTACTCTTTCTGCCTAGCGTGAGGGGCTCGGCGTGATGATATGTATGTAGGTCTGTAAGTCTGTAAGAGAGGTAGGGCATAACGGGTTTCCCGTTCGAATTTGGAGCTGCCCGACTGGGGCAGGACCTCCACCTTATAGAAGTCCGTAGCCAAATAACACAATTTATTGTGTTGTGTTCCTACGTGGTAAATAAGGTTTCCAGTAATGAGCTCCTTGGGGAGGGGGGAGGATTGTTACATTGTGTTGGGAGCAGAGGGATTAAACCTTATGCTACCAACACACTATAACTCTCCAAACACAGAGTGGCAACGCGCAAGTGATACTTTGGTATCGTGAGCGTAAATAGGCTACGGTAACCGTTTCCCATCAGGTGGGCCGTATGCTTGTTTGCCACTCTTGTTGTATAAAAAAAAAAAAAAAAAAAAAAAAAAAAAAAAAAAAAAAAAAAAAAAAAAAAAAAAAAGTCCGGAGAGGACTGGCGCTCTACTCTCTCTGCCTAGCGTGAGAGACTCGGCGTGATGGCATGTATGTACTCGTAGGCCTGTAAGTCTTGAGAGTACTGGCGCTCTACTCTCTCTCTGCCTAGCGTGAGGGACTCGGCGTGATGATATGTATGTAGGTCTGTAAGTCTAGAGAGGACTGGCGCTCTACTCTCTCTGCCTAGCGTGAGGGGCTCGGCGTGATGATATGTATGTAGGTCTGTAAGTCCGGAGAGGACTGGCGCTCTACTCTCTCTGCCTAGCGTGAGAGACTCGGCGTGATGATATGTATGTAGGTCTGTAAGTCTAGAGAGGACTGGCGCTCTACTCTCCCTGCCTAGCGTGAGGGGCTCGGCGTGATGATATGTATGTAGGTCTGTAAGTCTAGAGAGGACTGGCGCTCTACTCTCCCTGCCTAGCGTGAGGGGCTCGGCGTGATGTTATGTATGTGTCGTAGGATATGTGTCGGCATGGGCGGGGCTTGCAGCACGTGTGCGCCCAGTACGTGTGCGGCGAGGGCGGGGCGGCTGGCGAGCCTCGGGACACACAGCGGCGTGGGCGGCAACAGGAAGACGTTCTTAAGAAGTACTTATGCTTACATACCTACTGACTAGATAGACACATCCGACCACTGTCTGGTCCGGACGCAAGTGCCGTGCGCAAAGGCCGAAGTGCCCCGACCCCCGGGGCGGCGGCGCATGTGGCACTACAAGGCAGCAGACTGGGATGGATTGCGTGAGTTTTACGCATCGTACCCGTGGAGGCAGATCTGCTTTGCATCAGAAGATCCAGACCCCTGTGCAGCAGCCGTCGCTGAGACGATACTGGCGGGAATGGAATGCTACATCCCAAACTCGCTAGTAGCTACAGGGGTAAAGAAACAGCCGTGGTTTAATAAGCCCTGCAAGGAAGCTAAATTATCCAAGCAAGCCTTGTATGAGGCGTGGACCACGGCTCGATCCAATCTGGACCCCAACATATCTGATGCAAAGCGGAAACTTAATGCTGCCTCGAGGCACTGTAAGCGAGCGATTGCCAGGGCGAAATTCGATTTCGTCGGCAGAATTGGTAAGAGACTCGCTAGCTACCCTTCTGGCAGCCGTGCTTTTTGGTCCCTTGCCAAGGCTGCTGAGGGAAACTTTTGCCAGTCGTCCCTACCACCACTCCGTAAGCCGGATGGTAACTTGGCCCACAGTGCCAAAGAGAAAGCGGATCTATTGGGCTCTCTCTTTGCCTCGAACTCGACTATGGATGACGGAGGCGCCACACCGCCCACTATCCTGCGGTGTGAGAACTCTATGCCGGAGATAAGCATAACCCAACGGGAGGTCCGGCGGGAGATGCTGTCTCTGGACGTCCATAAGTCGAGCGGGCCAGACGGTATTCCGGCAGTGGTGCTTAAGCAGTGTGCTCCTGAACTGTGTCCTGTTTTGACGCGCCTATTCGCGCTTTCCTACTCCACCCAAAAAGTCCCAACTTCGTGGAAGACCGCCCACGTGCACCCAGTGCCCAAAAAGGGCGATAGATCAGACCCATCGAATTACAGGCCGATCGCCATCACCTCCCTCCTCTCCAAAATTATGGAGCGAGTGATTAACACGCAACTCCTGCGATATCTAGAGGGTCACGGTTTGTTGAGTGACCAACAGTATGGCTTCCGCCACAGTCGCTCAACGGGTGACCTTCTAGTATATCTCACGCACCGTTGGTCACTCGCCATTGAGAGTCAAGGTGAGGCATTAGCTGTTAGCTTGGATGTGGCGAAAGCGTTCGATCGGGTCTGGCATCGCGGTCTTCTATCGAAGCTTCCATCCTACGGACTGCCAGAGGGATTATGCAAATGGGTCGCCAGCTTTCTGTCCAGCAGATGCATAAGAGCCGTCGTTGACGGTAGCTGCTCCGAAAGCATGGAAATTAATGCTGGCGTCCCGCAAGGCTCTGTGTTGTCCCCGACTCTGTTTCTTCTGCATATTAATGACATGCTTTCTATTGAAGGCATTCATTGCTATGCAGACGACAGCACTGGGGACACTTACTACACGGGCCGTGCTAATCTCCCTCGTTCCACTGTGGAGGAAAGTCGCGAACGACTTGTGTCTGAAATCGAGAGTACACTTCGCAGTGTCTCCGATTGGGGTCGACTAAACCTAGTTCACTTCAACCCCACTAAGACACAAGTTTGCGCGTTCACCGCAAAAAAAACTCCATTCGCTGTGGCTCCACAATTCCAGAACACTCCCCTGAACATCTCGGAGAGCATTAGAATCCTTGGGGTCGATATTTCTAGCGACGTTCAGTTCCGTGGTCATTTAGAGGACAAGGCTAAGCTGGCGTCGAGGAAGCTCGGTGTGCTCAACAGAGCTAAGCAGTACTTCACACCGCAACAAAGGCTGCAACTTTATAAGTCGCAAGTTCGGCCACATATGGAGTACTGCTGCCACCTGTGGGCTGGAGCCCCTGGATACCAGCTTGGGCCTTTTGACGCGGTTCAGAAACGCGCCGCTAGAATTGTCGACGATCCAATGCTCACAAGCGGCTTGGAATCACTAAGTCTGAGGAGAGACTTTGCCTCCCTGTGTGTGTTCTACCGCTTGTATAACGGGGAGTGTTCTGCAGAATTGTTCGATATGATGCCCACTTCCACCTTCTACCACCGCACCTCTCGCCATCGACGGGGAATTCATCCCCATACCTTGGAACCACAAAGGTCTCGCACTGTGCGCTTCCAAAGAAGTTTTCTTCCGCGAACGCTCAGGCTGTGGAATGAGCTCCCCGTTGAGGTTTTCCCTGGAGAGTACAGCATGGAGTTCTTCAAGAAGGGTGTGAAAAGATTCCTGCAGGGTCGGCAACGCGCGAGTGATACCCCTGGTGTTGCAAGCGTCCATAGGCGGCGGTAACCGCTTACCATCAGGCGGACCGCATGCTTGTTTGCCACCCAAGTGGTATAAAAAAAAAAAAAAAAAAAAAAAAAGACTAACTAAAAACACATATACACTATCAGTGACATTTGGCTGCGACCTTCTGTAAGGTGGAGGTACTGCCCCAATTTGTTGTGCTCCATCTCTCTCCAGCTGCCTGCCATTCCTCGTGCAGTTCTGCCAACCTCACTCACCGCAGGAACACAACAATACACTAGCAATGACATTTAGCTGCGACCTTCTGTAAGGTTGAGGTACTGCCCCAGTTTGTTGTGCTCCATCTCACTCCAGCTGCTTGCCATTCCTCGTGCAGTTCTGCCAACCTCACTCACCGCAGGAACACAATACTACACTAGCAGTGACATTTAGCTGCGACCTTCTGTAAGGTGGAGGTACTGCCCCAGTTTGTTGTGCTCCATCTCTCTGCAGCTGCTTGCCATTCCTCGTGCAGTTCTGCCAACCTCACTCACCGCAGGAACACAACACTACACTAGCAGTGACTTTTAGCTGCGACCTTCTGTAAGGTGGAGGTACTGCCCCAGTTTGTTGTGCTCCATCTCTCTCCTGCCGCTTGCCATTCCTCGTGCAGTTCTGCCAACCTCACTCACCGCAGGAGCACAACACTACACTAGCAGTTACATTTAGCTGCGACCTTCTGTAAGGTGAAGGTACTGCCCCAGTTTGTTGTGCTCCATCTCTCTCCAGCTGCTTGCCATTCCTCGTGCAGTTCTGCCAACCTCACTCACCGCAGGAACACAACACTACACTAGCAGTGACATTTGGCTGCGACCTTCTGTAAGGTGGAGGTACTGCCCCAGTTTGTTGTGCTCCATCTCTCTCCAGCTGCTTGCCATTCCTCGTGCAGTTCTGCCAACCTCACTCACCGCAGGAACACAACACTACACTAGCAGTCACATTTAGTATACATCTCTTGTCTATTGCAGGTTTCGAATGCATGAATGCAATCTACTCTTAGCGACATCAGCGCTCGAAGAGGGCATTGACCTGCCCCGATGCAACTTGGTGTTGCGGTGGGATACTCCAATTAGGTGAGAGGGTATTTTGAAATTATTTTTCGTATTAGAATGTGCCCGAGCACTCAACCGCAAGCTCAAAGCACTATACGAAAAAAGCACTATACGCATTTTATTTACTTATACCATCACTGAAACTCTAAATTTACCTACGGGAAGCCTCACGCCTTCCCATACATAAGGGTCCCCGACGGGGTAGGTTAGATAATAACCCACACACCCACTGTCTGCCAGAGATATATTAGGTGCCAACGTGACAGATGGCGAGTCCATCGCCGTTACTCAAGCACGACTATACATACGCCTTTGAATTTCTTCTCAGACGTATGCAGGTTTCCTCTCGATGTTTTCCTTCACCGTAAAGACTTGACCTTGACCTGAAGACCACTTCGTGGTGTGCCTCACTGTAATTAAATGTAGAAAAACTGCTCAATCCAGTTGGGATTGGAACTCGCGCCGTTTGCGTGGCAGGCGGGTGCTGTGACCTCTCGGCCACGCCGCCTCCTCTTGTCCTGACGTATAAGTGGTATGGTATCGCAGTGCAAGCGCAACACAGGTTTCCTCTCGATGTTCTCCTTCACCGTAAAGCTCGCGGTGTGACTAATCACTGTACTTAAGTTCAAAAAAGCTCATTGGTGCACACGGGATTCGAACCTGCGATCTTTGTGTCGCAGGCAACTACTCGAACCACTCGGCCACCACGGCTACAATTTGTGGGAATCATTATTTTTATTACCACAAATTGTAGCCCCGCGGTGGGCGCCAAGTAATAATTTCTCAAATCGTAGCCCCGCGGTGGGCGCCAAGAATTGCCTTCTAAATAAGACGCCATTGTCTTATATAAGTTGTGTTATAGCTACCGCTCATATACGCTGTGTCGCGGCCGAGCGAGAGCAGCTCGCGCATGCGCCGCACTGCTGGGGCCAGACTCCTCGGCCACGGAAACACTGCTGCATCACGTCGCCATCTACAGAGAGCTGGATCAGGTAACTGGCTTAGCTTTAAAAGTTTTATGTTAACTTGCTGCGCCCGCGACTTCACGTGGAGTTTAACAAGAAAAGTATTGTTGACTTTCAACAGTAAAAGTAGCCTAATTTACTCATTTTTACATTAGTGAAAGTCCCTTTAAAATCGGTCCTGCCGGTTCAGAGATCAGCCGGAACAAACAGACTTTGACAATAGACAATATCGAAATAACTAGACAACGATATAGATATATATATACATAAATACATAGGACATCCAAGACTAAGGTACAAATACTCGTGTTCATCACACAAATATCTGCCCTCAGAGGGATTCGAACCCGCGACCTCAAGTGTCGCAGTCAGGAGCTCTAACCACTAGGCCAGACGGCCGTCAAATGATGTCCCTTGAGTTTCCGATCGATCGGGTAGTAGTTAAAGAACTTATCCGAATCTGATGTTGTAACTTATTTCACACAGATTATCACGAGGAAATGTGGTTGTGGGATCCAAGACGAACCACCACCCTCCGAGGAAGAACATGCCAATAATTACACCACGCTCATCAAAGCGTACACTCCAACCGATAAACACGTGACAAACGATAATGACAATATTAATGCAAGTCCAATTATCGAACCCGACTGTACTAAAGTCGAAGATGATAGATCAATATCACAGAATGATGATACTCCTTGTGATAATAAAGAAGAGTCGTGTGATAACGAACGGGGTAGTCCAAATTGTAAATTTTATGACGTCATCAAAAATACAGGAGAACGTACTAAAAATTCTGTGGGAGATGCGCCGTTAGTAGATGTTGGTCGTACTGCGAAAGAAGTCAGACCGATTTGCAAATTTTTCGAGGCTATCCAAAATTCTGGAGGAAAACGTAACCAGAATACTATAGAAGAAAGAGGCGATGATGATGATGACGTTACCAAAGCTGATGATGATGTTGGCAAAGATGATAGGTCGAATTGCAAATTTTTCGAGGCTATCGAAAGATCAGGCGTAAGACATGCTCAAAATACTGCCAAAGATTCCGCATTAGCTGACGATAGTGTCGGAGGAGCTAAAACAGATTTATGTAACCCGATACGCAATCAAATTGACAGTGGGCTAACACAATTGGAAAATGAAATCAAAACTATTGAAGATCAAACTATCGCCGCTGTAGCACAAACAGAGGGAGTAATGTTGCCAGAAACTGCTAAAGAACGACAATTAACTAACGAAGATGGGAGTAAATTTTGTGGTAGTGATAAGTTCGATGGTGGTGATACCGGCCTGCCGTCGCCGTCTGGTGATAGTGGTAACGGAAAAGTTACAAGTGTCAGTAGTTCGAGCAAGGTTACTGCCGATGTTGCTAGTGTTGATCTAAATTCCGCTATTGCGCTGATAAACAGGTGAGATTTGAAATTTGTACCTTTTAGCCGAGTAGTTGATTGTAGTCGAATCC
Organism: Drepana falcataria; assembly: GCA_945859725.1. Classification (NCBI taxonomy): domain Eukaryota; kingdom Metazoa; phylum Arthropoda; class Insecta; order Lepidoptera; family Drepanidae; genus Drepana; species Drepana falcataria. The sequence continues at coordinate 4,089,761 of OX243951.1, read as the reverse complement.
CGACTACACCAATCAGGTTTTCTGAACTTAAGTACAGTGATCAGTCACACCACGAGCTTTACGGTGAAGGGAAACATCGAGAGGAAACCTGCATACGTCTGAGAAGACATTCAAAGGCGTATGTATAGTCGTGCTTGAGTTACGGCGATGGACTCGCCATCTGTCACGTTGACACCTAGAATATATCTCTGGCGTGATTGTGTGCGTATTACCTATACACCTCTGCCTACCCCCTCGGGGACCCTTGTCAGAAGGCGTGAGGATATCTATACTAATATTATAAAGATTTGTTTGTTTGTTTGTTTGTATTGAATAGGCTCCGAAACTACTGGACCGATTTGAAAAATTCTTTCACCATTGGTAACGTACATTCACCTTGAGAGACATATCTTAATATATATAAATTACGTGTCACGTTGTTTGTCCGCGATGGACTCCTAAACTACTTAACTGATATTAATCAAATTTGCGCACCGTGTGCAGTTTGATCCAACTTGAAAGATAGGATGGCTTACATCACAATTTATAGTCGCAATATTATTTTATTGCAAATTATTTGTCTATTATTTGACAGACACAATTATCTGTTAGCTCCAAACGATTCCAACAGATGGCGATATCTGTTGGCTGGATTGAGTAATGTATTTATTTATTTACTTACAATGTAATATTACAAGGACCGCAGCCACAGCAACGCGTGGCTGCGGTGTGGTGTGGGTGGGTGGTGGTGCTAGTGTATATCTTTATATATATAATTCTTCTGTGAGTGTGTATGTCACTGAACTCCTCCTAAACGGCTGGACCGATTTTAATGAAATTTTCTGTGTGTCTTCAGATGGATTTGAGAATGGTTTAGATCACAACAATTGGACCCGATAGGTGGCGCTGTGATCGTGTTTTCGGGCATTTACTTTTTTCACCCAAGCGAAGCTGGGCGGGACCACTAGTCTTTATATATATATAATTCTTCTGTGAGTGTGTATGTCACTGAACTCCTCCTAAACGGCTGGACCGATTTTGATGAAATTTTTTGTGTGTATTCAAGGGGATCTGGGAATGGTTTAGATTCACAATTGGACCCGATAGGTGGCGCCGCCGTCGTTACCCCGAGCGAAGCTGGGCGGGACAACTAGTTTATATATATATAGTATAAGGTCTCGCACTGCGCGGTTCCAAAGGAGTTTCCTTCCGCGAACGCTCAGGCTGTGGAATGAGCTCCCCGTTGAGGTTTCCCTGGAGAGTACAGCATGGAGTTGTTCAAGAAGGGTGTGAAAAGATTCCTGCAGGGTCGGCAACGCGCGAGTGATATCCCTGGTGCTGCAAGCGTCCATAGGCGGCGGTAACCGCTTACCATCAGGCGGACCGCATGTTTGTCTGTCACCGATGTGGTATAAAAAAAAAAATATAACTTTCTGATCAGGTACTGTGGAAAACTACCATCGGATACGTTCACCCGTCTGGCGCCCCATTGGCGCACAGAGCAGGTTCAGCTCCAGACTTCTCAGGGACCCCAAGACGCCTACATATGTACCCTGAGACTGCCTCTCAACTGTCCAGTCAAGTACAATATTGTGGTGAGCCTACGATATAAATAATCTTATCGTACTTCTTACTGGCCGTGGTGGCCGAGTGGTTCGAGCAGTTGCCTGCGACGCAAAGAACGCAAGTTCCAATGCCGACTGTACCAATGAGTTTTTTTGAACTTAAGTACAGTGATTAGTCACGCCACGAGCTTTACGGTGAAGGAAAACATCGAGAGGAAACCTGCATACGTCTGAGAAGACATTCAAAGGCGTATGTATAGTCGTGCTTGAGTAACGGCGATGGACTCGCCATCTGTCACGTTGGCACCTAATATACCTCTGGCGGAAAGTGGGTGTGTGGGTATTACCTATACACCTCTGCCTACCCCTTCGGGGACCCTCTTGGGAAGGCGTGAGGATATATATATTATTACTGTATAGTGTTCCAACTATGGTCGCCGTGGGACGGGTCATAACCAGGCCATGTTTCAGGGTCACCCTATGCCTACCAAAGTGTTGGCCAGGAGGATGGTGGCCCTGCAGACCTGCAGGATACTGCACATGTCAGGAGAGCTGGACAACCAACTCATGCCAATAGGTAAGTCCTGGCTGTACAGATTGTGCCGTCCGCGAAGACGCGCCCCCCCCCCCACCCCCCCCAATGTCTAGTCGAGGGGGTCGCGGCATGCGGGCAGTATGACCCGAGTCTATTAATTGTAGTGTGCGTGTGCACTCATAGGTAATCAGCGTGTACCGACAATACTCACCACACTTACACTGTAAACTATTGGGGGGATTGTGATATGTATGTAGGTCTGTAAGTCTAGAGAGGACTGGCGCTCTACTCTCTCTGCCTAGCGTGAGGGGCTCGGCGTGATGATATGTATGTAGGTCTGTAAGTCTAGAGAGGACTGGCGCTCTACTCTCTCTGCCTAGCGTGAGGGGCTCGGCGTGATGATATGTATGTAGGTCTGTAAGCCTAGAGAGGACTGGCGCTCTACTCTCTCTGCCTAGCGTGAGGGACTCGGCGTGATGATATGTATGTAGGTCTGTAAGTCTAGAGAGGACTGGCGCTCTACTCTCTTTGCCTAGCGTGAGGGACTCGGCGTGATGATATGTATGTAGGTCTGTAAGTCTAGAGAGGACTGGCGCTCTGCTGTCTCTGCCTAGCGTGAGGGGCTCGGCGTGATGATATGTATGTAGGACTGTAAGTCTAGAGAGGACTGGCGCTCTATTCTCTCTGCCTAGCGTGAGGGGCTCGGCGTGATGATATGTATGTAGGTCTGTAAGCCTAGAGAGGACTGGCGCTCTACTCTCTCTGCCTAGCGTGAGGGACTCGGCGTGATGATATGTATGTAGGTCTGTAAGTCTAGAGAGGACTGGCGCTCTACTCTCTTTGCCTAGCGTGAGGGACTCGGCGTGATGATATGTATGTAGGTCTGTAAGTCTAGAGAGGACTGGCGCTCTGCTGTCTCTGCCTAGCGTGAGGGGCTCGGCGTGATGATATGTATGTAGGACTGTAAGTCTAGAGAGGACTGGCGCTCTACTCTCTCTGCCTAGCGTGAGGGGCTCGGCGTGATGATATGTATGTAGGACTGTAAGTCTTGAGAGGACTGGCGCTCTACTCTCTCTGCCTAGCGTGAGGGACTCGGCGTGATATGTATGTAGGTCTGTAAGTCTAGAGAGGACTGGCGCTCTACTCTCTCTGCCTAGCGTGAGGGGCTCGGCGTGATGATATGTATGTAGGTCTGTAAGTCTAGAGAGGACTGGCGCTCTACTCTCTCTGCCTAGCGTGAGGGGCTCGGCGTGATGATATGTATGTAGGTCTGTAAGTCTAGAGAGGACTGGCGCTCTGCTCTCTCTGCCTAGCGTGAGGGACTCGGCGTGATGATATGTATGTAGGTCTGTAAGTCTAGAGAGGACTGGCGCTCTACTCTCTCTGCCTAGCGTGAGGGACTCGGCGTGATGATATGTATGTAGGTCTGTAAGTCTAGAGATGACTGGCGCTCTACTCTCTCTGCCTAGCGTGAGGGGCTCGGCGTGATGATATGTATGTAGGTCTGTAAGTCTAGAGAGGACTGGCGCTCTGCTCTCTCTGCCTAGCGTGAGGGGCTCGGCGTGATGATATGTATGTAGGTCTGTAAGTCTAGAGAGGACTGGCGCTCTACTCTCTCTGCCTAGCGTGAGGGGCTCGGCGTGATGATATGTATGTAGGTCTGTAAGTCTAGAGAGGACTGGCGCTCTACTCTCTCTGCCTAGCGTGAGGGGCTCGGCGTGATGATATGTATGTAGGTCTGTAAGTCTAGAGAGGACTGGCGCTCTGCTCTCTCTGCCTAGCGTGAGGGGCTCGGCGTGATGATATGTATGTAGGTCTGTATGTCTAGAGAGGACTGGCGCTCTACTCTCTCTGCCTAGCGTGAGGAGCTCGGCGTGATGATATGTATGTAGGTCTGTAAGTCTAGAGAGGACTGGCGCTCTACTCTCTCTGCCTAGCGTGAGGGGCTCGGCGTGATGATATGTATGTAGGTCTGTAAGTCTAGAGAGGACTGGCGCTCTACTCTCTCTGTCTAGCGTGAGGGGCTCGGCGTGATGATATGTATGTAGGTCTGTAAGTCTAGAGAGGACTGGCGCTCTACTCTCTCTGCCTAGCGTGAGGGGCTCGGCGTGATGATATGTATGTAGGTCTGTAAGTCTAGAGAGGACTGGCGCTCTACTCTCTCTGCCTAGCGTGAGGGGCTCGGCGTGATGATATGTATGTAGGTCTGTAAATCTAGAGAGGACTGGCGCTCTACTCTCTCTGCCTAGCGTGAGGGGCTCTGCGTGATGATATGTATGTAGGTCTGTAAGTCTAGAGAGGACTGGCGCTCTGCTCTCTCTGCCTAGCGTGAGGGGCTCGGCGTGATGATATGTATGTAGGTCTGTAAGTCTAGAGAGGACTGGCGCTCTACTCTCTCTGCCTAGCGTGAGGGGCTCGGCGTGATGATATGTATGTAGGTCTGTAAGTCTAGAGAGTACTGGCGCTCTACTCCACCCTGTGGCTCAACCTCTTCTCGTCCTATAGGCAAAGAGAACTTCAAAGCCGCTGAACTGGAGACCAACATGACAGGGTCCAGCAACGATGACAGTAGCGACCCCAACGACATGGCGCGACCTGGTACCACCAAACGTAGGCAGTATTACTACAAAAGGGTGAGTTAACCTGTGTGATATTTAATATCAGTGGAAGATTCCCGTTAAAGCACATTTTTATGCAGCAGCTTGAAAAGATACCTGCAGGGTGCAACGCGCGAGTGATACCCCTGGTGTTGCAAGCGTCCATAGGCCTAGGTCACCGCGCTCCATCAGGCAGTAGGGGGACCCGTTCGTCCCTTGTGCTAGCACAGCGATCCTCCCAACACAAGGTCGGCACGCGAGTGATACCCCTGGTGTTGCAAGCGTCCATAGGCCTAGGTCACCGCGCTCCATCAGGCAGTAGGGGGACCCGTTCGTCCCTTGTGCTAGCACAGCGATCCTCCCAACACAAGGTCGGCACGCGAGTGATACCCCTGGTGTTGCAAGCGTCCATAGGCCTAGGTCACCGCGCTCCATCAGGCAGTAGGGGGACCCGTTCGTCCCTTGTGCTAGCACAGCGATCCTCCCAACACAAGGTCGGCACGCGAGTGATACCCCTGGTGTTGCAAGCGTCCATAGGCCTAGGTCACCGCGCTCCATCAGGCAGTAGGGGGACCCGTTCGTCCCTTGTGCTAGCACAGCGATCCTCCCAACACAAGGTCGGCACGCGAGTGATACCCCTGGTGTTGCAAGCGTCCATAGGCCTAGGTCACCGCGCTCCATCAGGCAGTAGGGGGACCCGTTCGTCCCTTGTGCTAGCACAGCGATCCTCCCAACACAAGGTCGGCACGCGAGTGATACCCCTGGTGTTGCAAGCGTCCATAGGCGGCGGTAACCGCTTACCATCAGGCGGACCGCATGCTTGTTTGCCACCCATCAATAAAAAAAGAAACGAAAATAGATAGGTACTTAAATGTATCTTTGTATATACACTAGTTGTCCCATCCAGCTTCGCTCGGGTGAAAAAATACGTTAGTGGCGCCACCTATCGGGTCCAATTGAGAATGTAAACAATTTTCGTATCCACCTGAAGACACACAGAAAGTTTCATGAAAATCGGTCCAGCCGTTTAGGAGTTCAGTGACATACACAGAAGTAATCCTTACATATACAAACGCGGTCACATTAACTTGACGCATGGCTTTGATGAGGTCATTTTGGCGGTCAGGTACGGTGCGAAAAAAAGCATGTAGCTAAATAAAAACTATATTTTTTATTTTGGAGCATAGGTTTTATTTGTTAATCTTGCAATATGTTGCATCATGTATTTTTTTATACAATATAATTGAAAACTATTTTGTTTGTTTTAAAACACTTTCAACACTAGATTTCTCCCTCCACTGCGTATAGATTTCCCCATGTTAAAAAATTAGTAGTAAAATAAATAAAATAAAATAAATATCCTCACGCCTTCCCACAAGGGTCCCCGAAGGGGTAGGCAGAGGTGTATGGGTAATACCCACACACCCACTTTCCGCCAGAGGTATATTAGGTGCCAACGTGACAGATGGCGAGTCCATCGCCGTTACTCAAGCACGACTATACATACGCCTTTGAATTTCTTCTCAGACGTATGCAGGTTTCCTCACGATGTTTTCCTTCACCGTAAAGCTCGTGGTGTGACTAATCACTGTACTTAAGTTTAGAAAAACTCATTGGTACAGTCGGGATTCGAACTTGCGACCTTTGCGTCGCAGGCAACTGCTCGAACCACTCGGCCACCACGGCTCATTAAAGTAGTAAAATAGTCCAAACTTAAACAATAACGAAAACGTAACAAAATATCCAATAACAACAATAGCAACAGAAAACTAGTCAACATATCGACGCGCGTATCGGTAACAGAGATGCTAACCATACTGACGATTGCCGGGCGAGCTAAGGGAATGCGGGGGGAAGCGGGCGGGGCCTCGCATTCCAGCGATGCGTCAAGTTAATGTGACCGCGTTGTATATATATATCCTTCAATGCGTGTGTGTGGATTCAGGAATGGAAGGAATTAAGTTTGTAAGTTTGGATGTTTGCGGTGCTTTCACGGCCAAACGGCTGAATCGATTTGGCTGAAAGTTGAAATCATGATGGCTTATATATATTTTTTTTTATACATCAAGAGTGGCAAACAAGCATACGGCCCATCTGATGGAAAACGGTTCCCGCAGCCTATTTACGCTCACAATACCGAAGTATCGCTTGCGCGTTGCCACTCTGTGTTCGGAGAGTTGTACTGTGTTGGCAGAATAATGAGACTAATCCCTCTGCTGCCAGCACAATACAACAATCCTCCCCCCTCCCCAAGGAGCTGGAAACCTTATTCACCGCGTAGGAACACAACACAATAGATTGTGTTATTTGGCTACGGACTTCTATAAGGTGGAGGTCCTGCCCCAGGCGGGCAGCTCCAAATTCGAACGGGAAACCCGTTATGCCCTACCTCTCTTATCCTACCTAGGAATCGGACATAGGCTACTTTTTTTTTATCCTGAAAGTTCTAATATTATAAAGTATTATGCTCTTTCACGGCATAGCGGCTGCACCGATTCTAGCAGGAAAATACACAAGCTACTTTTACGAACTCCACGCGGGCGAAGCCGCGGGCATAAGCTAGTACATATATATAATTGTACAGTTACTATATTAGGTGAGTTTAGACGTCAGGTCCCTTAATTATCGTTGTCATCAGACAGCCTGGGCGTTCACCGACTGTCAGCCTATTGTGGACACTGATGACTGCGAAATATATCCGACGACCGGCGAGTCCACACCGAACACTGAACCTGCTGCGAAACAGATCAAAACAGGTACGAAACGTCCGTGCAAATAGCGAGCGAGTTAGTCGCCGTTTCTCATACAATGCAATGCCTTGGTGGTGTGTTAGTACTCGCACAATCACGCTGGCATGGATTTTTGGTTCTAACGTGACAGATGGCGAGTCCATCGCCGTTACTCAAGCACGTCTATACATACGCCTATGAATGTCTTCTCAGACGTATGCAGGTTTCTTGTCCTGTTTCCCTGCACCGTAAAGCTCGTGGTGTGCCTCACTGTAATTAAATGTAGAAAAACTCCTCAATCCAGTCGGGATTGGAACTCGCGCCGTTTGCGTGGCAGGCGGGTGCTGTGACCTCTCGGCCACGCCGCCTCCTCTTGTCCTGACGTATAAGTGGTATGGTATCGCAGTGCAGGCGCAACACAGGTTTCATCTCGATGTTTTCCTTCACCGTAAAGCTCGTGGTGTGACTATAAATAAAATAAATAAAAATTCACTGTATAAATACAATACGGTGTGTTTAGGTAGCAAGAGGAACATGCTATACGCAATAGTGTCTAAACTGTGGTGCGCCCTCCCCGAGAGGTACAACACTCGAGGGCGGAGGCTCCACGCGCCGCAACACGCGAGGCAGGCGCTGGGCCTCCTGATGGCCAGGGATGAGCCTGACAGGTGAGTGCTGCGCCAGTCGCCTTAAAAATACATTTTGATAAACCATGAAGAGGATGTATGGATCAAACCATATCGCTTCGCGGAATCGCGGAAAAGATTTTGGATATTAACCAAAGCGTTTTCTGCGCTTTCGTCGACTTGGAGAAGGCATTTGATAGAGTCGTACGAAAGGAACTCTGGGACGTTTTGCCTGGATATGGAGTGAGCAGTTCCCTACTGCATGCCGTGAAATCACTCTATAGTGATAGCAAGGCATGCGTTAGGGTTAACGATGAGATGTCACCCTGGTTTGATGTGAAGTCGGGGATCAAACAAGGGTGTATCATGTCTGCCTGGCTGTTCATTATATATCTAGATAACTGTCAAAAAATTGCACTAAGAACGCACGGATGTGGAGTGAAAATGGGAAACTTAGTGGTCAACTGCCTATTATACGCGGATGACGCGGTCTTACTGGCGTCATCAGAGGGCGAACTGCAGTCACTAGTTACCATAATGAAAGAGGAATGTGAAAAGAAGGGGCTGCGCCTAAACGCTGGCAAGACTAAGGTTCTGGTATTCGAAAGAGATGAACAAGTGACCGAGTGTGCTATATCGGTAAATGGGCAAATTCTAGAGCAAGTGAATGAATTTGTATATCTAGGAAGCATATTCACACGAGATGAAAAGAATGAAAAAGATTTTGAAAGAAGGATAACTGCCGGTAATAAGGTGAATGGGGCCATGTCGGCGTTGATGGGCAGTAAAAGTCTGAGCAAGAATGCTCGAGTTGCTGTCCACAACGCGATATTGGTACCTACCTTATTGTATGGCAGTGAATCCTGGGTATGTCAGAGGAAGTATGAAAATAGCTTGAATGCAGTTGAGATGCGATCTCTTCGTAAAATGTGCGGCGTAACGATATTAGATCGAATCCGCAATGAAGAGATTCGAAAATCAACTGGCGTGAATGAGGGCGTGATTGTAAAGATGAAGAAAGGCATGTTACGTTGGTTTGGAAACATAGAAAGGATGAGTGAAGAAAGATTGACGAAACAGATATACAAAGCAAAAGTGTGTGCAAGAAGAGGCAGAGGAAGGCCACGTTCCAACTACCTGGATCAAATCGATCGGACGCTCAAGGACGGGAACGTTAAGAGTACTCGAAACCGACGAGCATGTATGAAGAGACTGATGAATGTGGACGAAGCGAAAGAGGTATGTAAGTCTAGAGAGAACTGGCGCTCTATACTCTCTGCCTACCCCGTTAGGGACTTGGCGTGATGATATGTATGTATGTGTATTACGCAGGGGGGTATACGCAGGGGGTATTCTATGATATTCTATCCATTGCTTACAGCCTCCAAATCCCCGCGTTCCCTGTGTACACGAGGTCTGGTGAAGTCCGCGTGGCTGTGGAGTATGTGCCTGGCGCCGATGTCAGGGTCTGCCCGCGCCGGGCTCGGCTCATCAGGAGGTATTGTTGTCAGGCTTACTTGGAATTCGACATATGTATATCCCTAAGGAGCTGCCATATGTATGACCGATATTCGAGATATTTTAAGGGTTTTTCCCAAAGTTTTTTGCATTATTTTTTGCTTTCATATTAGATTTCAATAAATCTGAGCTTTATCTATATATATATATCTCCTATATAAGGAGATCCCATTTGTGAACTCACTCATTAGGATATCTCAGGAACTATAAGGCCGATTGACTTGAAATTTGGTAGGAGTATTCCTTACGCGGTGTAGAGGTCAGCTAAGATTTTGTGAAACTCAACTTTATTTTTTAAAATCACGTTTTCAAACTATTGCCTCCCTATGGGAAGCAATAGTTAAATAAAACGTGTTTTTTTTTACTTTTTCACCCGGGCGAAGCTGGGCGGGACAGCGAGTTTTACAATAAAATATTTGTTTTTCTCATTTACACTATTCTTAATTCAGATTTATTGATATTTATTTTCTATTTTTATTGTCGGAATTTCTATAAAACCGTGCTTTTTTATTTTTTATCTGAAACATGTAATTGCCGCACTTAAATTAATATAACGTCCTCCTTGTTGCCAGCCCTGAATGTGATCTTTTTTTCCTTTTCTTTTCTTTTCTTTTATTCGCTGTACCACAGCTCAGATCAGGAATACCATCAGTCTTATTGTACCCTCTTTTAATAGTCATAATACAGTCCAATAAGTACCAGCAGGTACTAAACGATAGGTTTTTCTTTAAAGATTCATGCGGTTCGTTTTCTCCGCTGTGCTGCGCGTGCGCCGACGCGGGATGAAGTTACAGAGCGACGGATCAACACACAACAATTACTATGTAGTGCCCACTGTCAAATGTAAGCATTAACAATATATTTTAGGTTACTACATGACAGATGGCGAGTCCATCGCCGTTACTCAAGCACGTCTATACATACGCCTATGAATGTCTTCTCAGACGTATGCAGGTTTCCTCTCGATTTTTCCCTTCACCGTAAAGCTCGTGGTGTGCCTCACTGTAATTGAATGTAGAAAAACTCCTCAATCCAGTCGGGATTGGAACTCGCGCCGTTTGCGTGGCAGGCGGGTGCTGTGACCTCTCGGCCACGCCGCCTCCTCTTGTCCTGACGTATATGTGGTATGGTATCGCAGTGCAGGCGCAACACAGGTTTCCTCTCGATGTTTCCCTTCACCGTAAAGCTGGTTGTGTGATTAATCACTGTACTTTAGATTAGAAAAACTCATTAGAACAGTCGAGATTCGAACTAATCTTTGTGTTGCAGTCGACTTCTCGAACCACTCTGCCACCACGGCTTCCACGTTGTAGGTACTTCTTGCAAACACGTTTATTGATACAACTCTGCATTACAGCCACCCGAGAAGATGGCACCACGAAAATCGACGTCGACTGGCCATTCCTCGAGCTGATATACCAGCATACTGAGGAGAAGAAGCTGTGTGAGTTGGAGAAGCCGAACCTCTGGCGCAGCGAGGGGGAGAACGCTCCGGCGAAGGTTGACAAGGGGAAGGTGACTGCCAACCCGCTGCTGAAGGAAGGGGAGACGTTCGTCTTTGATGCTGAGAAGTATAGAGAAGCGGTCGTGACTCCGTGGTACAGGAACCAGGACCAACCGCAGGTAAGGTGATCATTAAAATGGTGGTGTATCATCACGCCTTCCCACAAGGGTCCCCGAAGCGTAGGCAGAGGTGGACAGATAGTACCCACTCAACCACTTTCCGCCAGAGACATATTTTAGGTGCTAACGTGACAGATGACGAGTCCATCAACGTTACTCAAGCATGACTATACATACGCCTTTGAATTGCTTCTCAGTTTTCCTTCTTTCTGTGTTTTCTCGATGTGTAATTAAGTTCAGATAAGGGATTCGAACTTGCGATCTTTGTGTCGCAGACAACTACTTGAAACTCTCGGCCACCACGGCTCCTAAATGGTGTTAGTTGGAAAAAATAATGTTCTTAGGAAGGTGAAGGAAAACATCGAGAGGAAACCTGCATACGTCTGAGAAGACATTCAAAGGCGCATGTATAGTTTGTGTGGAATTGCCTATCTATATAAGTATGTATATCGTTGTCCAGTTCCCACAGTACAAGCTTTGCTTATTTTGGGACTAGGTCAATTTGTGTGGAATTGCCTATTTATATAAGTACTAGCTGACCCGCCCAGCTTCGCATGGGTGAAAATTTACATACATACATACATACATATCATCACACCAAGTCCCTAAGGGGGTAGGCAGGGAGTATAGAGCGCCAGTTCTTTCTAGACTTTATACTTCTTTTGCTTCGTCCACATTCATCAGTCTCTTCATACATGATCGTCGGTTTCGAGTACTCTTTTCGTTCCCGTCCATGAGCGTCCGATCGATTTGATCCAGGTAGTTGGAACGTGGCCTTCCTCTGCCTCTTCTTGCACACACTTTTGCTTTGTATATCTGTATCGTCAATCTTTCTTCACTCAACCTTACTATATGTCCAAGTCAGCGTAGCATGCCTTTCTTCATCTTTTCAATCTCGCCCTGTTTCACGCCAGTTGATTTGCGAATCTCTTGATTCCGGACTCGAACTAAGATCGTTACTCCGCACGTTTTTCGCAGCTGATATCGCATCTCAGCTGCATTTAAGCTATCTTCATACTTCCTCTGACATACCCAGGGTTCGCTGCCATACAATAAAGTAGGCACAAATATCACGCTGTGGACAGCAACCGTTGCTGGCCATCAACACCGACATGGCCCCATTCACCTTAATACCGGCAGTTAGCCTTCTTACAATATCTTTTTCATACTTTCCATCTCGTGTGAACATGCTTCCTAGATATACAAATTCATTCACTTGCTCTAGAATTTCTGAAAAGAATTTAAAATTTGGGTTTTCAAAAGAAAGTTTGAAAGTGATAATAAAGTGAGATATAGGGCTCGTTTAGTCGCTAAGGGCTCTACCCAAGTAGAAGCTGTGGACTATAAAGAAACATACTCACCTGTATTAACACTTGGAGAATGTTATTTTCTTTAAGTGTAAAGTTAAATTTAGAAATTACTCATCTTGATGTTAACACTGCATTTTTAAATGGCTAGGTACCTTGAAGAAACAGTATACATGCTAGTACCACCTAATTTAGAATGTCAGAGTAACAGTGTACTCAAACTAAAACATGCAATTTATGGACTTAAACAATCAGCAAGGCAGTGGAATAAGAGAATAGATGATTGTTTGTTAAGCCAGGGTTATATTAAGTCTAAATTGGAACCATGTTTATATAGTAAAAGGTAAATAATGAACAAATTTTAAAATCTGTGTTTGTCGATGATTTTTTAATATTTTCCAGTAGCAGGGCATTGACAGATGAACTGAAACATAGTTTAATGTCAAATTTCAAAACTAAAGATTCAGGGCAAGTGAAAGAATGCTTAGGTATGAGAGTAAAAGTATATAAAAATGGTTGTATATCATTAGATCAGGAGCATTTTGTCGAACATATTTTAAATAAGTTTAAGATGTCAAACTGTAATGTTGTTGATACTCCCATTGAATGTAAATTGAAGTTGGATAAGTCAGAAAATGTTTGTAAATAATATCCTTATCAGCAACTGATAGGTAGTGTTATGTATTTGTCTATACTTACACGCCCAGATATCAGTTACAGTGTCAGCTATTTAAGCCAATTTAACAATTGTTTTACTGCAGTTCACTGGAAAAATGCAAAGAGAGTGTTAGAATATTTAAATAAAACAAAATGTTATGGTTTAATGTTTACAAATGATAATAAAAACTTAGAAGGATTTGTAGACTCAGATTGGACATCAAATACTATTGACAGGAGATCTTATACAGGTTTCTGTTTTAAATTGTCTGGTACTGTAATATCATATGTATGCAGAAAACAACCGACAGTGGCATTGTCCAGTACTGAGGCCGAGTACATGGCAATGCCATTTTTTCAATGTCAAAATTTCAATGCCAAGGCAATTTGCCAACTACTGAAATGCCTGCTGACTTGTTAACGAAAGGGTTAAGTAGTTTGAAACATTACTATTATGTTAAAAAGTTAGGCATTAAAAGTATTGTTTAGGTGTAGTTTATATTCATTTATTGTTACATGGATATTAGATTATTTTGATAAGAGGTGAGAATTTGCCCTAATATGCTGAAGGATGATGGCATCATTTCTTGGTTACATTATAATATCGCGAGACTCCATATTCTCCCCAATCACGATTAAGGCAACATCATGTAACATTGGTGCATTGATGCCTCTCTCATGACATGTTGTCTCCTGCAGGTCGCTTGTCTGCTGTGATCACTATTTTCTGATTGTCCGATGGCATCACATTACTTGTAAGACAGTTTTGAACAATTGGATCAACTGATTATGTTCATGCAAAAGTTGTTGTAACTGCTAAATGATATCTGCGAACAGCGTTCATTTACCTCTTCTTCAGAATTTCCCAGGAAATAAATCTGGAGAAATTTGTATTTATTTGCCTTTGCCTACGCTGTTCTTCAGTCTCATTGGCTCGAAGATTGAACTGGGCTTGCGTTACACTGCGATTGAATAGGACTTGCGTTACACTGCGATCGAACTGGTGTGCGCCAACGGATATTTTGACGCCTTACGGGTGGTATTACTAATAAAATACGACGATTAATTATGAAACTCACACTAAAACACAACAAACATCTTTTTGCTTTTGTTGTTATGAAAGAAACTGTAATTTGAGGTTTGTCAAAACTACTACTTGAATGAAATGTCAGTCTAGCTATACATAGGGTGCGTTCCACTAAGCGTTCACAATGATCACGCTCACGACCACAGTTTGCTTGTAAGCGTTACTGTCGTAACCTCAAATGGAATGGATTACAGAGCGTTTTGAGCGTGCAGGTAAATAATACAAACGGCGAGTTAGTAAAAAGAAAGCAAAAGATTTAAGATGTTAGTTTATAATCTGTAAGCCATGAAAATAAACTTGATTAATTTAAATAGATTTATATTGAAAAAAAATATATTGTTTTTTTTTATATTTAATATTATTGGTGTTTTAAATTAATTTACGTTCAAATAGAATTAAAATGTCTTGCGGCGACACTTGGATATTTGGTAAGAGGTACAGTCGCCATTTTATATGCTTTGAGTTTTGAAAATCACGCAAATTTTCTTCGATTCAACGATCACTTCGACCCACCTTTTTAGATGGGTCGTCGTGAGCGTAAGTTATGACATTATAATTGACGTTTTCGACCACGACCGCGGTCGTTATGTGGATCGATTAGGTATAGGAGAATTTTCATTGTTGTGGGCGCTTAGTGGAACGCACCTTTACAATATATTTACACGTCAATATTTACACGTCACTCTGACAGAGTATTTGTCAATATATTGAAAACGTCTCAGTATCTTGTTGTCTGTCTCTTTCGCACACTCACTTTTCAGAGATTTTTTTAATATTAACTATTATTTATTTATATTTTATATAGCCTAAAGCCTTCCTAGAATCATGGACTATCCAACACAAAAAGAATTTTTCAATTCCAACCAGTAGTTCCTGAGATTAGCGCGTTCAAACAAACAAACAAACAAACAAACAAACAAACAAACTCTTCAGCTTTATAATATTAGTATAGATGTATATCGTTGTCCAGTTCCCACAGTACAAGCTTTGCTTAGTTTGGGACTAGGTCAATTTGTGTGGAATTGCCTATCTATATAAGTATGTATATCGTTGTCCAGTTCCCACAGTACAAGCTTTGCTTAGTTTGGGACTAGGTCAATTTGTGTGGAATTGCCTATCTATATAAGTATGTATATCGTTGTCCAGTTCCCACAGTACAAGCTTTGCTTAGTTTGGGACTAGGTCAATTTGTGTGGAATTGCCTATCTATATAAGTATGTATATCGTTGTCCAGTTCCCACAGTACAAGCTTTGCTTAGTTTGGGACTAGGTCAATTTGTGTGGAATTGCCTATCTATATAAGTATGTATATCGTTGTCCAGTTCCCACAGTACAAGCTTTGCTTAGTTTGGGACTAGGTCAATTTGTGTGGAATTGCCTATCTATATAAGTATGTATATCGTTGTCCAGTTCCCACAGTACAAGCTTTGCTTAGTTTGGGACTAGGTCAATTTGTGTGGAATTGCCTATCTATATAAGTATGTATATCGTTGTCCAGTTCCCACAGTGCAAGCTTTGCTTAGTTTGGGACTAGGTCAATTTGTGTGGAATTGCCTATCTATATAAGTATGTATATCGTTGTCCAGTTCCTACAGTGCAAGCTTTGCTTAGTTTGGGACTAGGTCAATTTGTGTGGAATTGCCTATCTATATAAGTATGTATATCGTTGTCCAGTTCCCACAGTGCAAGCTTTGCTTAGTTTGGGACTAGGTCAATTTGTGTGGAATTGCCTATCTATATAAGTATGTATATCGTTGTCCAGTTCCCACAGTACAAGCTTTGCTTAGTTTGGTAATAGGTCAATTTGTGTGGAATTGCCTATCTATATAAGTATGTATATCGTTGTCCAGTTCCCACAGTACAAGCTTTGCTTAGTTTGGGACTAGGTCAATTTGTGTGGAATTGCCTATCTATATAAGTATGTATATCGTTGTCCAGTTCCCACAGTGCAAGCTTTGCTTAGTTTGGGACTAGGTCAATTTGTGTGGAATTGCCTATCTATATAAGTATGTATATCGTTGTCCAGTTCCTACAGTGCAAGCTTTGCTTAGTTTGGGACTAGGTCAATTTGTGTGGAATTGCCTATCTATATAAGTATGTATATCGTTGTCCAGTTCCCACAGTGCAAGCTTTGCTTAGTTTGGGACTAGGTCAATTTGTGTGGAATTGCCTATCTATATAAGTATGTATATCGTTGTCCAGTTCCCACAGTACAAGCTTTGCTTAGTTTGGTAATAGGTCAATTTGTGTGGAATTGCCTATCTATATAAGTATGTATATCGTTGTCCAGTTCCCACAGTGCAAGCTTTGCTTAGTTTGGGACTAGGTCAATTTGTGTGGAATTGCCTATCTATATAAGTATGTATATCGTTGTCCAGTTCCTACAGTGCAAGCTTTGCTTAGTTTGGGACTAGGTCAATTTGTGTGGAATTGCCTATCTATATAAGTATGTATATCGTTGTCCAGTTCCCACAGTGCAAGCTTTGCTTAGTTTGGGACTAGGTCAATTTGTGTGGAATTGCCTATCTATATAAGTATGTATATCGTTGTCCAGTTCCCACAGTGCAAGCTTTGCTTAGTTTGGGACTAGGTCAATTTGTGTGGAATTGTCTCAAGGTCTTCTTTTTTCTCCAGTTCTTCCTGGTGGCAGAGATATGCAGTAACCTAACCCCCGACTCGGCGTTCCCCTCCGCCAGTCACACCAGCTTCCGGAGGTATTATAGCAGCAAGTACGACGTCACACTGACGCAGCCGGACCAGCCGCTCCTCGACGTGGACCACACCAGCGCCAGGCTTAATCTTCTCACCCCCAGGTACTCCCTCCTACACACACACACACACCATCTACTTTCAGTCTATTGACGACCGTCTGGTCTAGTGGTTAGAGCTCCTGACTTCGAAACTCGAGGTCGCGGGTTTGATTCCCGCTGAGGGCAGATATTTGTGTGATGAACACGAGTATTTGTACCTTAGTCTTGGATGTCCTATGTATTTATGTATATATCTATCTATAAAAGTAAATATATCGTTGACTAGTTACCATAACACAAGCTTTGCTTACTTTGGAGCTGTGAAAATTTGGGTGGAATTGTCCCAAGGGTGTTTATTATTTACTTGAGTATAGATAATGCCATCCACGAAGACGCGCCCCACTATTCTCCCCTATAGTTTACAGTGTAAGTGTGCAACCTTCCACTAATGTGTGAGTATTGTCGGTGCACACTGATTACCTATGAGTGCACACGCACACTACAATTAATAGACTCGGGTCATACTGCCCGCATGCCGCGACCCCCTCGACTAGATATTGGGGGGGCGCGTCTTCGTGCCACCCCCCCACAGTGTTGTCAAGGCGTGCACTGCCATCTCCCCCCCCCCCCCCCCCTCCCCCCAGGTACGTGAACCGCAAGGGTGTGGCGCTGCCTGTATCATCAGAGCGCACCCGCCGCGCCAAGCGTGACCGCCTCGACCAGAAACAGATCCTGGTGCCTGAGCTCTGCACAGTTCATCCCTTCGCGGCGCCATTGTGGTTCGCCACTGTTGCACTGCCCTGCGTGCTATACAGGTATTTGTGTGAGGGCAGACAAGCATACGGCCCTAAAGATGGGAAGCGGATACCGTAGCCTATTTACGCTCACGATACCGAAGTTGCACTTGCGCGTTGCCACTCTGTGTTCGGAGAGTTCAAGTGTGTTGGAAAGAGATTAGTCACACCACGAGCTTTACGGTGAAGGGAAACATCGAGAGGAAACCTGTGTTGCGCCTGCACTGCGATACCATACCACTTATACGTCAGGACAAGAGGAGGCGGCGTGGCCGAGAGGTCACAGCACCCGCCTGCCACGCAAACGGCGCGAGTTCCAATCCCGACTGGAGTGAGGAGTTTTTCTACATTTAATTGCAGTGAGGCACACCACGAGCTTTACGGTGAAGGGAAACATCGAGAGGAAACGAGATCGGTTCCTCGAATCGGTTCAGCCGTTTGGCCGTGAAAGAACCGCAAACATGCAAACTTTCACATTTATAATATTAGTAAGATTATGCGTCACGTTGTTTGTCCGCGATGGACTCCTAAACTACTGAACCGATTTTAATCAAATATGCACAAGGGTCTACCTACCCACAAGGGTCCCCGAAGGAATAGGCAGAGGTGTATAGGTAATACCCACACACCCACTTTCCGTCAGAGGTATATTAGGTGCCAACGTGACAGATGGCGAGTCCATCGCCGTTACTCAAGCACGACTATACATACGCCTTTGAATTTCTTCTCAGACGTATGCAGGTTTCCTCTCGATGTTTTCCTTCACCGTAAAGCTCGTGGTGGGACTAATCACTGTACTTAAGTTCAGAAAAAACTCATTGGTACAGTCGGGATTCGAACTTGCGACCTTTGCGTCGCAGGCAACTGCTCGAACCACTCGGCCACCACGGCTTATAGATATGTATAGCTTTGTTTCGTTCTTAGGATCAACGCTCTCCTCATAGCTGACGAGATAAGGCGCGCAGTCGCCATAGATGTTGGTTTGGGGATCCCCAAGATCGACGAGAAAACGTTTCCGGGGTTCCAATGGCCCCCGCTTGACTTCGGCTGGAGTTTGGCTGAGGTTAGTACGCATATCTTACTTTCTTACTGATATTATAAATGTGAAAGTTTGTAAGTTTGGATGTTTGCGGTTCTTTCGCGGCAAAACGGCTGAACCGATCCGAGTGCAAGTTGAAATCGTGAAGGCTTATATAGGTACCAAGCAATAGGACTTTTTTTTAATCCCGAAAATTCATAGTTCTAATATTATAATGTATGATGCTCTTTCACGGCATAGCGGCTGAACCGATACTAGCAGGAAAACACATAAGCTACTTATTCGAACTCCACGCGGGCTAGGCCGCGGGCATAAGCTAGTATAATAATAAAAATTGATTGTCTGTGGTGAGCGTGTGGAGAGCCGTGGTGGCGGAGTGGTTCGAGCAGTTGCCTGCGACGCAAAGGTCGCAAGTTCGAATCCCGACTGTACCAATGAGTTTTTCTGAACTTAAGTACAGTGATTAGTCACACCACGAGCTTTACGGTGAAGGGAAACATCGAGAGGAAACCTGCATACGTCTGAGAAGACATTCAAAGGCGTATGTATGGTCATGCTTGAGTAACGGCGATGGACTCGCCATCTGTCACGTTGGCACCTAATATACCTCTGGCGGAAAGTGAGTGTGTGGGTATTACCTATACACCTCTGCCTATCCCTTCGGGGACCCTTGTGGGAAGGCGTGAGGATATATTATATTATTATATGATTGTCTGTAAAGTGGTATGTAAGTCTTGAGAGAACTGGCGCTCTATACTCTCTGCCTACCCCGTTAGATGATGATATGATGATGATGATGGTTGTCTGTAAAGTGTGTTTACGGACGATGGTTTAACGTAACAATCCGAACGCTCAAGCCGATAGTGCCTTTCGCTCGCTCGTGTAGCGCTCTCGCTCCGATCGTAACGTAACGGGACAAAGAGCGTAACGGGACAATGATTAATCCTTTTTCGTGCGTGCAGACGGCGTTTATTGATTTATTAGACGTTCTCACGTCAATAATAAATACCTTGGGACAATTGCACACAAATTGACCTAGTCCCAAACTAAGCAAAGCTTGTACTGTGGGAACTGGACAACGATATACATACTTATATAGATAGGCAATTCCACACAAATTGACCTAGTCCCAAACTAAGCAAAGCTTGTACTGTGGGAACTGGACAACGATATACATACTTATATAGATAGGCAATTCCACACAAATTGACCTAGTCCTAAACTAAGCAAAGCTTGTACTGTGGGAACTGGACAACGATATACATACTTATATAGATAGGCAATTCCACACAAATTGACCTAGTCCCGAACTAAGCAAAGCTTGTACTGTGGGAACTGGACAACGATATACATACTTATATAGATAGGCAATTACACACAAATTGACCTAGTCCCAAACTAAGCAAAGCTTGTACTGTGGGAACTGGACAACGATATACATACTTATATAGATAGGCAATTACACACAAATTGACCACGTGCCACAAGGAACACGTGCTTTGCGTCAAAGGAAAACATTAAGCAAACCTGCATACGTCTGAGAAGCAATTCAAAGGCGTATGTGTAGTAACGGCGATGGACTCGCCATCTGTCACGTTGGCACTTATATCTCTGGCGGAAAGTCTTCGGGGCCCCTTGTGGGATGCGTAATGTTAATAAGTCTTTTTTCTCTTGCTTTAAAGGTACTCAACGCCGACTCCGAGAAAGGTGACCAGAAAAAAGAAGGAGATGTAATCCCAGAGGAAGATACGGAGAGAGCGTCAACGTGAGTTTGTATAACTTAGATGGCGCTAAAATTGACACAAGAAACTTTGAAGGGGAAGCGGTGAAGGAAACATCGAGTTCCTCTCGTTGTTGTGTTACTCTCGTAACTGCACACACTTAAGAGAGGTAGGGCATAACGGGTTTCCCGTTCGAATTTCTATCTGCCCGCCTGGGGCAGGACCTCCACCTTATAGAATTCCGTAGCCAAATAACACTATTGATTGTGTTGTGTTCCTACGTGGTGAATAAGGTTTCCAGTAATGAGCTCCTTGGGGAGGGGGGAGGATTGTTACAATGTGTTGGAAGCAGAGGGATTAAACCTTATGCTGCCAACACATTCACACACATACTATAACTCTCCGAACACAGAGTGGCAACACGCAAGTGATACTTCGGTATCGTGCAAAATAGGTATGGAAAATAGGTAGTAGGTATCGGTAAATAGGCTACGGTAACCGTTTCCCATCAGGTGGGCCGTATGCTTGTTTGCCACTCTTGTTGTATAAAAAAAAAAAAAAACACGTCTGAGAAGACATTCAAAGGCGTATGTATAGTCGTGCTTGAATAACGGCGATGGACTCACCATCCGTCACGATGGAACCTAAAAAAAATCTTGCTTATCCATCGCTGTTTCTCAAGCACGACTATACATACGCCTTTGAACGTCTATTCCGACGTATGCAGGTTTCCTCTCGAAGTTTTCCTTCACCGTAAAGCTCGTGGTGTGACACTGTACTTGAGTTCAGAAATACTCATTGGTACAGTCGGGATTCGAACTTGCGATCTTTGTGTCGCAGGCAACTACTCGAACCACTCGGCCATAACGGCTTTTTATTGTTTAGTATCTGATGTTCAATAAGTGTTCCCTGTGTCCCTTGCGTTGGAGAAAAGATTTTTGATTTTGAATAGCACTCCGTCCCTGCATCGAGAACTACTAGTTGAATGGGATTCTTTTGTGAACAGAGATAAGGAAGAGAAAGAGAAGTCACCAATAGCAGAAGCAGTCGAACAAGACACAAAGGAGAAGACAATCAATGAGATATTGCAAGAAAAAGAAGCAGAAAGCGTCAGTGAAACTGTAAGTGGTAATCCTTCGTAACATCCACATTCATCAGTCTCTTCATACATGCTCGTCGGTTTCGAGTACTCTTGACGTTCCCGTCCTTGAGCGTCCGATCGATTTGATCCAGGTAGTTGGAACGTGTTCCTCTGCCTCTTGCACACACTTTCACTTTGTATATCTGTTTCGTCAATCTTTCTTCACTCATCCTCTCTATATGTCCAAACCAACGTAACATGCCTTTCTTCATCTTTACAATCCCGCATATCTGTGTAATGTTCACACCACCAGCAACCACCACCAACATAGGATAGATTAACGGAGCGAAAGTGTATTCAAGAAGAGGGAGAGGAACAAGTTCCAACTACCTGGATCAAATCGATCGGACGCTCAAGGACGGGAACGTCAAGAGTACTCGAAACCGACGAGCATGTATGAAGAGACTGATGAATGTGGACGAAGCGAAAGAGTATGTTAGTCTAGAGAGAACTGGCGCTCTATCACCTTTGCGTACATGCTAATGCTTGTGTCATTAGCATCATTAGATCACGAAGTAGTGGGTGGTCCCTAGTCTACCATCGGTCCCTTGTCTCCCATCGGTCCCTTGTCCTCCATTGGTCCCTTGTCTCTCATCGGTCCCTTGTCCCCCATTGGTCCCTTGTCTCCCATCGGTCCCTTGTCCCCCATTTGTCCCTTGTCCCCCATCGGTCCCTTATCTCCCATCGGTCCCTTGTCCCCCATTGGTCCCTTGTCCCCCATTGGTCCCTTGTCTCTCATCGGTCCCTTGTCTCCCATCGGTCCCTTGTCTCCCATTGGTCCCTTGTCTCCCATCGGTCCCTTGTCTCCCATTGGTCCCTTGTCTCCCATTGGTCCCTTGTCTCCCATTGGTCCCTTGTCTGCCATCGGTCCCTTGTCTCCCATTGGTCCCTTGTCTCGCAGTATCTACATTGGATGATGCTTCTCATCAGGGTTTCGAGATCGGCACTTGGACCAACGAAATGGCCTCCTCTATACCGCAGTCAGCGTGCGATGACATGATGGAACCTCTTCCCTCTAACTTGACGTTCTGTACCTCCCTGTCTGGTGAGTATAAGCAACAGGTATTATGTACAGAAAAAGTACAATATCTTTATTTTAAGCTATTGCATAGATTTTATCGCGGGCTTTGAGCGCGGCGATCGAATCAATAAATTCCGTACAGAAAATAAAACCTAAAACCTTCAAAATTTACTCGAATATAAAACAGTTCCATATTCATAATATATCCTCACGCCTCCCTCAACCACAAGGGTCCCCGAAGGGGTAGGCAGAGGTGTATAGGTGATACCTATACACCCACTTTCCGCCAGAAATATATTTTAGGTGCCAACGTGACAGATGGCGAGTCCATCGCCGTTACTCAAGCACGACTATACATACGCCTTTGAATGTCTTCTCAGACGTATGCAGGTTTCCTCTCGATTTTTCACTTAATTTTACAAAAAATGTACAATATATATATTTTTTTATTCAAAGGCGTATGTATTAAGACGCCGTTGTGATGAGTGTTTCGAGTAGATTGCAAGTTCGAATTCCGTCTGTACCAATGATTTTTTCTGAACTTAAGTACAGTGAAGAGACAGTGATTAGTCACACCACGAGCTTTACGGTAAAGGAAAACATCGAGAGGAAACCTGCATACGTCTGAGAAGACATTCAAATGCGTATGTATAGTCGTGCTTGAGTAACGGCGATGGACTCGCCATCTGCCACGTTGACTCCTTGTGTAAGGAGGTCTGAACCTGGTGGAGGTACCCAGGGCCTGCTGGAAAGGATTACCCTAATGTCTTTTCACTTCTCCAGGTGGCGCAAACTGGTGTGATCCGGTTGATAAGCCGAAAAACCAGTTCAATCCGACCAGAACGTTCTCGATGGCTGACAGTGATTGCAGTTTCACGTCGAGGTGAGGAGTTTGATTCTTATCTATAGAGTAGAGCCTGCAACCGCTGTCTGCTGTCACACCACGAGCTTAACGTGGAAGGAAAACATCGAGAGGAAACGAGGGTTGCGCCTGCACTGCGATACCATACCACTTATACGTCAGGACAAGAGGAGGCGGCGTGGCCGAGAGGTCACAGCACCCGCCTGCCACGCAAACGGCGCGAGTTCCAATCCCGACTGGAGTGAGGAGTTTTTCTACATTTAATTACAGTGAGGCACACCACGAGAGGAAATCTGCATACGACTGAGAGGACATTCAAAGGCGTATAAATCGTCGTGCTTGACGACCGTCTGGTCTAGTGTTTAGAGCTCCTGACTGCGAAAATTGAGGTCGCGGGTTTGATTCCCGCTGAGTATGAGCTGAACGCGAGTATTTGTACCTTAGTCTTGGATGTCCTATGTATTTATGTATATATCTATCTATATAAGTAAATATATCGTTGTCTAGTTACCATAACACAAGCTTTGCTTAATTTGGTACTAGGTCAATTTGTGTGGAATTGTCCCAAGGGTGATTATTATTTACTTGAGTATAAATATTGCCATCCACGAAGATGCGCCCCACCAATGTCTAGTCGAGGGGTCGCGGGATGCGGGCAGTATGACCCGAGTCTATTGTGTGCGTGTGCACTCATAGGTAATCAGTGTGTACCGACAATACTCACACATTAGTGGAAGGTTGCACACTTACACTGTAAACTATTGGGGAGGATAGTGGGGCGCGTCTATGTGGATGGCACCATCTATAACGGCGATGAATTCGCCATCTCTCACGATGGCACATGAAATATATCTTCGGCGGCATGTGGGTGTGTTTACTACCTACACACCGCTGCCTACCCCTTCGGGGGACCTTGTGTTTAATGCATGATAGTGACTGACACATTTGGTCTCTCCCAGTGACTTCGATACCGACGAATCCGACCTGGAATCTGAAGGTAGTGAGGAAGAGAAGGAGGCGAGTGGCTTGTACTGTGGCAAGAATGGCAATGGTGAGATATGTTTCAAAAACTCTTTTAGCTAAGGAACTAAATATTAAGAACTGTAGTGAACACCAAGTGTCTGCAAGGTCGAGTTTGTCTGAACTCAAATACAGTGATTGGTCACACCACGAGCTTTACGGTGAAGGGAAACATCGAGAGGAATGCCAAATTTGTATGTGTAGTGCTTGTGAAACGGCGATGGACCTGCCATCTGCCAATGGCGACCCCACTTACTGCAGACTTGCTGCGATCTTGTAAGTTGGAGGTACTGCCCCAGTTTGTTGTGCTCCATCTCTCTCCAGCTGCTTGCCATTCCTCGTGCAGTTCTGCCAACCTCACTCACCGCAGGAACACAATACTACACTAGCAGTGACATTTGGCTGCGACCTTCTGTAAGGTGGAGGTGCTGCCACAGTTTGTTGTGCTCCATCTTTCTCCAGCTGCTTGCCATTCCTCCTGCAGTTCTGCCAACCTCACTCACCGCAGGAACACAACATTACACTAGCAGTCACATTTGGCTGCGACCTTCTGTAAGGTGGAGGCGCTGCCCCAGTTTGTTGTGCTCCATCTCTCTCCAGCTGCTTGCCATTCCTCGTGCAGTTCTGCCAACCTCACTCACCGCAGGAACACAATACTACACTAGCAGTGACATTTGGCTGCGACCTTCTGTGTCTCATCAGGGTTAGGCGTACGCATCGAGTACAAGACTTCGCGTGAGGCGGAGGCCGTGGAGGTGCGGCGGGCGGGCGGGGGGCCGCGAGTGGGCCTCGGGGGGCCGCGGGGGGCCGGCGGGGGGGTCGACCGCGAGCGGCACCGGCAATTGCTCTCCGCGGGGGACCCGCCCACTGAGGTATACTATAACGCCAAGATCATATGACGTATGATTCGTCATATGATCTTTGCCTTACGCAAACTTTAACCCTCGTAAATTTTGATCTCATTCAACTACCTGGATCATTTCGATCGGACACTCAAAGTTGGGTACGACAAGAGTACTGGAAACTGGCGAGCATTTATGAAGAGACTGATTAATGTGGTCGAGGCGAAAGAAGTATTTAAGTCGAGAGGACTGGCGCTCTACTCTCTCTGCCTAGCGTGAGGGGCTCGGCGTGATGATATGTATGTAGGTCTGTAAGTCTAGAGAGGACTGGCGCTCTACTCTCTCTGCCTAGCGTGAGGGGCTCGGCGTGATGATATGTATGTAGGTCTGTAAGTCTAGAGAGGACTGGCGCTCTACTCTCTCTGCCTAGCGTGAGGGGCTCGGCGTGATGATATGTATGTAGGTCTGTAAGTCTAGAGAGGACTGGCGCTCTACTCTCTCTGCCTAGCGTGAGGGGCTCGGCGTGATGATATGTATGTAGGTCTGTAAGTCTAGAGAGGACTGGCGCTCTACTCTCTCTGCCTAGCGTGAGGGGCTCGGCGTGATGATATGTATGTAGGTCTGTAAGTCTAGAGAGGGC
Organism: Drepana falcataria; assembly: GCA_945859725.1. Classification (NCBI taxonomy): domain Eukaryota; kingdom Metazoa; phylum Arthropoda; class Insecta; order Lepidoptera; family Drepanidae; genus Drepana; species Drepana falcataria. Next base: position 4,063,708 of record OX243951.1, on the reverse strand, counting down.
TGGCGCTCTACTCTCTCTGCCCAGCGTGAGGGACTGATGCCTGTATGAACATATGTATGTATTGTTGGACTTCGTTTCTACAATATATCCCATGTTTTAATCCAGCTACTTGTTTATCTCTGTGCCAAATTTCATCCAATCCATATTCATAATTCATACATACATTAATTTCTCATTTTCTTTCCACAGTATATCGAGAAGTTCCATAGAGCAGTGGCAGGCCACAAACAAGACATCATCTCCCGGGGACACCTTATCAGGCACGACCAGGCTGTTGGTCAGGTGTTGCCGGATCCTGCCAAGGTATTCAGCATCAGGGACTTTTTTTATAAGAATTATTAGAAGCCGTGGTGGCCGAGTGGTTTGAGCAGTTGCCTGCGACGCAAAGGTCGCAAGTTCGAATCCCGACTGTACCAATGAGTTTTTTCTGAACTTAAGTACAGTGATTAGTCACACCACGAGCTTTACGGTGAAGGAAAACATCGAGAGGAAACCTGCATACGTCTGAGAAGAAATTCAAAGGCGTACTTGAGTAACGGCGATGGACTCGCCATCTGTCACGTTGGCACCTAATATACCTCGGTGGAAAGTGGGTGTGTGGGTATTACCCATACACCTCTGCCTACCCCTTCTGGGACCCTTGTGGGAAGGTGTGAGGATATATTATTATTATTCTTTATTTCAAATAAATCTTATAAATTTACATTTTTATATAATATAATATAATATAATAATACGAGCTCAATTTCGCAGTCAGGAGCTCGAACCACTAGACCAGGCGGCCATCAAAAAATATAATAATAATAATCCTTCTACAAAAAGCAGCCATTCTGAACACTTGTCGCCTAGTACGAAAATGTTTGCAAACTGAACAGGGCCAAAGCACACAGCACACACATCCGATCACACGCAGCTTAACAGGACACAACACCTGATGAACACTTGGCCTAGGCCCGTGCCATCAGAATACCGGTGGAAAACCGTGAAAAACTAAAATAAAACCAAAAATAATAATAATAAATAAAATATTTTAACCGGTTAAATATTTGGACTTGGCTCACGAGATTGTCAGCATGTGGGATGTGGACTCTGCAATCATTGTGCCGATAGTAATAACGGCCAATGGCCTAATGGCAAAGAGCCTCGACCAACACCTCAAGAGGCTCTCGTTAGACAGTTGGATCAAGTGCCTGATGCAGAAAGCAGTACTGCTCGAAACGGCACGTATTGTGAGGAGATTTCTTTCTCTGGGACCCTAACCACCGGTACCTTGGACCCTGATCCCGATACCGGTGGGCCCCTATATTTTTAATTTTTATATATATTTAAAAATGTAATCTATAAGATGTATTTCAAATAAAGAATAATACATACATACATACATATAATCACGCCTCTTTCCCGTAGGGGTAGGCAGATACCACTTCTTTCCACTTGCTACGATCCTTACACACTTATTTCGCCTCGTCCACTTTCATTATTCTTTTCATACATGCTCTTCAGTTTAAAGTACTCTTGACCTGGCTTTTTTTCAAGACGTCCCTGATTTGGTCCAGAAACGCCCGCCTAGGTCTACCCCTTCCGACACTTTCATTCACACTCACCTTATACTCTACTATACATACGCCTTTGAATGTCTTCTCAGACGTATGCAGTATTCGCACCGTAATGCAATTTTTTTTTCTAGGACCATCAACCCCAAATACCTAGAGACCAATTGGATATCTTAAAAATATTCCCCTATGGAAGCGACGAACTGACATTGACCAACGGTCAGATAACACTGGAGAGCATAGAGAAGAACAAGCGAAAGTTGCTATGCGACTTAAAGAAATCCTTGCCAGTGGAGAAAATAAAAGAATTGACCTGTTTCTCTATGAAAGACGTTGATATAGACTCGCCCCACTATGTGAACGAAAAAGTTGCCAACGTTGGTTTCGATACCAGTGCTAATTATAAAGAAAAGATCCAAAATTTGCGTGGCGACGACTTTCGACCTTATTATGAGGACAGTAAGAGCCACATTGGAAAGGAGTTTGACTTCGATTATCAGCCTAAGTTGGAAGGGCACCCTGGACCGTCGCCAAGTGTCATTTTGCAGGTGAGATGTCCACAATATTGTATACTAGCTGTCCCCGCGACTTCGTCCGCGTGGAATGTAACAAAAAAATATTGTTCGGTTTCTAAAATAAAAGTTATATCCTCACGCCTTCCCGCAAGGGTCCCCGAAGGGGTAGGCAGAGGTGTATAGGTAATACCCACCCACCCACTTTCCGCCAGAGGTGTATTAGGTGCCAACGTGACAGATGGCGAGTCCATCGCCGTTACTCAAGCACGACTATACATACGCCTTTCAATTTCTTCTCAGACGTATGCAGGTTTCCTCTCGATGTTTTCCGTAACCGTTAAGCTCGTGGTTATAAATAAAAGTAGTCTAACTTATTCCTTTTAACATCAGCTTTCTGCCAGCGAAAGTCCCGTCAAAATCGGTCCAACCATTTCCGTCCAGAGATTAGCCGGAACAAACATACATACAGACAGACAGACAAAAATTGTAAAAACAAATATTTTGGCGTATGTACCGTGTATACATCCATATGCATTTAAAAAAACTCGAGAGGTGTCAAGGGACACCCGGATGGAACGAAGTTCAAGAAGCACACGTCACTCACACGGGGGTTATAAATATACAGCAAAAAAAAGTGTCGTGACAACTTTTCGTAAGATTTTTTTCCTTCTAGCCCCCTTTCACAACGCGCGATAAGGAACTTCGTTCCATTAAAAATTTAATATTACAAACAGACACTCCAATTTTATTTCTTTGTATAGGTTTACATCTATATAAGTGTGTATATCAGTCGCCGATGCCTATAGTACAGGCTCTGCCTAGTTTAGGGTCAGTTGGCTTTGTGTGAGATGTCCACAATATTATTGTATATTAACATCTATATAAGTGTGTATATCAGTCGCCGATGCCTATAGTACAGGCTCTGCCTAGTTTAGGGTCAGTTGGCTTAGTGTGAGATGTCCACAATATTATTGTATATTAACATCTATATAAGTGTGTATATCAGTCGCCGATGCCTATAGTACAGGCTCTGCCTAGTTTAGGGTCAGTTGGCTTTGTGTGAGATGTCCACAATATTATTGTATATTAACATCTATATAAGTGTGTATATCAGTCGCCGATGCCTATAGTACAGGCTCTGCCTAGTTTAGGGTCAGTTGGCTTTGTGTGAGATGTCCACAATATTATTGTATATTAACATCTATATAAGTGTGTATATCAGTCGCCGATGCCTATAGTACAGGCTCTGCCTAGTTTAGGGTCAGTTGGCTTTGTGTGAGATGTCCACAATATTATTGTATATTAACATCTATATAAGTGTGTATATCAGTCGCCGATGCCTATAGTACAGGCTCTGCCTAGTTTAGGGTCAGTTGGCTTTGTGTGAGATGTCCACAATATTATTGTATATTAACATCTATATAAGTGTGTATATCAGTCGCCGATGCCTATAGTACAGGCTCTGCCTAGTTTAGGGTCAGTTGGCTTTGTGTGAGATGTCCACAATATTATTGTATATTAACATCTATATAAGTGTGTATATCAGTCGCCGATGCCTATAGTACAGGCTCTGCCTAGTTTAGGGGTCAGTTGGCTTTGTGTGAGATGTTCACAATATTATCGTGTTTCCCGTTCCACAGGCGCTAACCATGTCGAACGCCAACGATGGAATTAATTTGGAACGGTTGGAGACGATAGGAGACAGTTTTCTTAAGTTTGCAATAACTGCCTACCTATACTGCGCCCACCCGACGGTCCATGAAGGGAAGCTGAGTCACATGAGATCAAAACAGGTGGGTACTACAAACGCCTACGTATATTGTATAGAATGAGGGGGCGAGTGAGTTAGTGTGTGAACTAGATAGTGCGTAAATGAGTGAGTTAGTTAGTGCCTGAGTAAGTGATTTGGTGTTTGAGCTAGATAGTGCATAAATGAGTGAGTGTGCGAGTGAGTTAGTTAATGCATGAGTAAGTGAGTGGGTGAGAGAGTTTGTGTTTGAGCTTGTTAGTGCGTAGAAGAGTGAGTGAGGGGGTAGGCTTGTGAGTGAGTGAGCAAGCAAGCGAAAGAGTTAATTAGTTACTGAAAGCGTATGAGTAGGTGAGTCTTACTCACTTAACTGAGCGCGTGAGTGAACGAGTGAGTGAGTGGGTGAGTGAGTGAGTGAGTTAATAAATGCGTGAGTAAGTAAGTGGTGAGTGAGTTAGTGAGCGAGTGAATGCGTAGTGCGTGCTTGTAAGCGCGCATGTGTCTTCTATTCATGTCGTCTTATCTAAATCGTTATAATGTAGTTCTAAACTATAAAGGGGCGAGTGTGTGGTATGTTAAAATCATAATAATTATTATTATAATCTATGTATTTTAGGTGTCAAACTTGAATCTGTACCGCTTGGGACGCCACAAGCGGCTCGGCGCGCGCATGATAGCATCCAAGTTCGAACCCCACGACAACTGGCTGCCACCCTGCCACAAGGCGCCCCACACCTTGCACCCGAGGACTGCCGTCAGTACACAACATATTGTCACACGCACACACATTAGAGCACGTACGCACACACACACACGCGCACAAACACACAAGCACAAACACACACGCACAAACACACACGCAAACAGACACGCACACATACGCACACGCGCGCAAAATAACAGGTACTTAAATTAAACAACAATGGTGATTGTTTTTTTTATTTCATTTGCTAATCTTGCTGAGCTCATAAAGTATTTAAAATATGAAAATACATACATATCATCACGCCGAGTGCCTAACGGGGTAGGCAGAGAGTATAGAGCGCCAGTTTTCTCTAGACTTACATAGTCGCTTCGTCCACATTCATCAATCTCTTCATACATGCTCGTCGGTTTCGAGTACTCTTAACGTTCCCGTCGTTGAGAGTCCGATCGATTTGATCCAGGTAGTTGGAACGTGGTCTTCCTCTGCCTCTTCTTGCACACACTTTTGCAAAATATGAAATTGTATTTAAATTCTCTCTACCGCTACGTAACAGGAAATATGATAATACATTTTAAGAATGGAGATTTTGAGAAAGGAAAGAAGAAAAACGTTGCTTTGTTTCGCCGGTTCTTCTGACAGATTTCTTGTTTTATATTTAGTACTAGCGGCCCGTCCCGGCTTCGCACGGGTGGACATTTAGTTTTGAAACATTTTGGCATTTTTTTTTGTTTTCTCTCAATTAAAATAGCCTATATTAATCAGTGATAATGTAGCATTCTAATGGTGAAAGAATTTTCAAAATCGGTCCAGTAATTTTTGAGCCAATTCCTAACAAACAAATCTTTCCTCTGTTTAATATTGGTATAGATCTGTAAGTCTTGTGTCTCGTTAGAAAATATATTTTTGTAAAACAGGCAGAGTCGCAGGATCGAAGTTTGCACAGTGCTGATACGCCGATGGAAGGCGCGGGCGCGGGGTGTTTCATACCGTACAACCTGATCACCCAACACAGCATACCTGGTAAGTTAAGTTTCATGGAGTCCGTCTGTCAACTAGTACAGTGATTGGTCACACCGCGAGCTTTACGGTGAAGGGAACCGTCGAGAGGAAACGAGGGTTGCGCCTGCACTGCGATACCATACCACTTATACGTCAGGACAAGAGGAGGCGGCGTGGCCGAGAGGTCACAGCACCCGCCTGCCACGCAAACGGCGCGAGTTCCAATCCCGACTGGATTGAGGAGTTTTTCTACATTACAGTGAGGCACACCACGAGTTTTACGGTGAAGGGAAACTAGGAAGCTCGTATCAAAATCGGTTATTCGGGTTACCAGTGGCGAGTCTGTCGCCATCTGTCAACTTGTTCACATGGATAAGTCCCACCACGAGCTTTACGGTGAAGAAAACCTAGGAAGCTCGTTTTAAAAAACGGTTCTTCTGGTGACCAGCGGCGAGTCAGCCGCCTTTGTCAACTTGTTTACATGGATAAGTCCCACCACGAGCTTTACGGTGAAGGAATCCAGATAAAGATAGTGTTTTTTAAGTATGGATCGCCTTACAGACAAGTCGATAGCCGACTGCGTGGAGGCCTTGATAGGGGCCTACCTGCTGGAGTGCGGCCCCCGGGGGGCCTTGCTGTTCATGTCGTGGCTGGGCATCAGGGTGCTGCCCCGCCACGACGTGCCCCTGCCTGATGACCATCCGTACGTGAAGGCTTCCAACAACATCGAAACACAGGTTAGTCTTGACGAAGCAGTTCCCCCAAATGGGTCCCCCAATTTTCTTCAATGATACTAAAGGTCGCAGTCAGATAGCACTGCACTGCAATGGGGGCGTTCAAGTATTACGTAAGCGCTGGGGGGGGGGGGGGGGGGGGGCTTTGCTTATTTTTGATGACATGGTGGGTGGTCGATATCGTGATGACGTCAGCAGTTGGTAACTTTTTTTTTTACACAAATGGCAACCCACATCTTATATATAGGTACAAATGATTACGTGAGCATGGGAGGGGGGAAGGGGGGGTAATTGTAATAAATCTGCTTACGTAGTACTTGAATGGCCCCTATTGTGCAAATATTTACTGTGACCCCAGAAGTCCGCCCCGCCGTCCCCCAAGCGCGAGCCGGAGGCCGCGGCCTCCTCGTCGGAGTCGTCCTCGTCGGACGCGGAGGAGCTGGAGCCGCCGGAGCTGGAGGAGCTGGCCCCCGCCGGCTGGAGCTGGCCGCGACGCGCCGTGGGCTCGCTGCGCCCGCGCCGCCTCAACGGCCGCTGGCTGCAGGTACTGCTCGCTGTAGGCCCCGCTAGGCCCCCAGGCCCCGCCGGCCGCTGGCTGCAGGTACTGCTCGCTGTAGGCCCCGCTAGGCCCCCGGACCCCGCTGGCTGCAGGTACTGCTCGCTGTAGGCCCCTCTAGGCCCCCAGGCCCCGCCGGCCGCTGGCTGCAGGTACTGCTCGCTGTAGGCCCCGCTGGGCCCCCAGGCCCCGCCGGCCGCTGGCTGCAGGTACTGCTCCCTGTAGGCCCCGCTAGGCCCCGCCGGCCGCTGGCTGCAGGTACTGCTCGCTGTAGGCCCCGCTAGGCTCCCGAGCCCCGCTGGCTGCAGGTACTGCTCGCTGTAGGCCCCGCTAGGCCCCCGGGCCCCGCTGGCTGTAGGTACTGCTCGCTGTAGGCCCCGCTAGGCCCCCAGGCCCCGCCGGCCGCTGGCTGCAGGTACTGCTCGCTGTAGGCCCCGCAAGCCGCTGGCTGCAGGTACTGCTCGCTGTAGGCCCCGCCAGCCGCTGGCTGCAGGTACTGCTCGCTGTAGGCCCCGCTAGGCCCCCAGGCCCCGCCGGCCACTGGCTGCAGGTACTGCTCGCTGTAGGCCCCGCTAGGCCCCCAGGCCCCTGCCGCGGCCGGGACTTTGAAAGAGGAACTATTATCCTCAAACTTTTTAATACCATAAGGATGGCAAACAAGCACGCCGTCCGCCTGATGGTAAGCGGACGCTTGCAACACCAACCGACAACAACGACCCTGATATATGATGAATATCTAAAATTGCCATCCCCCCACAGCCAGTATTCGGGGAATTGAAGGCGCCGCCGTCTCCTCTGCTGCGGTACATAGAAGATCCCGAGGGAGAACTGGACCAGATGCTGTCAGGTACGTCCCTTCCTCGAATAACATTGACTGATGATAAGCGATCACCGTTGCCCATAAGCGCGACTGTACCAATGAGTTTTTCTGAACTTAAGTACAGTACAGTGATCAGTCACACCACGAGCTTTACGGTGAAGGAGAACATCGAGAGGAAACCTGCATACGTCTGAGAAGACATTCGAAGGCGTATTATAGGCAGAGAGAGTAGAGCGCCAGTCCTCTCTAAACTTACAGACCTACATACATATCATCACGCCGAGTCCCTCACGCTAGGCAGAGAGAGTAGAGCGCCAGTCCTCTCTAGACTTACAGACCTACATACATATCATCACGCCGAGTCCCTCACGCTAGGCAGAGAGAGTAGAGCGCCAGTCCTCTCTAGACTTACAGACCTACATACATATCATCACGCCGAGTCCCTCACGCTAGGCAGAGAGAGTAGAGCGCCAGTCCTCTCTAGACTTACAGACCTACATACATATCATCACGCCGAGTCCCTCACGCTAGGCAGAGAGAGTAGAGCGCCAGTCCTCTCTAGACTTACAGACCTACATACATATCATCACGCCGAGTCCCTCACGCTAGGCAGAGAGAGTAGAGCGCCAGTCCTCTCTAGACTTACAGACCTACATACATATCATCACGCCGAGTCCCTCACGCTAGGCAGAGAGAGTAGAGCGCCAGTCCTCTCTAGACTTACAGACCTACATACATATCATCACGCCGAGTCCCTCACGCTAGGCAGAGAGAGTAGAGCGCCAGTCCTCTCTAGACTTACAGACCTACATACATATCATCACGCCGAGTCCCTCACGCTAGGCAGAGAGAGTAGAGCGCCAGTCCTCTCTAGACTTACAGACCTACATACATATCATCACGCCGAGCCCCTCACGCTAGGCAGAGAGAGTAGAGCGCCAGTCCTCTCTAGACTTACAGACCTACATACATATCACCACGCCGAGCCCCTCACGCTAGGCAGAGAGAGAAGAACGCCAGTCCTCTCCAGACTACACATCAGTCTCTTCATACATGCTCGTCGGTTTCGAGTACTCTTAACGTTCCCGTCCTTGAGAGTCCGATCTATTTGATCCAGGTAGTTGGAACGTGGCCTTCCTCTGCCTCTTCTTGCACACACTTTTGCTTTGTATATCTGTTTCGTTAATCTCTAGTCATCCTTTCTATATGTCCAAACCAACGTGACATGCCTTTCTTCATCACAATCACTCAAGCAGTTTATAAGCTAAGGTAACAGCTGTCTGATCTTACACTCTTCAGGATATGAAGCACTGGAACGCACTCTGCAGTACAGGTTCAAGGATAGATCTCTCCTGCTCCAAGCATTGACACACGCATCTCATCATAGAAACCGACTGACCGATTGTTACCAACGTTTGGAGTTCCTGGGAGATGCCATACTCGGTAAGAATAAGCTACTTTTTTCTATCAAGGGGGGCAAGTAAATAGCACAGTTGTCTTCTACAAGTTATAGTGTGTTGTGAATATATCCTAGTGACGATGCAATATATTGCATAGGAGCTCCAAAGATTACGAAATTATTAAAGGGAGTAATACTCACGTGGAAACATGGTTTTGTGTGAGATGTCCACAATATTATTGTATATTAACATCTATATAAGTGTGTATATCAGTCGCCGATGCCTATAGTACAGGCTCTGCCTAGTTTAGGGTCAGTTGGCTTTGTGTGAGATGTCCACAATATTATTGTATATTAACATCTATATAAGTGTGTATAATCAGTCGCCGATGCCTATAGTACAGGCTCTGCCTAGTTTAGGGTCAGTTGGCTTTGTGTGAGATGTCCACAATATTATTGTATATTAACATCTATATAAGTGTGTATAATCAGTCGCCGATGCCTATAGTACAGGCTCTGCCTAGTTTAGGGTCAGTTGGCTTTGTGTGAGATGTCCACAATATTATTGTATATTAACATCTATATAAGTGTGTATATCAGTCGCCGATGCCTATAGTACAGGCTCTGCCTAGTTTAGGGTCAGTTGGCTTTGTGTGAGATGTCCACAATATTATTGTATATTAACATCTATATAAGTGTGTATATCAGTCGCTGATGCCTATAGTACAGGCTCTGCCTAGTTTAGGGTCAGTTGGCTTTGTGTGAGATGTCCACAATATTATTGTATATTAACATCTATATAAGTGTGTATATCAGTCGCCGATGCCTATAGTACAGGCTCTGCCTAGTTTAGGGTCAGTTGGCTTTGTGTGAGATGTCCACAATATTATTGTATATTAACATCTATATAAGTGTGTATATCAGTCGCTGATGCCTATAGTACAGGCTCTGCCTAGTTTAGGGTCAGTTGGCTTTGTGTGAGATGTCCACAATATTATTGTATATTAACATCTATATAAGTGTGTATATCAGTCGCCGATGCCTATAGTACAGGCTCTGCCTAGTTTAGGGTCAGTTGGCTTTGTGTGAGATGTCCACAATATTATTGTATATTAACATCTATATAAGTGTGTATATCAGTCGCCGATGCCTATAGTACAGGCTCTGCCTAGTTTAGGGTCAGTTGGCTTTGTGTGAGATGTCCACAATATTATTGTATGCTTTGTATAGATTATCTTATAACGAGACACCTCTACGAAGACCCGCGGCGTCACTCGCCCGGAGCATTGACTGACCTCCGCTCTGCTCTGGTCAATAATACCATATTCGCTACACTGGCAGCGAGGCATGGTTTCCACAAGTAAGATTAAATTTAACTTGCTGCAACAAATTCCGTCCATCGCCGTTACTCAAGCACGACAATACATTCGCCTTTGAATGTCTGCTCAGACGTATGCAGGTTTCCTCTCGATGTTTCCCTTCACCGTAAAGCTCGTGGTGTGCCTCACTGTAATTAAATGTAGAAAAACTCCTCAATCCAGTCGGGATTGGAACTCGCGCCGTTTGCGTGGCAGGCGGGTGCTGTGACCTCTCGGCCACGCCGCCTCCTCTTGTCCTGACGTATAAGTGGTATGGTATCGCAGTGCAGGCGCAACCCTCGTTTCCTCTCGATGTTTCTCTTCACCGTACAACTCGTGGTGTGACTAATTACTGTACTTAAGTTAAGAAAAACTCATGAGCGAGCGAGAACGCTACACGAGCGAGCGAGAGGCACGTAGCCACGTAAAACTATCGTCCGTAAACAGACTTAACAGACAACAGATTTTTACGAAAAAGCATATCGTTTTCAGATATTTTCGATACATGTCGCCCGGCCTCAATGAGGTGTTGACTAATTATGTCAAAATACAAGAGGAGAACGGTCACTCGATCAGTGAAGAGGTGAGTTTTGGTAAACGGTCACCATTGCAATTGAAATTGTTCCTATGTCCCAATCATCATCATAAATTGAAGAGCTTGTATCTTTTCAGGGTCTCTGATACAGTCCCCTCCATTCGCTTCTGTCCAGCGCAATCTCTTTGACCTCCCTATACGCCATGAGATACACCTTTGCTTTAGGAGCTGGGCTCTTGTCGGCGTCTCTGATGCAGTCCCTTCCATTCGCTTCTGTCTGTCTAGACCAATCTCTTTGACCTCCCTATACGCCATGAGAGACACCTTTGCTTTAGGAGCTGGGCTCTTGTCGGCGTCTCTGATGCAGTCCCTTCCATTTGCTTTTGTCCAGCGCAATCTCTTTGACCTCCCTATACGCCATGAGATACACCTTTGCTTTAGGAGCTGGGCTCTTGTCGGCGTCTCTGATGCAGTCCCTTCCATTCGCTTCTGTCTGTCTAGACCAATCTCTTTGACCTCCCTATACGCCATGAGAGACACCTTTGCTTTAGGAGCTGGGCTCTTGTCGGCGTCTCTGATGCAGTCCCTTCCATTTGCTTTTGTCCAGCGCAATCTCTTTGACCTCCCTATACGCCATGAGAGACACCTTTGCTTTAGGAGCTGGGCTCTTGTCGGCGTCTCTGATGCAGTCCCTTCCATTCGCTTCTGTCTGTGTAGACCAATCTCTTTGACCTCCCTATACGCCATGAGAGACACCTTTGCTTTAAGAGCTGGTCTCTTGTCGGCGTCTCTGATGCAGTCTCAGCGCAATCTCTTTGACCTCCCTATACGTCGTAAGAGACGCTTTTTCTTGGTCTTCCTCTTCCTCTCTTCTCCTCTACCTTTCCTTCTAAGATATGTCTAAAGAAGCTTTCATATCGATGTCAATATTACTGATTAATGTTTTATTTGCGATCTCCTCGAAAAATGTGTGGAGTAACGATATTAGATCGAATCCGCAATGAAGAGATTCGCAAATCAACTGGCGTAAATGAGGGCGTGATTGTAAAAATGAAAGGCATGTTACGTTGCTTTGGACACATAGAAAGGATGACTGAAGAAAGATTGACGAAACAGATATACAAAGCGAAAGTGTTAGAGGATGAGAGAAGAGGCAGAGGAAGACCACGTTCCAACGACCTAGATCAAATTGATCGGACACTCAAGGAAGGCAACGTCAAGAGTACTCGAAACCGACGAGCATGTATGAAGAGACTGATGAATGTGGACGAAGCGAAAGAGGTATGTAAGTCTAGAGAGAACTGGCGCTCTATACTCTCTGCCTAGCGTGATGGACTCGACGTCATGATATGTATGTATGTTTTATTTTTATCCAGCATTACCTCATACAAGAAGATGAGCTAGAGCAAGCAGAAGACGTCGAGGTGCCCAAAGCGCTGGGTGACCTTTTCGAGTCCATCGCCGGCGCCATCTTCCTAGACTCGGGTATGTAATGTAACAAGACCAGCTTTTTATTAAATACAAAGGCAAATATCACAACCTAACTTTTACCTAGGTTATGTTTTAAACCAAAGAAATATACATATCTATTCCTCACGCTTTAGCACAAGGGTCCCCGAAGGGGTAGGCAGAGGTGTATAGGTAGTAAACACACCCACTTTCCGCTAGAGATATATTTTAGGTGCCAACGTGACAGATGGCGAGTCCATCGCCGTTACTCAAGCATGACTATACATACGTCTTTGAATGTCTTCTCAGACGTATGCAGGTTTCCTCTCGATGTTTTCCTTCACCTTAAAGCTCGTGGTGTGCCTCACTGTAATTAAATGTTGAAACACTCCTCACTCCAGTCGGGATTGGAACTCGCGCCGTTTGCGTGGCAGGCGGGTGCTGTGACCTCTCGGCCGCGCCGCCTCCTCTTGTCCTGACGTATAAGTGGTATGGTATCGCAGTGCAGGCGCAACCCTCGTTTCCTCTCGATGTTTTCCTTCACCGTAAAGCTCGTGGTGTGACTAATCACTGTACTTAAATTCAGAAAACCTCATTGGTACACTAAACATGGTTGGTTCACTAAAGATTCGTGTGGAATCTGTCTTTACCATAACCGAAAACATGCAGGCATGTCCCTGGGTGCCGTGTGGAAGTCTTACGTCAACCTGATGGGTGCTGAGCTTGAGGCGTTCAGTGCCGCAGCGCCAAAGTCGCCAGTACGAGAACTGCTTGAGGCTGAACCGGACACCGCCAAGTTTGGGTAAGATATCTTTACTTAGCTTTCATAGGCTCCAAATTAAATACCATTTATCTCTGCCCTCCCTATACGCCATGAGCTGGTCTCTTGTCGGTGTCTCTTCTCCTTCTCTCGTCCTTCCATTTGCTTCTGTCCAGCGCAACCTCTTTGACCTCCCTATACGTCATGAGAGACACCTTTGCTTTAAGAGCTGGTCTCTTGTCGGCGTCTCTGATGCAGTCCCTTCCATTCACTTCTGTCCAGCGCAATCTCTTTGACCTCCCTATACGCCATGAGAGACACCTTTGCTTTAGGAGCTGGGCTCTTGTCGGCGTCTCTGATGCAGTCCCTTCCATTCGCTTCTGTCTGTCTAGACCAATCTCTTTAAGGGAGGGCGTAAAGGGAGGTCCCCTTTACGCCATGAGAGACACCTTTGCTTTAAGAGCTGGTCTCTTGTCGGCGTCTCTGATGCAGTCCCTTCTATTTGCTTCTGTCCAGCGCAACCTCTTTGACCTCCCTATACGTCATGAGAGACATCTTTGCTTTAAGAGCTGGTCTCTTGTCGGCGTCTCTGATGCAGTCCCTTCTATTTGCTTCTGTCCAGAGCAATCTCTTTGACCTCCCTATACGTCATGAGAGACATCTTTGCTTTAAGAGCTGATCTCTTGTCGGCGTCTCTGATGCAATTCCTTCCATTCGCTTCTGTCCAGCGCAACCTCTTTGACCTCCCTATACGCCATGAGAAACACCTCTGCTTTAAGAGCTGATCTCTTGTCGGCGTCTCTGATGCAATTCCTTCCATTCGCTTCTGTCCAGCGCAACCTCTTTGACCTCCCTATACGCCATGAGAAACACCTCTGCTTTAAGAGCTGATCTCTTGTCGGCGTCTCTGATGCAATTCCTTCCATTCGCTTCTGTCCAGCGCAACCTCTTTGACCTCCCTATACGCCATGAGAAACACCTCTGCTTTAAGAGCTGATCTCTTGTCGGCGTCTCTGATGCAATTCCTTCCATTTGCTTCTGTCCAGCGCAACCTCTTTGACCTCCCTATACGCCATGAGAAACACCTCTGCTTTAAGAGCTGATCTCTTGTCGGCGTCTCTGATGCAATTCCTTCCATTCGCTTCTGTCCAGCGCAACCTCTTTGACCTCCCTATACGCCATGAGAAACACCTCTGCTTTAAGAGCTGATCTCTTGTCGGCGTCTCTGATGCAATTCCTTCCATTTGCTTCTGTCCAGCGCAACCTCTTTGACCTCCCTATACGCCATGAAAAACACCTCTGCTTTAAGAGCTGATCTCTTGTCGGCGTCTCTGATGCAATTCCTTCCATTCGCTTCTGTCCAGCGCAACCTCTTTGACCTCCCTATACGCCATGAGAAACACCTCTGCTTTAAGAGCTGGTCTCTTGTCGGCGTCTCTGATGCAATTCCTTCCATTTGCTTCTGTCCAGCGCAACCTCTTTGACCTCCCTATACGCCATGAAAAACACCTCTGCTTTAAGAGTAGGTCTCTTGTCTCCGATTATATATATATATATATAATATTATAAAGAGGAAAGATTTGTATGTAAGTATGTTTGTATTGAATAGGCTCCGAAACTACTGGACGGATTTGAAAAATTCTTTCACCATTGGAAAGCTACATTCACCCTGAGTGACATAGACTATTTTCTTTTATAAAAAAGTCTTATGTCCACCCATGCGAAGCCGGGGCGGATCGCTAGTTTAGAATATCGTAGAAGCAAAGAGAGGAGAAGCTGTCACGTCGTATGCTGTCTTCGTCTACTCTACTCTTCTATTGCCGAAGCATTTTTACTTACTGAAATAGGCTCGAAGGACCAGACGTGGACGCGTGGTGTTAATAATAATAATATTAATTCCGTTATTAGTTCCTTAAGAATATATTGTTTTCAATATCACAATGGTGTTCATTGTCACAGAAAACCGGAGCGCCTGGCGGACGGTCGACGCGTCAGGGTTTGCGTGGAAGTGTTCGGCAGGGGTCAGTTCAAGGGCATAGGGAGGAACTACCGCATAGCCAAGGGCACTGCGGCCAGGTGTGCGCTGCGCCACCTGAGGATACACCGGGCTCGATGATGGATGACACTATCTGAAGACTGCTGATCGTTTGTAATCACTTCTGATCAGTGGTGATAGTTTGTAGCCGCTAGTGATCAATGATGGTCGTTTGTAATCACTTCTGATCAGTGGTGATCGTTTGTAGCCGCTAGTGATCAATGATGGTCGTTTGTAATCACTTCTGATCAGTGGTGATAGTTTGTAGCCGCTAGTGATCAATGATGGTCGTTTGTAATCACTTCTGATCAGTGGTGATAGTTTGTAGCCGCCAGTGATCAATGATGGTCGTTTGTAATCACTTCTGATCAGTGGTGATAGTTTGTAGCCGCTAGTGATCAATGATGGTCGTTTGTAATCACTTCTGATCAGTGGTGATAGTTTGTAGCCGCTAGTGATCAATGATGGTGGTTTGTAATCACTTCTGATCAGTGGTGATAGTTTGTAGCCGCTAGTGATCAATGATGGTCGTTTGTAATCACTTCTGATCAGTGGTGATAGTTTGTAGCCGCTAGTGATCAATGATGGTCGTTTGTAATCACTTCTGATCAGTGGTGATAGTTTGTAGCCGCTAGTGATCAATTATGGTGGTTTGTAATCACTTCTGATCAGTGGTGATAGTTTGTAGCCGCTAGTGATCAATGATGGTGGTTTGTAATCACTTCTGATCAGTGGTGATAGTTTGTAGCCGCTAGTGATCAATGATGGTGGTTTGTAATCACTTCTGATCAGTGGTGATAGTTTGTAGCCGCTAGTGATCAATGATGGTGGTTTGTAATCACTTCTGATCAGTGGTGATAGTTTGTAGCCGCTAGTGATCAATGATGGTGGTTTGTAATCATTTCTGATCAGTGGTGATAGTTTGTAGCCGCTAGTGATCAATGATGGTGGTTTGTAATCGCTTCTGATCAGTGGTGATAGTTTGTAGCCGCTAGTGATCAATGATGGTGGTTTGTAATCACTTCTGATCAGTGGTGATAGTTTGTAGCCGCTAGTGATCAATGATGGTGGTTTGTAATCATTTCTGATCAGTGGTGATAGTTTGTAGCCGCTAGTGATCAATGATGGTGGTTTGTAATCGCTTCTGATCAGTGGTGATCACAGATAGTTATATTCGCTATAAGAATATACTAGATATAAAAATATTGACTACGAGGCGGGATTGAACTAACTATATGAAGTAAATATTAATTAATAATACTTTAAGGGAAATCTATAATTATTGACCTACTACAAACTTGTACTATATATAATCTTTATATATATAATTCTTCTGTGAGTGTGTATGTCACTGAACTCCTCTCAAACGACTGGACCGATTTTGATGAAATTTTTTGTGTGTGTTCAAGGGGATCTGGGAATGGTTTAGATTCACAATTGGACCCGATAGGTGGCGCCACCATCTTTTTTTTTCCACCCGAGCGAAGCTGGGCGGGACCACTAGTATCAGTATATATAAATATACTAGTTGTCCCGCCCAGCTTCGCTCAGGTGGAAAAAAAAAGATGGTGGCGCCACCTATCGGGTCCAATTGTGAATCTAAACCATTCCCAGAATAAATACCTGGGACAGTTCCACACACATTGACCTAGTCCCAAATTAAGCAAAGCTTGTGTTATGGTAACTAGACAACGATATATTTACTTATATAGATAGATATATACATAAATACATAGGACATCCAAGACTAAGCTACAAATACTCGCGTTCATCACACAAATATCTGCCCTCAGCGGGATTCGAACCCGCGACCTCAAGTTTTTTTTTTTTTTTATACAACTAGAGTGGCAAATAAGCATACGGGCCAACCTGATGGAAAACGGTTACCGCAGCCTATTTACGCTTACAATACCGAAGTATCACTTGCGCGTTGCCACTCTGTGTTCGGAGAGTTATACTGTGTTGGCCGCACAATGGGACTAATCCCTCTGCTGCCAACACAATATAACAATCCTCCACCCTCCCCAAGGAGCTCATTACTGGAAACCTTATTCACCGCGTAGGAACACAACACAAACAATAGTGTTATTTGGCTACGGCCTTCTATAAGGTGGAGGTCCTGCCCCAGGCGGGGAGATACAAATACGAACGGGAAACCCGTTATGCCCTAGCTCTCTTAAAAGACTCTTTCGCAGTCAGGAGCTCTAACCACTAGACCAGACGGCCGTCAATATATATATTACATACAGAACAGTTGTCTTCTACAACTTGTCGTGTGTTGTCAATATATCCTCGTGACGATGCAATACAACAAATAACTCCAAAGATGACACAATGACGACATTATTAAAGGGAGTAATACTCACGTGGAAACATGGTTTTATGGGGTTTTTCTGAAACTATATTAATACTAGCAGTGCCCGCGACTTCGTTCGCATTTAAAAAAAAGAAATATTGCTCTGTTTCTAAAATAAAAGTAGCCTAACTCCTTTTTATATCAGCTGTCTAGTTGTCTAGTTACCATAACACAAGCTTTGCTTACTTTGGGACTAGGTCAATGTGTGTGGAATTGTCCCAGGTCCCAAGAGGAAAGATTTGTTTGTTTGTAATGAATAGGCTCCGAAACTACTGGACCGATTTCAAAAATTCTTTCACCTTTGGAAAGCTACATTATCCCCGAGTAACATAGGCTATATTAAATTGGACCCGATAGGTGGCGCTGCGATCGAGTTTCAAGAATTTTACCTTTTTACCCGGGCGAAGCTTTCTGTGTGTTTCTGTGTGTCTTAAGCTAGATTCGAGAATGGTTTAGATTTACAATCGGACCCAATAGGTGGCGCTGCGATCGTGTTACGGGCAATTTAACTTTTTCACCCGAGCGAAGCTGGGCGGGACAGCTAGTTATTATTATTTTTAATCTGTAATATATGGTAATTCTGATCGTTAATGATCAGATATGATAGTCTGATCATTTGTTAGTTATGTATCATTTACTTAAGCAATAAGTGTATTATTAGTATGTATAATATAAATATATCCTCACGCCGTCCACAAGTGTCCCCGAAGGGGTAGGCAGAGGTGTATAGGTAATGCCCACACACCCACTTTCCGCCAGAGATATATTAGGTGCCGACGTGACAGATGGCGAGTCCATCGCCGTTACTCAAGCACGACTATACATACGCCTTTGAATGTCTTCTCAGACGTATGCAGGTTTCCTCTCGATGTTTCCCTTCACCGTAAAGCTCGTGGTGTCACTAATCACTGTACTTAAGTTCAGAAAAACTCATTGGTACAGTCGGGATTCGAACTTGCGACCTTTGCGTCGCTGGCAACTGCTCGAACCACTCGGCCACCACGGCTTTGAAGATAAAGATATGTTGTAAAGGCCTATGTTACTCCTTATAAGGCAAGCTATCTGTCAGTGTAGTCCTGTTAAAATATGCTCAGCCGTTTCGGAGAATTTTTTGTGTCGTGTTCCTGCGCGGTGAATAATCAATAAAAACTCAATAATGAGCTCCTTGGGAAGGGGGGAGGATTGTTATATCGAGACTAACATTCATACAGACAGACATATCATCACGCTGAGTCCCTAACGGGGTAGGCGGATAGTATAGAGCGCCAGTTCTCTCTCTCCTTGCATACATCTTTCGCTTCGCCCACATTCATCAGTCTCTTCATACATGCTCTCCACATTCATAATGGGACTAGTCCCTCTGCTGTTATTAGCAGCAGAGGGATCAGTCCCATTATGCTGCCAATACAGTGACATTGGCACCTTAAATATATCTCTGGCGGAAAGTGGGTTTGTGGTACCCGCTAGATTTACATACATATAATAAATATAATAATCACGCCTCTTTCCCGTAGGGGTAGGCAGAGACCACTTCTTTCCACTTGCTACGATTCTTTCATACTTCATTCGCTTCGTCCACTTTCATTATAGATAGATTTACAGTTGATTATTTATGCGGTTTACCGACTTGAAGCTAGTATTACCCACATACCTCTGCCTACCCCTTCGGGGACACTTGTGGTAAGGCGTGAAGAAACGATTTTGTGTATTTTTTTTCAGAAATTATTGGCATGAACTAATAAAAACTAAGTTTTATTGCGAATATAAATGATAAAAAAGTTACAACACTAAATGAAGTTTTTTTTTCTTCTTTAATTGTTCCCAACCCTAAATAAGTACAAATCATCACGCCGTGTCCCTAACGGGGTAGGCAGAGAGTATAGAGCGCCAGTTCTCTCTAGTCTTACATACCTCTCACGCTTCGTCCACATTCGTCAGTCTTCTTACATGCTCGTTGGTTTCCAGTACTCGTGATGTTCCCGTTGAGCGCCACACACTTACACTATAAACTACAGGGAAGAATAGTGGGGCGCGTCTTCGTGGATGGCACTCTATATACAGCGAGGCTTTGGTAGGTATGGAGAGATGGTGTTTCAATAAGATGACAATATTATCACTTTAGTATAATTACTGACACTACACTCAAATCAAATCAAATCAAAATCTTTTTATTTCACACTAGCGGTCCCGCCCAGCTTCGCTCGGGTGAAAAAGTTAAATTGCCCGTAACACGATCGCAGCGCCACCTATTGGGTCCAATTGTAAATCTAAACCATTCTCGAATCTAGCTTAAGACACACAGAAACACACAGAAAGCTTCGCCCGGGTAAAAAGGTAAAATTCTTGAAACTCGATCGCAGCGCCACCTATCGGGTCCAATTTAATATAGCCTATGTTACTCGGGGATAATGTAGCTTTCCAAAGGTGAAAGAATTTTTGAAATCGGTCCAGTAGTTTCGGAACCTATTCATTACAAACAAAGAAACAAACAAATCTTTACCTTTTTACCCGGGCGAAGCTTTCTGTGTGTTTCTGTGTGTCTTAAGCTAGATTCGAGAATGGTTTAGATTTACAATTGGACCCAATAGGTGGCGCTGCGATCGTGTTACGGGCAATTTAACTTTTTCACCCCTTTTTTTATTCTGACAGTTTACATAGCATAAACTAGATGACACTACGGATACATAGAGTTAAGAGAGGTAGGGCATAACGGGTTTCCCGTTCGAATTCGGAGCTGCCCGACTGGGGCAGGACCTCCACCTTATAGAAGTCCGTAGCCAAATAACACAATTTTTTGTGTTGTGTTCCTAGGCGGTGAATAAGGTTTCCAGTAATGAGCTCCTTGGGGAGGGGGGAGAATTGTTACATTGTGTTGGAAGCAGAGGGATTAAACCCATTATGCGGCCAACACACTATAACTCTCCGAACACAGAGTGGCAACACGCAAGTGATACTTCGGTATCGTGAGCGTAAATAGGCTGCGGTAACCGTTTCCCATCAGATGGGCCGTATGCTTGTTTGCCACACTTGTTGTATAAAAAAAAAAAAAAAAAAAAACGCACCCTTTTGATATATAATTAATAGCCGTAAAGAGAAATTATATTTATAATGTCACTCAGGGTGAATGTAGCTTAACAATGGTGAAAGAATTTTTCAAATCGGTCCAGTAGTTTCAGAGCCTATGCGATACAAACATACTTACATACAAATCTTTCCTCTTTATAATATTGTATAGTATAGATAAGTGGTATTTTAGGTGCCAACGTGACAGATGGCGAGTCCATCGCCGTTAATCCAGCACGACTATACATACGCCTTTGAATTTCTCCTAATATACCTCTGGCGGAAAGTGGGTGTGTGGGTATTACCTGTACACCTCTGGCTACCCCTTCGGGGACCCTTGTGGGAAGGCGTAAGGATATATTATTATTTATTATAAGTGGTAGCCTATGTCCTATTCCTAGGTATAAGCTATCGCCATTTCAACTTTCATCCAAATCGATTCAGCCGTTTGGTAGTGAAAGAACCGCAAACATCCAAACATCCAAACTTACAAACTTTCGGTCGTCGGCCGCCTGGTCTAGTGGTTAGTGCTCCTGACTGCGAAACTTGAGGTCGCGGGTTCCATTCCCGCTGAGGGCAGACCTCCTATGTATTTATGTATATATCTATCTATATAAGTAAATATATCGTTGTCTAGTTACCATAACACAAGCTTTGCTTAATTTGGGACTAGGTCAATGTGTGTGGAACTGTCCCAGGTATTTATTTATTATTTCACATTTATAATATTGGTAAGAAGTAAGATAGTTAGATACTTATTCGAACAACCATGCCATTTTTTGAGACCCTATGTCTCTCACAAATTAATATTCAAATCCACTTCATCAATATCGTAGAATAAATCCACATCTTCATTAGCCCTCATGATTGGTTCTTCGTAAAGCTTCACCGGCTTCAAAGTTGCGCGTTCATTCTTCCTCTTCTGCTTCTCCATATTCTTCTTCTCCTCTTCAGCAAGAGCGTTTAGTTCTTGAGCAGCACTCACTAACGCCGCTATCTGCTTATCCAACGATGTCTTCGTAAGATTTCGTGTAGTGACCACTTTTGGTATTACCAACACTGAAAATGTATGAGGTCATTCAATAATGAGGAAGTATGTAGGTCTGTAAGTCTAGAGAGGACTGGCGCTCTACTCTCTCTACCTAGCGTGAGGGACTCGGCGTGATGATATGTATGTTGGTCTGTAAGTCTAGAGAGGACTGGCGCTCTGCTCTCTCTGCCTAGCGTGAGGGGCTCGGCGTGATGATATGTATGTAGGTCTGTAAGTCTAGAGAGGACTGGCGCTCTACTCTCTCTGCCTAGCGTGACGGGCTCGGCGTGATGATATATATGTAGGTCTGTAAGTCTAGAGAGGACTGGCGCTCTACTTTCTCTGCCATCTATAACGTTGGCACTATAATAATGTACTATACAACTCTGCCTACCCCGTTCGGGGTCTTGTAGGAAAGCGTATAAATATAATAATAATAAATAATAGAATACTTACAATTCAGTAAAGCTATGGCAATGATAATTGAGGAATTCATCTCGGTATGTTTAATAGGAACGCCTTTGGATCAATCAATCAATCAATGGATTTCACGATTAAAGCATGAAATTAGGATTGATAATTGATCTTTCAACCGATCGACGGAACAGATATGCAAAGTGTGTGCAAGAGGCAGAGGAACACGTTCCAACTACCTGGATCAAATCGATCGGACATACAAGGATGGGAACGTCAAGAGTAGTGGGGTAGCTAGGTAACCCAAGGTCCTGGGGCAAAAAATAAAGACCCTAACTAATAAACTATTTAAAATCGTTTGTTCCGTATTCGACGTAGTCCAGATTTGTCGTACTCCATAATTACACGCTTTTTATTAGCTTCACTTGTATGTCAGTATGTCAGTATGTAACTCTCCGTGGGTAATTAGCGCGCCTGCGGCCTTTCTTGGTTCTCGTAGACGTTTCTCTGGCTCCCTTTTGAAAAATATCGAACTAAAAAGTTAATAATAAATATAGTTTCAAAAAAAAACTAAAAATCACGCTTTTTACAGAGAACTAAACTAAAAAATAAAAAATAAATTTTAATAAATTTGAATTAATAATAGTGTAAAAATTCTTAATAAATAATTAAAAAAAAGCGTGCGGTGCTTTTTAAGATATTGTCAAAATAATAAATCTTCTATTCTTATAGATATAAGTATTTTATTGACAGATATCAATAAAATATTTAGAACTATTGACACCATGCACCCCACGCTTTTTTTAAATTATTTATTAAGAATTTTTACACTATTATTAATTCAAATTTATCGAAATTTATTTTCTATTTTTTAGTTCGGTTTTCTATAAAAAGCGTGTTTTTTAGTTTTTTATTTATTTATTACTAGCGGTCCGTCCCGGCTTCGCACGGGTGGACCTAAGATTATTTTATAAACGAAAATATAGCCTATGTCACTCAGGGTGAATGTGGCTTTCCAATTGTAAAATAATTTTTCAAATCGGTCCAGTAGTTTCGGAGTCTATTGCAAACAATGCAAACAAACAAACAAAAACCGAATCTTTCCTCTTTATAAAATTAGTGTAAACCTTTAATAAATTAGCCTTAATCCTTCTGGAAGAATTCCAAGGTGTAATCTTTAGGGAAAACATCAACGGGCAGCCGAAGCGCACTGTTACACCCTGATACATGTAAGGGTTAAAAGGAGGAGGATCAGTCAGCCAGATCCCATCCTCAGATCCTCCCACTCTCTCCCCCTCCCACTCCCAGAGGGGTTGTTTAAAGATAATGACTAAATCCACGTTCAATGTTCAGTATCTGTGTTTAAATAATTATCATCACGTCGAGTCCCTCACGGGGTAGGCAGAGGATATAGCGCACCAGTTCTCTCTAGCCCTACATATCTCTTTCGCTTCGTCCACATTCATCAGTCTCTTCATACATGCTCGTCGGTTTCGAGTACTATTGACTTTTCCGTCCTTGAGCGTCCGATCGATTTGGTCTAGGTAGTTGGAACGTGGTCTTCCTCTGCCTCTTATCTATGTGTTTTAATAAATATCCTTTTTTTATCCCTTTTTAATCCTAAGTGTTAACAATACACGGTAGAAATTCCTTCGAACCGTTTGTAATTGTGATACACACTCTTGTGAATCCACGGAGGGAATAATGAAAGAAAATGAACAGTATTTGCGAAAAGTCGTTTATTAACAAAAAAAATACAATTTTAGAATTAGTTTCGAGTTCGTTGAAAAATTTTGACACCAAAAAGCTTACATTCTAAATGTTAGAAGAGTCCTTTATACATTTCCTGGGTAGTCCTGCGACATTGTTATAGCTAAACAAGGTTATCATAACCTCAACATTCGTACGAAGTGTCCGGCGGTAGAAGAGAATAATAATAATAATAATAAATAATAATAATAATAATATAATAAATTCATTTATTTTCAGACTTCGTGTCCATAGCTCGTGTTAGTAAAAAAATGTTATTTCTATATTAGTATAACAATAAAATAATAATAAAAATAATATAAAATATGAAGGCAGGTATCGGCAGGTACCCAATCAGTTCATCAACTCACACGCCTCACATGCAAGCTAGTGAACCTACCGAGCACGACTGCGTCCAACCTTCCTGCTATCATCTTCAGGATTCCATTACTGCTCCCCCGCAACCCCCGAATCATAGTAGCCGATTTCTTACGCATGATCGCGTAGAAGTCGTCCACGTGTGCATCCGCAAACATGCCTGATGCACTACAGTAACGGGGGAGCCCCAACAAAATCCTGAATATGTTATTGTATTGTACACGAAGGGCATTGTAGGTCTTTTGGGTGTACTTGCACCATAGTCCGCTGGTGTAAAAATTCTGACAAAACGCTCTAAATAGCGTTATTTTTACGTCTAGTGTACATTTAGCGAATCTATGTGCCAGCATATTCCCACGTACCGACAATGCCCTTCGTTCCCTGTCTATATCTTGGTCATCTTTTAAGGTCTCGCAAAGTATGTGACCAAGGTACTTAAACTGAGCAACACGGTTCAATTGTATTTCGTTTAATAATAGCGGTGGCACACACCCTGGTCTTTTATTATTACCAACAAAAATCATGAACTCGCTCTTTTTTACATTATATTTTAAATCGTGTCGCTCAGCATAAGTCTCACATTCCTTCAA
Organism: Drepana falcataria; assembly: GCA_945859725.1. Taxonomy (NCBI): domain Eukaryota; kingdom Metazoa; phylum Arthropoda; class Insecta; order Lepidoptera; family Drepanidae; genus Drepana; species Drepana falcataria. Next base: position 4,038,962 of record OX243951.1, on the reverse strand, counting down.
CAGCTTTCTCAGCCCCCCCATTGATGGACTCAGCAGTACCATGTCATCTGCATAACTTAAGTTATTAACACTCACGCCATCTATGCGGCACCCGACATGCATGCTGCTCAGCCCCTCAATCAGTTTATTAATATAGAGGTTAAATAACCTTGGGGATGTCAAGCCCCCTTGCCGCACTCCTGAATTCAATGCGTACTCATCCGAATATACATTTACCCATTTTATCACGTTTTTTTGATTACTATACCAGTATTCAAAAATATCTACAACTTCTGGTGCTATGCCTTCTTCCCTTAATTTTGTCCATAACAGATTATAAGATACTAGATCAAATGCCCTAGATAAATCTAGGAAACATGCATATACAGGTGTTTTTCTTTGGAGATAGTAATTAATAGTATGTTTTAGTGTCAGAATGGCACTTTCTGTTGACAAACCAGCTTGGAATCCAAACTGAGCATCCTGCAAATGTATGCTTCCCTTAAGGTATTCATCCAGCACTCTATCCAATACTTTGGCTATTACAGTTGCCAACGAAATTGGTCTATAGTTATTCTTATCACTAATATCCCCTGTTCTGTTTTTAACGAGAGGTACAACCACTGTTTTAATCAATTCATGTGGCAGATATGAGTGTCCTATACATGTGGTATATAGTAACGACAGTAACCTATATATGTGCGTGCCAGCAAATTTTAGATGTTCTACACTTAGCCCATCATGTCCAGGTGACTTTCCCCTTTTCATATTGTCAATAGCATGTCGAACCTCCTTAGATGTTATTACAATAGGCTGTGTGATATGACACTTAGGACCAATGGGGACACTACATGATTTTAGGGATGGTTCTATATTAAACAGCTGTCTAAAAATATTAGAAATTTTCTTAGGATCACTAGTACCATCCACACACACAGGGACATCCACCTTACCATTAAGTTTTTTAGTATTTAACCAAAACTTATTAAACTGTTTAGAAGAATGCTGTGAAGCTAGTCTGTCCATTCGTATTTGTTCCTCATGTTGTTGACAGAATTTAAGTTTTGATTTGAATATTTTACGACTTAGGCACATGCTGCTATACACCGGCCCACTCTCAGGCTTACCACACAGCACATACATTTGATAGTCAAGTCTTGCCTGCCTGTGAGACTCAGCAACATGTTTGTTCCATCCCATTATACATTTATTTTTCACAGATTTACTTGCAAGCCTACTACCACTATCTTTTGAGGCCTGTGATAGTGCCCTGACAATGGTGTTATATAGTTCATCTATGTACCGCCTATGACTTAAGGTTTTACACATTTTGTCCGCACATTTATTTAATTCCAAAGGAAGTTGTATATGTTTCAATTTATTGTTACAAAATTCATAGTATAGTAAATACCTGGGACAATTCTACACAAATTGACCTAGTCCCCAATTAAGCAAAGCTTGTGTTATGGTAACTAGACGATGATATATATACTTATATAGATAGATATATACATAAATACATAGGACATCCAAGACTAAGCTACAAATACTCGTGTTCATCACACAAATATCTGCCCTCAGCGGGAATCCAACCGGCGACCTCAGGAGTTTCGCAGTCAGGAGCTCTAACCACTAGACCAGACGTCAATGATGAATGTGGATGAAGCGGAAGAATTTGTGTTGATATCTAAGTATATATATATGTGTATGATCAGTTTATGATCGTATCTTATGAGGAGAATGTTTCTCTGTTACTTGACGAAGAATAGCTGCTGCTTTGAGAAGCTGATGAAGAATAACTTGTTGCAGCGCTAGAGCTCTCCCATTGGTCAGTGCCAGAAGAGCCGCTAGCTTGACTTCCGCTAGCACCGCTAGTTCCAGAACTGGAGTTACTGCCAGCACTGGAGTAACTGCCAGAACTGCTATCATTTTCGGTACTTCCGTTCTGGCTACTGCTGTGAGAACTACCGGAAGAGTGCCCGCTAGCGTGTCCATGTTTACTTCCTGCTATGGCTGCAGTAGAGCTACTGGAACCTGTAGAACTTCCATTACTCGCGTTGGAATGTCCGCTTGAAGAGCCGCTAGCTTGACTTCCGCTAGCACCGTTATTTCCAGAACTGGAGTTACTGCCAGTTTCAGTACTTACGTTGCTGATACTGGAATGTCCTTTGCCGTGTCTGCTCTTGTGTGTATCGTTTTCTGTAGAAGAACTCTTTCCATGGGAATGACTGCTTCCGCTAGCACCGTTATTTCCAGAACTGGAGTTACTGCCAGTTTCAGTACTTACGTTGCTGATACTGGAATGTCCTTTGCCGTGTCTGCTCTTGTGTGTATCGTTTTCTGTAGAAGAACTCTTTCCATGGGAATGACTGCTGCCGCTAGCACCGTTATTTCCAGAACTGGAGTTACTGCCAGTTTCAGTACTTACGTTGCTGATACTGGAATGTCCTTTGCCGTGTCTGCTCTTGTGTGTATCGTTTTCTGTAGAAGAACTCTTTCCATGGGAATGACTGCTTCCGCTAGCACCGTTATTTCCAGAACTGGAGTTACTGCCAGTTTCAGTACTTCCGTTGCTGGTACTGGAATGTCCTTTGCCGTGTCTGCTCTTGTGCGTATCGTTTTCTGTAGAAGAATTCTTTCCATGGGAATGACTGCTTCCGCTAGCACCGTTATTTCCAGAACTGGAGTTACTGCCAGTTTCAGTACTTACGTTGCTGATACTGGAATGTCCTTTGCCGTGTCTGCTCTTGTGCGTATCGTTTTCTGTAGAAGAACTCTTTCCATGGGAATGACTGCTTCCGCTAGCACCGTTATTTCCAGAACTGGAGCTACTGCCAGTTTCAGTACTTACGTTGCTGATACTGGAATGTCCTTTGCCGTGTCTGCTCTTGTGTGTATCGTTTTCTGTAGAAGAACTCTTTCCATGGGAATGACTGCTTCCGCTAGCACCGTTATTTCCAGAACTGGAGTTACTGCCAGTTTCAGTACTTCCGTTGCTGGTACTGGAATGTCCTTTGCCGTGTCTGCTCCTGTGCGTATCGTTTTCTGTAGAAGAACTCTTTCCATGGGAATGACTGCTTCCGCTAGCACCGTTATTTCCAGAACTGGAGTTACTGCCAGTTTCAGTACTTACGTTGCCGATACTGGAATGTCCTTTGCCGTGTCTGCTCTTGTGTGTATCGTTTTCTGTAGAAGAACTCTTTCCATGGGAATGACTGCTTCCGCTAGCACCGTTATTTCCAGAACTGGAGTTACTGCCAGTTTCAGTACTCACGTTGCTGGTACTGGAATGTCCTTTGCCGTGTCTGCTCTTGTGCGTATCGTTTTCTGTAGAAGAACTCTTTCCATGGGAATGACTGCTTCCGCTAGCACCGTTATTTCCAGAACTGGAGTTACTGCCAGTTTCAGTACTTACGTTGCTGATACTGGAATGTCCTTTGCCGTGTCTGCTCTTGTGCGTATCGTTTTCTGTAGAAGAACTCTTTCCATGGGAATGACTGCTTCCGCTAGCACCGTTATTTCCAGAACTGGAGTTACTGCCAGTTTCAGTACTTACGTTGCTGATACTGGAATGTCCTTTGCCGTGTCTGCTCTTGTGTGTATCGTTTTCTGTAGAAGAACTCTTTCCATGGGAATGACTGCTTCCGCTAGCACCGTTATTTCCAGAACTGGAGCTACTGCCAGTTTCAGTACTTACGTTGCTGATACTGGAATGTCCTTTGCCGTGTCTGCTCTTGTGTGTATCGTTTTCTGTAGAAGAACTCTTTCCGTGGGAATGACTGCTTCCGCTAGCACCGTTATTTCCAGAACTGGAGTTACTGCCAGTTTCAGTACTCACGTTGCTGATACTGGAATGTCCTTTGCCGTGTCTGCTCTTGTGTGTATCGTTTTCTGTAGAAGAACTCTTTCCATGGGAATGACTGCTTCCGCTAGCACCGTTATTTCCAGAACTGGAGTTACTGCCAGTTTCAGTACTTCCGTTGCTGGTACTGGAATGTCCTTTGCCGTGTCTGCTCTTGTGCGTATCGTTTTCTGTAGAAGAACTCTTTCCATGGGAATGACTGCTTCCGCTAGCACCGTTATTTCCAGAACTGGAGTTACTGCCAGTTTCAGTACTTACGTTGCTGATACTGGAATGTTCTTTGCCGTGTCTACTCTTGTGTGTATCGTTTTCTGTAGAAGAACTCTTTCCATGGGAATGACTGCTTCCGCTAGCACCGTTATTTCCAGAACTGGAGTTACTGCCAGTTTCAGTACTTCCGTTGCTGGTACTGGAATGTCCCTTGCCATGTCTTCTCTTGTGTCCGGATTTCACCGTAAAAGTACTCCTACCATTAGAATTACTGCTTGAAGAGCCACTTGCTTGATTTTCGGCGCCACCATTAGCTGCCGAACTGGAGCTACTACCGGAACTACTGTCATTTTCGGTACTTCCGTTCTGGGCACTACTGTGAGAACTTCCGGATGAGTGTCCGTGAGCATGTCCATGTTTATTTCCGGCTTTAGCGGTAGAAGTAGTGCTGCTATCTGTGGCACTTCCACTACCCGCATTGGAACGTCCGCTTGAAGCTTCGTTGGCCGCAGCAGATCCAGAGCTACTACTACCAGAACCGCTGGTATTTCCACTAGCGGTACTTCCGTTCCTGGTATCAACGTTGGACCCCCTGTTTGCACTTCTATCGGCACTGTTATCGTTGTGATTGTTATTCGTTTGGCTTCGGCTTTGACTGTCAGACTGGCATGTGCATTTGCTACCAGAACTACCATCGTTGCTGCTACTTGCACTTTTGTTAGAAGATCCAGATCTTGCGCTGCCGTTTTGACTACTTGCGTTGGAACTGCCTGACGCCGAACTATTGGCGTGATTGCCATTTCCATCATTGGTGCTAGTGCTTACATTGCTAGAAGATCCAGATCTTGTGCTGTCGTTTTGACTACTTGCGTTGGAACTGCCTGACGCCGAACCACTGGCGTGATTGTCATTTGCATCATTGGTGCTAGTGCTTACATTGCTAGAAGATCCAGATCTTGTGCTGTCGTTTTGACTACTTGCGTTGGAACTGCCTGACGCCGAACCACTGGCGTGATTGTCATTTCCATGATTGGTGCTAGTGCTTACATTGCTAGAAGATCCAGATCTTGAGCTGCCGTGGTGACTACTTGCGTTGGAACTGCCTGACGCCGAACCACTGGCGTGATAGTCATTTCCATGATTGGTGCTAGTGCTTACATTGCTAGAAGATCCAGATCTTGAGCTGCCGTGGTGACCACTTGCGTTGGAACTGCCTGACGCCGAACCACTGGCGTGATTGTCATTTCCATGATTGGTGCTAGTGCTTACATTGCTAGAAGATCCAGATCTTGAGCTGCCGTGGTGACTACTTGCGTTGGAACTGCCTGACGCCGAACCACTGGCGTGATTGTCATTTCCATCATTGGTGCTAGTGCTTACATTGCTAGAAGATCCAGATCTTGTGCTGTCGTTTTGACTACTTGCGTTGGAACTGCCTGACGCCGAACCACTGGCGTGATTGTCATTTCCATGATTGGTGCTAGTGCTTACATTGCTAGAAGATCCAGATCTTGTGCTGTCGTTTTGACTACTTGCGTTGGAACTGCCTGACGCCGAACCACTGGCGTGATTGTCATTTCCATGATTGGTGCTAGTGCTTACATTGCTAGAAGATCCAGATCTTGTGCTGTCGTTTTGACTACTTGCGTTGGAACTGCCTGACGCCGAACCACTGGCGTGATTGTCATTTCCATGATTGGTGCTAGTGCTTACATTGCTAGAAGATCCAGATCTTGCGCTGCCGTTTTGACTACTTGCGTTGGAACTGCCTGACGCCGAACTATTGGCGTGATTGCCATTTCCATCATTGGTGCTAGTGCTTACATTGCTAGAAGATCCAGATCTTGTGCTGTCGTTTTGACTACTTGCGTTGGAACTGCCTGACGCCGAACCACTGGCGTGATTGTCATTTGCATCATTGGTGCTAGTGCTTACATTGCTAGAAGATCCAGATCTTGTGCTGTCGTTTTGACTACTTGCGTTGGAACTGCCTGACGCCGAACCACTGGCGTGATTGTCATTTCCATGATTGGTGCTAGTGCTTACATTGCTAGAAGATCCAGATCTTGAGCTGCCGTGGTGACTACTTGCGTTGGAACTGCCTGACGCCGAACCACTGGCGTGATAGTCATTTCCATGATTGGTGCTAGTGCTTACATTGCTAGAAGATCCAGATCTTGAGCTGCCGTGGTGACCACTTGCGTTGGAACTGCCTGACGCCGAACCACTGGCGTGATTGTCATTTCCATGATTGGTGCTAGTGCTTACATTGCTAGAAGATCCAGATCTTGAGCTGCCGTGGTGACTACTTGCGTTGGAACTGCCTGACGCCGAACCACTGGCGTGATTGTCATTTCCATCATTGGTGCTAGTGCTTACATTGCTAGAAGATCCAGATCTTGTGCTGTCGTTTTGACTACTTGCGTTGGAACTGCCTGACGCCGAACCACTGGCGTGATTGTCATTTCCATGATTGGTGCTAGTGCTTACATTGCTAGAAGATCCAGATCTTGTGCTGTCGTTTTGACTACTTGCGTTGGAACTGCCTGACGCCGAACCACTGGCGTGATTGTCATTTCCATGATTGGTGCTAGTGCTTACATTGCTAGAAGATCCAGATCTTGTGCTGTCGTTTTGACTACTTGCGTTGGAACTGCCTGACGCCGAACCACTGGCGTGATTGTCATTTCCATGATTGGTGCTAGTGCTTACATTGCTAGAAGATCCAGATCTTGAGCTGCCGTGGTGACTACTTGCGTTGGAACTGCCTGACGCCGAACCACTGGCGTGATTGTCATTTCCATGATTGGTGCTAGTGCTTACATTGCTAGAAGATCCAGATCTTGTGCTGTCGTTTTGACCACTTGCGTTGGAACTGCCTGACGCCGAACCACTGGCGTGATTGTCATTTCCATGATTGGTGCTAGTGCTTACATTGCTAGAAGATCCAGATCTTGAGCTGCCGTGGTGACTACTTGCGTTGGAACTGCCTGACGCCGAACCACTTTCGTGATTGTCATTTCCATGATTGGTGCTAGTGCTTACATTGCTAGAAGATCCAGATCTTGAGCTGCCGTGGTGACTACTTGCGTTGGAACTGCCTGACGCCGAACCACTGGCGTGATTGTCATTTCCATGATTGGTGCTAGTGCTTACATTGCTAGAAGATCCAGATCTTGTGCTACCGTGGTGACTACTTGCGTTGGAACTGCCTGACGCCGAACCACTGGCGTGATTGTCATTTCCATGATTGGTGCTAGTGCTTACATTGCTAGAAGATCCAGATCTTGTGCTGTCGTTTTGACCACTTGCGTTGGAACTGCCTGACGCCGAACCACTGGCGTGATTGTCATTTCCATGATTGGTGCTAGTGCTTACATTGCTAGAAGATCCAGATCTTGTGCTGTCGTTTTGACTACTTGCGTTGGAACTGCCTGACGCCGAACCACTGGCGTGATTGTCATTTCCATGATTGGTGCTAGTGCTTACATTGCTAGAAGATCCAGATCTTGAGCTGCCGTGGTGACTACTTGCGTTGGAACTGCCTGACGCCGAACCACTGGCGTGATTGTCATTTCCATCATTGGTGCTAGTGCTTACATTGCTAGAAGATCCAGATCTTGTGCTGTCGTTTTGACTACTTGCGTTGGAACTGCCTGACGCCGAACCACTGGCGTGATTGTCATTTCCATGATTGGTGCTAGTGCTTACATTGCTAGAAGATCCAGATCTTGAGCTGCCGTGGTGACTACTTGCGTTGGAACTGCCTGACGCCGAACCACTGGCGTGATTGTCATTTCCATGATTGGTGCTAGTGCTTACATTGCTAGAAGATCCAGATCTTGAGCTGCCGTGGTGACTACTTGCGTTGGAACTGCCTGACGCCGAACTATTGGCGTGATTGCCATTTCCATCATTGGTGCTAGTGCTTACATTGCTAGAAGATCCAGATCTTGTGCTGTCGTTTTGACTACTTGCGTTGGAACTGCCTGACGCCGAACCACTGGCGTGATTGTCATTTCCATGATTGGTGCTAGTGCTTACATTGCTAGAAGATCCAGATCTTGTGCTGTCGTTTTGACTACTTGCGTTGGAACTGCCTGACGCCGAACCACTGGCGTGATTGTCATTTCCATGATTGGTGCTAGTGCTTACATTGCTAGAAGATCCAGATCTTGTGCTGTCGTTTTGACTACTTGCGTTGGAACTGCCTGACGCCGAACCACTGGCGTGATTGTCATTTCCATCATTGGTGCTAGTGCTTACATTGGTAGAAGATCCAGATCTTGTGCTGTCGTTTTGACTACTTGCGTTGGAACTGCCTGACGCCGAACCACTGGCGTGATTGTCATTTCCATGATTGGTGCTAGTGCTTACATTGCTAGAAGATCCAGATCTTGTGCTGTCGTTTTGACTACTTGCGTTGGAACTGCCTGACGCCGAACCACTGGCGTGATTGTCATTTCCATCATTGGTGCTAGTGCTTACATTGGTAGAAGATCCAGATCTTGTGCTGTCGTTTTGACTACTTGCGTTGGAACTGCCTGACGCCGAACCACTGGCGTGATTGTCATTTCCATCATTGGTGCTAGTGCTTACATTGCTAGAAGATCCAGATCTTGTGCTGTCGTTTTGACTACTTGCGTTGGAACTGCCTGACGCTGAACCACTGGCGTGATTGTCATTTCCATCATTGGTGCTAGTGCTTACATTGGTAGAAGATCCAGATCTTGTGCTGTCGTTTTGACTACTTGCGTTGGAACTGCCTGACGCCGAACCACTGGCGTGATTGTCATTTCCATGATTGGTGCTAGTGCTTACATTGCTAGAAGATCCAGATCTTGTGCTGTCGTTTTGACTACTTGCGTTGGAACTGCCTGACGCCGAACCACTGGCGTGATTGTCATTTCCATCATTGGTGCTAGTGCTTACATTGCTAGAAGATCCAGATCTTGAGCTGCCGTGGTGACTACTTGCGTTGGAACTGCCTGACGCCGAACCACTGGCGTGATTGTTATTTCCATCATTGGTGCTAGTGCTTACATTGCTAGAAGATCCAGATCTTGTGCTGTCGTTTTGACTACTTGCGTTGGAACTGCCTGACGCCGAACCACTGGCGTGATTGTCATTTCCATGATTGGTGCTAGTGCTTACATTGCTAGAAGATCCAGATCTTGAGCTGCCGTGGTGACTACTTGCGTTGGAACTGCCTGACGCCGAACCACTGGCGTGATTGTCATTTCCATGATTGGTGCTAGTGCTTACATTGCTAGAAGATCCAGATCTTGAGCTGCCGTGGTGACTACTTGCGTTGGAACTGCCTGACGCCGAACCACTGGCGTGATTGTCATTTCCATCATTGGTGCTAGTGCTTACATTGCTAGAAGATCCAGATCTTGAGCTGCCGTGGTGACTACTTGCGTTGGAACTGCCTGACGCCGAACCACTGGCGTGATTGTTATTTCCATCATTGGTGCTAGTGCTTACATTGCTAGAAGATCCAGATCTTGTGCTGTCGTTTTGACTACTTGCGTTGGAACTGCCTGACGCCGAACCACTGGCGTGATTGTCATTTCCATGATTGGTGCTAGTGCTTACATTGCTAGAAGATCCAGATCTTGAGCTGCCGTGGTGACTACTTGCGTTGGAACTGCCTGACGCCGAACCACTGGCGTGATTGTCATTTCCATGATTGGTGCTAGTGCTTACATTGCTAGAAGATCCAGATCTTGAGCTGCCGTGGTGACTACTTGCGTTGGAACTGCCTGACGCCGAACCACTGGCGTGATTGTCATTTCCATGATTGGTGCTAGTGCTTACATTGCTAGAAGATCCAGATCTTGTGCTGTCGTTTTGACCACTTGCGTTGGAACTGCCTGACGCCGAACCACTGGCGTGATTGTCATTTCCATGATTGGTGCTAGTGCTTACATTGCTAGAAGATCCAGATCTTGTGCTGTCGTTTTGACTACTTGCGTTGGAACTGCCTGACGCCGAACCACTGGCGTGATTGTCATTTCCATCATTGGTGCTAGTGCTTACATTGCTAGAAGATCCAGATCTTGAGCTGCCGTGGTGACTACTTGCGTTGGAACTGCCTGACGCCGAACCACTGGCGTGATTGTCATTTCCATGATTGGTGCTAGTGCTTACATTGCTAGAAGATCCAGATCTTGAGCTGCCGTGGTGACTACTTGCGTTGGAACTGCCTGACGCCGAACCACTGGCGTGATTGTCATTTCCATGATTGGTGCTAGTGCTTACATTGCTAGAAGATCCAGATCTTGAGCTGCCGTGGTGACTACTTGCGTTGGAACTGCCTGACGCCGAACTATTGGCGTGATTGCCATTTCCATCATTGGTGCTAGTGCTTACATTGCTAGAAGATCCAGATCTTGTGCTGTCGTTTTGACTACTTGCGTTGGAACTGCCTGACGCCGAACCACTGGCGTGATTGTCATTTCCATGATTGGTGCTAGTGCTTACATTGCTAGAAGATCCAGATCTTGTGCTGTCGTTTTGACTACTTGCGTTGGAACTGCCTGACGCCGAACCACTGGCGTGATTGTCATTTCCATGATTGGTGCTAGTGCTTACATTGCTAGAAGATCCAGATCTTGTGCTGTCGTTTTGACTACTTGCGTTGGAACTGCCTGACGCCGAACCACTGGCGTGATTGTCATTTCCATCATTGGTGCTAGTGCTTACATTGCTAGAAGATCCAGATCTTGAGCTGCCGTGGTGACTACTTGCGTTGGAACTGCCTGACGCCGAACCACTGGCGTGATTGTCATTTCCATGATTGGTGCTAGTGCTTACATTGCTAGAAGATCCAGATCTTGTGCTGTCGTTTTGACTACTTGCGTTGGAACTGCCTGACGCCGAACCACTGGCGTGATTGTCATTTCCATGATTGGTGCTAGTGCTTACATTGCTAGAAGATCCAGATCTTGTGCTGTCGTTTTGACTACTTGCGTTGGAACTGCCTGACGCCGAACTATTGGCGTGATTGTCATTTCCATCATTGGTGCTAGTGCTTACATTGCTAGAAGATCCAGATCTTGAGCTGCCGTGGTGACTACTTGCGTTGGAACTGTCTGATGCCGAACCATTGGCTTGATTTCCACTGGCATCGTTGCTGCTACTTGCACTATTGTTAGATGATCCAGAGCTTGTGGCACCACCAGCACGATTGCTATTGCTGTTGCCGTTAGTTAGGCTACTGGACTGGGCTCCGCGACTGTAGTTATCAGTCACATAGCTACTTTCTGATCTACTGGCACTGTTTCTTGCATTGTGTCGTCTTATACTAGACTGTTCGCTAGCGTCTCTGTTGGAACTGCTTATGTCTGCAGATGCGGAGTTCTGATCAAACTGACTAGAACTTTGAGAAAAACTGCTCGATCGTCTCGACTCCGAGTTGGCGGTGTTGCTGGAATAGGCAGCGGAGCGAGTGGCTCTGGTCTCATCGGCTATCTGGTCTGTGAATTCATCGCTTTGAGCGAATTGGTTTGAGGCTTGATTTTCAACGCTGGAGAATTGCGAGCTCTGTCTGGATTCACTCGCACTGGCGGATGACTGGCTGAGCTCGTATTGTCTGCTCGATTCGCTAGCCGCTCGCTGGGCAGAATCCTCAAACGCATTAATCTCACTCACTGAGCTGAACTCACTGGAGCTCTGACTACTCGCCTGTACGCTAGATGAACTTGATATGCTGGTCTTTCTTGAGGCTGATTCGTTATCGGCATTTGAAAAGCTGCTTTGGGAACTTTCAATGTCACTTTCTGAGCTTGACGCATAACTGGATTGTTGGCTGCTTTGAAAGGAGGTTGATTCAGTATTGGCACTTGACACCAAAGAACCTTGACGGTCGCCTGGGAATTGGAAATTATTCTCTTAAAGTAACTGTTCTAACACAGGTATTTTAAACTTACAAGAATACTTATAACTGAAATATATTTTCATTGATTTTCAATTTCAACTGTTACAAAGAAATAAAAATTGATATATCTACACGCATTGCCACGATGTTCTCCTGAAGTAGTAGGCAGAGATGTGTAGCTCATGAGCTCCTTGGAGGATTAGTCCCATTACGCTGCCAACACAGTATAACTCTCCGAACACAGAGTGGCAACGCGCAAGTGATACTTCGGAACGTGAGCGTAAATAGGCTACGGTAACCGCTTCCCATCAGGTGGGCCGTATGTTTGTTTTCCACTCTTGAGGCTTATAATAAAAAAGTACCCCCACTTTTTGCTGGAAATATATTTAAGGTGCCTATGACGTGACAGATGGCGAGTCCATCGCCGTTACTCAAGCACCACTATACATACGCCTTTGAATGTCTTCTCAGACGTATGCAGGTTTCCTCTCGATGTTTTCCTTCACCGTAAAGCTCGTGGTGTGACTAATCACTGTACTTAAGTACATGGAACTTACAGTGTAGGCATTTACGGTTATATAATTGAGAAAGATCTCTGCGTATAATAAATGATACTTACGTCGTGGCAGGCCTTCCACGTATGCGACAGCCAAAGCCTGAATTAGGGAAAAAACATACATTTTATTGAATACTAACTGTGCCCGCGACTTCGTCCGCGTGGAATTTAACAATAAAATTGATCATTTTCTAAAATAAAAGTAGCCAAAGTTACTCCTTATTACATCGGCTATCTGAGAGTGAAAGTCCCGTGAAAATCGGTCCAGCCGGTTCATAGATTAGTTGGAACAAACAGATAGACAGACAAAAAAAAATAAAAAATATATCTTGGTATATGTACCGTGTACATATCCAGTAAAAAGCGTTTATTAAAGACACAAGGATTTTATTTATTTGTATAGATTACTAAAGAGTTCTCGTTTGTATATCTAGGAAACATGTTCACACGAGATGGAATGTATGAAAAAGATAATGAAAGAAGGGTAACTGCCGGTAATAAGGTGAATGGGGCCATGTCGGCGTTGATGGGCAGTAAAAGTCTGAGCAAGAATGCTCGAGTTGCTGTCCACAACGCGATATTGGTACCTACCTTATTGTATGGCAGCGAATCCTGGGTATGTCAGAGGAAGTATGAAAATAGCTTGAATGCAGTTGAGATGCGACCTCTTCGAAAAATGTCCGGAGTAACGATCATAGATCGGATCCGCAATAAAGAGATTCGCGGAAACGAATAGCGTGAACGAGGATGTGATTGTAAAGATGAAGAAAGCATGTTACGTTGGTTTGGACATAAAGAGAGGATGAGTGAAGAAAGATTGACGAAACATATATACAAAGCGAAAGTGTGTGCAAGAAGAGGCAGAGGAAGGCCACGTTCCAACTACCTGGATCAAATCGATCGGACGCTCAAGGACGGGAACGTCATGAGTACTCGAAACCGACGAGCATGTATGAAGAGACTGATGAATGTGGACGAAGCGAGGTATGTAAGTCTAGAGAGAACTGGCGCTCTATACTCTCTGCCTACCCCGTTAGGGACTCGGCGTGATGATATGTATGCATGTATAATTATTAGTTATAATATTCTGCTTACCAAACACAACACGAGTATGTATTTCATGTTGCTAACTTCTTGTATTCCTGAGAGCGTCCCGCCGTTTTATACTGATTCAAACAAAGTGTCTATTTACAATAAATTATTTGTTTTGAATGTTCATTAATTGCGTTATTAGCTTAGCTTATACGACAACATGCATAAGTTGCTCAAGTGCGCTTAAATACTAGGGGTATCACTCGCATGCACAGCTATTTATCGCAAATGAAAAGGACCTCCCGCCATGGACGGGAAATTCATCTCCATACCTTGGAACCACAAAGGTCTCGCACAGCGCGGTTCCAAAGGAGTTTCCTTCCGCGAATGCTCAGGCTGTGAAATGAGTTGAGGTTGTGGTTTTCCCTGGAGAGTGCAGCATGGAGTTCTTCAAGAAGGGTGGGAAATAAAATAAAAGTTCTCTTTTTTACATCAGCTATCTGCCGGTGAAAGCCCCGTCAAAATCGGTCCAGCCGTTTCAGAGATTAGCCGGAACAAACAGACAGACAGACAAAAAAAAATAAAAATGATATCTATACATATAATAAAATCGGAGTGTCTGTTTGTAATATTGAAATAACCGCTTTTTACAAAATGCATATGGATGTATACACGGTACACATACCAAAATATATATTTTTTAAAATTTTCGTCTGTCTGTTTGTTGCGGCTAATCTCAAAAAGGGCTGGACCGATTTTGACGGGACTTTCACTGGCAGATAGCTGATATAAAAACGAGTAACTTAGGCTACTTTTATTTTAGAAACTGATCAGTATTTATTTGTTAAATTCCACGCGGACGAAGTCTCGGGCACAGCTAGTTTTGGTATATGTACCGTGTATGTATGATGTCGTTTAATAGTTAATACCTCATATTCTTAACTTTTGATATATATTCCTAAATATTACAATTTTTTCTGATAATCCTTACAAAACATAAACTTGACTTAACAGTGCAGAGATATGAGTTACTAGCTGTCCCGCCCAGCTTTGCTCGGGTGAAAAAGTTAAATTGCCCGTAACACGATCGCAGCGCCACCTATCGGGTCCAATTGTAAATCTAAACCATTCTCGAATCCACCTTAAGACACACAGAAAGGGATAGCTTCGCACGGGTGAAAAAGTTAAAATTCCTAAAACTCGATCGCAGCGCCACCTATCGGGTCCAATTTAATATAGCCTATGTTAATCGGGGATAATGTAGCTTTCCAAAGGTGAAAGAATTTTTGAAATCGGTCCAGTAGTTTCGGAGCCTATTCATTACAAACAAACAAACAAACAAACAAACAAATCTTTCCTCTTTATAATATTAGTATAGATTATTCACTATTAAACGACATTTGACATTCGTAAATATACACATTTTTCTAATAAAAAGTATTTATATATATATATATATCCGGCGGTAAGCGGAAGCTAGACATCTCTGCCTACCCCTTCGAGGACCATTATGGGATGCTTTAAGACATATTCGAAGCGTTGAAAACCCTGAAAATAAAATAGATTTTATTATTTTCACCGCGATTAGTTACGAATCATTAAAAATATACCTGCATACGTAGGTACCAGCTGTTCAAAGTAGCATTGTTAAGTCAGTAACCTTTGCTAAAAAACAAGAGCAATAATAATAATAATAATAAGAAAAAGACAAAAAGAGTGAAGAAAGATTGACGAAACAGATATACAAAGCAAAAGTGTGTGCAAGAAGAGGCAGAGGAAGGCCACGTTCCAACTACCTGGATCAAATCGATCGGACTCTCAACGACGGGAACGTTAAGAGTACTCGAAACCGACGAGCATGTATGAAGAGACTGATGAATGTGGACGAAGCGAAAGAGTATGTTAGTCTAGAGAGAACTGGCGCTCTATACTCTCTGCCTACCCCGTTAGGGACTGGCGTGATGATATGTATGTATGTATGTATGTAAGAAAAAGACAAACAAATAAAAAAAAAAGCCGTGGTGGCCGAGTGGTTCGAGCAGTTGCCTGCGACGCAAAGGTCGCAAGTTCGAATCCCGACTGTACCAATGAGTTTTCTGAACTTAAGTACAGTGATTAGTCACACCACGAGCTTAACGGTGAAGCAAAACATCGATGGGAAACCTGCATACGTCTGAAAAGAAATTCAAAGGCGTATGAATAGTCGTGCTGGAGTAACGGCGATGGACTCGCCATCTGTCACGTTGGCACCTAATATACCTCTGGCGGAAAGTGGGTGTGTGGGTATTACCTATACACCTCTGCCTAACCCTTCAGGGACCCATGTGGGAAGGCGTGAGGATATATTATATATTATTATTATATTATATTTTTCTACCCCTACGTAAAAGGGATCAAATGTTAAAAGAGAGAACCGGGGAGTTTGTTTCGCCGTTTCTTCTCCTGGCAGGTATTTTTCTTGGAAACGGTGGTAACTTTAGTTTTTATTAAATATATGACGTTCAATAAGTGTTCCCTGTGTCCCATACGTTGAATAATATATATTTTTTTTATTAGTTAAAGCGCCTGTAGCAATTTTTATTATGTGTTTGCAATATGTACAATCAAAAGTTATTGCTATTAGTTGGATAGAAGGCGTACTTACGATATAATATCAGTTTATACTCAAGCACGACTATACATACGCCTTTGAATGTCTTCTCAGACGTATGTAGGGACACGAAAAAAGTATCGATACTTTGTGGTATCGATACTTTTCCTTTCGATACCGATACTTTTGTACTCATACATACATACATATCATCACGCCAAGTCCCTAGCGGGGTAGGCAGAGAGTATAGGGCGCCAGTTCTCTCTAGACTTACATACAATTTTATTGTTAAGAAATGTCATCAATACCATTCTTTTTATAATATCCTTATTTTACCTATATACATACATACGCCTTTCCTTTACGCAGAAATGCATTATGATTTCTTTTCTAAGCACACCGCACAACAGAATTTACCACACAGATTCACTTAATAGTGAACTTTTAACCCAAACATAAAATAAACTGGTTTCTCAAGAGACAGGCCTAGCCTAATTTGAGAACCCCTGGCGATGTTTTTTTATTACATTCTTATTTCACAATTTTACTCTTCACTTTTGCTTCGTTACTGTTTTCTGTTTAGCTGTAAGTATATCCTAATTAGTTAATAAGCAATTATGTTATTTTCGGCGTGTGCATTCTGTGCTTGAATAAACGTTTTTATTATTATTATTATTATTATTATTATTATTATTATTATTATACCTCTTTCGCTTCGTCCACAAACATCGGTCTCTTTGCCTAGCGTGAGGGGCTCGGCGTGATGATATGTATGTGGGTCTGTAAGTCTAGAGAGGACTGGCGCTCTACTCTCTCTGCCTAGCGTGAGGGAATCGGCGTGTTGATATGTATGTAGGTCTGTAAGTCTAGAGAGGACTGGCGCTCTACTCTCTCTGCCTAGCGTGAGGGAATCGGCGTGTTGATATGTATGTAGGTCTGTAAGTCTAGAGAGGACTGGCGCTCTACTCTCTCTGCCTAGCGTGAGGGACTCGGCGTGATGATATGTATGTAGGTCTGTAAGTCTAGAGAGGACTGGCGCTCTACTCTCTCTGCCTAGCGTGAGGGACTCGGCGTGATGATATGTATGTAGGTCTGTAAGTCTAGAGAGGACTGGCGCTCTACTCTCTCTGCCTAGCGTGAGGGACTCGGCGTGATGATATGTATATAGGTCTGTATGTCTGTAAGTCTAGAGAGGACTGGCGCTCTACTCTCTCTGCCTAGCGTGAGGGACTCGGCGTGATGATATGTATGTAGGTCTGTAAGTCTAGAGAGGACTGGCGCTCTACTCTCTCTGCCTAGCGTGAGGGACTCGGCGTGATAATATATATGTAGGTCTGTAAGTCTAGAGAGGACTGGCGCTCTACTCTCTCTGCCTAGCGTGAGGGACTCGGCGTGATGATATGTATGTAGGTCTGTAAGTCTAGAGAGGACTGGCGCTCTACTCTCTCTGCCTAGCGTGAGGGACTCGGCGTGATGATATGTATGTAGGTCTGTAAGTCTAGAGAGGACTGGCGCTCTACTCTCTCTGCCTAGCGTGAGGGACTCGGCGTGATGATATGTATATAGGTCTGTATGTCTGTAAGTCTAGAGAGGACTGGCGCTCTACTCTCTCTGCCTAGCGTGAGGGACTCGGCGTGATGATATGTATGTAGGTCTGTAAGTCTAGAGAGGACTGGCGCTCTACTCTCTCTGCCTAGCGTGAGGAACTCGGCGTAATGATATGTATGTAGGTCTGTAAGTCTAGAGAGGACTGGCGCTCTACTCTCTCTGCCTAGCGTGAGGGACTCGGCGTGATGATATGTATGTAGGTCTGTAAGTCTAGAGAGGACTAGCGCTCCACTCTCTGCTAGTGTGAGGGACTCGGCGTACATTTTAAGTATCAATAACTTCCCGGCGCGTCAATAATGTTATTGAAGGCAGATTGTGTATCCAAACTGAGGCGTCCGGGCCATGTGGTTTGGCGTGTGCCATTGCTGTGACCATGGCGCAAAGCCGGTCGGGATAGTTCCGTATTCTTAACGTTTTATGTCGGCGATCTTTATTCATTTATTTAAGTAATCAGTATGGCAAATGATCATGCCGATGTGTTCGTTGACCATATGCCATTGAAGTCTTCTTCTTCTTCAGGCCTTTTCCCATTTCTAATTGGGGTCAGCTCTCCTAACCGTCCTTCTCCGGGCACTTCGTTTCTTGGTCATACCATATGCCATTGAAGTATCTGTTCGTAATATTATAGTAGAAGATCCGACCTAAGTCGACCTTCACCGAGCTGATAATAGAACGAAACATATTTTATCATGAATTTAGTCTATTAGAAAACATATTTAAAAAAAACACGCTTTTTATAGAAAACTGAACTAAAAAATAGAAAATAAATAATAGTTAAAAAAAACTAAAAAACACGCTTTTTATAGAAAACCGAACTAAAAAATAGAAAATAAATAATAGTTAAAAAAAACTAAAAAACACGCTTTTTATAGAAAACCGAACTAAAAAATAGAAAATAAATTTCGATAATTTCTTAAAAAGCGTGGGGTGCTTTTTAAGATATTACCGAAATGATAATCACTCTACTAATATCTGTCAATAAAATATTTATAACTATTGACACCATGCACCCCACGCTTTTTAAGATATTATCGAAATTTATTTTCCAATTTTTTAGTTCGGTTTTCTATAAAAAGCGTGTTTTTTAGTTTTTTTTAACTATTATTTATTTTCTACTTTTTAGTTATTAGTGTATTGTCATCGGTCCTCGATAAGTCTACAAAGTTTGAACGAAATCTGGCCGTTTAAAGTGGGTCAAAATCGAGCTCAAAGAAGTCGGTTACATACATACATACATACATACAGGTGAAGCTAATATAAAGCGTGTAAAATGGGTTGGCTAAAAAAATCCTGGACAGACTATTTTTAATTATTTTTCAAAATATGATTTTTAATTAAATATTGCAACATCAGGATAATAAAAAAAAAATATATCGTCATAAGCGCTGTTTTATTGCGAACACGTTGATATAGGGTTGTCTGCAAAAATTGCGGTCCTATTAGGGGTTTGCGAATCATAAAGATTTTTATTTTTCAACGCGCTTGGAAATGTGTGACAGAGAGATCCGAGGTAAGTATGCCGTGTAATAATAAAGGACCCAACATCGCAGTCGCTCGTGATGGGACCCTGAATAGTAGAAAGTGCGCATGCTCGGTGTGTAAACCTCCATAGAAAGACCATAAAAAAATTTCAAAGTATGTTATTGATATTTTTAATCCTCACGCCTTCCCACAAGGGTCCCCGAAGGGGTAGGCAGAGGTGTATAGGTAATACCCACACACCCACTTTCCGCCAGAGGTATATTAGGTGCCAACGTGACAGATGGCGAGTCCATCGCCGTTACTCAAGCACGACTATACATACGCCTTAGAATTTCTTCTCAGACGTATGCAGGTTTCCTCTCGATGTTTTCCTTCACCTTAAAGCTCGTGGTGTGAGTAATCACTGTACTTAAGTTCAGAAAAACTCATTGGTACAGTCGGGATTCGAACTTGCGACCTTTACGTCGCAGGCAACTGCTCGAACCACTCGGCCACCACGGCTCTCTTTTTTTTTTTATATATATAAGTATTATATTAAATATATTTAATTATTATTTAATAAATTTTTTTGCAACTGAAATATGAGTTGCTCCAAAATAACACGCTCTGTTTACTATATAAAGGGTAGTAGAGGTACCTCTACCCTCCATAGTTTACACACCGAGCATGCGCACTTTCTGCTATTCAGGGTCCCATCACGAGCGACTGCGATGTTGGGTCCTTTATTATTACACAGTATACTTACCTCGGATCTCTCTGTCACACATTTCCAAGCGCGATGAAATTAAAATCTTTATGATTCGCAAACCCCTAATAGGACCGGAATTTTTGCAGTCAACCCTATATCAACGTGTCTGCAATAAAACAGGGCTTATGACGATATTATTTTATTTTATTATCCTGATGTTGCAACATTTAATTAAAAATCATATTTTGAAAAATTATTATATCGTTTCATAGCCGTGGTGGCCGAGTGGTTCGAGCAGTTGCCTGCGACACAAAGATCGCAAGTTCGAATCCCGACTGTACCAATGAGTTTTTCTGAACTGAAGTACAGTGATTAGTCAACCACGAGCTTAACGGTGAAGGAAAACATCGAGAGGAAACCTGCATACGTCTGAGAAAAAATTCTAAGGTGTATGTATAGTCGTGCTTGAGTAACGGCGATGGACTCGCCATCTGTCACGTTGGCACCTAATATACCTCTGGCGGAAAGTGGGTGTGTGGGCATTACCTATACACCTCTGCCTACCCCTTCGGGGACCCTTGTGGGAAGGCGTGAGGGTATATAAAAAATACCATGATTTAATTATCTATTGTCTTTCAACCATTAAAATAATATATCCTCACGCCTTCCCACAAGGTTCCCCCTAGGGGTAGGCAGAGGTGTATATACCCACATACCCACTTTCCGCTATACATACGCCTTTGAACCTCTTCTCAAACGTATGCTGGTTTTCTCTCGATGTTTTCCTTCACCGAAAGCTCGTGGTGTGACCGATCACTGTCCTTAAGTTAAAAAAAACTCATTGGTACAGTCCGGATTCGAACTTGCGATCTTTGTGTCTATTAATTGTACCCTAGTATATCACATATCAACAACTGTCCAATATAAATGTAAAATTGTCTGTTCCAACATAATTAACGCGCCAGGACTATCCCAAAGCGGCGCTAACGCATGGCCAACGTCGACCCCAAAATACTTAAGCGTAGGTAATTTGTTTTATAGCGAACATTGGTGAGGTCTACTTTGATGTACTAATCTGGAATTTATACTCTCTGCTTATTGAATTACTGAGATGTATTGGTTTCAAAGGCACTTTTAATTATTAGTACATTACTGATCTACAAGGCAACATGATATGCGCTAGCTAGTAACGCGTAGCTAGTCACATTACTGGCCATAAGGGACTGGGTACTAGGTGGTAGACCTCTTATTGCAACAGTCCGGCTAGGTGGGTACCACCGCAGTGTCAGATATCCTGCCGCCAAGCACTAGTGTACGTACACTACACTGTGTGCCGGTGTGGAGGGCACTGTAGCTAGTCACATTACTGGCCATAAGGGACTGGGTACTAGGTCGTAGGCCTCTTATTGCAACAGTCCGGCTAGGTGGGTACCACCGCAGTGTCAGATATCCTGCCGCCAAGCACTAGTGTACGTACACTACACTGTGTGCCGGTGTGGAGGGCACTGTAGCTAGTCACATTACGGGCCATAAGGGACTGGGTACTAGGTGGTAGGCCTCTTATTGCAACAGTCCGGCTAGGTGGGTACCACCGCAGTGTCAGATATCCTGCCGCCAAGCACTAGTGTACGTACACTACACTGTGTGCCGGTGTGGAGGGCACTGTAGCTAGTCACATTACTGGCCATAAGGGACTGGGTCTCCTCTTGTTTTAGTAATGAAAACATTATTTTTATTAACATAATTTTATTGAATAATATTTTAATAATTTCGCATAAAGTCTTTGGTAGGTACAGTCATTTTTAATTAGTCATAAACATATATTAAGTAAGTACATTACAACATTAATTTAACTTAAACATAGTTATATTGAACAATACTTTTACATTAAAACTTAAGTACAGTGATTAGTCACACTACGAGCTTTACAGTGAAGGGAATCATCAAGAGGAAACGAGGGTTGCGCCTGCACTGCGATACCATACCACTTATACGTCAGGACAAGAGGAGGCGGCGTGGCCGAGAGGTCACAGCACCCGCCTGCCACGCAAACGGCGCGAGTTCCAATCCCGACTGGATTGAGGAGTTTTTCTACATTACAGTGAGGCACACCACGAGTTTTACGGTGAAGGGAAACATCGAGAGGAAACGAGGGTTGCGCCTGCACTGCGATACCATACCACTTATACGTCAGGACAAGAGGAGGCGGCGTGGCCGAGAGGTCACAGCACCCGCCTGCCACGCAAACGGCGCGAGTACCAATCCCGACCGGATTGAGGAGTTTTCTACATTTAATTACAGTGACTCGCCTTCTTTCCCGTTACACCTAAATATATATCCGGAGATAAGTGGTTGTTATACCTCTGCCTACCCTTTCTTGTGTCGAAAGGCGAGTAAATAAGGTATGATAATATTTCTAGCTGAAGTTTCACAGTATTTCACACAGCACGTTTTACAATGCATATTTTAATGTCTTCTCAAACGTATGCAAGTTTCCTATCGATATTTTCCTTTACCCTAAAGCTCGTGTTACGAACATTTCTACACAGTTACATAAATAAGTATTTAAGTACATATAGATTTTAGTTTCCCTTGCTTTAAGAGCCAGACAATTGTCCAAGTGTAGGCTTCGTGAGGGACTAGATAGATCGTCCTAACATTATTATTATGAAAGTCTGTCACTAGATCACGCCAGAAGATAACATTCTCCACCTTAAACTAGGCAAAGCTTGCACTGTGGGAACTGAACAACGATATACATACTTATATGGATAGGCAATTGCACACAAATTGACCTCGTCCCAAACTAAGCAAAGCTTGTACTGTAGGAACTGGACAACGATATACATACTTGTATAGATAGGCAATTCCACACAAATTGACCTCGTCCTAAACTAAGCAAAGCTTGTACTGTGGGAACTGGACAACGATATACATACTTATATAGATAGGCAATTCCACACAATTTGACCTAGTCCCAAACTAAGCAAAGCTTGTACTGTAGGAACTGGACAACGATATACATACTTATATGGATAGGTAATTGCACACAAATTGACCTAGTCCCAAACTAAGCAAAGCTTGTACTGTGGGAACTGGACAACGATATACATACTTATATAGATAGGCAATTCCACACAAATTGACCTAGTCCCAAACTAAGCAAAGCTTGTACTGTGGGAACTGGACAACGATATACACACTTATATAGATAGGCAATTCCACACAAATTGACCTAGTCCCAAACTAAGCAAAGCTTGTACTGTGGGAACTGGACAACGATATACATACTTATATAGATAGGCAATTCCACACAAATTGACCTAGTCCCAAACTAAGCAAAGCTTGTACTGTGGGAACTGGACAACGATATACATACTTATATAGATAGGCAATATACTCGTCTATGTTTGTAAGCTCTGTTCACTCTTCAGCTCCAAGGCCCAGACGTGTTGGGGCCAGCCAGTTCTACCCTTGCCTCGCTTTTCTGCTGAATTTTGCTGCAACAAAATTAAATTTTCAAGATATCATCACGCTTTGCAAAGAGAGTAGAGCGCCAGTCCTCTCTAGACTTACAGACCTATATACATATCATCACGCCGAGTCCCTCACGCTAGGCAGAGAGAGTAGAGCGCCAGTCCTCTCTAGACTTGCAGACCTACATACATATCATCACGCCAAGTCCCTCACGCTAGGCAGAGAGAGTAGAGCGCCAGTCCTCTCTAGACTTACAGACCTACATACATATCATCACGCCGAGTCCCTCACGCTAGGCAGAGAGATTAGAGCGCCAGTCCTCTCTAGACTTACAGACCTACATACATATCATCACGCCGAGTCCCATACGCTAGGCAGAGAGAGTAGAGCGCCAGTCCTCTCTAGACTTACAGACCTACATGCATATCATCACGCCGAGTCCCTCACGCTAGGCAGAGAGAGTAGAGCGCCAGTCTTCTCTAGACTTACAGACCTACATACATATCTCAACTGTAAGTGATATTTTAAGTTCAAACATGCATCCACTTGAAGTACATTCACTTGGGAAGCGGTAAATCGACTGCGCCGGCGCATCGCATGTGTACGATAACGGTTGCACTTGTTGGCGCCGTCTGTACTTATTGGTAAGTACAGACGCACGGTATAAGACAAAACACACGATTGAATTGGGATTCCGAAGGTTTGTAGCAATGCGTTTTTCTGAACTTAAGTACAGTGATTAGTCACACCACGAGCTTTACGGTGAAGGGAAACATCGAGAGGAAACGAGGGTTGCGCCTGCACTGCGATACCATACCACTTATACGTCAGGACAAGAGGAGGCGGCGTGGCCGAGAGGTCATAGCACCCGCCTGCCACGCAAACGGCGCGACTGGATTGAGGAGTTTTTTTACATTTAATTACAGTGAGGCACACCACGAGCTTTACGGTGAAGGGAAACATCGAGAGGAAACCTGCATACGTCTGAGAAGACATTCAAAAGCGTATGTATAGTCGTGCTTGAGTAACAGCGATGGCAACATTTGTCACGTTGGCACTTAAAGTATGTCACTGGCGGAAAGTGGGTGTGTGGGTACTACGACCTATAACACCTCTGCCTACCCCTTCGGAGACCAAAAGGCGTTAGTATATATGCATGTTCTTTTCAGACCAATCCAGGTTTCCAACCAACATTCTGACGACGGCAAAATTTAAAAGCAATAAATCTGTACCTTAATGGTATATGATATTTATAAAACTATAAAAAATCGCGCAGAATGTTACCAAAGTATAAAATTATCACATTGGAACCAATAAAAGAGTAATTTTCCTAATGTTTGGAGCCTGCTCTGCGTCTGCTCTCGACGTGGGGTGCAAATGAGGAGCGGAATCGATTTTCGCCCCACCAATCTATTTAATATTATAAAGTCGGCTGATACATACATATCATCACGCCGAGTCCTTAACGGGGTAGGCAGAGAGTATAGAACGCCAGTTCTCTCTAGACTTACATCTTTCGCTTCGTCCACGTTCATCAGTCATCATCACAAGTCAGCTGATTCACCAGCGTAATATAAAAATATCCAGAGTAGTAAAATCATAACTCATATATTTATTTATATCCTTTACGCCTTCCCACAAGGGTCCCGGAAGGGGTAGGCAGAGATGCATAGGTAGTAACCCACACACCTACTTTCCGCCAGAGATATATTTTAAGTGCTGACGTGACAGATGGCGAGTCCTCAAGCACGATTATACATACGTCTTTGAATGTCTTCTCAGACGTATGCAAGTTTCCTCTCGATGTTTCCCTTCACCGTAAAGCTCGTGGTTTGCCTCACTGTAATTAAATGTAAAAAAACTCCTCAATCCAGTCGGGATTGGAACTCGCGCCGTTTGCGTGGCAGGCGGGTGCTGTGACCTCTCGGCCACGCCGCCTCCTCTTGTCCTGACGTATAAGTGGTATGGTATCGCAGTGCAGGCGCAACACAGGTTTCCTCTCGATGTTTCCCTTCACCGTAAAGCTCGTGGTGTGAATCTTGTGTACTTTTAATAACTCATTGACACGGGCGGGGTCTCAGCAAAGAAACAATTATTTGAGGTAAAAGTAATTCTCTTCTCCCTTACACCACACGTTTAACGTAATTATTTCACGAAAAAGCCACATGGCTCCTGCGCTATCTACTAATAAACTGAATCATCGCGAGAGCAGACAAACGAATAGACTGCATTAAACTTGTGGTTTATGTAAACACTAGCCTTGCTCTGCGATTTTACTTGAGTTATGTTTGATTTAGCAGATGATTTTTTATTATCATTAGTATTATTTTGCAAGATTTATTTATATCCTTACGCCTTCCCACAAGGGTCCCCGAAGGGGTAGGCAGAGGTGTATAGGTCCCACACACCCACTTTCCGCCAGAGGTATATTAGGTGCCAACGTAATAGATGGCGAGTCCATCGCCGTTACTCAAGCACGTCTATACAAACGCCTTTTAATGTCTTCTCAGACGTATGCAGGTTTCCTCTCGATGTTTTCCTACACAGTAAAGCTCGACTAATCACTGTACTTAAGTTCAGAAAAACTTATTGATATATTTTATATTTTCTCACACCTTACCACAAGGATCCCCGAAGGGGTAGGCAGAGGTGTATCATTAGTTACACCCACGTTCCGCCAGAGATATGTGGTGCCTGACAGAGAAGTTGGGAAAATTCACTGGTACACTGCGGGGCGCTCAGCCGCCTCGCTTGAAATTTGTATCAACTTGTTAATTGAGCTGTTTATAAAAAAACCTACCTGCTCCGAACACGTGTTCCGGAGAATCTCGTACTGTTTACATCTTATAAATTTTACGGTTTCCTGTGTTTCATACTAACAGTTTCACCAATCTGAAAACGTTAGCGTGATACGGAACAGACTTCCTTTTGAAATTACATATATATTACATTATATATAAGCCGTGGTGGCCGAGTGGTTCGAGCAGTTGCCTGCGACGCAAAGGTCGCAATTTCGAATCCCGACTGTACCAATGAGCTTTTCTGAACAGAAGTACAGTGATTAGTCACACCACGAGCTTTAGGGTGAAGGAAAACATCGAGAGGAAACCTGCATACGTCTGAGAAGACATTCAAAGGCGTATGTATAGTCGTGCTTGAGTAACGGCGATGTACTCGCCATCTGTCACGTTGGCACCTAATATACCTCTGGCGGAAAGTGGGTGTTTGGGTATTACCTATACACCTCTGCCTACCCCTTCGAGGACCCTTGTGGGAAGGCGTGAGGATATTTATTTATTTATTTTATTTTACATATATATTACTAGCTGCGCCCGCGACTTCATCCGCGTGGAATTTAAAAAAAAAAACATTGTTCAGTTTTCTAAATCAAAGTAGCCTAAGTTTTTCCTTTTAACATCAGCTCCCTGTCAGTGAAAGTCCCGTTAAAATCGGTCCGGCCGTTTCAGAGATTACCCGTAACAAACAGACAGAGAGACAAAAAAAAATTAAAATGCGATTTTACTTTAAAGAGAGGTAGGGCATAACGGGTTTCCCGTTCGAATCTGTATCTGCTCGCCTGGGGCAGGACCTCCACCTTATAGAAGGCCGTAGACAAATAACACTATTGTGTGTGTTGTGTTCCTGCGCGGTGATTAAGGTTTCCAGAAATGAGCTCCTTGGGGAGGGGGGAGGATTGTTACATTGTGTCGGAAGCAGAGGGATTAAAACCATTATGCTGCCAGCACTGTAACTCTCCGAACACAGAGTGGCAACGCGCAAGTGATACTTCGGTATCGTGAGCGTAAATA
This sequence comes from Drepana falcataria, assembly GCA_945859725.1. Taxonomy (NCBI): domain Eukaryota; kingdom Metazoa; phylum Arthropoda; class Insecta; order Lepidoptera; family Drepanidae; genus Drepana; species Drepana falcataria. The sequence continues at coordinate 4,011,787 of OX243951.1, read as the reverse complement.
GGCTACGGTAACCGTTTCCCATCAGGTGGGCCGTATGCTTGTTTGCCACTCTTGTTGTATAAAAAAAACTATATGTTCCGTGTATACCTATATGTACATGAATAAAACTATATCCATATGCATTTAGTAAAAAGTGGTTATTTTAATATTACAAATACACACTTAAATTTCATTTATTTGTATATATATAAACTAAAGTTACCATCGTTTCCAAGAAAAAATACCTGCCAGGAGAAGAAACGGCGAAACAAACTGCCCGGTTTTCTTTCTTAACATTTGTTCCCTTTTACGTAGCGGTAGAGACAGATTAAACTTACATATAAACTCTGTACAAGAGGAGCAATTCATTGCCAAGCATGGCCATCATTAAAATAATCTGATGTTTAAGAGGAGCATATATTAACTCTATAGAGCCGTGGCTTCCGAGTAAATCAAGAGAGGGAAGGCATAACGGGCTTCCAGTTCAATTAAGAGCTGCCCGACTGGGACATGCTGGGGAATATGTATGTACGCACGCACCCATTTTCCGCCAGAGATATATTTTAAGTGCCAACGTGACAGATGGCGAGTCCGTCGCCGTTACTCAAGCACGACTATACATATAGGTTTCCCTCGATGTTTCCCTTTACTCTTGTCGTCGCTCGTGGTGTGCCTCACTGTAATTAAATGTAGAAAAACTCCTCAATCCAGTCGGGATTGGAACTCGCGCCGTTTGCGTGGCAGGCGGGTGCTGTGACCTCTCGGCCACGCCGCCTCCTCTTGTCCTGACGTATAAGTGGTATGGTATCGCAGTGCAGGCGCAACCCTCGTTTCCTCTCGATGTTTTCCTTCACCGTAAAGCTCGTGACGTGACTAATCACTGTAGTTAAGTTCAGAAAAACTCATTGGTACAGTCGGGATTTGAACAATTTTTTGTGTTGCAGGCAACTACTCGATCTACTCGGCCACCACGGCTCTGATATATAAATATCCTCTCGCCTTCCCACAAGGGTCCCCGAAGGGGTAGGCAGAGGTGTATAGGTCCCACACACCCACTTTCCGCCAGAGGTATATTAGGTGCCAACGTGACGGCTCTTAACTTACTAATATTATAAATGTGAAAGTTTGTAAGTTTGGATGTCTGCGGTTCTTTCACGACCAAACGGCTGAACCGATTTGGCTGATAGTTGATATTGTGATAGCTTATACCTAGGAATAGGACAAAGGCTACATTATTTTTTTTAATCCTGAAGAATTTAAAGTTCTTATTTCCGTAGAACCGATTCTAGCAGGAAAATTTCCAAAGCTACTTTTACGAACTCCACGCGGGCGAAGCCGCGGGCATAAGCTAGTATATATATATATATATATATATATATATATCATCATGTCATGTCATGTATATATATATCTATATATATAGATGACATTTACTAGCACCGTGGCACACCAATGTGTTGACTGCTAAGTAAAACAGATGTATTAATATTTGGTTTATAAATATACGCAATTAGCATTTGGATACAAAAGTATTTTCGAGACAGAGTAATTTGAACAGTCGCTGAAAGTTTAATCATATTATGTGGAGATAAATCAAGCGGGCTAGCGTGAGGGACTCGGCGCGATGATATGTATGTAGGTCTGTAAGTCTAGAGAGGACTGGCGCTCTACTCTCTCTGCCTAGCGTGAGGGGCTCGGCGTGATGATATGTATGTAGGTCTGTAAGTCTAGAGAGGACTGGCGCTCTACTCTCTCTGCCTAGCGTGAGGGACTCGGCGTGATGATATGTATGTAGGTCTGTAAGTCTAGAGAGGACTGGCGCTCTACTCTCCCTGCCTAGCGTGAGGGACTCGGCGTGATGATATGTATGTAGGTCTGTAAGTCTAGAGAGGACTGGCGCTCTACTCTCTCTGCCTAGCGTGAGGAGCTCGGCGTGATGATATGTATGTAGGTCTGTAAGTCTAGAGAGGACTGGCGCTCTACTCTCTCTGCCTAGCGTGAGGGGCTCGGCGTGATGATATGTATGTAGGTCTGTAAGTCTAGAGAGGACTGGCGCTCTACTCTCCCTGCCTAGCGTCAGGGACTCGGCGTGATGATATGTATGTAGGTCTTTAAGTCTAGAGAGGACTGGCGCTCTACTCTCTCTGCCTAGCATGAGGGACTCGGCGTGATGATATGTATGTAGGTCTGTAAGTCTAGAGAGGACTGGCACTCTACTCTCTCTGCCTAGCGTGAGGGACTCGGCGTGATGATATGTATGTAGGTCTGTAAGTCTAGAGCGGACTGGCGCTCTACTCTCTCTGCCTAGCATGAGGGACTCGGCGTGATGATATGTATGTAGGTCTGTAAGTCTATAGAGGACTGGCGCTCTACTCTCTCTGCCTAGCGTGAGGGGCTCGGTGCGATGATATGTATGTTGGTCTGTAAGTCTATAGAGGACTGGCGCTCTACTCTCTCTGCCTAGCGTGAGGGGCTCGGCGCGATGATATGTATGTTGGTCTGTAAGTCTAGAGAGGACTGGCGCTCTACTCTCTCTGCCTAGCGTGAGGGACTCGGCGTGATGATATGTATGTAGGTATGTAAGTCTAGAGGACTGGCGCTCTACTCTCTCTGCCTAGCGTGAGAGACTCGGCGTGATGATATGTATGTAGGTCTGTAAGTCTATAGAGGACTGGCGCTCTACTCTCTCTGCCTAGCGTGAGGGGCTCGGCGCGATGATATGTATGTTGGTCTGTAAGTCTATAGAGGACTGGCGCTCTACTCTCTCTGCCTAGCGTGAGGGGCTCGGCGCGATGATATGTATGTTGGTCTGTAAGTCTAGAGAGGACTGGCGCTCTACTCTCTCTGCCTAGCGTGAGGGACTCGGCGTGATGATATGTATGTAGGTATGTAAGTCTAGAGGACTGGCGCTCTACTCTCTCTGCCTAGCGTGAGAGACTCGGCGTGATGATATGTATGTAGGTCTGTAAGTCTAGAGAGGACTGGCGCTCTACTCTCTCTGCCTAGCGTGAGGGACGCGGCGTGATGATATGTATGTAGGTCTGTAAGTCTAGAGAGGACTGGCGTTCTACTCTATCTGCCTAGCGTGAGGGACTCGGCGTGATGATATGTATGTAGGTATGTAAGTCTAGAGGACTGGCGCTCTACTCTCTCTGCCTAGCGTGAGAGCCGTGATTACAGTAATTGCAATGGAGTGTACTTTTCAAGTTCAATACCTGTGTATTTGAGTCCCCCGTGCGTCTTCTAGGAGGCGAGTGGTGAAGGTCGGCCCGGAATCCCCCCACTGGCTCGCCATCAGTTTCAAGCACTTTCAACAGGTATGATATATACGATGTTGCCAGCCGCAGTGTTTTGATCTGTCAACATGAAGAAAATATGTCAAATATTAATCAAACGTTTGGCTTTGGCGGTCTCTATGCGGCTTAGCTCTCAGACTGTGTTGCTATGTCTTAATCCATATAAATATTAATATTTCACGTTATTTGTCCGCGATGGACTCCTAAACTTTCTAACCGATTTTAATCAAATTTGACAACGATATATTTACTTATATAAATATATACACATATAGGACATCCAAGACTAAGGTACAAATACTCATGTTCGTCAAACAAATATCTTTAACTTAATATATATAAATTACGTGTCACGTTGTTTGTCCGCGATGGACTCCTAAACTACTTAACCGATTTCAATCAAATTTGCACACCGTGTGCAGTTTGATCCAACTTGAAAGATAGGATAGCTTACATCACAATTTATAGTCGCAATATTATTTTATTGCAAATTATTTGTCTATTATTTGACAGTCACAATTATCTGTTAGCTTAACGATTCTACCAGATGGCGATATCTGTTGACTGGATTGAGTGAGTATTTATTTATTTACAATGTAATATAACAAAAACCTTAGCCGCAGCAACGCGTGGCTGGGTCTGCTAGTTTTTATATACATATATATTTATTCTGTACGTGTCTATGTCACTGAACTCCTACTAAGCGGCTGGACCGATTTTAATGAAATTTTCTGTGTTTTCAGGTGGATTCGATAATGGTTTAGATTCACAATTGGACCCGATAAATGGCGCTGCGATCGTGTTTCAGGAAATTACATTTTTCATCCGAGCGAAGCTGGGCGGGACAACTAGTATAACTGTATATATAAGTACATTTATTTTCGCATTAAAATGTGTTTTAACAAGAATGCACGTCGAATTTAACTACGCTTATATTTATTTATGTAAGTTTATGAAATTCAATTATTTCTCTTCAATAATGTCGTCATTGTGTCATCTTTAGAGCTATATGTTGTATTGCATCGTCACGAGGATATATTGACAACACGCTATTACTTGTAGAAGAATAGTATACATAAAAGTATGTATGTATATCGTTGTCCAGTTCCCACAGTACAAGCTTTGCTTAGTTTGGGACTAGGTCAATTTGTGTGTAATTGCCTATCTATATAAGTATGTATATCGTTGTCCAGTTCCCACAGTACAAGCTTTGCTTAGTTTGGGACTAGGTCAATTTGTGTGTAATTGCCTATCTATATAAGTATGTATATCGTCGTCCAGTTCCCACAGTGCAAGCTTTGCTTAGTTTGGGACTAGGTCAATTTGTGTGTAATTGCCTATCTATATAAGTATGTATATCGTTGTCCAGTTCCCACAGTACAAGCTTTGCTTAGTTTGGGACTAGGTCAATTTGTGTGTAATTGCCTATCTATATAAGTATGTATATCGTCGTCCAGTTCCCACAGTGCAAGCTTTGCTTAGTTTGGGACTAGGTCAATTTGTGTGTAATTGCCTATCTATATAAGTATGTATATCGTTGTCCAGTTCCCACAGTGCAAGCTTTGCTTAGTTTGGGACTAGGCCAATTTGTGTGTAATTGCCTATCTATATAAGTATGTATATCGTTGTCCAGTTCCCACAGTACAAGCTTTGCTTAGTTTGGGACTAGGTCAATTTGTGTGGAATTGCCTATCTATATAAGTATGTATATCGTTGTCCAGTTCCCACAGTACAAGCTTTGCTTAGTTTGGGACTAGGTCAATTTGTGTGTAATTGCCTATCTATATAAGTATGTATATCGTTGTCCAGTTCCCACAGTACAAGCTTTGCTTAGTTTGGGACTAGGTCAATTTGTGTGTAATTGCCTATCTATATAAGTATGTATATCGTTGTCCAGTTCCCACAGTACAAGCTTTGCTTAGTTTGGGACTAGGTCAATTTGTGTGTAATTGCCTATCTATATAAGTATGTATATCGTTGTCCAGTTCCCACAGTACAAGCTTTGCTTAGTTTGGGACTAGGTCAATTTGTGTGTAATTGCCTATCTATATAAGTATGTATATCGTTGTCCAGTTCCCACAGTACAAGCTTTGCTTAGTTTGGGACTAGGTCAATTTGTGTGTAATTGCCTATCTATATAAGTATGTATATCGTTGTCCAGTTCCCACAGTACAAGCTTTGCTTAGTTTGGGACTAGGTCAATTTGTGTGGAATTGCCTATATATATAAGTATGTATATCGTTGTCCAGTTCCCACAGTACAAGCTTTGCTTAGTTTGGGACTAGGTCAATTTGTGTGGAATTGCCTATCTATATAAGTATGTATATCGTTGTCCAGTTCCCACAGTGCAAGCTTTGCTTAGTTTGGGACTAGGCCAATTTGTGTGTAATTGCCTATCTATATAAGTATGTATATCGTTGTCCAGTTCCCACAGTACAAGCTTTGCTTAGTTTGGGACTAGGTCAATTTGTGTGGAATTGCCTATCTATATAAGTATGTATATCGTTGTCCAGTTCCCACAGTACAAGCTTTGCTTAGTTTGGGACTAGGTCAATTTGTGTGCAATTGCCTATCTATATAAGTATGTATATCGTTGTCCAGTTCCCACAGTACAAGCTTTGCTTAGTTTGGGACTAGGTCAATTTGTGTGGAATTGCCTATATATATAAGTATGTATATCGTTGTCCAGTTCCCACAGTACAAGCTTTGCTTAGTTTGGGACTAGGTCAATTTGTGTGGAATTGCCTATCTATATAAGTATGTATATCGTTGTCCAGTTCCCACAGTGCAAGCTTTGCTTAGTTTGGGACTAGGCCAATTTGTGTGTAATTGCCTATCTATATAAGTATGTATATCGTTGTCCAGTTCCCACAGTACAAGCTTTGCTTAGTTTGGGACTAGGTCAATTTGTGTGGAATTGCCTATCTATATAAGTATGTATATCGTTGTCCAGTTCCCACAGTACAAGCTTTGCTTAGTTTGGGACTAGGTCAATTTGTGTGCAATTGCCTATCTATATAAGTATGTATATCGTTGTCCAGTTCCCACAGTACAAGCTTTGCTTAGTTTGGGACTAGGTCAATTTGTGTGGAATTGCCTATCTATATATGTATGTATATCGTTGTCCAGTTCCCACAGTACAAGCTTTGCTTAGTTTGGGACTAGGTCAATTTGTGTGGAATTGCCTATCTATATAAGTATGTATATCGTTGTCCAGTTCCCACAGTACAAGCTTTGCTTAGTTTGGGACTAGGTCAATTTGTGTGCAATTGCCTATCTATATAAGTATGTATATCGTTGTCCAGTTCCCACAGTACAAGCTTTGCTTAGTTTGGGACTAGGTCAATTTGTGTGGAACTGTCCCAAGGTTTTATTATTTACTTTAATTAATGGTAGAGTCCGAGAGCTGAAGACCGATAGAAGACCAGACTAACCTTAGTCATTTTCGTGTCTGGAAGAACGTGAGGAATCCTCGACCTGAGGGTCGAGAACGCGCTATTGATGCTCATCGACCGCTTCCTGGACATCTGATGATGATGATGATGATGGTCACTGATGTTCATCATAACGTTACGACAAGGCCTCTGGTACAGAGGCATGGATACATGGTCTAGAGAGGATTGGCGCTCTACTCTCTCTGCCTAGCGTGAGGGTCTCGGCGTGATGATATGTATGTAGGTCTGTAAGTCTAGAGAGGACTGGCGCTCTACTCTCTCTGCCGTGAATTTTGACCGAATCTCAACTATAATTAATCAATCAATTGCAAGTTCGAATTCCGACTGTGCCAATGATTTTCTCTGAACTTAAGTACAGTGATTAGTCACACCACGAGCTTTACGGTGAAGGGCAACATCGAGAGTTAACGAGGGTTGCGCCTGCACTGCGATACCATACCACTTATACGTCAGGACAAGAGGAGGCGGCGTGGCCGAGAGGTCACAGCACCCGCCTGCCACGCAAACGGCGCGAGTTCCAATCCCGACTGGATTGAGGAGTTTTTCTACATTTCATTACAGTGAGACTCCACGAGCTTTACGGTGAAGGAAAACATCGACAGGAAACCTGCATACGATTGAGATTTAAAGATGCAAAGCTTGAGAAACTTCGAAAGCAACTATTAAGCCGAATTAAGCTAGACTTATGCTACGGACTTAAAAGTAAAAGAAACTAACCTTTGACAGTTTTGTGTCTGGCGGCACATTCGGAATACAATCTCTTAAATCCGAGAAAGCTGTGTTTATACTCTGCGTCCTTCTTCGCTCCTTCTTATTGGCTGTGGTTCGGCGTTTCACAACCCTCACGAAAGATGGCGCTGCAGGGCGATCGTACCGGAGCAGGGGTTGCATGTCGCATTCCAGAACTAGGGACCAAAGTTTGACATAAACTGTAGACGATACTGCAAAGTACCTCCCGACGGCTGTTGAATGAAAGTCAAGAGTCCAAACAAGCATACGGCCCACCCGATGGGAAACGGTTACCGCAGCCTATTTACGCTCACGATACCGAAGTATCACTTGCGCATTGCCACTCTATGGTCGGAGAGTTATACTGTGTTGGCAGCATAATGGGACTAATCCCTCTGCTGCACAATATAACAACGCAGGACCATAAAAAATAAACATACAGACCTACATACACATCATCACGCCGAGTCCCTCACGCTAGGCAGAGAGAGTAGAGCGCCAGTCCTCTCTAGACTTACAGACCTACATACATATCACCACGCTGAGCCCCTCACGCTAGGCAGAGAGAGTAGAGCGCCAGTCCTCTCTAGACTTACAGACCTACATACATATCATCACGCCGAGCCCCTCACGCTAGGCAGAGAGAGTAGAGCGCCAGTCCTCTCTAGACTTACAGACCTACATACATATCATCACGCCGAGCCCCTCACGCTAGGCAGAGAGAGTAGAGCGCCAGTCCACTCTAGACTTACAGACCTACATACATATGATCACGCCGAGCCCCTCGCGATAGGCAGAGAGAGTAGAGCGCCATTCCTCCCTAGGCTAACGCATCTACGCTTCGTCCACATTCATCAATGCCATCATACATCTTCGTCGGTTTCGAGTACTCTTGACGTTCCCGTCCTTGAGCTTCCGATCGACTTGATCTAGGTAGTTGGAACTTGTTCCTCTGCCTCTTCCACACATTATCGCTGTATATCTCTTTCGTCAATGTTTCTTCACTCATCCTCTCTACATGTCCAAACCAACGTAACATGCCTTTCATCATCTTTACAATCACACCCTCGTTCACGTTAGTTACTTTGCGAACCTCTTCATTGCGGATTCGTCTGACATACCCAGGATTCGCTGCCATACAATAAGGTAGGTACCAATATCGCATTGGGGACAGCAACTCTAGCATTCTTGCTCAGAATTTTACTGCCCATTATCGCCGACATGGCTCCATTCACCTTATTACCGGCAGTTATCCTTCTTTCAATATTTCCATCTCGTGTGAACATGCTTTCTAGATATACAAATTCATTCACTTGCTCTAGATTTTGCCCATTTACCGATATAGCACACTCGGTCACTTGTTCATCTCTTTCGAATACCAGAACCTTAGTCTTGCCAGCGTTTAGGCGCAGCCCGTTCTTTTCACATTCTTCTTTCATTATGCCATAATGATAGAAGAATGTCAAAGAAGGAAAAAGAAAAAAAAATCATAATCTAGATCGTTAAATACCTGAATTCTGCGTGTATGTATGGTGAACATTATGATGGTAGCCGTCGTAGGGGTCGTTAGAGGACACTTGCATCTCATCGTATCCTGAAAGAAATTACCTAATTTTCACGCCACCCTAGGAATTGCCACGCAACCTTTTACCACAGTCGTGGTGGCCGTGTGGTTTGAGTCCTGACTGTACCAATGAGTTTTCCTAAGTACAGTGATTAGTCACACCACGGGCTTTACGCTGAAGGAAAACATCGAGAGGAACCCTCGAATACGTTTGAGAAGACATTCAAAGGCGTGTATAGTCGTGTTTGTGTAACGGTGACGGACTCGTTATCTGTCACGTTGGCACCTAAATATATCTCCGGTATGTTGTTACCACCTATACACCTCTGCCTACCCTTCTGGGAAGGCGTGAGGATCTTCTACTGCCAATCTCTCGCCGGGTACGGGCTCACCTCCATACCTTGGAACCACAAAGGTCCCGCACTGCGCGGTTCCAAAGGAGTTCCTTCCGCGAACGCTCTGGCTGTGGTATGAGCTTCCCGTTGAGGTTTTCCCTGGAGAGTACAGCATGGAGTTCTCCAATAAGGGTGAGCGGCCGGTACCCCTGGTGTTGCAAGCGTCGGCGAAGACAACAGTTTTCTGAGCCACATTGTATATTTAAGAATGCATTAAGCTTACCGTAACTGCGGCCTATGTAGTTCGGGTCGTGGTAGCCGTCTTGAGCTTCGAAGTCGTGATTCTCGCCATGAGTGGTAGACCAGTACACTCCACTGTCCATGGGGCTACCTGGTGAAGGATGGAGAGTCTGTTACAATTCAAATTCCACACAAATTGACTTAGTCCCAAACTAAGCAATGCTTGTACTGTGGGAACTGGACAACGATAAACATACTTATATAGATAGGCAATTCCACACAAATTGACCTAGTCCCAAGCTAAGCAAAGCTTGTACTGTGGGAACTGGACAACGATATACATACTTATATAGATAGGCAATTCCACACAAATTGACCTAGTCACAAACTAAGCAAAGCTTTTACTGTGGGAACTGGACAACGATATACGTACTTATATAGATAGGCAATTCCACACAAATTGACCTAGTCCAAAACTAAGCAAAGCTTTTACTGTGGGAACTGGACAACGATATACGTACTTATATAGATAGGCAATTCCACACAAATTGACCTAGTCCAAAACTAAGCAAAGCTTTTACTGTGGGAACTGGACAACGATATACATACTTATATAGATAGGCAATTCCACACAAATTGACCTAGTCCCAAACTAAGCAAAGCTTTTACTGTGGGAACTGGACAACGATATACATACATATACAGATAGGCAATTCCCCACAAATTGACCTAGTCCCAAACTAAGCAAAGCTTTTACTGTGGGAACTGGGCAACGATATACATACATATACAGATAGGCAATTCCCCACAAATTGACCTAGTCCCAAACTAAGCAAAGCTTGTACTGTGGGAACTGGACAACGATATACATACTTATATAGATAGGCAATTCCACACAAATTGACCTAGTCCCAAACTAAGCAAAGCTTGCACTTTGGGAACTGGACAACGATATACAAACATGGACATCCAAGGCTACAAATATTCGTGTTCATCACATAAATATCTGCGGGAATCGAACCTGCTACCTCTAGCTTCGCAGTCAGGAGCTCTGATGACACCAGATGAGCGACTTACATGCATGCTCATAAAATACGCGCAAAATATGTTTTTAACCTTCCTTGGCAGTCGGATAAAGATAAGGCTTTCGATATTTTTTTTACTAAAAAGAAGAAAGCAATGAGTTTTTCTGTACTTAAGTGCAGTGATTAGTCACACCACGAGCTTTACGGTGAAGGGAAACATCGAGAGGAAACGAGGGTTGCGCCTGCACTGCGATACCATACCACTTATACGTCAGGACAAGAGGAGGCGGCGTGGCCGAGAGGTCACAGCACCCGCCTGCCACGCAAACGGCGCGAGTTCCAATCCCGACTGGATTGAGGAGTTTTTCTACATTTAATTACAGTGAGGCACACCACGAGCTTTACGGTGAAGGGAAACATCGAGAGGAAACCTGCATACGTCTGAGCAGACATTCAAAGGCGTATGAATAATCGTGCTTGAGTAACGGCGATGGACCCGCCGTTTTCATGTTGGCTCCTAAAAAAACATCTCTAGCGGAAAGTGTGTGGGTTCCTACCTATAACTTGTTTTTTATGTATTTATTGTTAACCGTAACGATTATCAGTCACAAAGAAAACTAAAGATTAAAATAGAGGAATCTCTCGCATACTGCTCCTCACACACACTCCTCACACTCAAACAAATAAGAACTTACCTTGATGAGAAGGTTGGCAGTAAAAAGGCGGTTCGTATCTGTCGAAACCCTCATCAGACGGAGACATACTTCCATAACTGGACATCTCCAGGAACTGGAACAAGATAAACATGTCACGACTAATATAGATAGCTATCCACGAAGACGCGCCCCACTATCCTCCCCTATAGTTTACAGTGTAAGTGTGCAACCTTCCACTAATGTGTGAGTATTGTCGGTACACACTGATTACCTATGAGTGCACACGCACACTACAATTAATAGACTCGGGTCATACTCCCCGCATCCCGCGACCCCCTCGACTAGGCATTGGTGGGGCGCGTCTTTGTGGATGGCACTATCTATACATACGTCTTTGAATGTCTTCTCAGACGCATGCAGGTTTCCTCTCGATGTTTTCCTTCACCGTAAAGCTCGTGGTGTGACTAATCACTGTACTTAAGTTAAGAAAAACTCCTCACTCCAGTCGGGATTGGAACTCGCGCCGTTTGCGTGGCAGGCGGGTGCTTCGAATCCCGCTGGGGGCAGATATTTGTGTGATGAACACGAGTATTTGTACCTTAGTCTTGGATGTCCTATGTATTTAAGTATATATCTATCTATATAAGTAAATATATCGTTGTCTAGTTACCATAACACAAGCTTTGCTTACTTTGGGACTAGGTCAATTTGTGTGGAATTGTGCCAGGTATTTTTTTTTTTTTTTCACCCAAGCGGACATGAAAGATTGCAAAGTCGAATCCAGACTGTACAGATGAGTTTTTCTGAACTTAAGTACAGTGATTAGTACTCTGCGAGCGTATAAGTGAAGAGAATTATTCAAAATATATGTTGATACTAGCTGTGGCCGCGACTTCGTCCGCGTGGGATAGTGACTTTGCGCAGTATTTTTTTATTTATTTTGGATGTGTGTGTGTGTATAGGGGATGCCTGCGTCATAGTAGCTTTATGCATGCAAAGTCTCAGCCCGACCGGTTTAAAATTGACAAAGTTTCATACAAACTTTCATCCCCTATTTTATCCCCTTGGGGATAGAATTAATCAAAATCCTTTCTTAGCGGATGCCTGCCTACGTCATAACATCTACCGGCGTGCCAAATTTCAGCCCGATCCGTCCAGTGGTTTGGGCTGTGCGTTGATAGATCACTATGTCAGTCAGTCACCTTTGAGTTACATAGATAGAGATAAAAATAAAAGAATATATAGATATTCTGTAGTTTACCCGTTACAAACGCACAAACAAATCGTTCCTCTTTATAATATTACTGTAGATTATTGAACACACTTGAGTCTTAAAATACATATTTTTTACCCCAAACTAAACCAAGACAGAAGCGCCATTGAGTCTCAAGTGTCCACTTGAGCTGATACCGTGCAAGCTTCAAAATATCTCCCCGTTAGTTTTGCCACGCGACTATGCTCTCCTAGTATTCAAAACAAAAATATTTTATTTCACATAGGCCTAGGTGGGCACGTATAAAACGACGAAAAAGGTGTACAGGTAAAAAAAGAAAAAGACGCCCCTCTGGCCTAGTGGCTACAGCTCCTGACTGCGAAACTTGAGGTCGCGGATTCGATACCCGATGAGGGCAGATATTTGTGTGTTGAACACGAGTATTTGTACATTGGATGCCCTGTGTATTTATGTATATACCTATCTATATAAGAAAATACAAAGCGAAAGTAATAGTCTGACATAATAATCACAGGAGACCGAAGAGCTGGCAGCTACCTCGGACAAAGAATTAGCCTAGCTATTCAAAGGGGGAACGCTGCCAGTATCTTCGGAACCCTGCCTAAAGGGACTCCTTTTAACAATATTTTTTAGTCATTATATTATTATTATTAAAAAAAAAATTGTCTGACATACAAAATGTGTGTATGTGTGTAAGAATGTTTGTGTAAGAATGTGTGTGTAAGAAGAGGCAGAGGAAGACCACGTTCCAACTACCTGTACCAAATCGATCGGACGCTCAAGGACGGGAACGTTAAGAGTACTCGAAACCGACGAGCATGTATGAAGAGACTGATGAATGTGGACGAAGCGAAAGAGGTATGTAAGTCTAGAGAGGAGCTATACTCTCTGCCTACCCCGTTAAGGACCCGCCGTGATGATCAGTATGTTTAAGTAAACATATCGTTGCCCAGTACCCATAGTACAAGGTTTGCTTAATTTGGGGCTAGGTCAATTGGTGTGGTATTATATATCCTCAAGTATTTCCCACATGGATCCCCGAAGGGGTAGGCAGAAGTGTATAGGTGCTACCCACACACCCGCCAGAGATATATTTTAGGTGCCAACGTGGCAGATGGCGAGTCCATCGCCGTTACTCCAGCACGACTATACATACGCCTTTGAATGTCTTCTCAGACGTATGCAGGTTTCCTCTCGATGTTTTCCTTCACCGTTAAGCCCGTGGTGTGACTAATCACTGTACTTAAGTTCATAAAAACTCATTGGTACAGTCGGGATTCGAACTTGCGATCTTTGTGTCGCAGGCAACTACGCAAACATCTCGACCACCACGGCTCTGGACAACGATATATTTACTTATAAATATCTACATATCATCACGACGTATCCCTAACGGGGTAGGCTGAAAGAATAAAGCGCCAGTTCTCTCTAGACTTGCATGCCTCTTTCGCTTCGTCCGCGTCGGGATTCGAACTTCCAACTACTCGAACCACTCGGCCACCATGGCTTTAATTATTATCCTAGGCGAATTGTAGGCGTAGCGACATCAGACACTGCATGCTGTCGTCCAGATAACATAAATATTAGTGTGTTATCTGTCGGTTTGTGGAAACGTGGAGAACACATGCGGCGTAATAATTTTATGATTCGACCACATTTGGTGATCAACTTTGACAGGAAAATAATAATAATAAATACCTTGGGACAGTTCATACATACATGCATATTATCACGCCAACTCCCTAACGGGGTAGGCAGAGAGTATAGAGCGCCAGTTCTCTCTAGACTTACATACCTCTTTCGCTTCGTCCACATTCATCAGTCTCTTCATTCATGCTAGTCGGTTTCGAGTACTCTTGACGTTCCCGTAAGGCAGAGGAAGGCCACGTTCCAACTACCTGGATCAAATCGATCGGACGCTCAAGGACAGGAATATAATAATAATAAATACCGTGGGACAATTCCACACATATTGACCTAGTCCCAAACTAAGCAAAGCTGGTACTGTGGGAACTGGACAACGATATACATACTTATATAGATAGGCAATTCCACACAAATTGACGTAGTCCCAAACTAAGCAAAGCTTGTACTGTGGGAACTGGACAACGATATACATACTTATATAGATAGGCAATTCCACACAAATTGACGTAGTCCCAAACTAAGCAAAGCTGGTACTGTGGGAACTGGACAACGATATACATACTTATATAGATAGGCAATTCCACACAAATTGACGTAGTCCCAAACTAAGCAAAGCTGGTACTGTGGGAACTGGACAACGATATACATACTTATATAGATAGGCAATTACCATTTGAATGCTACATTATCACTGAATAATATAGGCTACTAGCTGTCCCGGCCAGCTTCGCCCGGGTGAAAAAGTAAAATTTCCTGAATCACGATCGCAGGGCCACCTATCTGGTCCAATTGTGATGTAAGCTATCTGTTAAGTTGGATCAACCTGCACACGGTGTGCAAATTTGATTGAAATCGGTTTAGTAGTTTAGGAGTCCATCGCGGACAAACAACGTGACACGTAATTTATATATATTAAGATTTTAATTGCAAATAATTAATTGCAAATAAAAAAAATTATGTCCACCCGTGGGAAGCTGGGACGGGCCGCTATAAATACACGAGACATCGAAGACTAAGGTACAAATACTCGTCTTCATGTCACAAATCTCCGCCCTCAGCGGCAATTTACCTCACATATTAGTACGGTTTTGATCCTGCACTAATGATTTTGCAAGCGACTTTTCGAATCTATCGGCGTTTTACTAAATAAAATATTATTCATTTCCATTCGTTTACAGCGAAACGTCTTTAAATGGAAAAATACCAGCTTAATTAATAAATTGATGACCTCATTTTAACACAAATATGGCATAAATTTTACATACCTATTAATATTTTTCTCTGCGCAAGTGCCACGAAACTTAGACAATACACACACTTTTAAACATTATTCAACGCGAAATTATTACTTTAAATATTAAAATTAATTCAAAACGACCACATTCCATTTAATTCTACACTTGAAACTTTAACAAATAATATAATTTATATATTAGTTTAAAGTACGTCAATATTTATTCGTCAATTGAATATTTGACAGCAACACACGTCATTCGTCCCGCCTTTTTACAACTGAATTCTTTTGACGTAAACTGCGTGTCGTGTTGTGGGTTGTTCAGGATACTATAGGGAAGAGAATGCGCTTTAATAAGGGGCTAAGCGTCAATAAAATCTTACGAGATTTTGAACCTTATGGATTAGCGAAATCTTGAAGGCAAAACTTTTATTATTATTTACATTATTGGTCACACCCCGACCTTTACGGTGAAGGAAAACATCGAGAGGAAACCTGCATACGTCTGAGAAGACATTCAAAGGCGTATGTATAGCCGTGCTTGAGTAACGGCGATGGACTCGCCATCTGTCACGTTGGCACCTGAAAAATTCTATAGTAGGCTGTATTGTTTAGTAAAAATGTAGATTTCTAATTTTGAAAGAATTTTTAAACTAGGTCTATAAGTTTTTTGGTAAAAACGTTAAAAACAAACAAAAATGTAATCCTTCCTCTATATACACATATAATTTTATCCTTTAATTATCCTTTATATATAAATATATACCATCGCGGATCGCATCGCTTTTTTATCGATCTTTTAAAGATATACAATTCCGTAGTGCATTAATTTGATCTATCTCGTAAGGTTTAGCCAGCGTTTGCGGTTTAAGCGCACAAAAATATGTTTGTTACGACATCACATTACAAGTATTTTAATTCTTCGGCGTTTATGTACAATAATATATATGTATTATATATATAAACCTTCCTCTTGACTCAATCTATCTATTGCTGAAAACTGCATTAACATCCGTTGAATAGTTAAAAAGATCTAAGCGAGACGAAGCGACTTCGTTTTATAATATGTAAAGAATTTCTATACTTCCATGCTGGCATATAAATCCTTCTTCCACTGGCAAAATCAGCCAATCCAGGGTTGAACAGGCGTAGGCCACTCCCTCGCATCTTTCTCGCTATGGTTCGCTCTCTCTTTCCATCATTCGTGTTTCGTATATCGCTATCTCACACCTAAGGAGATCAGATTCGAGATGCAGTCTTAAATTTATTGCGGTCGTCAGAACTCAAAAAGGAACGCTGAGTTACACAAAAAATAAATGGTCGTAATGTTAAAATGACAACAAATAATTTATTCGCAATTTTTTTTTTAACAAGAGCGGCAAACAAGCATACGGCCCACGCGATGGAAAACGGTTACCGCAGCCTATTTACGCTTACAATACCGAAGTATCACTTGCGCGTTGCCACTCTGTGTTCAGAGAGTTATACTGTGTTGGCAGCGTAATGGGACTAATCCCTCTGCTGCCAACACAATATAATAATCCTCCCCCTCCCCAAGGAGCTCATTATTGTAAACCTTGTTCATCGCGTTGGAACACAACACAAACAATAGTGTTATTTGGCTACGGCCTTCTATAAGGAGGTCCTGCCCCAGGCGGGCAGATACAAATTCGAACGGGAAACCTGTTATGCCCTCACTTACTCGCCATAGCTCAGTTAGTTACATATGTGATGTTCTAATGTACATAGTGATAGAATCGCCCGTTCGTCTACATAATATTGGCATGCGTATGTTGCCGTAGGTAGGTATATATATATATTATAATAATATTTCCTCACGCCTTCCCGCAAGGGTCCCCGAAGGGGTAGGCAGAGGTGTATAGGTAATACCCACACACCCACTTTCCGCCAGAGGTATATTAGGTGCCAACGTGACAGATGGCGAGTCCATCGCCGTTACTCAAGCACGACTATACATACGCCTTTTGAATTTCTTCTCAGACGTATGCAGGTTTCCTCTCGATGTTTTTCTTCACCGTAAAGCTCGTGGTGTGACTAATCACTGTACTTAAGTTCAGAAAAACTCATTGGTACAGTCGGGATTCTAACTTGCGACCTTTGCGTCGCAGGCAACTGCTCGAACCACTCGGCCACCACGGCTCATTAATTAATATATATTAATTAATATTCCAACTAATGTAAGCATTATTTAATCTATGGAAGCTGTAAGCATTGATTTTAAATCTATGGAGTCTTGGTATTCATTTTAGGACTACTAATTACTTCATATTCATGTATTCTAGTTCATATTCATGTAGGTAGTACCCACAAACCTTCTCACAAGATTTCCTGCTATCCTCCTTCCACTACAAAATATTTTTAGGTGCCAACGTGACAGATGGCAGGTCCATCGCCGTTACTCAAGCACGAATACACATACATAACAGCACGCCGAGTCCCAAACGTGGTAGGCAGAGAGTATAGAGCGCCAGTTCTCTCTAGACTTACATACCTCTTTCGCTTCGTCCACATTCATCTGTCTCTTCATACATGCTCGTCGTTTCGAGTACTCATGACGTTCCAATCCTTGAGCGTCGATTTGATCCAGGTAGTTGGAACGTGGCCTTCCTCTGCCTCTACCTATAGCTAGATGACGACTATACATCCGCCTTTGAATGTCTGCTCAGACGTATGCAGGTTTCCTCTCGATGTTTCCCTTCACCGTAAAGCTCGTGGTGTGACTGATCACTGTACTTAGGTTTAGAAAACTAATTGGATTCCAACTTGCGATCTTTGTGTCGCAGGCAACTACTCGAACCACTCAGCCACTACAACGATTACATATTAAATATATAAAAAAACATAGTTTCTTTTATCTATAGATCTTCTTCTACTTTCTTATTTTTCCCGAAATCCTTTGCTTAAAAGCTACTTCAAACCACTAAGTACTTGTATAACGGAGCTATCTGACAAGTTATTCATCATGATGCTCAGGACTGCCAACCCCTCGCCATCGACGGGGAAATCATCCCCATTCCTTGCAACCAAACAGGTCTCGCGCTGCGCGGTTCCAAAGCAGTTTCAGGCTGTGGAATGAGCTCCCCGTTGAGGTTTACCCTGGAGAGTGCAGCTTGAAGTTGTTCAAGAAGGGGGTGGAGGGATTCCTGCAGGGTATTGCAAGCATCCATAGGCATCCCAACACAAGGTCGGCACGCGGGTGATACCCCTGGTGTTGCAAGCGTCCATAGGCCTAGGTCACCGCGCTCCATCAGGCAGTAGGGGGACCCGTTCGTCCCTTGTGCTAGCACAGCGATCCTCCCAACACAAGGTCGGCACGCGAGTGATACCCCTGGTGTTGCAAGCGTCCATAGGCCTAGGTCACCGCGCTCCATCAGGCAGTAGGGGGACCCGTTCGTCCCTTGTGCTAGCACAGCGATCCTCCCAACACAAGGTCGGCACGCGAGTGATACCCCTGGTGTTGCAAGCGTCCATAGGCCTAGGTCACCGCGCTCCATCAGGCAGTAGGGGGACCCGTTCGTCCCTTGTGCTAGCACAGCGATCCTCCCAACACAAGGTCGGCACGCGAGTGATACCCCTGGTGTTGCAAGCGTCCATAGGCCTAGGTCACCGCGCTCCATCAGGCAGTAGGGGGACCCGTTCGTCCCTTGTGCTAGCACAGCGATCCTCCCAACACAAGGTCGGCACGCGAGTGATACCCCTGGTGTTGCAAGCGTCCATAGGCCTAGGTCACCGCGCTCCATCAGGCAGTAGGGGGACCCGTTCGTCCCTTGTGCTAGCATAGCGATCCTCCCAACACAAGGTCGGCACGCGAGTAATACCCCTGGTGTTGCAAGCGTCCATAGGCCTAGGTCACCGCGCTCCATCAGGCAGTAGGGGGACCCGTTCCTCCCTTGTGCTAGCACAGCGATCCTCCCAACACAAGGTCGGGACGCGAGTGATACCCCTGGTGCTGCAAGCGTCCATAGGCCTAGGTCACCGCGCTCCATCAGGCAGTAGGGGGACCCGTTCGTCCCTTGTGCTAGCACAGCGATCCTCCCAGCACAAGGTCGGGACGCGAGTGATACCCCTGGTGTTGCCAGCGTCCGTAGACAGGAAGTGATACCTGTACATAGCCATTGTGTTGACAGCAAAATGGTTGCCACATCTGGCTGTGACGATTGTAAATGAGTGAATTGTCAAATTTGTATTTGACATTCTTACATATATAATGAGGTGATGATATTATATAAATTGTCTTGCGTCATCACCCAAAGTTGTCGTACTGAAGACTTTTGTGTATTATGGACTATTGATCGCGTTAAGGTCTCGCCCCACTGACTCGAACGAAGCGAATCGCTCACGATTATTTATATCTATGCTATTATTCTCTGGTGGAAACTGGGTGTGTGGGTACTACCTATACACCTCTGCCTACCCCTTCGGGGACCCTTAAGGGAGGGCGTGAGGATAACTATTATTATTATCATCTTGTTAATCTTTATATATATAAATTACGTGTCACATTGTTTGTCCGCGATGGACTCCTGAACTACTTAACCGATTTCAATCCAATTTGCAAAACACCGAGTCCAGTTTGATCCAACTTGAAAGATAGGACAGCTTACATCACAATTGGACCCGATAGGTGGCGCTTCGATCGTGTTTCGGGATGTTTAACGTTTTCACCCGGGCGAAGCTGGGCGTGACGTTTTTTTTATTATTATTATTTTATTATTATTATTTTATTATTATTATTTTATTATTATTATATTATTATTATTATTTTATTATTATTGTTTTATTATTATTATTTTATTATTATTATTTTATGATATATATATTATAAAGATGAAAGATTTGATTTGTTTGTATTGAATGGGCTCCGAAACTACTGGACCGATTTGAAAAATTCTTTCACAATTGAAAAGCTACATTCACCCTGAGTTACATAGGCTATATTTTCTGTTATAAAAAATCTAATGTCCTCCCGTGCGAAGCCGGGACGGACCGCTTGTATCTATTACAATATATATTGTATATATTGTAATGTTTTCCTTCACCTGTGGCAGGCGGCGTGGCCGAGAGGTCACAGCACCCGCCTGCCTGCAAACGGCGCGAGTTCCAATCCCGACTGGATTGAGGAGTTTTTCTACATTTAATTACATGTATTTTGTATGTATTCATGACTAATAAAATACAGGTATAGATAGTGCCGTCCACGAAGACGCGCCCCACCAATGCCTAGTCGAGGGGGTCGCGGCATGCGGGCAGTATGACCCGAGTCTATTAATTGTAGTGTGCGTGTGCACTCATAGGTAATCAGCGTGTACCGACAATACTCACACATTAGTGGAAGGTTGCACACTTACACTGTAAACTATAGGGGAGAATAGTGGGGCGCGTCTATGTGGATGGCGTTATCTATATCCATGTCAAGGAAAAACTAAAAACACTTGAATTATCGGGTCTTTCGTGTCCTACAGGAATGGGTAGAGACCATAAAGATTAATATATATATATATATATATATATATATATATATTTTTTTGTATACGTATGAAACTTACCTTACGCAGACGTTAATGTTAAAACAATAACGATGAAAAGCAATTTATATGTTAATTTAAATAGTTTACGAAGATACATGTTTTCAGGTGTTTCAAGAGTATTATTACAGCGCCCACTGAATGTCGGAGATATATTTTAGATGCCAACGTGACAGATGGCGAGTCCATCGCCGTTACTCAAGCACGACTATACATACGCCTTTGAATTGCTTCTCAGACGTATGCAGGTTTCCTCTCGATGTTTTCTTTCACCGTAAAGCTCGTGGTGTGACTAATCACTGCACTTCAGAAAAACTCATTGGTACAATTGCGTTTGCGCTTGCGATCTTTATAGCTCAACTAGCTGTCCCGCCCAGCTTTGCTCGGGTGAAAAAGTTAAATTGCCCGTAACACGATCGCAGCGCCACCTATCGGGTCCAATTGTAAATCTAAACCATTCTCGAATCCACCTAAAGACACACAGAAAGGGATAGCTTCGCACGGGTGAAAAAGTTAAAATTCCTAAAACTCGATCGCAGCGCCACCTATCGGGTCCAATTTAATATAGCCTATGTTAATCGGGGATAATGTAGCTTTCCAAAGGTGAAAGAATTTTTGAAATCGGTCCAGTAGTTTCGGAGCCTATTCATTACAAACAAACAAACAAACAAACAAACAAATCTTTCCTCTTTATAATATTAGTATAGATAACAACAATTAACAATATTTATAAGTTAATTTTGGTTTCTTTTGGGTCCTGCGGCGGCGACATCTATAATTCCTGGTAAAACGATTTTACTATTCCGAATAGATTGACAGAAAACTTTGACTACGTGTAAGCTCTTTCTGAGTGGTACGTTGGTTTAGTGCCAATAATTTGCTACTTCCTTAATACTGGGAAAAACGTATATTACATATACAATGCCAAACGTGGTCCCCAGCGGGGTAGGCAGAGAATATAGATCGCCAGTTCTCTCTAGACTTACATACCTCTTTCGCTTCGTCCACATTCATCAGTCTCTTCATACATGCTCGTCGGTTTCGAGTACTCTTAACGTTCCCGTCCTTGAGAGTCCGATCGATTTGATCCAGGTAGTTGGGACGTGGCCTTCCTCTGCCTCTTCTTGCACACACTTTTGCTTTGTATATCTGTTTCGTCAATCTTTCTTCACTCATCCTTTCTATGTGTCCAAACCAACGTAACATGCCTTTCTTCATCTTTACAATCACGCCCTCATTCACGCCAGTTAATTTGCGAATCTCTTCATTGCGCATCACTACCTATAAATAAAATTTAAATAGTGATTAGTCACACCACGAGCTTTAAGGAAAACACAGGAAACCTGCATACGTCTGAGAAGTGGAACGTGGAACGTCTTGGAACGTGGTCTTCTTTTAAAGCTTATGTCGATTAAAGAAATATATAAAACATACATACATACATATAATCACGCCTCTTTCCCGTAGGGGTAGGCAGAGACCACTTCTTTCCACTTGCTACGATCCTTACATACTTGTTTCGCTTCGTCCACTTTCATTATTCTCTTCATACGTGCTCTTCGGTTTAGGGTACTCTTGACCTGGCCTTTTTTCAACACGTCCCTAATTAGGTCTAGAAACGTCCGCCTAGGTCTACCCCTTCCAACACTTTCATTCACACTCGCCTTATACACTTTTTTCGTCAATCGTTCTTCATTCATTCTCTCAACATGGCCAAACCATCTCATACCTTTCTCAATTTTTGTCACAAAATTTTTTTTTATTCAACAATAGTCGCATACTAGCATACGGCCCACCTGATGGGAAACGGTTACCGCAGCCTATTTACGCTCATGATACCGGGTATCACTTGCGCGTTGCCACTCTGTGTTCGGAGAGGTATACTGTGTTGGCAGCATAATAGGTCTAATACCTCGGTTGCGAAAACAATATAGCAATCCTCCACCCTCCCCAAGGAGCTCATTACTGGTAACCTTATTCACCGCGTAGGAACACAACACAAACAATAGTGTTATTTGGCTATGGCCTTCTATAAGGTGGAGGTCCTGCCCCAGGCGGGCAGATACGAATACGAACGGGAAACCCGTTATGCCCTTTTTTTTCAATCAAAATATTTTTATTTCACATAGGCCCAGGTGGGCACTTATAAAACGTTGAAAAAGAAGAAAGTTCGGGTTGGTCCCTTCCATGGAGAAGAACCGGCAAGAAACTCCATGGTAACTCTTTTCTTACTCCCTCTTCTCTCAGTACATACATATCATCACGCCAAGTCCCTAACGGGGTAGGCAGAGAGTATAGAGCGCCAGTTCTCTCTAGACTTACATACCTCTTTCGCTTCGTCCAAATTCATCAGTCTCTTCATACATGCTCGTCGGTTTCGAGTACTCTTGACGTCTTCTCTCAGTAATATGTTAAATTACGGAATTATTAAGTATTTAAAGTTTTAAAGAGTAATTAGTACCTGTATAACTCACCAGTATTATTTATACAGGTGTGCCATTTATATCTTACCGTGCAATTCGTTTATACTAACACTAAGTCTACCTCGCGACTACAGCTGCGAATACTACGTTAAGAAGCCGTGGTGGCCAAGGCCAAGACTAGCCTGCGATACAAAAATCGCAAGATCGAATCCCGACTCTACCAATGAGTTTTTCTTAACTTAAGTACAGTGATTAGTCACACCACGAGCTTTACGGTGATGGAAAACATCGAGAGGAAACGAGGGTTGCGCCTGCACTGCGATACCATACCACTTATACGCCAGGACAAGAGGAGGCGGCGTGGCCGAGAGGTCACAGCACCCGCCTGCCACGCAAACGGCGCGAGTTCCAATCCCGACTGGATTGAGGAGTTTTCCTACATTTAATTACAGTGAGGCACACCACGAGCTTTACGGTGAAGGAAAACATCGAGAGGAAACGAGGGTTGCCCCTGCACTGCGATACCATACCACTTATACGCCAGGACAAGAGGAGGCGGCGTGGCCGAGAGGTCACCGCACCCGCCTGCCACGCAAACGGCGCGAGTTCCAATCCCGACTGGATTGAGGAGTTTTCCTACATTTAATTACAGTGAGGCACACCACGAGCTTTACGGTGAAGGAAAACATCGAGAGGAAACGAGGGTTGCGCCTGCACTGCGATACCATACCACTTATACGCCAGGACAAGAGGAGGCGGCGTGGCCGAGAGGTCACAGCACCCGCCTGCCACGCAAACGGCGCGAGTTCCAATCCCGACTGGATTGAGGAGTTTTTCTACATTTAATTACAGTGAGGCACACCACGAGCTTTACGGTGAAGGAAAACATCGAGAGGAAGCGAGGGTTGCGCCTGCACTGCGATACCATACCACTTATACGCCAGGACAAGAGGAGGCGGCGTGGCCGAGAGGTCACAGCACCCGCCTGCCACGCAAACGGCGCGAGTTCCAATCCCGACTGGATTGAGGAGTTTTCCTACATTTAATTACAGTGAGGCACACCACGAGCTTTACGGTGAAGGAAAACATCGAGAGGAAACGAGGGTTGCCCCTGCACTGCGATACCATACCACTTATACGCCAGGACAAGAGGAGGCGGCGTGGCCGAGAGGTCACAGCACCCGCCTGCCACGCAAACGGCGCGAGTTCCAATCCCGACTGGATTGAGGAGTTTTCCTACATTTAATTACAGTGAGGCAGACCACGAGCTTTACGGTGAAGGAAAACATCGAGAGGAAACGAGGGTTGCCCCTGCACTGCGATACCATACCACTTATACGCCAGGACAAGAGGAGGCGGCGTGGCCGAGAGGTCACAGCACCCGCCTGCCACGCAAACGGCGCGAGTTCCAATCCCGACTGGATTGAGGAGTTTTCCTACATTTAATTACAGTGAGGCAGACCACGAGCTTTACGGTGAAGGAAACATCGAGAGGAAACCTGCATACGTCTGAGAAGACATTCAAAAGCGTATGTATAGTCGTGCTTGAGTTACGGCGATGGATTCGCCATCTGTCACGTTGGCACCTGAAATATATCTCTGGCGGAATGTGGGGGACTACCTATACACCTTTGCCTACCCCTCGGAGACCCTTACGGGCGTGAGGATATATTATTATTTATTATATATTAACTTACATAAAACAGCCTACCCTTATCCTATATGCCAATCCGGCTAGTAATCTATCTTTGTGTAAATTTTCATTCAATTCCTTTCGACAGTTTTTGCGTGATAGAAGAACGTACATAGTAACTAGCTTTGGCATTCGTTATGTATTTAATTTTAACGTTTAAAACGACGCCTATGCCCATGTTTGCACAGACTGGTTCGCTATTGTGTTAATACTGTATATAAGTTGATAAAATTCGGTATATTTATCACCTGTAGCCGAGCTTCGAACCAAACATGAAGCAAATAACTGTACTTTTGATCACAGTAAGTTTTATTTTTATAAATCACACTGTCTCTCTAACGGGGTAGGCAGAGAGCGCCAGTTATCTCTACACTTGCATAGATCTTTCGCTTCGTTCACATTCATCAGTCCCTTCAAACATGCTCGTCGGTTTCGAGTACTCTTTTCCTGTCCTTGAATGTCCGATCGATTTGACTTAGGTAGTTGGAAATTTCCTCTGCCTCTTCTTGTACACCCATTTGCTTTGTATATCTGTTTCGTCAATCTTTCTTCACTCATCCTCTCTATATGTCCAAACCAACGTAACATGCCTTTCTTCATCTTTACAATCACACCCTCGTTCACGCCAGTTGTTTTGCGAATCTCTTCATTGCGGATTCGATCTATGATCGTTACTCCGCACATTTTTCGAAGAGATCGCATCTCAACTGCATTAATGCCATTTTTATGCTTCCTCTGTCATACCCAGGCTTCGCTGCAGTACAATAAAGTAGGCACCAAAATTGCGTCGTGGACGTGGACGTGGACGTCGAGCATCCTTGCTCAGACTTTTACTGCCTATCAACGCTGACATGGCCCCATTCACCTTATTACCGGCAGTTATCCGTCTTTCAATGTCTTTTTCATACTTTCCATCTCGTGTGAACATGCTAGCCAGATAGAAATTCATTTAATTGCTCTTGAATTTGCTCATTAACCGATATAGCACACTCGGTCACTTGTTCATCTCTTTCGAATACCCGAACCTTAGTCTTGCCAGCGTTTAGGCGCAGCCCCTTCTTTTCACATTATTATAACTAGTGTTTGCAATTCGCCTTCTTATGACTCTTCGTCCCTTGTGCTAGCACAGCGATCCTCCCAACACAAGGTCGGCACGCGAGTGATATCCCTGGTGTTGCAAGCGTCCATAGGCCTAGGTCATCGCGCTCCATCAGGCAGTACGGGGACCCGTTCGTCCCTTGTGCTAGCACAGCGATCCTCCCAACACAAGGTCGGCACGCGAGTGATATCCCTGGTGTTGCAAGCGTCCATAGGCCTAGGTCATCGCGCTCCATCAGGCAGTACGGGGACCCGTTCGTCCCTTGTGCTAGCACAGCGATCCTCCCAACACAAGGTCGGCACGCGAGTGATATCCCTGGTGTTGCAAGCGTCCATAGGCCTAGGTCATCGCGCTCCATCAGGCAGTACGGGGACCCGTTCGTCCCTTGTGCTAGCACAGCGATCCTCCCAACACAAGGTCGGCACGCGAGTGATATCCCTGGTGTTGCAAGCGTCCATAGGCCTAGGTCATCGCGCTCCATCAGGCAGTACGGGGACCCGTTCGTCCCTTGTGCTAGCACAGCGATCCTCCCAACACAAGGTCGGCACGCGAGTGATATCCCTGGTGTTGCAAGCGTCCATAGGCCTAGGTCATCGCACTCCATCAGGCAGTACGGGGACCCGTTCGTCCCTTGTGCTAGCACAGCGATCCTCCCAACACAAGGTCAGCACGCGAGTGATACCCCTGGGGTTTTGCAAGCGTCCATAGGCCTAGGTCACCGCGCTCCATCAGGCAGTAGGGGGACCCGTTCGTCCCTTGTGCTAGCACAGCGATCCTCCCAACACAAGGTCGGCACGCGAGTGATACCCCTGGTGTTGCAAGCGTCCATAGGCCTAGGTCACCGCGCTCCATCAGGCAGTAGGGGGATCCGTTCGTCCCTTGTGCTAGCACAGCGATCCTCCCAACACAAGGTCGGCACGCGAGTGATACCCCTGGTGTTGCAAGCGTCCATAGGCCTAGGTCACCGCGCTCCATCAGGCAGTAGGGGGATCCGTTCGTCCCTTGTGCTAGCACAGCGATCCTCCCAACACAAGGTCAGCACGCGAGTGATACCCCTGGTATTGCAAACGTCCATAGGCCTAGGGCACCGCGCTCCATCAGGCAGTAGGGGACCCGTTCGTCCCTTGTGCTAGCACAGCGATCCTCCCAACACAAGGTCGGCACGCGAGTGATACCCTGGTGTTGCAAGCGTCCATAGGCCTAGGTCACCGCGCTCCATCAGGCAGTAGGGGGATCCGTTCGTCCCTTGTGCTAGCACAGCGATCCTCCCAACACAAGGTCGGCACGCGAGTGATACCCCTGGTGTTGCAAGCGTCCATAGGCCTAGGTCACCGCGCTCCATCAGGCAGTAGGGGGATCCGTTCGTCCCTTGTGCTAGCACAGCGATCCTCCCAACACAAGGTCGGCACGCGAGTGATACCCCTGGTGTTGCAAGCGTCCATAGGCCTAGGTCACCGCGCTCCATCAGGCAGTAGGGGGATCCGTTCGTCCCTTGTGCTAGCACAGCGATCCTCCCAACACAAGGTCGGCACGCGAGTGATACCCCTGGTGTTGCAAACGTCCATAGGCCTAGGGCACCGCGCTCCATCAGGCAGTAGGGGACCCGTTCGTCCCTTGTGCTAGCACAGCGATCCTCCCAACACAAGGTCGGCACGCGAGTGATACCCCTGGTGTTGCAAGCGTCCATAGGCCTAGGTCACCGCGCTCCATCAGGCAGTAGGGGGATCCGTTTGTCCCTTGTGCTAGCACAGCGATCCTCCCAACACAAGGTCGGCACGCGAGTGATACCCCTGGTGTTGCAAACGTCCATAGGCCTAGGGCTCCGCGCTCCATCAGGCAGTAGGGGACCCGTTCGTCCCTTGTGCTAGCACAGCGATCCTCCCAACACAAGGTCGGCACGCGAGTGATACCCCTGGTGTTGCAAGCGTCCATAGGCCTAGGTCACCGCGCTCCATCAGGCAGTAGGGGGATCCGTTCATCCCTTGTGCTAGCACAGCGATCCTCCCAACACAAGGTCGGCACGCGAGTGATACCCCTGGTGTTGCAAGCGTCCATAGGCCTAGGTCACCGCGCTCCATCAGGCAGTAGGGGACCCGTTCGTCCCTTGTGCTAGCACAGCGATCCTCCCAACACAAGGTCGGCACGCGAGTGATACCCCGGGTGTTGCAAGCGTCCATAGGCCTAGGTCACCGCGCTCCATCAGGCAGTAGGGGGACCCGTTCGTCCCTTTGCCACAGCGATCCTCCCAACACAAGGCCAGGTCTCGACTTACCATACTTGTTAAGCTACCATTGTTGCGTAAACAATATACTTTTCATGTTTCTCTGTTGCTTACAGGTGCTCGCGGCGGCTAGCGCCTACCCTTTCGCCTACCCAGGTAATTTGGTAGAAAATTATTTTAATATTTCGTTTATATTGAATTCGTCTATTTATATATCTATCTATACGGCCGTCTGGTCGCGGGTTCGAATCCCGCTGTGGGCAGATATTTGTGTGATGAACACGAGCATTTGTACCTTAGTCTTGGATGTCCTGTGTATTTATGCACATATCGATCTATATAAGTAAATATATCGTTGTCTAGTTATCATAATACAAGCTTTGCTTAATTTGGGACTAGGTCAATTTGTGTGGAATTGTCCCGATTTATTTATTTGCCACAAACAATAATGAATCGTCATAGTCGATTTGGTATAAAATTCATTTTGAAATACGTATTAATCTTAACTCCATTCGGATAAATTTTGCGGAACTAAGCAAATATTATATGTTCATCCAACTAATAATCTATCTCAGTCCAAATTTCATTAAATTCCGTTCAGCCGTTCTGGCGTTCCATACATACTCACACACATTTATAATATTAGTACAGGTAGGGTACAGAAAAGCCGAAAAATTCAAAGATTTGTAATGTGATGTCGTAACAAACACATTTGTGTGCGCTTAAATCGCAAACGCTGGCTAAACCCTACGAGATAGATCAAATTAATGCACTACGGAATTGTATATCTTAAAAAAATCGATAAAAAAGTCCGAGATGGTATATATTTATCTGTAAAGGATAACCCTCAGTAACCATTTTTATCTTAGCATATAAAAAAAGAAAAAATAATAATTGGTATGTATCTATTTATATTGCAAAGCCGGGGTTGGCGGGGCGGGGCGGGTTGCTAGTTGACTTTCAATTTCTTCTGAATAAATGCAAAATACATACATACATATCATCACGCCAAGTCCCTAACGGGGTAGACAGGTATAGCGCGCCAGTTCTCTCTAGACTTGCATACCTCTTTCGCTTCGTCCACATTCATCAGTCTCTTCATACATGCCCTTGTTTCGAGTACTCTTGACGTCCCCGTCCTTGAGCGTCCGATCGATTTGATCCAGGTAAGTAGTTGGAACGTGGTCTTCCTCTGCCTCTAATGCAAAATGTTTATATTTTAGACGCTAACGAGAAATTAGTGACGTTACTTGATGTGGGTACTAATGTGGCATCCAGCGCCAGCAACGTTGGTGTAGCATTAGTGGTAGATGCAGACAAAGGCAACACAGGAGGTGCAAACAAGATTGATGAATCGAAAATTAATGGTCTAAAGAGCAATGTAGATAGCAAAAAGACAGCAGTTGAGGCAACGGCTGGTGCTGCTGCTAAAACCACGACTAAAGGTGGCGATTCGACCATCGACAGTGTTGCTAAGGCTTCTGCTGACGCCAGTAACAGCTCCAACAGTGATGGCGCTAAAGCGAAAGCTAGCGCTACTGCCGATGGTACCGTTACGACTGTAGGCGACCAAGATCTTGCTAAAGCCACTTCAAATGCCACCGAAGAAACTAAAACAGTCGCAGAACAGGCATCAGGCAGTACGGATAGCGGAAAGGACGCCGCCAACCAAAAAGGTACTGTTTTACTGGTAGTGGTTCGAGCAGCCTGCGACACAAAGGTCGCAAGTTCGAATCCCGACTGTACCAATGAGTTTTTCTAAGTTTAAGTACAGTGATTTGTCACACCACGAGCTTTACGGTGAAGGGAAACATCGAGAGGAAACCTGCTGTCGTGCTTGAGTAACGGCGATGGACTCGCCATCTGTCACGTTGGCACCTAAAATATATCTGTGGCGGAAAGTGGGTGTGTGGGTACTACCTATTCACCTCTGCCTACCCCTTCGGGGACTGTTGTGGGAAGGCGTGATTTACCAAAACTATTTCGTTTTAGCTTATGGAGTTGCAAATGCAGTCAATGACGCAGAATCAGGTAAAGATGATAAACCCATAACACCTGCTAAGCCTGAAGATACCAAAATGACAGAAGCTCGGGCAACGGCTGGTGCTGCTGCTAACGCCACGACTAAAGGTGGCGATTCAACCATCACGAGTGCTGCTAAGGCTTCTTCTGAAGCCAGTAGCAGCTCCAACAGTGATGGCGCTCAAGCAAAAGCTAGCGCTACCGCCAAAAGTACCGCTCAGACTGTAGGCGACCAAGATCTTGCTAAAGCCACTTCAAATGCTTACAAAGTTAATGACGCCTCCAGTGCAGATAACCAAGATAAAGACAACAAAGATAAAGATGGCAAATCTAATGACGCCTCCGGTGCAGATAACAAAGATAAAGACAACAAAGATAAAGATGGCAAATCTAATGACGCCTCCGGTGCAGATAACAAAGATAAAGACAACAAAGATAAAGATGGCAAATCTAATGACGCCTCCGGTGCAGATAACAAAGATAAAGACAACAAAGATAAAGATGGCAAATCTAATGACGCCTCCGGTGCAGATAACAAAGATAAAGACAACAAAGATAAAGATGGCAAATCTAATGACGCCTCCGGTGCAGATAACAAAGATAAAGACAACAAAGATAAAGATGGCAAATCTAATGACGCCCCCGGTGCAGATAACAAAGATAAAGATGGCAAATCTAATGACGCCTCCGGTGCAGATAACAAAGATAAATATGGCAAATCTAATGACGCCTCCGGTGTAGATAACAAAGATAAAGACAACAAAGATAAAGATGGCAAATCTAATGACGCCTCCGGTGCAGATAACAAAGATAAAGACAACAAAGATAAAGATGGCAAATCTAATGACGCCTCCGGTGCAGATAACAAAGATAAAGACAACAAAGATAAATATGGCAAATCTAATGACGCCTCCGGTGCAGATAACAAAGATAAAGACAACAAAGATAAATATGGCAAATCTAATGACGCCTCCGGTGCAGATAACAAAGATAAATATGGCAAATCTAATGACGCCTCCGGTGCAGATAACAAAGATAAAGACAACAAAGATAAAGATGGCAAATCTAATGACGCCTCCGGTGTAGATAACAAAGACAAAGACAACAAAGATAAAGATGGCAAATCTAATGACGCCTCCGGTGCAGATAACAAAGATAAAGACAACAAAGATAAAGACAACAAAGATAAATATGGCAAATCTAATGACGCCTCCGGTGCAGATAACAAAGATAAAGACAACAAAGATAAAGATGGCAAATCTAATGACGCCTCCGGTGCAGATAACAAAGATAAAGACAACAAAGATAAAGATGGCAAATCTAATGACGCCTCCGGTGTAGATAACAAAGATAAAGACAACAAAGATAAAGATGGCAAATCTAATGACGCCTCCGGTGCAGATAACAAAGATAAAGACAACAAAGATAAAGATGGCAAATCTAATGACGCCTCCGGTGCAGATAACAAAGATAAAGATGGCAAATCTAATGACGCCTCCGGTGTAGATAACAAAGACAAAGACAACAAAGATAAAGATGGCAAATCTAATGACGCCTCCGGTGCAGATAACAAAGATAAAGACAACAAAGATAAATATGGCAAATCTAATGACGCCTCCGGTGCAGATAACAAAGATAAAGACAACAAAGATAAAGATGGCAAATCTAATGACGCCTCCGGTGCAGATAACAAAGATAAAGACAACAAAGATAAAGATGGCAAATCTAATGACGCCTCCGGTGCAGATAACAAAGATAAAGACAACAAAGATAAAGATGGCAAATCTAATGACGCCTCCGGTGCAGATAACAAAGATAAAGACAACAAAGATAAAGATGGCAAATCTAATGACGCCTCCGGTGCAGATAACAAAGATAAAGACAACAAAGATAAAGATGGCAAATCTAATGACGCCTCCGGTGTAGATAACAAAGTTAAAGACGATGGCAAATCATCAGCCAACGCTGCCTCTAATGCCAGTACCAGTGCCACCAGTGATGGTGCTGAGGCGAAAGCAGCCGCAGATGCTGCAAGTACCACTCTAGCTAAAGATAACGATGGCAAATCATCAGCCAACGCTGCCTCTAATGCCAGTACCAGTGCCACCAGTGATGGTGCTGAGGCGAAAGCAGCCGCAGATGCTGCAAGTACCACTCTAGCTAAAGATAACGATGGCAAATCATCAGCCAACGCTGCCTCTAATGCCAGTACCAGTGCCACCAGTGATGGTGCTGAGGCGAAAGCAGCCGCAGATGCTGCAAGTACCACTCTAGCTAAAGATAACGATGGCAAATCATCAGCCAACGCTGCCTCTAATGCCAGTACCAGTGCCACCAGTGATGGTGCTAGTGGCAGTTCTGCAGACGCTAAAGCTAGCGTAGTCAATGCTATAGGCGGAGCTACCGCAACTGGCAAAGCCTTTGCCAGCACTGCAAGTGTTGGTGTCGCAAGTGAAATTAACATCGCTTCGAAACTGGGCTTTTAAAGCTTACATTTCTAAGGCACTATTCTAATTAGAAATAGATATTTGGTATGTAAATTAATCAAATATAAATAACAATTGTCCGTTGCTATAGTAACCGATGCGGTTTCCATAGCAATCGCTGCTAAAGTGATAAATAAATCCGTTCTCATTGAGCGTCTGCAATACTAGTAATTAATTCTAAATTTCATGTTTCGTGTTGAACATTTAATGTATATTTAAATTACGAAGACATTGTATGAGAAAGAACGGTACAGTTCTAGATATATAATTTTAATTTTTATTTGACGTCAAACCAACGACTTGGCTAGTTAATGGACCGTACACACCTGCGCGACTAAACCGGCAAACGGCGATGTCCACGCATTTGTCGCAGCAGGTTGTAACAAAAACTATTTTGTATTTTTTTTTTACTAAGGGAAAGGTAATTAGTTGTAAGTGTTTAAATATCATGTTGTAAAAGGGGGCTTGTACATTCATAAAGCATAGATAATCATTTGTTGTTTTTTTAATAACCCATCTATAGACAAGAGTTTTACATTACACTTTACACACAAAGTACGAAATTGCAAGTTATAAGGGTGGCTGATTGAAATACTAATATGGCGGTGATATCTTTTATTAGACCAATAGGTGGATACATAGGTATTGCATTCATGTGTTAACTTAATAAACTTAGGTGACCTAGGTACTAGATAATAGTACTTAGCAAGGAGTTGACTGCATATGTGGCTATGCGATGCTTCCTAGTATGGTCTTTAGGATAGACTACACATGTGGTGATCGTGTCCCTTAGCCAGGTTCACTTGATGACTGCGTATGTGGCTATCGATCAAGCTCGCTTCTTAGCTAATGCTTTTGAGATCTTTTTTTTTTTTTTTTTGTATTGTCTCTCGTAACGTGAGTTCCGGGAACTTTTGCTACTTAACCGGTCAATGGCGAGACCTAGGCCTCCAGCCAGGCACTTTAATACTAAGCAACACAGCTAAGGGCACCCCCTGTGGGGTACGAACCTCGGCTTAGGGCGTTGCTGGATCGCGAGCAAGGGAGCTGGGCTGGACTGGGCTTTTGAGATCGGTGGTGCGGTCCTTTATATACCGTTTGTTGACGATGGTGACTCATATTGAGATGGCCGCCTGAGACAGGTAGTTGATGTGTGAGCCAGAAGGTATTCGGGCCCGCGCGCATCGCGTTACAAAGTTAAGTTACAGCCGTGGTGGCCGAGTGGTTCGAGTAGCCTGCGACACAAAGATCGTAAGTTCGAATCCCGACTGTAACAATGAGTTTTTCTGAACTTACGTACAGTGATTAGTCACACCACGAGCTTTACGGTGAAGGGAAACATCGAGAGGTAACGAGGTTTGCGCCTGCACTGCGATACCATACCACTTATACGTCAGGACAAGAGGAGGCGGCGTGGCCGAGAGGTCAAAGCACCCGCCTGCCACGCAAACGGCGCGAGTTCCAATCCCAACTGGATTGAGGAGTTTTTCTACATTTAAGTACAATGATTAGTCACACCACGAGCTTTACGGTGAAGGAAAATACCGTATGTCTTCTGAATTACCCCATAAGATATGTAAATCTGACTCTCTTCTTTCTGCCTATCACGAGGGACTCGGCGTGATGATATGTATGTGTAGGTCTGTAAGTCTAGAGAGGACTGGCGCTCTACTCTCTCTGCCTAGCGTGAGGGACTCGGCGTGATATGTATGTAGGTCTGTAAGTCTAGAGAGGACTGGCGCTCTACTCTCTCTGCCTAGCGTGAGGGACTCGGCGTGATGATATGTATGTGTAGGTCTGTAAGTCTAGAGAGGACTGGCGCTCTACTCTCTCTGCCTAGCGTGAGGGACTCGGCGTGATATGTATGTAGGTCTGTAAGTCTAGAGAGGACTGGCGCTCTACTCTCTCTGCCTAGCGTGAGGGGCTCGGCGTGATGATATGTATGTAGGTCTGTAAGTCTAGAGAGGACTGGCGCTCTACTCTCTCTGCCTAGCGTGAGGGGCTCGGCGTGATGATATGTATGTAGGACTGTAAGTCTAGAGAAGACTGTCTCTCACGCCTAAAGCCCGTGTGACAAACCACTGTACTAAAAGTTCGGAAAAACTCATAGGCCCAATCGGGATTCGAAGTTGCAATCTTTGTGGTGCAGGCGGCTACTCGAACTGCAGCTTTATGAACCGCGGCGTTAATTTTGATATCTTTCTAATCTCCGCGGAACGTAATTGATTATTTTTATTATTAAATAACCACCCCATCACCAACACCCTACCCCATAATAGTGATAATGTCATCAACATAATTACATTATTAACTGCGTAATTTAATAACGGACTCAATTGTTTATCGTATTTTGACAGCGCCCCTTTAATCTGTTATTTATATATTTATTATTATTATTTTTATTATTATATATATCATTCCCGTTTTAGCCCCTTCGTAGGGGTGCATTGAGAAAAAAAGGGATAGATACACACGAAGCTTGGTACGAATAGTATTCCAGCAAAGCAAATATTGCGAGTTACAACCCGGTCTGTACCAATGAGTTTTTGTGTTTAGTAGTAGGTTAAATAATTTTACAGTGATTAGTCACACCACGAGCTTTACGGTGAAGTAAAACATCGAGAGGAAACCTGTGTTGCACCTGCACTGCGATACCATACCAGTTATACGTCAGGGCAAGAGGAGACGGCGTGGCCGAGAGGTCACAGCACCCGCCTGCCACGCAAACGGCGCGAGTTCCAATCTCGACTGGATTGAGGAGTTTTTCTACATTTAATTACAGTGAGGCACACCACGAGCTTTACGGTG
Source organism: Drepana falcataria (assembly GCA_945859725.1). Lineage (NCBI taxonomy): Eukaryota > Metazoa > Arthropoda > Insecta > Lepidoptera > Drepanidae > Drepana > Drepana falcataria. Next base: position 3,976,095 of record OX243951.1, on the reverse strand, counting down.
AAGGGAAACATCGAGAGGAAACCTGTGTTGCGATACCATACCACTTATACGTCAGGACAAGAGGAGGCGGCGTGGCCGAGAGGTCACAGCGTCCGCCTGCCACGCAAACGGCGCGAGTTCCAATTCGAACTGGATTGAGGAGTTTTTCTACATTTAAGTACAATGATTAGTCACACCACGAGCTTTACGGTGAAGGGAAACATCGAGAGGTAACGAGTGTTGCGCCTGCACTGCGATTCCATACCACTTTAATATAAGAGAGCTAAGGCATAACGGGTTTCCCGTTCGAATTTGTATCTGCCCGACTGGGGCAGGACCTCTAACCTATAGAAGTTCGTAGCCAAAAAACATATGCTGCCAACACAGTATAACTCTCCGCAACGCGCAAGTGATAATTGGAGGCTTTGATAGGCTGCGGTAAGCGTTTTCCATCGGTTGGGCCGTAAGCTTACGGATTTAGCTTACGTTTACCTTTAAGGATAACTGCCGGTAGTAAGGTGAATGAGGCCATGTCGGCGTTGATGGGCAGTAAAAGTCTGAGCAAGAATGCTTGAGTTGCTGTCCACATGCGATATTGGTGGTCACTTAGAATGTGCGGGGCAACGATTTTAGATCGAATCAGCAATAAAGGGATTCGCAAAGCATTTGGCGTGAATGACGGTATGATGAACCTAGATCTAGGACGGGACGGGAACGTCAAGAGTACTCGAAACCGACGAGCATGTATGAAGAGACTGATGAATGTGGTCGAAGCGAAAGAGGTATGTAAGTCTAGAGAGAACTGGCGCTCTATACTCTCTGCCTAACCCATTAGGGACTCGTGATGAATGAAATACATCACGCTGGTTATCCTAATAATCCTAGTTCCCCCTTCGGGGACCCTTGTGAGAAGGCGTGAGGATATAAAAAATACAATATTCGAGGAGCACGCTTCAAATTAGCCGCAACCGGTATCACAACCGCGTGCCAAAGATATTTAATACACTTAGTTCGAAATAAGGAAGCAATTAGGAGCTCGAGTTGCAACGAATTAGCTCCGGGCATCGAAACAGGAAAAAAAGTGCTTAAAAAAGTTGCACGTGTGTGAAACGCAGGAAAAAAATGCTTAAAAAAGTTATACGTGGCTGGAACGCAGGGATTTAAGATGAACGAACGAAAAATTTATTTCTTTTCAAGAGTAGGTATTCACAAATGTACTTACATAATACATTAGTGAATATTGTACTGTGGGAACTGGACGACAATAGATAGGCAATTCCACCCAAATTGACACCACGTTCCAACTACCTAGATTAAATCGATCGGACACTCAAGGACGGAAACGTCAAGAGTACTCGAAACCGACGAGCATGTATGAAGAGACTGATGAATGTGGACGAAGCGATAGAGGTAAGTCTAGAGAGAACTGGGGCTCCACTCTCGCTGCCTAAACCGTTAGTTTAACAGTACATTATATAATATCAATATATCCTCACGCCTTCCCACAAGGGTCCCCGAAGGGGTAGGCAGAAGTGTAATAGGTAATACCTACACACCCACCTTCCGCCAGAGGTATATTAGGTGCCAACGTGACAGATGGCGAGTCCATCGCCGTTACACAAGCACGACTACACATACGCCTTTGAATTTCTTCTCAGACGTATGCAGGTTTCCTCTCGATGTTTTCCTTCACCGTAAAGCTCGTGGTGTGACTAATCACTGTACTTAAGTTCAGAAAAAACTCATTGGTACAGTCAGGATTCGAACTTGCGATCTTTGTGTAGCAGGCAACTGGTCGAACCACTCGGCCACCACGGCTTCTCAACAGTACATTAGATAATTATTTTAATCTGACAAATGTTTTCGTAGCTCTACTAAACCCTCCCATTTATTCCCTAAATGTCAGCACGTGTATGTTCCGTGGGGTAGCGTCACGAAATTCCAATCCGAACTATTAAATTAGCGACCCGCCCCTGCTTCGCTCGCGTAGAAAAACATATTTATTACTAGCTATCCCGCCACGCTTCGTTCGGGTGAAAAAGTTGAATTGCCCGTAAAACGATCGGAGCGCCACCTATCGTTTCCAATTGACTCCATCTGTTAGAATCGTTAGGAGCTAACAGATAATTGTGACTGTCAAATAATAGACAAATAATTTGCAATAAAATAATATTGCGACTATAAATTGTGATGTAAGCTATCCTATCTTTCAAGTTGGATCAAACTGCACACGGTGCGTAAATTCGATTGAAATCGGTTAAGTAGTTTAGGAGTCCATCGCGGACAAACAACGTGACACGTAATTCAAATATATTAAGAAGATTCTATGTGTTTATGCACAATTTAATCAGCTCTATATAAATAATATAGAGCTTATTAAATATATAAATTAAATAAAACATTAAGGGGATCTCAGTGGAAGCGTGTACGTCGCGATTTCAACCACAAAAGGATTCATCACTATACATGGGAACGGAAAAATGAGCGAAGCATGATAGATCTGTTTCTAATAGATCAGCGACTCAGAACACAGGTGATGGACACCAGGGTGTATAGGGGAGCCGACCTGGGAACGGACCACTTCCTAGTTATAAGAGGTCTGTTCGCGGGCTGGCGATCCCTGTTCTGCAGTCGCAGACCGCATCAAAAGCAGATATCTGTATCAAGAAAGGGTATCTGAACAGCCAGCCTGTCCACCGAAAGAAGTGTTTGAGAGTGTCGATGTTTGCTGGCAGTTCCTTAAGTCCAGCATATTATGCGCCGCGAAAGAGGTTTTTGGCATTTCGAAATGGCAGACATCCAAAAATTGCGATGGTTGGTGGGATGATGAAGTGAAAGAAGAAGTTAAAAAGAAGAAGGATGCAAGGCAAGACATTTTGGCTATGTCCAGCTCAAGTGAAAGTATGAAAGAAAAATATCGCCTGCAAAAAAATCGTACGAAAGAGATAATAGCTCAGAAGCGTGAGAGGTTCCAAATGACTGTAGACGAAAAACTGTCACAAAATTTCAAGGACAATGCAAAACTTTTTTGGTTGAAAGTTAAGAAGTCCAGAAATTGAGTTACAGCTAGTAAGGATGATTATCTCGAAGGACAATGGCATACTGACTGACAAAACAGACGTCCTCAGGCGATGGAGTGAATTCTACAAAGATATGAATGATGATGATGCCGCTGATTTACTCATAGAGCTGCCTCTAACAGAATCTGTCGAGGATCTTATAGCGGATAAAATAAGTATGGGAGAGATTGTAAGAGCGATAAGAAGTCTGAAATGTGGAAAAGCAGCGGGAATAGATGGGATTACGGCTGAGATGATCAAGTACGGTGGACAAGCGGTCTGGGACGTCATTTATTTGCGATGCAATCTTTGCTGGGAAAAGGGTGATGTTCCGGACGATTAGAGGCGACAGTCATCGTGCCTTTCTATAAATGAAAGGGATCACGATTAGACTGCTCAAACTACAGAGCCATCAGCTTAGTTTAGTGTACACGAAGATCCTGACGATCAGAATACAAGAGCGATCCGAAAAGTTTATCTGGGAATCCCAAGGTGGATTTAAACCAGGAATAGGATGTATGGATCAAACCTTCTCGCTTCGCGGAATCGGGGAAAAGTTTTTGGATATTAAACAAAAGGTTTTCTGCGCTTTCGTCGACTTAGATTGATAGAGTCGTACGAAAGGAACTCTGGGACGTGTTACCTGAATATGGAGAGAGCAGTTCCCTACTGCATGCCGTGAAATCACTCTATGGTAATAGCAAGGCATGCGTTAACGGTGAGATGTCATCCTGGTTTGATGTGAAGACGGGGGTCAAACAAGGGTGTATCATGTCTGCCTGGCTGTTTATTATATACCTAGATAAGTCTGAGATCGTTAAATACGAACGGAATTGGAGTGAAAATGGGAAACTTCGTGGTCAACTGCCTTCTATACGCCGATGACGCGGTTTTACTGGCGTCATCAGGGGGCGAACTGCAGTCACTAGTTACCATAATGAAAGAAGAATGTGAAAAGAAGGGGCTGCGTCTAAACGCTGGCAAGACTAAGGTTCTGGTATTCGAAAGAGATGAACAAGTGACCGAGTGTTATTTCGGTAAATGGGCAGATTCTAGAGCAAGTGAATGAATTTGTAAATCTAGGAAGCATGTTCACACGAGATGGAAGTTTGAAAAAGATATTGAAAGAAGGATAACTGCCGGTAATAAGGTGAATGGAGCCATGTCGGCGTTGATGGGCAGTGAAAGTCTCAGCAAGAATTCTCGAGTCGCTGTCCACAATGTGATATTGGTGCCTACTTTATTGTATGGCAGCGAATCCTGGGTACGTCAGAGGAAGTATGAAAATAGCTTGAATGCAGTTGAGATGCGATCACTTCGAAAAATGTCCGGAGTAACTATCTTAGATCGAATCCGCAATAAAGAGATTCGCAAATCAACTGGTGTGAATAAGGGTGTGATTGTATATGAAGAAAGGCATGTTACGTTGGTTTGGACACATAGAAAGGATGAGTGAAGAAAGATTGACGAAACAGATATACAAAGCAAAAGTGTGTGCAAGAAGGGACTTGGCGTGATAATATGTATGTATGTAAAATATATATAAATAATAAAAAATAAATACTTGGGACAATTCCCCACAAATTGACCTGACACTGATTGTAAGAATTTTTGTCTGTTTGTCTATGCGTTTGTGCACGCAAATCTCAGAAACCTCAGTAGCAGACGTGTATCGGTAAAACCCACACAACCACTTTCCGCCAGAGATATATTTTAGGTCCCAACGTGACAGATGGCGAGTCCATCGCCGTTACCCAAGCACGACTATACATACGCCTTTGAATGTCTTCTCAGACGTATGCAGGTCTCCTCTCGATGTTTTCCTTCACCGTAAAGCTCGTGGTGTGACTAATCACTGTTCTTAAGTTCAGGAAAACTCATTGGTCAAAACACAGTCGGGGTTCGATCTTTGTGTCGCAGGCAACTACTCGAACCACTCGGCCACCACGGCTATCAATGGTAATACCGCAAAAAGTTGAAAAAAAACAATCGTAATTATCGTCATTTTTTATTAAGCACACAAAACACAATTTTTATTAAGGAAAATAAATGCGCAAAATTTCAATTGTTAAAGTATAAAAAAATATTCAGAAGCGCTTTGATTCTAATCTATTAAATAGCTCTCCTCTTAAACAGTTACTGCTGTATATTCAGTGTATGTGACTACGAGTCACATGTCCAGAATGTTTCTTGGAAGAATAATGCTTTGTTTCAGATTTGGCTGATCTATCTAGGCTGTGGCCATTACTATGCTTTCCTTTACCCTCAGATACACGTCCGACATCTTTATTGGAAGTATGTTGCGATGATACAGACTTGTGTCTATCTAGGCTGTGGCCATTACTATGCTTTCCTTTCCCCTCAGATACACGTCCGACATGTTTATTGGAAGTATGTTGCGATGATACAGACTTGTGTCCATCTAGGCTGTGGCCATTACTATGCTTTCCTTTACCCTCAGATACACGTCCGACATCTTTATTGGAAGTATGTTGCGATGATACAGACTTGTGTCCATCTAGGCTGTGGCCATTACTATGCTTTCCTTTACCCTCAGATACACGTCCGACATCTTTATTGGAAGTATGTTGCGATGATACAGACTTGTGTCCATCTAGGCTGTGGCCATTACTATGCTTTCCTTTACCCTCAGATACACGTCCGACATCTTTATTGGAAGTATGTTGCGATGATACAGACTTGTGTCTATCTAGGCTGTGGCCATTACTATGCTTTCCTTTCCCCTCAGATACACGTCCGACATGTTTATTGGAAGTATGTTGCGATGATACAGACTTGTGTCCATCTAGGCTGTGGCCATTACTATGCTTTCCTTTACCCTCAGATACACGTCCGACATCTTTATTGGAAGTATGTTGCGATGATACAGACTTGTGTCTATCTAGGCTGTGGCCATTACTATGCTTTCCTTTCCCCTCAGATACACGTCCGACATGTTTATTGGAAGTATGTTGCGATGATACAGACTTGTGTCCATCTAGGCTGTGGCCATTACTATGCTTTCCTTTACCCTCAGATACACGTCCGACATCTTTATTGGAAGTATGTTGCGATGATACAGACTTGTGTCCATCTAGGCTGTGGCCATTACTATGCTTTCCTTTACCCTCAGATACACGTCCGACATCTTTATTGGAAGTATGTTGCGATGATACAGACTTGTGTCCATCTAGGCTGTGGCCATTACTATGCTTTCCTTTACCCTCAGATACACGTCCGACATCTTTATTGGAAGTATGTTGCGATGATACAGACTTGTGTCCATCTAGGCTGTGGCCATTACTATGCTTTCCTTTACCCTCAGATACACGTCCGACATCTTTATTGGAAGTATGTTGCGATGATACAGACTTGTGTCCATCTAGGCTGTGGCCATTACTATGCTTTCCTTTACCCTCAGATACACGTCGGACACGCTTATTGGAAGTATGTTGCGATGATACAGACTTGTGTCCATCTAGGCTGTGGCCATTACTATGCTTTCCTTTACCCTCAGATACACGTCCGACATCTTTATTGGAAGTATGTTGCGATGATACAGACTTGTGTCCATCTAGGCTGTGGCGATTACTATGCTTTCCTTTACCCTCAGATACACGTCCGACATCTTTATTGGAAGTATGTTGCGATGATACAGACTTGTGTCCATCTAGGCTGTGGCCATTACTATGCTTTCCTTTACCCTCAGATACACGTCCGACATGTTTATTGGAAGTATGTTGCGATGATACAGACTTGTGTCCATCTAGGCTGTGGCGATTACTATGCTTTCCATTATCCTCAGATACACGTCCGACATGTTTATTGGAAGTATGTTGCGATGATACAGACTTGTGTCCATCTAGGCTGTGGCCATTACTATGCTTTCCTTTACCCTCAGATACACGTCCGACATCTTTATTGGAAGTATGTTGCGATGATACAGACTTGTGTCCATCTAGGCTGTGGCGATTACTATGCTTTCCATTATCCTCAGATACACGTCCGACATGTTTATTGGAAGTATGTTGCGATGATACAGACTTGTGTCCATCTAGGCTGTGGCCATTACTATGCTTTCCTTTACCCTCAGATACACGTCCGACATGTTTATTGGAAGTATGTTGCGATGATACAGACTTGTGTCTATCTAGGCTGTGGCCATTATTATGACTCTCTTTACGGCCAGTCTCATGTCTATTACGATTATTGGAGGAAATGCCTTTTCTTGCAGCCTTGTTAGTCGTAACTCTTTGACCGCGTACCTCTACTTTACGGCCACTCCCGTATCGACCGCCTGTTTGATGCTTATCATCGCCATTGGAAGTGTTACCCTCATGTTCAGCCGCAGTATCGGAATTTTCCTCACCACTTTGTTTAAATTTAGTAATTCCGCTATGCTTTGTCCTTCGTTGTGCATTTGAGGACGTGTTCTTATTGCTACGCGTCTGATATTGCCGCCGAGACGTCTTATTTTGTCTGTTTTCTACGTTCGTGATGGCAACATCGTCATGATCAGCATAATTAATGGATCTGTCATTGTTATTAACTGCTTCATCATCTACAGTTACGACTGAGCCTTCATTTCTGTGTTTGTCATATGATTGAGTTATGCCGTCTGTTTTTATTGCCTCTACGGTATTACTTGTTTTGGGGGAAGAATTGTCTTTGACAATTTCTTCATTGTTAGTTTCGTTGTTGCTTGTCTGATCATCCTTTTTAGTAGTACCGCTATCATCATCAACATCATCATCATCATCATCATCATTATTGGATATGCCAGTGTTATTGTTTGCTACATCGTCATCAGCTTCCTCAACGATGCTAGTACTGTCACTAGCGTCACCCTCATGAGTGGGACTGACATTGTTTATATTTTCTTTATAATCACCAGTTTTGGCTGAGCTTTCGCTTCCGGCATCAGTTGTAGTTTCGACAGTTTTGCCATCTTTTCTGGTTTCCACTACGGTATTACTTGTTGTTGTGGAAGAAATGTATCTGTCAATTCTTTCATCGTTAGTTTCCCTGTTGTTTGTGTCATCGGTCCAGCTCTCTGAATTAGATTTCTCATCGCTACTCTTCTGGGATAGTTGCTTAGATGACTTACTTTGCCTTTTTTCATCGTCATTTTCGATAGCTTTGTCATCGTTTCCACCCTCTCGTTCCTTAATAGAAGATGATGATACCTTAACAGTTTTTGAATTACCGTTTTTGTCCGAACCCGTTGTGGTGGCAACGTTATCGACAGATTCGATCGCTTCAATGCTGTCATCACCATCATCAGTCGCTGTCTGATCATTAGTAGCATCCTCGTTAGTATTACCGTTATCATCATCATCATTATTGGATATGCCAGTGTTATTGTTTGCTACATCGTCATCAGCTTCCTCTTCATCGATGCTAGTACTATCACTAGCGTATTCCTCATGAGTGGGACTGACATTATTTATGTCTTCTTTATAATCACCAGTTTTGGCTGAGCTTTCGCTTCCGGCATCAGTGTTATTATTTGCTACATCGTCATCAGCTTCCTCTTCATCGATGCTAGTACTATCACTAGCGTATTCCTCATGAGTGGGACTGACATTATTTATGTCTTCTTTATAATCACCAGTTTTGGCTGAGCTTTCGCTTCCGGCATCAGTGTTATTATTTGCTACATCGTCATCAGCTTCCTCTTCATCGATGCTAGTACTATCACTAGCGTATTCCTCATGAGTGGGACTGACATTATTTATGTCTTCTTTATAATCACCAGTTTTGGCTGAGCTTTCGCTTCCGGCATCAGTGTTATTATTTGCTACATCGTCATCAGCTTCCTCTTCATCGATGCTAGTACTATCACTAGCGTATTCCTCATGAGTGGGACTGACATTATTTATGTCTTCTTTATAATCACCAGTTTTGGCTGAGCTTTCGCTTCCGGCATCAGTGTTATTATTTGCTACATCGTCATCAGCTTCCTCTTCATCGATGCTAGTACTATCACTAGCGTCATCACCACTAGCGGGACTGACAGTATTTTTATTTCCTTTATAATCACCAGATTTGTCTGAGCTTTCGCTTCCGGCATTAGTTTCGACATTTGATTGAGTTTTGCCGTCTTTTTTGGTTATCAGTAGAACCGTACTTGTTTTTGTGGAAGAGCCACTGTCAATTCCTTCATTATTGCGTGCAGTGGAACCCTCAGCTAAACTGCCGGTTTTAGCAATTGTATCATCTTTATTGGTTTCGGTGGAGGTTCCGCTAACAGCACCAGTTGCAGTATTACTACTTGGTTTGTTTTCCTTGACCAATGGTCCAGTTTTTCCGCCATTCTCGGTGGTTTTTAAGGTACTACCAGAATTAGAGGAAGAACTCTCGCCATCATTTTCAGAATCCTGAGCGGATTTGCCAGTTTTAGTGGGGTTTTCGCCGTCGTTAGTTTCTACTGAACTTTGCTTTTTGGCATTAGTCGCAGGTTCGTCGTTTGCTTCGGTTTTATCAACTGGCTGTCTGGTTTGATCAAGTGTTTGAGTTTTTCGGCCTTTCTTGGTTGTTTTAACGGTATCGCTTGATGTTGAAGAAGTTTGAATAGTTCCAGTGCCGTCTCGTCCTTCTTCGGTACTCTCAGTGGCATGGTTAATGGCATTTGTGGTGGTCTTTTTACCACTTGTGCTGGTAGTTTTATCTTCGGTAATAATATTTCTAGTTTTTGTGTCGTTCACATTACTTTCAGCTGGCTTATCAGTGCCCTGTGGTCTGGATTGTCCATTGCTGTCAGAGTTTTGGTTACTGTTAAATTATATACATTGATTATTGAATGATGACGGCCGTCTAAGTGGTCAAAGCTTTGGACTGCGAAGCTTGATGTCGCAGGTTCGATTCCCGTCGAGGGCAGATATTTGTGTGATGAACACGAGTATTTGTCTTTGAGTACCTTTGTCTTGGATGTCCTATGTATTTACATATGCATCTATTTATATAAGTACTAGACCCGAGCCACCGGCCCGCCGGCCAAGACCCGGCCACGCGTTGCTGTGGCTAAGGTTTTTAAGGTTATATTACATAAATTGAGGTGTAAGCTATCCTATCTTGCAAGTTGGATCAAATTTGATTAAATCGGTTAAATAGTTTAGGAGTCCATCTATATATATCCTCACGCCTTCCCATAAGGGTCCCCGAAGGGTTAGGCAGAGGTGTATAGGTAGTACATACACATCCACTTCCCGCCAGAGTTGTATTTCAGGTGCCAATGTGACAGATGGCGAGTCCATCGCCGTTACTCAAGCATGACTATACATACGCCTTTGAATTGCTTCTCAGACGTATGCAGGTTTTCTCTCGATGGTTTTCTCACCGTAAAGTTCGTGGTGTAACTAATCACTGTACTTAAGTTTAGAAAAACTCATTGGTACAGTCGGAATTCGAACTTGCGATTTTTGTGTCACTGGCAACATCTCCAACCACTGGGCCACGGCTAAATGTATAATGTTGATAAAATACGCACAGATATGGATGAATATCATGCTTACCTGTCCTGACTGATAGATTCATAGGTATTTGTAGATTCAGGGCTCTGCTGACTTCTACCACTTGGTCTGATGATGATAACTCCTCCTGGCACAATATGACCTTGACTCTGGGTGTGGCCCGAGTTTTTACCTCGACGAGTCACCGTCGTCTGTTCTCTACGCTGGACTTCAGACCGTTGCTGTCTCTCTTCCTCTTCTACATCTTGCTGGGTGCGACTTTTCGTGTTATCTACAACCCTTCGTGTTTCTTGAGTATCCTCTTGGTCATCATATTTCACTACTGAGGACCCTTGGTTATTCTGTACTCGTGATCGGCTTGATTGACTTTTGTTTTCAACCGTGTTTGATGATTTGTTTTCTTGTTTCTCTGATTGTGATCGGTGGTCGTTTGTTATTTGTTGGTCATTGGATTGACTTTCGTTTTCAACCGTGGTTGATGATTTGTTTTGTTGTTTCTCTGATTGTGATCGGCGGTTGCTCGATGTTCCTTGTTCAACTGATTGATTATTCACGTTTTCAGTCGTGGTTGTTACATAATTGTCTGTTTGGGATTGCTGGTTGCTTGTTGTTTTTTGGTCATTGGATTGATATTCGTTTTCTACCGTGATTGATGATTTGTTTTCTTGTTTCTCTGATTGTGATCGGCGGTCGTTTGTTATTTGTTGGTCATTGGATTGACTTTCGTTTTCAACCGTGGTTGATGATTTGTTTTGTTGTTTCTCTGATTGTGATCGGCGGTTGCTCGATGTTCCTTGTTCAACTGATTGATTATTCACGTTTTCAGTCGTGGTTGTTACATAATTGTCTGTTTGGGATTGCTGGTTGCTTGTTGTTTGTTGGTCATTGGATTGATATTCGTTTTCTACCGTGATTGATGATTTGTTTTCTTGTTTCTCTGATTGTGATCGGCGGTCGTTTGTTATTTGTTGGTCATTGGATTGACTTTCGTTTTCAACCGTGGTTGATGATTTGTTTTGTTGTTTCTCTGATTGTGATCGGCGGTTGCTCGATGTTCCTTGTTCAACTGATTGATTATTCACGTTTTCAGTCGTGGTTGTTACATAATTGTCTGTTTGGGATTGCTGGTTGCTTGTTGTTTGTTGGTCATTGGATTGATATTCGTTTTCAACCGTGTTTGATGATTTCTTTTGTTTTTTCTCAGATTTTGATCGGTGGTTGCTTGTTGTTTGTTGGCCATTGGATTGACTTTTGTTTTCAACCGTGATTGATGATTTGTTTTCTTGTTTCTCTGATTGTGATCGGCGGTTGCTCGATGTTCCTTGTTCAACTGATTGATTATTCACGTTTTCAGTCGTGGTTGTTTCGTAATTGTCTGTTAGGGATTGCTGGTTGCTTGTTGTTTGTTGGTCATTGGATTGATATTCGTTTTCAACCGTGTTTGATGATTTCTTTTGTTTTTTCTCAGATTTTGATCGGTGGTTGCTTGTTGTTTGTTGGCCAATGGATTGACTTTTGTTTTCAACCGTGATTGATGATTTGTTTACTTGTTTCTCTGATTGTGATCGGCGGTTGCTCGATGTTCCTTGTTCAACTGATTGATTATTCACGTTTTCAGTCGTGGTTGTTACGTAATTGTCTGTTAGGGATTGCTGGTTGCTTGTTGTTTTTTGGTCATTGGATTGATATTCGTTTTCTACCGTGATTGATGATTTGTTTTCTTGTTTCTCTGATTGTGATCGGCGGTCGTTTGTTATTTGTTGGTCATTGGATTGACTTTCGTTTTCAACCGTGGTTGATGATTTGTTTTGTTGTTTCTCTGATTGTGATCGGCGGTTGCTCGATGTTCCTTGTTCAACTGATTGATTATTCACGTTTTCAGTCGTGGTTGTTACATAATTGTCTGTTTGGGATTGCTGGTTGCTTGTTGTTTGTTGGTCATTGGATTGATATTCGTTTTCAACCGTGTTTGATGATTTCTTTTGTTTTTTCTCAGATTTTGATCGGTGGTTGCTTGTTGTTTGTTGGCCATTGGATTGACTTTTGTTTTCAACCGTGATTGATGATTTGTTTTCTTGTTTCTCTGATTGTGATCGGCGGTTGCTCGATGTTCCTTGTTCAACTGATTGATTATTCACGTTTTCAGTCGTGGTTGTTTCGTAATTGTCTGTTAGGGATTGCTGGTTGCTTGTTGTTTGTTGGTCATTGGATTGATATTCGTTTTCAACCGTGTTTGATGATTTCTTTTGTTTTTTCTCTGATTGTGATCGGCGGTTGCTCGATGTTCCTTGTTCAACTGATTGATTATTCACGTTTTCAGTCGTGGTTGTTACGTAATTGTCTGTTAGGGATTGCTGGTTGCTTGTTGTTTGTTGGTCATTGGATTGACTTTTGTTTTCAACCGTGATTGATGATTTCTTTTGTTTTTTCTCTGATTGTGATCGGCGGTTGCTCGATGTTCCTTGTTCAACTGATTGATTATTCACGTTTTCAGTCGTGGTTGTTTCGTAATTGTCTGTTAGGGATTGCTGGTTGCTTGTTGTTTGTTGGTCATTGGATTGACTTTTGTTTTCAACCGTGATTGATGATTTCTTTTGTTTTTTGTCTGATTGTGATCGGCGGTTGCTCGATGTTCCTTGTTCAACTGATTGATTATTCACGTTTTCAGTCGTGGTTGTTTCGTAATTGTCTGTTAGGGATTGCTGGTTGCTTGTTGTTTGTTGGTCATTGGATTGATATTCGTTTTCAACCGTGTTTGATGATTTCTTTTGTTTTTTCTCAGATTTTGATCGGTGGTTGCTTGTTGTTTGTTGGCCATTGGATTGACTTTTGTTTTCAACCGTGATTGATGATTTGTTTACTTGTTTCTCTGATTGTGATCGGCGGTTGCTCGATGTTCCTTGTTCAACTGATTGATTATTCACGTTTTCAGTCGTGGTTGTTACGTAATTGTCTGTTAGGGATTGCTGGTTGCTTGTTGTTTGTTGGTCATTGGATTGACTTTTGTTTTCAACCGTGATTGATGATTTGTTTTCTTGTTTCTCTGATTGTGATCGGCGGTTGCTCGATGTTCCTTGTTCAACTGATTGATTATTCACGTTTTCAGTCGTGGTTGTTTCGTAATTGTCTGTTAGGGATGGCTGGTTGCTTGTTGTTTGTTGGTCATTGGATTGATATTCGTTTTCAACCGTGTTTGATGATTTCTTTTGTTTTTTCTCAGATTTTGATCGGTGGTTGCTTGTTGTTTGTTGGCCATTGGATTGACTTTTGTTTTCAACCGTGATTGATGATTTGCTTTCTTGTTTCTCTAATTGTGATCGGCGGTTGCTCGATGTTCTTTGTTCAACTGATTGATTATTCACGTCTTCAGTCCTGATTGTTTCGTAATTGTCTGTTAGGGATTGCTGGTTGCTTGTTGTTTGTTCGTCAACTGATTGATTTACGTTTTCCGTATCGGTTTCAGAATTGTTATTAATGTTCTCTTGCTTGCTATATTTGGTCCTCACTTGCTGATTGTCTTCTCTGTCGTTCTTTAATTGTTTGAGCTTCTCAACTTCCAAAATAGCAGAAAGAGCTGCTTTCATGTGTTCTGCAAAGAACAATGGTGATTATAGAAAAGATTATTTTCCCGGTAGTTTAAAATTTTATTCAACATTTAGTGAAGATTTAATATTTGTTACGAAGAAGTTCCTTATCACGCGTTGCGAAAGGAGGCTAGACTGAAAATATTAAGACCAAAAGTTGTAACGACACTTCTTTTTTTTTATACAACAAGAGTGGCAAACAAGCATACGGCCCACCTGATGGGAAACGGTTACCGTAGCCTATTTACGCTCACGATACCGAAGTATCACTTGCGCGTTGCCACTCTGTGTTCGGAGAGTTATAGTGTGTTGACAGCATAATGGGTTTAATCCCTCTGCTTCCAACACAATGTAACAATCCTCCCCCCTCCCCAAGGAGCTCATTACTGGAAACCTTATTCACCACGTAGGAACACAACACAATAAATTGTGTTATTTGGCTACGGACTTCTATAAGGTGGAGGTCCTGCCCCAGTCGGGCAGCTCCAAATTCGAACGGGAAACCCGTTATGGTTACTCTCTTACTTATTTCGAATTTTAAAAAGTGTTCGAATTTTAAAAAGTGTTCGAATTTTAAAAAGTGTTCGAATTTTAAAAAGTGTTCGAATTTTAAAAAGTGTTCGAATTTTAAATTAGCGATCGCACTTTTTGCTATAGTTGCAAGCCGTGCGGCGTGCGCGATACACGCTCTGTTGTGTTTACAAAGTCCCGCGCATCTAAGACGTGTACGAAATAATAGACAGACTGATATATGTGTGTGTGTGTGTGTGTGTGTGTGTGTGTATATGTAATTTTTTTTGCTTTTTTTATTTCAATAGCGAATTAACTTTCGAGCCGAAGCTATAGGTACTCGACCGCATTCCTTCTCACTATTCAACTTCGCTCCATCCGGGTGTCAAGTTTTTATTTATATTAAAGAAAGGATAAACATGTTCTTCCGTGCAAATCCAAAAAAATATATAATATATAATATATCCTCACGCCTTCCCAAAAGGGTCCCCGAAGGGGTAGGCAGAGGTGTATAGGTGCCAACGTGACAGATGGCGAGTCCATCGCCGTTACTCGAGCACGTCTATACATACGCCTTTGAATTTCTTCTCGGACGTATGCAGGTTTCCTCACGATGTTTTCCTTCACCGTAAAGCTCGTGGTGTGACTAATCACTGTACTTAAGTTCAGAAAAACTCATTGGTACAGTCGGGATTCGAACTTGCGACCTTTGCGTCGCAGGCAACTGCTCGAACCACTCGGCCACCACGGCACCAAAAAAATATATCGATTAAAATTACAAGGATCACCGAAGGGGTAGGCAGAGGTAGTAAACACATGCCAACTTTCCGCCAGAGATATAATATTCTAGTTACTAACGTGACAGATGGCGAGTCCATCGCCGTTACTCAAGCACGACTATACATACACCTTTGAATGTCCTCTCAGACGTAATCAGGTTTCCTCTCGATGTTTCCCTTCACCGTAAAGCTCGTGGTGTGACCAAACACTTCAGCTTCAACACAAGTTCAGAAAAACTCATGGTACAGTCGGGATTCAATGGTACAGTCGAAATTTAATAACACGCTGATGATAGCTTGAGGCACAGTTTGGCTTCAAAATACACACTTACTCTCAGCTGCGACCGTCTTCCTCTTCGCGAGGGTACTGTCGGAGGTACTTTGGCTCGAATGTTTACCTGAAAATAATGATAGGCATGTTACGTTGGTTTGGACATATAGAAAGGATGAGTGGAGAAAGATTGACGAAACAGATATACAAAGTTAAAGTGTGTGTAAGAGGCAGAGGAAGGCCACGTTCCAACTACCTGGATCAAATAGATCGGACGCTCAAGGATGGGAACGTTAAGAGTACTCGAAACCGACGAGCATGTATGAGGAGACTGCTGAATGTGGACGAAGCGAAAGAGGTATGTAAGTCTAGAGAGGACTGGCGCTCTACTCTCTCTGTCTAGCGTGAGGGACTCGGCGTGATGATATGTATGTAGGTCGATAAGTCTAGAGAAGATGGCTCTACTCTCTCTGCCTAGCGTGAGGGACTCGGCGTGATCATATGTATGTAGGTCTGTAAGTCTAGAGAGGACTGGCGCTCTACTCTCTCTGTCTAGCGTGAGGGACTCGGCGTGATGATATGTATGTAGGTCGGTAAGTCTAGAGAAGATGGCTCTACTCTCTCTGCCTAGCGTGAGGGACTCGGCGTGATCATATGTATGTAGGTCTGTAAGTCTAGAGAGGACTGGCGCTCTACTCTCTCTGTCTAGCGTGAGGGACTCGGCGTGATGATATGTATGTAGGTCGGTAAGTCTAGAGAAGATGGCTCTACTCTCTCTGCCTAGCGTGAGGGACTCGGCGTGATCATATATATGTAGGTCTGTAAGTCTAGAAAGGACTGGCGCTCTACTCTCTCTGCCTAGCGTGAGGGACTCGGCGTGATGATATGAATGTAGGTCTGTAAGTCTAGAGAGGACTGGCGCTCTACTCTCTCTGCCTAGCGTGAGGGACTCGGCGTGATGATATGTGTGTAGGTCTGTAAGTCTAGAGAGGACTGGCGCTCTACAGTACTCTCTCTGCCCAGCGTGAGGGACTCGGCGTGATGATATGTATGTAGGTCTGTAAGTCTAGAGAGGACTGGCGCTCTACTCTCTCTGCCTAGCGTGAGGGACTCGGCGTGATGATATGTATGTAGGTCTGTAAGTCTAGAGAGGACTGGCGCTCTACTCTCTCTGCCTAGCGTGAGGGGTTCGGCTTGATGATATGTATGTAGGTCTGTAAGTCTAGAGAAGACTGGCGCTCTACTCTCTCTGCCTAGCGTGAGGGGTTCGGCTTGATGATATGTATGTAGGTCTGTAAGTCTAGAGAGGACTGGCGCTCTACTCTCTCTGCCTAGCGTGAGGGACTCGGCGTGATGATATGTGTGCAGGTCTGTAAGTCTAGAGAGGACTGGCGCTCTACAGTACTCTCTCTGCCCAGCGTGAGGGACTCGGCGTGATGATATGTATGTAGGTCTGTAAGTCTAGAGAGGACTGGCGCTCTACTCTCTCTGCCTAGCGTGAGGGACTCGGCGTGATGATATGTATGTAGGTCTGTAAGTCTAGAGAGGACTGGCGCTCTACTCTCTCTGCCTAGCGTGAGTGACTCGGCCTAATGATATGTATGTCTATTTAATGAGTAGCTTCGAAAAACAAGACTTACTTTGGCTTCCTGAAGACTTCTTTTCAATATGAGTGATCTGAGAATTACCATGACTCTGATGTTCTGAGGATTCAACTGCAAAGAAATAAAATTATTGTTGAGAACAAGATGTTGCAACCAGGGTTTCACCGGCGTAAAAAAAATGCTAGATCTTAGCTAAGATCAAAACATGTTCTATATTTTACTATAATATCCTCACCCCTTCCCACAAGGGTCCCCGAAGGGGTAGGCAGAGGTGTATAGGTAATACCCACACACTCACTTTCCGCCAGAGGTATATTAGGTGCCAACGTGACAGATGGCGAATCTTTCGCCGTTACTCGAGCACGACTATACATACGCCTTTGAATTTCTTCTCAGACGTATGCAGGCTTCCTCTCGATGTTTTCCTTCACCGTAAAGCTCGTGGTGTGACTGATCACTGTACTTAAGTTCAGAATAGGGATTCGAACTTGCGATCTTTGTGTCGCAGGCAACTGCTCGAACCACTCGGCCACCACGGCTTTTTGGTTCGCTTGGAATTTAAGAAAAAGGTTTTGTTTCGTTTCTAAAATGAAAGTAGCCTAGTAGTATGTTACTCCTTTATACGTCAGCTATCTGCCAATGAAAATCGGTCCGTTTCGGGTATAAGCCGGAACAAACAGACACGCAAATAACTGAAAGAAAAAATCTAAAAAAGTATTTTGGTATATGTACCGCGTATACATCCATATGCATTTGATAAACAGCGATTATTTTAATGTGTATTACAAACAGACACTCCAATATTAAAAAAAAAAACTGCTTTTACAATGAAGTTATACATGTAGAATTTGATGTTTATTTTAATTAATATTTTTACCAAAAATCCCCATAAAACCATGTTTCCACGTGAGTATTACTCCTTTTAATAATAATAATAAATAAAAATAAATAATAAAAAAAAACCCGGGGACAATTCCACACAAATTGACCTAGTCCCAAAGTAAGCAAAGCTTGTGTTATGGTAACTAGACAACGATATATTTACTTATATAGATAGATATATACTTAAATACATAGGACATCCAAGACTAAGGTACAAATATTCGTGTTCATCACACAAATACCTGCCCTCAGCGGGATTCGAACCCGCGACCCCAAGTTTCGCAGGCAGGAACTCTAACCACTAGACCAGGCGGTCGTCGTCATTGTGTCATCTTTGGAGCTATTTGTTGTATTGCATCGTCACGAGGATATATTGACAACACACGACAAGTTGTATGACAACACACTGGAACTAGTAGAAGGCAACTGTTGTACTTCCTGACCGCAAGAACGTGTCTGTCATACAATTGCCGTCCTCTAGAGCTCCTGACTGCGAATCTTGAGGGCTCGGGTTCGATTCCCGCTGAGGGCAGACATTTGTGTGATGACCATGAGTCATCATCATCATCATCATCATCAGCCCACTCTAGTCCACTGCTGGACATAGGCCTCCCCTATTGAGCGCCATAGCGCCCTGTCTTCAGCTTGCCGCATCCAGCATCTGCCAACAGTCCTTCGCAAATCGTCATCCCACCTGGTCGGAGGGCGTCCTACACTACGTTTGCCTAGTCGAGGTCTCCACTGAAGAACACGTTTACCCCAGCGGTTGTCGGTTCTTCGCGAGATATGGCCGGCCCACTGCCACTTCAGCTTGCTAATTCTTTGAGCTATGTCGATAACTTTGGTTCTCTGTCGGATATATTCGTTGCGAGTCTTATCCTTCAGAGAGACTCCGAGCATAGCTCTCTCCATGAATATTTGTACTAAAATACTTACTCTCCGAAATCTTCTTGCCTAGTAAGTTGACATGGGAGAGTCCGAGGCCACTATGTTGCTGGTGTGCTGAAAATTAACGTTTTTAATGTTATGATAAAAGGTTCTCGAGGTCTCGCCATGAGAAAGTCTTAAAACAATAACATACATATCCTCACGCCTTCCCACTAGGGTCCCCGAAGGGGTAGGCAGAGGTGTATACCCTCTCGATATATTTTATGTGCCAACGTGATAGATGGCGAGTCCATCGCCGTTACTCAAGCACGCCTTTGAATTGCTACTCAGACGTATGCAGGTTTCCTCTCGATGTTTTCCTTCACCGTAAAGCTCGTGGTGTGCCTCACTGTAATTAAATGTAGAAAAACTCCTCAATCCAGTCGGGATTGGAACTCGCGCCGTTTGCGTGGCAGGCGGATGCTGTGACCTCTCGGCCACGCCGCCTCCTCTTGTCCTGACGTATAAGTGGTATGGTATCGCAGTGCAGGCGCAACCCTCGTTTCTTCTCAATGTTTTCCTTCACCGTAAAGCTCGTGGTGTGACTAATCACTGTAGTTAACTGTTAACAGTTAACTTGCGATCTTTGCGTCGCAGGCAACGCTCGAACCACTCGGCCACCAAGGCCGAGGAAATCGAGACAAAAGGAAGCAATTAAGAAAGGACGTAAACAAGCTGTTCTCGTCGCCCGGCCATTGTTCTGCGGATGCATTCACACGGCTATTGTAAGAACATCTTAATGGCGGTCTCAAAATCAAAATCTTTTTATTTCACATAGGCCCAGGTGGGCACTTATAAAACGTCGAAAAAGGCGCACGGTTCGGGTTGGTCGCTTCCATGGAGAAGAACCGGCAAGAAACTCCATGGTTACTCTTTTCAAATCATTAGGCATATACAATATTTTTTTTTTCGTTACAGCAATAGTACCGAAGTATGGGGGAACAACGTAGGCCCGACAATAGGTCGTTGCTTACTATACAAAGCATACATAAAACAAGATAATTATAACAATGTTAACAAGATCTAAGAATCTACAAAGCCTACAATGTTCTCACATTCACAAATTAGACAAATTAAACAAGTGACACAAATATTGTCATCAGTACTGTAACTAATTCTGGTCAAGATATGGAATAAATTAAAATAAAAAAAGTAAAATTATTATTGTAAAAAAACCCCTAGTCTGGTTTGAGCCTTCCACCGATATCTAGTATGTAGTGCCGGTGTCATACATATGGCGGCCAATGGACACGGGCTCGCCGGCGAGCCTCGACGCTAATAAGCCGTAATGTTCCCCCCCGACCCCCGCAAACGCCGCAATAAAATATGAGATATAAAAAAAACATTTTTCCTGAATATTTAAATGATTACCATTTCTAGATTCTACCTAGAATTAGGACATGTGATACATTTCAAACGTTCCAACTACCTGGATCAAATCGATCGGACGCTCAAGGACAGGACCGTCAAGAGTACTCGAAACCGACGAACATGTATGAAGAGACTGATGAATGTGGACGAAGCGAAAGAGGTATGTAAGTCTAGACAGAACTGGCGGTCTTTACTCTCTGCCTACCCCGTTAGGGACTCGTGGTCGTCCTCTGCCTCTTCCACACACTTTAACTTTGTATATCTGTTTCGTCAATCTTTCTTCACTCATCCTTTCTATGTGTCCAAACCAACGTAACATGCCTTTCTTCATCTTTACAATCACGCCCTCATTCACGCCAGTTGATTTGCTAATCGCTTCATTACGGATCCGATCTAAGATCGTTACTCCGCACATATTTTGACAATCGCATCTCAACTCAAAGTGGAGTGGTGATAAAATGCTTACCCTGCGAAATCTTCTTGCCTAGTAAGTTCACATGGGAGAGCCCGCGGCTACTATGTTCCTGGTGTCCTGAAAATTACCGTTATTAGGTCACTATTCTCCATTATCTGCCAGTGAATATCTCGTCAAAATCGGTCCAGCCGTTTCGGAGATTAGCCGGAACAAACAGACAGACAGAAATATGTACCGTCTATACATCCATATATATATATGGATATATATCTATCACGCCTTCCCTCAAGGGTCCCCGAAGGGGTAGGCAGAGGTGTATAGGTTGCACCCACACACCCACTTTCCGCCAGATATATTATATATACCATGGAATACATCCATATGTATTTAGTAAAAAGCGGTTATTTCAATATTACAAACAGACACTTTAATATAATTTATTTATTTCGTCATTTTGTTGTCTCCTTAGGTCACACACTCAAGGTCGTACGCATGGAGGAAGTACTCGAAACCGACGAGCATGTATGAAGAGACTGATGAATGTGGACGAAGCGAAAGAGGTATGTAAGTCTAGAGAGAACTGGCGCTCTATACTCTCTGCCTACCCCGTTAGGGACTTGGCGTGATGATATGTATTTATTGTAATCTTTGGAGCTATATATTTTATTGCATCGTCACGGGGATATATTCACAACACACTATAACTTGTAGGAGACAACTGTTTTCTGAAATACCTGTAGTAGTGTTTCAAGTGGTTGAAATAAGTTTTTAATTAAACATACGTACCATTCGTGATCTTCTTGCCAAGAAGGTTGACCTGTAGAAGGCCACTGCTCCGCTCGTTGTGGTGGCTACCTGGTATATAAAAAGATTGACGAAATCAAATTATGGTTCCAACTACCTGGATCAAATCAATCGGACAATGAAGGATGAGAGCGTCAAGAGTACTCGAAACCGACGAGCATTTATGAAGAGACTGATGAATGTGTAGTCTAGAGAGGACTAGCGCTCTACTCTCTCTGCCTAGCGTGAGGCAGTCGGCGTGATGATATGTATGTAGGTCTGTAAGTCTAGAGAGGACTGGCGCTCTACTCTCTCTGCCTAGCGTGAGGCAGTCAGCCTGATGATATGTATGTAGGTCTGTAAGTCTAGAGAGGACTGGCGCTCTACTCTCTTTGCCTAGCGTGAGGGTCTCGGCGTGATGATATGTATGTGGGTTAGGAATATCTAAAGTCTACTTACCATGCTGAGTTACTTCTCTCTTCAAGTTAGCTGTATGATCTGTAAAACAATATCATATATGACCTTCTAAAATAATGCTGCACTCTCCAGGGAAAGCCTCAACGGGGAGTTCATTCCACAGCCCGAGCGTTCGCGAAAGGAAACTCCTTTGGAACCGCGCAGTGACCTTTGTGGTTCCAAGGTTTGGGGATGAATTCCCCGTCGATGGCGAGAGGTGCGGTGGTAGAAGGTGGAAGTGGGCATCATGTCGAACAATTCTGCAGAACACTCCCCGTTATACAAGCGGTAGAACACACACAGGGAAGCAAAGTCTCTCCTCAGACTTAGTGGTTTCAAGCCACTTGTGTGTGAGCATCGGATCGTTGATAACCCTAGCAGCGCGCCTATATTTAATTCCAGAAAGAAATCTGTCGACGAATAAATCTCAACCCAAGGGATTGCTCGTCTTAATGAATATTATTAAGATTGTAATTCAAACTTACGTGGAAGGGACTGTACAGCCACCAGCCCCTAGAACAGATAACATAGAAATTTTTACAATATTGTGGACATCTCACACAAAGCCAACTGACCCTAAACTAGGCAGAGCCTGTACTATAGGTAGCGGCGACTGATATACACACTTATATAGATGTTAATATACAATATGAGGATATATATATATATATATATATATATAATATACAATAATATTGTGGACATCTCACACAAAGCCAACTGACCCTAAACTAGGCAGAGCCTGTACTATAGGTATTGTCACGCTGGCACCTAAAGTTCTCGGCTAAAAGTAGTTATGTAGGTACTGCACACTTCTGCCGACCCCTTCGGGAAATCTTGTGGTAAAGCGTGCAGATATATTGTTCATTTTGAAACCTGGTTGCTTTGTCTTAGTTCTACCCTTCCGAATTATCAAAAAGACAAGTCAAGTAATTCTGCTAAATAATTTCTCATATCCTCACGCCTTCTCACAAGGGTCCCCGAAGGGGTAGGCAGAGGTGTATAGGTAGTAGTACGCACACCCACTTTCCGCCAGAGATATATTTAGGTGCCAACGTGACAGACCGTTACTCAAGCACGACTACACATACGCTTTTGAATTGCTTCTCAGACGTATGCAGGTTTCCTCTCGATGTTTTCCTTCACCGTAAAGCTCGTGGTGTGACTAATCACTGTACTTAAGTTTAGGAAAACTACGTACAGGCGGGATTCGAACTTGCGATCTTTGTGTCGAACCATGGCTAATACATAACATCAATACAATCACGCCTCTTTCCCGTAGGAGTAGGCAGAGACAAGTTCTTTCCTTTTGCTACGATACTTACATACTTCTTTCGCTTCGTCCACATTCATTATTCTCTTCATACATGCTCTTCGGTTTAGGGTACTCTTAACCTGGCCTTTTTTTAATACGTCCCTTATATATAACGGCTAATAAATAATTTCAAACTCACCAAAAGGACTATGATTCCGCCGCAGTTCCTCATCGTCTCTTGTCTGTGCCACCAGCGACATCCTACTTGGTTCTTATAGCCGCTAATTAAAACTAAAACAATGAAGTTTTGGTACGAAGTCAAAGAATTGACAATGATCACAAGCTGAGCAAATACAAAATTTTGATGACGGCCAATTTATTCGTATATATGTATTTATATGAATAAGGATTCTGGATAATATAATAAGTAGTATATAATAAGTAACACCACAAGCTTTACGTTGAAAGAAAACATCGAGAGGAAACGAGGGTTGCGCCTGCACTGCGATACCATACCACTTATACGTCAGGACAAGAGGAGGCGGCGTGGCCGAGAGGTCACAGCACCCGCCTGCCACGCAAACGGCGCGAGTTCCAATCCCGACTGGATTGAGGAGTTTTTCTACATTTAATTACAGTGAGGCACACCACGAGCTTTACGGTGAAGGGAAACATCGAGAGGAAACCTGCATACGTCTGATAAGACATTCAAAGGCATATGTATAGTCGTGTTTAGGAAACGACGATGGACCAGCCATCTACCACGTTGGCAACTATAAAATATCTCCCGCAAAAATTGGCCGTGGTACACGTATGTATATCGTTGTCCAGTTCCCACAGTACAAGCTTTGCTTAATTTGGGACTGGGTCAATTTGTGTGTAATTGCCTATCTATATAAGTATGTATATCGTTGTCCAGTTCCCACAGTACAAGCTTTGCTTAGTTTGGGACTAGGTCAATTTGTGTGGAATTGCCTATCTATATAAGTATGTATATCGTTGTCCAGTTTCCACAGTACAAGCTTTGCTTAGTTTGGGACTAGGTCAATTTGTGTGTAATTGCCTATCTATATAAGTATGTATATCGTTGTCCAGTTCCCACAGTACAAGCTTTGCTTAGTTTGGGACTAGGTCAATTTGTGTGGAATTGCCTATCTATATAAGTATGTATATCGTTGTCCAGTTCCCACAGTACAAGCTTTGCTTAGTTTGGGACTAGGTCAATTTGTGTGGAATTGCCTATCTATATAAGTATGTATATCGTTGTCCAGTTCCCACAGTACAAGCTTTGCTTAGTTTGGGACTAGGTCAATTTGTGTGGAATTGCCTATCTATATAAGTATGTATATCGTTGTCCAGTTCCCACAGAACAAGCTTTGCTTAGTTTGGGACTAGGTCAATTTGTGTGGAATTGCCTATATATATAAGTATGTATATCGTTGTCCAGTTCCCACAGTACAAGCTTTGCTTAGTTTTGGACTGGGTCAATTTGTGTGGAATTGCCTATCTATATAAGTATGTATATCGTTGTCCAGTTCCCATAGTACAAGCTTTGCTTAGTTTGGGACTAGGTCAATTTGTGTGGAATTGCCTATCTATATAAGTGTGTATATCGTTGTCCAGTTCCCATAGTACAAGCTTTGCTTAGTTTGGGACTAGGTCAATTTGTGTGTAATTGCCTATCTATATAATTGTGTATATCGTTGTCCAGTTCTTATAACCCATAATATTTCCCTTGTCAACACAACGGTACCCTAATTTTTATTAACCATGAAGAATCAATTGAAGACGTATGTTCGCCTGAGTACATTTTGAACAAATATAATAAATTAAAATTGCTTATTGTTTTAGCTGGCTTGTTATATAGGTACTTTGTACGAAAAATATATTTGCTTTGTATTAAAATAAAGTCACTAGACAAATACTAGCATTCTTAAGTTTTCGAATAAAACCTCCGTCCTTGTACACGGCAACGAATCCTGTTTATTTCAGACGAAGCATAAATGCGTTCCCTCTGAAAGATGTCCGGCGTGTTGTTTTTAAATCGAATCCGCAATGAAGAGATTCTCAAAGCTACTTGCGTGCAAGATGTGATGGTAAAGATGAAGAAAGGCATGTTACGTTGGTTTGGACATATAGAGAGGTGAGTGAAGAAAGATTGACGAAACAGATATACAAAGCAAAAGTGTGTGCAAGAAGAGGCAGAGGAAGACCACGTTCTAACTACTTGGATCACATCGATTGAACGCTCAAGGACGGGAACGTCAAGAGTACTCGAAACCAGTCCTCTCTAGACTTACAGACCTACATACATATCATCACGTCGAGTCCCTCACGCTAGTCAGAGAGAGTAGAGCGGCAGTCCTCTCTAGACTTACAGACCTACATACATATCATCACGCCGAGTCCCTCACGCTAGGCAGAGAGAGTAGAGCGCCAGTCCTCTCTAGACTTACAGATCTACATACATATCATCACGCCGAGTCCCTCACGCTAGACAGAGAGAGTAGAGCGCCAGTCCTCTCTAGACTTACAGACCTACATACATATCATCACGCCGAGTCCCTCACGCTAGGCAGAGAGAGTAGAGCGCCAGTCCTCTCTAGACTTACAGACCTACATACATATCATCACGCCGAGCACCTCACGCTAGGCAGAGAGAGTAGAGCGCCAGTCCTCTCTAGACTTACAGACCTACATACATATCATCACGCCGAGTCCCTCACGCTAGGCAGAGAGAGTAGAGCGCCAGTCCTCTCTAGACTTACAGACCTACATACATATCATCACGCCGAGCACCTCACGCTAGGCAGAGAGAGTAGAGCGCCAGTCCTCTCTAGACTTACAGACCTACATATATATCATCACGCCGAGCCACTCACGCTAGGCAGAGAGAGTAGAGCGCCAGTCCTCTCTAGACTTACAGACCTACATACACATCATCACGCCGAGCACCTCACGCTAGGCAGAGAGAGTAGAGCGCCAGTCCTCTCTAGACTTACAGACCTACATACATATCATCCAGGGCCGCCGTAAGCGGGCGTGCAAGGCGTGCACCGCACGCGGGCGGCACGTCCGGGGGGGCGGCAAATCGGGCGGGCGACTCATACCTAATTCAAGTCATTGTACCCCTGACCGGTCGACTCCTACGCAGAAGGCGCGCATAGGATACCAACTTGGGGCGCCTGCAGCGGGCTAGCCGGTCACCGGCTAGGTAGCGCGCGACCAATAGGCAATTTATATATTTTTTTTAATTTTTCACAGTCATAATTAAGCGCAAAAGATTACAAGGTGGCGAAGCAATCACGGAGGAAACACATTTTTTTTATGAGGTTAAAAAATCTATTATGATTGGTAATTTTTTTTATTTGAATTACTAGGCTGTTAAATGTTAAATAAAAGCTTATTAATTATACATCAAAATTAATGCAGATTCTAAAAATATATAGTTTCCGTAACCCCAAAGTAGCTCATATTAAAATATTTTTTCTTTTTTACAAAACCTCCCAAAGAGGATTATGAGAAGATTTTATTGGTTTATGTCCGATCACCAGCTCCACGGGTGAAGGTCTATTAAATTTTGTTAAGGATTAATTTTCACAATTAAATCTCAACATTCAAAATTTCGCAAATGTAAAGGCAAGAAGAGTTACCCTCATTCACGCCAGTTGATTTGTGAATATCGTAATTGTGGATTCGATCTAAGATCGTTACTCCGCCATATTTTTTGAAGAGATCGCATCTCAACTGCATTCAAGCTTCCTATGACATAACCAGGATTCGCTGACATACAATAAAGTATGCACCAATATCGCATGGTGGACAGCATCTCGATAATTCATGCTCAGAATTTTATTGCCCATCAACGCCGACATGGCCCCATTCACTTTATTACCGGCAGTTATCCTTCTTTCAATATCTTTTACATACTTTCCATCTCGTGTGAACATGCTTCCTAGATATACAAATTCATTCACTTGCTCTAGAATTTGGACACTCGGTCACTTGTTCATCTCTTTCGAATACCAGAAACTTAGTCTTGCCAGCGTTTAGCCGCAGCCCCTTCTTTTCACATTCTTCTTTCATTATGGTAACTAGTGACTGCAGTTCGCCCTCTGATGACGCCAGTAAAACCGAGTCATCGGCGTATAGTAGGCAGTTGACAACTAAGTTTCCCATTTCCACTCCACATCCGTTCGTTTTTAAAGGATTTCAGAAAGTTATCTAGATTTATAATGATCAGGCAGGCAAACATGATATACCATTGTTTGACCTCCCGTCTTCACATCAAACCAGGATGACAACTCACCGTTAACCCCAACGCACGCCTTGCTTTCACTATAGAGTGATTTCACGGCATGCAGTAGGGAACTGCTCACTCCATATCTAGGCAACACGTCCCAGAGTTCCTTTCGTACGACTCTATCAAATGCCTTCTCTAAGTCGACGAAAGCGCAGAAAACTTTCTAGTTAACATCCAAAAACCTTTCCGCGATTCCGCGAAACGAGAAGGTTTGATTTATACATCCTTTTCCTGGTCTAAATCCACCTTGGGATTCCCAGAGAAACCTTTCGGATCGCTCTTGCATTCTGATCCTGACGATCAGAATGAAAGAGCAATGCAAGATAAAATTTATAAAAATACATATGTTACTTAAAATAAATGTTTTATCTTGGTTGTTGTTTTTTCCCCACCATAATGAGAAAACATTGATTATCCTTTTTTTGACAAAACTCAAGAGTAAGTAGGCGTAGGGCGGCATAATCGGTATTGCACGCGGGCGACGAAACAGCTAGCGGCGGGCCTGATATCATCCACATTTATATTGCCTACGACCGACCAATCGACCAATTGCAAATGCGCACATAGGTATGTATAGAAGAAATATGTTTTTTGTTTACTCTCTCGCTAACGCAATTTCACGCTTATTATACACATACGTCAATTAAATTTAAAATAATGGCACAAATTATATTTCGAGGTTTTTATTTCCATTTAATTAATTTATATCCTGTTGCCTTCCTAAAAGGATCGCCGAAGGGGTAGGCAGACGTGTATAAGTAGTACCCACACACCCACTTTCCACCAGATATATATTTAAGGTGCCAACGTGACAGATGGCGAGTCCATCGCCGTTACTCAAGCACGACTATTCATACGCCTTTGAATTTCTTCTCAGACGTATGCAGGTTTTCTCTCGATGTTTTCCTTCACCGTAAAGCTCGTAGTGTGACAAATCACTGTACTTATGTTCAGAAAAACTCATTGGTACAGTCGGGATTCGAACTTGCGATCTTTGTGTCGCTGGCAACTGCTCGAACCACTCGACCATCACGGCTTTTAAATTAATTTATCGTAAATGATAGTGGATCATTGATATATTCACGAAGCATAGTCTACGTTAATATTCAAACACCTTATCAGACGCCGCCATTACTAAAAAACCATTCTCAAATACAACGGGAAGACATTTTTTTTTTGTTAAAATTAACATTTCATTTTCAGACCCAAGGTATTTTCGTCCTATTGTCAAAATCTTATTAGCTTGCATTTAATCTATACAAATAAAATGGAGTGTCTGTTTGTAATATTTAAATAACCGCTTTTTACTAAATACCTATGGATGTATACACGGTATGTATACATACCGTATACAGCAAAATATTTTTTTTTTTTATTTTTGTCTGTCTGTCTGTCTGTGTGTTTGTTCCGACTAATCTCTTAAACAGCCGGAACGATTTTGACGGGACTTTTAATATGGACACATTCCTGAGATGCTATTTATGCAATAGATATTAAAAATAAAAGAAACTGCCGGTAATATAGTGAATGTCGAATGTCGACATTGACAGGCAGAAGATGTCAGAGCAAGGCTGCTGTGCACGTCGCAATGGTGATTGGTGGTGGCCGGTAGAGACGTTCGAGAAGACATTCAAAGGCATATGTAGAGTCGTGCTTAAGATACGGCGATGGATTCGCCATCTGTCACTTTGGCATCTAAAATATATCTCTGACGGAAAGTGGGTGTATGAGTATTACCTATACACCACTGCCTACCCCTTCGGAGACCCTTGTGGGAAGGCGTGAGGATATATAAATTATGAAGGGACTGATGAATGTGAATAAAGTGAAAGAGGTCTGTCATTTTACCGAGATCGAACGCTCTACTCATTCTGCCAATCCCGTGAGCGTAAGCGTGAAAATAATGTATTTTTGAAGGTACAAAATGTGACTGAAAGACTAGTATCAGTGTCATGAATATATTTTTAATAACAAAACAATCAAATGTCACATAAGAAGGTACTCATGTCAAGTTAAGTTGCCTTATCTCTGCGCCCCGCGAAGCTTTCGAAGCGAATAAATTGTAGGCTCTACCTTTATTTAACTCTTTAATAATGACACCAACCGCTAGCTCTCCATGCATCTTCTGCAACATCGTAAATAAATTAGAAAACACGGAAATACTGTTCGAAGATGAAGATATATGTGTTTTCCGAGACATTAAACCAGCGACCAAATTTCACATTCTGACCATCCCTAAGCAACATATTGAAGACGTAAAGTGCTTGACTCCCGCCGATAAGGACCTAGGTGAGATTGTGTAATCTTTAAATATTATATAACTTACCAGAACCGGGAATTAGATAACCGGGGATTAGTGTTATAGTGAATAGAATTGTAGCGAATAGTGTACAGATTTATTGTACAAGTTTCCGGAATTATTCTGTGTATAAAATAAAGTGTCGTTTAAGTGTAACCACCGGCTATCTTTTATAATTATCCCGAACCCCAGCTCGTAACAATATTTTAAGTTTATAAATGCCCATGTAGGCCTATGTGAAATAAAATATTTAGATTTTTAATTTTCATAAATACTCACAAATATTCGCATTTATAATATTTGTTGGATCTCAAACACTTTAAGGCACCATAAGGCTCTCTACAGGGGTAGGCAGAGGCGTGCAACATACTTACTTAGTAAATATTTTTTTAAGTGGACAAAGTCTTGCTAAATCCTAATTGTATAATGCTTAGTGGTTTTATATTTGAGAAAGAAACCAGAGAATCTATTCTAGTGTTTAAAGCCTTAAACTCTAGAATAGTTTCTATGGAACTAGCCAAGAGGAAATGTATTGTTATATGGCAATACCAGCTGTATTTACTTAAGTAAAACATGCATTTTTCTTTCAATGTTATTGTAGACTTAATTATATTTAAATAATTAATTTATTACCACTAAATTATTCACTTCTGGAACAATAAGAAAACGTCACACAGGTGTATCTTTGTTGAGTATGTTACCTACTGCTCTATATTACCTGCCTAGCGTGAGGGACTCGGCGTGATGATATGAATGTAGGTCTGTAAGTCTAGAGAGGACTGGCGCTCTACTCTCTCTGCCTAGCATGAGGGACACGGCGTGATGATATGAATGTAGGTCTGTAAGTCTAGAGAGGACTGGCGCTCTACTCTCTCTGCCTAGCGTGAGGGACTCGGCGTGATGATATGAATGTAGGTCTGTAAGTCTAGAGAGGACTGGCGCTCTACTCTCTCTGCCTAGCATGAGGGACACGGCGTGATGATATGAATGTAGGTCTGTAAGTCTAGAGAGGACTGGCGCTCTACTCTCTGTGCCTAGCGTGAGGGACTCGGCGTGATGATATGTATGTAAGTCTGTAAGTTAGAGAGGACTGGCGCTCTACCCTCTCTGCCTAGCGCGAGGGACTCGGCGTGATGATATGTATGTAGGTCTGTAAGTCTAGAGAGGACTGGCGCTCTACTCTCTCTGCCTAGCGTGAGGGACTCGGCGTGATGATATGTATGTAGGTCTGTAAGTCTAGAGAGGACTGGCGCTCTACTCTCTCTGCCTAGCGTGAGGGACTCGGCGTGATGATATGAATGTAGGTCTGTAAGTCTAGAGAGGACTGGCGCTCTACTCTCTCTGCCTAGCATGAGGGACACGGCGTGATGATATGAATGTAGGTCTGTAAGTCTAGAGAGGACTGGCGCTCTACTCTCTCTGCCTAGCGTGAGGGACTCGGCGTGATGATATGAATGTAGGTCTGTAAGTCTAGAGAGGACTGGCGCTCTACTCTCTCTGCCTAGCATGAGGGACACGGCGTGATGATATGAATGTAGGTCTGTAAGTCTAGAGAGGACTGGCGCTCTACTCTCTGTGCCTAGCGTGAGGGACTCGGCGTGATGATATGTATGTAAGTCTGTAAGTTAGAGAGGACTGGCGCTCTACCCTCTCTGCCTAGCGCGAGGGACTCGGCGTGATGATATGTATGTAGGTCTGTAAGTCTAGAGAGGACTGGCGCTCTACTCTCTCTGCCTAGCGTGAGGGACTCGGCGTGATGATATGTATGTAGGTCTGTAAGTCTAGAGAGGACTGGCGCTCTACTCTCTGCCTAGCGTGAGGGACTCTGCGTGATGATATGAATAGGGGTCTGTAAGTCTAGAGAGGACTGTCGCTCTACTCTCTCTGCCTAGCGTGAGGAACTCGGCGTGATGATATGTATGTAAGTCTGTAAGTTAGAGAGGACTGGCGCTTTACCCTCTCTGCCTAGCGCGAGGGACTCGGCGTGATGATATGTATGTAGGTCTGTAAGTCTAGAGAGGACTGGCGCTCTACTCTCTGCCTAGCGTGAGGGACTCTGCGTGATGATATGAATAGGGGTCTGTAAGTCTAGAGAGGACTGGCGCTCTACTCTCTCTGCCTAGCGTGAGGAACTCGGCGTGATGATATGTATGTAAGTCTGTAAGTTAGAGAGGACTGGCGCTCTACTCTCTCTGCCTAGCGTGAGGGACTCGGCGTGATGATATGTATGTAGGTCTGTAAGTCTAGAGAGGACTGGCGCTCTACTCTCTCTGCCTAGCGTGAGGGACTCGGCGTGATGATATGTATGTAGGTATGTAAGTCTAGAGAGGACTGGCGCTCTACTCTCTCTGCCTAGCGTGAGGGACTCGGCGTGATGATATGTATGTAGGTCTGTAAGTCTAGAGAGGACTGGCGCTCTACTATCTCTGCCTAGCGTGAGGGACTCGGCGTGATGATATGTATGTAGGTATGTAAGTCTAGAGAGGACTGGCGCTCTACTCTCTCTGCCTAGCGTGAGGGACTCGGCGTGATGATATGTATGTAGGTCTGTAAGTCTAGAGAGGACTGGCGCTCTACTCTCTCTGCCTAGCGTGAGGGGCTCGGCGTGATGATATGTATGTAGGTCTGTAAGTCTAGAGAGGACTGGCGCTCTACTATCTCTGCCTAGCGTGAGGGGCTCGGCGTGATGATATGTATGTAGGTCTGTAAGTCTAGAGAGGACTGGCGCTCTACTCTCTCTGCCTAGCGTGAGGGGCTCGGCGTGATGATATGTATGTAGGTCTGTAAGTCTAGAGAGGACTGGCGCTCTACTCTCTCTGCCTAGCGTGAGGGGCTCGGCGTGATGATATGTATGTAGGTCTGTAAGTCTAGAGAGGACTGGCGCTCTACTATCTCTGCCTAGCGTGAGGGGCTCGGCGTGATGATATGTATGTAGGTCTGTAAGTCTAGAGAGGACTGGCGCTCTACTCTCTCTGCCTAGCGTGAGGGGCTCGGCGTGATGATATGTATGTAGGTCTGTAAGTCTAGAGAGGACTGGCGCTCTACTCTCTCTGCCTAGCGTGAGGGGCTCGGCGTGATGATATGTATGTAGGTCTGTAAGTCTAGAGAGGACTGGCGCTCTACTCTCTCTGCCTAGCGTGAGGGGCTCGGCGTGATGATATGTATGTAGGTCTGTAAGTCTAGAGAGGACTGGCGCTCTACTCTCTCTGCCTAGCGTGAGGGGCTCGGCGTGATGATATGTATGTAGGTCTGTAAGTCTAGAGAGGACTGGCGCTCTACTATCTCTGCCTAGCGTGAGGGGCTCGGCGTGATGATATATATGTATTTTTATTTTCAGTTTTAAAAATGCTGTCTACAGCCAAAGAGTTGGTGACCAAAAATGGACTCTCTATTGAAGACGCAAGGTTCGGATACCACTGGCCTCCATTCCGCAGTGTAAGACACCTACACCTACACACAATAGCGCCGGAGTCAGAAATGGGATTCCTGTCTAAAATTATATTCAAAAAAGAGTCTTATTGGTTTGTGTCCGTGAGTATAGTTTTCTACGGATCTTACTTCCCATCCCATCCATTCATCACGTGTGGTATTGCAAGCTGCCATTCCTCGTGCAGTTCTGCCAACCTCACTCACCGCAGGAACACAACACTACACTAGCAGTGACATTTGGCTGCGACCTTCTGTAAGGTGGAGGTACTGCCCCAGTTTGTTGTGCTCCATCTCTCTCCAGCTGCTTGCCATTCCTCGTGCAGTTCTGCCAACCTCACTCACCGCAGGAACACAACACTACACTAGCAGTGACATTTGGCTGCGACCTTCTGTAAGGTGGAGGTACTGCCCCAGTTTGTTGTGCTCCATCTCTCTCCAGCTGCTTGCCATTCCTCGTGCAGTTCTGCCAACCTCACTCACCGCAGGAACACAACACTACACTAGCAGTGACATTTGGCTGCGACTTTCTGTAAGGTGGAGGTACTGCCCCAGTTTGTTGTGCTCCATCTCTCTCCAGCTGCTTGCCATTCCTCGTGCAGTTCTGCCAACCTCACTCGCTGCAGGAACACAACACTACACTAGCAGTGACATTTGGCTGCGACCTTCTGTAAGGTGGAGGTACTGCCCCAGTTTGTTGTGCTCCATCTCTCTCCAGCTGCTTGCCATTCCTCGTGCAGTTCTGCCAACCTCACTCACCGCAGGAACACAACACTACACTAGCAGTGACATTTGGCTGCGACCTTCTGTAAGGTGGAGGTACTGCCCCAGTTTGTTGTGCTCCATCTCTCTCCAGCTGCTTGCCATTCCTCGTGCAGTTCTGCCAACCTCACTCACCGCAGGAACACAACACTACACTAGCAGTGACATTTGGCTGCGACCTTCTGTAAGGTGGAGGTACTGCCCCAGTTTGTTGTGCTCCATCTCTCTCCAGCTGCTTGCCATTCCTCGTGCAGTTCTGCCAACCCCACTCACCGCAGGAACACAACACTACACTAGCAGTGACATTTGGCTGCGACTTTCTGTAAGGTGGAGGTACTGCCCCAGTTTGTTGTGCTCCATCTCTCTCCAGCTGCTTGCCATTCCTCGTGCAGTTCTGCCAACCTCACTCGCTGCAGGAACACAACACTACACTAGCAGTGACATTTGGCTGCGACCTTCTGTAAGGTGGAGGTACTGCCCCAGTTTGTTGTGCTCCATCTCTCTCCAGCTGCTTGCCATTCCTCGTGCAGTTCTGCCAACCTCACTCACCGCAGGAACACAACACTACACTAGCAGTGACATTTGGCTGCGACCTTCTGTAAGGTGGAGGTACTGCCCCAGTTTGTTGTGCTCCATCTCTCTCCAGCTGCTTGCCATTCCTCGAGCAGTTCTGCCAACCTCACTCACCGCAGGAACACAACACTACACTAGCAGTGACATTTGGCTGCGACCTTCTGTAAGGTGGAGGTACTGCCCCAGTTTGTTGTGCTCCATCTCTCTCCAGCTGCTTGCCATTCCTCGTGCAGTTCTGCCAACCTCACTCACCGCAGGAACACAACACTACACTAGCAGTGACATTTGGCTGCGACCTTCTGTAAGGTGGAGGTACTGCCCCAGTTTGTTGTGCTCCATCTCTCTCCAGCTGCTTAATAAATAATTTCCTTTCCTTTCAGCCCGACTATGTAGCGTCAAGAATTTGAGATTGGATATACATGGGCTAACAAAACCATTCCCAGACAACAAATAGTTTTTATTATTGATAACATTCTCTTTCCAGAGTCAGCATATACAGTATGTTTCTGTTAATACAACAGTTGTCTTCTACAAGTTATAGCACACCCACTTTCCGTCAGAGATATATTTAAGGTGCCAACGTGACAGATGGCGAATCCATCGCCGTTACTCAAGCACGACTATACATACGCCTTTGAATGTCTTCTCAGACGTATGCAGGTTTCCTCTCGATGTTTCCCTTCACTGTAAAGCTCGTGGTGTGCCTCACTGTACTTAAGTTCAGAAAAGCTCGTTGGTACTGTCGGGATCGGAACTTGCGTTCTTTGTGTCGCAGGCAACTGCTCGAACCAATCGGCCACAACGGCTATTTATTAAATAAAAAGACATATATTTATTGGAAAAAATCCGTAATACATTATTTTTTCATCATATGCCATGTAGAAAATAATTTTGATATGTTACATCTGCAGGCGTCCAGTGACAGCAATTGTTTTTTGTCTTCCTTACATTACTTCCTATCAAATATTTTGAGCAATCTTACTAATATTATAAATGTGAAAGTTTGTATCGGTCCAGCCGTTTACGATTCTATAAAGGACTTACAGACAGACATAATTTTTTATAGATAGCTATTATTTGGGGCCTGGAGGCCTCCAGACCTTTAAATCCGGAATTGGGTACACCTCATGCCCGGTTAACACCGATGCAATACATAACATGTCTGCCTAAGATATTATTTTACCTCAATTTTGGAATAATTGTTTTTATTAAGTAGTACAATTTAATTAATTAAATTATTAATGACGTTTTGAGTTTTACTAAACACCTAGCTAGTTGGAAGCCTCGTCACCCGCGTTTTATGGAATTTAACAAAAAAGTTGTTGTTTAGTTTCTAAAATAAACGTAGAATAAGTTACTCCTTTTTACATCAGTTTTGTGCCAGTGAAATTGCCGTCAAAATCGGTCCAGCCATTTCTGAGATTTGCCAGAATAAACAGACAGACAAAAAAAGAAGTTTAAAAAATTGTATAACATAATATTTCGGGTGAATTTATAATGAAACCGACGAGCATGTATGAAGAGACTGATGAATGTGGACCACGTTAGGGACTCGGCGTGATGATATGTATGTATGTAATTTGTAATGGAAAACATCTATATCGACAAAAGAAAATTCACTCGTATAATTTATACACATTTATAAATCAAATTATTTACTGAACTTGATAATAAGATGTTATGGTAGTCCCGATATATTATAAAGTTTTGCAATAAAATAGCCACGAAGTCCCTTTTTATGTTCTTTATCAGTATTGATAAACTTATAATCAAAAACTTTTTCGTCTTATTCAAAATAAATTAAAATTTTAGTCGAATTTAAGAATAAAACTAAACTATAAACGCACATGATTCAGTTGAGTCCTCTTTATAGCATAGCATATGCATTCTGTGGTGTGTTGCAATCTAATGTCAGTAAATGTCAAACGTTTATTTTATTTTGCAACAAACTATAAAATTTGACTTGAAACAATTAAGTAAGTATTATATAGAACAAGGCATAAATCATGTGCTAATCAAGTACAGTGATTAGTCAAGCAAAAATAAACCAAATTATCCCAAATAC
Source organism: Drepana falcataria (assembly GCA_945859725.1). Lineage (NCBI taxonomy): Eukaryota > Metazoa > Arthropoda > Insecta > Lepidoptera > Drepanidae > Drepana > Drepana falcataria. The sequence continues at coordinate 3,939,320 of OX243951.1, read as the reverse complement.
AGACAAGGATTAAAGAAGGTTATAACGTGTTGGAATAATTCCTGACTTTCTACTTAATCAGCTTTGCAACTTTGCAAGATCAATGGATTCAGAACTTGAACCGTCCGAGCTGGGCACTCAGGCTTATTGGCAAAACACCTATGCAAATGATAATGCAAACTTCGACGATCATGGGGACACTGGCGATGTGTGGTTCGGCGAGGACAGTGCTTGTAGGGTCATCGATTGGATATGTATGTGCTACGGGGAGAAGTCTGCCGCCATTATTGATATAGGTATGTACTGGAACGAGCATGTATGAAGAGACTGATGAATGTGTCTAGAAAGAACTCCATCCACATTCTTCAGTCTTCATACTTGATTGTCGGTTTTGAGTACCCTTGACGTCCGTCCTTAAGCATCCAACCAGTTTGATCCAGTTAGTTGGAACATGGTCTTCCTCTGCCTCTTCTTGCACACACTTTTGCATTGTATATCTGTTTTGTCAATCTTTCTTAACTCATCTTTTCTATTTGTCCAAACCAACGAGAGACATATAGAAAGGATGAGTGAAGAAAGATTGACGAAACAGATATATAAAGCGAAAGTGTGTGCAAGAAGAGGCAGAGGAAGGCCACGTTCCAACTACCTGGATCAAATCGATCAGACACTCAAGGTTTGGAACGTCAAGAGTACTCGAAACGACGAGCGTGTATGAACAGACTGATGAATGTGGACGAAGTGAAAGAGGTTTGTAAGTTTTTTTATTTGTAAACTGGCGCTCTATACTCCCTCCCTACCCGGTTAGGGACTCGGCGTGATGATATGAATGAATGTACTGGCATGTTTATCCTCACTACTTTCCCGTAGAGGTGTGTAGTACTCACACACCAACTTTTCACAGGATTGTTTCTCAATCATGACCATAGACTATATTTTGAATATCTTCTCAAATATGTATGCAGGTTTTCTCTCGATGTTTTCCTTCACCGTAAAGCTTAAATGTAGAAAAACTCCTCAATCCAGTCGGGATTGGAACCCGCGCCGTTTGCGTGGCAGGCGGGTGCTGTGACCTCTCGGCCACGCCGCCTCCTCTTGTCCTGACGTATAAGTGGTATGGTATCGCAGTGCAGATGCAACCCTCATTTCCTCTCGATGTTTTCCTTCACCGTAAAGGGTATAGCAATGCTTATATCTTCATGCCTTCCTACCAGGATCCCTGAAGGGATAGGCAGGGGTGTGTAAGCACATATATTTAGAGAGGATTCTAGATGCCGACGTGACAGATGGCGAGTACATCGCCGTTACTCAAGCACAACTAGCTTATGAATGTCTTCTCAGACTTATGCAGATTTCCTCCACTTTATGTACTCACTGTAAAGCTTGTGGTGTGAAATTTAAAACAATTACATCTGACCTAAATGTGCTCAATATTTTTTAATTCCTACAATAACTTGTCTTGATGTTTTCAATATTCGCCATTCTAGGATCGGGCAATGGCTACACGCTCACTGAGCTAGCTAGGAAAGGATTCACGAACCTACTGGGCATTGATTATAGTTCTGAAGCTATCACATTAGCTAACAAGGTCTCCAAGAAGGAATTTCCATGCGTAAAATATTTGGTAAGCCATCAAACTGAGTTAATAAATAAATTGTTTATTCAGCAACTTTCCAGGTTTACATTACAGAGTTTGGAGAGAGTAGCAAAGATTTGCTGGTATTACGAACATTACACATTAAATAACAATAATAATAATATATCCTCACGCCTTCCCACAAGGGTCCCCGAAGGGGTAGGCAGAGGTGTATAGGTAATACCCACACACCCACTTTCCGCCAGAGGTATATTAGGTGCCAACGTGACAGATGGCGAGTCCATCGCCGTTACTCCAGCACGACTATACATACGCCTTTGAATTTCTTCTCAGACGTATGCAGGTTTCCTCTCGATGTTTTCCTTCACCGTTCAGCTCGTGGTGTGACTAATCACTGTACTTAAATTCAGAAAAAACTCATTGGTACAGTCGGGATTCGAATTTGCGACCTTTGCGTCGCAGGCAACTGCTCGAACCACTCGGCCACCACGGCTACTATATTAAAAAACATTCATACATCGCCTCCCAAAATCAAAAATCAAAATCAAAATCATTTTATTTCACATAGGCCCAGGTGGGCACTTATAAAACGTCGAAAAAGAAGCACGGTTCGGGTTGGTCGCTTCCATGGAGAAGAACCGGCAAGAAACTCCATGGTTACTCTTTTCAGATCATTAGGCATATACAATATTTTTTTTTTTTCGTTACAGCAATAGTACCCAATTATGGGAGAACAACGTAGGCCCGACAATAGGTCGTCGCTTACTATACAAAGCATACATAAAACAAGATAATTATAAAAATGTTAGCAAGATCTAAGAATCTACTAAGCCTACAATGTTCTCACATTCACAAATTAGACAAATTAAACAAGTGACACAAATATTGCCATCAGTACTGTAACTAATTCTGGTCAAGATATGGAATAAATTAAAATAAAAATCCCAATACTCCAGACATGCCAACATAACAGTTTGTTTCGCGTTTCTTCTCCTGGCAGGTTTCTTGTAAACGGTGGTACATAACTGTAGTTTTATATTTAGTACGTCACGTTCAATAAGTGTTCCCTGAGTCCCTTGCAGGGTGAAATATTTTTATTTTGGTTATATTTTATTTAAGATAGTTGTCCGTCTGGGCTTAGCACGGGTGGACATAAGATTTTTTTATAAAAGAAAATATAGCCAATGTCACTCAGGGTGAATGTAGCTTTCTGTTATGTCCAATGAAACAACAATCTTAGAGAATCACATGTACTGTGCTAGGTAGCAAGACAATGACTGAATACACACAATTTATTACAAACTACCCACTTGTACTTAACTAATCTTATGTGTCAACAAGATTCAATAAGTACCCACATCAAATACATAACACTTTCCAATAGTGAAAGAATTTTTGAAATTGGTCCAGTAAAGAGAGGTAGGGCATAACGGGTTTCCCGTTCGAATTCGGAGCTGCCCGACTGGGGCAGGACCTCCACCTTACAGAAGTCCGTAGCCAAATAACACAATTTTTTGTGTTGTGTTCCTACGCGGTGAATAAGGTTACCAGTAATGAGCTCCTTGGGGAGGGGGGAGGATTGTTACATTGTGTTGGAAGCAGAGAGATTAAACCCATTACGCTGCCAACACACAATAGCTATCCGAACACAGAGTGGCAACACGCAAGTGATACTTCGGAGCGTAAATAGGCTGCGGTAACCGTTTCCCATCAGATGGGCCGTATGCTTGTTTGCCACTCTTGTTGTATAAAAAAAAAAAAGTAGTTTTTGAGCCAATTCGTTACAAACATCTTTACATACAAATCTTTCTTTTTTATAATATTAGTATAGAAAATCTTTCTCTATTTCATCTACGATCACACACATCATCATTTCTATCGACGACCGTCTGGTCTAGTGGTTAGAGCTCCTGACTGCGAAACTTGAGGTCGCGGGTTCGAATCCCGCTGAGGGCAGGTATTTGTGTGATGAACACGAATATTTGTACCTTAGTCTTGGATGTCCTATGTATTTAAGTATTGGAACGAAGTTCCTTATCGCGCATTGTGAAAGGGGGCTAGACGGAAAAAAATCTTACGAAAAGTTGTCACGACACTTTTTTTTTTTACTGTATATTTATAACCCCCGTGTGAGTGACGTGTGCTTCTTGAACTTCGTTCCATCCGGGTGTCCCTTGACACCTCTCGAGTTTTTTATCTATCTATATAAGTAAATATATCGTTGTCTAGTTACCATAACACAAGCTTTGCTTAATTTTTTTTTTTTTTTTTTTTTTTTATACCACTTGGGTGGCAAACAAGCATGCGGTCCGCCTGATGGTAAGCGGTTACCGCCGCCTATGGACGCTTGCAACACCAGGGGTATCACTCGCGCGTTGCCGACCCTGCAGGAATCTTTTCACACCCTTCTTGAAGAACTCCATGCTGTACTCTCCAGGGAAAACCTCAACGGGGAGCTCATTCCACAGCCTGAGCGTTCGCGGAAGAAAACTTCTTTGGAAGCGCACAGTGCGAGACCTTTGTGGTTCCAAGGTATGGGGATGAATTCCCCGTCGATGGCGAGAGGTGCGGTGGTAGAAGGTGGAAGTGGGCATCATATCGAACAATTCTGCAGAACACTCCCCGTTATACAAGCGGTAGAACACACACAGGGAGGCAAAGTCTCTCCTCAGACTTAGTGATTCCAAGCCGCTTGTGAGCATGGGATCGTCGACAATTCTAGCGGCGCGTTTCTGAACCGCGTCAAAAGGCCCAAGCTGGTATCCAGGGGCTCCAGCCCACAGGTGGCAGCAGTACTCCATATGTGGCCGAACTTGCGACTTATAAAGTTGCAGCCTTTGTTGCGGTGTGAAGTACTGCTTAGCTCTGTTGAGCACACCGAGCTTCCTCGACGCCAGCTTAGCCTTGTCCTCTAAATGACCACGGAACTGAACGTCGCTAGAAATATCGACCCCAAGGATCCTAATGCTCTCCGAGATGTTCAGGGGAGTGTTCTGGAATTGTGGAGCCACAGCGAATGGAGTTTTTTTTGGGACTGGGTCAATTTGTGTGGAATTGTGCCCGGGTATTTATTATTATTTATTATTTCAGGAATTCGACATACTACAGGACGATGTCACAAAACTGGGCAGATTTTCAATTGTTCACGACAAGGGTACCTATGATGCAATAGGACTCAATCCTATAAACGCTAAGGCACACAGATTGAGGTACATTGACAGGGTAGCCGAGTTACTGGATAATGGAGGTAGGTTTGTAGACTTTGCTGTCACATTGATTGCATTGTGAATAAATACCTCGGGACAATTCCACACAAATTATATATAATATAATATATCCTCACGCCTTCCCACAAGGGTCCCAGAAGGGGTAGGCTGAGGTGTATGGGTAATACCCACACACCCACTTTCCGCCAGAGGTATATTAGGTGCCAACGTGACAGATGGCGTGTCCATCGCCGTTACTCAAGCACGATGATACATACGCCTTTGAATTTCTTCTCAGACGTATGCAGGTTTCCTCTCGATGTTTTCCTTCACCGTAAAGCTCGTGGTGTGACTAATCACTGTACTTAAGTTCAGAAAAACTCATTGGTACAGTCGGGATTCGAACTTGCGACCTTTGCGTCGCAGGCAACTGCTCGAACCATTCGGCCACCACGGCCCTTAAATGTGTGTGTTTGTACAATATAGGATATTATATTATTATTATTTTTTTTTATTAATTCTTTTTCAGGATATTTCATCATAACGTCATGCAATTGGACCGAAGAGGAATTATTGGAACAATTTTCAGAAAAATTTAAGTTGAACCATGTTATTCCAACTCCACGGTTCAAATTCGGCGGGACAGTGGGCGGCGTAGTGTCATCTGTAGTATTCGAAAGGCGTTCTTTACCTGAATAAAGTTTCTTTTTACAAATATGGCTACCACTAATTTAGCATGACGTGAAACCAAGCCTTTCAGTCTTCGCTTATATTGTACTGCTTGGAGTGCGGTTAAAACCGCAAATAGTTTGCCAAACTACGCAGTGAAGCTGCGGCGGACGTCTAGTTTACAACAAACAATAGAATCAAAAGAACATTTTTATTGATATATGTATATAAGAGTTTTACTAAACACCTAGCTAGTTGGAAGCCTCGTCACCCGCGTTTTATGGAATTTAACAAAAAAGTTGTTGTTTAGTTTCTAAAATAAACGTAGAATAAGTTACTCCTTTTTACATCAGTTTTGTGCCAGTGAAATTGCCGTCAAAATCGGTCCAGCCATTTCTGAGATTTGCCAGAATAAACAGACAGACAAAAAAAGAAGTTTAAAAAATTGTATAACATAATATTTCGGGTGAATTTATAATGAAACCGACGAGCATGTATGAAGAGACTGATGAATGTGGACCACGTTAGGGACTCGGCGTGATGATATGTATGTATGTAATTTGTAATGGAAAACATCTATATCGACAAAAGAAAATTCACTCGTATAATTTATACACATTTATAAATCAAATTATTTACTGAACTTGATAATAAGATGTTATGGTAGTCCCGATATATTATAAAGTTTTGCAATAAAATAGCCACGAAGTCCCTTTTTATGTTCTTTATCAGTATTGATAAACTTATAATCAAAAACTTTTTCGTCTTATTCAAAATAAATTAAAATTTTTGTCGAATTTAAGAATAAAACTAAACTATAAACGCACATGATTCAGTTGAGTCCTCTTTATAGCATAGCATATGCATTCTGTGGTGTGTTGCAATCTAATGTCAGTAAATGTCAAACGTTTATTTTATTTTGCAACAAACTATAAAATTTGACTTGAAACAATTAAGTAAGTATTATATAGAACAAGGCATAAATCATGTGCTAATCAAGTACAGTGATTAGTCAAGCAAAAATAAACCAAATTATCCCAAATACAGACAAGGATTAAAGAAGGTTATAACGTGTTGGAATAATTCCTGACTTTCTACTTAATCAGCTTTGCAACTTTGCAAGATCAATGGATTCAGAACTTGAACTGTCCGAGCTGGGCACTCAGGCTTATTGGCAAAACACCTATGCAAATGATAATGCAAACTTCGACGATCATGGGGACACTGGCTATGTGTGGTTCGGCGAGGACAGTGCTTGTAGGGTCATCGATTGGATATGTATGTGCTACGGGGAGAAGTCTGCCGCCATTATTGATATAGGTATGTACTGGAACGAGCATGTATGAAGAGACTGATGAATGTGTCTAGAAAGAACTCCATCCACATTCTTCAGTCTTCATACATGATTGTCGGTTTTGAGTACCCTTGACGTCCGTCCTTAAGCATCCAACCAGTTTGATCCAGTTAGTTGGAACATGGTCTTCCTCTGCCTCTTCTTGCACACACTTTTGCATTGTATATCTGTTTTGTCAATCTTTCTTAACTCATCTTTTCTATTTGTCCAAACCAACGAGAGACATATAGAAAGGATGAGTGAAGAAAGATTGACGAAACAGATATATAAAGCGAAAGTGTGTGCAAGAAGAGGCAGAGGAAGGCCACGTTCCAACTACCTGGATCAAATCGATCGGACACTCAAGGTTTGGAACGTCAAGAGTACTCGAAACGACGAGCGTGTATGAAGAGACTGATGAATGTGGACGAAGTGAAAGAGGTTTGTAAGTTTTTTTATTTGTAAACTGGCGCTCTATACTCCCTCCCTACCCGGTTAGGGACTCGGCGTGATGATATGAATGAATGTACTGGCATGTTTATCCTCACTACTTTCCCGTAGAGGTGTGTAGTACTCACACACCAACTTTTCACAGGATTGTTTCTCAATCATGACCATAGACTATATTTTGAATATCTTCTCAAATATGTATGCAGGTTTTCTCTCGATGTTTTCCTTCACCGTAAAGCTCGTGGTGTGCCTCACTGTAATTAAATGTAGAAAAACTCCTCAATCCAGTCGGGATTGGAACTCGCGCCGTTTGCGTGGCAGGCGGGTGCTGTGACCTCTCGGCCACGCCGCCTCCTCTTGTCCTGACGTATAAGTGGTATGGTATCGCAGTGCAGGTGCAACCCTCGTTTCCTCTCGATGTTTTCCTTCACCGTAAAGGGTATAGCAATGCTTATATCTTCATGCCTTCCTACCAGGATCCCTGAAGGGATAGGCAGGGGTGTGTAAGCACATATATTTAGAGAGGATTCTAGATGCCGACGTGACAGATGGCGAGTACATCGCCGTTACTCAAGCACAACTAGCTTATGAATGTCTTCTCAGACTTATGCAGATTTCCTCCACTTTATGTACTCACTGTAAAGCTTGTGGTGTGAAATTTAAAACAATTACATCTGACCTAAATGTGCTCAATATTTTTTAATTCCTACAATAACTTGTCTTGATGTTTTCAATATTCGCCATTCTAGGATCGGGCAATGGCTACACGCTCACTGAGCTAGCTAGGAAAGGATTCACGAACCTACTGGGCATTGATTATAGTTCTGAAGCTATCACATTAGCTAACAAGGTCTCCAAGAAGGAATTTCCATGCGTAAAATATTTGGTAAGCCATCAAACTGAGTTAATAAATAAATTGTTTATTCAGCAACTTTCCAGGTTTACATTACAGAGTTTGGAGAGAGTAGCAAAGATTTGCTGGTATTACGAACATTACACATTAAATAACAATAATAATAATATATCCTCACGCCTTCCCACAAGGGTCCCCGAAGGGGTAGGCAGAGGTGTATAGGTAATACCCACACACCCACTTTCCGCCAGAGGTATATTAGGTGCTAACGTGACAGATGGCGAGTCCATCGCCGTTACTCCAGCACGACTATACATACGCCTTTGAATTTCTTCTCAGACGTATGCAGGTTTCCTCTCGATGTTTTCCTTCACCGTTCAGCTCGTGGTGTGACTAATCACTGTACTTAAATTCAGAAAAAACTCATTGGTACAGTCGGGATTCGAATTTGCGACCTTTGCGTCGCAGGCAACTGCTCGAACCACTCGGCCACCACGGCTACTATATTAAAAAACATTCATACATCGCCTCCCAATACTCCAGACATGCCAACATAACAGTTTGTTTCGCGTTTCTTCTCCTGGCAGGTTTCTTGTAAACGGTGGTACATAACTGTAGTTTTATATTTAGTACGTCACGTTCAATAAGTGTTCCCTGAGTCCCTTGCAGGGTGAAATATTTTTATTTTGGTTATATTTTATTTAAGATAGTTGTCCGTCTGGGCTTAGCACGGGTGGACATAAGATTTTTTTATAAAAGAAAATATAGCCAATGTCACTCAGGGTGAATGTAGCTTTCTGTTATGTCCAATGAAACAACAATCTTAGAGAATCACATGTACTGTGCTAGGTAGCAAGACAATGACTGAATACACACAATTTATTACAAACTACCCACTTGTACTTAACTAATCTTATGTGTCAACAAGATTCAATAAGTACCCACATCAAATACATAACACTTTCCAATAGTGAAAGAATTTTTGAAATTGGTCCAGTAAAGAGAGGTAGGGCATAACGGGTTTCCCGTTCGAATTCGGAGCTGCCCGACTGGGGCAGGACCTCCACCTTACAGAAGTCCGTAGCCAAATAACACAATTTTTTGTGTTGTGTTCCTACGCGGTGAATAAGGTTACCAGTAATGAGCTCCTTGGGGAGGGGGGAGGATTGTTACATTGTGTTGGAAGCAGAGAGATTAAACCCATTACGCTGCCAACACACAATAGCTATCCGAACACAGAGTGGCAACACGCAAGTGATACTTCGGAGCGTAAATAGGCTGCGGTAACCGTTTCCCATCAGATGGGCCGTATGCTTGTTTGCCACTCTTGTTGTATAAAAAAAAAAAAGTAGTTTTTGAGCCAATTCGTTACAAACATCTTTACATACAAATCTTTCTTTTTTATAATATTAGTATAGAAAATCTTTCTCTATTTCATCTACGATCACACACATCATCATTTCTATCGACGACCGTCTGGTCTAGTGGTTAGAGCTCCTGACTGCGAAACTTGAGGTCGCGGGTTCGAATCCCGCTGAGGGCAGGTATTTGTGTGATGAACACGAATATTTGTACCTTAGTCTTGGATGTCCTATGTATTTAAGTATTGGAACGAAGTTCCTTATCGCGCATTGTGAAAGGGGGCTAGACGGAAAAAAATCTTACGAAAAGTGGTCACGACACTTTTTTTTTTTGCTGTATATTTATAAACCCCGTGTGAGTGACGTGTGCTTCTTGAACTTCGTTCCATCCGGGTGTCCCTTGACACCTCTCGAGTTTTTTATCTATCTATATAAGTAAATATATCGTTGTCTAGTTACCATAACACAAGCTTTGCTTAATTTTTTTTTTTTTTTTTTTTTTTTATACCACTTGGGTGGCAAACAAGCATGCGGTCCGCCTGATGGTAAGCGGTTACCGCCGCCTATGGACGCTTGCAACACCAGGGGTATCACTCGCGCGTTGCCGACCCTGCAGGAATCTTTTCACACCCTTCTTGAAGAACTCCATGCTGTACTCTCCAGGGAAAACCTCAACGGGGAGCTCATTCCACAGCCTGAGCGTTCGCGGAAGAAAACTTCTTTGGAAGCGCACAGTGCGAGACCTTTGTGGTTCCAAGGTATGGGGATGAATTCCCCGTCGATGGCGAGAGGTGCGGTGGTAGAAGGTGGAAGTGGGCATCATATCGAACAATTCTGCAGAACACTCCCCGTTATACAAGCGGTAGAACACACACAGGGAGGCAAAGTCTCTCCTCAGACTTAGTGATTCCAAGCCGCTTGTGAGCATGGGATCGTCGACAATTCTAGCGGCGCGTTTCTGAACCGCGTCAAAAGGCCCAAGCTGGTATCCAGGGGCTCCAGCCCACAGGTGGCAGCAGTACTCCATATGTGGCCGAACTTGCGACTTATAAAGTTGCAGCCTTTGTTGCGGTGTGAAGTACTGCTTAGCTCTGTTGAGCACACCGAGCTTCCTCGACGCCAGCTTAGCCTTGTCCTCTAAATGACCACGGAACTGAACGTCGCTAGAAATATCGACCCCAAGGATCCTAATGCTCTCCGAGATGTTCAGGGGAGTGTTCTGGAATTGTGGAGCCACAGCGAATGGAGTTTTTTTTGGGACTGGGTCAATTTGTGTGGAATTGTGCCCGGGTATTTATTATTATTTATTATTTCAGGAATTCGACATACTACAGGACGATGTCACAAAACTGGGCAGATTTTCAATTGTTCACGACAAGGGTACCTATGATGCAATAGGACTCAATCCTATAAACGCTAAGGCACACAGATTGAGGTACATTGACAGGGTAGCCGAGTTACTGGATAATGGAGGTAGGTTTGTAGACTTTGCTGTCACATTGATTGCATTGTGAATAAATACCTCGGGACAATTCCACACAAATTATATATAATATAATATATCCTCACGCCTTCCCACAAGGGTCCCAGAAGGGGTAGGCTGAGGTGTATGGGTAATACCCACACACCCACTTTCCGCCAGAGGTATATTAGGTGCCAACGTGACAGATGGCGTGTCCATCGCCGTTACTCAAGCACGATGATACATACGCCTTTGAATTTCTTCTCAGACGTATGCAGGTTTCCTCTCGATGTTTTCCTTCACCGTAAAGCTCGTGGTGTGACTAATCACTGTACTTAAGTTCAGAAAAACTCATTGGTACAGTCGGGATTCGAACTTGCGACCTTTGCGTCGCAGGCAACTGCTCGAACCATTCGGCCACCACGGCCCTTAAATGTGTGTGTTTGTACAATATAGGATATTATATTATTATTATTTTTTTTTATTAATTCTTTTTCAGGATATTTCATCATAACGTCATGCAATTGGACCGAAGAGGAATTATTGGAACAATTTTCAGAAAAATTTAAGTTGAACCATGTTATTCCAACTCCACGGTTCAAATTCGGCGGGACAGTGGGCGGCGTAGTGTCATCTGTAGTATTCGAAAGGCGTTCTTTACCTGAATAAAGTTTCTTTTTACAAATATGGCTACCACTAATTTAGCATGACGTGAAACCAAGCCTTTCAGTCTTCGCTTATATTGTACTGCTTGGAGTGCGGTTAAAACCGCAAATAGTTTGCCAAACTACGCAGTGAAGCTGCGGCGGACGTCTAGTTTACAACAAACAATAGAATCAAAAGAACATTTTTATTGATATATGTATATAAGGCCTTTGTACAATAATCACTTAATTTAAGTGGCAGATACATACTGCTATCTATGCTGTAATTATATCTATGGTCGATAAGTGAGGCAGATACTTCTGTTACGTCTATACTAGTTTATGGACTATGCGATATTTTTTGTTGCTTAATTTACAAGGAACCACAATAATACTATAAACTCCCAGCCCGTTATGTTCTATCGTAGATTGCAAGATTGTCAAATTTAACAATCTCCACGAAAAAATATAGCAAATAGAAATCAGATACCATTTTGCAAGTTATTGCATCTATACGCTTAATATTTGTTATTACTTATTAATTTAATATATGGGGTAAAAAAAATTGTCTAGTACAATAAATTCACTAAAAGACTTTATTTCTGCTATCTATAAAAAAAAATCTTAACATGGTGCATAAATAAACAGTATTTAAATTCGATAAATAAATTCATTAACTATGACATGATTAAAAAAAATGCTTATGACAGCATGCACTATCATAATTATTTACACAAATTACTAAAGCGTGTAACACCTATCTTACGAAAGCAGTGAATAAAAAAGACAAAAAGTCATGGTTCAATCTGACTGTATGCATTTTTTTATACGTAGGTATGTGACTACAGTCTCTACTCAGTAGTCCTAAAGCGGTGATAATTGCACTAAAGCCATTCAATTTAAATTAGATATATCATTTCAAACCCACCGTTCACATACCCGCTAATCCATATCCACCGCAAATACATTTGGATAACTTACAAATAATAAATAATAATATTATAATAGATAACTTACAAATCTATTTATATATAACCCTTTTACTACATTAAAAACTAAAATATATATTTTAGAATTTGGAATGTCATTAATAACATAGGCAATTAAATTATAATTAATAAGTTTACCTAGTTTGGTGTTTTATGTGACAGCTGAAGGATATTTTGGCGGGAATTAAGCCAGGTTAAAAATTAATTGTAATTTTGTAAACAATTTGTTTCTATAGATCTAAGTAATTTCAATTATTCATTCGGTATAAAATCCCGACTGTACCAATGAGTTTTTCTGAACTTAAGTACAGTGATTAGTCACACCACGAGCTTTACGGTGAAGGGAAACATCGAGAGGAAACCTGCATACGTCTGAGAAGAAATTCTAAGGCGTATGTATAGTCGTGCTTTAGTAACGGCGATGGACTCGCCATCTGTCACGCTGGCACCTAATATACCTCTGGCGGAAAGTGGGTGTGTGGGTATTACCTATACACCTCTGCCTACCCCTTCGGGGACCCTTGTGGGAAGGCGTGAGGATATATATATATATATACTAAGGAATAATAGTTTTTTTTTCAAATTCATGTAAAAGCAGAATTGACAGGATATCTCTTCGACATTTAATTACAACGAAAATTTATTTATTTCGATAATTCGTAAAGTGTGTAGGTTCCTTATTTCTGGTCTTTAGTCTGACATTAAGGCCAAAAAGGTTTGTGTGTCTGACATTATTATTATAAATGCCGCTGAACTAAAAGGTTACTAAAACAATCTTTCAAAGATTCCCTCGACCTAACAGTACAATGGCTTATTGCGATTCTGATTTGAATTTTGACACTTGCAAGATATTATCGCGCTTCATTTTGTGCAAAACCGCGCCATCTGTCGATTGCCTCCACATAAACGTAAATAATTTAAATTCATGGAATTTTATTAATATATCTATTAAATAACGCCCTCTAATTATGCATTCTTTATAAATATGCTTACTTAAAGAAAAAGCTCTTTCACAAACTAGCATAATCAATACTGCTTGCAAGTTTTAACGACTTTTTGACAGTTAAGTAAAATAGATTTACTTGCATTTTTGTCATGTAAATTTGATGTTTTGTAAATAAATTACCAACAAGAGTGAGTTGTCCGTGATGGGCTCCTAAACTACTTAACCGATTACGATCAAATTTGCACACCGTGTGCAGTTTGATCCAACTTAAAAGATAGGATAGCTTTCATCAAAATTGGACCCGATAGGTGGCGCTGCGATCGTGTTTCAGGAAGTTCTCTTCAAGTTTTTTTCACCCAGGCGAAGCTGGGCGGGATAGCTAGTATTATTTAAATGCTTCAAATGAAATATAAATGCTTTAGATAGCGTCGTTTTGTCAACAATGCTCATTTAATTTCGCGGTTTTGATAGAAATTGGTTTTTAAAATTCTGAAATATAAAAAATTGCAAATGCTTTTTCCGAACGAAGTTAAAATACATATTTTTTTTTTTTTTTATAGTAAGGTTTAAGTAAGTAAAGTAAGTAAGGTGACCTACATGGAAGTGGTCCGCCTTAATAGCCTACCTAATGGTTATAGTACAATGACGCTTGCAGGGGTGTATATCTAAAACACTAGGTACCTACTAAAAATGACTTACACAATTTACGAACATCGAGAATAAACCCGTCCTAAAACCGTAATCGAAACTCTTTCTATTATTTCCTGACTTGAATCCAAGGCCTTCAGTCACATAACTTACACCGAAAAAATAATTACCATATCTTGTTACAATTTAGCCATTATCCTTAAATTACCTTACTTTGTGCAAATCCTCTACATCAAATTGTAACTGACAACTGATTAAATACATAACTGCATTGATTATGAGGATAACAACGAGACAGCAGTTCAGTAACATGTCTGCCTGGAATGTGGCACTGAAGACCACGAAGAACAGAGGCTACATTCTTTCGCAGTAACCTCCATGGTCGTTTGTGTTTTTGTAGACCAAGTATCCCAAAACTACGGCAACTGCGGTTAACAGCAACGTTGCGAACTGGAACACTCTCAACTTTTGAACTTGACGGTGTAACATTTCATAGTTCATTTGCAGGTTATTCAAGGCATTCGTTACGGGATCCGGTTTCTCCAATGTTTTACCGTCTAGAACATTGCCATTCTTAGCCACCTCTTTTTCAGGGAAGTGACATTTCAGCCTGTACTCGTCCACTTTACTGCCCGTAGAGTTCTGCCAGACTTCGGCAAGCTCTTTCAGGGATAGATCCGTCTTTGGGATTTGTACGGACATGACAAGGAACCTGTCTTTGGTTACGGTGCGAAGTTGAAAACCAGGTTGTACAACAATCAAAACCGACTGGGACACACCACTAGCTAGAGTCCCAGAACTGGGACGCACACGGAACTTTTCAGGGGAGGTTGTTCGTATTTTGAAAGATATTGCACTCTCATCCATATTCGTTAGTGTGAACTGACCAGAAATCTCTTCATTGTCAGACTTGAATATGATCGTATCATTCGGAACTAGTCTCAGCATCTCTCCCGGTGAATGCTGTCCGTCCCCTGGCTCCGCAAATGTCACTTTCTTCGGAGTATGATCAGAATTCTTTTCCGGTACAAATTCAAACACATACGTATTCCTCCCGCCCCAAGAAACCAAAGCTTGTTCGGGTGCAATAAATTCCTTTAAATTATCTTTCGACACAAACTTCATTTTCTCCACGGCTTTAGCAGGCAAGAGTGTTTTGACAACTTTAAAAGCTGCCGAAAGGACCCATGGCATTTGATAGATAATGATGAAGTTAAGAAAATATGGATAATACAGTTTGAATAGTGTTATTATATATTTCACTAGCTCCATGTCCATGTTACCTAGCCCGCTACCTTCCATATCAAAAAACATAGTGATCTTCTTACCTCCCTCTTCCCTCTCTACTCTATCAAACCAGTAGATCATGATCTTCTTTAACTCCTCATGGTCCCTATGACCTTTGACGTGCATTTTAGACTTGAATACGAATACCAGGGCGCCATCTACGTCCCTGCCGTGGGGGAAGAAAATACCCTCTTGAATATAGTCCATTCGTATGTTACCTTCGTTAATTTCCTGCGCTCCGACGGTCTTTCGCCATGATAAGATGTCCCACAGCATGTCCGCACTAAGCTTGACGTCCTTTTCACAATGTGTGAGCACTCTCTTAAGATACTTTTCATCTTTAGCTCGTTCTAAGTCCAAAGGGTGAAAATCTGCTCCGGGATTGTCTCGTAATTTGGTCTCGAAGAGAGCTCGTAGATCCGCAGTAGTGGCCATCGCATCTGCTTCACGAAACTTTTTATGTTATCTTCGTTATTATTTCACAACTTTTATTGTATAACAATATAATAGCAGGTAATCTGTGAAAATCAGTTTTGTCAATTTATTTAATGTCAAATCAAATTGGTATTACCAACCAAATGTCATTCATTGCGTTCTTCGGACGTTGGTTATTCGTTACGACAAATAAGATCAAGTTATATCAATAAATATTTCAATAGTATCAAAAGTAAAGTTTCTGTAGTAGTTATTCCAAAATTAATTAAATATTTATTAATTTTATAGTTCTCTCAATTCAGAGTTGCATGACTGGTAAAGAGCTAATATATTCCCGATTGTATTTAACTTACTAATTAACTTGGCTGTACGACCAACGTAGAATGAAACGACTTCGTTTTTGACGGACAAAAAAATTTTGCATTGTACATTTGCTTTTTTTTATTGTGTGAATGTGAATTTTAACTTTCCACTATCAGTAAGAACCTATCAGCTGTTACAGATACAATAGAACACTAAACCTTGTTTGGCACACATGGGGCTCAAAGAAAATGTTTCCAAGGCAAAAACGGTCAGCTGACAACACTGTCACATCTGACAAATATGTCAAAGATCACGTGTCAAACTGCATATATTTTTTGTCTTAATTTAATTGCTAGTGAGTGAGCGAGTGGGTAGGAAAGATAGGTAATTTAAGTAGGTCGGTCGACCGCACAAGTGCCTACATACTTTTTCATAACGATTGGCGTATTACGTCTTCAATTCGAATTGTTTATTCAACCAATTAATATCATGTGACAGACAGAATACACGGCCGCCAGTTAGCATTTAGTTTATGTATGAAAACTCTGTCTAAATATTAAAATTAAAGCGTAATACTAGCGAGGTATACGGAATCAATATTTGTTTGAAAATAAAATTAGTTTAAACATGTTTTCATGTCATGTAACTGTATTAATTAGCTGACTGATGATAAACAGAATTGTGTTTATGAATATTGTGTCGGAGTGAAAAAGTTTGCTCGACAACGTAACCGTTGTATGAGAAAAGTGAAATAACAGAACTGGTTTGATCATAATATTGTGTTTTAGTGCTGTTGTGATGTGCAGATGTCTATGGGGTAAATATTACGAGTTTTTTTTATTCAATTTTGTTTTTTTTTTTACATTATGGTGGCAAGCATGCGGCCTGCCTGGTTTTAAGAAGTTACAGCCGGTTTTATGTTTGCAAAACTCTTTCTTTACAACCTTCGAATAGCTTTAGGTATAGGTTTCCAGGGATTATGATTATATTTTTTTAAGATTTAGAAGGGATTTTAGAAATTAATTATTATGTCCTGTAATGTTAAGAACAGCTAGAATTTGTATCTGTATATAAATATATATATGTTCTTCACACCTTCCCACAAGCAAGCCACAGGCAGAGGTGTGTAGGTAATGCCCACACCCTCACATTCTGCCACAGATATACTCTAAGTGCAAATGAGACAGTTTTTTTTTTATACCACTTGGGTGGCAAACAAGCATGCGGTCCGCCTGAAGGTAAGCGGTTACCGCTGCCTGTGGACGCTTGCAACACCAGGGGTATCACTCGCGCGTTGCCGAACCTGCAGGAATCTTTTCACACCCTTCTTGAAGAAGTTTCTATATCATAAGCTTTGTTTAATATGGGGCTATGTCAATTTGTGTGGACTTATCCCAAGGTATTAATTTATTTATCAAGGTCAAAATCAAAATATTTTATTCAACGTAAGGGACACAGGGAACACTTATTGAATGTCACATATTTAATATAAACTAAAATTACCAGCGTTTCCAAGAAAAAATACCTGCCAGGAGAAGAAACGGTGAAACAAACTCCCCGGTTTGCTTTTTTAGCATTTGTTCCCTTTTACGTAGGGGTAGGAAAGATTAAAGTTACATATATAAACTCTGTACAAGAGGAGCAATTCATTGCCATGCATGGCCATCATTAAAATAATCTGATGTTTTATAATAAGCCTTTTGAATTTATATAATTTAGGTCTTTATATAATTTTTTAAACATTAGAATGTGGGTGTAAATTTGGATTGTGTATGTTTCCTCAACTTTTAGTCACCAATGCTGTCAGTAACAATGTACCAAATGTATTTTTAAATTCTAATTTATCTGAACAGGAAACCTGTCCATGTTTTCGTTCACCATGAAGCTTGTGGCATGATTAATAAATACATACATACATACATATCATCACGCCAAGTCCCCAACGGGGTAGGCAGAGAGTATAGAGCGCCAGTTCTCTCTAGACTTACATAACTCTTTCGCTTCGTCCACATTCATCAGTCTCTTCATACATAATGAGCTCCTTGGGGAGGGGAGAGGATTGTTACATTGTGTTGGAAGCAGAGGGATTAAACCCATTATGCTGCCAACACACTATAACTCTCCGAAGACAGAGTGGCAACACGCAAGTGATACTTCGGTATCGTGAGCGTAAATAGGCTGCTGTTTCCCATCAGATGGGCCGTATGCTTGTTTGCCACTCTCGTTGTATAAAAAAAAAAACATGCTCGTCGGTTTCGGGTACTCTTTTCGTTCCCGTCCTTGAGAGTCCGATCGATTTGATCCAGGTAGTTGGAACGTGGCCTTCCTCTGCCTCTTCTTGCACACACTTTTGCTTTGTATATCTGTTTCGTCAATCTTTCTTCACTCATCCTTTCTATGTGTCCAAACCAACGTAACATGCCTTTCTTCATCTTTACAATCACGCCCTCATTCACGCTAGTTGATTTGCGAATCTCTTCATTGCGGATTCGATCTAAAATCGTTACTCCGCACATTTTTCGAAGAGATCGCATCTTAACTGCATTCAAGCTATTTTCATACTTCCTCTGACATACCCAGGATTCGCTGCCATACAATAAGGTAGGTACCAATATCGCGTTGTGGACAGCAACTCGAGCATTCTTGCTCAGACTTTTATGATTGATTAATAAATGTACTTGTGTTTCTTAATGGCATTGATGTAAACTGTATTGGCTTAAAGCAACTTGACATCATAGATGACATTGGGTGTATTTTTCCATTGGACATCTTTGAAAGTTAGCATAAAATTAGCATAGTTTATTATACAACATATTTTATTTACGATATATGCTACATAACACTGCATAAAGATGTTAATTTATATCAGCGCCAGTCCTATAGACTTTCAGACCTACATACTTATCATCACGCCGAGTTCCTCACGCTAGGCAGAGAGAGTAGAGCGCCAGTCCTCTCTAGACTTACAGACCTACATACACATCATCACGCCGAGTCCCTCACGCTAAGCAGAGAGAGTAGAGCGCCAGTCCTCTCTAGACTTACAGACCTACATACATATCATCACGCCGAGTCCCTCACGCTAGGCAGAGAGAGTAGAGCGCCAGTCCTCTCTAGACTTACAAACCTACATATATATCATCACGCCGAGTCCCTCACGCTAGGCAGAGAGAGTAGAGCGCCAGTCCTCTCTAGACTTACAGACCTACATATATATCATCACGCCGAGTCTCTCACGCTAGGCAGAGAGAGTAGAGCGCCAGTCCTCTCTAGACTTACAGACCTACATACATATCATCACGCCGAGTCCCTCACGCTAGGCAGAGAGGGTAGAGCGCCAGTCCTCTCTAGACTTACAGACCTACATATATATCATCACGCCGAGTCCCTCACGCTAGGCAGAGAGAGTAGAGCGCCAGTCCTCTCTAGACTTACAGACCTACATACATATCATCACGCCGAGTCCCTCACGCTAGGCAGAGAGAGTAGAGCGCCAGTCCTCTCTAGACTTACAGACCTACATTCATATCATCTCGTAGAGCGCTAGGCCTCTAGACTTTCAGACCCACATAACATCGCGAGGTAGCCAACGAGTTTGAATCCCGATTGTACCAATGTGTTTTTCTGAACTCAAATGATTAGCTTTACGGTGATGGAAAATATCGAGAGGAAACCTGCATACGTCTGAGAAGACATTCAAAGACGTATGTATAGTCGTACTGGAGTAACGGCGATGGACTCGCCATCTGTCACGTTGGCACCTAATATACCTCTGGCGTAAAGTGGTTTGGACCCTTCTGAGACCCTTAGAGGAAGGTTTGTATTGTGTACAGGTGTGTACCAATGATCTTTAATGTTCCTACTGATATCCAAGCGGAATCTTAAAAACCGTTGCCAAATGTGAATATGCTTATAATAGCGCGATCTAAAATGCACCTAGCCCCATCTAGTGAGAGGTGGTGAAGTAAAATTGAACAATAGATTATTGTACTAAAATTGAACAATGGATAAAAACTCATTGTACAATCCATGCCTTATATGGTAGGGACCATATAAGGCATGGATTGTATTCAAATAAGGAAGGAAATAATATATCGAAAATTGAAAAAATATTGAACTGTAACTGCATATAACGCGATAGACAATTATCCTTAAGCTTCAGCGGTGAGCGATTAAGGAAAAGGAGTAGTGGAACCCACTCCCAACACAAGGTCGGCACGCGAGTGGTACCCCTGGTGTTGCAAGCGTCCATAGGCCTAGGTCACCGCGCTCCATCAGGCAGTAGGGGGACCCGATCGTCCCTTGTGCTAGCACAGCGATCCTCCCAACACAAGGTCGGCACGCGAGTGATGCCCCTGGTGTTGCAAGCGGCCATAGGCCTAGGTCACCGCGCTCCATCAGGCAGTAGGGGGACCCGTTCGTCCCTTGTGCTAGCACAGCGATCCTCCCAACACAAGGTCGGCACGCGAGTGATGCCCCTGGTGTTGCAAGCGTCCATAGGCCTAGGTCACCGCGCTCCATCAGGCAGTAGGGGGACCCGTTCGTCCCTTGTGCTAGCACAGCGATCCTCCCAACACAAGGTCGGCACGCGAGTGATACCCCTGGTGTTGCAAGCGTCCATAGGCCTAGGTCACCGCGCTCCATCAGGCAGTAGAGGGACCCGTTCGTCCCTTGTGCTAGCACAGCGATCCTCCCAACACAAGGTCGGCACGCGAGTGATGCCCCTGGTGTTGCAAGCGTCCATAGGCCTAGGTCACCGCGCTCCATCAGGCAGTAGGGGGACCCGTTCGTCCCTTGTGCTAGCACAGCGATCCTCCCAACACAAGGTCGGCACGCGAGTGATGCCCCTGGTGTTGCAAGCGTCCATAGGCCTAGGTCACCGCGCTCCATCAGGCAGTAGGGGGACCCGTTCGTCCCTTGTGCTAGCACAGCGATCCTCCCAACACAAGGTCGGCACGCGAGTGATGCCCCTGGTGTTGCAAGCGTCCATAGGCCTAGGTCGCTCTTAATCTAATTTTAATCAGAAAATATCGAATAATCTACAGTTTTCTTGACTGTGTTATTGCATACTCTTGTCCTCTGGCTGTTTGTTTGTTTGTTCGTAGCAACTATGTATGAATGTGTGTTTGTATGTGCTTGGACGATTAGACCGATAACATTAGAAACAAATAAGTCTCCCGCCTCTTCTTGCACACACTTTCGCTTTGTATATATGTTTCGTCAATCTTTCTTCCCTCATCCTCTCTATATGTCCAAACCAACGCTACATGCCTTTCTTCATCTGTATTCAGTCTCCTCATATTATAAATATATACCATCGCGGACTTCTTTACCGATCTTTTTAAGATATATAATTCCGTAGTAAATTAATTTGATCTATCTCGTAAGGTTTAGCCAGCGTTTGCGATTTAAGCGCATTCAAATATGTTTGTTACGACATCACATTACAAGTATATGAATTTTTCGGCTTTTATGTACAATAATATGTATGTATTATATATATATATATATATATATATATATATATATATAAACCTTCCTCTTGAATCATTCTATCTATTGCTGAAAACTGCATTAAAATCAGTTGAATAGTTTAAAAGATCTAAGCGAACAGACAGGGGAAGCGACTTCATCTATACAAATACAAATAAATTTTATTGTAGTGTCTGTTTGTAATATTAAAATGGCCCCTTTTTACTTAATGCATATAAAGATGTATACACGGTACATAAAAGCAAAATGTTTTTTTTTTATTTTGTATTTCTGTTTATTTGTTCTGGCTAATCTCTGAAACGGCTGGACCGATTTCGACAGCAGATAGCTGATGTCAAAAGGAGTAACTTATGCTATAGATAGTGCCATCCACGAAGATGCGCCCCACCAATGTCTATCGAGTATAATCGAGGGGGTCGCGGGCAGGGGAGTATGACCCGAGTCTATTAATTGTAGTGTGCGTGTGCACTCATAGGTAATCAGTGTGTACAGACAATACTCACACATTAGTGGAAGGTTGCACACTTACACTGTAAACTATAGGGGAGGATAGTGGGGCGCGTCTTCGTGGATGGCACTAGCTATAATTTATTTTAGACACTGAACATGTTTTGTCGCTGAATTTCGAGTTTTACACTACGTCAATACTAGAATCAGTGGGATGAAATATATTGCATCATGTCCTCTAAATCAGACCAACATCAATTCTATTATCTGTAAATCGTGGTCACTGATAACGTTATCTTGTGATAGATCTCGGCACGCTTCAGTTGTAATGACTTTTAAGGCCGTTGATAAGAAAGACCGCGTTCCAACTACCTAGATAAAACCGATCAATCACTCAATGATGGGAACGTCAAGAGTACTCGAAACCGACGAGCATGTATGAAGAGACTGATGAATGTGGACGAAGCGAAAGAGGCATGTAAGTCTAGTGAGGGACTCGGCGTGATGATATATCATCTCGCTAGGCAGAGAGAGTAGAGCGCCAGTCCTTTCTAGACTTACAGACCTACATACATATCATCACGCCGAGTCCCTCACGCTAGGCAGAGAGAGTAGAGCGCCAGTCTTCTAGACTTACAGACCTACATACATATAATCACGCCGAGTCCCCCACGCTAGGCAGAGAGAGTAGAGCGCCACTCCTCTCTAGACTTACAGACCTACATACATATCATCACGCCGAGTCCCTCACGCTAGGCAGAGAAAGTAGAGCGCCAGTCCTCTATAGACTTGCAGACCTACATACATATCATCACGCCGAGTCCCTCACGCTAGGCAGAGAGAGTAGAGCGCCACTCCTCTCTAGACTTACAGACCTACATACATATCATCACGCCGAGTCCCTCACGCTAGGCAGAGAGAGTAGAGCGCCAGTCCTCTATAGACTTACAGACCTACATACATATCATCACGCCGAGTCCCTCACGCTAGGCAGAGAGAGTAGAGCGCCACTCCTCTCTAGACTTACAGACCTACATACATATCATCACGCCGAGTCCCTCACGCTAGGCAGAGAGAGTAGAGCGCCAGTCCTCTATAGACTTACAGACCTACATACATATCATCACGCCGAGTCCCTCACGCTAGGCAGAGAGAGTAGAGCGCCACTCCTCTCTAGACTTACAGACCTACATACATATCATCACGCCGAGTCCCTCACGCTAGGCAGAGAGAGTAGAGCGCCAGTCCTTTCTAGACTTACAGACCTACATACATATCATCACGCCGAGTCCCTCACGCTAGGCAGAGAGAGTAGAGCGCCAGTCTTCTAGACTTACAGACCTACATACATATCATCACGCCGAGTCCCTCACGCTAGGCAGAGAGAGTAGAGCGGCACTACTCTCTAGACTTACAGACCTACATACATATCATCACGCCGAGTCCCTCACGCTAGCCAGAGAGAGTAGAGCGCCAGTCCTCTCTAGACTTACAGACCTACATACATATCATCACGCCGAGCCCCTCACGCTAGGCAGAGAGAGTAGAGCGCTAGTCCTCTCTAGACTTACAGACCTACATACATATAATCACGCCGAGCCCCTCACGCTAGGCAGAGAGAGTAGAGCGCTAGTCCTCTCTAGACTTACAGACCTACATACATATCATCACGCCGAGTCCCTGATGCTAGGCAGAGAGAGTAGAGTGTCAGTCCTCTCTAGACTTACAGACCTACATACATATCATCACGCCGAGTTCCTCACGCTAGGCAGAGAGAGTAGAGCGCCAGTCCTCTCTAGACTTACAGACCTACATACATATCATCACGCCGAGTTCCTCACGCTAGGCAGAGAGAGTAGAGCGCCAGTCCTCTCTAGACTTACAGACCTACATACATATCATCACGCCGAGTTCCTCACGCTAGGCAGAGAGAGTAGAGCGCCAGTCCTCTCTAGACTTACAGACCTACATACATATCATCACGCCGAGTTCCTCACGCTAGGCAGAGAGAGTAGAGCGCCAGTCCTCTCTAGACTTACAGGCCCGCATGTGGTCGAGTCACGCCTGGCAGTGTTTGAACGTTCGCGTTTGTTTAAACGCGAAATTAATATGAATTATTGCCATTATACGACATATTGTACCCGTTATTAAACAGCGGTTTAACGAGTGTGGGTTTTGATGTAATGAGAGCTTCTCAGCAAGGTAATGCAGCCTTGCTCGCGGTCAGGAGTTGGATTGGAGGCTAGGGAAATAGGTCGGCGTACATAAGTGTGTATATCAGTCGCCGATGCCTATTGGCACACCTGTATGTATACAGTTGTATCTGCGTCCTGAATACAATATGTGTGTGTGTGTGTGTGTGTGTGTGTGTGTGTGTGACCTGTGTATTAATTAAGCTACTAAATCTATCGCTGTACAAATTTTCACACAATTTAAGTGAAGCTTTCCAAAATATAGAGAATGCCTTCGGCATTAAGTTCGCCTTAGCAAAATGTTTTGCAGGAAGTTTTAATACATGCATACATACATATCATCACGCCAAGTCCCTAACGGGGTAGGCAGAGAGTATAGAGCGCCAGTTCTTATTAGACTGATGCACCTCTTTCGCTTCGTCCACATTCATCAGTCTCTTCATACATGCTCCTCGGTTTCGAGTACTCTTACATACCTGGGACAATCCCACACACATTGACCTAGTCCCAAATTAAACAAAGCTTGTGTTATGGTAACTAGACAACGATATATTTACTTATATAGATAGGTATATACATAAATACATAGGACATCCAAGGACTAAGCTACAAATACTCGTGTTCATCACACTGCCCTCAGCGGGATTCGAACCCGCGACCTCAAGTTTCGCAGTCAGGAGCTCCAACCACTAGACCAGACCGTCGTCTGTATGTATGTAATATGTATGAATTCAGTGTGTCCGCATCCTTACTTCCAATGTGGTAATAAATTTAAATGTTTTAACATTATTGAGCGTACGTGCTTATTGTAACATTTACAATATATAGGAACACGTGTACTAATCAAACTTGAGTCGTCGCTCCATCGACACGTAAACCTATTCTTCTAGGAGTTTTATGTGAGTTTTTAATTACTAATTATTGTCTTGTGAGTGCGTGCGTGTATATCTATACTAATATTATAAAGAGGAAAGATTTGTTTGTTTGTTTGTTTGTTTGTTTGTAATGAATAGGCTCCGAAACTACTGGACCGATTTCTAAAATTCTTTCACCTTTGGAAAGCTACATTATCCCCGAGTAACATAGGCTACATTAAATTGGACCCGATAGGTGGCGCTGCGATCGAGTTTCAAGAATTTTACCTTTTTACCCGGGCGAAGCTTTCTGTGTGTTTCTGTGTGTCTTAAGCTAGATTCGAGAATGGTTTACATTTACAATTGGACCCAATGGGTGGCGCTGCGATCGAGTTACTGGCAATTTAACTTTTTCACCCGAGCGAAGCTGGGCGAGACAGCTAGTATATATATATATATATATATGTGTGTGTGTGTGTGTGTGTGTGTGTGTATACCATCTTTACATCTTTTTTTTTTATACAACAAGAGTGGCAAACAAGCATACGGCCCACCTGATGGGAAAGCCGGTGGTTGTCGAGCCGATTTTTGTAGTTAGTGGAGGATTGTTGGATCTCTGCCTTTACTGTTTTAATTTCCAGACCTTCATGGATTTCAGAGTTAGTGAGAAATAATATAAAAATAACCGCTTTTTACAAAATGCATATGATAGATGAATACACGTTACATGCATATATAGCAAAATGAATTGACTGACGATGCGTTTCTAATAGTGTAATTGCAAGATAGCCAATGTTGTTTGTAACTCCAGTTAGCATAGCTCGTTGACGTGCAAGAATAAGTGAACAATGAACATATTGGTTTTTTTTTTTTTTTGTATTGTCTCTCGTAGCGTGAGTTCCGGGAACTTTTGCCAGCCACTTAATTTCTAAGCAACACAGCTAAGGGCACCCCCTGTGGGGTACGAACCTCGGCTTAGGGCGTTGCTGGATCGCGAGCCAGGGAGCTGGGCTGGACTGGTGAACATATTGGTGCAATTCACTTGAATTTATTATACTCTCTGCCTACCCCGCTGCCCGTGTTGATATTTATGTAGGTATGTACTTTCATATTTTTCTTATATAGAATTTTGTTACCTATATATAAGCAATGCGGTAACATTGTGTCACGATGTTTGTTACTTAATAACGCAAAAAATTCATAACGTAATTGGATGACATTTTGCACAGAGATAGATGATAGGGATAGAGCCGTGGTGGTCGAGTGGTTCGAGCAGTTGCCTGCGACGCAAAGGTCGCAAGTTCGAATCCCGACTGTACCAATGAGTTTTTCTGAACTTAAGTACAGTGATTAGTCACACCACGAGCTTTACGGTGAAGGGAAACATCGAGAGGAAACCTGCATACGTCTGAGAAGACATTCAAAGGCGTATGTATAGTCGTGCTTGAGTAACGGCGATGGACTCGCCATCTGTCACGTTGGCACCTAATATACCTCTGGCGGAAAGTGGGTGTGTGGAGATAGATTATTAGCCGGATTACAATAAAAATTAAGGAGAGTCACACGATGAGTGAAGGAAGATTGACGAAATCATTGGTACAGTCGGGATTCGACCTTGCAAGCGAACCAC
The DNA here is from genome assembly GCA_945859725.1 of Drepana falcataria. Classification (NCBI taxonomy): domain Eukaryota; kingdom Metazoa; phylum Arthropoda; class Insecta; order Lepidoptera; family Drepanidae; genus Drepana; species Drepana falcataria. The sequence continues at coordinate 3,912,542 of OX243951.1, read as the reverse complement.
TCGGCCACCACGACTGCTGTCATATGATAATCGTTATTGTGACAGGTGGCCAATTACGTACGCTTAAGTCGGCTTAAATTCTCAAGTACTTATCTATATTTTGGCCTTGTTTGTATAAGTATTGAAAGGAAAAAATATTTAAATATAAATGCGTTTTTGTACAATTGTCAATTTACGGTGTATCCAAATAGTCGCGACATGTGTCAGAAAGGCGACCTCTAATTATCTCGCTTTTTTTTTTTTATCCAACAAGAGTGGCAAACAAGCATACGGCCCACCTAGTAGCATGTGGCAAACTGTGGTCTCTGCCTCCCCCCATGGGGTACAGGCGTGAACGTGTGTATGTGTGTGGTACATACAGTGGTGTGTCAGGATCGTAGCATGTGGCCAACTGTGGTCTCTGCCTCCCCCCATGGGGTACAGGCGTGAGCGTGTGTATGTGTGTTGTACATACAGTGGTGTGTCAGGATCGCAGCATGGGGCAAACTGTGGTATCTGCCTCCCCCCATGGGGTACAGGCGTGAGCGTGTGTATGTGTGTTGTACATACAGTGGTGTGTCAGGATCGTAGCATGTGGCCAACTGTGGTCTCTGCCTCCCCCCATGGGGTACAGGCGTGAGCGTGTGTATGTGTGTTGTACATACAGTGGTGTGTCAGGATCGCAGCATGTGGCAAACTGTGGTCTCTGCCTCCCCCCATGGGGTACAGGCGTGAGCGTGTGTATGTGTGTTGTACATACAGTGGTGTGTCAGGATCGTAGCATGTGGCCAACTGTGGTCTCTGCCTCCCCCCATGGGGTACAGGCGTGAGCGTGTGTATGTATGTTGTACATACAGTGGTGTGTCAGGATCGCAGCATGTGGCAATCTGTGGTCTCTGCCTCCCCCCATGGGGTACAGGCGTGAGCGTGTGTATGTGTGTTGTACATACAGTGGTGTGTCAGGATCGTAGCATGTGGCCAACTGTGGTCTCTGCCTCCCCCCATGGGGTACAGGCGTGAGCGTGTGTATGTGTGTTGTACATACAGTGGTGTGTCAGGATCGCAGCATGTGGCAAACTGTGGTCTCTGCCTCCCCCCATGGGGTACAGGCGTGAGCGTGTGTATGTGTGTTGTACATACAGTGGTGTGTCAGGATCGTAGCATGTGGCAAACTGTGGTCTCTGCCTCCCCCCATGGGGTACAGGCGTGAGCGTGTGTATGTGTGTTGTACATACAGTGGTGTGTCAGGATCGTAGCATGTGGCAAACTGTGGTCTCTGCCTCCCCCCATGGGGTACAGGCGTGAGCGTGTGTATGTGTGTTGTACATACAGTGGTGTGTCAGGATCGTAGCATGTGGCAAACTGGTGTCTCTGCCTCCCCCCATGGGGTACAGGCGTGAGCGTGTGTATGTGTGTTGTACATACAGTGGTGTGTCAGGATCGTAGCATGTGGCAAACTGGTGTCTCTGCCTCCCCCCATGGGGTACAGGCGTGAGCGTGTGTATGTGTGTTGTACATACAGTGGTGTGTCAGGATCCTAGCATGTGGCAAACTGTGGTCTCTGCCTCCCCCCATGGGGTACAGGCGTGAGCCTGTGGCTCTAGGCTGAGAGAAGTGTGCGTGAACATGGCGAGGGAACCTGCATACGCGTAGGAAGAGCATCAAGGTCGTCGATAAGAGAGGTTATATACCAAAAGTACGAATGACTAATTAATTATATTCAAATTTAAAGATAAACAGACGATTCGACAGACCACATCTGGCTGGCGCGGAATAAGGACTGTGGCGATAATAAGCAAAAGTTGACGATATAACGATTCTCAATTGCTTAAAAAATAGTAATAAAAATACGCAGTGTCTGTTTGAAAAAAAAAATCATTTTTAAACGGCATACTAAAATTCATGTGTCTGTTTGTAACGGGTAATCTCCGAAACGACTGGCCCGATTTTGATTGAACTTTTACAAACAGACTGTAAAGGCCTTCTTTGTTTATTGTAGATGTATGCTTCTGTGTACGCGCAAATCTCATTAATTACTAAGCCGTTTTTAACATATTTTTACTTCAGATAGACCGCTTATTGAGTGGCTATATATACTCCCGTTACCACCCAAGGGAGTACAACGAAGTACAACACACATACACACGCTCATGCCTGTAGCCCATGGGGGGAGGCAGAGACCACAGTTTGCCACATGCTACGATCCTGACACACCACTGTATGTACAACACACATACACACGCTCACGCCTGTACCCCATGGGGGGAGGCAGAGACAACAGTTTGCCACATGCTACGATCCTGACACACCACTGTATGTACAACACACATACACACGCTCACGCCTGTACCCCATGGGGGGAGGCAGAGACCACAGTTTGCCACATGCTACGACCCTGACACACCACTGTATGTACCACACACATACACACGCTCACGCCTGTACCCCATGGGGGGAGGCAGAGACACCAGTTTGCCACATGCTACGATCCTGACACACCACTGTATGCACAACACACATACACACGCTCACGCCTGTACCCCATGGGGGGAGGCAGAGACCACAGTTGGCCACATGCTACGATCCTGACACACCAATGTATGTACAACACACATACACACGCTCACGCCTGTACCCCATGGGGGGAGGCAGAGACCACAGTTTGCCACATGCTACGATCCTGACACACCACTGTATGTACAACACACATACACACGCTCACGCCTGTACCCCATGGGGGGAGGCAGAGACCACAGTTTGCCACATGCTACGATCCTGACACACCACTGTATGTACAACACACATACACACGCTCACGCCTGTACCCCATGGGGGGAGGCAGAGACCACAGTTTGCCACATGCTAGGATCCTGACACACCACTGTATGTACAACACACATACACACGCTCACGCCTGTACCCCATGGGGGGAGGCAGAGACACCAGTTTGCCACATGCTACGATCCTGACACACCACTGTATGTACAACACACATACACACGCTCACGCCTGTACCCCATGGGGGGAGGCAGAGACACCAGTTTGCCACATGCTACGATCCTGACACACCACTGTATGTACAACACACATACACACGCTCACGCCTGTACCCCATGGGGTATGGTGTGTATGTGTGTTGTACATACAGTGGTGTGTCAGGATCGTAGCATGTGGCAATCTGTGGTCTCTGCCTCCCCCCATGGGGTACAGGCATGAGCGTGTGTATGTGTGTTGTACTTCGTTGTACTCCCTTGGGTGGTAACGGGAGTATATATAGCCACTCAATAAGCGGTCTATCTGAAGTAAAAATATGTTAAAAACGGCTTAGTAATTAATGAGATTTGCGCGTACACAGAAGCATACATCTACAATAAACAAAGAAGGCTTTTACAGTCTGTTTGTAAAAGTTCAATCAAAATCGGGCCAGTCGTTTCGGAGATTACCCGTTACAAACAGACACATGAATTTTAGTATGCCGTTTAAAAATGATTTTTTTTTTCAAACAGACACTGCGTATTTTTATTACTATTTTTTAAGCAATTGAGAATCGTTATATCGTCAACTTTTGCTTATTATCGCCACAGTCCTTATTCCGCGCCAGCCAGATGTGGTCTGTCGAATCGTCTGTTTATCTTTAAATTTGAATATAATTAATTAGTCATTCGTACTTTTGGTATATAACCTCTCTTATCGACGACCTTGATGCTCTTCCTACGCGTATGCAGGTTCCCTCGCCATGTTCACGCACACTTCTCTCAGCCTAGAGCCACAGGCTCCCTCGCCATGTTCACGCACACTTCTCTCAGCCTAGAGCCACAGGCTCCCTCGCCATGTTCACGCACACTTCTCTCAGAATAGAGCCACAGGCTCCCTCGCCTTGTTCACGCACACTTCTCTCAGCCTAGAGCCACAGGCTCCCTCGCCATGTTCACGTACACTTCTCTCAGCCTAGAGCAACAGGCTCCCTCGCCATGTTCACGCACACTTCTCTCAGCATAGAGCCACAGGCTCCCTCGCCATGTTCACGCACACTTCTCTCAGCCTAGAGCCACAGGTTCCCTCGCCATGTTCACGCACACTTCTCTCAGCCTAGAGCCACAGGCTCCCTCGCTATGTTCACGCACACTTCTCTCGCTCGGTGCCACAGGTTGCCTCGCTATGTTCACGCACACTTCTCTCGCTCGCTGCCACAGGTTCCCTCGCTAGGTTCACGCACACTTCTCTCGCTCGCTGCCACAGGTTCCCTCGCTATGTTCACGCACACTTCTCTCAGCTAAAATAGGACTCTGTTATTAAGATTTCGCTGTGTATCCGTCTGTCACCAGGCTGTATCTTATCAACCGTGATAGTTAGACGGTTGACATTTGACACACAACATCACAGATATACAAAATCACAGATGATGCATTTCTGTTGCCGCTATAATAACAGATACTAAAATAGAATAAAATAAATATTTAAGTGGGGCCCCCATACAACAAACACGGCGTTGGTGGAATGGTACGGAAACCTTAGTGCGCGAGTTCGACTCGCACTTGGCCGGTTTTTAATGACACTTGCCAAATAAATCACTCGGGCCCTGTGACCAGTCCAATGCAATGGACTTCCCACATATAGATAGTGCCATCCACGAACATGCGCCCCACCAGTTTCTAGTCGAGGGGGTCGCGGGATTCGGGCAGTATGACCCGAGTCTATTAATTGTAGTGTGCGTGTGCACTCATAGGTAATCAGTGTGTACCGACAATACTCACACATTAGTGGAAGGTTGCACACTTACACTGTAAACTGTAGGCGAGGATAGTGGGGCGCGTCTTCGTGTATGGCACTAGTTATACATAATCTTCATAATTTCATGTTTAATTTCTTGTTCCAGCATTTGTGACACCCGGAAGATACTATGACGTAATCGAGCGCCATTCAAGTCAACCAAAGATTAGTAGTTATGAAACAGCGCCATCTACCGTCGATCGCTTGAACTACGGTGGAAGAACGATGCTCCTAGTGCCATCTATCTGAGTCGAGATGCCTCGTATCAAATATGCGTCGATAATAAGGGTGCTGGTAATAATAGGCTTGCTGGGTATATGGCTGCAAATAATGCTGTCTGCTTCCGGCGGAGGGATGTACAGGGATGGAGGTACGTATTAAATACAGTTTCAAATTCAACACTTCTAAAACCCCGTGAAGGCCGAGTGGTTCGAGCAGTCGCATGCAACACAAACAATACGTTGGAATCCAGACTGTACCAATGAGTTTTTTTAAAAGTGGTTAGCAACACCACGAGCTATACGGTGAAGGAAAACATCCAAACCTGCATACCTTTGGGAAGACATTGTATGTATAGTCGTGCTTGAGTAACGGCGATGGACTCGCCATCTGTCACGTTGGCACCTGAAATATATACTGCGGAATTTGGTGGATACCGCCTATACCTTCCTACCCCTTCAGGGACCCTTGTGGGAAGGCGTATACAAGGTAAGATACTTGAGCAAGGAGAAAAAGGTTTGAATACTATGATAGAATAAATACCCAGTTTTTTTTTACAAAAAAAAGAACAAATCATTCCTATAAATATCAAATCAAAGACACATGGAACACTTATTGAACGTCACATCTATATATATAAAAATGTTATGTTGGTTTGTGTACGCTTCAAAAGCTCAAAAAGTTCAGCACCGATCGAGCTGAAAGTTTAGCATGATATATAATCCGCATCAAGGATTGTGTCTATTTCTTGCATCAGTCACATATCCACAGCGAAGCGTGGCAGGGTACAGCTAGTTTGACATATAAAACTACAGTTACCACCGTTTACAAGAAACCCGTCAGGAGAAGAAACGACGAAAAAGTCCCCGGTTTTCTTTCTTAACATTTGTTCCCTTTTACGTAGCGGTAGAGACAGATTAAACTTATATATAAACTGTGTACAAGAGGAGCAATTCATTGCCATGCATGGCCATCATTAAAATAATCAATGTCAATGATACTCGACTAAGATGTAGTTTTCTAATGGTGAAAGAATTTTCTAGAGTAGTTTTTGAGTTACATACATACATACATACATATCATCACGCCAAGTCCCTAACGGGGTAGGCAGAGAGTATAGAGCGCCAGTTCTCTCTAGACTTACATACCTCTTTCGCTTCACCCACATTCATCAGTCTCTTCATACATGCTCGTCGGTTTCGAGTACTCTTAACGTTCCCGTCCTTGAGTGTCCGATCGATTTGATCCAGGTAGTTGGAACGTGGCCTTCCTCTGCCCCTTCTTGCACACACTTTTGCTTTGTATATCTGTTTCGTCAATCTTTCTTCACTCATCCTTTCTATGTGTCCAAACCAACGTAACATGCCTTTCTGCATCTTTACAATCACGCCCTCATTCACGCCAGTTGATTTGCGTTTTTGAGTTAAATATTAACAAACAAATCATATAGTATGTCCTTCACTGTGCAAGCTGTCCGTCTATGGAACTCGCTGCCCCAGAACATCAGACTGGCAGAATCATTGAACTCCTTCAAGAAACTTTTATTCGAATACTATTTTTCTTTATAACTTATACATATGTAAGTATATTTATGTATATGTTATTGTATGTGTATAAAATAGGTATATGTTTCGTATTTATTTATTTAGATTGCTTAGTATATGTATATTATAGTAAATATGTATATCTCATCCGCTCAACTATCACACCTACCTTTTTTTTCTCTATTTCTTTTCTCTCTCCACTTGGTTGCCTGGAAGAGATCGCTTTTGCGATAAGGCCGCCTATTGTGCCTATTACATGTTATTCTCTGTCTTTTTGTCATCCTATTTGTTTGTATGTGTGTGTGTACAATAAAGAATATTATTATTATTATTATAGTATGGCCTCCGCTTTTTGAATTGACGTACTGCAGATTTGTCTGACTCTGTTCATAACGGAAGTCTCTCTAGACTAACATATCTATTTCGGTGCGTCCACATTCAACAGTCTCTTCATACATGCTCGCCGGTTTCGAGTACTCTTGACGTTCCCGTCCTTGAGCGTCCGATTGATTTGAACTAGAAAGTCGGAACGCTTTCTTGCTACTCCAAAAAACTTATAATCTTCGGGAATAGATTTGAAATTGCCGGTAATTACAATAAAAACATTTTAATTCATACATATCATCACGCTAGGCAGAAAGAGTAGAGCGCCAGTCCTCTCTAGACTTACAGGCCTACATACATATCATCACGCCGAGTCCCTCACGCTAGGCAGAGAGAATAGAGCGCCAGTCCTCTAGACTTACAGACCTACATACATATCATCACGCCGAGTCCCTCACGCTAGGCAAAGAGAGTAGAGCGCCAGTCCTCTCTAGACTTACAGACCTACATACATATCATCACGCCGAGCCCCTCACGCTAGGCAGAGAGAGTAGAGCGCCAGTCCTCTCTAGACTTACAGACCTACATACATATCATCACGTGAGCCCCCCACGCTAGGCAGAGAGAATAGAGCGCCAGTCCTCTAGACTTACAGACCTACATACATATCATCACGCCGAGTCCCTCACGCTAGGCAGAGAGAGTAGAGCGCCAGTCCTCTCTAGACTTACAGACCTACATACATATCATCATGCCGAGCCCCTCACGCTAGGCAGAGAGAGTAGAGCGCCAGTCCTCTCTAGACTTAGATCGCTCGGGCGTTGCCGATCCTGCACGAATCATTTCTACACCCTTCTAGACTATCTCCATGCTGTACTCTCTAGGGAAAACTTCAACGGGGCATTTATTTCACAGCCTGACCGTTCGCAGAAGGAAACTTCTTTGAAGCAATTAAAGAACTTCATGGACTCGAAGCCTTCAATATTTTTTTCTATTCCATTTTCCAGATGCCACTAACACACTAACGGACGGTATGATCGATTCCGAAGCCCCATACACAGGTTTTCTTTTTCATCTTTTATTTTGTGTTATCTGTTGCTTTTCGTGTCACAGCGCTTGACTTGAGAATCTATGGTTGTTTTAAAACAAGAGATTTACCCTCTGAGATCAACGGTATTCATAAGCAAGTATAAGAGATTAGGGCACAAAGTATCTCCCGTCTACAATAGAAGTTCCACAGCTGGAGAGAGATGGAGCACAACAAACTGGGGCAGTACCTCCACCTTACAGAAGGTCGCAGCCAAATGTCACTGCTTGTGTAATGTTGTGTTCCTGCGGTGAGTGAGGTTGGCAGAATTGCACGAGGAATGGCAAGCAGCTGGAGAGAGATAGAGCACAACGAACTGGGGCAGTACCTCCACCTTACAGAAGGTCGCAGTCAAATGTCACTGCTAGTGTAGTGTTGTGTTCCTGCGGTGAGTGAGGTTGGCAGAACTGCACGAGGAATGGCAAGCAGCTGGAGAGAGATGGAGCACAACGAACTGGGGCAGTACCTCCACCTTACAGAAGGTCGCAGCCAAATGTCACTGCTAGTGTAGTGTTGTGTTCCTGCGGTGAGTGAGGTTGGCAGAACTGCACGAGGAATGGCAAGCAGCTGGAGAGAGATGGAGCTCAACAAACTAGGGCAGTACCTCCACCATACAGTAGGTCGCAGCCAAATGTCACTGCTAGTGTAGTGTTGTGTTCCTGCGGTGAGTGAGGTTGGCAGAACTGTACGAGGAATGGCAAGCAGCTGGAGAGAGATGGAGCACAACAAACTGGGGCAGTACCTCCGCCTTACAGAAGGCCGCAGCCAAATGTCACTGCTAGTGTAGTGTTGTGATCCTACGGTGAGTGAGGTTGGCAGAACTGCACGAAGAATGGCAAGCAGCTGGAGAGAGATGGAGCACAACGAACTGGGGCAGTACCTCCACCTTACAGAAGGTCGCAGCCAAATGTCACTGCTAGTGTAGTGTTGTGTTCCTGCGGTGAGTGAGGTTGGCAGAACTGCACGAGGAATGGCAAGCAGCTGGAGAGAGATGGAGCACAACGAACTGGGGCAGTACCTCCACCTTACAGAAGGTCGCAGCCAAATGTCACTGCTAGTGTAGTGTTGTGTTCCTGCGGTGAGTGAGGTTGGTAGAACTGACCTAGGCATACGGACGCTTGCAAAACCAGGGTTATCATTTGGCATAATCCATACATCCACACCCTTCGTTAATTACCTCATGCTGTACTCTCTAGGGTAAAACCTAATCGTGTATGTTAATTTGAACGCTATGACGTGTCTAACATTTGTAATTGTGTTTTTTTGTTCATAAATAATAAGAAAGTCATGGTGGTTGGTTCAAATTGCTACTGCAATTTCAAACTTGAGCGGTACCATTTAGTTAACGTGCAGTTATTTTGTCTTACGAGCTTTACGGTCATGGTAAGCTTTGAGAGGAAACCTGCATACGCTTAAGAAGTTGAAAGACGCGTATAGTTGTGCTTGACAAAAGATTTGACATCTGTCACGTTGCCACAAAATTTTATCTCAAGCAACGGTCTCAAACTATTCAGTCTTAATTGCCACACGTTGCGGTACTAATCTTTATTGTATTTAATCCCCAGAATATAAGACAGGATTGTAAGCATTAAAATTGTTGCGGTTCTCGAATGATTCGTTGCAATAAAACAATCTTGTTAATGATGTTTGATAAAGAGCTAGACTTTATCTCAAAAGATATGTATCCATGTTAACAAATGCTTAGGAATAGTAAAAAACCCGTCAATACTTTAGTGATAATTTGATATCAACCATTAGTAAGTCATATTTGATAAAGCAGTTATTTATTTATAGCCTATTCTAACATACATACGCTCACGCCTGTACCCCATAGGGGGAGGCAGAGACCACAGTTTGCCACATGCTACGACCCTGACACACCACTGTATGTACAACACACATACACACGCTCACGCCTGTACCCCATGGCGGGAGGCAGAGACCACAGTTGGCCACATGCTACGATCCTGACACACCACTGTATGTACAACACACATACACACGCTCACGCCTGTACCCCATGGGGGGAGGCAGAAACCACAGTTTGCCACATGCTACGATCCTGACACACCACTGTATGTTCGACACACATACACACGCTCAAGCCTGTACCCCATGGGGGGAGGCAGAGACCACAGTTTGCCACATGCTACGATCCTGACACACCACTGTATGTTCGACACACGCTCACGCCTGTACCCCATGGCGGGAGGCAGAGACCACGAGTACCATGCCATGCCATGGGGGAAGGCAGAGGCCATTTTTAAAAAAACCTATCCTTCACTTTAGTCTCGCGTCCTTTTAATGTTTACCGTTGTTTCCAGAAGAGTTAATGAATTCCAACGACACCTCAGAACAAGTACTCGCTCTGGTGCCTCCAGAACTTCATAAGTACCTGACGGTCTACCCAAGAAACGCTAGTGGTAAGTCGCGACTTCGTACACTACCATCAACCAATGTGCCTGTATGCCGTCTGGCCTGTACCCAAACATTATATTGACGGCATATTTTAGACGGCCGTCTGGTTTAGTGGTCAGAGTTCCTGATTGCGAAGCTTGTGGTCGCGGGTTCGATTCCCGCTGACGAACTCGATTACCTATCTTTATAAGGTACAGTCGTTGTCTTGTTACTATAGTAAAAGCTTTGCTTAATTTGGAGCTATATCAATTTGTGTGGAATTGTCCCAAGGTCTCAATGTCCCCCATTTTTATGATTTATTACATACATACATATGATGGTTTATTATAGTATATATACTCGGGGTAGGCAGAGAGTATAGAGCGCCAGTTCTCTCTAGACTCTTTCGCTTCGTCCACATTCATCTGTCTCTTCATACATGCTCGTCGGTTTCGAGTACTCTTGACGTTTCCGTCCTTGAGCGTTCGATCTATTTGATCCAGGTAGTTGGAACGTGGCCTTCCTCTGCCTCTTCTTGCACACACTTTTGCTTTGTATATCTGTTTCGTCAATCTTTCTTCACTCATCCCTTCTATGTGTCCAAACCAACGTAACATGCCTTTCTTCAGTATGATCTTAAATATGATTTATTCGAGCTAAGAATATGCATTAGCAAGTCAATCTAACAGAGCATCTGTTTGTCTTCCTTGCCGTGTATGTCTTTTAAGAATATTTGTCTTATCTTATTTATTGGTCCTTCGAGCCAATTGTAACATTTTGATTCTGTTCCAGCAAATTCTTCAGAGTACGTAAACACCAAGAATCTAACGGACATCAGGCGTGCCATCCAGCGCTACAATGATGCTCAGACCATCCTGAACGAGGATATCTTCGGACCGGTACAGAATGACACCCTCATCATTGCCATACAGGTAAGTCAAAATGAAAAAAAAAAACAAAATCTTTTATCCAACCCAAAGGACACAGGCAACACTTATTGAACGTCACATCTATACATATAAATAAAATTTAAAAGTCTGTTTGTAATATTAAAATTACCGCTTTTTACTAAATGCATATGGATGTATACACGGTATATACACCTAAAATACATTTTTTTTTACAATTTTTGTCTCTCCGCCTGTCTGTTTGTTCCGGCTAATCTCTGAAACGGCTGGACCGATTTTGACGGGACTTTCACTGGCAGATAGCTCATATAAAAAGGAGTAACTTAGGCTTCTTCTATTTTAGGAACAAAATTTTTTTTTGTTAAATACCGCGCGGACGAAGTCGCGGGCACAGATAGAACTAAATAGAAAACTACGGTTTCCACGGTTTACAAGAACCTTGTCCGGAGAAGAAACGGCGAAACAAACTGCCCGGTTTTCTTTTCTTAAAAGCTGATTTACACAGGGTCAGTAACTGACTACAAATTCGAGGCAAGTCAGTGCTGACCCGAAAATTCGTGTCCGAATATTCAAGTCAGCGCTGACTTCAAGCCACTGTACTGACTTCAAATCAATTTACACAGGTTTTTTTTCGGGTCAGCACTGACTTGCCTCGAATTTGTAGTCAGTTACTGACCCTGTGTAAATCAGCCTTAACATTTGTTCCCTTTTACGTAGCGGTAGAGACAGATTAAACTTACATATAAACTCTGTACAAGAGGAGCAATTCATTGCGAAGCATGGCCATCATTAAAATAATCTGATGTTGTATAATAAGCTTTTTGAATTAAGTCACTTTTAATGGCAGCTTTAAAACTCTACAAAAGGTAATTCAATTATTTTCTGAGGTAGCTTATAAAAAAGCGTATACCTTGCCCGACAAATGAGTTGCTAGTTTTGTGTAATCTAGCTGTAGGTACATGGAGTTTATCCTTGTTACGTGTATTTACAGTATGCAATTCGCTATTTTTCTTAAATTTTACAATGTTTTTTCTAACATTTTGGAATATATATTGACATCGAATATATACTTTTTTATTGGAATATATACTCGGGGTAGGCAGAGAGTATAGAGCGCCAGTTCTCTCTAGACTTACATACCTCTTTCGCTTCGTCCACATTCATCAGTCTCTTCATACATACTCGTCGGTTTCGAGTACTCTTGACGTTCCCGTCCTTGAGCGTCCGATCGATTTGATCCAGGTAGTTGGAACGTGGCCTTCCTCTGCCCCTTCTTGCACACACTTTTGCTTTGTATATCTGTTTCGTCAATCTTTCTTCACTCATCCTTTCTAAATGTCCAAACCAACGTAACATGCCTTTCTTCGTCTTTACAATCACGCCCTCGTTCACGCCAGTTGAATTTTTCGAAGAGATAGCATCTCAACTGCATTCAAGCTATTTTCATACTTCCTCTGACATACCATACAATAATGTAGGCACTAAGTCGAGTAAGTCAATCTTACTATCTTATAATAATCTTATCTTATCTTATCTTACTGATATTATAAATGTGAAAGTTTGTAAGTTTGGATGTTTGCGGTGCTTTCACGGCAAAACGGCTGAACCGATTTGGCTGACAGTTGAAATGGTGATAGCTTATACCTAGGAATAGGACATAGGCTACTTTTTTTTATATAATAATATATCCTCACGCCTTCCCACAAGGGTCCCCGAAGGGGTAGGCAGAGGTGTATAGGTAATACCCACACACCTACTTTCCGCCAGAGGTATATTAGGTGCCAACGTGACAGATGGCGAGTCCATCGCCGTTACTCAAGCACGACTATACATACGCCTTTGAATTTCTTCTCAGACGTATGCAGGTTTCCTCTCGATGTTTTCCTTCACCGTTCAGCTCGTGGTGTGACTCATCACTGTACTTAAGTTCAGAAAAACTTATTGGTACAGTCGGGATTCGAACTTGCGACCTTTGCGTCGTAGACAACTGCTCGAACCACTCGGCCACCACGGCTCTTATCTTATCTTACTGATATTATAAATGTGAAAGTTTGTAAGTTTGGATGTTTGCGGTTCTTTCACGGCAAAACGGCTGAACCGATTTGGCTGACAGTTGAAATGGTCATGGCTTATACCTAGGAAAAGGAGGCTACTTTTTTTTTTAATCTTAATTAAAATTTAATTATAATTAATCCCGAAAATTCATAGTTCTAATATTATAAAGCATGTTGCTCTTACACGGCTTAGCGGCCGAACCGATTCTAGCAGGAAAATATATAAGCTACTTATTCGAACTCCACGCGGGCGAAGCCGCGGGCATAAGCTAGTAGATTATATAAAGCCGCGACCAATACGAGTGGAGCGTCGATGAAAAATGTTGTAAAAGCTTGGATATGTCAAGTTTAATCCAGAAAAAATTAAAATACTTGACGCAGCCCTATCAAGCTGTCCTCTTCACACTTTTCTCCAGCGCCAGAAACTTGGGTCTGTTCATCTTCCGTCTCGCCAAAATGAGGTCTTTCCCTGCCAGACCTGACAGGTCCACCTTCTTGGCCTCCAGTCTAGACTCCTTGCGCTTCGGCACCTTGGTCTTCTTCAGTTGGCCAAAGAACGGCGACCCTGGGCGATGCTCCATCCAGATGAACTGGTCTTCATCAGCTATGCCTCGTTGCAAACGGAACTTTCTTGGAGTCTGAATTTTTAAAGAGATAAATTATTTGGCGACAGACGCAGTGGCAGAGTGGTCTGCCAGTTGGAATCCCGATTGCATAAAAGAGTTATCCCAACTTAACCACCCACTGTAGGTGGGTGAGTTAATAAAGTGGGTGGGTTATTTAATAAAGTGGGTAAATTTACTGAGGCATCCTGTATATAACTTATGGAAAAAAGTAACCTTCCCCCCCCCCCCCCCCTCCCCAGAAGGCTATCGGAACGGGTAGGCAGAAGTGTCAGGTATTAATATCTTACCGTATATTCGGCACAAATATCAACGCAAGGTTTGTAGTGTGGGATGTGAACCTGCGACTGGGGCTTTGGTATCCTGCCGTATAATACCTTTGGGTAGTCTGGCTTTTGATACCTGTAAGAAGAATATCACCGGCTGATGGTAAACGATCACCGTACCACAAACGCTTTGAACTGGCGCTCAAAGTTTTCGAACTTTTCCAAACCTACCCTGTAAGGAACTCTGCGTTTTTAATTTATAATCATTATATAATATTATTAATAATAATTTCATTTAATTTTTCTTACAACAAGAGTGGCAGACAAGCATACGGCCCACCTGATGGGAAACGGTTACCGTAGCCTATTTACGCTCACGATACCGAAGTATCACTTGCGCTTTGCCACTCTGTGTTCGGTGAGTTATACTGTGTTGGCAGCGTAATGGGACTAATCCCTCCGCTGCCAACACAATATAACAATCCTCCCCCTCCCCAAGGAGCTCATTACTGGAAACCTTATTCACCGCGTAGGGACACAACACAAACAATAGTGTTATTTGGCTACGGACTTCCTAGTCGTAGGTCCTGCCCCAGTCGGTCTATGTCTTAATTTCAGATGTATTTAAGTCAATAGGATACGACTAATACCATATATGTTCCATAATGCTAAAGCACGGTCGCGGAGCAGGAAGAATTTCGTACAATGACCTCTTTACCTACTGACAGTGGTCACAAACATTTTTATATGTGTGGTTTGCATGAAATATTTGAAGGATAGAAAAAAACTAGCTTATTAAATAAATTATTATTAAGTATTTTGTTAAACAATAAACTCTTCAGACATTCCATTACTTTTATTTATAACAATTTTGCAATAATATCTCAATATAAAACTGAATTTTTTTTTTTGAAGGATATTTATCGGCAGGCCAGGATTCCTTAATGTATTTAAACACGTTAATAATCATAACCTTCTCAGATTCACTAAAGTGTGACATTTTTCTTTTCTTCCGCGGAGAAACAAACTTCTTGAATGGACGCGAGGTAGACGGCACTGGTTCCATTTTAAAACAGTAAATTAAACTTAACAAATCAACGAAACCACTTAACAATTAAAACAAGACAACAAAAACTAACAAATAACAACAAACTAAGATAAATGTGTTTCAAAATTGAACGAGCACTAACGCATCCCAAGATGGAATGTCGTTAGTTATTCAAAAATTATGAATCATGTCAAATACTTTTAATTGCGACCAAAACACCAGACGCAAGCAAGAACAAACCTTACGGTCTCAATTAAACGGTTTTCAATCCCTGGCGACAGCGGTCATTGCATCTGTGCGAGCGAGACGCATTATATTTACGCGGGAGTGACAGAGATGGGTAATAATAGGTTATCGTACGAAATTCTTTCTGTTCCGCGACCGTGCTTTAGTAAACAATTTGACTTATGTTTAGTAAGCTCATTAAACTAGAAATAAATCATCTGCCACAAAACATCTTAATATATATAAATTACGCGTCATGTTGTTTGTCCGCGATGGGCTCCTAAACTACTTAACCGATTTCAATCAAATTTGCACACCGCGTGCAGTTTGATCCAACTTAAAAGATAGGATAGCTTACTTCTGATCAATTGTGATCAATACGCTGCGATCGTGTTTTAGGAAGTTTAACTTTTTCACCCGAGCGAAGCTGGGCTGAACGGCTAGCGTCCTATATATTATCCAGCTAATAATCTATCTCTGTGCCAAATTTCATCAAATTCTGTCAAGCCGTCCCGTCGTAATTGAGTAACAAAGATCCTCACAAACTTACGCATTCATGCTACAGATAGTGCCATCCACGAAGACGCTCCCCCCCAATGTCTAGTCGAGGGGGTCGCGGGATGCGGGCAGTATGACCCGAGTCTATTAATTGTAGTGTGCGTGTGCACTCATAGGTAATCAGTGTGTACCGACAATACTCACACATTAGTGGAAGGTTGCACACTTACACTGTAAACTATAGGGGGGATAGTGGGGCGTTCGTGGATTTCACTAGCTATATAGTAGCTTTGATGCAGTTTCAAAGGTGTTAATGCTTTCGAGGTTGTCAGAACTGCTCCAGGAATGGCAGTGCAGGTACTCTCAATGCTCACCAGACCAAGTCCCAGTGACTTCTGTAAACTGGCTCAGGCATGATGATCTTCATCCATCGAAGGATATCGCACCTGAAATATGTTCATTAACGTTAGTCTTGAGAGAGCTGGCGCTCTACTCTCTCTGCCTTGCGTGAGGGGCTCGGCGTGATGATATGTATGTAGGTCTGTAAGTCTAAGGAGGAATGGCGCTCTACTCTCTCTGCCTAGCGTGAGGGGCTCGGCGTGATGATATGTATGTAGGTCTGTAAGTCAAGAGAGGACTGGCGCTCTACTCTCCCTGCCTAGCGTGAGGGACTCGGCGTGATGATATGTATGTAGGTCTGTAAGTCTAGAGAGGACTGGCGCTCTACTCTCTTTGCCTAGCGTGAGGGGCTCGGCGTGATGATATGTATGTAGGTCTGTAAACCTAGAGAGGACTGGCGATCTACTCTCTCTGCCTAGCGTGAGGGACTCGGCGTGATGATATGTATGTAGGTCTGTAAGTCTAGAGAGGACTGGCGCTCTACTCTCTCTGCTTAGCGTGTGGCGTGATGATAACTGAACGCACCTGCTCCAATTCTGTCTGATGCCCCAAGTAGGACCAGTCCTGGACTTGAACCAAGTGGAATGAGTGATAGGCTTACGTGGTGGTAAACCTATACTCCTGGCAAATTGGATCATCTCTGTATTGTACAGCTGACGGATCCTGGATGTTATCATCTGCAGATAGGAATCACTCATTAAGCGTCGGTAACCGCTTAACACGACAGGCCCAGACACAGGCTCTGCCTAGTTTAGGGTCAGTTGGCTTTGTGTGAGATGTCCACAATATTATTGTATATTAACATCTATATAAGTGTGTATATCAGTCGCCGATGCCTATAGTACAGGCTCTGCCTAGCTTAGGGTCAGTTGGCTTTGTGTGAGATGTCCACAATATTATTGTATATTAACATCTATATAAGTGTGTATATCAGTCGCCGATGCCTATAGTACAGGCTCTGCCTAGCTTAGGGTCAGTTGGCTTTGTGTGAGATGTCCACAATATTATTGTATATTAACATCTATATAAGTGTGTATATCAGTCGCCGATGCCTATAGTACAGGCTCTGCCTAGTTTAGGGTCAGTTGGCCTTGTGTGAGATGTCCACAATATTATTGTATATTAACATCTATATAAGTGTGTATATCAGTCGCCGATGCCTATAGTTACAGGCTCTGCCTAGTTTAGGGTCAGTTGGCCTTGTGTGAGATGTCCACAATATTATTGTATATTAACATCTATATAAGTGTGTATATCAGTCGCCGATGCCTATAGTTACAGGCTCTGCCTAGTTTAGGGCCAGTTGGCTTTGTGTGAGTCCACAATATTAATTACTGACTTGTATATGTTTAAAATCGCGTATATTTATCTGTGGTAACTTCGAGGGGTCTTCCAGCATCAGAAGTCGCATTCCATCAATTTGGTTGTCCAAAATACACTCCTGGAAAAGATAATCAAAGATTGAGTCAGATATATTATACCTCCTCCCAACAAATCCATGTGCACCTAAGGGGTGGGCAGAGGTGTAACAACGCTAATCTTTCGCCAGAGATATATTTAGGTGCCAACGTGACGGATGGCGAGTTCATCGCCGTTTCTCCCAAAGACCCCTGAAGGCATATCGACTAACAGTCATTCTCACCCTGTACTCTGGAAGACCAACATCATCAGCTATCCAATTTGCGACGTCCTCTGTACTCCAACTAAGAGCTTCTGGATAGAATAACTTGTCCACGACAATAGCTGCTAGCTCGTAGAGTGTCAACGGAGATTGCTGGCAGGGATATAATGGTCTGGAAATTGAAACAATTAGTACCCGTGATGGAGCGCGGTCACCTTGGCCTACAACACCTTGCAACACCAGGGGTATCACTCGCGTGCCGACCTTGTGTTGGGAGGATCGCTGTGCTAGCACAAGGGACGAACGGGTCCCCCTACTGCCTGATGGAGCGCGGTGACCTAGGCCTATAGACGCTTGCAACACCAGGGTATCACTCGCGTGCTGACCTTGTGTTGGGAGGATCGCTGTGCTAGCACAAGGGACGAACGGGTCCCCCTACTGCCTGATGGAGCGCGGTGACCTAGGCCTATGGACGCTTGCAACACCAGGGGTATCACTCGCGTGCCGCTCTTGTGTTGGGAGGATCGCTGTGCTAGCACAAGGGACGAACGGGTCCCCCTACTGCCTGATGGAGCGCGATGACCTAGGCCTATGGACGCTTGCAACACCAGGGGTATCACTCGCGTGCCGACCTTGTGTTGGGAGGATCGCTGTGCTAGCACAAGGGACGAACGGGTCCCCCTACTGCCTGATGGAGCGCAGTGACCTAGGCCTATGGACGCTTGCTACACTAGGGGCGTACTATGAAAATACAAGCCTTACTTAGGTTTCCTGTAAGGGTCCTCTTTTGGGAAACACGTACACTCCGCACAGGTGGTCTTGTCGGCTGTGACGTAAACAATCTTTCTTCCTGGCACCACCACAGATGGCTCTCGCCTAGGTATGACCACCTTCTTTGGGCGGCGCCGTGGAGGGGGCTCATCCGGTGCTTTCGCCTATTACATGAGAGTTATCACTCGCTGACCCATTTAAATTTGGAATTGTCAAGATTGGATTTAAAAGAAAGCCGTGGTGGCCGTGTGGTTCGAGTAGTTGCCAGCGACACAAAGATCGCAAGTTGGAATCCCGACTGTATCAAGTTTTTCTGAACTTAAGTACAGTGATTAGTCACACCACGAGCTTTACGGTGAAGGAAAACATCGAGAGGAAACGAGGGTTGCGCCTGCACTGCGATACCATACCACTTATACGTCAGGACAAGAGGAAGCGGCGTGGCCGAGAGGTCACAGCAACCCGCCTGCCACGCAAACGGCGCGAGTTCCAATCCCGACTAGATTGAGGAGTTTTTCTACATTTAATTACAGTGAGGCACACCACGAGCTTTACGGCGAAGGAAAACATCGAGAGGAAACCTGCATACGTCTGAGAAGACATTCAAAGGCGTATGTATAGTCGTGCTTGAGTTACGGCGATGGACTCGCCGACTGTCACGTTGGCACCTAAAATATATCTCTGGCGAAAGATTAGCGTTGTTATGGGAAGGCGTGAGGATTATATTATTATAGGCTCATTTAAATTTGGAATCGTTGGACATTGGATGTGAATGACGAATGAGGAAGCCTAAAGAGAATTAGCGCTCTTCTCTCTGCCTATTCCGTGACGGACTCGGCGTGATGTTATGTATGTTTGAGCAAGCGAGACGTCTGCAAGGGACACGGCATGAGGATCAGTGCGTAGTGTACATAGTTAACTGGCGTGTATGGAGTGAGGTGGTTGTGGAGGGAGTGAGAGGAGTGCAAGATGAGAATGGAGTGGCGTTCTATACACTCTTAAAAGAGACATGGCTTGAGGGATTGTTGAACATAGTTCATAGACGTCCGTCTGGTCTTGTGGTTAGAGCTCCTGACTGCGAAACTTGAGGTCGCGGGCTCGAATCCCGCTGAGGGCAGATATTTGTGTGATGAACACGAGTATTTGTACCTTAGTCTTGGATGTCCTATGTATTTATGTATGCATCTATCTATATAAGTAAATATATCGTTGTCTAGTTACCATAACACAAGCTTTGCTTAATTTGGGTGGAATAGTTCCAAGGTATTTTTATAGTTGGACTAGATGTATGGAGGCATTGATGAATGTGGAGGGAGCGAGAGGAGCGAACTTACCATAACAACATCTGATTCATCCTCGGCTTTGGGCATACTGAAAGAGTTCTATTAAATAGTAATTCTATGTGTGCAATTAACTATATTAATAATACAATAAATAAATATGAATAACAAATAATTTCTGTGCCTACTGCGTGTGACGTCAGTTTGACAGTTGACACTTTTTTTTTAATTTCTTTACGTTTCTGCTTTTCGAAATTTGTTAATTGTGTTCGGAGGTTTGTTGGTGGTACGTGCAAATAATTTTCGACTAGCTGTGCCCGCGACTTCGTCCGCCTGGAATTAGCCAAAATAAATATTGATCAGTTTCTATATATGGGCTGAGGGTTTTTTTTATACAATAATAATTTTCCTTTTTTTTAATTTAATTTATTCCATATCTTGACCAGAATTAGTTACAGTACTGATGACAATATTTGTGTCACTTGTTTAATTTGTCTAATTTGTGAATGTGAGAACATTGTAGGCTTTGTAGATTCTTAGATGTTGCTAACATTGTTATAATTATCTTGTTTTATGTATGCTTTGTGTAGTAAGCAACGACCTATTGTCGGGCCTACGTTGTTCCCCCATACTTGGGTACTATTGCTGTAACGAAACAATATTGTTATTGTATATGCCTAATGATTTGAAAAGAGTAACCATGAAGTTTCTTGCCGGTTCTTCTCCATGGAAGCGACCAACCCGAACCGTGCTTCTTTTTCGACGTTTTATAAGTGCCCATCTGGGCCTATGTGAAATAAAAAGATTTTGATTTGATTTGATTTGATTATAATAAAAGTAGCCTAAGTTATTCCTTTTTACATCAGCTATGTTAGTGAAGTGAGTCTGTCTGTTTGTTCCGGGTTATCTCTGAAACGGCTAGACCGATTTTAATGGGACTTTCACTGGCAAATAGCTGATGTAATAAGGAGTAACTTAGCCAACTTTAATTGAACAACAACTTTTTTGTTAAATTCCACGCGGACGAAGTCACGGGCATAGCTAGTAAATAAATAAAATCAAAAAGGAGCTGTATATTTGTTTTCTCCGTGGTGGCCGAGTGGTTCTAGTAGTTGCCTGCGACACAGAGGTCGCAAGTTCGAATCCCGACTGTACCAATGAGTTTATTCAAAACTTATGTACAGTGATTAGTCACACCACGAGCTTTACGGTGAAGGACATCGAGAGGAAACCTGCATACGTCTGAGAAGACATTCAAAGGCGTATGTATAGTCGTGCTTGAGTAACGGCGAAAGATTCGCCATCTGTCACGTTGGCACCTAATATACCTCTGGCGGAAGGTGGGTGTGTGGGTATTACCTATACACCTCTGCCTTCCCCTTCGGGGACCCTTGTGGGAAGGCGTGAGGATATATTATATTATTATATATATTTACGAAACTGTACATTTTTTTTTAGTAAGTATCTGTAGACCTGTTTTCCTCACCCCAGGTCCACACCCGCCTCACGTATCTGCGACACCTGATAGTGTCCCTGGCGCAGGCCAAGGACATCGAGCGGGCGCTGCTCATCTTCTCACACGACCACTATGATGAGCAGATCAACAGTCTCGTGAGGAGCATAGACTTCACCAAGGTAGGGCATAACGGGTTTCCCGTTCGAATGCGGAGCTGCCCGACTGGGGCAGGACCTCCACCTTATAGAAGTCCGTAGCCAAATAACACTATTGTTTGTGTTGTGTTCCTGCGCGGTGAATAAGGTATCCAGTAATGAGCTCCTTGGGGAGGGGGGAGGATTGTTACATTGTGTTGGAAGCAAAGGGATTAAACCCATTATGCTGCTAACACACTATAACTCTCCGAACACAGAGTGGCAAAGCGCAAGTGATACTTCGGTATCGTGAGCGTAAATAGGCTGCGGTAACCGTTTCCCATCGGGTGGGCCGTATGCTTGTTTGCCACTCTTGTTGTATAAAAAAAAAACACGTAATTGGCGGCGGTAATATTTTGGCCCCAGGGCGTGGTGTTCCGTCGCTTCCACGGACAAGTGCCACACGAACACTCGAGGAAGTGATACTATTATTATGATATATATGTTAAGTCTGTAAAGTATTCATGGAATATATTTTAGGATAAGGGGGCGTCCATAAATTACGTGACATGTTTAAGGGGGGGAGGGGGTCGAGTCAAATGTCATCTAATCTTACGTTGGAGAGAGGGGGGGTCTCGGCAAATATCACGCAATTCTTTTTTTGATTAAACAAATATATACTATTCTGGTTCATTTAATCCAGATTGAACATGCGTAAGATTTAATCTTATAATTAAACTCTCAGCAATATTGATTACTAGTCTAAACTGGTCGTAAATAAAAGCCCGAAGCAATTTTTTTATTTATTTTTACAATAAAGATCCAACGCGTTTACGTAAGAAACCCACATTTTGAAAAATCTCACGTGAGATTGGGGGTTGGGGGAGGGGGTTGAATAAAATCTCTCACCAGGGGGAGGGAGGGGCAGAAAATTTAAAAAATACACATCACGTAATTTATGGACGCCCCCCTAAGGTATATAGTATATGGGCCCTTTAAATTGAGATAATGATTAATTATAATATATATATATATATATATATATATATATATATATATATATATATATAGTTGAGTAGTTTTGCTTGAACGAGGAACACATACATACATATCATCACGCCGAGTCCCTAACGGGGTAGGCAGAGAGTATAGAGCGCCAGTTCTCTCTAGACTTACATACCTCTTTCGCTTCGTCCACATTCATCAGTCTCTTCATACATGCTCGTCGGTTTCGAGTACTCTTAACGTTCCCGTCCTTGAGAGTCCGATCGATTTGATCCAGGTAGTTGGAACGTGGCCTTCCTCTGCCTCTTCTTGCACACACTTTTGCTTTGAAAGAGGAACAAACTGTTGTTATTTGTGTTAGTATAATAAATATATCCTCATGCGTTCCCACAAGGGTCGGGAGGGTAGGCAGAGGTGTACGGACAATACCTATACACCCACTTTCCGCAAGAGATATATTTTAGGTGCCAAAGTGACAGATGGCTAGAGACAGAGTCTATCGCCGTTACTCAAGCACGACAAAGTGGGTGTATGGGTATTGTCTATACACCTCTGCCTACCCCTTCAGGAACCGTTGTAGGAAGGCGTGAGGATATGCATAAAGTTATATATACCTGGGACAGTTCCACACAAATTGACCTAGTCCCAAATTAAGCAAAGCTTGTGTTATGGTGACTAGACAACGATATATTTACTTATATAGATAGATAGATATATACATAAATACATAGGACATCCAAGACTAAGGTACAAATACTCGCGTTCATCACACAAATATCTGCCCTCAGCGGGATTCGAACCCGCGACCTCAAGTTTCGCAGTCAGGAGCTCTAATCACTAGACCGGACGGCCGTCAAAGTTATGTGTAAAGCAAAGTGTGCAATACTATATTAATCCAGTAATGAGCTCCTGGGGGAGGGGGAGGATGTTACTCAATCATACCAGAACGGCTGAACGGAATTGTATGAAATTTGGCACAGAGATGATAGATGTAGTAGAGAGTATTAGCTGTATCAGCACATAGTGTATGCTTATTAATTCAGATCAATCAATTTTATTGATTTTTTTTAGATTTTTAGATCTGCACGCAGTTGACACAACTTAATTGCAGCGTAAGGATTTGACGAGTATGTCCGTATGTTTCGTTTCAGGTCATGCAAATATTCTATCCCTACTCCATACAAACTCATCCAAACGAGTTCCCGGGCCTGGATCCCAACGACTGCCCGAGGGACGCCAAACTGGAGCAGTGAGTGTGCTCCGTGCTTATCTTTTTAGTACTTTTACAGTATATAAAAGTTTTTGCAAACTTGTTACGATCACACACACACACACACACACATGCAAACACACACGCACACACACACACACATGCACACACACACACACACACACATGCAAACACACACACACACACACACACACATGCACACACACACACACACATGCACACACACACGCGCACACACACACACACACACACACATGCAAACACACACGCACACACACACACACATGCAAACACACACAAACACACACACATACATAATCACACACACACACACATGCACACACACACGCGCACACACACACACACACACACACACACACACATGCAAACACACACGCGCACACACACACACATGCAAACACACACGCACACACACACACACACATGCACACACACACACACATGCACACACACACGCGCACACACACACACACACACACACACACATGCAAACACACACGCACACACACACACACACATGCAAACACACACAAACACACACACATACATAATCACACACGAAAGATATTTTTTTTATACAGTATACACACTCATATATGTAATTATATGTTCGCATTATTAGTGCTTTTTTTTGTAAAAAAATCTTCTTTATATGTATAATCCTTCTGTAAATATATTCTGTAATAATAAATAAACATTGCCACATAAGTACCTACCTTGTATGGCAGCGAATCCTGGGTATGTCAGAGGAAGTATGAAAATAGCTTGAATGCAGTCGAAATGCGATCTCTTCGAAAAATGTGCGGCGTAACGATTTTAGATCGAATCCGCAATGAAAAGATTCGCAAATCAACTGGCGTGAATGAAGGCGTGATTGTAAAGATGAAGAAAGGCATGTTACGTTGGTTTGGACACATAGAAAGGATGAGTGAAGAAAGATTGACGAAACAGATATACAAAGCGAAAGTGTGTGCAAGAAGAGGCAGAGGAAGACCACGTTCCAACTACCTGGATCAAATAGATCGGACTCTCAAGGACGGGAACGTTAAGAGTACTCGAAACCGACGAGCATGTATGAAGAGACTGATGAATGTGGACGAAGCGAAAGAGGTATGTAAGTCTAGAGAGAACTGGCGCTCTATACTCTCTGCCTACCCCGTTAGGGAGTAGTGTATGTATGTATGTATGCCACATAAATAAATTATAGGTATACATAACTCTTAATTAGTTAAAAATATATTGTTTTTACTTCAATGTATCAATTACATATGAGGTTTAAATTAGATGTTTAAGGGTGAAAAGATTTCAGTATATTCGATTTAAATTGTTTTACGGTAAAGGAAAACATCGAGAGGAAACCTGCATACGTCTGAGAAGAAATTCAAAGGGGTATGTATAGTCGTGCTTGAGTAACGGCGATGGACTCGGCATCTGTCACGTTGGCACCTAATATACCTCTGGCGGAAAGTGGGTGTGTGGGTATTACCTATACACCTCTGCCTACCCCTTCGGGGACCCTTGTGGGAAGGCGTGAGGATATATAAGATTTCAGTATATTCGATTTAAATTGTTTTAAAGTGTCATGAAAGATGTCAACATCGGCTATGTGTTCACTTAGATGATGTTTCGTGTGTATATTTAGTAGTTGACGCTGCATTGGAATTTCTGGAGATTTTTTTTTATATTTTTCACCCAAGCGAAGCTGGGTGGGACAGCTAGCTACACATACGGTTGCCAATTTTTATTTGATCCGAATTCCGTAGAGCTTTGAAGCTGAAATGCAACAACGCCCGCCATCCGGACCTCCACGGCCACTACAGGGAAGCTAAGTACACGCAGACGAAGCACCATTGGTGGTGGAAAGCGAACAGGATCTTCAACCAGCTGCAGTGCACAACTGGGCACTTAGGTAAGGATCGAAAGTTGCCGAATAGTGACGAGAGATGGCGCTAAGTTTGATTTATATATACACTTAGATAAAGGTCGAGATGGCGAAAGCTGCCGAATAAAGACGAGAGATGGCGCTGAGTTTGATTTATATATACACTTAGGTGAATCTAAACCATTCTCGAATTTCATTCAAATCGGTCCAGCCGCTTACGATTCTAAACAGGACATCAAGACAAACATTAATCTATACTAATATTATAAAGAGGAAAGATTTGTATGTAAGTATGTTTGTAAGGAATTGGCTCGAAAAGTACTGGACCGATTTGAAAAATTCCTTCACCATTTGAATGCTACGTTATCACTGATTAATATAGGCAATTTTCATTGCAAGAAAAAATATTTTATGCCATAATGTTTAAAAAATAATCCACCCGTCCGAAGCCGGGACGGGTCGCTAGTTTATATATATAATAATAAAAATAATATATCCTCACGCCTTCCCACAAGGGTCCCCGAAGGGGTAGGCAGAGGTGTATAGGTAATACCCACACACCCACTTTCCGCCAGAGGTATATTAGGTGCCAACGTGACAGATGGCGAGTCCATCGCCGTTACTCCAGCACGACTATACATACGCCTTTGAATGTCTTCTCAGACGTATGCAGGTTTCCTCTCGATGTTTTCCTTCACCGTTAAGCTCGTGGTGTGACTAATCACTGTACTTAAGTTCAGAAAAACTCATTGGTACAGTCGGGATTCGAACTTGCGACCTTTGCGTCGCAGGCAACGCTCGAACCACTCGGCCACCACGGCTTTTTTTATATATATATTCATATATATAAACTACCCCTTCGGGGACCCTTGTGGGAAGGCGTGAGGATATATAAGTCGCCTAAGCCAATCAGTAATAAGCAGAATGCACGGCATACCGGACAAACCTCAGTGGTTTTTGGTGTGCTTCATTGTTATAATTGTTATGTGTTCATTAAATAAATAAAAATATATATATATATATATTATAAGATAATAATAATAATAATAATATATCCTCACGCCTTCCCACAAGATATAAGATATATTATAAGATAAGCTAGTGTATATTTATATATATACACAAGCTGTGCCCGCGACTTCGTCCGCGCGGAAAAGTGATATTAAGCAGCATTTTTTTACAAACTTTGAATGTAATAATAATAATATATCCTTTGTTGTACAAACACACACATTTACAAAAACAAACAGAAATACATATAGTAGGCACAATAGGCGGCCTTATCGCAAAAGCGATTTCTACCAGGCAACCCAAGTGTAGAGAGAGATAAGAAACAGAGAAAGAAAAGGTAGGTGTGACAGTTGAGAGGATGAAATAGAAACAATTATTATAATATATAAATAATAGACATTCTACGAAATATAAATTCTAAGGAATGTAATATTAATTTATATGTAATCAAGAGCCTAAAAAATAAGTTTCAAGCTTCTAGCTTCAAAAATGACGAAACTTCCATACAAACTTTAATCCCCTATTTCAACCCCTTAAAACCCTTATTCGCATTAAAAAGTAGCCTATGTCCTTCCTCAAGCTCTAGGCTATATCTGTACCAAATTTCATTTAAATCGGTTCAGTAGTTTAGGCGTGAAAAGGTAACAGACAGACAGAGTTACTTTCGCATTTATAATATTAGAAGGGATTTGTGTGTGTGTGTTTTTTTTAATACAACAAGAGTGGCAAACAAGCATACGGCCCATCTGATGGGAAACGGTTACCGTAGCCTATTTACGCTCACGATACTAAAGTATCACTTGCGCGTTGCCACTCTGTGTTCGGAGAGTTATAGTGTGTTGGCAGCGTAATGGGTTTAATCCCTCTGCTGCCAACACAATGTAACAATCCTCCCCCCTCCCCAAGGAGCTCATTACTGGTAACCTTATTCACCGCGTAGGAACACAGCATAAAAAATTGTGTTATTTGACTACGGACTTCTATAAGGTGGAGGTCCTGCCCCAGTCGGGCAGCTCCGAATTCGAACGGGAAACCCGTTATGCCCTACCTCTCTTATATGTTATCTATCTTATCTAATTATATATCTATGTTCTCTAACTTCCTAGATCCCTTCTTCCTTCCAACTACCTGGATCAAATAGATCGGACTCTCAAGGACGGGAACGTTAAGAGTACTCGAAACCGACGAGCATGTATGAAGAGACTGATGAATGTGGACGAAGCGAAAGAGGTATGTAAGTCTAGAGAGAACTGGCGCTCTATACTCTCTGCCTACCCCGCTAGGGACTTGGCGTGATGATATGTATATGTATGTATGTTATCTAACTGTAGGTAAATGGAGTTTATCACTATTACACAGTACGCAAGTCAGTGGCTCAATTGCTTTATTTCTTACAGGAATAGTATTGTTCTTGGAAGAGGATCACTACGTGGCAGAAGACGCCATCTACATGCTTAACCTGTTGCGGGTGACCGCCGCCAAGCACTGCCCCAACTGCGAGATGCTCTCCCTAGGCACATACCTGAAAACCTACCAGTATCATGGCAACGGAGATAAGGTAAAATAGCTCTTAAGTACAATGGTTAGTCACACCACGAGCTTTACGGTGAAGGGAAACATCGAGAGGTAACGAGGGTTGCGCCTGCACTGCGATACCATACCACTTATACGTCAGGACAAGAGGAGGCGGCGTGGCCGAGAGGTCACAGCACCCGCCTGCCACGCAAACGACGCGAGTTCCAATCCCGACTGGAGTGAGGAGTGTTTCAACATTTAATTACAGTGAGGCACACCACGAGCTTTACGGTGAAGGAAAACATCGAGAGGAAACCTGCATACGTCTGAGAAGACATTCAAAGGCGTATGTATAGTCGTGCTTGAGTAACGGCGATGGACTCGCTGACTGTCACGTTGGCACCTAATATACGTCTGGCGGAAAGTGGGTGTGTGGGTATTACCTATACACCTCTGCCTACCCCTTCGGGGACCCTTGTGGGAAGGCGTGAGGATACATTATATCTTAATATATATATTTCTTGTGTGCGTGTGTATGTGACTGAACTCCTCCTAAACGACTGGACCGATTTTGATGCAATTTTTTGTGTGTGTTCGTGGAGATTCGAGAATGGTTTAGATTTACAATTGGACCCGATAGGTGGCGCTGTGATCGTGTCTTAGGGCATTTACTTTTTTCACCCAAGCGAAGCTGGGCGGGACCACTAGTATATATATATAATAATTTACATACATTTACACATTATTTTCGCAAAATATCTGCTTTTTTATCATATTAATATACTTACTGAAAGCCTCATAAAACCATGTTTCCACGTGAGTATGACTCCCTTTAATAATGTCGTCATTGTGTCATCTTTGGAGTTATTTGTTGTATTGCATCGTCACGAGGATATATTGACAACACACGACAAGTTGTAGGAGACAACTGTTCTGTATGTAATATATATATTGACGGCCGTCTGGTCTAGTGGTTAGAGCTCCTGACTGCGAAACTTGAGGTCGCGGGTTCGAATCCCGCTGAGGGCAGATATTTGTGTGATGAACACGAGTATTTGTGCCTTAGTCTTGGATGTCCTATGTATTTGTGTATATATATCTATCTATATAAGTAAATATATCGTTGTCTAGTTACCATAACACAAGCTTTGCTTAATTTGGGACTAATTTGTGTGGAATTGTTCCCGAGATATTTATTATTACTGTTATAGTTATTATGTACAATAGATATTGCCTTACGATTCTCAACCCTATTGTGAACGCAACAGAGAAAGAAACAGCTCACACTGAGCTACATCCAACAAGTGAAAGCAGCCAACGAGGAGCGCAGGAGGAGGATGCAGGAGACACAGTCTTGGAACTTCCAAGTTTATCCGAATTTGTACTCAAACACCCAAAAGGTTAGGTGCATTTTGGCATGAAAGCGGGTCGGTTTTAGCGGATTTTTGGGCTCATGTTCACTTATTAACACAACCTTGTTCTTTATTTGAATACTAACGAATGAAACAGTCGTTGAAGCTGCATAGCGCTCCAAGCGGCGAAAATCAGAACTAAAAGTTCAAATTTTTAACAGAGTAGAGCGCCAGTCCTCTCTAGACTTACAGACCTACATACATATCATCACGCCGAGTCCCTCACGCTAGGCAGAGAGAGTAGAGCGCCAGTCCTCTCTAGACTTACAGACCTACATACATATCATCACGCAGAGTCCCTCACGCTAGGCAGAGAGAGTAGAGCGCCAGTCCTCTCTAGACTTACAGACCTACATACATATCATCACGCCGAGTCCCTCACGCTAGGCAGAGAGAGTAGAGCGCCAGTCCTCTCTAGACTTACAGACCTACATACATATCATCACGCCGAGTCCCTCACGCTAGGCAGGGAGAGTAGAGCGCCAGTCCTCTCTAGACTTACAGACCTACATACATATCATCACGCCGAGTCCCTCACGCTAGGCAGAGAGAGTAGAGCGCCAGTCCTCTCTAGACTTACAGACCTACATACATATCATCACGCCGAGTCCCTCACGCTAGGCAGAGAGAGTAGAGCGCCAGTCCTCTCTAGACTTACAGACCTACATACATATCATCACGCCGAGTCCCTCACGCTAGGCAGGGAGAGTAGAGCGCCAGTCCTCTCTAGACTTACAGACCTACATACATATCATCACGCCGAGTCCCTCACGCTAGGCAGAGAGAGTAGAGCGCCAGTCCTCTCTAGACTTACAGACCTACATACATATCATCACGCCGAGTCCCTCACGCTAGGCAGAGAGAGTAGAGCGCCAGTCCTCTCTAGACTTACAGACCTACATACATATCATCACGCCGAGTCCCTCACGCTAGGCAGAGAGGGTAGAGCGCCAGTCCTCTCTAGACTTACAGACCTACATACATATCATCACGCCGAGCCCCTCACGCTAGGCAGAGAGAGTAGAGCGCCAGTCCTCTAGACTTACAGACCTACATACATATCATCACGCCGAGTCCCTCACGCTAGGCAGAGAGAGTAGAGCGCCAGTCCTCTCTAGACTTACAGACCTACATACATATCATCACGCCGAGTCCCTCACGCTAGGCAGAGAGTAGAGCGCCAGTCCTCTCTAGACTTACAGACCTACATACATATCATCACGCCGAGTCCCTCACGCTAGGCAGGGAGAGTAGTGCGCCAGTCCTCTCTAGACTTACAGACCTACATACATATCATCACGCCGAGTCCCTCACGCTAGGCAGAGAGGGTAGAGCGCCAGTCCTCTCTAGACTTACAGACCTACATACATATCATCACGCCGAGCCCCTCACGCTAGGCAGAGAGAGTAGAGCGCCAGTCCTCTCTAGACTTACAGACCTACATACATATCATCACGCCGAGTCCCTCACGCTAGGCAGAGAGAGTAGAGCGCCAGTCCTCTCTAGACTTACAGACCTACATACATATCATCACGCCGAGTCCCTCACGCTAGGCAGAGAGAGTAGAGCGCCAGTCCTCTTTAGACTTACAGACCTACATACATATCATCACGCCGAGCCCCTCACGCTAGGCAGAGAGAGTAGAGCGCCAGTCCTCTCTAGACTTACAGACCTACATACATATCACGCCGAGTCCCTCACGCTAGGCAGAGAGAGTAGAGCGCCAGTCCTCTCTAGACTTACAGACCTACATACATATCATCACGCCGAGTCCCTCACGCTAGGCAGAGAGAGTAAAGCGCCAGTCCTCTCTAGACTTACAGACCTACATACATATCATCACGCCGAGTCCCTCACGCTAGGCAGAGAGAGTAGAGCGCCAGTCCTCTCTAGACTTA
The DNA here is from genome assembly GCA_945859725.1 of Drepana falcataria. Classification (NCBI taxonomy): domain Eukaryota; kingdom Metazoa; phylum Arthropoda; class Insecta; order Lepidoptera; family Drepanidae; genus Drepana; species Drepana falcataria. Next base: position 3,880,964 of record OX243951.1, on the reverse strand, counting down.
CAGACCTACATACATATCATCACGCCGAGTCCCTCACGCTAGGCAGAGAGAGTAGAGCGCCAGTTCTCTCTAGACTTACAGACCTACATACATATCATCACGCCGAGTCCCTCACGCTAGGCAGAGAGAGTAGAGCGCCAGTCCTCTCTAGACTTACAGACCTACATACATATCATCACGCCAGTCCTCTTTATCCATTTTAAATGCGATACAGTTTCCTCGCTCCATGCACTGTGTGAGCATCAAATGAGTCCAAAATTCCGATAAATGCGCTTTTAAAAATGCATCTTAAAATGCTTCTAGTAGCGTAGTATAGCATTCGGCTTCGCTATGGAGTGGTTCACGGTCCTTATAATATTGGCAGGTTGCTTTGGAAAATATGGCAGTTGCTCAATATAGGGGCTATGTAAGGAAACTAGTAGAAAATATATCTTAACTTAATTTCGCATTAAAATTGTAATGTTGTAAATGTATAAGCCGTGGTGGCCGATTGGTTCGAGCAGTTGACTGCGACACAAAGATCGCAAGTTCGACTCCCGATTAGACACACCAGCTTTACGGCGAAGGAAAACATCGAGAGGAAACCTGCATACGTCTGAGAAGACATTCAAAGGCGTATGTATAGTCGTGCTTGAGTAACGGCGATGGACTCGCCATCTGTCACATTGGCACCTAATATACCTCTGCCTACCCTTTCGGGGACCCTTGTGGGAAGTAAATGTGGAATGGACCAGCTACTCTTCCGCGCCACAGATTTGGGACGTTTGGGGCAAAAATTTTAACACCTTGCAAGTTTATGTTGTCAAATGTCGTTTAATAGTGAATAATATGAGATACTAGCTTATGCCCGCGGCTTCGCCCGCGTGGTGTTCGAAAAAGTAGCTTGTGTATTTTCCTGCTAGAATCGGTTCAGCCGCTATGCCGTGAAAGAGCATCATACTTTGATTATATTAGAACTTTGAATTTGTCAGGAATATTTTTTTTAATGATGTTCTATTCCTAGGTATAAGCCATCACCATTTCAACTTTCAGCCAAATCGGTACAGGCGTTTGGCCGTGAAAGAACCGCAAACTTCCAAACTTTCAAACTTTCACATTTATGCGCAAGCTGTCCGTCTTTGGAACTCGTTGCCCCAGAACATCAGGCTTGCACAGACATTAATCTCCTTCAAAAAGCTTTTATTTGAACACTATTTCTCTTTTTAACTTGCTTATATATATATATATATATATATACATGTATATATTATTGTATGTATGTTATATAAGTATATGTTTCGTATTTATTTATGTAGAATGCCTATTATTTGTATATTATTCTATTTCATCCTCTCAACTGTCACACCTACCTCTTCTTTCTCTGTTTCTTATCTCTCTCTACACTTGGGTTGCCTGGTAGAAATCGCTTTTGCGATAAGGCCGCCTATTGTGCCTACTATATGTTTTTCTTTGTCATTTCTGTTTGTTTTTGTAAATGTGTGTGTTTGTACAATAAAGGATATATTATTATTATTATTATTATTTATACAATTAGTAAGGTTAGTAAGATATTAGTCAGTTAGTAAGATTCTTCACTATTAAACGACATTTGATATATATTCCTAAATGGAGACATTTTGCTGTTAATCCTTACAAAACATAAAGTTGCAAGGTGTTTAGATATTTCTGATGAGAAGTATATTACAATTAGTGCATGAATGCTTCGGGAGGACCACCCTTGTAAAGTGTTTATTACCCATGTGTAGGTCGGTATCAGGTTTGTTAATAAAGTTGACTTATTCTGAAAAACCTCAGTGACTATAGTCCGCGCGAAACTAGTTGGCCGCGCTTTAAGTGGGGGGGGGGGATGACGGGTTGCCTAGCGACCGCAGCACATAAAAGATTATACCTGTGACACCGCAGTGAGGACTTATCTCGAGATATGGCACTTAAACAATAGAAAATATATCTATCAGCTGTACCCGCGACTCCGTCCGCGTGGAATTAAAAAAAATATATTATTTAGTTTCTAAAATAACGTGCCTAAGCTACTCCATTTTATATCAGCTATCTGCCAGTGAAAGTCCTCTTAAAATCGGTCCAGCCGTTTCAGAGATTAGCCGGAACAAACAGACAGACAGGCTGACAAAAAAATTTAAAAAGGTTTTTTTGGTGTATGTACCGCGTATATATTTATTAATGCGGTTATTTTAATGTTACAAACAGACACTCCAATGTTATTTATTTGTATAGATGACTAGTAAGAAAGCAATTGAAGTGAATTAGATGAATAAATACCAGATGAACTTTTAGTAGTTTTTATCGTAATTATGTAGTAATTATAGCCTTGATGGCCAAGTGGTTCGAGTAATGCGACACAAAGATCGCAAGTTCGAATGCCGACTGCACCAATGAGTTTACGTACATGAGTATGATTTTAAGTACAGTGATTAGTCACACCACGAGCTTTACGGTGAAGGAAAACATCGAGAGGAAACGAGGGTTGCGCCTACACTGCGATACCATACCACTTATACGTCAGGACAAGAGGAGGCGGCGTGGCCGAGAGGTCACAGCACCCGCCTGCCACGCAAACGGCGCGAGTTCCAATCCCGACTGGAGTGAGGAGTTTTTCTACATTGAATTACAGTGAGGCACACCACAAGCTTTACGGTGAAGGAAAACATCGAGAGGAAACGAGGGTTGCGCCTGCACTGCGATACCATACCACTTATACGTCAGGACAAGAGGAGGCGGCGTGGCCGAGAGGTCACAGCACCCGCCTGCCACGCAAACGGCGCGAGTTCCAGTCCCGACTGGATTGAGGAGTTTTTCTACATTTAATTACAGTGAGGCACACCACGAGCTTTACGGTGAAGGAAAACATCGAGAGGAAACCTGCATACGTCTGAGAGGACATTCAAAGGCGTATGTATAGTCTTGCTCGAGTCAAGATCCCAGATATCATATGTCACTTCCTTATATTCTATTGAAAACTCTCGAGGATGTGACAGGCCAAAATTTTCCGTCAAACTTGGCGAAAAATGGTTACTTAGTTTGACAGAAGTTTGTAAGTAGAATGTTATTGAGTAGAACTAATGCTTGACACAGCTGCATCGTGTTAGATACTCTTTGTATTGCCAGTGCATTTGGAATTCTACTATTTTGTACCATAATGTTGCCAGCATGGCTTCGAGCTTATACCCTTTGTAAATATACCGTAGTTGGTTTTTCGTTAAGCGCGGATTTAAAAAGAGCAAATTTTTTTTTTGTATCACAAAAGTCAGCATCATTAGGAATTTTTAGTTCTTAAGACATGTTTAGTAAGGTTTTTTTAGGGTCCGTACCCGTTAGGGTAAAACGGGACCCTATTACTAAGACTGCGCTATCTGCCCGTCTGTCACCAGGCTATGAGTATAGAACCGTTATTTATTTATTTATACATTTGCAAGTTAACAGCATTATACTAAAACACTTCCATACTAACCATTTTAAATATAATACAATTATACCTTACTAGCTTATGGCCGCGGCTTCGCCCGCGTGGAGTTCGAAAAAGTAGCTTTGGAAATTTCCTGCTAGAATCGGTTCAGCCGATATGCCGTGAAAGAGCATCATACATTATAATATAAGAACTTAACTTAAAAAAATAAAAAAGTTGCCTTTGTCCTATTCCTAGGAATATATATACATATATATTTCTAGGTATAAGCTATCATCATTTCAACTTTCAGCCAAATCGGTTCAGCCGTTTGGCCGTGAAAGAACCGCAAACATCCAAACTTATAAACTTTCACATTTATAATATTAGTAAGATTCTAACTTTGGGCAGACATCTGACATAACATTTAGACATTTTCCATTTTGACAAATGTATGTATGTTGCCGCTTTAAAAAACAGCATAAAATATTTATTTATTTGTATAGATAATCAGTTGTCATAGAGAAATAGACCTTTAAATTCCTAACATCTGTAATTGACTGACAGACAAGTATTTTGTATTAGTGCATGTGTTTCGACTTATATTTAACTAACACTAAGATATTTTTAAATAAATAGATAATTGTATTTTTTTACGCGTTTAAAACTGGAATCAGTCTTTAATATAGCAGGATACTATGTAAAGTAAAAATAAAATATCTACCAATTAGTACCAAATTCTACCAATGTGTAATAAATACTTCAATTAAATACGATGAACCACCAGAAAGGAATTCTACGTTCAATAACATTTCTACCAAATTCTACCATGAACCAATTCTGCCAAATTTCAGGTGGAAATCACCCCGTGGCATTCCAGCATGCACAACATGGGCTTCGCATTCAACAGGACGGTATGGAACACGATAATGGAGTCGCAGGATCAATTCTGCGCGTATGACGATTACAACTGGGATTATTCTTTATTACATCTCTCACAGAATAGACCAAAGCGGGATAAGTTTAAAGTCATACTCTGCAAAGGGCCCAGGGTGTTTCATATTGGAGAGTGGTAAGCAATTATTGTTTAAATACACACACACACACTTATAAAGGTATGCCAGAAAATAGAGGTTGAGATTTTTGAGAGTAAATCAAAAATAAAAAAGAAAAATATTTTATTCAACGTAAGGGACACAGGGAACACTTATTGAACGTCATATACTTTTTTTTATACAACAAGAGTGCCAAACAAGCATACGGCCCACCTGATGGAAAACGGTTACCGTAGCCTATTTACGCTAACGATACCGAAGTATCACTTGCGCGTTGCCACTCTGTGTTCGGAGAATGTCAGCACAGTATAAACTGTGCTGCATAATAGGACTAATCCCTCTGCTGCCAACACAATATAACAATCCTCCCCCTCCCCAAGGAGTTCATTACTGTAAACCTTATTCACCGCGTAGGAACACAACACAAACAATAGTGTTATTTGGCTACGGCCTTCTATAAGGTGGAGGTCCTGCCCCAGGCGGGCAGATACAAATTCAAACGGGAAACCCGTTATGCCCTACCTCTCTTAAACTACAATATTTTATTAATACTCAATAAAAACAAATGTTACCAAAGTTACCACCGTTTCCAAGAGAAGAAACGGCGAAACAAACTCCCCAGTTTTCTCTTTTAACATTTGTACAGCATAGAGTTCTTCAAGAAAGATCTTATAAGATTCCTGGCGGGTCGGCAACACTCAAGCGATACCCCTGGTGTCGCAAGCGTCCATAGGCGGCGGTAACCGCTTACCATCAGGAACCCACATGGTATAAAATCAAATGGAACAGTTGTCTTCCACAAGTTATAGTGTGCTGTGAATATATCCTCATCCATTCTCCATGGAAACGACCAACCCGAACCGTGTACCTTTTACGACGTTTTACAAGTGCCCATCTAGGCCTATGTGAAATTAAATATTTAATTTTGAGTCTTTATCAAGGAGGTAAACATTTGCGCCTCTTACAGCGGCTTCCACCATAAGAAATCCAACTGCAACGCTTCGACTGTGATAAGTAAAGTGCAAAAACTATTGCGAACAGCGAAATCATCGCTGTTTCCAAGTCGGGTAACAGCGACCGTTACGACTGGAGGGGCGAAGCACAACAAGAAACTGGTGAAGGGGAATGGGGGGTGGGGAGATACACGGTAAGTACATACATATCATCACGCCGAGTCCCTCACGCTAGGCAGAGAGAGTAGAGCGCCAGTCCTCTCTAGACTTACAGACCTACATACATATCATCACGCCGAGCCCCTCACGCTAGGCAGAGAGAGTAGAGCGCCAGTCCTCTCTAGACTTACAGACCTACATACATATCATCACGCCGAGTCCCTCACGCTAGGCAGAGAGAATAGAGCGCCATTCCTTTCTAGACTTACAGACCTACATACATATCATCACGCGGTGTCCCTCACGCTAGGCAGAGAGCAGAGCGCCAGTCCTCTCTAGACTTACAGACCTACATACATATCATCACGCCGAGTCCCTCACGCTGGGCAGAGAGAGTAGAGCGCCAGTCCTCTCTAGACTTACAGACCTACATACATATCATCACGCCGAGTCCCTCACGCTAGGCAGAGAGAATAGAGCGCCAGTCCTCTCTAGACTTACAGACCTACATACATATCATCACGCCGAGTCCCTCACGCTAGGCAGAGAGAGTAGAGCGCCGAGTCCAGTAAACACAGCTAACATATTATTCTCTTTATTTTCAGAGACCAGATACTTTGCACAAATATGACGCGAGTTGAGAGACAACCAAGGAAATATGTTTTTTACGCTTGAAATATATATTAAGAAAGGAAAATATCGACGCTTTTATAATGAGGGAATCTCAAAAACATGTTGCGGAACTTAATTTTTTATGGAACACGCCAAATTTTATAAGTATGTAAAATATTTGAATTATTGACGCGCAAAGAATTACTGAAATAATAACGAAAGTACATTAATTACTAATATTAACTAATATTTCGCTTTGTATATCTGTTTCGTCAATCTTTCTTCACTCATCATTTCTATATATACATACATACATATCATCACGCCAAGTCCCTAACGGGGGAGGCAGAGAGTATAGAGCGCCAGTTCTCTCTAGACTTGCATACCTCTTTCGCTTCGTCCACATTCATCAGTCTCTTCATACATGCTCGTCGGTTTCTACTCTGGACGTTACCATCCTTGAGAGTCCGATCGATTTGATCCAGGTAGTTGGTACGTGGCCTTCCTCTGCCTCTTCTTGTACATACTTTTGCTTTGTCTGTATGTCCTGGTCCAATTACGTTTAGTAGTTTTTGCGTGAAAGAGGAACAGACTTACAAACGTTCGCATATAGAATATAAGTTGGATATCACTACCTATGAGCTGATGAAGAAATTTAAAGCCGGTTAAGCTGCGAGCTGCAGCTAGTCTTACTATTCAAACAGGCACAGTTCTCTTCTCTCTTTCTGGTACAATCATCTTGTTCTATAGTACCTTCCGGTCGCTTCTGCCCAATATTACTAGCATTCAGAAATCCGCAATAGTTTTCTATTCACAATATGGTTTTCGTACAATTGTTTACGCGTCATATACCTAACCATAACCTAACCTAACCATATATTTACGTAACTCACCAAAGCTTAATATTAGTTCAAATCACAATGCGATGTTTGCCTGAAAGATCGAGAGAAAGGCGACGAAACTCAGTATTGTGTCCACGGTTGTACATAAATGTAACGACGCCATTTTGTTTGCCGTCTGCTCGTAACAAAATGGCCGCCGATGAGGTGACAGATCGTTTTGAGTTTCGTCTATAATCAACGTCGTATGTATTTTTTTTTATACGCGCATAATACTTTGTCATAATATTTGTTTAAATACAGTCGGCGTACGAAAGCCACCATTCAAATTAAATCCATAAGTTGTGGACATTGTACCTTTTGAAACTATAGCACAGAGCAGGGATCTGCATTTAAAATTATACTTGTTCTATATGACAGCAAGGGTCAATACATATATACTATATATAATATATAACCTGTTATTTTAATTTAATTTTAATGTTTTAATATTATCTTAAACAAGAATGCCATAAAAGCATAATATTATAACTATTGTATTTGTTAAAAAATTAAAGCTTTCAAAATCGAATATAATGTACGATCTGAATCAGTATTGCCAGCTAAAAAAACTACCAAATTGGTGGGTTGTGTCCATTTTTTTTGTTAGTTGCAATTTTTGCACAATAGTGGTCTCATGAAGAATGATATTAGTAAAATACTAATTTGTGTATGTATATTTTTTATATATGTATTTATAGGTTTGTCGTCCGTCGTATTTTTAAATGCAGTACTTACGAGGATAATTGTTTATGTTTGTTTTATCTGTATTTAATATTATTTTTAGTTAGGTCTGTGTACGCTCCATATTAATAATGATTAGTGTTTAGAAATGTCCGTTTTTTTTTTTTTATTGGAAACTTATTAATTTATTTTTAACAGTAAGTATTTACATCGGATATGCAAATAGTAATTGGATATTAATATTATTTGTTTAAAAATACGCGATAATAGAGCGCTACCTAGGTTTTTATTTTTAGTTTATAATCTGTGGATGTTTATAATCAAGAATGCAACTTTGAGAAATTAACCATAAGGCATGTCTTAAAAAAAGTTAAATTCACATGAAGTGATTTAACATTATTTGCGGAAAAGAACTATCTAACGAGTTTGTTATCGCACGCATTTTCACTAAATTAAAAAAATATGCAAAAAAAAGTACTTACAGTACCTACGGCAACTTACCTAAATATAAAATTGACAGTACGAGTTGACAGTTGTGTTGAGCGGGAAAGCTAACGACCAGATATTACCCGGCTAAATATAAAAATGTGTTTGCCTAGTTTCGAGTTACTCCGTTTAACAACTACCGCAGTTACTTCGTAATTTCGTACTAGTTTTCTCTATGTGATTACGTTATCAATGTATCCAACAACTAGCTGTCCCGCCCAGCTTTGCTCGGGTGAAAAAGTTAAATTGCCCGTAACACGATCGCAGCGCCACCTATCGGGTCCAATTGTAAATCTAAACCATTCTCGAATCCACCTTAAGACACACAGAAAGGGATAGCTTCGCACGGGTGAAAAAGTTAAAATTCCTAAAACTCGATCGCAGCGCCACCTATCGGGTCCAATTTAATATAGCCTATGTTACACGGGGATAATGGTGAAAGAATTTTTGAAATCGGTCCAGTAGTTTCGGAGCCTATTCATTACAAACAAACAAACAAACAAATCTTGCCTCTTTATAATATTAGTATAGATGATCTACGTTCCCTCTTAATTTGAAAAGCTGCTGGATTGGTGTTGATGCTATAAAAAGGTTAAATAGGTAATCTCAAAGGAAACATATCCATCGAATATCCATAGTTTATATTGTTCGATTTAAAAAAAAATGTCAGCTGTCACGGGTCGCCTGGCAGATGTGAAACATCGACATTATTTTGTAAAAGTAATATGCAGAAAAGAACAGATTGTGATAGGAACTAAATATGTCATAATATATATATATGATAAAATAAAATATTACGATTTTTTTCCAGATAACGATGACTATTTATTGAATAAACATGTATTTTCATTAAATACAAAAATTTACGAATTTATTTCAAATCGTAACTACTTAATTCGTAACGTCGTCGACTTCGGTAATAGTTATATTCGATGTTTCCTCTGAGGACGGTATTACTGTGACAATTGGTCGATGGTAACTGAAGTATGGCGACGCGTCGCCACGGCATGCGTCGCCACGCCAGAAATCGGTTTTACGTGCGGCTATAGATGTTTCACATCAATAGTTGTTTTTTTTCGAGCTTACCACCTTTTTCGTAAATATTAACTATTTCTTATTGGCGCAGATAAATGTAGACATAATTTACATTGTATTGAGTTATATTGTTCATGAAAAGGGAAACTCGAAAGGTAAAGCGTTCGGACTGCCAGTTGTTAATATTTTTTTACTAACAATTATTTTTAAGCTTTTAATGTTACGTATGGAGTTTCCGCGCCATTTTTGTTTTGGTGCATCATTTACGAAAATAATTTTGTATCTAAGAATGTTAATAAATAATATATTTTTAGGTTTAAATCGAATCAAAGTAAACCTAGTCAGGGCTAGTTTTGGCAATATTTGGTTATTCTTGTATGCAGACACGATAATATGGCCATATTTGCCTACCCCTTCGGCGCATATTGTGTAGGAAGCGTAAAGATATTTGGATTATTGTTATTTTAAATTCGAAATATGATTTGTGATAGTGTTTAATATATATATTTTTTTTCTTTTTAGGTTCCTTTTTCGAAATTTCGGTTGTGCTGTTATTAACCATATTGTATTGTATAAAAATTCCAGATTTATAAATTAACCGTGCGAAGTATGCAAGATTGATAAGTATTTTTATTCGATATAACATCATAATAAATATTCAAGTGCAGTTCGTCTTTTCTTTCTTTAACGACACTATTTTTGAAGTATATTTTGGCGCGTTATGGAAAAATCATGTGTGAACTTTTGACAGGAGGACAAGAAATATATGTTGAAGTTGGTCATGAAATATATACATAGCGCCATCCACGAATACGCGCCCCACTATACTCCCCTATAGTTTACAGTGTAAGTGTGCAACCTTCCACTAATGTGTGAGTATTGTCGGTACAAACTGATTACCTATGAGTGCACGCACACTGCAATTAATAGACTCGCGTCATCCACGCATTCCGCGACCCTTCGACTAGACATTGGTGGGGCGTGTCTTCGTGGATGGCACTATCTGTAGTCCATTCATATACTTACTACAAATATGTATCTGTGTGAAACCACTAGCGCTATTTTCAGCCTAGAGAAACTCCTGTCAGAAATAAAAATAGGTACAGCAGAGAAAAGTATATATAATTCCGCGTATCTACGGACTATACAAGCATCTCTTTTAGGTGCTTTTAAGATATCGAAATGATAATCACTCTACTCATATCTGTCAATAAAATATTTATAACTATTGACACCATGCACCCACACTTTTTTTTAAATAAAATATATTTTTTTTATTCACACTATTAGTAAATTATTGAAATTTTTAACACTGTTCTTAATTTAAATTTTTTGGTTTGGTTTATTTATATAAAAAGCGTGTTTTTTAGTTTTTTTAATTATTAATCTAGCTGTGTAGCGTACCACAAATAAATACCAGCAGAAATACCGCAGTATTTATTTTTCTATACTACAACCCGAAAAACAAAATAACATGGACATGACATGGAAAGCAAAATAACTTATTTAATTTGCAACGGCCGGTTGTCCAATTGTATTTATCATACATAGAACTGTGAAAGATGAAAAACCCATCCTTACGTCTATAATAAATTTTCATATCGGGACGAGCCCGTCCATGTTTAATGATATATTTTTTATTTTCGAAAGATTGTTTTGAGACCGAAGTTAACTCATTTAATAGGTAATCTGTAAGACAACAACCTATTTGTATTAACGCCGCCATTTCTCACCTAACAGACTACGTGACGACAAGAAACAAAAATAAACAAACAAACCTTTACGGTGAAACAAAACAAACACTGTGACAACACTTGGCAAGTAACATTTCACTACTTTCGTTTTTTTTAAACCATATACTACAACACAATCAAGCTTATCACATATTACAATAGATAAATTAGCATAACAAACAATCCGTGCAAATTCGCGCGTAATAATGGCTAGTGGTGTTGCTGATATATTAGTATTAGTTAAGATATCACTAATATTTGACGTATTCATGTATTAGAATCTGGCCATCTATGATATGCTAATATTTCTCAGTCAACTAATATCTCTCGTGACCATCCAAAATATATCGGATTATAATATTCGTAATACTTCGGATTCACTCGACTCAACTCGGCCGGAGTGATCCCGAACGTATTACCCGCTCTCATCGCCTTCGCACTGTAAGCAGTGATATCGTAACGACGCTGAGATCCTATCAACGTAGTTTTAAGGTGCAAATTCGAGTGACATCGCATTCAAGCGAGACGAAAAATTTGCTTTCTATAAGAGAGAGAGAGAGACAGACAGACGCGTGACGTCAAAAGTGTCGTGACAACTTTTCGTAAGAAAAAAGTGTCCAAAAGTTTTTTTCCGTCTAGCCCCCTTTCACAACGCGCGATAAGGAACTTCGTTCCAATATTCGGAATATTTCGGATTCACTCAAATGTCACAAATAGTGACATTTGACATATCACTAATCCTAATATATTAGTTAAAAAAAAAAAAGCGGGTGTATGGGAGTAAGGATGTATGTATGGATGTATGTATCGTATGTGACAATATTCGGAATTATATTTATATGTACATACCTATATCGTTGTCTAGTTACCATAACACAAGTTTTGCTTAATTGGGGCTATGACAATTTGTGTGGAATTTTTCCAACATATTTATTTATAATTTACGTAATAGAATGCAGATTCGAGCCCTTGGAACCCTAGAAATATTTTTTTCTATGTGCAGTGATTAATCACAAAAGCTTTACAGTGAAAGAAATTATCGTAAGGCAGAGAGTATTGCACCCAATCCTCTATAGATAGCCCTCTTTCTCAACATCTAAACTCATCAGTCTCAGTCATTCAGTCAGTTAGTTCATAGACAATGACTAGTTAAAAATAAAAATAAATATTCAAAAGCAGTTTTTTTTAATTCTACACAAGTACAAATAATTTCCAGACAGTACTGGCTATCTGTAGAAAAGATTATTTTTTTAAACATGACAGTATTCGTTAAGCTGGTATCAAGTATATTAATTATTAAAGTAATGTTACAACTGCACGAATGTCATTCTTCAATCTTACTATGCCCACGCTTGTCGGAGAGTCCTGCCTCCCATTTCTTTGACACGGTGCAGTAAAGTTGCATTGCAGCTCGGGCGTCTTCCACTGAGCTGTGTTCTCCATGTTGGATGTCTATTCCGAGAATCTCTTTAGCTAGCCTCTTTAAAGACGGTGTGCTGCCTTTTGTAATCTGAAAAGAGTTGATAACATATCTTTATAAATGTTAAAAAGTCTTTAAAGGCTATGTAGGTAGTGTACCAATTCCTACAATTCAACACAAAGTGACCTAGTCCCAAACTAAGCAAAGCTTGTACTGTGGGAACTGGACATCGATATACATACTTATATAGATAGGCAATTCCACACAAATTGACCTAGTCCCAAACTAAGCAAAGCTTGTCTTGTGGGAACTGGACAGCGATATACATACTTATATAGATAGGCAATTCCACATAAATTGACCTAGTCCCAAACTAAGCAAAGCTTGTACTGTGGGAACTGGACAACGATATACATACTTATATAGATAGGCAATTCCACACAAATTGACCTAGTCCCAAACTAAGCAAAGCTTGTCTTGTGGGAACTGGACAGCGATATACATACTTATATAGATAGGCAATTCCACACAAATTGACCTAGTCCCAAACTAAGCAAAGCTTGTCTTGTGGGAACTGGACAGCGATATACATACTTATATAGATAGGCAATTCCACATAAATTGACCTAGTCCCAAACTAAGCAAAGCTTGTACTGTGGGAACTGGACAACGATATACATACTTATATAGATAGGCAATTCCACACAAATTTACCTAGTCCCAAACTAAGCAAAGCTTGTCTTGTGGGAACTGGACAGCGATATACATACTTATATAGATAGGCAATTCCACATAAATTGACCTAGTCCCAAACTAAGCAAACCTTGTCTTTCTTTCTTCTAACAATACTTACTTTTCTAAATGGCTTATATCTAGACGTGTCTCTAATGTTTCGCTTCGGATGAGACAAAAACAGTACACTCAAGTCATTTTTAAGTGAATGTCCAACTAGGATGCGTCCTCTAATTATTTCAGACACTTCTTTCTGCACAGTTGTAAACTCTTCTCCATTGAGCAAATCCTCTTTTCTAATTCCGCTGATATCCGTTCTATAGTCTATCACCTCTTCCCGCGCTTTTACGAACTTATCATAGACACAGTCTCCGAACTTGTTCACCAATGAAATACGGGCCAGCATGTGATCGTTACCGTCATAACCTATTCCCACCATTTCGCAATCCATAGCGATAAACTTGGTTAATTTATTCCTATCGTTGTTTTTTTTTTCAATAACTACATCTGTTTTGGGTTCCAAGTTTAAATTTAAGTTTTTGATGTCATCTTGCATCGAGTTCGAAGTTTTTTCCGCTTCGAAACGTTTTGCTTTTTTCTTCCTCGTACGGCGAAAGGTGCCGGCGAATTGATCTTTCTGTAAGGGTTTCTCAATCTTCTTTTCCATTTTCAAATTGGTGGACAGAAAAGTCTGCCAATTCGCATCAATTTTACCACGAAGCGCGACTGTTGGGTTAGTTTGAGCATTGGAGTTTATCTTTCTTTTCTTAGAAGTTTCTGTCATGTTTACATTAAGAATAAGTTCCACTAGTGATTTAATCACAAATATTAAGCTGTCGATCACACTGTACACAATTTTCAGTATAAATTCAATTAAAATCAACAACAAATATAGTATATCACCAACGAGACCATCTGTCATCTTTTGACAGATCAGAAACGGCGCCGCATGGAGGGCTGTAGACAAAAATGATCTATTCGTTCAAAAATAGTTGATTACATTTTTCAATTCAATTATTTATTATCATTCTACTTATATCATACTGTGGGGCACATATTATGTATTTTATGGTAGGTGAACTCCACTGTGAGAGTGAGTAACGCTTTCGCTACATGCTAAACAGTAGTTTAGCAAGCCTTTGCCTGGATAAGAGTAACGTAATTAAATACTGTTATTGGTATGCGAAGACGACGATATGATACTAATTACATGTACCATATTGTTGGTTGATAAAAACTGGCCACACATGATTGCACTTATATATCTTTAAAAAGTCTAAGATACTATATAGGTGGAAAATGGGAATAAATAAATAAAATAAACATTACAGAACTGAACCATAAACACAACAGTTCAAATACCTATTTACTAAATATTTATATATAATTAAATCCATTGTTTGAATAAATATTAGTTTGAATCGCATTAAGATTTAATTAAACTTTATTTATATAAATAAGTATATTTGAGATTCATTAACTTCTATTTAATAATCATAACGTTAACGATTAGATAATAGACAATTAAGTTATAGCCAAAGATTACAATGTAAAATGTAACAGTTATAGCTTTGGAACGCACTTTCATGTTGTATTACCTTATTAGAACAGCTGTTTTGTATCGTAATAAAAACAACCAATCGCAAACTACATTGCGTGCTTAATATGTGTTAAGAACTAGCGGTTCACGGAATAATAAGCAATGTATATGAAATGTTTGGAATGCCTCATCTGTCTTATTTGATAGTTAATGCCAAAATGTAAATACAATTTGTACACAAGCAAAATGTCAGTTTGGAGCCGACGTGTTTCCCAACTTGTGGTGGGAGCGATGAAAATGTCTCTACGCGCGAATCATGAGCCAGTTCCAGTCCATACTTTCTAATCGCGCCGTTCGGACATAGCCGTGTGGATACAATTAATTCCGTATTTAGTATACCATGTACGAAAAACTTTTGGAACGTTTGTCTGCTCACGGTCAAGAGCATCTTATCAGCTACTGGCACAAGCTAAGTGATAATGAACAGGAACAACTCGCGGGCGAATTGGCGAAGCTTGATTTCGAGGAAGTGAACGATATATACCGCCGCGCGAACGAAACTTCAGCGCTCATATCGGAAAAACTCGACGAAGATCTGAAGCCGATTCCCGATGCACACTACGAGTCTGTACCCGGACTATCCAATGAGAAAATTGAGCAATATGAAAGTGTCGGCTTTCGCGAAATTTCCGAGGGAAAAGTTGGTGTTCTGTTACTCGCTGGCGGTCAGGCCACCAGGCTCGGTTTCGGCCACCCCAAAGGAATGTTCGACGTTGGACTGCCATCGCGGAAAACTCTCTTCCAAATACAAGCTGAGAGAATAGTTCGCGTACAGCAGATGGCAGCGGAGAGATATGGCAAGGAAGGCAAAATTACTTGGTACATCATGACCTCTGCCCATACCGTTGGTCCAACGAGGGATTTCTTCAAAAACCACTCATACTTTGGTCTGAACGAGGATGATGTCGTGTTTTTCGTACAGGGGACCCTGCCTTGCTTCGATTTCAACGGGAAAGTTCTTCTGGATGAGAAATACCATCTCTCATCAGCTCCTGATGGCAACGGAGGGCTGTATCGTGCATTGAAGACACAAGGTATTCTCCAAGACATTGCCAGGCGGGGAATAGAGCACCTCCATGGTCATTCCGTAGACAATATCCTGATAAAAGTAGCAGACCCTGTTTTTATTGGATATTGCAAGTTGAAGAATGCGGATTGCGCTGCAAAAGTAGTACAGAAGTCCTCTCCGAGTGAAGCGGTTGGTGTAGTCTGCAGAGTGAATGGTCACTACAAAGTTGTTGAATATTCAGAACTGACAGACGAAGCCGCAGAACGAAGGAACCCAGATGGCAGACTAACATTTTCAGCGGGAAATATATGCAACCACTATTTCTCTTCCGAATTCTTGACGAAAATATGTGACTTTGAGACGAAACTGAAGCTTCACGTAGCAAAGAAGAAGATTCCGTACGTTGACAGCAATGGAATCCGTCAGAAGCCAACTGAACCCAATGGTATTAAGATGGAGAAATTCATATTTGACGTTTTCGAGTTTGCTGAGAACTTTATTTGCTTAGAAGTGGCGAGAGATGTTGAATTTTCTGCACTGAAGAACGCAGACTCTGCTAAGAAAGACTGCCCATCTACCGCAAGGGAAGATCTGTTACGGTTGCACCGAAAATACATAAGAGAAGCCGGTGGAACAGTTGAAGATAATATAGATGTCGAGATTTCTCCTCTTCTCTCTTACGGTGGAGAGAATCTGAGTGACTTGGTGGCCAATGAAGTCTTCTCCATTAGCCCATTCCATCTTAAGAGCATGCAGGAGTCGAAGACTAATGGTGTGAACGGGCTTAACGGTAACCATTAGCAGTTTTTGGGGCTAAATATCCATAAAACTTAATGCAAATGTTTGAGGACATTTGCTCATCTTTCACCTTAAAACTATTCAAACTATAATTGTATTATTATAAGCTGGAATCCGTGGCCATTTTGAATTTTTTATTTATTTGAATCACTTTATCACTTTCAAAAACCTTCAAATGTTGAAATTATTATGAAACTAGCTGTACCTGCGATTTCGTCAGAGTGGAATATTGACTTTGGGCAGCATTTTTAAACTTATCTTTTGGTTTATATTGGATATGTTAAGTAAAGCTTACCACAATATATTAGTGTAAACCACATTTAAATCGGATAAGCCGTTTCTGAGATACGCGTGCACAAACGCACAAACAAACAGACAAAAATTCTAACAATCATTGTTTTGCGTGCTATTTGTGTTGATAAAGGTCCCAAATCCCAATCATATTTTTTCTTATATATCTTCCATGTACAGACAGCGACCCGGTACATTTTTTTTTATTATAGGTATAGATTAAATTTTACGCGGGTGAACCACGGATCACAGATTATAATCCTTACATTACAGTCTAGATAGACACTTTAAGCTCAATTTACTGCATGTATTGGGTTTAGTTTAAAAAATACTTTAATACATTTAGCTATAAACAATTTCTTAAAATTTATTTAATATTAAATGCCTACTTGAGATTCTTAATACGTAGTCTCGTAAAAAATACTTTCAACAAAATATCGTGATGTAAAAAAAGAACGACCTGTTTGTTCATGATATAAAAAAAAAATTGTAAATAATTGTATTTTAGACTATAACAAAGTCGTATGATAGGTTTATTAGAGTAACATTTTTATCAATAGAAAGTTGATTCCATTCCAAGTTACACAATAGGTGCATTGTTTTAAAGATATTATACAAACAAAATACTTAGTGATATTACTCATTTCGTATAACTTTAAAGTAATTTACGCGGTCATTTTCTTATCAAAATCGCGGGAAAATAAACCATAGAGATTTTATGTTTTTATGTCCTTAAATATAGTCCCGGCTTAAGAAACGAAATAAACATCCTTAAACTACGGGAAAGATGGGATCCATACAAGGATTGTTGGACTGAAAAATATGTATGAAAGATTAATAACTATATTTTTAATTGCTTTTGACATTTTAATGCTTAAAGAGTTTCTGTTCTGGTTCCCAAATCTTTTGGACTGATCTCATTGTGATTATTATAATAATTACAACAAAAAATTTTTGTTGCAATAGATATTTGTCTATGTATTCTGAAAAAAATAATGTATATATAGAAAAAATAAGTTATGATGTTTATTTACTTTATATTAATTGTAATTGCATTAAAGTACTTATTAGTTAATCATTAAACATCACAATTTATAAATTTTATTAATCGTTTTTTTTAATTAAATTGTTATTGAGTATGTATACAGAGTCGTTGGTATTATTAAATTAAATAGGGAAAATATAAGTACATCTTACTGAGAAAATGTTGTTTACACTTATTTTGTATTAAATCTCTTCCGGTTTAAATATACTCGAGGCAAACGACCTCTTATTTCCGCTTACATGCCCTTAATGGCGATCTACAATCAGCCAGTTATAACTTTCCGAGACCAAATTCAACCACGCATTAATTATAGCGCGAAAGGGATTAATAAATCTTTTAAAATATTTAGATTGACGGCGATGGACTCACCATCTGTCACGTTGGCACTTAAAATATATCTCTGGCAGAAAGTGGGTGTGTGGGTACTACCTATACACCTCTGCATACCCCTTCGGGTACCCTTATGGGAAGGCGTGAGGATATATAAAATATTTAGAATGGCGTTGGTTTGGACATATAGAAAGGATGAGTGATGAAATAATGGAATGAGCTCCCCGTCGAGATTTAGCCTAGAGAGTACAGCATGGAGTTCTTCAAGAAGGGTGTAAAAAGATTCCTGCTGGGTCGGCAACGCGCGAGTCATACCCCTGGTGTTGCAAACGTCCAGTTGCGGTAACCGCTAACCGTCATGTCTTGGGCCTCATGCTTGTTTGCCACCAGAGTTGTATAAAAAAAGCCACAGGCTTTGAGATGAGATTAAGGAGATACGTTTAGGCTAGACATATTCTATATTTTCAGGTGTCTTATATATTTTAAGACTTCCTGTACTTGCCTGGATGTCGTGTATGAAGAATGTTTTTTTTGTTAAGTAGAATGTGAAATAACGTTATACTAAAATGAATCCTTTGCGTATAAATTTAAAGCTAGGATCAAACGCGTCACTTATACAGATGATGATCCTGGCTGGATGTAAATAGTATTTTTGAAGAGGACTAATTTAAAAGCTTTCAACTTTATTTGACATTTCAACGTTGACATTTAAACAGCTTGCCTAATCATAATGTTGACCTTTGTGTCAAATGTAAAATTGATTGCAAATTTTGTATTACATAAGGTTAGATCGTGTCTTTAGACTTTAAATTCGCTGCCATTGCTACAAAAGGATAGACTTTTTTTAGTATTTATTATCTTTATATATATATTTAATCTGTGCGTGTATATGTTACTGAACCTAAACGGCTAGACCGATTTGAATGAAATTTTGTAATTTGTAAGATTCGAGAATGGTTTAGTTTCACAATTGGACATTAAAGGACGGGAACGTCAAGAGTACTCGAAACCGACGAGCATGTATGAAGAGACTGATGAATGTGGACGAAGCGAAAGAGGTATGTAAGTCTAGAGAGAGCTGGCGCTCTATACTCTCTGCCTACCCTGTTAGGGACTTGGCGTGATGATATGATGATAATGACTAGTATTAAATTTAGTTAGTAAGATATTTTTGATGTTTTATTTTTTATATATTCTCACGCCTTCGCATAAGGATCCCGGGTGAGAGGAAGAAGTGTATGTCGAGAAGACGGAGAAGAGGTGTATAGATAGTACCCACACACCCATTTTCCGCCAGAGGTATATTAGGTGCCAACGTGACAGATGGCGCGTCCATCGCCGTTACTCAAGCACGACTACACATACGCCTTTGAATGTCTACTCAGACGTATGCAGGTTTCCTCTCGATGTTTCCCTTCACCGTAAAGCTCGTGGTGTGCCTCACTGTAATTAAACGTAGACAAACTCCTCACTCCAGTCGGGATTGGAACTCGCGCCGTTTGCGTGGCAGGCGGGTGCTGTGACCTCTCGGCCACGCCGCCTCCTCTTGTCCTGACGTATAAGTGGTATGGTATCGCAGTGCAGGCGCAACACAGGTTCCCTCTCGATGTTTCCCTTCACCGTAAAGCTCATGGTGTGACTAAACACTGTACTTTGTTCAGAAAAACTTAGTTCGTATCACAGGCTGCTCGAACCACTCGGCCAACACGGCTCTTCTTATTTTTTTAGAAGGCAAAATGTTCGACTAAATGTAGACATATTAATTTACCTTGAAATCCGGTATTCACAAAACTCGCCGTCATGTTCTCAAGGGCAGGAGAATCTGATTCGATAGTTATCTGATATTTCGTGTTGATTAGATTTTTCCAAGAATAGATATAATTATTTTTAATTTTGTATTTATCTGGACTTTGGTTATCTTTAAAAAAATACTAAGAACGCAACTGTATAGATAGTTCATCCACGAAGACGCGCCCCACCAATGTCTAGTCGAGGGGTCGCGGGATGCGGGCAGTAAGACCAGAGTCTATTAACTGTAGTGTGCGTGTGCACTCATAGGTAATCAGTGTGTACCGACAATACTCACACATTAGTGGAAGGTTGCACACTTACACTGTAAACTATAGGGGAGAATAGTGGGGCGCGTCTTCGTGGGTGGCACTAGCTATAGAGAGACAACTGTCCTATTTTCCGAGACAGCTTGTACATTAAGATTCAGTTGCTAGGCCGACGCCAGAAAGAACAATCTATCGAATATCTTTAATTTTCTTCTTCTGTTCCTTCTTTCTTTCTCGATCTTCAGAATCTGTGGTGGCCGAGTGGTTGCCTGCGACAAAAAGATCACAAGTTTGAATCCCGACTGAACCAATGAGTTTTTCTGAACTTAAGTACAGTGATTAGTCACACCACGAGCATTACGTTGAAGGAAATCATCGAGAGGAAACCTGCATACGTCTGAGAAGCAATTCAAAGGCGTATGTATAGTCGTGTTTGAGTAACGGCGACGGACTCGCCATCTGTCACGTTGGCACCTAAAATAATATCTCTGGCGGAAAGTAGGTGTGTGGGTATTACCTGTACACCTCTGCCTACCCCTACGGGGATCCTTGTGGGAAGGTGTGAGGATTTATCATATCTTTAGGTAGTGTCCACATAGCGCGGTAGTTTTATCGAAAAATTATTTAGCGCTAGTTGGAACAAACTGGTTTCCAGTCGGTTGCAACAGCAGCTGTGTTGTTACGCATTTATTACAACATCCATATTAATTAAGATACTTTATGCCATATTGCGTTGTTATGTCGAAGAGTACGAATTTAAGGGTTTAGCAAGATTACCACCTAGTACCCAGTCCCTTATGGCCAGTAATGTGACTAGCTACAGTGCCCTCCACACCGGCACACAGTGTAGTGTACGTACACTAGTGCTTGGCGGCAGGATATCTGACACTGCGGTGGTACCCACCTAGCCGGACTGTTGCAATAAGAGTTCTACCACCTAGTACCCAGTCCCTTATGGCCAGTAATGTGACTAGCTACAGTGCCCTCCACACCGGCACACAGTGTAGTGTACGTACACTAGTGCTTGGCGGCAGGATATCTGACACTGCGGTGGTCACCTAGCCGGACTGTTGCAATAAGAGGCCTACCACCTAGTACCCAGTCCCTTATGGCCAGTAATGTGACTTGCTACAGTGCCCTCCACACCGGCACACAGTGTAGTGTACGTACACTAGTACTTGGCGGCAGGATATCTGACACTGCGGTGGTACCCACCTAGCCGGACTGTTGCAATAAGAGTTCTACCACCTAGTACCCAGTCCCTTATGGCCAGTAATGTGACTAGCTACAGTGCCCTCCACACCGGCACACAGTGTAGTGTACGTACACTAGTGCTTGGCGGCAGGATATCTGACACTGCGGTGGTACCCACCTAGCCGGACTGTTGCAATAAGAGTTCTACCACCTAGTACCCAGTCCCTTATGGCCAGTAATGTGACTAGCTACAGTGCCCTCCACACCGGCACACAGTGTAGTGTACGTACACTAGTGCTTGGCGGCAGGATATCTAACACTGCGGTGGTACCCACCTAGCCGGACTGTTGCAATAAGAGTTCTACCACCTAGTACCCAGTCCCTTATGGCCAGTAATGTGACTAGCTACAGTGCCCTCCACACCGGCACACAGTGTAGTGTACGTACACTAGTGCTTGGCGGCAGGATATCTGACACTGCGGTGGTACCCACCTAGCCGGACTGTTGCAATAAGAGTTCTACCACCTAGTACCCAGTCCCTTATGGCCAGTAATGTGACTAGCTACAGTGCCCTCCACACCGGCACACAGTGTAGTGTACGTACACTAGTGCTTGGCGGCAAGATATCTGACACTGCGGTGGTCACCTAGCCGGACTGTTGCAATAAGAGGCCTACCACCTAGTACCCAGTCCCTTATGGCCAGTAATGTGACTTGCTACAGTGCCCTCCACACCGGCACACAGTGTAGTGTACGTACACTAGTGCTTGGCGGCAGGATATCTGACACTGCGGTGGTACCCACCTAGCCGGACTGTTGCAATAAGAGGCCTACCACCTAGTACCCAGTCCCTTATGGCCAGTAATGTGTCTAACTACAGTGCCCTCCACACCGGCACACAGTGTAGTGTACGTACACTAGTGCTTGGCGGCAGGATATCTGACACTGCGGTGGTCACCTAGCCGGACTGTTGCAATAAGAGGCCTACCACCTAGTACCCAGTCCCTTATGGCCAGTAATGTGACTAGCTACAGTGCCCTCCACACCGGCACACAGTGTAGTGTACGTACACTAGTGCTTGGCGGCAGGATATCTAACACTGCGGTGGTACCCACCTAGCCGGACTGTTGCAATAAGAGTTCTACCACCTAGTACCCAGTCCCTTATGGCCAGTAATGTGACTAGCTACAGTGCCCTCCACACCGGCACACAGTGTAGTGTACGTACACTAGTGCTTGGCGGCAGGATATCTGACACTGCGGTGGTACCCACCTAGCCGGACTGTTGCAATAAGAGTTCTACCACCTAGTACCCAGTCCCTTATGGCCAGTAATGTGACTAGCTACAGTGCCCTCCACACCGGCACACAGTGTAGTGTACGTACACTAGTGCTTGGCGGCAGGATATCTAACACTGCGGTGGTACCCACCTAGCCGGACTGTTGCAATAAGAGTTCTACCACCTAGTACCCAGTCCCTTATGGCCAGTAATGTGACTAGCTACAGTGCCCTCCACACCGGCACACAGTGTAGTGTACGTACACTAGTGCTTGGCGGCAGGATATCTGACACTGCGGTGGTACCCACCTAGCCGGACTGTTGCAATAAGAGTTCTACCACCTAGTACCCAGTCCCTTATGGCCAGTAATGTGACTAGCTACAGTGCCCTCCACACCGGCACACAGTGTAGTGTACGTACACTAGTGCTTGGCGGCAGGATATCTGACACTGCGGTGGTCACCTAGCCGGACTGTTGCAATAAGAGGCCTACCACCTAGTACCCAGTCCCTTATGGCCAGTAATGTGACTTGCTACAGTGCCCTCCACACCGGCACACAGTGTAGTGTACGTACACTAGTGCTTGGCGGCAGGATATCTGACACTGCGGTGGTACCCACCTAGCCGGACTGTTGCAATAAGAGTTCTACCACCTAGTACCCAGTCCCTTATGGCCAGTAATGTGACTAGCTACAGTGCCCTCCACACCGGCACACAGTGTAGTGTACGTACACTAGTGCTTGGCGGCAGGATATCTGACACTGCGGTGGTACCCACCTAGCCGGACTGTTGCAATAAGAGTTCTACCACCTAGTACCCAGTCCCTTATGGCCAGTAATGTGACTAGCTACAGTGCCCTCCACACCGGCACACAGTGTAGTGTACGTACACTAGTGCTTGGCGGCAGGATATCTGACACTGCGGTGGTCACCTAGCCGGACTGTTGCAATAAGAGGCCTACCACCTAGTACCCAGTCCCTTATGGCCAGTAATGTGACTTGCTACAGTGCCCTCCACACCGGCACACAGTGTAGTGTACGTACACTAGTGCTTGGCGGCAGGATATCTGACACTGCGGTGGTACCCACCTAGCCGGACTGTTGCAATAAGAGGCCTACCACCTAGTACCCAGTCCCTTATGGCCAGTAATGTGTCTAACTACAGTGCCCTCCACACCGGCACACAGTGTAGTGTACGTACACTAGTGCTTGGCGGCAGGATATCTGACACTGCGGTGGTACCCACCTAGCCGGACTGTTGCAATAAGAGGCCTACCACCTAGTACCCAGTCCCTTATGGCCAGTAATGTGACTTGCTACAGTGCCCTCCACACCGGCACACAGTGTAGTGTACGTACACTAGTGCTTGGCGGCAGGATATCTGACACTGCGGTGGTACCCACCTAGCCGGACTGTTGCAATAAGAGGCCTACCACCTAGTACCCAGTCCCTTATGGCCAGTAATGTGTCTAGCTACAGTGCCCTCCACACCGGCACACAGTGTAGTGTACGTACACTAGTGCTTGGCGGCAGGATATCTGACACTGCGGTGGTACCCACCTAGCCGGACTGTTGCAATAAGAGGCCTACCACCTAGTACCCAGTCCCTTATGGCCAGTAATGTGTCTAGCTACAGTGCCCTCCACACCGGCACACAGTGTAGTGTACGTACACTAGTGCTTGGCGGCAGGATATCTGACACTGCGGTGGTACCCACCTAGCCGGACTGTTGCAATAAGAGGCCTACCACCTAGTACCCAGTCCCTTATGGCCAGTAATGTGTCTAGCTACAGTGCCCTCCACACCGGCACACAGTGTAGTGTACGTACACTAGTGCTTGGCGGCAGGATATCTGACACTGCGGTGGTACCCACCTAGCCGGACTGTTGCAATAAGAGGCCTACCACCTAGTACCCAGTCCCTTATGGCCAGTAATGTGACTTGCTACAGTGCCCTCCACACCGGCACACAGTGTAGTGTACGTACACTAGTGCTTGGCGGCAGGATATCTGACACTGCGGTGGTCACCTAGCCGGACTGTTGCAATAAGAGGCCTACCACCTAATACCCAGCTCCTTATGGCCAGTAATGTGACTAGCTGCAGTGGCATTTATACATATTTATTAATAGTGTTATTTAAGTTAATTGCATTGCTAGAATGTCTAAATAGTATGGCCTTCCTTCAGTGTGTTTCAATGTTGTTATATTTTCCGCGTCTTTAATGTTATATGCAAGTGTAAACTTTGCAATTGTAACAAAAGTGAAAGTACACATTTGAAGGTCGCCTTACAATAATAGCCACGTGCTATTATATTACGGGACATAGATAGGCACTCGAATTTCAGTTGCATAAATGTTGACTTTATTCTTTGCATCTGTAAAGCCTTATTGTTTCTATTGTACGGCAGCGAATCCTGGATATGTCAATGAAAGCATGAAAAGGTATCCTAACGCAATTGAGATGCGATCTCTTCGAAAAATGTGCGGAGTAACGATCTCAGATCGAATCTGAAGAATGAATGAAGAGATTCGCGTAACAACTGGCGTGAACGAGGGCGTGATTGTAAAGAAGAAGAAAGGCATGTTACGTTGGTTTGGACATATAGAGAGGATGAGTGAAGAAAAATTTGCAAGTAGTGTTTGCCTGGGTTCAGATATACAAAGCAAAAGTGTGTGCAAGAGGCAATGCCGGATTTAGAGGTCTGGAGGCGATGGACTCTCCTTTTGACACGTTGGTACTACATGTAAAACTCTGCCTATCCCATGGGGGAGCCTTACTCATAGAAGGAAAGTTCAGTGTACTGACGAGGGTGACAGACCGAGCGAAGGCCAATACTTAAGCATTCTCGGCGCGTGCGCAAGTCGTTACGCGAAATACTGTTTCTAGCCAACTGGTTTATTATGTGGCGTTTTATATAGTTAAACAAATTAGCTTACAAACATAAGTTAAATAAGCCTGGTGGCCGAGCGGTTCGAGCAGTTGCCTGAGACGCAAAGATCGTAAGAATCCCGACTGTACCAATGAGTTTTTCTGAGCTTAAGTACAGTGATTAGTCACACCACGAGCTTTACGGTGAAGGAAAACATCGAGAGGAAACCTGCATACGTCTGAGAAGAAATTCAAAGGCGTATGTATAGTCATGCTTGAGTAACGGCGATGAACTCGCCATCTGTCACATTGGCACCTAATATACCTCTGGCGGAAAGTGGGTGTGTGGATATTACCTATACTCCTCTGCCTACCCCTTCGGGGACCCTTGTGGGAAGGCGTGATGATAAACATAAGTTGTAACCGTAGTGGCAATGGGTTCGAGTCGCCAACAAAATAAAAATTAAAAAAAAAATTAATGCAGGTTTCCTCTCGATGATTTCCTACACCGTAAAGCGTAAGCGTGATACCCCTGTTGCAAGTGTATATGGGCGGCGGTAACCGCTTACCATCAGGCAGACCGCATGCTTGTTTGCCTCAAAAATAGTATAATAATAATTTATTAAATAAAATAAAATATCTGGACTTGGCTCACGAGATTGTCAGCATGTGGGATGTGGACTCTGCAATCATTGTGCCGATAGTAATAACGGCCAATGGCCTAATGGCAAAGAGCCTCGACCAACACCTCAAGAGGCTCTCGTTAGACAGTTGGATCAAGTGCCTGATGCAGAAAGCAGTACTGCTCGAAACGGCACGTATTGTGAGGAGATTACCGGTGGGCCCCTATATTTTTAAATACATATATATATGTAATTTATAAGATTTATTTTAAATAAAGAATCTATACTAATATTATAAAGAGGAAAGATTTGTTTGTTTGTTTGTTTGTTTGTTTGTTTGTAATGAATAGGCTCCGAAACTACTGGACCGATTTCAAAAATTCTTTCACCTTTGGAAAGCTACATTATCCCCGAGTAACATAGGCTATATTAAATTGGACGCGATAGGTGGCGCTGCGATCGAGTTTCAAGAATTTTACCTTTTTACCCGGGCGAAGCTTTCTGTGTGTTTCTGTGTGTCTTAAGCTAGATTCGAGAATGGTTTAGATTTACAATTGGACCCAATAGGTGGCGCTGCGATCGTGTTACGGACAATTTAACTTTTTCACCCGAGCGAAGCTGGGCGGGACAGCTAGTAATAAATAAATATATTGAAACTGTATTATTAATACACGCCAAGGTTGCGGATGTGAAATGAGTATTAAACTATGCGACGTCTACTGGAAAGTAGTGATGTGAAATCAGATGAATGTTGACTGTCGATAAATCGGACAACGCTATTTTTCTTTATAATTTTGCTTGCAGGCAGAGAAACCTCACGTTCATGATCTACATAACAACAGAACTTTACAGAAGGTCGCAGCCAAATGTCACTGCTAGTGTAGTGTTGTGTTCCCGCGGTGAGTGAGGTTGGCAGAACTGCACGAGGAATGGCAAGCAGCTGGAGAGAGATGGAGCACAACAAACTGGGGCAGTACCTCCACCTTACAGAAGGTCGCAGCCAAATGTCACTGCTAGTGTAGTGTTGTGTTCCTGCGGTGAGTGAGGTTGGCAGAACTGCACGAGGAATGGCAAGCAGCTGGAGAGAGATGGAGCACAACAAACTGGGGCAGTACCTCCACCTTACATAAGGTCGCAGCCAAATGTCACTGCTAGTGTAGTGTTGTGTTCCTGCGGTGATTCGATTTTATGCCTGGGTATCTTTTTTATCGATTTTATATATAAAATTAAAAAGAACACGAACACGTGACATCACTAGGTCAATGAAGTGATTGTCAATTGACCTTGACATTTGTGGGCGCGACATTCTTATAAAGTTGACATTTCGATCGAAGAGCGCGAAAATATTTTTTTTTTTATCTGCTTTAGTTGAAAATCAAACATTGTTTTTTATTTAAAGTTATTTCTGATATAGGAATGTTCTTATATACATCCGTTTCGATCGCTTTGAAAAATGTGCGGAGTAACGATCTTAGATAGAATCCGCAATGAGGAGATTCGCAGATCAACTGGCGAGAATGAGGGTGTGATTGTAAAGATGAAGAAAGGCATGTTACGTTGGTTTGGACATATAGAGAGGATCAGTGAAGAAAGATTGACGAAACAGATATACAAAGCAAATGGGTGTACAAGAAGAGGCAGAGGAAGACTACGTTCCAACTACCTGGATTAAATCGATCGGACTTGTTTTATCGCGTTGCAAATCACTTATCGTTATTTCGCAATTACGAGACGATTGTAAAGAGATTAAAACCTCTTTATAGACTCAAACATGTCTTGACAATCATTTCAAATATCTACTCGACCTCCTTCATTAAGTACACAGAATAAATATGTTTTGAGTACTGTGGTAAGTAGCTACCTGCAGTGGCGTCTCAATAATCATGATATTGCCTTGATCACACGTACCGAGCAAACCGGCGAGACAGTAAAATGTTTCTCGGCCGAGACAGTGTAGTAAGCGAGTAAAGCACGGTCGCGGAGCAGGAAGAATTTCGTACAATGACCTCTTTACCTACTGACAGTGGTCACAAACATTTTTATATGTGTGGTTTGCATGAAATATTTGAAGGATAGAAAAAAACTAGCTTATTAAATAAATTATTATTAAGTATTTTGTTAAACAATAAACTCTTCAGACATTCCATTACTTTTATTTATAACAATTTTGCAATAATATCTCAATATAAAACTGAATCACAGATGTGTTATTCCTCTGTCGTGGTCGAGTATCGAGTGGCGTCATGTCTCACGCCGTCATTTTGGTACCAACGCACCCGAGCGGCACCGACTGCTCCCGAATACTCCCGAGTTAACTGAAACAGACAGAACAGAGGGGCAGACAGACCAGAGGTATCAAAATCGTCTCAAAATTACCAATTTGGTAGAAATAAAAAAATCATAAATCCGAATCCGATTCGTCTGTATCAGAGTAACTGCTTTCTGATGACGTCTCGCCTGTCATATTTATAACAAAAGAATCGACAGTTTTGTCTACATTATCATCTAGTCCACCTAGTTTCGATTCCACTTTTTTGACGTGACTTATGCAATTTTGCCATTTTTCTGCTGTAATGTTGGCTAAAGCCTCCTGGAGCAACTTTTTGACAGCTACCATCTTAAATGTTGTGTTTTTCCGAGCTACATACCCCTTGACGTCTGCCCACACCAGTTCGATGGGATTTAATTCGCAGTGGTATGGAGGTAATCTCAATACCTCTACACCAACTGCTTTTGCCATTTCATCGACTACATACGATTGGTACAGAGTTTTAACGTTTTTCACCTTTTCCAAGAGCTGGACCTTTGTTTCATTTGCTTCAAAAAAAATTTGTTTTGATGAAAGCCATTCTTGGATGTCTGATTTTTTCCAACGTGTTACTGGAATTTTCTCCTGGCGCCGTGAGTGGTAGCTGGCATTATCCATTACAACCACTGCGTTTGGTTCAAGTTTCGGTAGCATTGCTTGGAACCAATTTTCGAACTTGACTGCATTCATCGATTCGTGGTAATCGCCTGTACCTTTGCATTCAAACACCAATTCCGATTCTGGGACAAATCCCTTTTCACTTCCTATATGTAAAATAATTAACCGGTTGCCTTTGGAAGTAGGATTCTTGGCACCCGTCGACAAACCCCCCAAAAATGCTTGTTTTCGTGACTGCACTGTAGTATCTTCCCACACTTTGCCTACAGTGTGCCCTAAAAAGATAATGAATAAAATTATCATAAGTATAAACATTTAACCACTTAATATTGCAAACAACTCAGGGGATCACTAATCGCTTTTGTCGATCCTGTCTTTGCTCTTGATACCAAGTATATTTATTTAATACTAGCTGTTCCCTCTGGCTTCGCCTGTGGTTCATACATAGCCTATGTATTATTCTGATGTATAAGGTATATTATTGTAAAGTTTCATTAAAATCCAATCAGTAGTTTTAGCGTGAAAGAGAAACAAACATACATACATTCTCACAAACTTTCGCGTTTATAATATTAATAGGATTATCAAGATCATAACAGCCGTTTAGCCATGTAAAGGTGACACACAGACAGAGATACTTTCATATTTTTAATATTAGTATGGATTTAATTCAGTCAGTAAATGGATAAAAAAAAAGGTCTTACCCGCATTTACCCAAGTTTCATCCAAGTAATATATTGGTCGTTGTTGCTGTCGGTAAGTTTTAGCTGTTCACACACGTTTTGAAATAAGCACAGTCAGTTCAGTTCTATTGAGACTACAATTCGGATATGATGGATCGTAAAAAGATAATTAGAAAATATACAAAGTTATATTCATTCCATTAAGTATGGAATTATATGCTGCATCGCGTTTTTGCTTTATCTTGTATTCAGGTGATTTAAAGTTCCATAGACACGGATTTAGTTTATATAACTGTATAAATTTAATAGTTGTTTCGACGTCCCATTTGATATTTGTAGACATTTTAACTTGTTTAAAACTGCTTAAACAACTGCACTCAAAAAAACCACGTGCGGCGACGCGACAATCATGTGGCCGAGTGGCGAGCGGCGAGACAGTGCACGTTCAAACCTGCCGAGTGAGTGAGCGAGACAGTGCGGGGAAGCGGGAGGGTGGTAACTCGGTCTAGTAGGTAGAACGGCAGCCGAGCTGTTGTCTCGCCACTTTGTTCGGCCGAGCGCTCGGCCGTGCACTCGGCGCTATGTTTATACGTACCGAGTACTCGACCGAGAGCACTGTCTCGCCTGTTTGCTCGGTACGTGTGATCAAGGCTTAAGTATTTAACAGGACTATAGTCTATTAATTGTCAGTGTAAATCAGTAAATCAGTGTGTACCGACAATACTCACACATTAGTGGAAGGTTGCACACTTACACTGTAAACTATAGGGGAGGATAGTGGGGCGCGTCTACGTATTAGGTATTTTTTAAATAGCAAACGTTAATTATAATGATAAATAGTCTGTCGTATATATCCATAAGGCATAATCGCCGTGGTGACCGAGTGGTTCGAGCAGTTGCCTGCGACGCAAAGGTCGCAAGTTCGAATCCCGACTGTACCAATGAGTTTTTCTGAACTTAAGTACAGTGATTAGTCACACCACGAGCTGAACGGTGAAGGAAAACATCGCGAGGAAACCTGCATGCGTCTGAGAAGAAATTCAAAGGCGTATGTATAGTCGTGCTGGAGTAACGGCGATGGACTCGCCATCTGTCACGTTGGCACCTAATATACCTCTGGCGGAAAGTGGGTGTGTGGGTATTACCTATACACCTCTGCCTACCCCTTCGGGGAGCCTTGTGGGAAGGCGTGAGGATATATTTTTTTATCTATACTAATATTATAAAGAGGAAAGATTTGTTTGTTTGTTTGTTTGTTTGTTTGTTTGTTTGTTTGTAATGAATAGGCTCCGAAACTACTGGACCGATTTAAAAAATTCTTTCACCTTTGGAAAGCTACATTATCCCCGAGTAACATAGGCTACATTAAATTGGACCCGATAGGTGGCGCTGCGATCGAGTTTCAAGAATTTTACCTTTTTACCCGGGCGAAGCTTTCTGTGTGTTTCTGTGTGTCTTAAGCTAGATTCGAGAATGGTTTAGATTTACAATTGGACCCAATAGGTGGCGCTGCGATCGTGTTACGGGCAATTTAACTTTTTCACCCGAGCGAAGCTGGGCGGGACAGCTAGTTATAAATAAAATATAAAATTTACGATAAAACCTCCGCAAGTTGACAGTTGTTGTAGGTTAATATCAGGTTAATACAATATGCAATTGAAAGTAAATATTAACATTAATTACATCGCCATTCTGTTATTCTCGTTGCCATGGAGAGTACGAGAGCACCAAAAACGTAACGCTGTCATTCATCAGTAGATTTTACCTCTCATATTTTTCTCATACCGGGCGCCTTATATATGAAAATCGATTCTTAAGGAGTAAACTTCAATAAACTCCAAAAAGCGTGTTTTTTAGTTTTTGGAACGAAGTTCCTTATCGCGCGTTGTGAAAGGGGGCTAGACGGAAAAAAATCTTACGAAAAGTTGTCACGACACTTTTTGTCACTACACTTTTTTTTGCTGTATATTTATAACCCCAGTGTGAGTGACGTGTGCTTCTTGAACTTCGTTCCATCCGGGTGTCCCTTGACACCTCTCGAGTTTTTTTTATATATATGTAGAGATAGATTGACGTGTCCCATTAAATTTCGAAGGACATGGTATTATGTGTTAAGTGTTTCAAAGATATCTGCCGATAAATGAATCAAGAGTTTTGATAAAAACATATTAACGTACATGGATGAAGTGAATTGATTGCATTCTGTTGTTGACTGTAATCTTAATAATTATATATAAACTAGCTGTCCCGCCCCAGCTTCGCCCGGGTGAAAAAGTAAAATTTCCTGAAACACGATCGCAGCGCCACCTATCGGGTCCAATTGTGATGTAAGCTCCTATCTTTCAAGTTGGATCAAACTGCATACGGTGTGCAAATTTGATTGAAATCGGTTAAGTAGTTTAGGAGCCCATCGCGGACAAACAACGTGACACGTAATTTATATATATTAAGATACGTGTCACGTATAATATTTGTTTATTAACAACAATTAATAATATTTACAAAGAACAATTGAAACTAACTACTTACAGATAAAATATTTGTCCCAAATATCCGGTATCCCGAGGCAACGTGCCAAGAAGACTAGCAGCATTGCCACGCTGGATAGCAATGCTGATTCTCTGAGCGAGATATGTTCCAGCCCGCCTGTCACGAGAGGCCTCGACAAGACGGCGCGAGACCTCTTTAAAAAGATGGTGAGCCTCAGGACCCCAAGGCCCCAGAGTTTCAACCGCAAATGCAGCAAATATGTAACCTGACCCGAGACAGGCATACTTGCGGCGCTTGAGGCACTCCTGCTGAGCAGCAGCGGCGCCGGCCGCCACCGATGTGTCAGGAAGATGGGAAGGAGCCAGTGTATCGACACACGTAGCGTCCCACACTAAGGGCCGACCCATCCTCCATGGCATCAGAGACATACCGTCCGGCCTCCGGCCATCGCCGCGAGCGAGACCGACTGGTTCCAGCACAGCAGGCACGCCGGCGCTGACTAGAGCCCGGCGTATCAAGTCATTTATGGAGGAATGACGTGATATCCGGCCGGCACTGCTGATGCAGGATAGACCATGGTGTCCGGAGTCATTGACAATATCCCCGCAGTGACACCGATGTGGGACAATACATTTAGCGCCTAAACGTAGGCTCGCACACAATCTGAAGGTTGCATCATCTAACAGCGTACCGATATTAAAAGAGGGCAATGCATGAAGCCAGAGTCCGGACTCCCATCTAGCGATTGCCAGGAGACGGGCTCTATCAGCAGAGTTGAATGCACTATCGAGAAGTGCATTATAGGCCAACCTACTGATAGGCTCATCCCATTGTTTTTGTATGTGCGGACTAAGGGGAACGTCTGTGTTTGGGCATGCCATAATCCAGGCATCTCTGGCCTCAGCCAAGTGCGAAACCTCACAGCCACTAAGTGACGTAATAAGAATATTTCCTATGAGGTCATGCACACCATGTACGGAAGCCAGAAAAGCCGGTAAAGCCACATCGGAAATTTTGCGTATTCCCAGACCTCCGAACCTAATAGGAAGGGAGGCCTGAGACCACGAGCGGTCGTCAAAAGATATATTTAAAACTGATGAGAGGGTAGACCTAATTGTGTCATCTAAACTGTGTAAAATTTTACGGTCTTTCCACATATGGCTACTACGTAAAACGTAGGTAAATTTGGGTACAAATAGACAGTGCCTAATAATGAAATAAGCCATGTGGCTCTTAATTTTGACTAAGTACTCTGATGATTTTTGGAAATTTTTAATTTGGTCGTCCGCAAATGAGGGGAAAGCCTCGTCGAAGATAGGAGATCCTAAAAGGCGAAGTGAATTTTTGTCTAAAATATTTATATTTGGAGCCAGGGAGTTAAATTTTGAAATAGTGGAACGTTCAATCTCCGAAGTGAGATCGGAGATAAAAAGTTCGCACTTCGAAAAATTTAATTCAAGTCCGATTGACTTGAATTCGGAAATAATCAATTGGAGGTCTGACAGTACCGAATTCACGTCACCGCCCAGGGTCCCATCGTCCAAATACCAAATATTGAATTTAGAATTTAGTTTTGAAATTATAGGGTGTATCGCAAGGCTAAATATGGCCGGCCCAAGAGGGTCACCCTGCTGACAACCTACAGATGAGTTAATGAGATTGTCCTGATACATCAATTTAGTCGGAGAGCTGTAGCATTGCCACATAAAATTAAAAGCCGAAGGGATTTTTTGTTTCACCTGCGTCAACAAGGTACCCCTATCTACACTGTTGAAAGCGTTTTTAACATCCACCTTCAACACTACCTCAGCTCCTCGGTTATACAGAAGAGTTCTAAGAGAGTGAACAGCAGCCTCGCAACCACCCTTCGAACCAAAACCTAACTGCTTAGGCCGGAAATAGGTGGTCAGATCAAGAACCGCAGACTTGCAGCATAATTTAGCTGCGAGTCTGCGATACGTCGTACCGACGGCAATTGGTCTAATACCACCATCCTTCTTAGCCAGAGCACACAGGTTGGCTCCATACAGCACATCAAGGACGTCCCCGGGGACCTTACCTGACAACATTAAGTTGATCAGGTCTGTCAAGGCCTTCAACAGTGCCTCGGAGGACTCGCCTGGTGTTCCAACAAGCAAGTCCTTTAGGTGTTGTGGCGACAGACCATCTAAACCACCGGCCGAGCCACTGCGGAAGGACAAAACAGCGTCAAGAACGTCTCCAGATGATACTTGGAGTGAAACGTCGGATGGTTGGGGCGAGTCAGGGAGGTTGGAGGTGAAAGCTGGCAGCGGGTGCTTACTGCGCAACGCATCCAACGTGTCCGCATCATTTGCAGCTAGCGTATCGTTGGAAAAAAGAAGGCGAGCTGCACCCTTTACATCGCCATCACTTAATTTAGACTCTACATGTCGATACTTATTGTCACTCATCTCAAAATTTTTTGTAATTTAGAACGGCTGAGTCAAGAGGATTTCGACAATTCATCTTTATATTTGAGGTGAGGGATGATGATGATGATAAAGTATTTTTCACGACATGTAGTACTGAATATGGAAAAATCAGCAGCTGTTCCCAAGCAAGCGTTGTATTGTCTGAAACCGTATCTCGAATTAATTTAGATAAAACATTTGTAACCGAAACGCGAGCCGCTCGGGGGATACGTTTAATAAGCGGAACAGAATTTTTAAGGCGACTCAGCTTATCACAAAACAGTGTATTATTAATTTGGGAAGGCGTTCTGATGCTTGAGGGTGCAACGTGGCTTTTGTGTGCCTTACCAAGATGGATCCTCAAGCCTCTCTGGCCTTTGAAATAACGCACTTGGGCACACTGGGGGCATTGTACTAAATTATTTGCCGAAACGGAATTTGGCACAACACTACTTTGTACGCCATGGTCGATGCAAGATCCAGACATTCACTTATATTAGTCACAAGAACTTATACTACACAAAAAAAAATAGAGTCTCTTATGAAGGGCTCGTTGGCCGGTGCGTTGAGGGAGAAGCCGCAGCCCCCGCAATGCTGGCCCGCAGGAGCAGCAACTGCGGCGACGCGGTGGGGACCCCCTCAAGCAGCCGCAGAGCACCTGAAACAAATTTAAATCAATTAATTTACGAGAATTTTCATTTGACGTGTGACAAACCCGAGCTGTTTAAATGTCCGCGATGGGCTCCTAAACTACTTAACCGATTTCAATCAAATTTGCACACCGTGTGCAGTTTGATCCAACTTGAAAGATAGGATAGCTTACACACAATTTCATCCGGGCGAAGGTGGGCGAGACAGCTAGTCTTTTAATTAAAGTAAAATAAATAAATAAATAAATAAATTGTAGGCATGAACTGATTATATATCATCTTAGCTTTGCCCACGACTTCGGCCGAGCTTAATAAATAAATTTAATATTATATCCTCACATCTACCCAAAAGGGTCCTCGAAGGGGTAGGCAAAGGTGAGGATAAAGAGAATTGGCGCTCTACTCTCTCTGCCTACTGTGAGGGGCTCGGCGTGATGATATGTATGTAGGTCTGTAAGTCTAGAGAGGACTGGCGCTCTACTCTCTCTGCCTAGCGTCAGGGGCTCGGCGTGATGATATGTATGTAGGTCTGTAGGTCTAGAGAGGACTGGCGCTCTACTCTCTCTGCCTAGCGTGAGGGGCTCGGCGTGATGATATGTATGTAGGTCTGTAAGTCTAGAGAGGACTGGCGCTCTACTCTCTCTGCCTAGCGTGAGGGACTTGGCGTGATGATATGTATGTAGGTCCGTAAGTCTAGAGAGGACTGGCGCTCTACTCTCTCTGCCTAGCGTGAGGGGCTCGGCGTGATGATATGTATGTAGGTCTGTAAGTCTAGAGAGGACTGGCGCTCTACTCTCTCTGCCTAGCGTCAGGGGCTCGGCGTGATGATATGTATGTAGGTCTGTAAGTCTAGAGAGGACTGGCGCTTTACTCTCTCTGCCTAGCGTGAGGGGCTCGGCGTGATGATATGTATGTAGGTCTGTAAATCTAGAGAGGACTGGCGCTCTACTCTCTCTTCCTAGCGTCAGGGGCTCGGCGTGATGATATGTATGTAGGTCTGTAAGTCTAGAGAGGACTGGCGCTCTACTCTCTCTGCCTAGCGTGAGGGGCTCGGCGTGATGATATGTATGTAGGTCTGTAAGTCTAGAGAGGACTGGCGCTCTGCTCTCTCTGCCTAGCGTGAGGGGCTCGGCGTGATGATATGTATGTAGGTCTGTAAGTCTAGAGAGGACTGGCGCTCTGCTCTCTCTGCCTAGCGTGAGGGGCTCGGCGTGATGATATGTATGTAGGTCTGTAAGTCTAGAGAGGACTGGCGCTCTAATCTCTCTGCCTAGCGTGAGGGGCTCGGCGTGATGATATGTATGTAGGTCTGTAAGTCTAGAGAGGACTGGCGCTCTACTCTCTCTGCCTAGCGTGAGGGACTCGGCGTGATGATATGTATGTAGGTCTGTAAGTCTAGAGAGGACTGGCGCTCTACTCTCTCTGCCTAGCGTGAGGGACTCGGCGTGATGATATGTATGTAGGTCTGTAAGTCTAGAGAGGACTGGCGCTCTACTCTCTCTGCCTAGCGTGAAGGACTCGGCGTGATGATATGTATGTAGGTCTGTAAGTCTAGAGAGGACTGGCGCTCTACTCTCTCTGCCTAGCGTGAGGGACTCGGCGTGATGATATGTATGTAGGTCTGTAAGTCTAGAGAGGACTGGCGCTCTACTCTCTCTGCCTAGCGTGAGGGACTCGGCGTGATGATATGTATGTAGGTCTGTAAGTCTAGAGAGGACTGGCGCTCTACTCTCTCTGCCTAGCGTGAGGGGCTCGGCGTGATGATATGTATGTAGGTCTGTAAGTCTAGAGAGGACTGGCGCTCTACTCTCTCTGCCTAGCGTGAGGGACTCGGCGTGATGATATGTATGTAGGTCTGTAAGTCTAGAGAGGACTGGCGCTCTACTCTCTCTGCCTAGCGTGAGGGACTCGGCGTGATGATATGTATGTAGGTCTGTAAGTCTAGAGAGGACTGGCGCTCTACTCTCTCTGCCTAGCGTGAGGGACTCGGCGTGATGATATGTATGTAGGTCTGTAAGTCTAGAGAGGACTGGCGCTCTACTCTCTCTGCCTAGCGTGAGGGACTCGGCGTGATGATATGTATGTAGGTCTGTAAGTCTAGAGAGGACTGGCGCTCTACTCTCTCTGCCTAGCGTGAGGGACTCGGCGTGATGATATGTATGTAGGTCTGTAAGTCTAGAGAGGACTGGCGCTCTACTCTCTCTGCCTAGCGTGAGGGACTCGGCGTGATGATATGTATGTAGGTCTGTAAGTCTAGAGAGGACTGGCGCTCTACTCTCTCTGCCTAGCGTGAGGGACTCGGCGTGATGATATGTATGTAGGTCTGTAAGTCTAGAGAGGACTGGCGCTCTACTCTCTCTGCCTAGCGTGAGGGACTCGGCGTGATGATATGTATGTAGGTCTGTAAGTCTAGAGAGGACTGGCGCTCTACTCTCTCTGCCTAGCGTGAGGGACTCGGCGTGATGATATGTATGTAGGTCTGTAAGTCTAGAGAGGACTGGCGCTCTACTCTCTCTGCCTAGCGTGAGGTGCTCGGCGTGATGATATGTATGTAGGTCTGTAAGTCTAGAGAGGACTGGCGCTCTACTCTCTCTGCCTAGCGTGAGGGACTCGGCGTGATGATATGTATGTAGGTCTGTAAGTCTAGAGAGGACTGGCGCTCTACTCTCTCTGCCTAGCGTGAGGGACTCGGCGTGATGATATGCATGTAGGTCTGTAAGTCTAGAGAGGACTGGCGCTCTACTCTCTCTGCCTAGCGTGAGGGACTCGGCGTGATGATATGTATGTAGGTCTGTAAGTCTAGAGAGGACTGGCGCTCTACTCTCTCTGCCTAGCGTGAGGGACTCGGCGTGATGAATGTATGTAGGTCTGTAAGTCTAGAGAGGACTGGCGCTCTACTCTCTCTGCCTAGCGTGAGGGACTCGGCGTGATGATATGTATGTAGGTCTGTAAGTCTAGAGAGGACTGGCGCTCTACTCTCTCTGCCTAGCGTGAGGGACTCGGCGTGATGATATGCATGTAGGTCTGTAAGTCTAGAGAGGACTGGCGCTCTACTCTCTCTGCCTAGCGTGAGGGACTCGGCGTGATGATATGTATGTAGGTCTGTAAGTCTAGAGAGGACTGGCGCTCTACTCTCTCTGCCTAGCGTGAGGGACTCGGCGTGATGATATGTATGTAGGTCTGTAAGTCTAGAGAGGACTGGCGCTCTACTCTCTCTGCCTAGCGTGAGGGACTCGGCGTGATGATATGTATGTAGGTCTGTAAGTCTAGAGAGGACTGGCGCTCTACTCTCTCTGCCTAGCGTGAGGGACTCGGCGTGATGATATGTATGTAGGTCTGTAAGTCTAGAGAGGACTGGCGCTCTACTCTCTCTGCCTAGCGTGAGGGACTCGGCGTGATGATATGTATGTAGGTCTGTAAGTCTAGAGAGGACTGGCGCTCTACTCTCTCTGCCTAGCGTGAGGGACTCGGCGTGATGATATGTATGTAGGTCTGTAAGTCTAGAGAGGACTGGCGCTCTACTCTCTCTGCCTAGCGTGAGGGACTCGGCGTGATGATATGTATGTAGGTCTGTAAGTCTAGAGAGGACTGGCGCTCTACTCTCTCTGCCTAGCGTGAGGTGCTCGGCGTGATGATATGTATGTAGGTCTGTAAGTCTAGAGAGGACTGGCGCTCTACTCTCTCTGCCTAGCGTGAGGGACTCGGCGTGATGATATGTATGTAGGTCTGTAAGTCTAGAGAGGACTGGCGCTCTACTCTCTCTGCCTAGCGTGAGGGACTCGGCGTGATGATATGTATGTAGGTCTGTAAGTCTAGAGAGGACTGGCGCTCTACTCTCTCTGCCTAGCGTGAGGGACTCGGCGTGATGATATGTATGTAGGTCTGTAAGTCTAGAGAGGACTGGCGCTCTACTCTCTCTGCCTAGCGTGAGGGACTCGGCGTGATGATATGTATGTAGGTCTGTAAGTCTAGAGAGGACTGGCGCTCTACTCTCTCTGCCTAGCGTGAGGGACTCGGCGTGATGATATGTATGTAGGTCTGTAAGTCTAGAGAGGACTGGCGCTCTACTCTCTCTGCCTAGCGTGAGGGACTCGGCGTGATGATATGCATGTAGGTCTGTAAGTCTAGAGAGGACTGGCGCTCTACTCTCTCTGCCTAGCGTGAGGGACTCGGCGTGATGATATGTATGTAGGTCTGTAAGTCTAGAGAGGACTGGCGCTCTACTCTCTCTGCCTAGCGTGAGGGACTCGGCGTGATGATATGTATGTAGGTCTGTAAGTCTAGAGAGGACTGGCGCTCTACTCTCTCTGCCTAGCGTGAGGGACTCGGCGTGATGATATGTATGTAGGTCTGTAAGTCTAGAGAGGACTGGCGCTCTACTCTCTCTGCCTAGCGTGAGGGACTCGGCGTGATGATATGTATGTAGGTCTGTAAGTCTAGAGAGGACTGGCGCTCTACTCTCTCTGCCTAGCGTGAGGGACTCCGCGTGATGATATGTATGTAGGTCTGTAAGTCTAGAGAGGACTGGCGCTCTACTCTCTCTGCCTAGCGTGAGGGACTCGGCGTGATGATATGTATGTAGGTCTGTAAGTCTAGAGAGGACTGGCGCTCTACTCTCTCTGCCTAGCGTGAGGGACTCGGCGTGATGATATGTATGTAGGTCTGTAAGTCTAGAGAGGACTGGCGCTCTACTCTCTCTGCCTAGCGTGAGGGGCTCACGTGATGATATGTATGTAGGTCTGTAAGTCTAGAGAGGACTGGCGCTCTACTCTCTCTGCCTAGCGTGAGGGGCTCGGCGTGATGATATGTATGTAGGTCTGTAAGTCTAGAGAGGACTGGCGCTCTACTCTCTCTGCCTAGCGTGAGGGGCTCGGCGTGATGATATGTATGTAGGTCTGTAAGTCTAGAGAGGACTGGCGCTCTACTCTCTCTGCCTAGCGTGAGGGGCTCGGCGTGATGATATGTATGTAGGTCTGTAAGTCTAGAGAGGACTGGCGCTCTACTCTCTCTGCCTAGCGTGAGGGGCTCGGCGTGATGATATGTATGTAGGTCTGTAAGTCTAGAGAGGACTGGCGCTCTACTCTCTCTGCCTAGCGTGAGGGGCTCGGCGTGATGATATGTATGTAGGTCTGTAAGTCTAGAGAGGACTGGCGCTCTACTCTCTCTGCCTAGCGTGAGGGACTCGGCGTGATGATATGTATGTAGGTCTGTAAGTCTAGAGAGGACTGGCGCTCTACTCTCTCTGCCTAGCGTGAGGGGCTCGGCGTGATGATATGTATGTAGGTCTGTAAGTCTAGAGAGGACTGGCGCTCTACTCTCTCTGCCTAGCGTGAGGGACTCGGCGTGATGATATGTATGTAGGTCTGTAAGTCTAGAGAGGACTGGCGCTCTACTCTCTCTGCCTAGCGTGAGGGACTCGGCGTGATGATATGCATGTAGGTCTGTAAGTCTAGAGAGGACTGGCGCTCTACTCTCTCTGCCTAGCGTGAGGGACTCGGCGTGATGATATGTATGTAGGTCTGTAAGTCTAGAGAGGACTGGCGCTCTACTCTCTCTGCCTAGCGTGAGGGACTCGGCGTGATGATATGTATGTAGGTCTGTAAGTCTAGAGAGGACTGGCGCTCTACTCTCTCTGCCTAGCGTGAGGGACTCGGCGTGATGATATGTATGTAGGTCTGTAAGTCTAGAGAGGACTGGCGCTCTACTCTCTCTGCCTAGCGTGAGGGACTCGGCGTGATGATATGTATGTAGGTCTGTAAGTCTAGAGAGGACTGGCGCTCTACTCTCTCTGCCTAGCGTGAGGGACTCCGCGTGATGATATGTATGTAGGTCTGTAAGTCTAGAGAGGACTGGCGCTCTACTCTCTCTGCCTAGCGTGAGGGACTCGGCGTGATGATATGTATGTAGGTCTGTAAGTCTAGAGAGGACTGGCGCTCTACTCTCTCTGCCTAGCGTGAGGGACTCGGCGTGATGATATGTATGTAGGTCTGTAAGTCTAGAGAGGACTGGCGCTCTACTCTCTCTGCCTAGCGTGAGGGGCTCACGTGATGATATGTATGTAGGTCTGTAAGTCTAGAGAGGACTGGCGCTCTACTCTCTCTGCCTAGCGTGAGGGGCTCGGCGTGATGATATGTATGTAGGTCTGTAAGTCTAGAGAGGACTGGCGCTCTACTCTCTCTGCCTAGCGTGAGGGGCTCGGCGTGATGATATGTATGTAGGTCTGTAAGTCTAGAGAGGACTGGCGCTCTACTCTCTCTGCCTAGCGTGAGGGGCTCGGCGTGATGATATGTATGTAGGTCTGTAAGTCTAGAGAGGACTGGCGCTCTACTCTCTCTGCCTAGCGTGAGGGGCTCGGCGTGATGATATGTATGTAGGTCTGTAAGTCTAGAGAGGACTGGCGCTCTACTCTCTCTGCCTAGCGTGAGGGGCTCGGCGTGATGATATGTATGTAGGTCTGTAAGTCTAGAGAGGACTGGCGCTCTACTCTCTCTGCCTAGCGTGAGGGACTCGGCGTGATGATATGTATGTAGGTCTGTAAGTCTAGAGAGGACTGGCGCTCTACTCTCTCTGCCTAGCGTGAGGGGCTCGGCGTGATGATATGTATGTAGGTCTGTAAGTCTAGAGAGGACTGGCGCTCTACTCTCTCTGCCTAGCGTGAGGGACTCGGCGTGATGATATGTATGTAGGTCTGTAAGTCTAGAGAGGACTGGCGCTCTACTCTCTCTGCCTAGCGTGAGGGACTCGGCGTGATGATATGCATGTAGGTCTGTAAGTCTAGAGAGGACTGGCGCTCTACTCTCTCTGCCTAGCGTGAGGGACTCGGCGTGATGATATGTATGTAGGTCTGTAAGTCTAGAGAGGACTGGCGCTCTACTCTCTCTGCCTAGCGTGAGGGACTCGGCGTGATGATATGTATGTAGGTCTGTAAGTCTAGAGAGGACTGGCGCTCTGCTCTCTCTGCCTAGCGTGAGGGACTCGGCGTGATGATATGTATGTAGGTCTGTAAGTCTAGAGAGGACTGGCGCTCTACTCTCTCTGCCTAGCGTGAGGGACTCGGCGTGATGATATGTATGTAGGTCTGTAAGTCTAGAGAGGACTGGCGCTCTACTCTCTCTGCCTAGCGTGAGGTACTCGGTGTGATGATATGTATGTAGGTCTGTAAGTCTAGAGAGGACTGGCGCTCTACTCTCTCTGCCTAGCGTGAGGGACTCGGCGTGATGATATGTATGTAGGTCTGTAAGTCTAGAGAGGACTGGCGCTCTACTCTCTCTGCCTAGCGTGAGGGGCTCACGTGATGATATGTATGTAGGTCTGTAAGTCTAGAGAGGACTGGCGCTCTACTCTCTCTGCCTAGCGTGAGGGGCTCGGCGTGATGATATGTATGTAGGTCTGTAAGTCTAGAGAGGACTGGCGCTCTACTCTCTCTGCCTAGCGTGAGGGGCTCGGCGTGATGATATGTATGTAGGTCTGTAAGTCTAGAGAGGACTGGCGCTCTACTCTCTCTGCCTAGCGTGAGGGGCTCGGCGTGATGATATGTATGTAGGTCTGTAAGTCTAGAGAGGACTGGCGCTCTACTCTCTCTGCCTAGCGTGAGGGGCTCGGCGTGATGATATGTATGTAGGTCTGTAAGTCTAGAGAGGACTGGCGCTCTACTCTCTCTGCCTATCGTGAGGGACTCGGCGTGATGATATGTATGTAGGTCTGTAAGTCTAGAGAGGACTGGCGCTCTACTCTCTCTGCCTAGCGTGAGGGGCTCGGCGTGATGATATGTATGTAGGTCTGTAAGTCTAGAGAGGACTGGCGCTCTACTCTCTCTGCCTAGCGTGAGGGACTCGGCGTGATGATATGTATGTAGGTCTGTAAGTCTAGAGAGGACTGGCACTCTACTCTCTCTGCCTAGCGTGAGGGACTCGGCGTGATGATATGTATGTAGGTCTGTAAGTCTAGAGAGGACTGGCGCTCTACTCTCTCTGCCTAGCGTGAGGGACTCGGCGTGATGATATGTATGTAGGTCTGTAAGTCTAGAGAGGACTGGCGCTCTACTCTCTCTGCCTAGCGTGAGGGACTCGGCGTGATGATATGTATGTAGGTCTGTAAGTCTAGAGAGGACTGGCGCTCTACTCTCTCTGCCTAGCGTGAGGGACTCGGCGTGATGATATGTATGTAGGTCTGTAAGTCTAGAGAGGACTGGCGCTCTACTCTCTCTGCCTAGCGTGAGGGACTCGGCGTGATGATATGTATGTAGGTCTGTAAGTCTAGAGAGGACTGGCGCTCTACTCTCTCTTCCTAGCGTCAGGGGCTCGGCGTGATGATATGTATGTAGGTCTGTAAGTCTAGAGAGGACTGGCGCTCTACTCTCTCTGCCTAGCGTGAGGGGCTCGGCGTGATGATATGTATGTATCTACCGACGCGCAATAAAGTATATTAATATTGAATTCAACCTAAGAATGCGACATAAAGTAACAGGCACCATTTTAAGTTCTCGAGGTCATTTACTTTCAAGCCTCAAGGTTAAAGCCTTTTCTCGACTTTAAGTTGAATAATTTCTGAATTAAAACGTTGCATACTTGCTGTGGTACGCGGCTTTGTCTACGTAAATTTAGGTTTCATTGGAATTATGAATATATAAAACATATTCTGTGTGGCAATCCACCTAATATTAATTAATACATATATATAAATTACGTGTCACGTTGTTTGTCCGCGATGGGCTCCAAAACTACTTAACCGATTTCAATCAAATTTGCACACCATGTGCAGTTGTATTTAAGGTATTTAAGGGCTAAGTGTAAAAAAGCCGTGTTGGCTGAGTGGTTCGAGCAGTTGCCTGCGATACAAAGATAGCAAGTTCGAATCCCGACTGTACCAATGAGTTTTTCTGAACTTAAGTACAGTGATTAGTCACACCACGAGCTTTACGGTGAAGGAAAACATCGAGAGGAAACCTGCATACGTCTGAGAAGATATTCAAAGGCGTATGTATAGTCGTGCTTGAGTAACGGCGACGGACTCGCCATCTGTCAAGTTGGCACAATATACCTCTGGTGGAAAGTGGGTGTGTGGGTATTACCTATACACCTCTGCCTACCCCTTCGGGAACCCTTGTGAGAAGGCGTGTATGAAGTAACTATTCGAAAACTAATTAAGACTTATTCCTGTCCGTATTTGTAATTTAAAGGCAGTGGTGTAGCTACCTAGGGGTTAGACGGGGCCGTGCACGGGGCCCCCAAGCTCACGGCCCCTCGGACTTACAAACTAAATACCTGGGACATACCTATACCTGGGACAATTCCACACAAATTGACCTAGTCCCAAAGTAAGCAAAGCTTGTGTTATGGTAACTAGACAACGATATATTTACTTATATAGATAGATATATACTTAAATGCATAGGACAGCCAAGACTAAGGTACAAATATTCGTGTTCATCACACAAATATCTGCCCTCAGCGGGATTCG
Source organism: Drepana falcataria (assembly GCA_945859725.1). Lineage (NCBI taxonomy): Eukaryota > Metazoa > Arthropoda > Insecta > Lepidoptera > Drepanidae > Drepana > Drepana falcataria. The sequence goes on along the minus strand of OX243951.1, from coordinate 3,836,086 downwards.
AACCCGCGACCTCAAGTTTCGCAGTCAGGAGCTCTAACCACTAGACCAGACGGTCGTCAAATATATATTGAACTAGTGAAAATTTCTCTCACATTCGGAATATAAATAACCCAAGAATGCTACTATAATAATACATACATACATATCATCACGCCAAGTCCCTAACGGGGTAGGCAGAGAGTATAGAGCGCCAGTTCTCTCTAGACTTACATACCTCTTTCGCTTCGTCCACATTCATCAGTCTCTTCATACATGCTCGTCGGTTTCGAGTACTCATAACGTTCCCGTCCTTGAGAGTCCGATCGATTTGATCCAGGAAGTTGGAACGTGGCCTTCCTTTGCCTCTTCTTGCACACACTTTTGCTTTGTATATCTGTTTCGTCAATCTTTCTTCACTTATCCTTTCTATGTGTCCAAACCAACGTAACATACCTTTCTTCATCTTTACAATCACGCCCTCATTCACGCCAGTTGATTTGCGAATCTCTTCATTGCGGATTCGATCTAAAATCGTTACTCCGCACATTTTTCGAAGAGATCGAGTGGAGTGTGGAGTGTATAATAATGATGGAATAACATGGTTAAATTTTTTTCATTAAAATAAGATACAATGTGTATTTGGTTTTTAATTTATCATGGAGTACGACGAATTCGCAAAACGACGAATATGGAACAAACGATTTTATATAGTTAAGTTGGGACCCTAGTTTATTTTTTGCCCCTTTGGTTACCTAGCTACGCTACTGAAAAAAGCCCATCATTGTATTAATTTTCGGATCCAACATAGGCCCATGTGTGCGACAAAACTCGTAAAATAAAGAGAAAAAATAAAAACAAAAGCCCCAGAATATAGATAAAGAACTATATCAGGTCTATTAGTTTCTTTGATTTTTATTTATATTTTTACCTCATTTTAAAGTATCTATCGAAAACAGCTAAATGTAATTTATGAGTAATTGATCTTGAAAACTTGAAAGATGTTACATTTAAATTAATATTTATAAAATATCTAAAAATAGCATTAAAATACAGCGCTCAATAAACACCCGAACTAGAGCGCCATCTAGCATTTACTCATCTATTACTTGACAAAATCTAGGTGAATACAATTTTGTATGGCCAACCAACTGTAAACTAACCTTTCCTTTTACGCGCATTACCTACCAATGAAGTTGCTTTCTCACTCTAACTGGACTACTTGATCAATATTTATCTCTGTCTAATGAGCTTTTAGTCTACGAATGAAAAATAAATAAAATCATGGCGAACGAACGGTGGTGGCTCTGCATCTCAAAATGTTGAAATTGAATCAAATTGGTTTTAATTTACATCGTTTTATAAATAAAACATCATGCGTAATCACATGAACTATAAATTGATGATAATTCTGCAAAAGAGTAATGTGTTCCGATTGTGAAAACCATAACTGACATGGTGCATTGAATTGGACAAAAATCTGTTGTGAAGTGTTAAAAATATGTTTTTTGTGGATTTTATAGCTGTAAACCTTAAAAATTGCGGAAAATAGCTACTGTAAACATAATTGCAAACCCGATCTTATGTGTCTGTCTGGTAACTTTAAGTAATTTTTTTTAGGGAGCTTACGTACCTACCTGGTACTTGAAATCGTAATGATTACTTGAATACTTATTAACTTATTAAAAAACCTATTTAAGTAAGTAAAACCTCTTGAAAACGTTTTCTGATTACTAATTTGAACTTCCATACCTAGGTACTTATTGATTCTGTGTTAACTTACGTCCCGCCAAATTTATAAATAAAACAAACTTTAGTGTTGAAATTGTGTATTGTAACTTGTGTTTATTGAGTCGTAATTTTCGATATTAAAATGGTTACGATGAACTCATCGGAGAAGGCACAGAAAGCCTGTCAGCAAGGGCCGTCAAGGTAAGCATTCAAGATATGTACCCAACTTAATTTTTATCTAGCCAAAACCTCCCATTCGCGGCAATATACATTTCTATGGAATTATTTACTATCTATATGGTTTTCCCCATTTTATAAAATTTTTCATTGTAGCGTGATGTAAATCACACCTAAGTTGTACCTAATCCTTTAACTCCTACCAGTAAATTGATTTCACAGTGATTAAATATTAAACAATTTGATGTTAGAAGTAAAATTTAAGGATTCAGCATTGCTATCCAGAGTGGCAATACTGCTAGTCATCTTGGCATGTTGCAGCGGGATACCAATTTAGTAAATGATTTATCTGTAAGTCAAAATCTAAATAAATATATTTTATTTGACTTAGGCCTAGATGGGCACTTATAAAGCATTGAATAAGGTGCATTTATACAAATACTTACACAACTTTCTTTTGAAAACACTTAAAATTTTTAGAATAAAGCAACAAATGAAATATATCCCTTTTATTTTTATATTTTCCCTATAATTTGCTATATCTAGATAAAGAATGCATTTCTAATCTGTTGAAATAATTTCAGAGACAACTCAAAATGTGTAAAAGATGAGAAAGAGAAAGAGAAGAAAGAGAATGCCATAACCCAGCTCACGCCGAATGCTCAGGCGCTTATGTCAAATATACCTTCGCCAGAGGAGTCTCCCAACTATCTCATTTATAAAAAGGTGATGATACCTTTTTTAATACACCTTCACATTCTTCACAAGGGGTCTCGAAGGGGTAGGCTGAAGTGTGGAGTACACCACACACCCAAGCCAGAGATATATTTGTTGTGACGTGACAAAAGGCAACTCCATCACCGTTTTTCAAACACTACATACATTATCTTCGAATTTCTTCTAAAAGAAATGAAGGGATTTCTTTTAATGGTTTCATTTACATTCACCATATGGATTTACCATACCATGCCATACCATTCCACACAAATTGACCTAGTCCCAAACTAAGCAAAGCTTGTACTGTGGGAACTGGACAACGATATACATACTTATATAGATAGGCAATTACACACAAATTGACCTAGTCCCAAACTAAGCAAAGCTTGTACCAGATGGCAGTTGGGAATGATATATGATGCTGTTCTTTCAGATGGAGGCGATCATAGAGAGGATGCAGGATGAGAACACTGGTGTGCCGGTTAAGACAGTCAAGAGCTTCATGACTAAGATACCATCGGTAACTATATTTCTTGACTTGCTGTGCATTGCCACAAAGGTCGCACTGTGCGCTTCCAAAGGAGTTTTCTTCCCAAAACGCTCAGGCTGTGGAATGAGCTCCCCATTGAGGTTTCCCTGGAGAGTACAGCATGGAGTTCTTCAAGAAGGGTGTGAAGAGATTCCTGCAGGGTTAACGCGCGAGTGATACCCCTGGTGTTGCAAGCGTCCATAGGCGGCGGTAACCGCTTACCATCAGGCAGACCGCAAAAAAAAAATATATATTGTGGTTCTGCCTGCATACAATTTGATTGTAATTCTTTTTCTCAAATATTATAAATGCGAAAGGTTGTGAGCATGTATGGGGTTGTGAGTATGTATGCCACTCAATGACACTCAATCAAGCTAGAACGCCATGATGGTAACTAGACAACGATATATGTATGTACTAGCTGTCCCGCCCAGCTCCGCCCGGGTGAAAAATTTCCTGAAACACGATCGCAGCGCCACCTATCGGGTCCAATTGTAATGTAAGCTATCCTACCTTTCAAGTTTGATCAAACTGCACACGGTGTGCAAAGTTGATTGAAACCGGTTAAGTAGTTCAGGAGCCCATCGCGGACTTAATTGCCATAAAAAAGGTTATAGTGAGTCAATCTTAAAAGATAGACATATACAGTCGCGGACTTTGTTTAGAATTTTTAAAGAGCAACAATTCCCTCATACATGATATTTTCGTAACTTAAACCGTTTACGCAGCGGAAGCGGAAGCTCTCAATAGGGAATATTTTGTCCCGTTCTGGCAACATTATTCATTTATGCTTCGCTCCCATTAGTCGTAGCGTGATGGTATATAGACTATCCAACTCAAAAATAATTTTTCAATTCCAACCAGTAGTTCCTGAGATTAGCGCGTTCAAACAAACAAACAAACAAACTCTTCAGCTTTATAACATTATAGTAAAGATGCGAAAGGTTGTGAGTTTGAATGTATGGATGTCACTCAATCAAGCCAGGACGCCATGATGGTAACTAGACAACGATATATTTACTCACTAGCTTATGCCCGCGGCTTCGCCCGCGTGGAGTTCGCAAAAGTAGCTTTGAAAATTTTCCTGCCAGAATCAGTTCAGCCGCTATGCCGTGAAAGCGCATCATACATTATAATATAGGAACTTTGAATTTTTCAGGATTAAAAAAGTTGCCTATTCCTAGGTATAAGCTATCACCATTTCAACTTTCAGCCAAATCGGTTCAGCCGTTTGGCCGTGAAAGAACCGCAAACATCCAAACTTACAAACTTTCACATTTATAATATTAGTAAGATATAAATAGATACATGTATACATAAATACATAGGACATCCAAGACTAAGGTACAAATACTCGTGTTCATCACACAAATATCTGCCCTCAGCGGGATTCGAACCAGCGACCTCAAGTTACAAGGCCGTCTGGTTTGTGCCACGTGGAAATAATGAAACCTTGCTTTCTCGACCAGGTCTTCACCGGGTCGGATCTGATCGCGTGGCTGATGAGGAACATGCAGCTAGAGGAGACCTGGGAGGCTCTCCATCTGGCGCATCTCCTCGCGTCCCATGGCTACCTGTTCCCTATCGATGACCACTGCCTCACCGTCCGCAATGATACCACTTATTACAGGTATGGTGACGATGGTATAGTCATTTTGGCTGGGTGGTTCGAGTTTTTCTGAACTTAAGTACAATGGTTAGTCACACCACGAGCTTTACGGTGAAGGGAAACATCGAGAGGAAACGAGGGTTGCGCCTGCACTGCGATACCATACCACTTATACGTCAGGACAAGAGGAGGCGGCGTGGCCGAGAGGTCACAGCACCCGCCTGCCACGCAAACGGCGCGAGTTCCAATCCCGACTGGATTGAGGAGTTTTTCTACATTTAATTACAGTGAGGCACACCACGAGCTTTACGGTGAAGGAAAACATCGAGAGGTTTTTAATTCACATATTTAAGCTGCCATATATATTAAGTCGCCCTGTATTTGTTGACGCCCTGCGACAAAAGTCCCTGAAGGGGTGGCCAGAGGTGTGCGAAAATAGCTACTACCCACTTTCCGCCAGAGGTATATTAGGTGCCAACGTGACAGATGGCGAGTCCATCGCCGTTACTCAAGCACGACTATACATACGCCTTTGATATGTCTTCTCAGACGTATGCAGGTTTCCTCACGATGTTTTCCTTCACCGTAAAGCTGAGGCTACTCGGGTGAACCCGCGAAGTGCGGCTAGTATAAATAAATAAAAACCTTGGTACAATCCCCACAAAATGTAAATTTTAAGCAAAGCTTGTGCAAAGTCCAAAGCAAAGCTATGGTAACTAGACAACGATTTATTTACTTACATAGATAGATATATACATAAATACACAGGACATCCAAGACTAAGGCACAAATACCTTCTGCCCTCAGCGGGGTTCGAACCCGCGACCCCAAGCTTCGCAGTCAGGAGCTCTGACCACTATACCAGGCGGTCGTCATTGTATAGCCCCACTATCCTCCCCTATAGTTTACAGTGTAAGTGTGCAACCTTCCACTAATGTGTGAGTATTGTCGGTACACACTGATTACCTATGAGTGCACACGCACACTACAATTAATAGACTCGGGTCATACTGCCCGCATGCCGCGACCCCCTCGACTAGACATTGGTGGGGCGCGTCTTCGTGGATGACACTCTCTATTAGTGATGCTGTGTTGTGTTCCAGATTTCAGACTCCATACTTTTGGCCGTCCAACCAGTGGGAGCCGGAGAATACAGACTATGGTATGTTAAATTTAAATGTTATCGTTACTCGAGTAACGATTTTAGATCGAATCCGCAATGAAGAGATTCGAAAATCAACTGGCGTGAATGAGGATGTGATTGTAAAGATGAAGAAAGGCATGTTACGTTGGTTTGGACACATAGAAAGGATGAGTGAAGAAAGATTGACGAAACAGATATACAAAGCAAAAGTGTGTGCAAGAAGAGGCAGAGGAAGGCCACGTTCCAACTACCTGGATCAAATAGATCGGACTCTCAACGACGGGAACGTTAAGAGTACTCGAAACCGACGAGCATGTATGAAGAGACTGATGAATGTGGACGAAGCGAAAGAGGTATGTAAGTCTAGAGAGACCTGGCGCTCAATACTCTGCCTACCCCGTTAGGGACTTGGCGTGATGATATGTATGTATGTAAACTTCAATGTTTATGTTTAACTAGTGTTCCGTCCCGGTTTCGCACGGGTGGACATAAGATTTTTTTCACAGAAGTTAATATAGCCTATGTCACTCAGGGTGAATGTAGCTTTCCAATGGTGAAAGAATTTTCCAAATCGGTCCAGTAGTTTGGAGCCTATGCGATACAAACCTACTTACATACAAATCTTTCGTCTTTATAATGTTAGTATAGACTAGCTCTGCCCGCGACTTCGTCCGCGTGGAATTGAACAAAAAAAATGTTGTTCAGTTCGAAAGAAAAGTAGAGTAATTCTATTTAACATCTGCTATCTGCCAGTGAAAGTCCCGTCAAAACCGGTCCAGCCGTTTCAGAGATTAGCCGGAACAAACAGAATGAATACTAACAAAATTAAAAAAAAATATTTTGGTTTATGATTTGTACATCCATAATATGCATTTAGTAAAAAGCGGTTATTTTAATATTACAAACAGACACTCCAATTTTATTTATTTAATTGTTACTCTCTCACTCTTCTCTTCTCTTCATCTCTTTCGCACACTCACTTTTAAGAGATTTTTTAATATTTACTATTATTTTTTAAATATTTTTTTTCACACAAACCTTCCCCTGCATATAAAGGATACATAAAAGAAAGATTTACCCAATTTGGTGCAGTCTTTTGGAAGTTATGCGCGTACAAACATTTCGGTGATTCATTTTTATATATATAGGTAGATTAGCTTAGATTATATAATTGTTTATTAGCCGTGGTGGCCGAGCGGTTCGACGCAAAGGTTGCAAGTTCGAATCCCGACTGTACCAATGAGTTTTTCTGAACTTAAGTACAGTGATTAGTCACACCACGAGCTTTACGGTGAAGAGAAACATCGAGAGGAAACCTGCATACGTCTGAGAAGACATTCAAAGGCGTATGTATAGTCGTGCTTGAGTAACGGCGATGGACTCGCCATCTGTCACGTTGGCACCTAATATACGTCTGGCGGAAAGTGGGTGTGTGGGTATTACCTATACACCTCTGCCTACCCCTTCGGGGACACTTGTGGGAAGGCGTGAGGATATATTATATAATTTATATATGTATATGTAAATTTAATGAAATGTTCTTACAGAAGTCCGTAGCCAAATAACACAATGTTTTGTGTTGTGTTCCTACGCGGTGAATAAGGTTACCAGTAATGAGCTCCTTGGGGAGGGGAGGATTGTTATATTGCCTTGGCAGCAGAGGGATTAGTCTCATTATGCTGCTAGTATAACTCTCCGAACACAGAGTGGCAACGCGCAAGTGATACTTCGGTATCGTGAGCGTAAATAGGCTGCGGTAACCGTTTCCCATCAGATGGGCCGTATGCTTGTTTGCCACTCTTGTTGTATAAAAAAAAATATATATTAAGATATTGAATAGTTATCCCTTCCAGCGGTGTATCTGTGTAAGCGCACCATGCAGAACAAGGCTCGCCTGGAGCTGGCCGACTATGAAGCGGAGTCGCTCGCAAGATTGCAGAAAATGTTCACCAGAAAATGGGAATTTATCTTCATGCAAGCGGAGGCACAGAGCAAGGTATGTGGCCAATATCAGGGCAATATCTTTAAACCGATTTAACCGATTTTTACACGCTTTATATTAGCTTCACCTGTATGTATGTATGTATGTATGTATGTATGTAACTGACTTCTTTGAGCTCGATTTTGACCCACTTTAAACGGCCAGATTTCGTTCAAACTTTGTAGACTTATCGAGGACCGCTGACAATACACTAATAACTAAAAAGTAGAAAATAAATAATAGTTAAAAAGAACTAAAAAACACGCTTTTTATAGAAAACCGAACTAAAAAATAGAAAATAAATTTCGATAATATCTTAAAAAGCGTGGGGTGCTTTTTAAGATATTACCGAAATGATAATCACTCTACTAATATCTGTCAATAAAATATTTATAACTATTGACACAATGCACCCCACGCTTTTTAAGATATTATCGAAATTTATTTTCTATTTTTGAGTCAGTCAGTCAGTGTTTTTTTAGTTTTTTTTTACTATTATTTTTTTATTCAATAAGAGTGCCCGTCTAGCTCTACCCCTTCCAACACTTGCATTCACACTCGCCTTATACACTTTTTTTGTCAATCGTTCTTCATTCATTCTCTCGACATGGCCAAACCATCAAACCAAACCAAACCTAGACGGACGTTTCTAGACCAAATTAGGGACGTCTTGAAAAAAGGTCAGGTCAAGAGTACCCTAAACCGAAGAGCACGTATAAAGAGAATAATGAAAGTGGACGAAGCGAAACAAGTATGTAAGGATCGTAGCAAGTGGAAAGATGTGGTCTCTGCCTACCCCTACGGGAAAGAGGCGTGATTATATGTATGTATGTAATAAGAGTGGCAAACAAGCATACGGCCCACCTGATGGAAAACGGTTACCGCAGCCTATTTACGCTCACAATACCGAAGTATCACTTGCGCGTTGCCACTCTGTGTTCGGAGAGTTATATTAGCAGCATAATGGGACTAATCCCTCTGCTGCCAACACAATATAACAATCCTCCCCCTCCCCAAGGAGCTCATTATTGTAAACCTTATTCACCGCGTAGGAACACAACACAATAAATAGTGTTATTTGTCTACGGCCTTCTATAAGGTGGAGGTCCTGCCCCAGGTGGGGAGATACAAATTCGAACGGAAAACCCCTTTATGAAATACCTCGCTTAAAGATGGCACTAGCGATTCAAACGAAGCTATATATATATATATATATACTAGTTGTCCCGCCCAGCTTCGCTTGGGAGAAAAAATTTAAGCCACGGACCCAGTGGCGCCACCTATCGGGTCCAATTGTGAATCTAAACCATTCCCAGATCCCCTTGAACACACACAGAAAATTTCATCAAAATCGGTCCAGTCGTTTAGGAGGAGTTCAGTCACATACACACGCACACAAGAAATATATATATTAAGATATATATATATATATAAAAACCTGCTCATATATAAGCTACTAGCTTATGCCTGCGGCTTCGCCCGCGTGGAGTTCGAAAAAGTAGCTTTGGAAATTTTCCTGCTAGAATCAGTTCGGCCGCTATGCCGTGAAAGAGCATCATACTTTGATTATATTAGAACTTTGAATTTGTCAGGAATATTTTTTTTTTAATGATGTTCTATTCCTAGGTATAGGCTATCACCATTTCAACTTTCAGCCAAATCGGTTCAGGCGTTTGGCCGTGAAAGAACCGCAAACATCCAAACTTAGAAACTTTCACATTTATAATATTAGTAAGATATAAATAGCTAAATATACTGCCCAGTAAGATGTCCCAATATACATACATACATACATACATATCATCACGCCAAGTCCCTAACGGGGTAGGCAGAGTGTATAGAGCGCCAGTTCTCTCTAGACTTACATACCTCTGTCGCTTCGTCCACATTCATCAGTCTCTTCATACATGCTCGTCGGTTTCGAGTACTCTTAACGTTCCCGTCCTTGAGAGTCCGATCGATTTGATCCAGGTAGTTGGAACGTGGCCTTCCTCTGCCTCTTGCACACACTTGAGTCTTAATATAAATTTATGTTTGTAGGTGGATAAGAAACGGGATAAACTTGAAAGAAAGGTGCTGGACAGCCAGGAGAGAGCCTTCTGGGATGTTCACAGGCCGATGGTAAGTCGCAAGGGTCCCCGAAGGGGTAGGCAGAGTTGTAGCGGCCACTTTACCGGAGATATATATTGGGTGCTGGTGAAGGAGTAACTCGGGCTACTTTTATTATAACATTTATATAACATTTTTTTGTTAATTTCCACGCGGACGAAGTCGCGGGCAAAGCTAGTATAGAATAATAATATATATACATATATATATATATATATATATATATATATATATATATATATATATATAAGAGCCGTGGTGGCCGAGTGGTTCGAGCAGTTGCCTGCGACGCAAAGGTCGCGAGTTCGAATCCCGACTGTACCAATGAGTTTTTCTGAACTTTAGTACAGTGATTAATCACACCACGAGCTTTACGGTGAAGGTAAACATCGAGATGAAACCTGCATACGTCTGAGAAGACATTCAAAGGCGTATGTATAGTCGTGCTTGAGTAACGGCGATGGACTCGCCATCTGTCACGGTGGCACCTCATATACCTCTGGCGGAAAGTGGGTGTGTGGGTATTACCTATACACCTCTGCCTATCCTTGCTAGTATATAGATATATATATATATATATATAATATATATGTTTTGTTACAGCCTGGCTGCGTGAACACGACCGAATTGGATCCGAAAAAGTTGTCCAGAATCAATGCGCTCAAGGCGAAACGCTTAAAGCAATGCCAAGAGCTGACCCTGCAGCAGAATTTGAAGGTAGGCAGACCTAATATTGTATTTAATTGTTGTTCAATATGTGATTGTAGTTCCTAACTAACTACGTGAGGCGTATTTTTTAATTTTCAGTACCTCCCCCCCCCCTGGTGAGATATCGTGAGATTTTATTCAACCCCCTCCCCCATCCCCCAATCTCACGTGAGATTTTTCAAAATGTGGGTTGCTTACGTAAACGCGTTGGATTATTATTGTGAAAAGAAAAAAGAAATTGCTTTGTGCTTTTATTTACGACTAGTTAAGACTAGTAATCAATATTGCTGAGAGTTTAATTATAAGATTAAATCTTACGCATGTTCAATCTGGATTAAATGGACCAAAATTGTATATATTTTTTTGTTTAATCAAAAAAAGAATTGCGTGATATTTGCCGAGACCCCCCCTCTCTCCAACGTAAGATTAGATGAGATTTGACTCGACCCCCTCCCCCCCTTAAACATCTCACGTAATTTATGGACGCCCCCTTAGGAGGTATCCATCTTAATTTATATATATAAATTATGCGTCACGTTGATTGTCCGCGATGGACTCCTAAACTACTTCATCATCATCATATCATCACGCCAAGTCCCTAACGGGGTAGGCAGAGAGAGCGCCAGTTCTCTCTAGACTTACATACCTCTTTCGCTACTAAACTACTTAACCGATTTCAATCAAATTTGCACACCGTGTGCAGTTTGATCCAACTTTAAAGATCGATAGCTAACATCACAATTTATAGTCGCAATATTATTTTATGGCAAATTATTTGACAGTCACAATTATCTGTTAGCTCCAAATGATTCCAACAGATGGCGTATCTGTTGGCTGGATTGAGTGAGTATTCAATAGATGGCGCTATGTTAACTAACATTCACCCAAGCGAAGCTGTGATCGCCCGGGTGAAAAAATAAAAAAAAAACGATTTTTTCAACTATTTTTGCTTTTTTGCTTCCAATTTTAGTTTTTTTGTGTTCTTTTTCTTATTAAACGACCCCGCGAGTTCCACCTTGCGGGTGGAGTTTCATAAAATCCGTTCTTAGCTGACCTCTACACCGCGTAAGGAATACTCCAACCAAATGTCAAGTCAATCGGCCTTATAGTTCCTGAGATTTCGTGATGAGTGAGTTCACAAATGGGATCTCCCCGCGTTCCACCTTGCGGGTGGAGTTTCATAATATCTGTTCTTAGCTGACCTCTACACCGTGTAAGGAATACTCCTACCAAATTCCAAGTCAATCGGCCTTATAGTTCCTGAGATTTCGTGATGAGTGAGTTCACAAATGGGATCTCCCCGCGTTCCACCTTGCGGGTGGAGTTTCATAAAATCCGTTCTTAGCTGACCTCTACACCGCGTAAGGAATACTCCTACCAAATTCCAAGTCAATCGGCCTTACAGTTCCTGAGATTTCGTGATGAGTGAGTTCACAAATGGGATCTCCCCGCGTTCCACCTTGCGGGTGGAGTTTCATAAATTCCGTTCTTAGCTGACCTCTACACCGCGTAAGGAATACTCCTACCAAATTCCAAGTCAATCGGCCTTACAGTTCCTGAGATTTCGTGATGAGTGAGTTCACAAATGGGATCTCCCCGCGTTCCACCTTGCGGGTGGAGTTTCATAAATTCCGTTCTTAGCTGACCTCTACACCGCGTAAGGAATACTCCAACCTGAGATTTCGTGATGAGTGAGTTCACAAATGGGATCTCCCCGCGTTCCACCTTGCGGGTGGAGTTTCATAAATTCCGTTCTTAGCTGACCTCTACACCGCGTAAGGAATACTCCAACCTGAGATTTCGTGATGAGTGAGTTCACAAATGGGATCTCCCCGCGTTCCACCTTGCGGGTGGAGTTTCATAAATTCCGTTCTTAGCTGACCTCTACACCGCGTAAGGAATACTCCAACCTGAGATTTCGTGATGAGTGAGTTCACAAATGGGATCTCCTATATATATATATGTATACTAGCTGCCCGCCCCGGCTTCGCACGGGTGCAATATTGATACTAATAATAATGTAAAAGATAAAAATGGTTATGGTGGTATTTCCTTTAGAGATAATTAAATACCATCGCGGACTTTTATATGGATCATTTGAAGATATACTACTCCGTAGTACATTCATTTGATCTATCTCGTAAGGTTTACCCAACGTTTGCGATTTAAGTGCACAAAAATATGTGCCTATGATCACATTACAAATCTTTGAATATTTCGTTATTTATTAAATAAGAGAAAAAGAGGCGAATTTGGAATAGTCTTGGTTTCCGATTTTCATTAATATTGTTTGATATTTGAGCGTTTTTAGCTGACCTCTATACCGCGTGAGGAATACTCCTACCAAATTTCATGTCAATCGGCCTTAAAGTTCCTGAGATATCCTAATGAGTGAGTTCACAAATGGGACCTCCACGCACTCCTCTTTGCGGGTGGAGTTTTTCAAAATCCGTTCTTAGCTGACCTCTACACCGTGTAAGGAATACTCCTACCAAATTTCAAGTCAATCGGCCTTATAGTTCCTGAGATATCCTAATGAGTAAGTTCACAAATGGGATCTCCCTGCACTCCACCTTCCGGGTGGAGTTTCACAAAATCCGTTCTTAGCTGACCTCTACACCGCGTAAGGAATACTCCTACCAAATTTCAAGTCAATCGGCCTTATAGTTCCTGAGATATCCTAATGAGTAAGTTCACAAATGGGATCTCCCTGCACTCCACCTTCCGGGTGGAGTTTCACAAAATTCGTTCTTAGCTGACCTCTACACCGCGTAAGGAATACTCCTACCAAATTTCAAGTCAATCGGCCTTATAGTTCCTGAGATTTCGTGATGAGTGAGTTCACAAATGGGATCTCCTATATATATAGATAGATAGATTCATCCTTAGTTTATTGTTTGGTGGAATGTGGGTGTGTGGGTATTACCTATACACCTCTGCCTACCCCTTGGGGGACCAATGTGGGAAGGCGTGAGCATATATTATTATTATTATTGTTCCAGAACAATCCAATTGTGACTATTACGAATCCCCAGGAGAGCGAGGACGAAATACAGAAAGGCACTGAGCCGGCTGTGAAAGAAAATGGTATGTACGCTGTAGTGGAATCCCGGATAATACCGGGATCGTAATTTAACATTTGTACGTTGAGAAAAAAAAATTGACTTATAATGGATGACGCTATGTTAATGAATGACATATGACGGATTATATTATTGAATTAGAATCCCGGATTAAGTGGGTATCCCAGAAAATCCCGGAATCCTCGCTACTTTTGTTTATATTCTTGCTTAACAGCAAGGGGCGGGATGGTTTTTACGACGTTAGACCCAAACCTTTTTATGCCGGGAGAAATTGCCAAAGACAATATTTTTTTTGTTGAATTCCGTGGTTCGTGAAAAATCCCGTGAAATCCCGGGATCGATAAAACTTGCAAGATTAAGTCACTTATTCATAAAGTGTCACCAAAATAATTATATCTCGTGTTGCGCGAAAATCCCGGGTTTTTCGTGATTATGATTTTCATCCTTAAACTTGAACACCATGAGCTTTACGGTGAAGGGAAACATCGAGAGGAAACGAGGGTTGCGCCTGCACTGCGATACCATACCACTTATACGTCAGGACAAGAGGAGGCGGCGTGGCCGAGAGGTCACAGCACCCGCCTGCCACGCAAACGGCGCGAGTTCCAATCCCGACTGGAGTGAGGAGTTTTTCTACATTTAATTACAGTGAGGCACACCACGAGCTTTACGGTGAAGGAAAACATCGAGAGGAAACCTGCATACGTCTGAGAAGACATAACATTACAAGAAGTTGTGTAGTTTTAATGGGAAATGTTAAACGTCTCAACAATTGCCTCTACGTACACACCTGTGCACAGCAGAGCTTAATCACTTACTGGCCATAAGGTGTCTAGGTGCTAGGTGCTAGGCGTCTTATCAGTGTCTGTGTACAGGCGAGGGCGAAGCCCCCAACCCCGCCGCAGCCCTGGAGGCCGCCCGGCGTCAGCTGAGCGTGCTACGAGCTCGTCTGGAGAGGAGGAATGTTCGGGTCAGCAAAGTGGCTGATCTGTAAGTACACTGTTATATACGCTTCCCTAGGTTACAGCATGGGTGCGAAGAGATTCTTCGAGTAAGGTGTCTCGTTCATCCCTTGTGCTGTTGTTGCAAGCGTCCATAGGCCTAGGTCACCGCGCTCCATCAGGCAGTAGGGGGACCCGTTCGTCCCTTGTGCTAGCACAGCGATCCTCCCAACACAAGGTCGGCACGCGAGTGATACCCCTGGTGTTGCAAGCGTCCATAGGCCTAGGTCACCGCGCTCCATCAGGCAGTAGGGGGACCCGTTCGTCCCTTGTGCTAGCACAGCGATCCTCCCAACACAAGGTCGGCACGCGAGTGATACCCCTGGTGTTGCAAGCGTCCATAGGCCTAGGTCACCGCGCTCCATCAGGCAGTAGGGGGACCCGTTCGTCCCTTGTGCTAGCACAGCGATCCTCCCAACACAAGGTCGGCACGCGAGTGATACTCCTGGTGTTGCAAGCGTCCATAGGCCTAGGTCACCGCGCTCCATCAGGCAGTAGGGGGACCCGTTCGTCCCTTGTGCTAGCACAGCGATCCTCCCAACACAAGGTCGGCACGCGAGTGATACCCCTGGTGTTGCAAGCGTCCATAGGCCTAGGTCACCGCGCTCCATCAGGCAGTAGGGGGACCCGTTCGTCCCTTGTGCTAGCACAGCGATCCTCCCAACACAAGGTCGGCACGCGAGTGATACCCCTGGTGTTGCAAGCGTCCATAGGCCTAGGTCACCGCGCTCCATCAGGCAGTAACTTATACCTTCTGTTTCCTCAAACAGATTCATATCTTACTGCGAGCAGAATGCAGAGTACGACGCGTTCCTAACACCCCCCGAGTGGCCGAACCCTTGGATCAGTGACACCACGGAGCTCTGGGACCAGGAGAAACAATGGTGAGATTACTTAACCTTCTAGATTACCTATGAGTGCACACGCACACTACAACGCGCGTCTTCGTGGATGGCACAATCTATATTGCGAGAGACCAAAGTATTCGCGGAGGTATATTTTGGGCCTCTGTCTCCAGCAAGGACCCCCTCCCCCTACGCCGCGTCCGTCGTTGGGGCTTCGGTCTTCGCGAGCTTCTCGCCGACCCTGCAGGTCGGGACCACTTCGCCAAGTTTTTGTCCAAGGAGTTCAGCGGAGAGAATCTCAAGTGAGTGCCAAAATGTTTACACTAACTTGTCCAGACAAGAAATCTATACATGTAATAAAAATTTTACGGATCGCTGTCTGTACATTGAAGATTTATGAGAAAAAATATGATTGGGACCTTTATCAACGCAAATAGCACCCAAAACACTGATTGGTAGAATGTTTGTCTGTGCGTTTGTGCACGCTAATCTAAAAAACGGCTTATCCGATTTAGATGTGGTTAACACTAATATATTGTGGTAAGCTTGACTTAACATATACAAAATATATATATATATATATATATATATATATATATATATATATATATATCTGTTTTGTCAATCTTTCTTCACTCATCCTTTCTATGTGTCCAAACCAACGTAACATGCCTTTCTTCATCTTTACAATCACGCCCTCATTCACGCCAGTTGATTTGCGAATCTCTTCAGATATACAAAGCGAAAGTGTGTGCAAGAAGAGGCAGAGGAAGGCCACGTTCCAACTTCCTGGATCAAATAGATCGGACTCTCAAGGACGGGAACGTTAAGAGTACTCGAAACCGACGAGCATGTATGAAGAGACTGATGAATGTGGACGAAGCGAAAGAGGTATGTAAGTCTAGAGAGAACTGGCGCTCTATACTCTCTGCCTACCCCGTTAGGGACTTGGCGTGATGATATGTATGTATGTATGTATATATATATTCCAAAAATGCTCCTCAAAATCACTATTTCACGCGGACGAAGTCGTGGGCACCGCTAGAGTGATAGAGATAAAAATAAAGATGAAATGAAGACAAAGTTGTCCAAATAGTAGTATGATGTATGATGACACAAAGTCGTCTGAACAGGGATCGGGAAATGAAAATGAAAAGTATTATCTAAACACAGTTGTTCATTTTTAAATCTGTATTTGAAGCTGTTCATTATAAGCATGAAAAAGGCCTGTATCAGAGGCCAGGCAGAGAGAGTAGAGCGCCAGTCCTCTCTAGACTTACAGACCTACATACATATCATCACGCCGAGTCCCTCACGCTAGGCAGAAAGAGTAGAGCGCCAGTCCTCTCTAGACTTACAGACCTACATACATATCATCACGCCGAGTCCCTCACGATAGGCAGAGAGAGTAGAGCGCCAGTCCTCTCTAGACTTACAGACCTACATACATATCATCACGCCGAGCCCTCACGCTAGGCAGAGAGAGTAGAGCGCCAGTCCTCTCTAGACTTACAGACCTACATACATATCATCACGCCGAGTCCCTCACGCTAGGCAGAGAGAGTAGAGCGCCAGTCGTCTCTAGACTTACAGACCTACATACATATCATCACGCCGAGTCCCTCACGCTAGGCAGAGAGAGTAGAGCGCCAGTCGTCTCTAGACTTACAGACCTACATACATATCATCACGCCGAGCCCCTCACGCTAGGCAGAGAGAGTAGGGCGCCAGTCCTCTCTAGACTTACAGACCTACATACATATCATCACGCCGAGTCCCTCACGCTAGGCAGAGAGAGTAGAGCGCCAGTCCTCTCTAGACTTACAGACCTACATACATATCATCACACCGAGTCCCTCACGCTAGGCAGAGAGAGTAGAGCGCCAGTCCTCTCTAGACTTACAGACCTACATACATATCATCACACCGAGTGCCTCACGCTAGGCAGAGAGAGTAGAGCGCCAGTCCTCTCTAGACTTACAGACCTACATACATATCATCACGCCGAGTCCCTCACGCTAGGCAGAGAGAGTAGAGCGTCTCTTTACTATCTAGACTTCTTTCGCTTCATCCAGATTCATCCGTCTGTTTATAAATACTATATGTATGTATGTATGTATGTACTTTGTCTCTAGGTTTTACTTAGCAGTCCAGGAACTGAAAGCGCTCCCAGTTCGCCGCGTCGCCTCTCGCGCCAAGGATATTTGGAAGGAGTTCTTCGCAGCTGATGCCCCGTCACCTCTGAACGTTGATTCTAACACCAGGTATTAACTAGGGTTTCACGACAGGATATGGACGAACGGGTCCCTCTCGAGGAATGGTATCCTAATGGTCTGGTCTAGTGGTTAGAGCTCCTGACTGCGAAACTTGAGCTCGCGGGTTTGAATCCCGCTGAGGGCAGATATTTGTGTGATGAACACGAGTATTTGTACCTTAGTCTTGGATGTCCTATGTATTGAAGTATATATCTATCTATATCAGTAAATATATCGTTGTCTAGTTACCATAACACAAGCTTTGCTTAATTTGGGACTAGGTCAATTTGTGTATACTCACGCCTTCCCACAAGGGTCCCCGAAGGGGTAGGCAGAGGTGTATAGGTAATACCCACACACCCACTTTCCGCCAGAGGTATATTAGGTGCCAACGTGACAGATGGCGAGTCCATCGCCGTTACTCAAGCACGACTATACATACGCCTTTGAATTTCTTCTCAGACGTATGCAGGTTTCCTCTCCATGTTTTCCTTCACTGTTTAGCTCGTGGTGTGACTTCATCACTGCGCTTAAGTTCAGAAAAAATCATTGGTACAGTCGGGATTCGAACTTGCGACCTTTGCGTAGCAGGCAACTGCTCGAACCACTCGGCCACCATGGCTCTTTTTTGGGATAATTCCACCACAATTTCTGTGGAATTGTGCCTGTTATTTATTATTATTATTATTATTATTATTGCTTTATCGCTTTGCAGGGAGCAGACCAGGGTCAAGGTGGATTCGGGAGCTGCCGACCGATATTGCTTCGACCAAGCGCAGGTAAATCACCACAGATTCAAATCTCAAGCAAACCCCCAAATCCCCCCCCTGCACGCTCAATTACCATTGGCATGTTACAGGCGCACGTCTACCACCTCATGAAGTCTGATAGCTACTCGAGATATCTCCGTTCAGAGCTGTACAAGGACTATCTCAACGGATCTAAGAAAAAGGTAAAATATTTACTTATTATCATGTTCGTATTTGCCTATCTATATAAGTGTGTATATCATTGTCCAGTTCCCACAGTACAAGCTTTGCTTAGTTTGGGACTAGTTCAATTTGTGTGCAATTGCCTATCTATATAAGTATGTATGTCGTTGTCCAGTTCCCACAGTGCAAGCTTTGCTTAGTTTGGGACTAGGTCAATTTGTGTGGAATTGCCTATATATATATAAGTATGTATATCGTTGTCCAGTTCCCACAGTACAAGCTTTGCTTAGTTTGGGACTAGGTCAATTTGTGTGGAATTGCCTATCTATATAAGTATGTATATCGTTGTCCAGTTCCCACAGTACAAGCTTTGCTTAGTTTGGGACTAGGTCAATTTGTGTGGAATTGCCTATCTATATAAGTATGTATATCGTTGTCCAGTTCCCACAGTACAAGCTTTGCCTAGTTTGGGACTAGGTCAATTTGTGTGGAATTGCCTATCTATATAAGTATGTATATCGTTGTCCAGTTCCCACAGTACAAGCTTTGCTTAGTTTGGGACTAGTTCAATTTGTGTGTAATTGCCTATCTATATATGTATGTATATCGTTGTCCAGTTCCCACAGTACAAGCTTTGCTTAGTTTGGGACTAGGTCAATTTGTGTGGAATTGCCTATCTATATAAGTATGTATATCGTTGTCCAGTTCCCATAGTACAAGCTTTGGGACTAGGTCAAGCTGTGTGGAACTGTAAATATATCCGACGTATTGTGGTTATTATTTCACCTCTGCTTGTTTGTTTCAGACGTCAGTCAAAGGAATTCGCTCCATCGTGTCATTCACAGCTCGCAAGGAGACGTCGGCTAATTAAAAATTCTGCAAAGATTTTTTGTCAAGGGAAAATCGTCTTTATTCTCGTCGAGGTAAAGTTGGTACTCAACGCGAGCCGTTTCAACACACTGAAGACAATGGTAATACCAGCTGTCGTGGGATACTCCTTATTACCCGACTACGGTCGAATTGACAGGAGTAATGTTTGTAACAACTGACAGACTTTGTTGAAATAGTGTTTGGCGTATTTTGAATAGCACAATGTGACCAAAACCCACCATTTAGTGTAACGTCTCCGTTTATAGCACTGGGATCGTAACCCGCCATTTAGTGACGCTCTCTTGTTATAGCATATTGTGAACCAATCTCAGCATAAAGTTTCACCGTTTATAACACTGTGTGACACTACTCTGCTTACAGAACCGTGTAACCAAAACCCGCCATTAAGTGTCACTCCAGCGTGTATAACTGACCTAAATCCGTTGATAAGTGACATTAATCCATTTATAGCACTGTGTAACCAAAACCCTCCATTACACTTTTCTGTTAATACGATCTGCATCCCGTAGATAAGTGACACTACTCTATGTACGGACTGTAAATACAACCCGCCATTTAGTGTCACTCTTAGGTTTAATACCACACACCCACTTTCCGCCAGAGGTATATTAGGTGCCAATAAATCCCTAGATTAGTGACACTACTCCGTTTATAGCACTGTGTGACCTAAACCCACGAATAAAGTGACCCGCCATTAAGTGTCACTTCTTCCTAACCTAACCTATGGCATCTGATTGAACGTATCGAACTTTCGTGTAGATAATTTTCATAGGATTCGCTATCTCGATTTAAATGTATGTTCACGTTAAAAAAGACTTTAAATCTGTTGTAATAGAGTACATATTTCTTAAGGCAATGCTCTCTAATGCATCTGTGTATCGAAAAGAGATGCATGCATTTATTAAATGTTAGATTATTTTTCTCTTCGTGAAAGTACTTATTAACTAATTGTTTGATGTTTGTTTGTTTGTTTGTTTGAAACTAATTGTTTAAAATCCATAGACTGTTTCACCAAAGACTATATATATATTCAAATATGATGAGAGAGAGAGAGACGCAATGAAGAGATTCGCAAATCAACTGGCGTGAATGAGGGCGTGATTGTAAAGATGAAGAAAGGCATGTTACGTTGGTTTGGACACATAGAAAAGATGAGTGAAGAAAGATTGACGAAACAGATATACAAAGCAAAAGTGTGTGCAAGAAGATGCAGAGGAAGGCCACGTTCCAACTACCTGGATCAAATCGATCGGACTCTCAAGGACGGGAACGTAAAGAGTACTCGAAACCGACGAGCATGTATGAAGAGACTGATGAATGTGGACGAAGCGAAAGAGGTAAGTCTAGAGAGAACTGGCGCTCTATACTCTCTGCCTACCCCGTTAGGGACTTGGCGTGATGATATGTATGTATGTATGTAAGAAGTGCGGTGATTTTTCCCTCCCCCTCCATATTAGGCCAAATAGAAATTTGAGACTGTCCCTGTTTTCGTAGTTTTGTAAGTTTCTACACTTCTCATCAGAAAAATCTAAGCACCTTGCAAGTTTATGTTTTGTAAGGATTATCAGAAAAATGTGTATATTTAGGAATACATGGAGTTTAATAATAAAGAATGAAAGTGTTGGAAGGGGTAGTAGACCTAGGCGGACGTTTCTAGACCAAATTAGGGACGTGTTGAAAAAAGGTCAGGTCAAGAGTACCCTAAACCGAAGAGCACGTATGAAGGGAATAATGAAAGTGGACGAAGCGAAACAAGTATGTAAGGATCGTAGCAAGTGGAAAGAAGTGGTCTCTGCCTACCCCTCCGGGAAAGAGGCGTGATTATATGTATGTATGTATTTATTTATTTATTTATTTATTTACATAATTAAAACGGCATAAACATACCAATTACATTAATTAGGATAAAATTATTCAACAACACACTATTTATACTACAAAAATAAAATAAAAATATACACAATTACGTCACTGTCATGCATCCCGCTTGCAAAACTTCTTGCACTCCAACAATATTTTGATGTATGTAATAATGAATAATCTTGTCTTACTAATATTATAAATGTGAAAGTTTGGATGTTTGCGAAAGTTTCTGAAAGTTGAAATGGTGGTAGCTTATGCCTAGGAACAAGATATAGGCAACTTTTTTTCAAAAATTCAAAGTCCTTATATTATAATGTATGATGCTCTTTCACGGCATAGCGGCTGAGCCGATTCTAGAAGGAAAATTTCCAAAGATACTTTTCGAACTCGCGAAGCCGCGGGCATAAGCAAGTACCTCATATTGTTCAATATTAAACGACACATTTTCTGAACGGAAGTATATTTTATTTCTTTTGTATTGTATTTAGAATCACAAATTGCGAACCAAAGTTTTTATTGTAATAAAAAACTGAAAAATTCAACTTTTATTCCTTATTTTTAAGTGTACTATAATCTGAAAATAGAACCAAAGCTGTTTTTTTTATTATTTTAATTATATATTAAGCAATTAGTACGTTATTAATGGTTCAAAACTATTTTTAAGTTTAATTTTAAAACTGGCATTAAACAGTTCAAAAAGTTGTTTAAAGTGTGTTTAACGAATCTAGCAATCTGCTTGATCTTTATTTAAAATAACAACAATTAACAGTAATCTGAATATATATATATTAGGTGCCAACGTGACAGATGGCGAGTCCATCGCCGTTACTCAAGCACGACTATACATACGCCTTTGAATGTCTTCTCAGACGTATGCAGGTTTCCTCGCGATGTTTTCCTTCATTGCTTCAATAGAATAATCATATCTAGGCTCGGAGATTGCAAAAATGTTATATATATATATATATATATATATGAAGTGTCCACTATGTACACAGTAAAAGTAGTGTTTACTTGTAATCTCCAAAGATATAGTGTTAATAATAGTATTTTAGTATTAAAATAATAATTGTTAGTTAATAATATATAAACCTGTCATTGACTGTACAGTAGGCGGTAGGTTGCATTTCACTGTAAATTGTATATCCCACAATGTGTTATATATAATGCATTGTATACTAAACACTGCACTGTATAACATCCATCACACTGTATACTGTACTGTATATTATCGACTGCACTATATCTACACTACACTTTTGCTACACAGTGCACGGAATCCTCAACACTGCACTGTATTCCGTACTGTGCACTGTATAGTGTCGACTGCACTGTATATTATACATTGGACATTCTTACACTGCACTGCACGGAATCCTCAACACTGCACTGTATTCCGTACTGTGCACTGTATAGTGTCGACTGCACTGTATATTATACATTGGACATTCTTACACTGCACTGCACGGAATCCTCAACACTGCACTGTATTCCGTACTGTGCACTGAATAGTGTCGACTGCACTGTATATTATACATTGGACATTCTTACACTGCAGTGCACGGAATCCTCAACACTGCACTGTATTCCGTACTGTGCACTGTATAGTGTCGACTGCACTGTATATTATACATTTGACATTCTTACACTGCACTGCACGGAATCCTCAACACTGCACTGTATTCCGTACTGTGCACTGAATAGTGTCGACTGCACTGTATATTATACATTGGACATTCTTACACTGCAGTGCACGGAATCCTCAACACTGCACTGTATTCCGTACTGTGCACTGTATAGTGTCGACTGCACTGTATATTATACATTGGACATTCTTACACTGCACTGCACGGAATCCTCAACACTGCACTGTATTCCGTACTGTGCACTGTATAGTGTCGACTGCACTGTATATTATACATTGGACATTCTTACACTGCACTGCACGGAATCCTCAACACTGCACTGTATTCCGTACTGTGCACTGAATAGTGTCGACTGCACTGTATATTATACATTGGACATTCTTACACTGCAGTGCACGGAATCCTCAACACTGCACTGTATTCCGTACTGTGCACTGTATAGTGTCGACTGCACTGTATATTATACATTGGACATTCTTACACTGCACTGCACGGAATCCTCAACACTGCAGTTTATTATGTACAGTGCACTGTATAGTGTCGACTGCACTGTATATTCTACACTGCAGTGCACGGAATCCTCTACACTGCACTGTATTCTGTACAGTACAATATATAATGTTGACTGTACTGTATATTACACTGCCTTCTTTATTATACAATGCGCCGATTTATTCACACCGCACTCTTGAATATACAGTGCACAATATTATCTACATTGCACTGTTAACTGTCAGGTGCACTGTATGTAACACGTAGCGAAAGAATTGTTCGTCTGTAGAGGCGTGATATACACTGCCTATTGTGAGTTGAAATAAAGAATATAACATAATATATAGTGCCATCCACTTAGACGCGCCCCACCAATGTCTAGTTGAGGGGGTCGCGGGATGCGTGCAGTATGACCCGAGTGTATTAATTGTAGTGTGCGTGTGCACTCATAGGTAATCAGTGTGTACCGACAATACTCACACATTAGTGGAAGGTTGCACACCTACACTGTAAACTATAGGGGAGGATAGTGGGGCGCGTCTTCGTGGGTATTTACTTACCTACCCCGTTGGAGACGGCGTGATGATATGTATATATATATATTTACTTAAATTTAATGTTGTCGAAACCTGAAGCTATTTATGTGTACCCAAGTATATTATGACGTAATAATTAATTCTTTGTTTCATTACTATTAAAACCCAATCAATGCACTCGGAGCTGTGGTCGCCTAGAGGTGTACAGTTGTCAGCAAGATTGTATGTACCAATGAGTTTTTTCTGAACAAGTACAGAACAGAAGTTACTTGTTCGGGCGCAGGCAACGTATACGCTTGGATGATAGATTATCGTCTTGGTGTTTTACGTCTGCAGGCGTCCCACAAGGTGGCGTCTTATCTCCACTTCTTTTCTCAATATTTATTAAATCTATCACTCTCAATATCACTTCATCTTACCACCTATATGCAGACGATCTCCAGATCTACACACAAGCGTCTCTTTCCTCCCTCCCCTGTGCTATTAGAGCTACCAATATGGATCTGGATCTTATATCAAACTGGAGCAGGAATCATGGGCTCCAAGTAAATCCTGCAAAATCTCAGTCCATAATTATTGGTACCAGTAGACTGATAGCCCAGGTGAGGTGGGAACAGATGCCGCCTATTTCTTTTGACGGTATTATAATACCCTTTAGCTATGTTGTCAGGGACCTTGGTATTCTTCTTGACAAATCTCTATCTTGGGCACCTCAGGTTGCAGAGGTAAGTCGGAAGATGTTTGCAGCCGCGGGGTCCCTTAGACGCCTTCGTAATTTCTTGCCTATGGACGCTAAAATTAAGCTATCCCAAGCATTGCTCCTTCCTATCCTTGACTATGCTGACGTCAGCTATCTTGACCTTACCGAGGAGCAACTTAACAAGCTTGAGCGCCTTCAAAATTTCTGCATACGGTTCGTATTTGGATTACGCAAATATGACCACGTTTCCGAATTTCGCCGTAGGCTCAAGTGGCTACCCATCCGACTTCGCCGGAATACTCATATCCTATCACTTCTTTACAAAACTTTGTTTGATCCTAGAGCCCCCAGATATCTTCAGGAACGCTTTGAATTTCTTTTTTCCAACCTGCACCTACTCCGTAAAACCAGAGAACTTGTCCTTAAAACTCCGACCTTCACCTCTTCTTCCTATTCCAAGTCTTTCACTGCGCAAGCTGTCCGTCTTTGGAACTCGTTGCCCCAGAACATCAGGCTTGCACAGACATTAATCTCCTTCAAAAAGCTTTTATTTGAACACAATTTCTCTTTTTAAGTTGTTTATATATATGTATACATGTATATATTATTGTATGTATGTTATATAAGTATATGTTTCGTATTTATTTATGTAGAATGCCTATTATTTATATATTATAATAATTGTTTCTATTTCATCCTCTCAACTGTCACACCTACCTTTTCTTTCTCTGTTTCTTATCTCTCTCTACACTGGTTGCCTGGTAGAAATCGCTTTTGCGATAAGGCCGCCTATTGTGCCTACTATTTGTTTTTTCTTTGTACTTTCTGTTTGTTTTTGTAAATGTGTGTGTTTGTACAATAAAGGATATATTATTATTATTATTATTATTATTACAGTGATTAGTCACACCACGAGCTTTACGGTGAAGGGAAACATCGAGAGGAAACGAGGGTTGCGCCTGCACTGCGATACCATACCACTTATACGTCAGGACAAGAGGAGGCGGCGTGGCCGAGAGGTCACAGGACCCGCCTGCCACGCAAACGGCGCGAGTTCCAATCCCGACTGGAGTGAGGAGTTTTTCTACATTTAATTACAGTGAGGCACACCACGAGCTTTACGGTGAAGGGAAACATCGAGAGGACATTCAAAGGCGTATGTATTAGTCTTGCTTGAGTAAAGGCGGTGGACTCGCCATCTGCCAAGTTGGCACCTAATATTTATCTCCGGAACGTGAGTACACCTCTACCTACCCTTGCCTACCTTTGGGAAGGCGTGAAAAAAAAATAATTAAAATCAAATTTACAACTTAAAATTATATTGCAATGTGTCGGTCTATCGCTTTTAATAAAAATAAGAAAAATAACTTTTAATGATAATAAGATGGTAAATAAGTCTGCAGGCAGTCCGCCTGATGGAAAGCGGTCACCGCCAACTAAAGACGCTTACACACCACCAGTGGTATCACTCGCACGTCGCTGACCCTGCAGGAATCTTATCACACCCTTCTTGAAGAACTCCATGGTTCTCTGTAGACTTGGTTTTGGAATGATGGCCATGCATGGCAATGAATTGCTCCTCTTGTACACAGTTTATATGTAAGTTTAATCTGTCTCTACCGCTACGTAAAAGGGAACAAATGTTAAGAAAGAAAACCGGCAGTTTGTTTCGCGTTTCTTCTCCTGACAGGTTTCTTGTAAACGGTGGTAATCTGTAGTTTTATATTTAGTATGTGACGTTCAAAAAGTGTTACCTGAGTAAATAAAAAGTGTGTGAATGAAAGATTTTATGTTTTTTTAATTTTCATTTTGATTTTTATATTTATCCTTCATATATTACGATTATTAAATACATATAAAGAGCCAGAACGTGTACACACGCTAGGCAGAGAGAGTAGAGCGCCAGTCCTCTCTAGACTTGCAGACCTACATACATATCATCACGCCGAGTCCCTCACGCTAGGCAGAGAGAGTAGAGCGCCAGTCCTCTCTAGACTTGCAGACCTACATACATATCATCACGCCGAGTCCCTCACGCTAGGCAGAGAGAGTAGAGCGCCAGTCCTCTCTAGACTTACAGACCTACATACATATCATCACGCCGAGTCCCTCACGCTAGGCAGAGAGAGTAGAGCGCCAGTCCTCTCTAGACTTACAGACCAACATACATATCATCACGCCGAGTCCCTCACGCTAGTCAGAGAGAGTAGAGCGCCAGTCCTCTCTAGACTTACAGACCTACATACATATCATCACGCTGAGTTCCTCACGCTAGGCAGAGAGAGTAGAGCGCCAGTCCTCTCTAGACTTACAGACCTACATACATATCATCACGCCGAGTTCCTCACGCTAGTCAGAGAGAGTAGAGCACCATTCCTCTCTAGACTTACAGACCTACATACATATCATCACGCCGAGTCCCTCACGCTAGGCAGAGAGAGTAGAGCGCCAGTCCTCTCTAGACTTACAGACCTAAATACATATCATCACGCCGAGTTCCTCACGCTAGTTAGAGAGAGTAGAGCGCCAGTCCTCTCTAGACTTACAGACCTACATACATATCATCACGCCGAGTCCCTCACGCTAGTCAGAGAGAGTAGAGCGCCAGTCCTCTCTAGACTTACAGACCTACATACATATCATCACGCCGAGTCCCTCACGCTAGTCAGAGAGAGTAGAGCGCCAGTCCTCTCTAGACTTACAGACCTAAATACATATCATCACGCCGAGTTCCTCACGCTAGTCAGAGAGAGTAGAGCGCCAGTCCTCTCTAGACTTACAGACCAACATACATATCATCACGCCGAGTCCCTCACGCTAGGCAGAGAGAGTAGAGCGCCAGTCCTCTCTAGACTTACAGACCTACATACATATCATCACGCCGAGTCCCTCACGCTAGTCAGAGAGAGTAGAGCGCCAGTCCTCTCTAGACTTACAGACCTAAATACATATCATCACGCCGAGTTCCTCACGCTAGTCAGAGAGAGTAGAGCGCCAGTCCTCTCTAGACTTACAGACCAACATACATATCATCACGCCGAGTCCCTCACGCTAGGCAGAGAGAGTAGAGCGCCAGTCCTCTCTAGACTTACAGACCTAAATACATATCATCACGCCGAGTTCCTCACGCTTGTCAGAGAGAGTAGAGCGCCAGTCTCTAGACTTAAAGACCTAGATAATTTGTATAATGTCAGTATAACTCATTGGTACAGTCAAAGTTGCTATCTTTGGGTTGTCAGCAACTCTATCCACTCGGTTATCATGGCTTTCTTAAGTGTATGATGATCTAAGGTTTCAATTATGTATGGTGAAACGCGTACGTTAATCCAGTACCAAGTTTCGCATCGTTACTCACTTTGCTGGCCTCTCCAATACTATTGTTAATCGAATTTGAACAAGTGTGCACTTCATTACTTACGTAAGCACGACATGCGTAATTGAGTTTACACGCTCGAATAAATATTTGCTCGGCTTAGTTTCCTTTGTCGTCGATAGATAGAGCTACTGGCGTTTCAAAATGTCGCACTTCCAAGGGAATTTCACGATGGAGTTTTTTAAATTGTCTCCCGTAGTGTGACTTCCGAAAACTTATGCAAATTCTAAACTAAGATTTTCTTGTAGTAAACTCTATACTCCTAAGTAAACTCTATACTCCTAATTAAATTCTCTTGCGAAGTCTAGAATATTATATAGGTACCTATCTTTATCATCGACAAATAAAACATGGTGAATTACGCATTCCCATAAATTGAATTCTTATAAAAAAGAAATACCAGCACGCGTTCGACATAATGTTAGTCTTAATAATTCAGATGTATAATTTTATTGTATTTATATTAATTTTAATACGTGCATGTTTAAGATGCTATATTACAAAGTAAACACATAAAAATATGCGCCATCTTGTTTACTTACAATGTATCTTTTCAGTTGGCAATGAATTGTCAGTTGTAACAATGAAGTGTCAACTTGTGACGTTTCTATGACGTACGTAGGTTCCTGTTTGTCTATGGTACGTTTACGCGCCTATATATAAAATATGGTAAATTTTCGTTCTAAGCGGATTATAGGGTCACATTAAATTAATGTTCCTATTTAATATTATAAATGCGAAAGTTCGAGAGGATTTTTGGTTAATACAAGAACGACTGAAAATTGCTTTCGACCGTTTCTCTCTCTAAATTTCGAACAATTCCTGGTCGAAACTTGGAGATATCTCTGTCGCGATTCGCTGAAGTTACATTTACCAAGTACTTCTGAATAAAGGACAACTGTTCAAACACGTAGCACAATGAAAGGAAGCAAATTAAATGATAAACGAAAAATACATTCTAGGTTATTTTTCTTAAATTATGAATAGTTTCTGCTGCCACGGTGGCTGATTTGTTCGATCGGTCGCATGTAACACAAAGATTGTAAGTTCATATGAGTCTGAACATAAGTTCAGTGATTAGTCACACCACGAGCTTTACGGTGAAGGTAAACATCGAGAGGAAACCTGCATACGTCTGAGAAGAAATTCAAAGGCGTTAGTATAGTCGTGCTTGAATAACGACGATGGATTCAATCTTTTACATTAGCACCTAAAATATACCTCTGGCGGAAAGTGGATGTGTGGGTACTACCTATACACCTCTGTCTACCCCTTTGGGGACCCTTGTTAGAAGGCGTGAAGATATCTTAATATATATATTTCTTGTGTGCGTGTGTATGTGACTGAACTCCTCCTAAACGACTGGACCGATTTTGATGAAATTTTTTGTGTGTGTTCAAGGGGACCTGGGAATGGTTTAGATTCACAATTGGACCCGATAGGTGGCGCCACCATCTTTTTTTTCCACCCGAGCGAAGCTGGGCGGGACAACTAGTATTAATTAATTAATTAAGTGTCGTGTATAATTGGTTCTTATATTAGACCTATTAGTGTGGCAATGTTTATAATTTTAAGAGAGGTAAGGCATAACGGATTCTCCGTTCGAATTTGGAGCTGCCCGACTGGGGCAGGACCTCCACCCTATAGATATAGAAGCCCGTAGCCAAATAATACAATTTATTGTGTTGTGTTCCTACGCGGTGAATAAAGTTTCCAGTAATGAGCTCCTTGGGGAGGGGGATTGTTATATTGTGTTGGCAACCGAGGGATTAGACTGATTATGCTGCCAACACACTCTCCGAACACAGAGTGGCAACGCGCAAGTGATACTTCGGTATCGTGAGCGTAAATAGGCAACGGTAACCGTTTCCCATCAGGTGGGCCGTATGCTTGTTTGCCACTCTTGTTGTATAAAAAAAAAAATTATACATGTAAGGTACACCACCTTTAAATAAAATAAAATTTGAAAACTGTCGAAGGTAAGTACATCCATGTATTCGTGTAGATATTGACAATGTGTAGTCAATACGGACTAAGTAACTTCGCACTAAGTAAGTAAGTAGCTACGTTGTAAAGAATTTTATTATTAATGTACGCAAACACAGTCTGTTTACACAACTGTCTTTGTTCGTAGGTACGTTTTATTATATAAATTGTCGAAGTTTTCAAATAACTCCAGTGGCTTGCAGGTTAATATAGATCTGACCACTTGAGCGACGCGAACATGAAATTGCTAATCGAGATTGCATTATTATTACTGGCAAACGTGAGTACACACTTCCTTTCATAGACAATGTATTCTTTTATTATTATAAACTAGCCTTGGATACCGTGTGGTTTGAGTAGCCTCTACAAAGATTGCAACCTGGAATCCCGACTGTATCAATGGGGTTTTTCTGAACTTTGATTCAAACCACGTGCTTGACTGTGACGGAAAACTTCCAGAGGAAACCTGCATACGTCTGAGAAGACATTTAAAGACGTATGTATAGTCGTGCTTGAGTAACGGCGATGGACTTGCAATGTTCACGTTGGCACCTAATATATGTCTCTTGGGAAAAGGCGGTACTACCTACACACGTCTGTCTACTTCTTCGGAGAGTCTTGTGGAAAGACGTGGAGATCCACATTAATCAGTCTCTTCATACATGCTCGTTGGTTTTGTGACTCTTAACGTTCCCGTCCTTGAGAGTCCGATCGATTTGATCCAGGTAGTTGGAACGTGGCCTTCCTCTGCATCTTCTTGCACACACTTTCGCTTTGTATATCTGTTTCGTCAATCTTTCTTCACTCATCCTTTCTATGTGTCCAAACCAACGTAACATGCCTTTCTTCATCTTTACAATCACACCCTCATTCACGCCAGTTGATTTGCGAATCTCTTCATTGCGGATTCGATCTAATATCGTTACTCCGCACATTTTTCGAAGAGATCGCATCTCAACTGCATTCAAGCTATTTTCATACTTCCTCTGACATACCCAGGATTCGCTGCCATACAATAAGGTAGGTACCAATATCGCGTTGTGGACAGCAACTCGGGCATTCTTGCTCAGGCTTTTACTGCCCATCAACGCCGACATGGCTCCATTCACCTTATTTCCGGCAGTTATCCTTCTTTCAATATCGTTTTCATACTTTCCATCTCGTGTGAACATGCTTCCAAGATATACAAATTCATTCACTTGCACTTGCACTCTAGAATTTGCCCATTTACCGATATAGCACACTCGGTCACTTGTTCATCTCTTTCGAATACCAGAACCTTAGTCTTGCCAGCGTTTAGGCGCAGCCCCTTCTTTTCACATTCTTCTTTCATTATGGTAACTAGTGACTGCAGTTCGCCCTCTGATGACGCAAGTAAAACCGCGTCATCGGCGTATAGTAGGCAGTTGACCACTAAGTTTTCCATTTTCACTCCACATCCGTTCGTTCTTAGTGCTCTCAGACAGTTATGATACACCCTTGTTTGATCCCCGACTTCACATCAAACCAGGGTGACATCTCACCGTTAACCCTAACGCACGCCTCGCTATCACTATAGAGTGATTTCACGGCATGCAGTAGGGAACTGCTCACTCTATATCCAGGCAACACGTCCCAGAGTTCCTTTCGTACGACTCTATCAAATTCCTTCTCTAAGTCGACGAAAGCACAGAAAACCCTTTGGTCACATTACTTGGCTACATTGGCTAGTCACATTACTGGCCATAAGGGACTGGGGTCTTAAGGATCTGTTGGATTTGTGTGAGATGACAATTTTAAATATATTAATAATCTGTTCAATTGTAGGTCTACGTGACGAATGCAGTTCCTGACCCTCACCGTAAGTACTTTAAGTTCAACATTATTAAGGTTTTATTGGACCCGAATATGGCGCATAATCAATGTATATATTAATATATTACTAATATTATAAAGGTTTTGATGTTTGGATAATGGCGATGGCGTATACCCAGCATTAGGATATAGGCTACGTTTGAATCCCGACATATTCAAAGTTCTAAAATTATAAAGTATGTTGCTCTTTCACGGCATAGCGGCTGAACCGATTCTAGCAGGAAAATACATAAGCTAGTTTTTCGAACTCATAAGCTAGAATTAATTATATATACAGTTATATCGGTTTATGTTTTACTATATCACAGCTTCTAACTGAATTTCTTAGGATATTTCTTCACTCCTTCACGCCTTCCCATAAGGGTCCTCGAAGGGGTAGGCAGAGGTATGTAGATAGTACCCACACACCCACTTTCCGTCTGAGATATTAAGTGCCAACGTGGCAGATGGCGAGTCCATCACCGTTACTCAAGCACGACTATACATACGCCTTTGAATGTCTTCTCAGACGTATGCAGGTTTCATCTCGATGTTTCCCTGCACCGTAAAGCTCGTGGTGTGCCTCACTGTAATTAAATGTAGAAAAACTCCTCAATTCAGTCGGGATTGGAACTCGCGCCGTTTGCGTGGCAGGCGGGTGCTGTGACCTCTCGGCCACGCCGCCTCCTCTTGTCCTGACGTATAAGTGGTATGGTATCGCAGTGCAGGCGCAACCCTCGTTTCCTCTCGATGTTTTCCTCATCTCTTAGAACCTAAAGATCTTAGGTCACTGTCTTATCAACTCTTCCCCAGCAACTTCTACTACACCTTGCAAAAATGTTAAATTTCGATCAACATCATCAAAGATCAGTTTGAAATCATAATATTACGCCCACTCCCCAATCTCGTCACACCCTTGTTCGTCATGCCCCCCTCTCAACACTCTATACATATATATCATCACGCCGAGTCCCTAACGGGGTAGGCAGAGAGTATAGAGCGCCAGTTCTCTCTAGACTTACATACCTCTTACGCTTCGTCCACATTCATTAGTCTCTTCATACATGCTCGTCGGTTTCAAGTACTCTTGACGTTCCCGTCCTTGAGCGTCTGATCGATTTGATCCAGGTAGTTTGAACGTGGTATTCCTCTGCGTCTTCTTGCAGAAAATTCCGATTTAAGATCAGTTAGAAATCACTGGAAAAAAATATGCCGATATTTTACCACAAGAGTGGCAAACAAGCATACGGCCCACCTAATGGAAAACGGTTACGATATTTAAGACTATTTACGCTAACAATACCGAAGTATCACTTGCGCTTTGCCACTCTGTGTTCGGTGAGTTAATTTGTCTCATTTGTGAATGTGAGAACATTGTAGGCTTTGTAGATTCTTAGATCTTGCTAACATTGTTATAATTATCTTGTTTTATGTATGCTTTGTATAGTAAGCAACGACCTATTGTCGGGCCTACGTTGTTCCCCCACACTTGGGTACTATTGCTGTAACGAAAAAAAATATTGTATATGCCTAATGATTTGAAAAGAGTAACCATGGAGTTTCTTGCCGGTTCTTCTCCATGGAAGCGACCAACCCGGACCGTGCTTCTTTTTCGACGTTTTATAAGTGCCCACCTGGGCCTATGTGAAATAAAAAGATTTTGATTTTGTGTTATACTGTGTTGGCTGTATGTTGGGAATAAACTATCCTCCCCCATCCCCAAGGATGTCATTATTGGAAACCTATTCATCGCGTAGGAACAATAGTTTTATTTGACTACGGATTTCTATAAGTATTCTAAATTCTATTTTATATGGTACTAGCTGTGACCGCGACTTGCGGAATTTAACTAAATAGTTATTGTTTATTTTCTTACAATAAAAGTAGCCTACGTTACTCCTTATTACATCAGCTATATGCCAGTGAAAGTCTAGTCAAAATCGGTCAAGCCGTTTCAGAGATTAGTCGGAACAAACGAAAAAAAATTTGTTTGGTATATGTACCGTGTATACATCCGTATGCATTGAGTAAAAAGCGGTTTTTCTAATATTACAAACAGACACTCCAATTTCATTTATTTGTACAGAGCTATATTTTCAGGCACTCTCGCAAGGTCCCTTATTAAAAAAGGAATAATAGCGACCTCTAGTCACGGCAACGTAGTCAAATAACTTGCGTTGCCTAATCATTATTATATTTCTAGGCCTACTGCATAAAGTGAGCGCGGTGCGTGAATATAAAAGCCAGCAAGGTCTGTATGCCACACATTTAAATAATACATACATAGCATCACGCCGAGCCCCTCACGCTAGGCAGGGAGAGTAGAGCGCCAGTCCTCTCTAGACTTACAGACCTACATACATATCATCACGCCGAGTCCCTCACGCTAGGCAGAGAGAGTAGAGCGCCAGTCCTCTCTAGACTTACAGACCTACATACATATCATCACGCCGAGTCCCTCACGCTAGGCAGAGAGAGTAGAGCGCCAGTCCTCTCTAGACTTACAGACCTACATACATATCATCACGCCGAGTCCCTCACGCTAGGCAGAGAGGGTAGAGCGCCAGTCCTCTCTAGACTTACAGACCTACATACATATCATCACGCCGAGTCCCTCACGTTAGGCAGAGAGAGTAGAGCGCCAGTCCTCTCTAGACTTACAGACCTACATACATATCATCACGCCGAGTCCCTCACGCTAGGCAGAGAGAGTAGATAGTTGATATTAAACTTATTGACTTATAGACCCGGAAATTACATACGATATATAATAATACACCCTTAATTATCTCAAGCGATTCTTGTGGGAAGGCATGAATATATATCTACTAAAAGGAGTTTTAATAAATTATTTATGCCCATGCCGTGACGGAGTGTGTGATTGTGCAACATAAAATTATATATATCATTGTCCAGTTCCCACAGTACAAGCTTTGCCTAGTTTGAGACTAGGTCAATTTGTGTGGAATTGCCTATCTATATAAGTATGTATATTGTTGTCCAGTTTCCACAGTACAAGCTTTGCTTAGTTTGGGACTAGGTCAATTTGTGTGGAATTGCCTATCTATATAAGTATGTATATCATTCTCCAGTTCCCACTGTACAAGCTTTGCCTAGTTTGGGACTAGGTTAATTTGTGTGGAATTGCCTATCTATATAAGTATGTATATCGTTGTCCAGTTCCCACAGAACAAGCTTTGCTTAGTTTGGGACGAGGTCAATTTGTGTGGAATTGTCTATCTATATAAGTATGTATATCGTTGTCCAGTTCCCACAGAACAAGCTTTGCTTAGTTTGGGACTAGGTCAATTTGTGTGGAATTGCCTATCTATATAAGTATGTATATCGTTGTCCAGTTCCCACAGAACAAGCTTTGCTTAGTTTGGGACTAGGTCAATTTGTGTGGAATTGCCTATCTATATAAGTATGTATATCGTTGTCCAGTTCCCACAGAACAAGCTTTGCTTAGTTTGGGACTAGGTCAATTTGTGTGGAATTGCCTATCTATATAAGTATGTATATCGTTGTCCAGTTCCCACAGAACAAGCTTTGCTTAGTTTGGGACTAGGTCAATTTGTGTGGAATTGCCTATCTATATAAGTATGTATATCGTTGTCCAGTTCCCACAGAACAAGCTTTGCTTAGTTTGGGACTAGGTCAATTTGTGTGGAATTGCCTATCTATATAAGTATGTATATCGTTGTCCAGTTCCCACAGAACAAGCTTTGCTTAGTTTGGGACGAGGTCAATTTGTGTGGAATTGTCTATCTATATAAGTATGTATATCGTTCAATCTTACAGTATTATAATTCAATACTATTTTGCCAACAGACCGCCAACTTGGCCTCACTTCTCTATTACCGGTTAAAAGGCACAATGAACCAGGAAATGTCCTCTTTGGACACCATACTGAACGTGACACGGTGAGTATTACAATATTGGTGAGTTAGTACCCACACACCCACATTCCGCCAGAAATATATTTTAGGTGCAGTGACAGATGGCGATTCCATCGCTGTTACTCAAGCACGACTATACATACGCCTAGAATTCAAAGGCATATGTGGGTGTGTGTGTACTACCTATACATCTCTGCGTACCCCTTCGGGGACCCTTGTGGGAAGGCGTGAGGATGAATTTAATTAGGACATTCTGTATCTTTCTATTTGAGACAGAGATTGACTATTAGCAGGTTTAATTCATGATTGATTTAAAAAAATATATAATTTTTACGAAGTTCTACAATAAATATATTGTATTCTTTACTTTTCCATCCCATTCTTCTCTATTCTATTCTAATCCGTTCCATTCAATTACATTATATAATATACTAGCTGTCCCACTCAGCTTCGCTTGGGTGAAAAAGTTAAATTGCTCTTAACACGATCGCAGCGCCACCCATCGGGTCCAATTGTGAATCTAACCTCTCGACTCCATCTGTTAGAATCGTTAGGAGCTAACAGATAATTGTGACTGTCAAATAATAGACAAATAATGTGCAATAAAATAATATTGCGACTATATATTGAGATGAAAGCTATCCTATCTTTCAAGTTGGATCAAACTGGACTCGGTGTGCAAATTTGATTGAAATCGGTTTATAGGAGTCCATCGCGGACAAACAACGTGACGCGAAATTTATTTATATTAAGATTTTCAATTCTATTCTATTCAAATACAATCGATTCTATTCTTCGTGACCAGGAAGGAGAAAGTACCAAACGCATTGAGGTAACATCACAGCACCTTTCTGAACACCAGGAATCCTCAAAATATGAAGAGCATGAAGAACGCGAGGAACATGTTAATCACAACCGTTTTGAAGAACGAGAGGAAAAGTATGAGAAAGATGAAGAAACAAAGAGTGAGTCCTTTTAATAAATCTAACATTTACGCTACGCATGTTATTAATGTGTGTATACCTAAGTTTATTCCATTTTCACGCAAAAACTACTCAACGGATTCGGATGAAATTTGGCACAGAGATAGAATATTATAAATGTGAAAGTTTGTAAGTTTGGATGTTTGCGGTTCTTTCACGGCCAAACGGCTGAACCGATTCTAGCAGGAAAATACATAAGCTACTTTTTCGAACTCCACGCGGGCGAAGCCGCGGGCATAAGTTAGTGTATTATTTTTGATGCGCGAAAATGTTTGATGTATAAATTATACTTAGCTGTATAGCATAACTTTGGCAAAGAAAGTGGCATTCATTGTTAAAAGTTTTTTTTTCTCAGATAAAAGCTTCATTGTATCCGACACAGTGCGAAACATATTGGGGAAGAAAGGTGAGAAAAATTAAATGCGATTTACAGACCTACATACATATCATCACACCGAGTACCTCACGCTAGGCAGAGAGAGTAGAGCGCCAGTCCTCTCTAGACTTACAGACCTACATACATATCATCACGCCGAGACCCTCACGCTAGGCAGAGAGAGTAGAGCGCCAGTCCTCTCTAGACTTACAGACCTACATACATATCATCACGCCGAGTCCCTCACGCCGAGTCCCTCACGCCGAGTCCCTCACGCTAGGCAGAGAGAATAGAGCGCCAGTCCTCTCGAGACTTTTACTTCGTCCACATTCATCAGTCTCTTCATACATGCTCGCCGGTTTCGAGTACTCTTGACGTTCCCGTCCTTGAGTGTATTATTCACCAATAACCTGACCGGGTATTCACCGGTAAAGTATTGGAAATATCCTCACGCCTTCCCACAAGGGTCCCCGAAGAGGTAGGCAGAGGTGTATAGGTAGTACCCACACCCCCACTTTCTGCCAGGGATATATTTTAGTTGCCAACGTGACAGATGGTGAGTCCATCGCCGTTACTCAAGCACGACTATACATACGCCTTTGAATGTCTTCTCAGACGTCTGCAGGTTTCCTCTCGATGTTTTCCTTCACCGTAAAGCTCGTGGTGTGACTTATCACTGTACTTAAGTTCAGAAAACTCCTTGGTACAGTCGGGATTCGAACTTACGATCTTTGTGTCGCAGGCAACTGCTCGACCCAATCGCCCATCACAGGCCATTAATTGTTAAAAGTAATTTATCTCTTTTTTTCCAGATGAAAGCCACATTGTTTCTGACACACTGCGACTCATATTCGGGAAGAAAGGTGAGAAAAATTAAATGCGATATACATACAAACACGCCGAGTCCCTCACGCTAGGCAGAGAGAGTAGAGCGCCAGTTCTCTCTAGACTTACAGACCTACATACATATCATCACGCCGAGTCCCTCACGCTAGGCAGAGAGAGTAGAGCGCCAGTCCTCTCTAGACTTACAGACCTACATACATATCATCACGCCGAGTCCCTCACGCTAGGCAGAGAGAGTAGAGCGCCAGTCCTCTCTAGACTTACAGACCTACATACATATCATCACGCCGAGTCCCTCACGCTAGGTAGAGAGAGTAGAGCGCCAGTCCTCTCTAGACTGACAGAGCTTCCTCCAACAGCATTTTAGTGTACAAATTGAAAGTGCTAGTATAGAATATAAAAAAAAACAGATTATTCTTTCATAAATAAATATTTATGAAATTTCTACATTTTCGTATTCAAAGAGAGTTTTCAGTTTAGGTCGTCAAATTTCAGTTTCAGCCCAAAAGATAGAAGAAGATATTTTCAGCGATATTTAGAAATAAATGTAATTTGTTACATTAATATTCAGTGATTCTACTCTATAATTCGTGAAAACCTGAAGAAAAATGCGTTACGAAAACTAATGCCAAATCGTACATGTTAAAATTCAAACACCTACCCCTTACATATGCCTCGGGCTTTCATAGATAAAATAAAAGAGTTTGAAGTAAAATAATAAAAATAGCTAATGTTTACTTCTTTCTTTCTCCAGACCACAAAGAATGCACGGAGTTTCTTCACAGACTGACTGGAAAAAGAGGTAAGAAAGCTATAGAATTCTTAAATACATTGCTTTTGTACTAATTGCCATTATTATTAGAAACGTTACGTTTAAATTATTACCTTGCTAGCTCAAATCTCGACTGTACCAATGAGTCTGAACTTAAGTACAGTGAGGCACACCACGAGCTTTACGGTGAAGGAGAACATCGAGAGGAAACTTGGGTTGCGCCTGCACTGCGATACCATACCACTTATACGTCAGGACAAGAGGAGGCGGCGTGGCCGAGAGGTCACAGCACCCGCCTGCCACGCAAACGGCGCGAGTTCCAATACCGTCTGGATTGAGGAGTTTTTCTACATTTAATTACAGTGAGGCACACCACGAGCTTTACGGTGAAGGGAAACATCGAGAGGAAACCAGCATACGTCTGAGAAGAAATACAAAGGCGTACGTATAGTCGTGCTTGAGTAACGGCGATGGACTCGCCATGTGCCACGTAAGCACCTAGAAATATATCTCTGGCATTAAGTGGATTTGTAGCCAACACCTCTGCCTTCTTGGGGTATCGTGGAAAGGCGTGAGTTATATATATATATATATATATATATATATATATATATATATATATATAATATATAATTATATAATATATCCTCACACCTTCCCACAAGGTGTAGGCCACGCACCCACTTTCCACTAGAGGTATGAGCGAGTCCATCGCCGTTACTCAAGCACGACTATACACACGTCTTTGAATTGCTTCTCAGACGTATGCAGGTTCCCTCTCGATGTTTCCCTTCACCGTAAAGCTCGTGGTGTGCCTCACTGTAATTAAATGTAGAAAAACTCCTCAATCCAGTCGGGATTGGAACTCGCGCCGTTTGCGTGGCAGGCGGGTGCTGTGACCTCTCGGCCACGCCGCCTCCTCTTGTCCTGACGTATAAGTGGTATGGTATCGCAGTGCAGGCGCAACACAGGTTTCCTCTCGATGTTTCCCTTCACCGTAAAGCTCGTGGTGTGACTAATCACTGTACTTAAGTTTAAAATAAGTACAGTCGGGATACGAACTTGCGATCTTTGTGTCGCAGACAATTACTCAATATATATATCTCTTTTCGAATACGTCACAGAAGCGCTACGAGTTTCATTCCCCTATTTGTTCTTCATTGACCTCGCTCGTTAGCAACTGTGCAAATATTTGAATTAAGCCAATTCTGCTTAAAACTATTCAATATAAAATTGTTCTTGTCGTGTTTGTGTATGTCATTACACAGGTGACAAATTTACTTTAATAAATTAACGGATGAGGGCGATGCGCGTGCGCAGCGCTCCGTCGATTTTGAGCAAGAATCGTGCTATAGATAGTGCCATCCACGAATACGCGCCCCACCAATGTCTAGTCGCGGTCGCGGGATGCGGGCAGTATGACCCGAGTCTATTAATTGTAGTGTGCGTGTGCACTCATAGGTAATCAGTGTGTACCGACAATACTCACACATTAGTGGAAGGTTGCACACTTACACTGTAAACTATAGGGGAGGATAGTGGGGCGCGTCTTCGTGAATGGTACTATCTATAATGTGATAAATGCAAAAGTGTTTGAGGATCTTTGTTCCTCTTCCACGCAAAAACTACTGAATGAAATGTTTGTACAGTAGCTTGTTATATAGTTTACACGTCTTCCTGCTAGGGTCCCGGAGGGTAGGCAGAGGTGTGCAGGTAGAACCTACGCACCCTCTTTCCGCAGAAATTGATTTTCGGGGCGAACGTGACAGATTCCATCGCCATTACTCAAGCACGACTATACATACGCCTTTGAACCTCTGCTTACACGTATGCAGGTTTCCTATAGCTCAGGCTAAAGGTTTTTAATTACACCTCTGCCTACACTTTAATACACTACCTACTTAGACACGCTCACACACACATACATTTTTATATATATCTTTCTATTATGATTGTAAATGTTGTTATGGAAAAGTGGGGCCTTCTATCACAGGTATCTTTATACTTACAGGAAGGCCACAACAATGATTATTGTTACAACATGTCATAACAGAAATAAATTCTTAAATTCTTCTTTAAATGCGCCATTGGAGAAAGCTCATCTAGTGCTAATGCAATGGTCAGCCTCTGAGCAACAGGGTCAGCTTGTCAGGAAACTTACTGAATAGACGTCTGATTTTTTATTAATCTCCTATCTCTTTACAGATGAACAAGAAGCGTTGAACTACATTGGAAGTGTTACTGGACTGCAAAGTAAGAAAACTTTACGTGTGTACCTTCTTATGTGCTAGCACAGCGACCCTACCAACACAAGGTCGGCACGCGAGTGATACCTCTGGTGTTGCAAGCGTCCATGTGCCTAGGTCACCGCGCTCCATCAGGCAGTAGAGGGACCCGTTCGTCCCTTTGCTAGCACAGCGATCCTCCCAACACAAGGTCGGCACGCGAGTGATACCTCTGGTGTTGCAAGCGTCAATGTGCCTAGGTCACCGCGCTCCATCAGGCAGTAGAGGGACCCGTTCGTCCCTTGTGCTAGCACAGCGATCCTCCCAACACAAGGTCGGCACGCGAGTGATACCCCTGGTGTTGCAAGCGTCCATAGGCCTAGGTCACCGCGCTCCATCAGGCAGTAGGGGGACCCGTTCGTCCCTTGTGCTAGCACAGCGATCCTCCCAACACAAGGTCGGCACGCGAGTGATACCCCTGGTGTTGCAAGCGCCCATAGGCCTAGGTCACCGCGCTCCATCAGGCAGTAGGGGGACCCGTTCGTCCCTTGTGCTAGCACAGCGATCCTCCCAACACAAGGTCGGCACGCGAGTGATACCCCTGGTGTTGCAAGCGTCCATAGGCCTAGGTCACCGCGCTCCATCAGGCAGTAGGGGGACCCGTTCGTCCCTTGTGCTAGCACAGCGATCCTCCCAACACAAGGTCGGCACGCGAGTGATACCCCTGGTGTTGCAAGCGTCCATAGGCCTAGGTCACCGCGCTCCATCAGGCAGTAGGGGGACCCGTTCGTCCCTTGTGCTAGCACAGCGATCCTCCCAACACAAGGTCGGCACGCGAGTGATACCCCTGGTGTTGCAAGCGTCCATAGGCCTAGGTCACCGCGCTCCATCAGGCAGTAGGGGGACCCGTTCGTCCCTTGTGCTAGCACAGCGATCCTCCCAACACAAGGTCGGCACGCGAGTGATACCCCTGGTGTTGCAAGCGTCCATAGGCCTAGGTCACCGCGCTCCATCAGGCAGTAGGGGGACCCGTTCGTCCCTTGTGCTAGCACAGCGATCCTCTCAACACAAGGTCGGCACGCGAGTGATACCCCTGGTGTTGCAAGCGTCCATAGGCCTAGGTCACCGCGCTATATCCATGACTTTATTTATGTTACAGAGAAGGAAGATATTTACACATTTATCAAGAAAATTAAGGGATCCAGAGATTGGCATTTCGTTCTTGACTTCTTAACACAGCTAGAAGGACACGCAAGTAAGTTCACACAGCCTATAGGCCGTCGTTACAGTTTTCAGGTTCGATTCTCAGTATGTATGTATGTACCAATGAGTTTCACTCAACTTAAGTACAGTGATTAGCTTACCGTGAAGGAAAACATCGAGAGGAAATGAGGATTGCGCCTGCACTGCGATACCATACCACTTATACGTCAGGACAAGAGGAGGCGGCGTGGCCGAGAGGTCACAGCACCCGCCTGCCACGCAAACGGCGCGAGTTCCAATCCCGACTGGAGTGAGGAGTTTTTCTACATTTAATCATAGTGAGGCACACCACGAGCTTTACGGTGAAGGGAAACATCGAGAAAAAACTTGCATACGTCTGAGAAGACATTCAAAGGTATAGTCGTGCATACGAAAATGGACCTCAGGTGAAAAGTAGGTGCCTCTACCCCTTACGGGATATATAAAGCTTATATATAAAGCTAATTGTCCCCTAAGGCTACCCCTTAGGGGATAATTAGCTTTATATATGTATTTCTACTGTGCGTCTTCAGGTGGATTTGAGAATTGTATAGTTTCACAATTTTACCCTAAAGGTGGCGCTACGATCGTGTTTCAGGAAATATTTTTTTACCCAAGCGAAGCTAGGCGGGACAGCTAATAGATTTTTTAAATGTATATGTTTTTCAGATGTCCAAGTGATTATGGAACTACTCAAGCTTCTGACGAACGAGAAAGGTGAGTCTATTTTAAATCTATTACTTTTAAAACAACGAATAGTGATGACGGAAAGTTCGTCACTTCGCGCCATTTTGTTTTACCAAGCAATTATCAGTGATGCCAACATTACATTACAAACGATACAGAATATCGCATTGACGTTTGCAGTTATTATTGATCGCAACAAATGCAACGGAAAATATATGACACTGACACACACTGAGGATGAAATAAAACAAGTTTGGGGCGAGCTTCGTAAAGTACACTAAATCGTGACCCATGTAAAAAAAATTAACCCTCCCCACCCTGACACCACCAATACTATTTTCCGTTACGATATGTATATATAAGTAATTCAAGTCTTGTATAGATATCGCCATCAACGAAGACGCGCCCCACTATTCTCCCCTATCGTTTACAGTGTAAGTGTGCAACCTTCCACTAATTTGTGAGTATTGTCGGTACACACTGATTACCTATGAGTGCACACGCACACTACAATTAATAGACTCGGGTCATTCTGCCCGCATCCCGGGACCCCCTCGACTAGACATTGGTGGGGCGCATATTTGTGGATGGATCTGTATGTATCACCCTTCCTTGGCAGTCTGGTATCTGGTAAATAAAAAACCAGTCCCGCAACTTCCATGACCCTAGAATTACAGCCCCATTTTACTGTTGTCCACAGATGTGCTGAAAGCTTTCGAAATACTCAAGAAACTGACAGGGCACGCAGATTTTGACGCCATTTATGAAAGTCTTCAGAAGATATCCGGTGTGACCAGTAAGTCATATTTAACTTGTATTTTATAGAGGTTTTCCCTGGAGGCTACAGCATGCAGTTCTGCAAGAAGGTTGTGAAAAGATTCCTGCAGGGTCGGCAATGCGCAAGCAACGCCGGCGAAAAGTCGGTGTTGTTACACTTAAGCCTACCGCTTCTGGGACCCTTGCGCGAGGAATAATATAAATTATCTTTTTTCAGATGTAGCCGACATCATTGATTACTTTAAACATATTTCTCCCCGTAAAGGTAACTATTTAAACTCTTATCTAATTATTTTA
Source organism: Drepana falcataria (assembly GCA_945859725.1). Lineage (NCBI taxonomy): Eukaryota > Metazoa > Arthropoda > Insecta > Lepidoptera > Drepanidae > Drepana > Drepana falcataria. The sequence goes on along the minus strand of OX243951.1, from coordinate 3,791,865 downwards.
TAAAGTATCTTAGAGAATTTTCTTCTCACACATACAAACAAACGTATAAAGTTCGTCAGTGAAGAGAGTAGAGCGCCAGTCGCGCTACAGCCTTACATACCTACATCAAATCATCACGCCGAGCCCCTCACGCTAGGCAGAGAGAGTAGAGCGCCAGTCCTCTCTAGACTTACAGACCTACATACATATCATCACGCCAAGTCCCTCACGCTAGGCAGAGAGAGTAGAGCGCCAGTCCTCTCTAGACTTACAGACCTACATACATATCATCACGCCGAGCCCCTCACGCTAGGCAGAGAGAGTAGAGCGCCAGTCCTCTCTAGACTTACAGACCTACATACATATCATCACGCCAAGTCCCTTACGCTAGGCAGAGAGAGTAGAGCGCCAGTCCTCTCTAGACTTACAGACCTACATACATATCATCACGCCGAGTCCCTCACGCTAGGCAGAGAGAGTAGAGCGCCAGTTCTCTCTAGACATACAGACCTACATACATATCATCACGCCGAGTCCCTCACGATAGGCAGAGAGAGTAGAGCGCCAGTCCTCTCTAGACTAACAGACCTACATACATATCATCACGCCGAGCCCCTCACGCTAGGCAGAGAGAGTAGAGCGCCAGTCCTCTCTAGACTTACAGACCTACATACATATCATCACGCCGAGTCCCTCACGCTAGGCAGAGAGAGTAGAGCGCCAGTTCTCTCTAGACATACAGACCTACATACATATCATCACGCCGAGTCCCTCACGATAGGCAGAGAGAGTAGAGCGCCAGTCCTCTCTAGACTAACAGACCTACATACATATCATCACGCCGAGCCCCTCAGGCTAGGCAGAGAGAGTAGAGCGCCAGTCCTCTCCAGACTTACAGACCCTACATACATATCATCACGCCGAGTCCCTCACGCTAGGCAGAGAGAGTAGAGCGCAAGTCATATCTAGACTTACAGACCTACATACATATCATCACGCCGAGTCCCTCACGATAGGCAGAGAGAGTAGAGCGCCAGTCCTCTCTAGACTTACAGACCTACATACATATCATCCATCTCTCTCCAGCTGCTTGCCATTCCTCGTGCACTTCTGCCAACCTCACTCACCGCAGGAACACAACACTACACTAGCAGTGACATTTGGCTGCGACCTCCTTTAAGATGGAGGCTATTGTGGAAGAGAGATTCGTTGTTTAAATTTTCTAACCTTTCCTTTCCCAGGAGGTGTGTATGGCCTAAACCTGGAGGTTTACAAGCTGACGGGAGGTGAGGGACCTTCTGCAGTTCCTGAACTTCTACGCGAGATACTTCCAGAAGTCGGTAAGTAGACTGTCGGGTGGAGAAACCAGACATACAGTTGAATAGTCAGCCATGGTCGCCCAGTGGTTCAAGTATTCGCATGCAACGTTCAAATCATGACTATATGAATTTACAGTACAGTGATTAGTCACACCACAAGCTTTACGGTGAAAGAAAACATCGAGAGGAAACCTGCATACGTCATTCAGGCGATTGACTCGCCATCTGTCACGTTGGCATCTATACATACAAATAAATAAAATTGAAGTGTCTGTTTGTAATATTAAAATAACCGCTTTTTACTAAACGCATATGGGTGTATACACGGTACGTATATCAAAATTTCATGTTTTAATTTTTTTTTTTTCCGTATAATCTCTGAAGCGGCTGGACCGATTTTGACGGGACTTTCACTGACAGATATCTGATATAAAAAGGAGTAACTTAGGCTTCTTTTATTTTAGAAACTGAACAATATTTTGTTAAATTACACACGGACGAAGTCGCGGGCACAGCTAGTCTTAAATATATCTCTGGTGGAAAGTGGGTGTTTGGATACTACCTATACACCTCTGCCAAACCCTTCGCCGACTCTTGCGGGAAGGCGTACTGAAACTTCGAGGCACGGCTGTTATGTGTTGATCGAAAATTCGTTCTTTTTGTTTTCAGACTGGAAGGGAGCTCAGAATGCACTTTTATCATCTACTAGGAAAGTAGGTGAGTACCAACTCACTTGGGATCAACGATATTAGCTATATGCATAATAGTACTTGCCTAAGGCAGTACTTCCATCTTACAGAATGTCACAAATAAAGTTAACGAGTACTACTTGTCACAAAATGTCCCACGGTGGGCGCCAAGGCGGGCTTATTAACATATATATAAGTGTGTATATCAGTCGCCGATGCCTATAGTACAGGCTCTGCCTAGTTTAGGGTCAGTTGGCTTTGTGTGAGATGTCCACAATATTATTGTATATTAACATCTATATAAGTGTGTATATCAGTCGCCGATGCCTATAGTACAGGCTCTGCCTAGTTTAGGGTCAGTTGGCTTTGTGTGTGATGTCCACAATATTATTGTATATTAACATCTATATAAGTGTGTATATCAGTCGCCGATGCCTATAGTACTGGCTCTGCCTAGTTTAGGGTCAGTTGGCTTTGTGTGAGATGTCCACAATATTATTGTATATTAACATCTATATAAGTGTGTATATCAGTCGCCGATGCCTATAGTACAGGCTCTGCCTAGTTTAGGGTCAGTTGACTTTGTGTGAGATGTCCACAATATTATTGTATATTAACATCTATATAAGTGTGTATATCAGTCGCCGATGCCTATAGTACAGGCTCTGCCTAGTTTAGGGTCAGTTGGCTTTGTGTGTGATGTCCACAATATTATTGTATATTAACATCTATATAAGTGTGTATATCAGTCGCCGATGCCTATAGTACTGGCTCTGCCTAGTTTAGGGTCAGTTGGCTTTGTGTGAGATGTCCACAATATTATTGTATATTAACATCTATATAAGTGTGTATATCAGTCGCCGATGCCTATAGTACAGGCTCTGCCTAGTTTAGGGTCAGTTGGCTTTGTGTGAGATGTCCACAATATTATTGTATATTAACATCTATATAAGTGTGTATATCAGTCGCCGATGCCTATAGTACAGGCTCTGCCTAGTTTATGGTCAGTTGGCTTTGTGTGAGATGTCCACAATATTATTGTATATTAACATCTATATAAGTGTGTATATCAGTCGCCGATGCCTATAGTACAGGCTCTGCCTAGTTTATGGTCAGTTGGCTTGGTGTCAGGTGTCAAATATATATTTTTAATAATATTATTTAACATTTTCAGATAAAGGCCTGGCAATTACTACAATAAATCAATTATTGAGAACGAAATCTCTTGCCGATAGCATTGTTTTATTGAAGAAAGTGACAAATCAAGAACGTGAGTATATATTTTATATTATTATCATCTTATAGAACTATGATAATATATATATATATATATATATATTAACACCTCTATCTAAACTAACAGACCTACCTACATATCATCACGCCGAGTCCCTCACGATAGGCATAGAGAGTAGAGCGCCAGTCCTCTCTAGACTTACAGACCTACATACATATCATCACGCCGAGTCCCTCACGCTAGGCAGAGAGAGTAGAGCGCCAGTCGTCTCTAGACTTACAGACCTACATACATATCATCACGCCGAGTCCCTCACGCTAGGCAGAGAGAGTAGAGCGCTAGTCCTCTCTAGACTTACAGACATACATACATATCAACACGCCGAGTTCCTCACGCTAGGCTATCCAAGCGTGTTACGCGTACTGTACTTACGAACATGCTGTTAGCGCCATCTAGCGAGTGTTTTTAAAAGTGGAACTGTTCTAAGGTATTTTTTTTGTTTCAGAATTCAAATATGCCTTAGAGGAACTAGTACAGGAGTCGCATAGAGGAAGTAAGCTTTATTCATTATTATTTTAATACTACATGTATGATATTTTACATGCTGCAGAGACTAAGGGAGTGAGAGAAGAGCGACAGTTCTCTCTCTTTATATCTACCGACTAGTTTTGCTTCATCCACATTCTTCTCTTCATACATGTTTCCTAAGTTGGCGTACGTACTGTGGACGTTCCTAGCATTGAATATCTGATCGATTTGATCCAGGCAGTTGAAACGTGATACGCCGAAAGAAACACCACGTTACTATCTCCTGGTCATACATATGTTATAAAAAGTATCTACTCTTCTCTAAAGTATATTACTATATCTTCGTACTGTCCCACAAGGGTCCGCGTAGGGGTAGACAGAGATTTAAGGTGCCAACGTAACAGATGGCGAGTCCATCGCCGTTACTCAAGCACGACTATACATACGCCTTTGAATGTCTTCTCAGACGTATGCAGGTTTCCTCTCGATGTTTCCCTTCACCGTAAAGCTCGTGGTGTGCCTCACTGTAATTAAATGTAGAAAAACTCCTCACTCCAGTCGGGATTGGAACTCGCGCCGTTTGCGTGGCAGGCGGGTGCTGTGACCTCTCGGCCACGCCGCCTCCTCTTGTCCTGACGTATAAGTGGTATGGTATCGCAGTGCAGGCGCAACCCTCGTTTCCTCTCGATGTTTTCCTTTACCGTAAAGCTCGTGGCGTGACTAATCACTGTAGTTAAATTGAGAAAAGCTCATTGGTGTCTTTGTGTACCAGGCAGGAGTTGGTCACCACAGCTTTCAACATTTAGTTATTGTGTTTTTTTGTAATTTTTCTAATATCTGATACTTCTTTCACAGGCATCACGGTCATAGTTGAAAGTTTGTACTTAATAACGGGTACAAATAGCTTAGAAGAAGTGCTTAATGTATTTGTAGAGGTGTTTAAAACGGAAGGTAAGCTGATTTTTTTAATAATCTCGAAACGTAATAACAATAATTGACCCCAAAAGGGATAGGCAGAGGTGTATAGGTAGTACCCACTAACCCACCTTCCCACATTTTTTAGCTGCCAACGTGACAGATGGCGAGTCCATCGCCGTTACTCAAGCACAACTATACATACGCCTTTGAATTTCTTCTCAGACGTATGCAGGTTTCCTCTCGATGTTTTGCTTCACCGTAAAGCTCATGGTGTGACTAATCACTGTACTTAAGATCAGAAAAACTCATTGGTACAGTCGGTATTCGAACTTGCGATCTTTGTGTCGCATGCAACTGCTCGAACCACTGGGCCACCACGGCTCTATTTATTATTATTTATTTTACTAACATGTAAACTTTGATTGCAGACATTGTATCGGCGATGCACAGAGTCAACAAAGTGTCGCGGCAGAAGGAACCGATGTTTTTCTTGCAATCTTTACTCGACGTAACGCGCACGAAAACGTTGCAGGAGGCAAGTGCGGTGATCAAGTCTCTAACAACGAAAGATAGTAAGTAATATTTTTTTATACAACAAAAGTGACAAACAATCTTACGGCCCACCTGATGGAAAACGGTTACCGCAGCCTATTTACGCATACGATACCGAAGTATCATTTGCGCGCTGCCACTCTGTGTTCGGAGAGTTATAATGTATGGTGGCATAATGTGACTAATCTCTCTGCTGCCAACACAATATAACAATCCTCGCCAAGGAGCTCATTATATATATTTACACATAAAATAGCATACTAACGTCCTACATCATCAAATGCTCATGCGTTATTGACCCACATTTGACATTGTTTTTTTTTTTAGGGAAGGAATTAAATGTAAGCTATTATGTTTATATTTTAAGGTTAGAATAAGTTAGCAAGTACTTATATTGTTCCCCTTTTTATAATTTGTGTCCCTCTCACAAGTTGCTGTGCCCCACAGGGTCCACTGTATACCCTGATATTATCGTGATATTATTGTAAGTGGAATAGCAATAAATAATTATGATTATAATATAAGGAAATCGTTATACATGATAATAAGAAGAGCTTAGTAATATTTTTTTGTTCTAAACGATAAATATGGCATTAATTAATTTGGCGCCCAACTTGGGACTACCCCACGGTGGGCGCCAAAAAAGAATACCACCAAAAAATAGCATAGTCCATGGATTTGTATCACTCGCGTGTCAATCTTGTGTTGAAACCATGTCACTTCTTCTGCAGCTAGTTATTATTATAATGATTTCTTGTGGAGGAAGCGTAAGGTGTGCGAAGTCGCGAGATGACTGGCGCCTTACTCGCCCTGCCTAGTGTGAGGGACTCGGCGTGATGATATGTGTATTTGTATTTCCAGTGGCACTCTTGGACATTCTGGAGCAGATAAGGTTCAAGTCAGGTCATGAGGACATCATTGACTGTCTTCAAAAGCTGCTGACCTCCACTGCCACTAAATGTAAGTACACATCAGACTTAACACATAAATAAAAGTACATAATATATATAATCACGCCTCTTTCCCGTAGGGGTAGGCAGAGACCACTTCTTTCCACTTGCTACGATCCTTACATACTTCTTTCGCTTCGTCCACTTTCATTATTCTCTTCATACATGCTCTTCGGTTTAGGATACTCTCGACCTGGCCGTTTTTCAAGACGTCCCTAATTTGGTCTAGAAACGTCCGCCTAGGTCTACCCCTTCCAGCACTTTCATCCACACTCGCCTTATACACTTTTTTCGTCAATCGTTCTTCATTCATTCTCTCGACATGGCCAAACCATCTCAGCATACCTTTCTCTAATACAAGTATTATTGCCATAAGTAGCATTGCTATCCAGCGAGGCAATGCTGCTAGTCTTCTTGGCACGTTGCCTCGGGATACCGATTTGGGACAAATATTTTATCTGTAAGTAGTTAGTTTCAACTGTTCTTTGTAAATATTGTTAATTGTTGTTAATGTAAAGACAAGAAAATGATTCCTTACATTAACATTCGACGCAATAATATAAGCCGTAGTGGCTGAATGGTTCGACTAGTTGCAACACAAATATTGCAAGCTCGCATCCCGACTGTAGCAATGAGTTGTACATTGTAGGCCTTTTAGATTCTTAGATCTTGCTAACATTGTTATAATTATCTTGTTTTATGTATGCTCTGTATAGTAAGCAACGACCTATTGTCGGGCCTACGTTGTTCCCCCATACTTGGGTACTATTGCTGTAACGAAACTATATTGTTATTGTATATGCCTAATGATTTGAAAAGAGTAACCATGGAGTTTCTTGCCGGTTCTTCTCCGGAAGCGACCAACCCGAACCATGCTTCTTTTTCGACGTTTTATAAGTGCCCACTTGGGCCTATGTGAAATAAAAATAGTTTTGATTTTGAGTTTTTTTGAACTTAAGTACAGTGATTAGTCACACCACGAGCTTTACGGTGAAGGAGAACGTCGAGAGGAAACCTGCATACGTCTGAGAAGACATTCAAAGGCGTATGTATAGTCTAGCTTGAGTAACGGCAATGATCTCACCATCTGCACCTAAAATGTATCTCTGGCGGAAGGTGTATGCGTATTACCTATACACCTCTGCATACCCTCGTTCATAGATAGCATACGAACTCACATACTTTGTGTGGCGCCATTATTGCATTGTGATTTTGAATGTATAACGGTTTGTGTGTTTGACAGCTCTGCGTGACGCGTGGCAGACGTTAACAAGATTAACCAAAATTACGGGTAAGTCGTTCGTGTTTGACTACCATAGACTTCACCGGTATATATAGAATAGTATATATATAGTTTCCTTATATATTTATATGTATATCTTTATATATATACACTAGTTGTGCCGCGCAGCTTCGCTTGGGTGAAAAAATGAAGCCACGGACCCAGTGGCGCCACCTGTCCTGTCCAATCTTAACCATTCTCGAATCCATCCGAAGTCACAGAAAATTTCATTAAAATCGGTCCGTCCGTTCAGTAGGAGTTCAGCTATATACAGACGCACAGAACAAATATTATATATATATATATATGTTTTTTTATATTTTTATCATACAAACCTTCTCCTGACAATAAAGGATACATAAAAGAAAGATTTATCCAATTTGGTGCAGACTTTTGGAAGTTATGCGCGTACAAACATTTCGGTGATTCTTTTTTATATATATAGAGATAGTAAGGGTTCTTTTTCTAACGATGCTATTATCTCTGGTGCCAGATATCTTCGAGCTGTTCGAGACTGTGAGAAAATACACGAAAACTGATGTCGTGTTGTTCTTTGAAACCATTTTGCGAATCACCAATTCTAGTAACATCAAAGTTACGACTACGATGCTGACGAAGATGTGCAATAAAGAAGGTTAGTGGTTCCCCACGTTAATGCACACATCACTCTTTGTTTGCAGGTTACCCCGCCATGTTGAGGCACACATTACTAAGTCTCTATCACAGGTTCCCCTGCCATGTTGAGGCACACATTACTCAGTCTCTATCACAAGTTCCCCTGCCATGTTGAGGCAAACATTTCTTAGTCCTTTGCCACAGGGTCCCTCACCATGTTCACGCAAGATCCATGATTTCCGCATTTAAAACAAATCATATTGTATATGTAAAATTTTTGACAAATGGTTTCAGATCTTTTCGAGGCGATTGAAACAATACACCTAATTACTAAAATGGGTAAGTTTACTTGAAAAGCAGATACCACGGTTTGCCACATGCTACGATCTTGACACACCACTGTATGTACAACACACATACACACGCTCACGCCTGTACCCCCATGGGGGGAGGCAGAGACACCAGTTTGCCACATGCTACGATCCTGACACACCACTGTATGTACAACACAAATACACACGCTCACGCCTGTACCCCATGGGGGGAGGCAGAGACCACAGTTTGCCACATGCTACGATCCTGACACACCACTGTATGTACAACACACATACACACGCTCACGCCTGTACCCCATGGGGGGAGGCTGAGACCACAGTTGGCCACATGCTACGATCCTGACACACCACTGTATGTACAACACACATACACACGCTCACGCCTGTACCCCATGGGGGGAGGCAGAGACCACAGTTTGCCACATGCTACGATCCTGACACACCACTGTATGTACAACACACATACACACGCTCACGCCTGTACCCCATGGGGGGGAGGCAGAGACCACAGTTATCAAATATGTCCACCACAGAGAGCACATTTTCTTAAAATGGTTTTTCTTTTTCAGATGTGGTCAAGTTCTTTGAGTCAATAATCACCATTAGTAAACGGTTTTGTGAGTATATCAAATTATTGTTATCCAATTATGGCAATAATTAAGAAAAAATATATCTGACGACCGTCTGGTCTAGTGGTTAGAGCTCCAGACTGCGAAACTTGAGGTCGCGGGTTCGAATCCCGCTGAGGGCAGATATTTGTGTGATGAACACGAGTATTTGTACCTTAGTCTTGGATGTCCTATGTATTTAAGTATATATCTATCTATATAAGTAAATATATCGTTGTCTAATCACCATAACACAAGCTTTGCTTAATTTGGGACTAGGTCAATTTGTGTAAAATTGTCCCGGGTATTTTATTTATTATTATTATTTATGTGCTATATTTATTTATTAATTATAACAACACATTTTTTGAAGTTGACAAACATAGTATTAGTCAAAACAACTTTGGAATAAACCCCATAAACCATGTTTCTACGTGAGTATTACTCCCTTTAATAATGTCGTCATTGTGTCATCTTTGGAGCTATATGTTTTATTGCATCGTCACGAGGATATATTGACAACACACGACAACTTGTAGAAGACAACTGTTGTATTTACTGAGTTTAAGATAAATCTTCTTGCAGATTTCGAAGACGTCGCTCTACATCTCGAAGAATATACTGAGACAACGGGTAATTGAAATATCTTATTTTTCTATGGGACATGGTGATTGCTAGTTCAACACAAAGATTGCTTGTTCTAATCCCGACCGTACCAATGAGTTTTTCTGAACTTAAGTACAGTGATTAGTCACACCACGAGCTTTACGGTGAAGGGAAACATCGAGAGGAAACGAGGGTTGCGCCTGCACTGCGATACCATACCACTTATACGTCAGGACAAGAGGAGGCGGCGTGGCCGAGAGGTCACAGCACCCGCCTGCCACGCAAACGGCGCGAGTTCCAATCCCGACTGGATTGAGGAGTTTTTCTACATTTAATAACAGTGAGGCACACCACGAGCTTTACGGTGAACAAAACATCGAGAGGAAACCTGTAAACGTTTGAGAAGACTTTTAAAGGCGTATGTATAGTCGTGCTTGAGAAACGGCGATGGATTCGCCATCTGTCACGTTGGCACCTGAAATATATCTCTGGCGGAATGTAGGTGTGTGGGTACTACCTATATACCTCCGCCTACCCCTTCGGCAATCCTTGTGGGAAGGCATGAATATATAATAATTATTATTAAAAATCGTTAATTAAAAGCCGCGCCATCTGCTTAACGGTGAAGGAAAACATCGACAGGAAACCTGCAAACTACAGGCTTTTCTTTGACGTTGGCACTTAAATATATCTCAGACGAAAAGAGGCTATGAAACTTCATCTGCCTCTACCCCTTCGGGGTTCCTTGTCGAGAATTATGCTGACATAGTCTGAAATATTGTTTTCTTTCTCTTTCAGACTTAATCTCCGCTCTTGATAGTTTAAGAAGAGCGACAGGACAAGAAGGTAAATAAATACATTAAATTAAATAAATACATATAGATGCTAGTATATTAGATCGACTCCGCAACGAAGAGATTCGCAAATCAACTGGCGTGAATGAGGGCGTGATTGTAAGGATGAAGAAAGGCATGTTACGTTGGTTTGGACACATAGAAAGGATGAGTGAAGAAAGATTGACGAAGCAGATATACAAAGCGAAAGTGTGTGCAAGAAGAGGCAGAGGAAGGCCGCGTTCCAACTACCTGGATTAAATCGATCGGTCTCTCAAGGACGGAAACGTTAAGAGTACTCGAAACCGACGAGCATGTATGAAGAGACTGATGAATGTGGTTGAAGTGAAAGAGGTATGTAAGTCTAGAGAGAACTGGCGCTCTATACTCTCTGCCTACCCCGTTAGGGACTTGGCGTGAGGATATGTATGTATGTATATATTTATTTCTTGTGTTCGTGTGTTAGTCATTGAACTCCAAAACGGCTAGACTGATTTTGATGAATTTTATGCACTCAAAACAAGCAAGCAATTTCTACTAACAACTTCGACGTGATAAAATTTACGCTTGAATTCTAATAATACGCCCAATTTTCTTTTCCAGATTTTGCTAAAGCGGTGGAATATGTAAAGCAGAATAAACCTAGCTTAATACCTAGGTCGACCACTACTCCAAAACCTACCACGACTACCCCAGAACCCACCACCACTACCCAAGAACCCACCACGACTACCCCCGAACCTACCACGACTACCCCGGAGCCTACCACGACTACCCCCGAACCTACCACGACTACCCCCGAACCTACCACTGCGAAACCAACTCCGACCACAAGCACAGCGACCCCAAAAGAAACCACAGCTGTTCCAGAGAGTAATTATTCGTCAGAAGAATCTTCCGAAGACATAAATTACTCTCACTCTTCGTCAGTATCTGAATCTTCTTCTGAAACCCATTCTGCTGAAGCTATCACAAGGGAATCTCACTCTACTCAAGCCAACTCTATTGAAAATCATTCTTCTGGCAGCACAACTGAAACTCATTCTTCTGATGTTAGCTCAACTGAAGCAAAGTCTACTGTTACTATTTCTTCTGTAGCAGGCTCTACCGAATCTCATTATTCTGGAGCTAGCTCTACTGAAGTTAATTCATCTAAAGATAGCTCTACTAAGTTTTCCTCTACTGAAGCCGACTCCACTGATAGTGTTTCTTCTGACTATACGTCTACTGAGGTTCACTCTTCTCAATCTCATTCTTCTGGAGCTCGGTCTACTGAAGCCGACTCAACTAAAGATAGCTCTATTGTTTCTCACTCTTCTGAATATAATTCTTCTGGAGATAGCTCTACTGAAGACAACTCATCTAAAGATAGCTCTACTGAAGACAACTCATCTAAAGATAGCTCTACTGTGTCTCACTCTTCTGTATCTCATTCTTCTGCAGCTAGCTCTACTGAGGCCAACTCATCTAAAGATAGCTCTACTAAGTCTGACTCTACTGAAGCCGACTCATCGAAAGATAGCTCTACTGTTTCTCACTCTTCTGAATCTCATTCTTCTGCAGCTAGCTCTACTGAGGCCAACTCATCTAAAGATAGCTCTACTAAGTCTGACTCTACTGAAGCCGACTCATCGAAAGATAGCTCTACTGTTTCTCACTCTTCTGAATCTCATTCTTCTGCAGCTAGCTCTACTGAGGCCAACTCATCTAAAGATAGCTCTACTAAGTCTGACTCTACTGAAGCCGACTCATCGAAAGATAGCTCTACTGTTTCTCACTCTTCTGAATCTCATTCTTCTGCAGCTAGCTCTACTGAGGCCAACTCATCTAAAGATAGCTCTACTAAGTCTGACTCTACTGAAGCCGACTCATCGAAAGATAGCTCTACTGTTTCTCACTCTTCTGAATCTCATTCTTCTGCAGCTAGCTCTACTGAGGCCAACTCATCTAAAGATAGCTCTACTAAGTCTGACTCTACTGAAGCCGACTCATCGAAAGATAGCTCTACTGTTTCTCACTCTTCTGAATCTCATTCTTCTGCAGCTAGCTCTACTGAGGCCAACTCATCTAAAGATAGCTCTACTAAGTCTGACTCTACTGAAGCCGACTCATCGAAAGATAGCTCTACTGTTTCTCACTCTTCTGAATCTCATTCTTCTGCAGCTAGCTCTACTGAGGCCAACTCATCTAAAGATAGCTCTACTAAGTCTGACTCTACTGAAGCCGACTCATCGAAAGATAGCTCTACTGTTTCTCATTCTTCTGTAGCTAGCTCTACTGAAGCTAGCTCTACTGAAGCTAGCTCTACTGAAGCTAGCTCTACTGAAGCTAACTCATCTAAAGATAGCTCTACTCAGACTCACTCTTCTCAATCTCATTCTTCTGGAGCTAGCTCTACTGAAGCCGACTCATCGAAAGATAGCTCTACTGTTTCTCACTCTTCTGAATCTCATTCTTCTGGAGCTAGCTCTACTGAAGCTAGCTCTACTGAAGCTAGCTCTACTGTAGCTAGCTCTACTGAAGCTAACTCATCTAAAGATAGCTCTACTCAGACTCACTCTTCTCAATCTCATTCTTCTGGAGCTAGCTCTAGTGAAGCCGACTCATCGAAAGATAGCTCTACTGTTTCTCACTCTTCTGAATCTCATTCTTCTGGAGCTAGCTCTACTGAAGCTAGCTCTACTGAAGCTAGCTCTACTGTAGCTAGCTCTACTGAAGCTAACTCATCTAAAGATAGCTCTACTCAGACTCACTCTTCTCAATCTCATTCTTCTGGAGCTAGCTCTACTGAAGCCGACTCGTCTAAAAATAGCTCTACTAAGTCTGACTCTACTGAAGCCGACTCATCGAAAGATAGCTCTACTGTTTCTCATTCTTCTGTAGCTAGCTCTACTGAAGCTAGCTCTACTGAAGCTAGCTCTACTGAAGCTAGCTCTACTGAAGCTAGCTCTACTGAAGCTAGCTCTACTGAAGCTAGCTCTACTGAAGCTAGCTCTACTGAAGCTAGCTCTACTGAAGCTAACTCATCTAAAGATAGCTCTACTCAGACTCACTCTTCTCAATCTCATTCTTCTGGAGCTAGCTCTACTGAAGCCGACTCATCGAAAGATAGCTCTACTGTTTCTCACTCTTCTGAATCTCATTCTTCTGCAGCTAGCTCTACTGAGGCCAACTCATCTAAAGATAGCTCTACTAAGTCTGACTCTACTGAAGCCGACTCATCGAAAGATAGCTCTACTGTTTCTCATTCTTCTGTAGCTAGCTCTACTGAAGCTAGCTCTACTGAAGCTAGCTCTACTGAAGCTAGCTCTACTGAAGCTAGCTCTACTGAAGCTAGCTCTACTGAAGCTAGCTCTACTGAAGCTAACTCATCTAAAGATAGCTCTACTCAGACTCACTCTTCTCAATCTCATTCTTCTGGAGCTAGCTCTACTGAAGCCGACTCATCTAAAGATAGCTCTACTGTGTCTCACTCTTCTGTATCTCATTCTTCTGGAGATAGCTCTACTGAGGCCAACTCATCTAAAGATAGCTCTACTGAGTTGCGCTCTACTAAAGCCTACTCTGCTGACAGTCTTTCTTCTAAAAAACTGTCAACTGAGTCACACTCTTCTGAATCTAATTCTTCTGCAGAATCTTTTGAAGCCAGTTCTAACGAAGCTAACTCTATTGAAAGTGTTTCTTCTGAAGCCACGTCTAGTGAGTCTCACTCTAGTAAAGCCACGTCTAGTCAGTCTCACTCTACTAAAGCCAAGTCTTCAGAATTTCGCCCTATAGTTAGCACTACTCAAGCCAACCCTACTGAAACAGGTTCCTCCGAAACTACCTCAACAGAATCTCAGTCTATTGAAGCTCAATCTACAGAAGATAAATCGGAGAAAACTAACAGTGCATTAACAAATACGGGAAGTAAATCTTCGCAAACAACTATTGCCACTGAAAATAAACCAGACCAATCTATAAAACCTCAAGTTGAGCAGCCAAATCGTGGCACTCAGACTGAGGTCACGACGGGCATTCAAGAATCAACTCGATCTAGCCAAACATCAGCTGAAGAACGGGATCAAACTGAAGAGACTCGGGACCAGACTGTCACCTCAGAAAGTTTAACGACATCCCAGTTCACAGTTGCAGAGGAAGATAAAAAAACTAAATTAATCGAGAAGCCTGAACAGTCTCAACCTGATTCTAAGACCAAGGGAACTACTCCAGTGCTAGACAAGCTAGCAAATGAATCGTCAGAAGAGTCTGATCTATCCGCATCTGAAGCTAACGGTCATACACAAACGGTTGAAACCACACAAAGCCATGACGATAATAGCAAAACAAAAACCATAGACAAATCTATACAACCTAAGGCAACAGACGATACGACAGCATCGGAATCTCAAACACTGTCGACAGAAGCTACATTCGATTCAAAAACTACATCTACCACAGAAGCAGCATCGAAACAGACTAGTACAGATTCAAACCAACATACTAATCAACCAAAGACAGGGGACAATGATAGTCAAGTACTGCAACCTGACCAGTCTACTGAATGGTCTACTACATCAGAAACAAACGTCTCTTCAAACAAAGCAACATCAGATATTTCGGATCGTGGAACCGAGCAAACTAAACCCAACCTAGAAACTCATCAAGCCGGAATTTTAACTACAGAGACATCACAAGAAACCTCTGAATCGACGGAAGTAATACCAACCAACAAGACAACGAAGTCAAATAAACAGCAAACAGAATCAAGCTCTAATGCTTCGTCTAAATCTGACAGGAATAAAATAACCCACAGAACAGAAAATACCTCAACTGAACAAAGCAATTCAAAGTCTGAAACTCAATCTGAACAGAATAGCCAAGAATCTTTTGAAGAAGTGCTAGGAAGCTCAGAAGAATCTATCAATCCAGGGGTTACCGCGACCAGAACTGAAAAACCAATAACTGATTCGACTACAGAAGCTATTCCAGAAGGAACTACGCAGCCGAAAGCTACTAAAGGTTTTGATGAAAAGACGGACATCCCCAAAGGTCCCAAACGGAATACAGAACAAAGTAGCACAAAAGAAACAGATAAATCTGTAAAATCTTCTAACACATCAACTGAAACGTCTTCCAAATATAATAGTGAATCTAAATCAATAACAACTTCTGAACCGTCAGAGAACAGAAAAACGGACGTTGCGGATACTCCTGCTTCCGCTAGTACTACTTCCGAAACTGCTACTTCTTCTTCTGAAAGCACAGACACTACATCAGAAGTGTCTAGCGCGGAAACTGTAAGTACTTCTGAAACATCTTCAGAATCTTCTAGTTCAGAAGTATCATCAAGTGAAAACGACGAGAAGTCTACAGAAAACAGTGTGACCGAAAGGAACTCCAACCAACCCAGAGTCACCAAACCAAATGCAACGCCATCTCGTGTTGACACAACAACACCTGGAACTTCTACAAAACCAAAAACAACGCCATCTGGTGTCGACACTACAAAAGTAACACCTGGAACTTCTACAAAACCAAAAACAACGCCATCTGGTGTCTACACTACAAAACTAACACCTGAAACTTCTACCAAACCAAAAACAACGCCATCTGGTGTCGACAGAACAACACATGAATCGACTAAACACGACACTGAATCCGAAAAACTAAATGAATTCACTACAACTACGACAACTTCGGAATCAAACACATCGAGTAAGAAAGTTGAAAGTCAGAATGCTACACAAGATTCAAAATCCAGTGCTACACGGGAAGCAGAAAGCAAGACATCTATTGGATCAGACACAACAAAGACAGGAGCGTCTGAAACTACAACAAACAACGGGGAAACTTTAGAAAGCTCTGAAACGCACAGTAGACCTGGAACGCAACAACATGAGCAACCCATACAAACAACCCGCGAAGGAACCACATCATCAACAACAAGTGTAGACTCTGCTTATCGAAGCACTACTTCGAAAACAGAGAAATCCGAGGATGAATTAGATAATATTACTGAATCTTCAAAGAAGACAACTAAAGAGAGTTCAAATGAAGCTACAAGCTCTGAAATTACTTCTACCACAACTTCCACCAGAGATAAACTCAAAGACACTCAACAATCTACTCAACAATCTACTCAACAATCTACGCAACAATCTACTCAACAATCTACTCAACAATCTACTCAACAATCTACGCAACAACCTACTCAACAATCTACTCAACAATCTACTCAACAATCTACTCAACAATCTACTGAACAATCTACTCAACAATCTACTCAACAATCTACGCAACAATCTACTCAACAATCTACGCAACAATCTACTCAACAATCTACTCAACAATCTACTCAACACTCTACTCAACAATCTACTCTATCTAAGTCTACGAAAACCGAATTAGCCACTGAAGAAGTTTCTTCTAGAGAATACCAAGCAACATCGACCACTGAAAACGATAAACTGGATCATAAAGAATCTTTTGACCATGAAGAGAAATCCCAAAACAAACGCGTCACTTCGAACGATTCTAAACAGCATAGTACAACTGAAAAAAAAGAGAACGTCACCTCGGAATCTAGTGTTTCTACCGAAAAGAGAACAGGTAATATTTTAAGAGATTTAAAAAGCGAAAGCTTGTGTGTTTGTTTGTTCCACTTTCGTGCACAAGCTACTTAACAGAATTGGATGAAATTTGGCACAGAGAAAGATTATTTGCTGAATTAATACATATAATATATATATGCCGTAGTGGCCGAGTGGTTCGCGTAGTTGCCTACAACACAAATATTGCAAGTTCAAATGCCGACTGTACCAATGAGTTCTTCTGAACTTAAGTACAGTGATTAGTCACACCACGAGCTTCTTAAAGCTCGTGGTGTGACTAATCACTGAAGGAATACATCGAGAGGAAACCTGCACACGTCTGAGAAGACATTTAAAGGCGTATGTATAGTCGTGCTTGAGTAACGGCGTTGGACTCGCTATCAGTCTCATAGGCACCTAAAATATGTCTCTGGTGGAAAGTGTATGTGTACTACCTACCTCTGCCTACCCTTTCGGGGACCCTTGTGGGAAAGCGTGAAGATTAGGGTATATCTATATATATATATATATATATATGTATATATATATATATGTATATATCGCCTGTGAGTGTGTATGGCACTGAACACCTAAACAGTTGGCCTGATTTTAATGAAATTTTCTGTGTCTACTGGTGAATTTGAAAATGGTTTAGTTCATTTATTAATTTATTTATTAAGGTACACCAACAGTACATATATTACAAAACGAATAATAAACATTGCCACATAAATAGGTCTAATATATGAACCAATTATAGGTATACATAACTCTTAATTAGTTAAATATATATTGTTTTTACTTCAATGTATCAATTACATATGAGGTTTAAATTAGATGTTTCACAACTGAACCCGATAGATTGCGCTGCGATCGTGTCAGGAAATTATTTTTTTTCACGTGAAGCTGGGTGGGACCAACTAGGTCATTTGATGGTTTGACATTTATGCTATATTCATGCTTCCTCTGAAACTTACGCCTCTAGGGACCAACACAGAAATCCACATGAGAGCGCCGAAGCCCCCGGGGGGCAAAGCACCGCCCGCAGTTGAACAACCAGCCCAAAACCAGGGAGGAAAACTCGCCATAAACCGCGGAAGACACGGTATGTTTCACTGAATTTTTTGGTGCCAACGTGACGGATGGAGAGTCCATCGCCGTTACTCGAGCACGACTGTACATATGTCTTTGAAGTTCTCAGACGTATGCAGGTTTCCTCTCGATGTTTCCCTTCACCGTAAAGCTCGTGGTGTGCCTCGCTGTAATTAGATGTAGAAAAACTCCTCAATCCAGTCGGGATTGGAACTCGCGCCGTTTGCGTGGCAGGCGGGTGCTGTGACCTCTCGGCCACGCCGCCTCCTCTTGTCCTGACGTATAAGTGGTATGGTATCGCAGTGCAGGCGCAACCCTCGTTTCCTCTCTATGTTTTCCTTCGCCGTAAAGCTCGTGGTGTGACTAATCACTGTATTTGAGTTCAAAAAAACTCATTGATGCGGTCGAGATCTTTAAACTAAAAGTAATGCCAAACTCATGAAACAATTGACTTCAGAACGAGTTATAAAGTCACCATTTGAATATGATAGGTTCTACATACATATAATCACCCCTCTTTCCCGTAGGGGTAGGCAGAAACCACTTCCTTCCACTTGCTACGATCCTTACATACTTCTTTCGCTTCGTCCACTTTCATTATACCCTTCATACATGCTCTTCGGTTTAGGGTGCTCATGACCTGACCTTTTTTCAAGACGTCCCTAATTTGGTTTAGAAACGTCCGCCTAGGTCTACCCCTTCCAACACTTTCATTCACACTCGCCTTATACACTTTCTTCGTCAATCGTTCTTCATCAATTCTCTCGACATGGCCAAACCATCTCAGCATACCTTTCTCAATTTTATGTCACTACATCTTCTTTCAGAACACAACGGTTCTACCAACTTTATAAAACGAATAATTTATTTCAGAACTGGTAAATGCGTTGAAGACAAGCGTGAACGTCAACTTCGTCATTCTGCCGGAAGTTGACGGAAACAAAAATTGTTATTGCACATGTGATAGCAAGAGTCCACCAGAGTTGATAGCTTTCAACGATTTTCCGCCAGGGTTGACTCAGGCTTGACGGAGCTGCATCGACTAAATAACAAATTTTAGTCATAAATCGACTAAAAAGGTCTGGAGAAATGTTGTTACTTTTATATGAATTTTTGTTTTGTTATTTATCATATATTATAGAAACTGATTAATCAATTAGTTTGATGTTTAATATCTATATAGAATCAAAGAATAATAAAAAATATATGTATTCTTATTTAAAATAAAACACCATACAATATTGCTAATAATATTTATTCTATAAAATTGTGGACTTTTATTCACTTGTTATAGCTACAGTGCCCTCCACACCGGCACACAGTGTAGTGTACGTACACTAGTGCTTGGCGGCAGGATATCTGACACTGCGGTGGTACCCACCTAGCCGGACTGTTGCAATAAGAGGCCTACGGCACCTAGTACCCAGTCCCTTATGGCCAGTAATGTGACTAGCTACAGTGCCCTCCACACCGGCACACAGTGTAGTGCACGTACACTAGTGCTTGGCGGCAGGATATCTGACACTGCGGTGGTACCCACCTAGCCGGACTGTTGCAATAAGAGGCCTACCACCTAGTACCCAGTCCCTTATGGCCAGTAATGTGACTAGCTACAGTGCCCTCCACACCGGCACACAGTGTAGTGCACGTACACTAGTGCTTGGCGGCAGGATATCTGACACTGCGGTGGTACCCACCTAGCCGGACTGTTGCAATAAGAGGCCTACGGCACCTAGTACCCAGTCCCTTATGGCCAGTAATGTGACTAGCTACAGTGCCCTCCACACCGGCACAGTGTAGTGTACGTACACTAGTGCTTGGCGGCAGGATATCTGACACTGCGGTGGTACCCACCTAGCCGGACTGTTGCAATAAGAGGCCTACCACCTAGTACCCAGTCCCTTATGGCCAGTAATGTGACTAGCTACAGTGCCCTCCACACTGGCACACAGTGTAGTGTAGTGTAGTCGGCGGCAGGATATAGTCAGGCCAGTGAATAGCTACAATGTACGTACGCTTTGTTTACCATGAAAGGGAAATGTATTTCGTGTTATTACAAATTAATTATAATTTCGTTTCAGACCAACAGACTTTTAATAAAAAATTGTTTATACAATACCATTTCATTAATTTTAGCCAATATTAATGTAAATTATAACTATTCGACTGAAGGGCTTTGTTCCATGTCATGAAATAAACATATTTATATGACGTTATCATTCCAACCTTGACAGATCCTACATTTTGTATTGTTATATTGTATATTACAATATTTGTAATCATATTGTAATCTTTGATTACAATTTCAGAGAAATAAAACGAAAATAATGAATAATTTAACAGCCCACTATCCTATCTCATGCCTACTGTTTTACTTACTGGCTATTGTGGTATATAGTTTGCATATATTTCTTGACTAATGTACCAGAATGAAACAAAGCTTTGTAAGCCTAGGTAAGACTGACGCTCTACTCTGCATAGCGTGAGGGACTCGGCGTGATGATATGTATGTAGATCTGTAAATCTAGAAAGGACTGGCGCTCTACTCTCGCTGCCTAGCGTGAGGGACTCGGCGTGATGATATGTATGTAGATCTGTAAATCTAGAAAGCACTGGCGCTCTACTCTCTCTGCTTAACGTGCTGGACTCGTCGTGATGATATGTATGTAAGTCTGTAACTCTAGAGAGGACTGGCGCTCTACTCTCTCTGCCTAGCGTGAGACTCGGCGTGATGATATGTATGTAGATCTGTAAATCTAGAAAGGACTGGCGCTCTACTCTCTCTGCCTAGCGTGTGAGACTCGGCGTGATGATATGTATGAAGGTCTGTAAATCTAGAGGACTGGCGCTCTACTCTCTCTGCTTAACGTGCTGGACTCGGCGTGATGATATGTATGTAAGTCTGTAACTCTAGAGAGGACTGGCACTCTACTCTCTCTGCCTAGCATGAGGGACTCGGCGTGATGATATGTATGTAGGTCTATAAGTCTAGAGGACTGGCGCCTTACTATATCTGCCTAGCGTGAAGGACTCGGCATGATGTAGCCCTGTTAATCTAGTGAGGACTGGCACTGTCTCCCTAGCGTGAGGTACTCGGCATAATGGGATATGTTCTAGAGAGGACTTGGACTTGAATTCCTCTTTCTTATGGTGAGGTACTCGGCATCATGACATATACATGTCTGGCGGATTTCAATGAAAACAGAGTTTTATAAAATTAATCCATTTATTAAAATTACATTAAAAAACAATTCATCATACCAATGATTCACTTCATTGCAATAATAAAATTACAACAACAAAATTATCATTTGCTTAGGTCACTTACATCTGCCAGCAGGGATCCAACAATCTGAAATACAAATATAACTTTATATATATATAATTCTTCTGTGAGTGTGTATGTCACTGAACTCCTCCTAAACGACTGGACCGATTTTTTTAATGAAATTTTTTGTGTGTGTTCAAGGGGATCTGGGAATGGTTTAGATTCGCAATTGGACCCGATAGGTGGCGCTGCGATCGTGTTTCAGGAAATTTAATTTTTCATCCAAGCGGCGCTGGGCGGGACAACTAGTTTTATATAAAAACACGGGAAGAAGAGCTATAATCATATATGTGTACGTACACAATATAATAAATGAAGAGATTAGCAAATCAACTGGCGTGAATGAGGGCGTGATTGTAAAGATGAAGAAAGGCATGTTACGTTGGTTTGGACACATAGAGAGGATGAGTGAAGAAAGATTGACGAAACAGATATACAAAGCGAAAGTGTGTGCAAGAAGAGGCAGAGGAAGGCCACGTTCCAACTACCTGGATCAAATAGATCGGACGCTCAAGGACGGGAACGTCAAAAGTACTCGAAACCGACGAGCATGTATGAAGAGACTGATGAATGTGGACGAAGCGAAAGAGGTATGTAAGTCTAGGGAGAACTGGCGCGCTATACTCTCTGCCTACCCCGATAGGGACTTGGCGGGATGATATGTATATGTATGTACGTAATTTAAAAAAATTGTGTAAAAGCTGTGGCGGCTGAGTGGATCAAGTAGTTGCCTGCAACACAAAAACTGCACGATTGAGTCCCAACTGTACCAATGAGATTTTCTTTTCTAAGTACGTGATAAGTCACACCCCAAATCAATGTCAGTGCCCAATTTTATTCTACTACATTCTATAGTTTTTGCCTGAAGGAGTAACAAATGTTCTTGCAAACTTTATATCATATAATTTTTATTAATTTATTTATATTGTAATTTAATTGTATTTCTCCGTTTATTATATTTAATTGGAATGCCATTTTATTGAGGGTCAAGTGGCTGAAATAAAAATATTTTTTATTTTTATTTATTATTTTACTAGCTGTCCCAGCTTCGCCCAGGTGAAAAAGTAAAAAAAAAAATGAGTTTCATAAAATCCGTTCTTAGCTGACCTCTACATCGTGTAAGGAATACTCCTACCAAATGTCAAGTCAATCGGCCTTATAGTTCCTGAGATTTCGTGATGAGTGAGTTCACAAATGGGATCTCCTATATATATATATATATATATATATATATATATATATCTGTATACTATATATATACAGATTAGTATACCTCACGCCTTCTCACAAGGGTCCCTGAAGGGATAGGCAGAGGTGTATAGGTACTGCCTACACACTCACTTTCCTCCAAAGATATATTTTAGGTGCCAATGTGACAGATGGAGAGTCCAATTATCCTCTATCCTATTACTCATATCCTCACATCTTCCCATTAGGCTCCCCGAAGGAATCAGACACGACTATACATACGCCTTTGAATGTCTTCTCAGACGTATGCAGGTTTCCTTTCGTTTTCCTTCACCGCAAAGCTCGTGGTGTGACTTAATGTACTTAAGTTCAGAAAAACTCATTGGTACAGTCGAGATTCGAACTTGCGATCTTTGTGTCGCAGGCAACTACAAGAACCACTCGGCCACCACGGCTTTTAAAATTCGGGATAAATAAGGCTGATTAACGTGCGGCTGAACATCGTGAGGGAAACTAGAATTTTTGTGTTAAGAATTTTTACTTTACTTTACTTTACTTAAGAATATCAATTCTGTGGAACAAGGCACAGTAAAACTTTGGATTCAGATCAAAATGTACATATCAAAAGTTATTTGAAAGTAAAATGGAATTCGACAAATTCATGCATGTTTTATATCCACCTGTCAATTTGTATTCAATAAATTAACATAAAATATTCTTGTCCATTACACTAAGAGCAAACCTTGAAGAATGTGGAAAGAAAATGTGATTTATACGATGCGTCTAGAGAGGACGGGCGCTCTACTCTCTCTGCCTAGCGTGATGGACTCGGCGTGATGATATGTAGGTCTGTAAGTCTAGAGAGGACTGGCGCTCTACTCTCTCTGCCTAGCGTGAGGGGCTCGGCGTGATGATATGTATATAGGTCTGTAAGTCTAGAGAGGACTGGCGCTCTACTCTCTCTGCCTAGCGTGAGGGACTCGGCGTGATGATATGTATGTAGGTCTGTAAGTCTAGAGAGAACTGGCGCTCTACTCTCTCTGCCTAGCGTGAGAGGCTCGGCGTGATGATATGTATGTAGGTCTGTAAGTCTAGAGAGGACTGGCGCTCTACTCTCTCTGCCTAGCGTGAGGGGCTCGGCGTGATGATATGTATGTAGGTCTGTAAGTCTAGAGAGGACTGGCGCTCTACTCTCTCTGCCTAGCGTGAGGGACTCGGCGTGATGATCTGTATGTAGGTCTGTAAGTCTAGAGAGGACTGGCGCTCTACTCTCTCTGCCTAGCGTGAGGGACTCGGCGTAATGATATGTATGTAGGTCTGTAAGTCTAGAGAGGACTGGCGCTCTACTCTCTCTGCCTAGCGTGAGTAACTCGGCGTGATGATATGTATGTAAGTCTGTAAGTCTAGAGAGAACTGGCGCTCTACTCTCTCTGCCTAGCGTGAGGGGCTCGGCGTGATGATATGTATGTAGGTCTGTAAGTCTAGAGAGGATGGACGCTCTACTCTCTCTGCCTAGCGTGAGGGACTCGGCGTGATGATATGTATGTAGGTCTGTAAGTCTAGAGAGGACTGACGCTCTACTCTCTCTGCCTAGCGTGAGAGGCTCGGCGTGATGATATGTATGTAGGTCTGTAAGTCTAGAGAGGATGGGCGCTCTACTCTCTCTGCCTAGCGTGAGGGACTCGGCGTGATGATATGTATGTAGGTCTGTAAGTCTAGAGAAGACTGGCGCTCTACTCTCTCTGCCTAGCGTGAGAGGCTCGGCGTGATGATATGTATGTAGGTCTGTAAGTCTAGAGAAGACTGGCGCTCTACTCTCTCTGCCTAGCGTGAGAGGCTCGGCGTGATGATATGTATGTAGGTCTGTAAGTCTAGAGAGGACTGGCGCTCTACTCTCTCTGCCTAGCGTGAGAGGCTCGGCGTGATGATATGTATGTAGGTCTGTAAGTCTACAGAGGACTGGCGCTCTACTCTCTCTGCCTAGCGTGAGGGACTCGGCGTGATGATATGTATGTAGGTCTGTAAGTCTAGAGAAGACTGGCGCTCTACTCTCTCTGCCTAGCGTGAGAGGCTCGGCGTGATGATATGTATGTAGGTCTGTAAGTCTAGAGAAGACTGGCGCTCTACTCTCTCTGCCTAGCGTGAGGGGCTCGGCGTGATGATATGTATGTAGGTCTGTAAGTCTAGAGAGGACTGGCGCTCTACTCTCTCTGCCTAGCGTGAGGGGCTCGGCGTGATGATATGTATGTAGGTCTGTAAGTCTCTGTAAGGTGATGTGTATAACATTGTAAGACTCACCTCACTCCACAGCTGATCCGTCCAAATTAACGCTAACATAACTGGCCCCCATGTTCTCTCTGTGGCGCGGTGACACCACATGTTTCTTGGCGTTCTCACCTTCATCTACATCGGCGTCACACACTCCACATCTAAGTCTTCCAAAGTCGTAATACACGTATTTATTCCTTCCCAACATGTTAATATTGTGTTTCAACTCCAAATAAAATCGAAATATGCACTCTGTCAATGGTGTGTGTACGAAATGTTCGGCGTAAACCAAGTGCATTAGCAAAGACCGAATCGAATTGAAAACCCCATTGCAAGGCACGCAGTTGAACGTCGAGCCTTCGTTGTGTAAAACGTAGTTGCCACGCATGTAGACGCTTATAATATCGCCTTTGTTAGACCGAACTATGTCTTCGGCGAGCAGATTCTGATGTTCAATACTGGATAGTGTATGCTTGACTGCCTCGCTCGTGTCCTCGAACGGAGTACTGCACAGCTCACACACCAATCCGGGTGATATTTTATTCAAAGCAAGTTCCGACGAGGTGTTAGGGAATAGAGCGCAGTTGATTAACTTCGCCAATGTCTCAATGTGCGGTGCGCTTTCTATATGCTCCACGATCGCCGAGAACGAAGGCAGAGCCACGTCGGGACACACGGTACAGAGGTAGAAATTGCCAAAACTGGCGTAGAATTCCGACGGGCGACAATAGTTCTTGTAAAGTAGGGCTAGTTTTCTCGGCGCGGCGTTTCTCAAATGCTTCTTCTGGCGTATATGGTTGAACAAAACCTGACGAGGCCCTTTCAGGGTCAGGTCGCAGCAGGAGCAAAAGTTGCCCACCTTGCCCGTGGGTTTGATAAAGTTCTCAATGATCACGTGATCCCTGCCATTCTGCGGCTTGCCGACGCTCGCGAGGAACTTAGTCCAGTTCAAATCCTTCGGACCCCACTCGTCGGGAATGCTGCCGTTGGGACTAGAAGCCTTCATCTTCAAATAAAGACTATCTGAGAGCCGGGCGAGATGTTTATCCTCAAGTATGTGCAGAATGGAGAGTTCGACACTATCGATGTTGGTTTTGCAAAGCTTGCAGTAAACGGCATTGGAGGTGCAGGAAATGTCGTGGCTTGAGAGGAATTTCTCATTCATGTCCTTGATCTCATCAATGGAGGTATCTTTCATGACAAACGGTATGTGTTTGTCTGACTGCAAAATGCAGGAGAGGTTATGAATATGAGTCTCGCTAAAGACGTGGTTAAGAACGCTATCGTAATGAAATCTAAGCGTGTAATATTCGCAAGCGATGCAGAAGAACGCGAGCTTCCCAGTGCGGTCGTCGACTAGAGTCAACAGTTTATGATCAAGCAAGAGTTTCAGAATTCGATTCTCAATTGGCCCATAGTAACGGTATTTCTTAACTTGGTTCTTGGGTTTCTCCACAGCAGCTTCACGATCGTCATTCTCGTGGTTTTTATTGGCGTCGGCTGAGAAATTTTGGTATACGTTGTCTCTAATGCTCATTATTATGGGCGCGACCGAACTCGTCTGGTTGGAGAAGTCAGTAGCGCTTACATCGTAGCTCAATTTGTCGTACGCTTCCTGGTAGAACTTGAGCGCAGCAGCGACGGTAGCTTCAGAAGTATCCGAGAGATGCTTCATCAGAGCCTGGCTTAGTTTGGCCGAAAACACCCTGTCGAGTTTTTCGCCAACAGGCTTTACTGATTGCATCAACGAGTCTAGATTTTGCGCTGGTGTCTCCCCACATTCCATCGCAGAGAGTCTACGAGACATGTTAGGTAACATCACGGGCTCAGCGACGTCGATGCTCTCGCGTTTTAGTTTAGGCAAATGGACCGCCAAATTGAAATGCTTCTGGAGAGATTCCATCAGCGGCTCCTCGTCGAGGAGTTCAATTTCGACATTACAGTCAGTACAAATATGGACTTGTTTTGCGTGCTCGGCTGTAGCTGTAAGCAGCTCCGCCCTGAGTAACTCTGGGACTTCACTGACTGGCAAGCTATTAAACCGTTGTCTTTGCAAGTTACTCTTCTTCTCGGTTGTGAAAATGTATTCCACTTCTACACTCTCGCGCTTCTGGAGGAATATCTTCTTGTGCGTAGCGTCCAAGTTCATCAGGTAAGCATGCACGACAGGTTTGATCTCCGCTGCTGGATGGTTGATCACATTTCGAAAGTGTTTTGCCAACCGTTTAACCTCTTCCACTTTCCGGAAAGACAGGACGTTCACGTCCGCAATTCTGGTCAGTACTTCCTTGTCCATGGTATGAAAATAGAGTAGAAAAAATAAAAAATGGTCGATGGCGCCTTTGCCCAATGGACATATAAAGCGAATGATGGGATATTTTTAATGCCCGTACGTGGAGCCGAATTGTTTGGTGGATGGATGGGTTTAGAATGCCAAAACTGTTGTCGTTTTAAAGTGATTTAAAGTTGTTTTGTGGATAACACCTCATATCAAGATCTGGAACAGAGGAAAGATATTTTACTGATAAATACTTCATCTATACAAATAAATTATATTGGAGTCTGATTGTAATATTAAAATGGCCGTCTTTTACTGAATGCATAATTATGATGATGGATATATACACGCTACATAAACCATAATAAACTTTTTAAAAATGTTATCTGTCTGTTCCGGCTAATATCTGAAACGGCTAGCTTTTCTTTTAATTCCACGCGGACGTAGTCGCGGGCGCACCTAGTTTAATATAAAACCTTCATTTAACATGAAAGTTGTCGAGTTGTCGCATAGAAAGCAAAGATCGCAAGCTCGAATCTCGACTGTACCAATGTATTTTCTGAACTTAAGTACAGTGATTAGTCACACCACGAGCTTTGCGGTGAAGGAAAACATCGAGAGGAAACGAGGGTTGCGCCTGCACTGCCATACCACTTATACGTCAGGACAAGAGGAGGCGGCGTGGCCGAGAGGTCACAGCACCCGCCTGCCACGCAAACGGCGCGAGTTCCAATCCCGACTGGATTGAGGAGCTTTTCTACATTTAATGATAGTGAGGCACACCAGAGCTTTACGGTGAAGGAAAACATCGAGGGGAAACCTGTATACGTCTGAGAAGTCCAAAGACGTATGTATAGTCGTGCTTACGTTGACACCTAAGCATATCTCCAGCTAAAAGAATAATAGCTAGCGCAATCCACGATGACGCGCCCCACTATTCTCCCCTATAGTTTACAGTGTAAGTGTGCTTTTTTTTTTTTTTTTTTTTTTTTTTTATTGTCTCTCGTAGCGTGAGTTCCGGGAACTTTTGCTACTTAACCGGTCAATGGCGAGACCTAGGCCTCCAGCCAGGCACTTTAGTACTAAGCAACACAGCTAAGGGCACCCCCTGTGGGGTACGAACCTAGGCTTAGGGCGTTGCTGGATCGCGAGCAAGGGAGCTGGGCTGGACTGGTAATTTTATTTAAATATTATTTGGGGAAAGTGTAAGTGTGCAACCTTCCACTAATGTGTGAGTATTGTCGGTACACACTGATTACCTATGAGTGCACACGCACACTACAATTAATAGACTCGGGTCATACTGCCCGCATGCCGCGGCCCCTCGACTAGGCATTGGGGGGGCGCGTCTTCGTGGCACTATCTGGTAACTAACTACATAGTAATGTAGTGTTTTTGTCAATACAGTAGCATATAAAACTATATATTACATTAGTCATAGGAATATCAACCAATTTGTTTAATAAGGAAAACAAACCAGACACATTTATGGAGATCATTAATATACCATAGCAAAGTATAGCAATTTGGTTGAATGCAAAATGTGTGTCATAAATAAATAATAATAATATCCTCACGCCTTCCCACAAGGCTCCCCGAAGGGGTAGGCAGAGGTGTATAGGTAATACCCACACACCCACTTTCCGCCAGAGGTATATTAGACCGTCTGGTCTAATGGTTAGAGCTCCTGACTGCGAAACTTGAGGTCGCGGGTTCGAATCCCGCTGAGGGCAGATATTTGTGTGATGAACACGAATATTTGTACCTTAGTCTTGGATGTCCTATGTATTTATGTATATATCTATCTATATAAGTAAATATATCGTTGTCTAGTTACCATAACACAAGCTTTGCCTAATTTGGGACTAGGTCAATTTGTGTGGAATTGTCCCAGGTATTTATTATTATTATTAGATGCCAACGTGACAGATGGCGAGTCCGTCGCTGTTACTCAAGCACGACTATACGCCTTTGAGTTTCTTCTCAGACGTTTGCAGGTTTCCTCTCGATGTTTTCCTTTCTGTATGTCATCAGGTGGATTTGGGAATGGTTTAGATTCACAATCGGACCCGATAGGTGGCTCTACGATCGGTTTCAGTTAATTTTATATTTTCACCTGAGCGAAACTGGGCGAGACGGTAGTACCTATGTATATTGTTTATGGTTAACCCGTTTTTGTTAAATAAATAAATAATAAAGTGTACAGAGTGAAGCCGCAGTAAACAGCTAGTATAAGTTACATAAAATCACGCCTCTTTCCCGTAGGGGTAGGCAGAGACCACTTCTTTCCACTTGCTACGATTCTTTCATACTTGTTTCGCTTCGTCCACTTTCATTATTCCCTTCATACATGCTCTTCGGTTCATGGTACTCTTGACCTGGCCTTTTTTCATAAGTATCATTAAGTATATATAGTATAAGATAATATAAGATAAGCCTACTAAAAACAGAAAGATATAATTTAATTGTAATAAATATATAACAATATAATTAATACACTTATCAACTGCCTTATCATAATCTTATGGTTGCAGGTAAACTAATAAACTTGTTGCCATCACTATATAACATACACATCATCACGCTGGGCATAGAGTAGAGCGCCAGTCCTCTCTAGACTTACAGACCTACATACACATCATCACGCCGAGTCCCTCACTCTAGGCAGAGAGAGTAGAGCGCCAGTCCTCTCTAGACTTACAGACCTACATACACATCATCACGCCGAGTCCCTCACGCTAGGCAGAGAGAATAGAGCGCCAGTCCTCTCTAGACTTACAGACCTACATACACATCATCACGCCGAGTCCCTCACGCTAGGCAGAGAGTGTAGAGCGCCAGTCCTCTCTAGACTTACAGACCTACATACACATCATCACGCCGAGTCCCTCACTCTAGGCAGAGAGAGTAGAGCGCCAGTCCTCTCTAGACTTACAGACCTACATACACATCATCACGCCGAGTCCCTCACGCTAGGCAGAGAGTGTAGATCGCCAGTCCTCTCTAGACTTACAGACCTACATACACATCATCACGCCGAGTCCCTCACTCTAGGCAGAGAGAGTAGAGCGCCAGTCCTCTCTAGACTTACAGACCTACATACACATCATCACGCCGAGTCCCTCACGCTAGGCAGAGAGTAGAGTGCCAGTCCTCTCTAGACTTACAGACCTACATACATATCATCATGCCGAGTCCCTCATGCTAGGCAGAGAGAGTAGAGCGCCAGTCCTCTCTAGACTTACAGACCTACATACATATCATCACGCCGAGTCCCTCACTCTAGGCAGAGAGAGTAGAGCACCAGTCCTCTCTAGACTTACAGAGTAGAGTGCCAATATATAGTTTATATGTATATATATATATATATATACATGTGTGTGTATATATATATATATATACACACATATACATAACCCACTCTAAAATCACATTGTGTAAAAAAAATTCAACTTTCGAAATTTTGGAAGAATATTGCTAACATAGATTTTAACAAAATAAATGTATTTGGAAACAGATCTAGAGCAACTCAGAGACTACTCTCAGACAGTGTTAACATGCTAGAGTAATAACCACAGCCTGTCCTATCGTCAGAAACATTATTGTTTATACCTAATAAAAAAAAGCTTTTTTTACTATATGAACTTTTTACCAATTACCTCGGCTTCGAATTTACAGATAAAAAAATACCCGACGTCTTCATTACAACCCTAGTTGTTAAGTTGGAATACCATAAAAAAAAATTCAAGTGACAATTTAGTTTATGTCGTATTAAGTACATAAGTAGGTAGACACAAAGTACCTGCCGTTAGTTGGCAACCTAACGGTAAAACTGGTCAGTAACAACTAAACCCGATCACTAATATGTATCACGGACACGATTCACGAAGAATATGAATTGCAAAAACCAATATTTACCGAAACACCGTAATAAAAAAAAAAACTTTGTTTAGGTTATAGTGATGGTGCAGTAATTAAATACATACTTTTGATGATGGCGTGTAAAAGTAAATTAAATTTAATTACTGAAAGAATTACCTGCAGATCTTGAATTTGTGCATGGCAGCGAGGACCGCCTGTTATTTTTTATTTTGTACGGGCATCCAGTGACAATCAGTTGGTGACATGACAGACAAAGAACTTTTGACAGCTGGAACGTGATTTCACAAGCGGCTTTCTGTGTTGCCACTGTATGAGATCTACCCAGGGAACGGCAAATACATAGAATTAAACATTGTTGTACATTACGTCCAAGAATTGTATATGTAAAGAAATATGTACAGTATATTAAATGGCATGTAATAAACATGTAGAAACAATAGTCATAAATATATATTTTCTTCATGGCATTCCACAAGGGTATACTTTACGTGCCGGATGCGAGTTCATATTATTGTTTACGATAGTAAGATTGAATTTAAACAACAGTTTAATACTTACTTTGCCTATCTTATCTATTATCTTTATGGCATTATAATAAGTGGTGCACGATAAATTTGACCCACATGAAAAGATTAGATAAGTGATAGCAATGCGTAGAAATTAAACCAGAAGCTTAAATTTGCATTAAGCATTGGTTACCTAATACGCTGAGCCCTCACGCTAAGCAGGGATAGTAGAGCACCAGTTCTTTCAAGACTAACATACCTCTATTGCTTCGTCCACATTCATATAATAATCTTAAATTATCAATCCTTACTAATATTATAAATGTGAATGTAAGTTTGTTTGTTACGCTTTCACGTAAAAACTACTTAATCGATCATTTTTAAACTTTGTACTAAATAAATGTTGTATATTCATTGCATCGGTTTCCTCGATACAGGCTTTGCCTAGTGAGGAAACCAAAAGATATTGTGTTTTTAAATAAGTCAGGCTCTCTGCAAGATTGTGAACATATGTTATATTTAATGTGTTATTATGTCTTTGCAGTAATTAAATACTTTTTTTTTTTACTTTTACTGTACACATATTCTTGGAGGTATTAGAAGTAACATAGGATACATATTATTGAAAAAAAAACTTTTTTACGAAAGTTAAAAAAGCCGTCCTCGCAGTTGAGTCGCGGACACAGCTAGTTCTTACAATTTCCGTTGGCGTGTATAGTTAGTACTCACCCATAAACGTACTTAACGTCAGATGTGTATTGTGATGACGTGACAGATGGCGAGTCCATCGCCGCTACTCAAGCACGACTATACATATGCCTTTGAATGTCTTCTCAGACGTATGCATGTTTCCTCTCGATGTTTTCCTTCGCCGTAAAGCTCGGGGTGTGACTAAAACTCATTATTACAGTCTGGATTTGAACTTGTAATCTTTGTGTTGCAGGCTTGTGTTATAGTACTATAATTTCTCATATAAATACCATATTTTTTAACCTTGGGCGGGATGTGTTTATTATATTTATATATCCTTAACTATTTATCATTCTAATTAATACTCTAGTATTAGTACCGTATCTAGTGATATCAAAGATTCAAGAATACGCAAACCAATTAACAATCCACAGCGTTAAGTGATTAGTACCGACAAATAGTTTACAAAACTGTCTTATTTTTGTAAATTACGTTCGTTCGAAACCGGAGTAGATCACTAGTGTTAATCCTTAGAGCCGACGCATGTTACCATATCGTACTACTAAAATTACCGAACAAATTTACTAAAGATCTTTAATAATATACAGATTATAAATACACGTCACCACTACGTGTACGGAATACAATATTTTTTACCTATATGAGACGAAAATAAGGTGTTTATTAATTTATCAAATGATGACATTGGCGTAATTAGCATTCAATGAACAAACCGACCTTGTATTTCTGGAAACAGTCATGTTTACCGATGAATCATACAAAATGTTATTGAAAGTAACAACATATTGTGTAAATAGACTATAAATTCGTTTCAGATGGCATTAATGCTTGATATTTATTTTCTTCAACATTGATATTTGTATAACGATGATATATGTACTATTATGTACCTATCTATTGCATCGTGTTTCACGTCAAGAAAAAAATGGTGTAAATGTTTTGTAATTTTAACTTTTTTAAAGTATTTTTCGTCATAGAACTAGGCCTTTAAGAACTTAATGTAGAATACTGTAGTTTGATAAAACTTTCTTGTCTGTGATTTTAATACTACCTCGTTGACATTGTCGCTATCATAATGTTTCCATCTTTGACTACCTACTCCCCACACTCCGCAGGTTAATCCGTATAAACTTTTTTTTTCGTGTTTTATCTTGATTGGATTATACTATATATATTATAGTATCATCCTTCAACATAGACTATGTGTTAATTCATCTATAAATTTATTAAATTTCATCAAATTCAACTCCAATCAGCCGTTCTGTGTTGAGTTACAAAATATTAATAAGATAGTTCCTAAAATTAATTAATTAATAAATAAATTCGTTGCTTAATTTAAATTTAAATTCACAAATCTAATT
This sequence comes from Drepana falcataria, assembly GCA_945859725.1. Lineage (NCBI taxonomy): Eukaryota > Metazoa > Arthropoda > Insecta > Lepidoptera > Drepanidae > Drepana > Drepana falcataria. Next base: position 3,758,228 of record OX243951.1, on the reverse strand, counting down.
GTAAGGAGCAAATCTATTTGAATTTCTTTTTTACTTTAATGTTTTTTACTGCATGCTGTGGTTTCCTATAACTGAGGAATCACAAATCTATAATAATTATAACTTAGCTCATAAGAATGTTTAGTGTATTGCTTGTTGGAAACTCAAATTAATAAATAAATAAATAAATAAATAAATAAAATAAGGTAACGCAATTATTTTTGTTCGTATTGTCTGTTAGTCTTCAGGTGGATTCGAGAATAGTTGGTTCACAATTGGACCCGATAGGTGGCGTTGCGATCGTGTTTCAGGGAATTTCAAATGGGAATGTAATTTTTTTTACTGTCAACTTACCTGTCTTTAGTGTCAAAAGCCGCTAAGCTTATTTTGTCTTTTCTATAATCGCGTCGATGTCGACGATAATTGTATTATACTGAAGTAAACATCAATTGTCTTCACTGAGAATAATAACGTTTAATCCTAGAACAATGGAAGAATACGAAGAACCGCTGATATTTCTACCAGATTCGGAGACAACTTGTTACAAATGCTACGCGGAGTTCTTGGAGCCGGAGGATCTCGCCATACATTTAAAACAAATGCACCAATCTACTAAATCTTGTCAGCTGTGTTCAACGCCTTATACAGACATGTGTGATTACGCTAAACACATAAAAGATGCACATTTAGTGCGACTTAAATACTGTAGAATTTGCACGAAAGTATTCTTGAAGAATTCTTCATTAAAACTGCACATTGCCAAGCATACTAGCAAAGACAGCGATATTATCAATTGCTCTCAATGTAGTACAGCATTTTCGACTACTGCCGAGTTGGAATCACACGAATACGAAAATCATTTGAATAATACAGACGGAGTTATGTTGCAAGGTTGCTATAGAGAGCTCTCGTCCTATCTCAACATGAGAGCTGACGCCTTCCTTCTAGCCTTAAGCAAACACACTGCAATGACCTGTGCCACTTGCAACTACTCTACACTGAATGTTAATAACTATGTTAAACATTTAGATAAGAAAAAATGTAGGGTAAAAGTTTGTGATATCTGTATGAAAGTATATAAGAATAAAACAAAGTTGACGCAGCACATGGCGAGGCATAGGCAGTTTAGTTGTTACAAGGCGAGGCATACCACAAAACGGTGCCCACAATGTGATAAAGACGTCAGCGTTGTCCGTTTTAAGGAGCATAGGAAGATATGTAAGACGTTGAGGTGTATGAATTGTTCTAGAGTGTTCCCGACACTTCAGGAACTAAGCGAGCATCAGTCGAACGCCCATCCGTCGTCCCTGGAGCTGAGAACCTGCCGGTTCTGCCATAGAGAGTGTGTTGGTGAAGATGTATTGCAAAAGCATATCAAACGCATTCATAAAAACCACTTCTCCCAGTACAAATACTTGTGTGTGTACTGCGACACCTTATTTAAACACCCTAAGAACCTCTTCGGTCACTTCTTCACAAAACACAAGGGGATCAACCCGTATACATGTAAAATTTGCAATACAAACTTCAGACTGAGGAAACGTTTCACGCTTCATATCAAATTGGAGCATGGAAGTAAAGGATTTGTTGAATTCGATGAGAATTATCATGTATTCTTTACGGATCAAAAATCCAAAGAACCATTCATACCGAAGAGCATACTGACAAATGACAACTGTACACCGAGTGAGGATAGTGATGAGACAGACATTGACAAACCCATAAAGAAACAGTGCAAACTAAATGAGAACGCAGCCTCCATGGACGCCACAGAAGTTGAAGGCAATGCTACAGAGCAGCAATGTACAAAGAAGAAAAGGATTACAAGGAAGCGTAGAGTAAAGAAACTTGACAAAACGGTAGACATTGTACTATCCTCGTCCGACGATGACCAGCCATTGGTAAAGATAAAAACTAAATCTGAACTGCGACCCGCGTTTAGTAATGAGAAGATGATATTGAGAAACAGGCGAAAGTTTACCTGTAAGAAGTGCGGCAAATATTGCTATACATATCAGAATTACCACAACCACTTGAGCCTACACTCGAGACACGAGACCAAGCGATGCATTAAGTGCCTAAAAGACTTCACCAACAAAGCAGACTTGCAAAAACACATAGCGAAAGAGCATTCCTCATCGAAACTAACCGAAACATTAAAGGGCATTCTCGAAAAGCGCAAGACAGGCGCTCCTGCAGAGCCGAATAATACACAGAAATTCCAAATGACCGTTCGGAAAGCCCCACGCGACCCAACTGTGCACACACCCGCCAAAGTGACTCTTCTACCCAGAGATGGACTTTCGGTGCAAAGATTCATCGAAAACTTTACCCCAGAGTCGGATGCTCGAAGAGATGTGAAAATTAACAACTGTGTTACTTTGAAGCCTGTGAAAGGCAATTTGGACCGACAGTCCGTCATTAAATTGGTGAAGTTTCAGCCGAAATCCTTCCCCGTCTTCTCTAAGCTTGCCATGCCTGTTAAATTTAAAAGCAGTCAGAGTGATACGGTACAAGTTACTGTGGCATTGGTTGATGAACCGAAAGCTAAGTCGTTTATAGTGAGCGAAGTGGTAGGAGACGACGGCTATGCTGACGAACCAGACGATAGAAACGAGAACATTATACCGGACCAAGCGCCAGAGGATGTTAGACCCAACAATATACCCAAGATAGTGATTCCCAACCTGCCAGCCGGCTATAAAGACGTCCACATTGCTCATTTACTACCTGAAGCGCCTTTCTTCAAAATCGTGAAGGTGAATGAGGTTTTAAACGATACTGAAGGCAAAGAAGAAGTGGAGAATGAACCAGTCGAGCTACCAGAAGGTACCAAGCTTGTGACTGCTAACCCGTTGGAGCACTTGCTCGGAGGCAAACAGGTTTCTGATGTGTTTGAGCCTCATAAAAAAGGATATTATAGACCAAAGCAAAGGAATTATGCAAGTGTGGTTGCAAAGGCTATGCAGAAACTTGTGATGGAAGGAAGAGCTGTTACGAGTAAGACTAAGAAAGAATCTATGCCTGTTAAGTCTATGCCAGTTTTGCCCATAGAGCAATAATTTATTGTTTTCAGTAAGAATTAGATCATAGATTCTTGTATTGTGAGCAATTGAGGCTTAGAGAAGCAGATAAAAAAGGCTCTATGAAATATAGTCATTGGAAATCTTAGTGTTTAATTTATCGTGATTGAGTAAGAAATACCCATAGATACTAACAAACTCTCCCATTTACAATATTATACTTTATACCTTGGGATAATTCTACACACATAGACAAGGCAATTAAGCTTTGCTTAATTTGGGGCTAATCTATATAACTCAAAGGTGACTGACTGACATAGTGATCTATCAACGCACAGCCCAAACCACTGGACGGATCGGGCTGAAAATTGGCACGCAGGTAGATGTTATGACGTAGACATCCGCTAAGAAACGATTTTGGTTAATTCTACCCCCAAGGGGATAAAATAGGGGATGAGTTTGTATGAAACTTTGTCAATTTTAAACCGGTCGGGCTGAGACTTTGCATGTATAAAGCTACTATGACGTAGGCATCCCCTATACACACACACACACACACACACATCCAAAATAAATACAAAAATACTGCGCACTCACTATCCCACGCGGACGAAGTCGCGGCCACAGCTAGTTACTTATATACATAGTTGCATATGACATCCAAGACTAAGGGCTCCCACACATAAATACGATACGACGTCGCGTCGTACAACGTGACGTTAGAAACTCACGATGCAATCCTGCGCAGTTGTTATTCAAAATTCATCTTTAGGTACAGTTGATCATTACTTAGGAACGAGGACGAAGTTGAGAAACATGGTACCTACGTATTTGATCGCCAAACTGATTTTCAAGTAACAGGCGTTAGATATATAATTACATTCATTTTTAACTGTGATGCATTACTTTTTGGCATATAACTAAATGATTAAAGATGCCTTTTAGGAAAGACCTAAAGATGAATTTTGAATAACAACTGCGCAGGATTGCATCGTGAGTTTCTAACGTCACGACGTCGTATCGTGCATCGACACGTTACGACGCCGCATCGTTGTACGACGCGACGTCGTATCGTGTTTATGTGTGGGAGCCCTAAATTACAAGTGTTCATCACACAAATATCTGCCCTGCTGATTAAAAAGCATGTCTGCTCCTGACGAAGGCCCCAGCAAATCAATAGGTTATTAGGATATAAACAAAATATAAATTTAAAAACACATTTATTCTTCACAAGATTATTCACATATTACATTTTGAAGTATCTTAACAGCTTAACTCAAACAGTAATATAACCTAAAACTCACCAAGTTTTGGGTTCTTAGGAATTCTTGTAGACTTTAAAATTGAATGACTCTTATTAACATACAAGGGCATCTGTACTAATATTATAAAGAGGAAAGATTTGTGTGTGTGTATGTTTGTAATGAATAAATTAAAAAACTAATGGACCGATTTGAAAAATTATTTCACCATTGGAAACCACCCTGAGTGACATAGGCTATATTTATTCCCAGAAATATTATGAAATGATACGCGGGAGAAATCATGGCTTACAGTTAGTTATAAATATATTGGTACTTGTATCCCACTATTCTTACTTAAACCTCTGGGACTCAAGGATGGGATGGGATCAGTCATAACACGAGCTTTACGGTGAAGGAAACATCGAGAGGAAACGAGGGTTGCGCCTGCACTGCGATACCATACCACTTATACGTCAGGACAAGAGGAGGCGGCGTGGCCGAGAGGTCACAGCACCCGCCTGCCACGCAAACGGCGCGAGTTCCAATCCCGACTGGATTGAGGAGTTTTTCTACATTTAATGATAGTGAGGCACACCACGAGCTTTACGGTGAAGGAAAACATCGAGAGGAAACCTGCATACGTCTGAGAAGACATTCAAAGGCGTATGTATAGTCGTGCTTGAGTAACGGCGATGGACTCGCCATCTGTCACGTTGGCAACCATAATATCTCCGGCAGAAAGTGGGTGCGGTTACTGACTACATACTTTTGCCTTGAAAGAGAACCTTGAAAATGTCCCAATTTCTCATTACCTTATAGCGGCTTCAATTGAAGGATAATTTTGAAAGTATGTAATATTAACTATAAATAAGTTACTTACACAGTTCACAAGGGCACATGTATATATTACGTAAGGGTTCAAGGGGGGGGGGGGGGTCGTAATCTAACTTATCTAGGGGAGAAATGGGGGAGTTTAGGTTCTTACAATGCCATTAAAATAAGAATTATATTGAAATTGCCTATTTAAAATTTTTGTACAATTAAATATATCCCTGACGAAAAGTGGGTGTGTGGATACGACCTATACACCTCTGCCTACCCCTTCGGGGACCCTTGTGGGAAGGCGTGAGGATATCTACTAATTATAGAGCAATGGCGCTGGTCAATTGCTATCTCGAAACAAAGGCTGCTTAACTCTAATTATTTTTGCATTACATGTCTCGTTTATTGAAGAGGGCTACAGGCTAAGCTACTATCTTTTAAGGAGAATTAACAACTACCTATACACCTCTGCCTACCCCTTCGGGGACCCTTGTGGGTAAGCGTGAGGGTATGTTTGTAATAAGATAGCTTCCATTAATTATCATCTAGTACCCATTTATAGACTGTCGGACAGTCTTTCTATACAATAATATAGAACAAAATTAAGATAATACTGCGTTCGAATCCCGACTGTAGCAAGTTTTTCTGAACTCGAGTACAGTGATTGGTCGCACCACGAGCTTTACGGTGAAGGGAAACATCGAGAGGAAACGAGGGTTGCGCCTGCACTGCGATACCATACCACTTATACGTCAGGACAAGAGGAGGCGGCGTGGCCGAGAGGTCACAGCACCCGCCTGCCACGCAAACGGCGCGAGTTCCAATCCCGACTGGAGTGAGGAGTTTTTCTACATTTAATTACAGTGAGGCACACCACGAGCTTTACGGTGAAGGGAAACATCGAGAGGAAACCTGCATACGTCTGAGAAGACATTCAAAGGCGTATGTATAGTCGTGCTTGAGTAACGGCGATGGACTCGCCATCTGTCACGCTGGCACCTAATATATGTCCTCTCAACCCACTTGGGGTATTTACATCACTGTTAATAACATTCACAAATTTCTCTTGTATATTAATTGATAATTTAATTGTACATTTATAAATCGTCCATATTTGATCAATATTATTATTTACACCAACGCCGCCTTACACGCAAAGGGTCTATTGTCCCCACAAACCGCGCAGTATCTAGCGCCGCGTCTTCAACCAGACTTTGTGAGTTAGAATTAATTACATTAATTTGTTATACGATAATGAACTTTAATGTTTAACGGCTTGCAAACACGCTTATTTTAAAAGTAGCAGGACACTGTATGGACCACTAGCGTTTATAACATCTTTCCCAAGATATATCCGGGGATACAGGGCAGAGATTAAAATCTTTTCTGAGATACATCCGCATAGACAAAAACTCTGCACCCAAGCTATATTCAGGGACTGTATCCCTGGATATATCCGGGGATACAGACCAAAATTTAAAAACTTCCCTGCGACACATCCGGGGATACAGACCACAGATTATTATCTTCCCTGAGACATATCAGGGGATAAATGGCATAGACAAAAATCTTCCCTGAGATATATGCGGAGATACAGAGCATTGATTTAAATCTTCCCTGAGATCCGGGAATAAATAATGTATTTTTTTAGACACATGATAATAGGTCTTATTGTATCACGGCGCGCAGGCAATTATGACACGTATTCCTAGGGCATTAAGATCACTTAATAGATTAATTATTATCACGATTAATAGCTACAATACGCCTACGTCCTCATAGCGGCGTGGCGGGATGACAGCGGCGAGCTCATTGGCGACTCGATACAGAGTTCAGCCGCGTGAGACGCCAGGTCCGTGGTTATCTGTAACAATAAAATAATAATATATCTTCATGGCCAAAAGTGTCCCCGAAGGTGTAGGCAGAGGTGTGTAGGTAGAACCCACCCACCAACTTTCCGCCAGAGATATATTTTAGGTGCCAACGTGACAGATGGCGAGTCCATCGCCGTTACTCAAGCACGACTATACATACGCCTTTGAATGTCTTCTCAGACGTATGCAGGTTTCCTCTCGATGTTTTCCTTCATCGTAAGGCCCGTAGTGTGACTAATACACTGTACTTCGTTCGATTCGACCTTGCGACCTTTGTGTCCTGACCTTGGCCACCACGGCCTTTATTTTGGTAAATTATATTCTGTATTAAAACATAGCTAATATCAATCTCTGTGACAAATTTTTACATATTCGATGTGCGATTCGATTCGACAAACAGTATCAAACATTAATTTAAAGTGTCTGAGACAAATTGATCGATCAATAAACTCCTTACCTTGAGGTTCGCATGCTGCGTGCAATCAGGGGGTAGGTTAAGCGCGCGTAGCAAGGCTGCCAGGTGATGGGTGGGCTCACCCGCCGCCAGGGCAATCTGCACCAGCCGCGCACCCATCTCGGCGCGGGCTGCTTGCTGCCGGGCTGACCTAGGACGAGAAACTCCATATTATACAAGGTACCATGACTGAATGACACAACACTACACTAGCAGTGACATTTGGCTGCGACCTTCTGTAAGGTGGAGGTACTGCCCCAGTTTGTTGTGCTCCATCTCCCTGAAGCAGGGTCTAGTATGTGTGTGTACTCACGAGGCCTGCAGGCGCGCGAGGCTCCGGGCTGCGGCGGCCAGCGTGGGCCTCAAGGCCTCGAGGCTGCCTGCGAGGACGGCCTCGGCCTCGGAGGCCTCCACAGCGGCGCGCATCTGCGGACAAACATACACACCCATTGATGGTACCTGTGCACACACTCATTGACAGTACCTGTGCACACACTCATTGACAGTACCTGTGCACACACTCATTGACAGTACCTGTGCACACACTCATTGACAGTACCTGTGCACACACTCATTGACAGTACCTGTGCACACACTCTTTGACAGTACCTGTGCACACACTCATTGACAGTACCTGTGCACACACTCATTGACAGTACCTGTGCACACACTCATTGACAGTACCTGTGCACACACTCATTGACAGTACCTGTGCACACACTCATTGACAGTACCTGTGCACACACTCATTGACAGTACCTGTGCACACACTCTTTGACAGTACCTGTGCACACACCCATTGACGTTACCTGTGCACACACCCATTGACGGTACCTGTGCACACACTCTTTGACAGTACCTGTGCACACTCATTGACAGTACCTGTGCACACACTCATTGACAGTACCTGTGCACACACTCATTGACAGTACCTGTGCACACACTCATTGACAGTACCTGTGCACACACTCATTGACAGTACCTGTGCACACACTCATTGACAGTACCTGTGCACACACCCATTGACGTTACCTGTGCACACACCCATTGACGGTACCTGTGCACACACCCATTGACGTTACCTGTGCACACACTCATTGACAGTACCTGTGCACACACCCATTGACGGTACCTGTGCACACACCCATTGACGTTACCTGTGCACACACTCATTGACAGTACCTGTGCACACACCCATTGACGGTACCTGTGCACACACCCATTGACAGTACCTGTGCACACCAGTGGCGAAGCGTCCTTAGAACACGATTCCTATCGGCTTCCCTATCGGCTTCCCTTCGGCTTCCCTTGGCAGATTCCGCGCTCATATACGACTATTCTATGTAGTCATAATATCGCAAGCGACATAATTACATTGCGCCCTTTGTAAAAATATTCTCCAATATGCTGGATACAAAAACGCAATGTATGTGAAATCGCGCAAACGCACACATACACGATTTCACGTAGTAGGCGGCAGGGGAACTCGCTCCTAATATTGGGAATTCAAATAGTTAAAATGTAGGCAATTCACGCACACATAGACAATACTACCACATCCAACCATTCGTCGATACAACAGCGATTATAAGCCGATCTCAGATAGCCTCCAGTCTTTATTTGTTATGTGTTAAGGTTTCGTTTCGCTTGAAAAGTTTGACCAATCAGAGCAATTTCGGCGACAAGCCGGAGTGTCATGACCTCACCTAGCCATTTTGCGCGCGCATTTGCACGGATTGTTTTGTTATGCTAATTTATCTATTGTAATATGTGATAAGCTTGATTGTGTTGTAGTATATGGTTTAAAAAAAACGAAAGTAGTGAAATTTTTCTTGCCAAGTGTTGTCACAGTGTTTGTTTTGTTTCACCGTAAAGGTTTGTTTGTTTATTTTTGTTTCTTGTCGTCACGTAGTCTGTTAGGTGAGAAATGGCGGCGTTAATACAAAGAGGTTCTTGTCTTACAGATTACCTATTAAATGAGTTAACTTCGTTCTCAAAACAATCTTTCGAAAATAAAAAATATATCATTAAACATGGACGGGCTCGTCCCGATATGAAAATTGATTATAGACGTAAGGATGGGTTTTTCAAACATTTTCACAGTTCTATGTATGATAAATACAATTGGATAACCGGCAGTTGCAAATTAAATAAGTTACTTTGCTTTCCATGTCATGTCCATGTTATTTTGTTTTTCGGGTTGTAGTATAGAAAAATAAATACTGCGTATTTCTGCTGGTATTTATTTAAGATGATGATGCTGGCAAGTTAAGTTTCACTTATTTTAGTTCTTTTTTTTTGCTGAATATTTATAGCCCCCGTGTGAGTGACGTGTGCTTTAAAACGGCTTTTTAAAGCCACTTTTATCATACTCGACATGCACTGTTCATTATGATACCAGTAATGTCATGTATGGTGAAGGTGGTGAACACTAACAACTGTACAGCAAGCATGTTCTGTCGCATGGAAAAACTGCATACAACGCAACGCAAGCACCATACATAACATTTCGTCGTAGTTTTGGGAAAGGTGAACTAACACACTAATATATGGTATGTAATTTATTGCATTTTTTTAACAAGTTAAGATATGACGTTTTGCTTATTCACGCGTTAGCCATTTTTCTGGTCCGGCTTTACCTTTCTTTTTTTTCACCCCACGCCACTGGTGCACACACCCATTGACAGTACCTGTGCACACACCCATTGACAGTACCTGTGCACACACCCATTGACAGTACCTGTGCACACACCCATTGACAGTACCTGTGCACACACCCATTGACAGTACCTGTGCACACACCCATTGACAGTACCTGTGCACACACCCATTGACAGTACCTGTGCACACACCCATTGACAGTACCTGTGCACACACCCATTGACAGTACCTGTGCACACACCCATTGACAGTACCTGTGCACACACCCATTGACGGTACCTGTGTGCAGACTTGGTGGTAGTAGTACAGCGCTTGTCCACCGGCCTCCCAGCCGCTCACCAACTGTTGGGACGCGGCCGTATTCAGCTGTTCCAGTAGCCCAGCTATGCTCTGAAGGTCGTCTGATGAATAATGCACATTATAAATAACTCAGAGGTTTCGCTAATTGAAGTGAAGGACTAAATTTGAAGTTGAATAATAATAATATTATATAGAATATGAGAGCCGTGGTGGCAGTGGTGGTAGCAAGTACGAATCCCAATTGTACTAATGAATGATGAACTTAATTATGTGAGGCACGCCACAAGCTTTACGGGAAAACATCGAGAGGAAACGAGGGTTGCGCCTGCACTGCGATACCATACCACTTATACGTCAGGACAAGAGGAGGCGGCGTGGCCGAGAGGTCACAGCACCCGCCTGCCACGCAAACGGCGCGAGTTCCAATCCCGACTGGAGTGAGGAGATTTTCTACATTTAATTACAGTGAGGCACACCACGAGCTTTACGGTGAAGGAACACATCGAGAGGAAACCTGCATACGTCTGAGAAGACATTCAAAGGCGTATGTATAGTCGTGCTTGAGTAACGGCGATGGACTCGCCATCTGTCACGTTGGCACTTAGAAATATATATTTGGCGGAAAGTGGGTGTGTGCGGGTACTACTTGTACCCCTTCGGGGACCCTTGTGGGAAGGCGTTAGGATATTATTATTATATATTTACCAGCCAAAACAGCATCGGGCATCAACTCTTGCAGGAGGACAGTGTGTGCTGCGTTCCAGCTGCCTGCACCCACCAGGTGAGCCGCCTCCAGGGCTGGCAGGCGCTGGAATACAACTATAGATAGTGCCATCCACGAAGACGCGCCCCACTATTCTCCCAAAAACTCCACTAACGTTTCAGTATTGTCGGTACACACTGATTACCTATGAGTGCACACGCACACTACAATTAATAGACTCGGGTCATACTCCCCGCATCCCGCGACCCCTAGAGAGTATAGAGCGCCAGTTCTCTCTAGACTTACATACCTCTTTCGCTTCGTCCACATTCATCAGTCTCTTCATACATGCTCGCAGGTTTCGAGTACTCTTAAAGTTCCTATTCTTGTGTGTCCGATCTATGGGGTAGGCAGAAAGAAATGATCTCCAGTTTTCTCTACTCCCAGAGTAGAGCACTCTCTCTGACTACTCAGTTAAGGACTCGGCGTTATGATATACTTACATACATACAAATCCCACACAAATTGACCTAGTCCCAAAGTAAGCAAAGCTTGTGTTATGGTAACTAGACAACGATATATTTACTTATGTAGATAATTAAAATGAAAATGAAAATTTATTTCAGTTATAAAATGTTGTAACAAGTTGTTTGTGGAGGCCTTGTAAATATAAAATACTGTGGTAGAAGACCTCACTCTTCTATAACTAGGATAACAGTATAACTAAAATAAGGAAAGTTTACGGTTCAAAAATACAAACTTGGATGAGTGCGTGCGCGCGCGTGTGTGTGTGTGTGTGTGTGTGCGTTTATGTGTGTGTGTGTGTGTGTGTGCGTGTTCGTGTGTGTGTGTGTGGGTGGGTGTATTAGTGCGGGAGTGGGGATGTGTTATTTATTATTATTATTATTTTCTAGTTAATTATAAATGATGAAACCTATATATAACTTTAAATGAACCTATAAGATTATATTTAGGATAAAACAGTTTATTTTAGAGGTGAAAGTAGTTGCTCTGTCTCATCATAGGTGAGTGTCAGGAGCCAAGCAGATAAAGATTGCTTACATTTAAACTTAGATTTATCATATACGTTTAAATTTTTATTTATTTTGTTGTAGAGGAAAGAGATTCGGCCGTCATATTGCTTAGCAAATTTAGCTTATTATTTAGTTTAGCTTATTATTTTTAGCAAAAGATGTTCTAGTTCTTTTATAATTTATAACAATATCATTTCGTGTTTTTGTTAAAATACTCGGGTCGAACACTAATGTTTTGTGCATTTTGACAATAGAGTATAAAAAATATAATTTTCTCACACTAAGAAGGTTGCACAATTTAAAGAGAGAATCTGTTGGAAAGCGATAGGGTTTAAAAAGCATAGTTTTTAATAGAGCCCGTTGTGCTCTTTCAACATTCAAAAATTTTGTTTTAGACGCACCTCCCCAGACAGGTATGCAGTATGCAATAACAGATTGGACCAGTGCTACATATATCTGTTCTAGTAGTTGACCTGATGCCACACGTCTCAGCTGCTTAAAAATCCAAATTAGCTTCTTAATCCGACCACTAACTAATTCAATGTGGCTATGCCATGACAGTCGTTGGTCTATTACAATACTTGATTTTTTCTACTCTTTCAATACTAGGGCAGACGCAAGGACCGTCATTGACATTGCCACACTGGTGAATCTTAATGCTAAAGTTAGAATCTGGCTGCATTTTATTAGCAATTGCAAAGCAGATATATTTTGTCTTCTGAGTGTTTAGCGATAGTAAATTGGTCTTCAGCCATGTAGCAACTTTAGACATTACTATCTCAGCCTGCTTACAAACCAAGTCCCAGGTCTTATCGACGAAAACCAGGGCAGTGTCATCAGCGTACGAGAACACCTGGGCCCCACCTGCATCCAATTTACACAAATCATTTATGTAAATTAGAAACAGTGTGGGCCCGAGTACGCTCCCCTGTTGAACTCCGTAGGTAATCTCTGCTTCGTTACTAATCAGCTGTCCAATTCCAACCTTTTGCATTCGGTTTGATACATAACTAGTTAATAAATCAAGTGGAGAACCTCTAATTCCTATTTGTTCCAGTTTTTGTATTAAAATGGGGACAGAGACTGTGTCGAAAGCCTTTTTGAGATCGAGAAAGTTAGTAAGGCATTTATTTCTATTGTCAAGATTTTCTGTAATTAGAGTACTCAAAGCTGTTATTGCATCTTCAGTACATTTACCATGTCTAAACCCAAACTGAGTCGGTGATAGTAATTTAAATTTCTCTAAATAGTTGGTAAGTCGCTTATTTAACAATTTTTCCATAGATAGATATATACATAAATACATAGGACATCCAAGACTAAGGTACAAATACTCGTGTTCATCACACAAATATCTGCCCTCAGCGGGAACGAAACAGCGACCTCAAATTTCGCAGTCAGGAGCTCTAACCACTAGACCAGTCCCTCCAATCACGGTCGTCAAATAATAATCCTCCTTCATGAAATCCTCCGTCAAATGTGTGTCAACCAGAGTCCTCCATACCTCGTACTTGGCCCGATGCGCCTGCGCAAGCAGCAGCCACTTCTCGGGCACGTGCAGCCTCCGGACCAGCTCGAGGCGCGCCCTCAGCTCGGGCGTGTCGGCCTTGGCGGGCGCGTGGCGGGATAGCACGCCGCGGATGAGGTGACCTCGTCTGGGGGAGGGGGGGGGGGGGGGGGGGATTAACATCAGATTATTTGTATGATGGCCACGCATGGCAATGTATTGCTCCTCTTGTACACAGTTTATATGTAACAAGCTGTGCCCGCGACATCGTCCGCGTGGATATTAACGAAAAAATTATTGTTAGTTTCTAAAATAAAAGTAGTCTAAGTTACTCCATCTTACATCAGATATCTGCCAGTGAAAGTTAAAATCGGTCCAGCCGTTTCAGAGATTAGCCGAAACAAACAGACAGATAAAAAAAAATTAAAGGAAAAATATTTGCTATAAGTACCGTGTATACATCCATATGCATTTAGTAAAAAGCGGTTATTTTAATATTACAGACACTCCAATTTTATTTATTTGTATAGATGACTCACGCAGCATCCTGGGGGTGGAAGGCCAGCACCAGCACGGCCAGGTGCCACGCGCCCGCCGCCTCCAGCTGCGCGCCCAGCGACCATACTGCCTCGGGGCTGGCGCTGCCCAGCCACGCCTGCAGCAGGAAGCTGCCCACCACATACACACTACACTTAGAGACTGGCCTCCTGCCCAGCCACGCCTGCAGCAGGAAGCTGCCCACCACATACACACTACACTTAGAGACTGGCCTCCTGCCCAGCCACGCCTGCAGCAGGAAGCTGCCCACCACATACACACTACACTTAGAGACTGGCCTCCTGCCCAGCCACGCCTGCAGCAGGAAGCTGCCCACCACATACACACTACACTTAGAGACTGGCCTCCTGCCCAGCCACGCCTGCAGCAGGAAGCTGCCCACCACATACACACTACACTTAGAGACTGGCCTCCTGCCCAGCCACGCCTGCAGCAGGAAGCTGCCCACCACATACACACTACACTTAGAGACTGGCCTCCTGCCCAGCCACGCCTGCAGCAGGAAGCTGCCCACCACATACACACTACACTTAGAGACTGGCCTCCTGCCCAGCCACGCCTGCAGCAGGAAGCTGCCCACCACATACACACTACACTTAGAGACTGGCCTCCTGCCCAGCCACGCCTGCAGCAGGAAGCTGCCCACCACATACACACTACACTTAGAGACTGGCCTCCTGCCCAGCCACGCCTGCAGCAGGAAGCTGCCCACCACATACACACTACACTTAGAGACTGGCCTCCTGCCCAGCCACGCCTGCAGCAGGAAGCTGCCCACCACATACACACTACACTTAGAGACTGGCCTCCTGCCCAGCCACGCCTGCAGCAGGAAGCTGCCCACCACATACACACTACACTTAGAGACTGGCCTCCTGCCCAGCCACGCCTGCAGCAGGAAGCTGCCCACCACATACACACTACACTTAGAGACTGGCCTCCTGCCCAGCCACGCCTGCAGCAGGAAGCTGCCCACCACATACACACTACACTTAGAGACTGGCCTCCTGCCCAGCCACGCCTGCAGCAGGAAGCTGCCCACCACATACACACTACACTTAGAGACTGGCCTCCTGCCCAGCCACGCCTGCAGCAGGAAGCTGCCCACCACATACACACTACTTGCAACTTACAACAACAAAGCTTGTACTGTGGGAACTGGACGACGATATACATACTTATATAGATAGGCAATTCCACACAAATTGACCTAGTCCCAAACTAAGCAAAGCTTGTACTGTGGGAACTGGACAACGATATACATACTTATATAGATAGGCAATTGCACACAAATTGACCTAGTCCCAAACTAAGCAAAGCTTGTACTGTGGGAACTGGACAACGATATACATACTTATATAGATAGACAATTGCACACAAATTGACCTAGTCCCAAACTAAGCAAAGCTTGTACTGTGGGAACTGGACAACGATATACATACTTATATAGATAGGCAATTACACACACAAAATTTTCTGACTTCAGGTGGATTTGAGAATGGTATACATTCAACTGGACTCGATAGGTGGCGCTGCGATCATGTTTCAGGAAATTTAGTTTTCAGCCGGGCGATGTTGGGCCGGACAGGTAGAATGTGTATGTGTGTGTATAATAATAATAATAAGTTATTTATATTAAAATAAGGTAAACAACCAAGATGTTTCTTTATATAGTGACCAGAGTCTCCTTTGAAGCTTGTAAAGCCTGTGTTAGGAGACCCTGCTCTTCATAATTACATAAAATTATATAAGTTCTATGGCTGACAATGGGGATATTAAACTTTGTTATTTTAGTAGGTTGTGCAAGTGTTTGTGTGTGCGTATAAGTGTGTGTTTGTGTGTGGTTGTTGTGTGTGTGTTTGCGTGTTTGTATGTGTGTGTGTTTGCGTGTTTGTGTGAGTGTTTGTCTAAGAGAGAGTAAGAGACTTAGTGAAATTATTGCAAAAGGTTTTCGACATCATTGTAATACCTAACCACGGAACCACGCCAATATTATGTGGGCGAACGGGCGATTCTATCACTATGTACATTTGAACATCACGTTATGTAACTATATTATTGCATTTAATTTCGGTGTTTCCAAGTAGGTTAAGCGCTCACCACAAACTATAGTCCAGGGGGTCTGGTGTGTAGGATGCCGGCAGCAGTTTCGGCCGCGTGTTGAAAGCACGAGCTCGGAGCAGTTCGTAGCGGAGGTCCAGGACGCGACCAGGTCTACCGTTCTGGGAATAAAAAAAAATATATTTGCTTAAGAAAACAGGATTTTTGCATCATCATCCCAAATTTAAGAGCTGGTCTCTTGTCGGCGTCTCTGATGCAATTCCTTCCATTTGCTTCTGTCCAGCGCAACCTCTTTGACCTCCCTATACGCCATGAGAGACACCTTTGCTTTAAGAGCTGGTCTCTGATGCAATTCCTTCCATTCGCTTCTGTCCAGCGCAATCTCTTTGACCTCCCTATACGCCATGAGAGACACCTTTGCTTTAAGAGCTGGTCTCTGATGCAATTCCTTCCATTCGCTTCTGTCCAGCGCAATCTCTTTGACCTCCCTATACGCCATGAGAGACACCTTTGCTTTAAGAGCTGGTCTCTTGTCGGCGTCTCTGATGCAATTCCTTCCATTCGCTTCTGTCCAGCGCAATCTCTTTGACCTCCCTATACGCCATGAGAGACACCTTTGCTTTAAGAGCTGGTCTCTTGTCGGCGTCTCTGATGCAACTCCTTCCATTCGCTTCTGTCCAGCGCAACCTCCTTGACCTCCCTATACGACATGAGAGACACTTTTCTGTGATCTGACCCATGTATATTAATCTTGGTCTTCCTCTCTTAGGGATTTTTGCATAGGGAGCAAAAAGAAAAACAATACATTCTATCATTTTTAACCTTATTTTGGCATAAAAATCTGCTGTAACAATGAACATTTTTACTTGTTTAAGCTTTGCATATTATAACTCCATATCTGCACGCCATCCCACAAGGGTCCCCCAACGGGATAGGCAGAGTTGTGCAGTTAGTGGTACACACAAACTTTTCGCCGGAGGTACATTTTAGGTGCCAAAGTCCATCGCCGTTACTCAAGCACGACTATACATACGCCTTTGAATGTCTTCTCAGACGTATGCAGGTTTCCTCTCGATGTTTTCCTTCACCGTAAAACTCGTGGTGTGCCTCACTGTAATTAAATGTAGAAAACTCCTCAATCCAGTCGGGATTGGAACTCGCGCCGTTTGCGTGGCAGGCGGGTGCTGTGACCTCTCGGCCACGCCGCCTCCTCTTGTCCTGACGTATAAGTGGTATGGTATCGCAGTGCAGGCGCAACCCTCGTTTCCTCTCGATATTTTCCTTCACCGTAAAGCTCGTGGTGTGACTAATCACTGTTCTTTAGTTCACTCATTGGTACAGTCGGGATTCGAACTTTCTTAATCTTTCCTCGTCACAATACTTACACGCGAGATGGACACGTCGTATTCATCCATGTACGGGGGCAATGGGAACTGCATCCCCATTTCATCACCATCCATTGTGGTGAGATCCTGCTCCTCCTCGCCTTTTGTATAGAACATCTCGAACTTCCTCACCACAGCCTCCAGGGAAGGCACGGCAGGGCACAGGTACCTGCGGGGCAGTGGCGTAGCTAAGTAACCAGAGGGAAGTAAGAGAGGTAGGGCATAACGGGTTTCCCGTTCGAATTCGGAGCTGCCCGACTGGGGCAGGACCTCCACCTTACAGAAGTCCGTAGCCAAATAACACTATTGTTTGTGTTGTGTTCCTACGCGGTGAATAAGGTTTCCAGTAATGAGCTCCTTGGGGAGGGGGGAGGATTGTTACATTGTGTTGGAAGCAGAGGGATTAAACCCATTATGCTGCCAACACACTGTAACTATCCGAACACAGAGTGGCAACACGCAAGTGATACTTCAGTATCGTGAGCGTAAATAGGCTGCGGTAACCGTTTACCATCAGATGGGCCGTATGCTTGTTTGCCACTCTTGTTGTATAAAAAAACAAAAAAGAAAGATCAGGCCTACGCTGTTCCCCCATACTTAAGTACTAATGCTGTAACATAACAATATTAATTTTCGAAAGCGCTTCGGGATATTTTTAAAGTACTAGTCGTGGTGGCCGACTGGTTTGAGCAGTTGCCTGCGACACAAAGATCGCAAGTTCGAATCCCGACTGTACCAATGAGTTTTTCTGAACTTAAATACAGTGATTAGTCACACCACGAGCCTTACGGTGAAGGAAAACATCGCAAGGAAACCTGCATACGTCTGAGAAGACATTCAAAGGCGTATGTATAGTCGTGCTTGAGTAACGACGATGGACTCGCCATCTGTCACGTTGGCACCTAATATACGTCTGGCGGAAAGTGGGTGTGTGGGTATTACCTATACACCTCTGCCTCCCCCTTCAGGGACCCTTGTGGGAAGGCGTGAGGATATATATATATATATAACTAGTATTCTCACGCCTTCCCACAAGGGTCCCCGAAGGGGTAGGCAGAGGTTCGAATTTTACGTATATTCTTTATTAATTTAAGAGAGCAAGGGCATAACGGGTTTCCCGTTCGAATTTGTATCTGCCTGCCTGGGGCAGGACCTCCACCTTACAGAAGGCCGTAGCCAAATAACACTATTGTTTGTGTTGTGTTCCTGCGCGGTGAATAAGGTTTACAATAATTAGCTCCTTGGGGAGGGGGGAGGATTGTTACATTGTGTTGGCAGCAGTTGTACAGCAGAGGGATTTGTCCTATTATGCTGACAACACAGTATAAACTCTCCCAACTAAGACACGATCACGAACACGATCTAAGGCTCAAGTAAATTATTTAAAATCGTTTGTTCCGAAATCTTCGTATTTCGAATTCGACGTACTCCAGACTCGACATAATACAGTCTACTTCATAATACAATTAAGAACCGAATCGCAAGAAGAGGCAGAGGAAGACCACGTTCCAACTACCTGGATCAAATCGATCGGACGCTCAAGGACGGGAACGTCAAGAGTACTCGAAACAGACGAGCCTGGATGAAGAGACTACAGGACTGGCGCTCTACTCTCTGCTCTGGCGACCCTACCTGGCGGTGGCGTGCAGGGTCCTCAGCCAGCCAGCCTTCTGCAGCATGTCTGCGGGGGCGCTGAGCCCCGCCACGAGCTGCAGCGAGGCCAGCCGGTGAGCAGACACGAGCCCCAAGGCCCCGCACTCTCGCCACTGGCACAGCTGCTTCGCCACCAGCGAACGGAATGTCGGGTCGCCTGTTGGGGGAGCGAGCGGCATGACAACTGGCGACATCTCTCGGCGAACTTTGGAAACTTCTAAATACAAATATATCCTCACGCCTTCCCACAAGGGTGGTCCCCGAAGGGGAAGGCAGAGGTGTATAGGTAATACCCACTTCCGCCGGAGATAAATTTTAAGTGCCAAAGTTTAATTACAGTAATTGACCGTTACTTTTATCTATCAGACGCTCGAGTCCAAAGGCTGGCAAAACCCTCAAGGTCGAGGTCATTCGCCAATGTCTCTGGCATAACTGCAATAATCCAATAAGTACACACTCTCATCCCGCCGACACACAAGCCCAAAGGCTGCCAAACCCTCAAGGTCAAGGTCAAGGTCAAACGACAATCGCACAAACGTAACTGCAATGATAACACACTTTCATCCATCCGACATGCAAGTCCAACGGCCGTCTAACGCACACCAAGATGTCAAGGTCAAGGTCAAACTCACCCGCGCCCTGTGCGATGAGCACGGCCATGTTGAGGTCCCCGTGCTTGCGCGCCAGCTGACACGCCTCCAGCACGCGCCCGCCCAGCATCAGGGTCCATACGCGAGCGCTGTGTCCGTCCGACTCTAAGCAGAAAAGGTGAGAGGCATGTTACGTTACAAATAGCAACTCATCACTCAACAATCCCTAACGGGGTAGGCAGAGAGTATAGAGTGATTTGTCGCAAATAGCAACTGAGTTGTCGCAAATAGCAACTCATTTGTCGCAAATAGCAACTCATTTGTCGCAAATAGCAACTGATTTGTCGCAAATAGCAACTCATCACTCAACAATCCCTAACGGGGTAGGCAGAGAGTATAGAGTGATTTGTCGCAAATAGCAACTGAGTTGTCGCAAATAGCAACTCATTTGTCGCAAATAGCAACTGATTTGTCGCAAATAGCAACTCATCACTCAACAATCCCTAACGGGGTAGGCAGAGAGTATAGAGTGATTTGTCGCAAATAGCAACTCATCACTCAACAATCCCTAACGGGGTAGGCAGAGAGTATAGAGTGATTTGTCGCAAATAGCAACTCATCACTCAATAATCCCTAACGGGGTAGGCAGAGAGTATAGAGTGATTTGTCGCAAATAGCAACTCATCACTCAACAATCCCTAACGGGGTAGGCAGAGAGTATAGAGTGATTTGTCGCAAATAGCAACTGAGTTGTCGCAAATAGCAACTCATTTGTCGCAAATAGCAACGCATCACTCAACAATCCCTAGCGGGGTAGGCAGAGAGTATAGAGCGCCAGTTCTCTCTAGACTTGCATACCTAATTCGCTTCGTCCACATTCATCAGTCTCTTCATACGTGCTCGTCGGTTTCGAGTCCTACTCTTGACGTTCCCCTACCTTTCGCGCGAGACTCCGCTCTTCTATAACTACGAGTAACATTATATATGTGTGTGTGTGTGTGAGAGACTGTGCGTGAATGTTTCCCGTTCGAATTCGGAGCTGCCCGACTGGGGCAGGACCTCCACCTTATAGAAGTCCGTAGCCAAATAACACTATTGTTTGTGTTGTGTTCCTACGCGGTGAATAAGGTTACCAGTAATGAGCTCCTTGGGGAGGGGGGAGGATTGTTGCATTGTGTTGGAAGCAAAGGGATTAAACCCATTATGCTGGCAACACACTATAACTCTCCGAACACAGAGTGGCAACACGCAAGTGATACTTCAGTATCGTGAGCGTAAATAGGCTGCGGTAACCGTTTACCATCAAATGGGCCGTATGCTTGTTTGCCACTCTTGTTGTATATAAAAAATAAAAAAAAGACAGAGATTATCTGAGCTGACGGCATACCTTCAGTAAATGGAGAGGCACCTAAGAAGAAGAAGAGTCAACTCACCATCTTCGCTCTCGCCTCTCGTAGGCCTCGAGAGGTCCTCGTCGGTGACGTCAGCGACGGCCTCCGCCAGCCACGCGAGCAGCTTCTTGTGTCGGAGCACTATAGAGGCCTCGTCGTAGGCGGGCACGCCGCCATTTTGCAAGTCCGCCCCCCACAAGGCCTCGCACAGCGACCACACTTCGTAACAATACGCGCCTGACACGCCGAACTGGTGGGGAATTTTAATGTTTTAAACATAATACATGTGACACATAATATACATGGAGTTTCTTGCCGGTTCTTCTCCATGGAAGCGACCAACCCGAACCGTGCTTCTTTTTCGACGTTTTATAAGTGCCCACCTGGGCCTATCTATACTAATATTATAAAGAGGAAAGATTTGTTTGTTTGTTTGTTTGTAATGAATAGGCTCCGAAACTACTGGACCGATTTCAAAAATTCTTTCACCTTTGGAAAGCTACATTATCCCCGAGTAACATAGGCTATATTAAATTGGACCCGATAGGTGGCGCTGCGATCGAGTTTTAGGAATTTTAACTTTTTCACCCGTGCGAAGCTATCCCTTTCTCTGTGTCTTAAGGTGGATTCGAGAATGGTTTAGATTTACAATTGGACCCGATAGGTGGCGCTGCGATCGTGTTACGGGCAATTTAACTTTTTCACCCGAGCAAAGCTGGGCGGGACAGCTAGTGTGAAATAAAAAGATTTTGATTTTTGATATGTACATACTTGTCGTCTGGTCTAGTGTTTAGAGCTCCTAACTGGGGTCGCGGGTTCGCTTGCCGATGAGGGCAGGTATTTGTACCTTAGTTTTGGATGTCCTATGGATTTTTTTATATACAAGCTGTGCCCGCGACTTCGTACGCGTGGAAAAGTGACATTGGGCAGTATTTTTAATTGTTCATCCCCTACTTTTATTTTATCCCCTGAAGGGTAAATTTTTTACAAACTTTGAATTGCATATTAATTTATATGTAATCAAGAGCCTAAAAAAATAATTTCAAGCTTTTAGCTTCAAAAATTGCGAATCTTCCATACAAACTTCCATCCCCTATTTCTACCCCTTACAACCCTTTATTGCGTTAAAATGTAGACTATGTCCGTCCTTAGGCTCTAGAAAAACTCTGTACCAAATTTCATTTAAATCGGTTCAGTAGTTTAGGCGTGAAAAGGTAACAGACAGACAGAGTTACTTTCGCATTTATAATATTAGTAAGGATAAATAAAATCGGAGTGTCTGTTTGTAACATTAAAATAACCGCTTTCTACTAAATGCATATGAATGTATACACGGTACATATAGCAATTTCTTTTTTTATATTTTTGTCCGTCTATCTGTCTGTCTGTTTGTTCCGGCTAATCTCTGAAACGGCTGGACCGATTTTGACGGGACTTTCACTGGCAGATAGCTGATATAAAAAGGACGAATTTAGGTTTCTTTTATTTTGAAAACTATTCAATAATTTTTGTGGATATAAGTAAATATATCCTTGTCTATTTACAACACAAGCTTTGTTAATTTGGGACCGGGTCAATTACATGACATCAGAGACTAAGTAATTAATTACATTTAAAGACTAAGTACTTGCCACCAGACTCTAATCCTAGTCCTTCAAAAATCAAATCAAAATCAAAATATTTTATTCAACGTAAGGGACACAGGGAACACTTATTTTATTGAAACCTTACAATTAGAACCCCAATTCTTTACCGTCAGATCCCAAGTACATATCAACAAAGACCGCAAGTCGCAGTTTGACATCAGAAGAAACCACATTAACACAAGGGCACCTATATAGATAGTGCCATCCACGAAGACGCGCCCCACCAATGTCTAGTCGAGGGGGTCGCGGGATGCGGGCAGTATGACCCGAGTCTATTAACTGTAGTGTGCGTGTGCACTCATAGGTAATCAGTGTGTACCGACAATACTCACACATTAGTGGAAGGTTGCACACTTACACTGTAAACTACAGGGGAGAATAGTGGGGCGCGTCTTCGTGGATGGCACTAACCACAAAATAAAATGTGTGCAAAGGACCCATACCCTCGGCCGACTCCTGACCCTGGAGGCGTGCTGCAGGTGCTCCCTCAACACAGCCAGCCTATCCTCGGGACTGTCCCTCAGCTTCATCTGAGGACACACATCCTCAGACGTGACCGTAGACGTCGAGTACTTGAGGAGTGTCTCCAGGTGTCGCGAAAGGATCTCCTGTTGAAACATGAACATGAGAAATATGTATACAGGTTGCCTAAGAACACTACAAGAATAGTAGTCATCTTGAGGATATAGGGTGTTGTGAATATATCCTCACGCCTTCCCACAAAGGTCCCCGAAGGGGTAGGCAGAGGTGTGTAGATAGGTGTCCACACACCAAATTTCCGCCAGAGATATATAAGGACGGGAACGTCAAGAGTACTCGAAACCAACGAGCATGGATGAAGAGACTGATGAATGTGGACGAAGCGAAAGAGGTATGTAAGTCTAGAGAGACCTGGCGCTCTATACTCTCTGCCTACCCCGTTAGGGACTCGGCGTGATGATATGTATATATTTTAAGTGCCAACGTGACAGATAGCGAGTCCATCGCCGTTACTCAAGCACGACTATACATACTTCTCAGACGTATGCAGGTTTCCTCTCGATGTTTCCCTTCACCGTAAAGCTCGTGGTGTGCCTCACTGTAATTAAATGTAGAAAAACTCCTCAATCCAGTCGGGATTGGAACTCGCGCCGTTTGCGTGGCAGGCGGGTGCTGTGACCTCTCGGCCACGCCGCCTCCTCTTGTCCTGACGTATGAGTGGTATGGTATCGCAGTGCAGGCGCAACACAGGTTTCCTCTCGACGTTTCCCTCCACTCCCAAAACTCGTGGTGTGACTAATCACTGTACTTAAGTTCGAGCTTGAAATCTTTGTGTTCCGCTACTTGAACCATTCGGCCACCACGGCCCCAGATCTTAGGTCTCACCTGTATATTGTAGTGCGTATCGACTTGTCCTATCGCCAGTCTGGCAACGACTGGTTCGCTCCAATCCTCGGGCATGCGCCCGCGCACATATTTTCCCAATTCGCTCATGTCTGCCTCTGAAAAAAAAAACACAGTTCAGACTTATTGGTGTAGTCCAAAACTTTTGGCTGCGACCTTCTGTAAGGTGGAGGTACTGCCCCAGTTTGTTGTGCTCCATCTCTCTCCAGCTGCTTGCCATTCCTCGTGCAGTTCTGCCAACCTCACTCACCGCAGGAACACAACACTACACTAGCAGTGACATTTGGCTGCGACCTTCTGTAAGGTGGAGGTACTGCCCCAGTTTGTTGTGCTCCATCTCTCTCCAGCTGCTTGCCATTCCTCGTGCAGTTCTGCCAACCTCACTCACCGCAGGAACACAACACTACACTAGCAGTGACATTTGGCTGCGACCTTCTGTAAGGTGGAGGTACTGCCCCAGTTTGTTGTGCTCCATCTCTCTCCAGCTGCTTGCCATTCCTCGTGCAGTTCTGCCAACCTCACTCACCGCAGGAACACAACACTACACTAGCAGTGACATTTGGCTGCGACCTTCTGTAAGGTGGAGGTACTGCCCCAGTTTGTTGTGCTCCATCTCTCTCCAGCTGCTTGCCATTCCTCGTGCAGTTCTGCCAACCTCACTCACCGCAGGAACACAACACTACACTAGCAGTGACATTTGGCTGCGACCATCTGTAAGGTGGAGGTACTGCCCCAGTTTGTTGTGCTCCATCTCTCTCCAGCTGCTTGCCATTCCTCGTGCAGTTCTGCCAACCTCACTCACCGCAGGAACACAACACTACACTAGCAGTGACATTCGGCTGCGACCTTTTGTAAGGTGGAGGTACTGCCCCAGTCGGGCAACTGCTATTGTGGACGGGAGATCCGTTGTGGCCTACCTCTCTCCAGCTGCTCGTTAGCACCACCCGGGGATCACGTGTGAGGTATCGAGGGTGTTTACGGACGCGAGCAGCATCAACCCAACCTATCCAGGAGCAGTGCCTATTGTTCGACATGATGCCCACTTCAACCTTCTACCACCCCACCTCTCGCCATCGACGGGGAATTCATTCCCATACCTTGGAACCACAAAGGTCTCGCACTGCGCGGTTCCAAAGGAGTTCCCTTCCGCGAACGCTCAGGCTGTGGAATGAGCTCCCCGTTGAGGTTTTCCCTGGAGAGTACAGCATGGAGTTGTTCAAGAAGGGTGTGAAGATATTCCTGCAGGGTCGACAACGCACGAGCGATACTCCCGGTGTTGCAAGCGTCCATAGGCGGCGGTGACCGCTTACCATCAGGCGGGCCATATGCTTGTTTACCACCCAAGTGGTATAAACGCTGTCCCGGCAACTGTTATTGTGCGATGGAACATCCACCTGTCTCCAGCTGCTCGTTCATCACCAGCTCACCTTTGGGCAGATCCGCGATGGAATCGTAAGAGGTCGGGTATACAAGGGTCCCGTGGGGTCCGAAGCTGACTCGGCTGTGGCGGGCGCGACTGACGCTCATGTCAGCTATACACGCCGCCCCCAGCCGACCTATAGGGCATATGACCTCAATCAAACTCAAAATCTAAATATTATGTGTTCTCCAAAACACACAGCGTTGGTTGAAGTAGCTGTCTCTAGATCTCGCCATTTTGCCAAATTAAATGGAATAACTCACCAAGTTTCCATGTTTTTATACTTCTCTCTCTTTCACTCGCAGTAGCGCGCGCCAAATTTGCTCTATCCTGGAGCGCGGTGTCAACTGTCACTCATAGCGTCTTTAGATTTTGCCGCCAATGGATGCAAAATCTTGTTTTGTAAACTAAATTTATGTTATTATAAGTGTTATACACTTAAAACTACAGGAAATGTTTAAATAATAGTCGTGGAAGTTCGATTGAAATTTTTTTTTAAGTTGAGTGCGCGTAATTCTTGTTCGGTACTAATGTTTGTACCAATACCAAAACCGAGGCTTCCGCGATTGCAGTGCTCAGGTAAATGATCGACCAGCGGTATTCCGTGATAGTCACTGACCGTGGTGATCCCTCTCTCAGTCTGAGTGAAGAGGATGAGAAGAGTTTTTTATCCTCGGAGGATGAGGTAGCGGCTTCAACAGCCAAGAAAAGAAAGCGAACTACGCATAAAGATTCTGATTCCAATTATTGCAGTGAAAACTGAAGGTACCAGGTAAACTTTATATCAGGATATATGTTACAGTTGCCACAGTATTGTCAACTTCATCATAGGCTACAATAAAAGTCGGAGTTCCCTGACTCTGCCAGTGCTGGTAACTCCTAAGTCAACCTTAGCATTTTAACACCACTCATTCCGGCACGCAAAAATTGCATACGTTATGACAAATAAGATTGCTATCTTATTTTGGCTTATTAAAATTAATCAATCTTAAAATAAATTAAGATTCATGTTAGTTCAAGATACTTTGGATTAGTTAGCATCTGCAGAAGCAGTGTTAACTCCGGCCAAGAAGGTCTATATACTACTAGAGTAAAGGATTTATTATAGCAGGGCTTGTAAGATTTATAAGTAGTAGTAGGGCAGCAGCAAATTTACAAGAATTATCCCTAAGTAAATATTTGTGAGAAAGCTGCCACATTCTTTTGTCCAGGTGTCCTTACTGTATTATGATAATAACATGGAGGTAATTTGTGGTACAAGTTAAAGGGAAAGTATATATTGAAAATGAAAGTCGTGTCGGCAGAATGGTTCAAGTAGTTGCCTGCAACAATGATTGCAAGTTTAAATCCTGACTGTCCCAATTAGCTTGTCCACGCTTAAGTACAGTGATTCATCAATCAGTCGATTTATGGTGAAGGGAAATATTGAGAGGATCCTTCATATGTTTGAGAAGAAATTGAAAGGTGTATATATAATTGTGGTTTAAGTAATGACAATGTACTTGCCATCTGTCACATTGGCACCTACAGTAGAAAATACATGTCTGTAGGAAAGAGGGTGAGCAGGTTTTTGCTACACACTTCTGCCTACCCCTTTTGGGACGGAGTGAAGATAAAAAAGAAGTTAAAATGTTCTTTAATGATATTTATGTATGAATTTACTGTAAGAAGGTTAGAGCATCCCTGTCAGACATAAGCTCCAAACTTAACTTAGCTTAACCAAGGAGAGATAGACAGAAGAGGATAAAATCCTTAATCAATAAATGTAAAGGCGATGGACTCGCCATCTGTCACGTTGGCACCTAATATACCTCTGGCGGAAAGTGGGTGTGTGGGTCTTACCTATACACCTCTGCCTACCCCTTCGGGGACCCTTGTGGGAAGGCGTGAGGATATATTATATATTATTTACAATAATTGTATACACATGTACATGCATAAATGCACCAGAATACCAAAGATCCAGAAGGAATCCCAGAGATCAGAACTGAGATTTGAATAGAGGTGAGAGATGACTTTTTAAGTGGGCTTAGAGGTTGTAAGTCAAGGGGCAAATTTCCCAATAACACTAGAGCTTACATGCTTACATGAGAACTTCAGGGAGGTTGCGCTTCTTAAGCCAACCAAAGAGCTACAGTATGAATTCATTCTGAAGTTCATAATAGCAAGTCTTATACCCTTCACTAAGACTCTTATACAATATTGTAACAAAGTTTGTTTGGAAAGATATAAAGTAGAGAAACAAGTTTGTTTTTAAATAGAGCTGTACTCTGAAATGACAAAAACAATATTAAAGAAGCAAAGATCTTACAGAGACATGAAACCTGTCCAAGTTTAAGTTATTCATAGTTAAGAACGAAGATAGCATTCAAGGTCCATATTCAACCTATGGGAAGTATAATGGTGAGAGTATAATATACAGTCTTATACGTATAATATACGGACTTCATAGCAGTAGAAACTAACTACCTGGCAGCAGAATTGTACTGTTAAGGTAGCAGGGTACATGCTAACTTAGATAATGTTTTACTTGGCTACTAGAGCAAGTCAATTTAGTTTCCCAGTTTTCAGAAACTGCAGCCTTTGGCAGCCCATGGCTGGCACATAGATGTCCAGAAAGTCTCTAAGTAACTCAGTTACAGAATTTATAAAGCCGGACTTTACCAATCTGTTTACTACAGAATGAAGTAGTAGGGTGAGCACTTTGTCACCAAAGGTAAACCTGGACAAATACTATTACTACCCTATCTTGTGTACCAGAAGCTGAGATGCTGGCAAGATGCCATAGATCACAATGCTATTGCACCATACAAGTCACCAATAACTCGCTTTCATACCACATATGCAGCAGATGTGGGCTGGAGTGCTCAGCTGAATGAATATTACCTTTCATTAGCCTGGCAATATCAGTTTTATTGGCATTTAAGCCAGTGGGAGAAGTTGGCTATGTCTGGAGCAATAAGACAAGCAAAGCATACATAGCCTTCTCTTGAATACTCAGATTGTGGTGGGCAACAAAATGTTATTAGAGTGTTGTAGGGTTAATGCGGTACTCAATCTAGTGTCCTCCTAAACCTAACTACCAGACTATTGGAGTTAACAAATCACTTAGGCACCACTCTCTGACTATCTCACTGATGAGATTAAGTGTCAGAGCCGACCGCCTCTCAAGAAACGGATCCGTCCCTGAATGACAACTGTTTTACCTGGCCTCGGGGGCCATGTTAAAAAGTTAAAAAGAGTCTCAGAATCAAGCCGTGTCGGAATGGCACCTGGGTTACTAGGCCTCGAAGGCCATACTTCTAAGAAAGGGAGGTCCCAGACGGACTTAAGAGCTTTCCCAACCTATCGCCTCTTACAAGAAACACACCCGTGTCGGAATGACACCTGTTGCCCCAGGCCTCGGGGGCCAAATTTCGAAAGTGGGGCGTCCCGGACGTAGTCGGCCGTTGTGCGACGTAACGTCATTGGGACTCGGATGGTTTGGCATGATTTTGCGATGCGTACCGTCCAAGGCGACCGTTTCAATTGGGCTAGTTATTTTCCTCCGCCAAACTTAAGTCCATGCCGTCTCATTACGGCAGGTAGAATATCGATTGCCCCTCATTGGATTCGGTTTACACTGCCCGAGGAAAGCAAGAGCTTACGAGGAATCGGTATCAAAAGCGGACCTATGCAGGAAGCTATGTATGTATCTATATATTATGTATATAGTCAGGTCTATACCGACCAGAATGTATCCCAGGGCTAGTAACAATTACCCAAGGGACTATTGAGGATGATGTACAAAATAGTAATAAGTTGAATTAAGAAAATGGGTGTCAAGGTGTCACATAAGATAAATCATAGAGCCTTGACACTATCTAGGTAACTAGATTACTTGCTAAATTATATCTTAAGAATAACTTTGCCTGCAATATGATAATTCTTCATAGATCAGTAATTTGATTTACTGTGCCACTTTAAGTGTAGATAATATATCAGATACATATTTCATGTATTATTTTCACTAAGCAAATATTAAGACCATATAATTGGTACTGGTATAACACCAGTTCCTTGCGTTAGAATACAACAAGTTTAATATTCCAGATAGTAAGGATCTGGAAGGCACATTCTTACTCTTTAACATAATTCGGAATATAATATGTAATATGATTAAAGGAAAGGGAGGGATAATATATGCCCCACATTAAAGATGGGAGGGAACTGACTCACCCTGACCATAATGTATGCCCTGTAAAGCATATCAGATGTCTTAGACGTGCCACACAAGAAAGACTAGGTCCAGTCAGGCTGCTGACTAGCTGGATAATCTCTATAATAAGTGTGGGTAAACCAACCGCTACAAGGACTACAATAACTGGCTGTATTAAAATGATATTCGAGGAGCTTAATATTGATGCTCCCTCGAGAAGTATCAGGGCTGCAGTCACTTCTAGAAGTTACCTAGAAGGCAGCTTTTGGTTAAATAAAGAAAAAAATTATATACAAAGCCATGAAGCTTTTATACTGGCCCCAGGTAGATCTGATCATTCTCAGGAATGAATGAAGAAATTTCATGTTTTTTAATTATAATATTGTTATTGTTGTACTGCTATTTTTACAATATTGACATCATTTAAGATTTTAATGATAACCTAGTATTATTACTTTTACTTCTATCTCAATAGGAGCAGTTTGGCTCAGATTATCGTTTCTTTTGTTGAAAAGATATTAATTTCATCAAAGCATTATTCCATAAAATAAGTAAGAAGTTTTGCAAATAGCACAATACTTCAAGAGATCCTCTCTTGGTTGTTCTGTTTAACAGAGGATTTGAGTTTATCTCAATTTATTAATTTATCACATAGCGTCTACAATCAGATACTGATTCTCTTTCACCAGCAGATAACAAACAGGTCTTCAACCAACGCTGTGTGTTTTGGAGAACACATAATAGAACTGTTTTGCATTCCAACAAAACAGATATTATGTGTGCGAAGAAACACACAGCGTTGCAGCAAGGGCTTGCTGGTGGATATTGAAGACTTCTATGAGTGACAGTTGACACCGCGCTCCAGGATAGAGCAAATTTGGCGCGCGCTACTGCGAGTGAAAGAGAGAGAAGTATAAAAACATGGAAACTTGGTGAGTTATTCCATTTAATTTGGCAAAATGGCGAGATCTAGAGACAGCTTCTTCAACCAACGCTGTGTGTTTCTTCGCACACATAATATCTGTTTTGTTGGAATGCAAAACAGTTCTATTTGTATCTCACACAGGCCCGGGTGGGCACTTATAAAACGTCTAAAGAGGTGGCCTCCTTCCTATACATATTTCATATCATATTCATAAAAAAAAAATAAAAAAATAAAATAAAATTAGTAAGATGCATATGTGACATTAATAAGATGCACATGACATTAGTAAAGTGAAAATGACAAAGTAAGATACACATGACATTAGTAACGTGTACGTGTGGCCTAGTACATTAGTAAGGTACACATGACATTAGTAAGATACACATGGCATTAGTACCCTACACACATGACATTAGTAACGTGTACGTGTGGCCTAGTACATTAGTAAGGTACACATGACATTAGTACCCTACACACATGACATTAGTAACGTGTACGTGTGGCCTAGTACATAAGTAAGATACACATGACATTAGTAACGTGTACGTGTGGCCTAGTACATTAGTAAGGTACACATGACATTAGTAAGATACACATGACATTAGTACCCTACACACATGACATTAGTAACGTGTACGTGTGGCCTAGTACATAAGTAAGGTACACATGACATTAGTAAGATACACATGGCATTAGTACCCTACACACATGACATTAGTAACGTGTACGTGTGGCCTAGTACATAAGTAAGATACACATGACATTAGTAACGTGTACGTGTGGCCTAGTACATTAGTAAGGTACACATGACATTAGTAAGATACACATGGCATTAGTACCCTACACACATGACATTAGTAACGTGTACGTGTGGCCTAGTACATAAGTAAGATACACATGACATTAGTAACGTGTACGTGTGGCCTAGTACATTAGTAAGGTACACATGACATTAGTAAGATACACATGGCATTAGTACCCTACACACATGACATTAGTAGCGTGTACGTGTGACCTAGTACATTAGCAAGGTACAACTCACCGGCGATGGTATGCTTGAATGGCGGCACCTTCCTGTGGTACTGCAGCACTATCGTGTGCGGCTGCACTATGAGCGGCGGCATGCACACTTCTGTGGTGACAACAAGGATGGCACTCATATTGTTATCATTATCCAGTATGTATAGCTAGTGCCATCCACGAAGACGCGCCCCACTATCCTCCCCTATAGTTTACAGTGTAAGTGTGCAACCTTCCACTAATGTGTGAGTATTGTCGGTACACACTGATTACCTATGAGTGCACACGCACACTACAATTAATAGACTCGGGTCATACTGCCCGCATGCCGCGACCCCCTCGACTAGACATTGGTGGGGCGCGTCTTCGTGGATGACACTTCTTTTTTTACAACAAGAGTGGCAAACTAGCATACGGCCCACCCGTTGGAAAACGGTTACCCCAGCATATTTACGCATACAATACTGAAGTAACACTTGCGCGTTGCCACTGTGTTCGGAGAGTTATATTAGCAGCATAATGGGACTAATCCCTCTGCTGCCAACACAATATAACAATCCTCCCCCTCCCCAAGGAGCTCATTACTGGAAACCTTATTCACCGCGCAGGAACACAACACAAACAATAGTGTTATTTGTCTACGGCCTTCTATAAGGTGGAGGTCCTGCCCCAGGCGGGCAGATACAAATTCGAACGGGAAACCCGTTATGCCCTTGCTCTCTTAAAAAGTATATTCTTTACCGTAGGCCGAGATCGAACCACTTGCCTTCAGTGAGTGGCGCGTGTGTGAACTCCAAGACCCTCGGCTCCTCGGTTTCAGGGTCCAGGGCGCGGGGGGTGGGGGCAGCAGTCAGCGAGGCTGCGCGCGACATGGGCACCAGCTGGTCTCCAGTGGACACCGATACATCATCCTCCATTTCTGGTCAAGAAGAAAACAATACATGTATAAGAGTTATGTTGACGGTCGTCTGGTCTAGGGGTAAGAGCTCCTAATTTCAGGTGCCAACGTGACAGATGGCGAGTCCATAGCCGTTACTCAAGCACGACTATACATACGCCTTTGAATGTCTTCTCAGACGTATGCAGGTTTCCTCTCGATGTTTCCCTTCACCGCAAAGCTCGTGGTGTGCCTCACTGTAATTAAATGTAGAAAAACTCCTCAATCCAGTCGGGATTGGAACTCGCGCCGTTTGCGTGGCAGGCGGGTGCTGTGACCTCTCGGCCACGCCGCCTCCTCTTGTCCTGACGTATAAGTGGTATGGTATCGCAGTGCAGGCGCAACCCTCGTTTCCTCTCGATGTTTCCCTTCACCGTTAAGCTCGCGGTGTGACTAATCACTGTACTTAAGCTCAGAAATCTTTGAGTCGCAGGCTACTCGAACCACTCCGGCCACGACGGCTGTGAGGAGCAATTTATCCCATTTATACTCTTAGCAGAATGTGGGCACTTACCAGTATCGGCGTAGAGGGATGCCTTCATGAGTTGGACGCTGTGGCTGTGGCGATGCTCGAGGCGGGCCAGCTCGCCGGTGGGGCTTCGAACCCCGAAGGCTGAAAATTGTATTTATCTAGAAATATTGTGGACATTAAAAGTAGACAGGCAGATATATATATGCACAAGTTGTCCCGCCCAGCTTTGTTTGGGTGAAATAACAAAAGCTTCTTAAACACGATCGCAGCGCCACCTATCGGATGCAAGGCAGATATATATATATAATATAATAATATATCCTCACGCCTTCCCACAAGGGTCCCCGAAGGGGGGCAGAGGTGTATAGGTAATACCCACACACCCACTTTCCGCCAGAGGTATATTAGGTGCCAACGTGACAGATGGCGAGTCCGTCGCCGTTACTCAAGCACGACTATACATACGCCTTTGAATGTCTTCTCAGACGTATGCAGGTTCCCTCTCGATGTTTTCCTTCACCGTAAAGCTCGTGGTGTGACTAATCACTGTACTTAAGTTTAGAAAAACTCATTGGTACAGTCGGGATTCGAACTTGCGATCTTCACAGGCAGCTGCTCGAACCACTCGGCCACCACGGCTCTATATATACATATATACTATTTGTCCTGCCCAGCTTTGCTTGGGTGAAAAAAAAAATCTGACGCGATCGCTGCGCCACCTATCGGGTCCAATTTTGAATCTAAACCGTTCTCGAATCCACCTAAAGACACAGAAAATTTCCTTAAAATCGGTCCAGCCTTTAAGGATGATTTCAGTGACATACACACGGAAGTACAGAAGAAATATATATATCTATACTAATATTATAAAGCTGAAGAGTTTGTTTGTTTGTTTGAACGCGCTAATCTCAGGAACTACTGGTTGGAATTGAAAAATAATTTTTGTGTTGGATGGTCCATTTCTCTAGGAAGGCTTTAGGCTATATAACATCACGCTACGACCAATAGGAGCGAAGCATAAATGAATAATGTTGCCGGAACGGGAAAAAATATTCGTTTTTGAGAGCTTCCGTTGCGTGCGCTGCGTAAACGGTTTATAAAGTTACGAAAATATCATGTATGAGGGAATTGTTCCTCTTTAAAAGTTCTAAAAAAAAGTCCGCGACGGCAAAATAGAAACCCACATTTTGAAAAATCTCACGTGAGATTGCGGGACGGGGGAGGGGGTTGAATAAAATCTCACGATATCTCACCAGGGGGAGGGAGGGACAGAAAATTAAAAAATACACCTCAATGGTAATTTATGGACGCCCCCTTACATCACAATTGGACCCGATAGGTGGCGCTGCGATCGTATTTCAGGAAATTTTACTTTTTCACCCGGGCGAAGCTGGGCGGGACAGCTAGTATAAAGATACATACGTACCTCTGTCCTGATACAAGCTATGCACCTCTGTGTTATCTTCTGTCGTATCCATGTCAAAACCTGTAGGGAAGAAAAATATATTTATAAAAAAATTAAGTTTGTGTAAAGTGTATGTGTGTGTGTATAGCGCGTGTGTGTGTGTGTGTGTGTGCGCATAGCGGGTTTGTGTGTGTATAGCGAGTCTGTGCGTGTGCGTGTGTCTACAGCGGGTGTGTGAGTACAGCGTGTGTATCTAAAGCGTGTTTGTGTGTGTATATAATATCACCTTTGCCGGCCCCGTGTAGCAGCTGCAGCGACGTCTGCTGCATGGCGAAGAGGCCGTCCTCGGGCGCGGCGGGGCCTGCCAGGCCTGCGAGGCCGCCGAGGCCCCCGAGGCCCGCCAGGCCGGGGCCCGCGAGGCCTGCCAGGCCCGGCGCCGGAGGCTGGGCGGGCCTCGGCGCTGGCGCTGACAACAAGCCGTTGTTAGCATCACCATTAATTTACTTTACGATTTGAATGTGGACGAAGCGAAAGAGGTATGCAAATCTAGCGAGAACTGGCGATATATACTCTCTGCCTACCCCGTTAGGGACTCGATGATATGTATGTAAGTACAATATTAGCACGACAAAGGCACTTACGCTAATAGGTTAACAGAAATAATTACAGTTACAAAACTGATGCGAAAGGGAGCCGCGGTGGCAGAGTGGTTCGAGGTTGCAAGATAAGAAAAGAAAGAAAGAAAGATTGCAAGTTCGAATCCCGAATGTAGGTACCAATGAGTTTTTGTGAACATATGTACAGTGATTAGTCACACCACGAGCTTTACGGTGAAGGGAAACATCGAGAGGAAACGAGGGTTGCGCCTGCACTGCGATACCATACCACTTATACGTCAGGACAAGAGGAGGCGGCGTGGCCGAGAGGTCACAGCACCCGCCTGCCACGCAAACGGCGCGAGTTCCAATCCCGACTGGATTGAGGAGTTTTTCTACATTTAATTACAGTGAGGCACACCACGAGCTTTACGGTGAAGGTTGAAACATCGAGAGGAAACCTGCATACGTCTGAGAAGACATTCAAAGGCGTTTGAAGAGTGGTGCTTGAGTAACAGCGATGGACTCGCCATCTGTCACGTTAGCGTCTCTGGCGGAAAGTGGATGTGTGGGTAATACCTATTAACCTCCCCTTACCCCTACCCCTTCGGGACTATAAGGGGGTATGTCTAAAAGAGGGGCGTTCTATAGTCTCTGCCCACCCCGTTAGGGACTCGGCGTGATGATATGTATGAGTTCAGGTACCTGCAGCGGCGGCCTTCTGCAGCGACTGGTTGACGAGCTGACGCTTCATCACGTCAGGAGTGGGGTCGTCCTCCTCGTCGGAGTCCGTGAGGCCGTATTTGCTGAAGTGTTCCACCTAAACGGATATTCAATGTGTTATATATATAGGAAAAGGTCGCAAGTTCGAATCCCGACTGTACCAATGAGTTTTTCTGAACTTAAGTACAGTGAAGAGACAGTTATTAGTCACACCACGAGCTTTACGGTGAAGGAAAACATCGAGAGGAAACCTGCATACGTCTGAGAAGACATTCAAAGGCGTATGTATAGTCGTGCTTGAGTAACGGCGATGGACTCGCCATCTGTCACGTTGGCACCTAATATACCTCTGGCGGAAAGTGGGTGTGTGGGTATTACCTATACACCTCTGCCTACCCCTACGGGGACCCTTGTGGGAGGGCGTGAGGATATATTATTATATTATTATTATATATATAGGAGATCCCATTTGTGAACTGACTCATCACGAAATCTCAGGAACTATAAGGCCGATTGACTTGACATTTGGTAGGAGTATTCCTTACGCGGTGTAGAGGTCAGCTAAGCACGGATTTTATGAAACTCCACCCGCAAGGTGGAACGCGGAGGCGTTAAATAAAAAAAAAAACACGTTTTTCAACTATTGCCTCCATAGGTATGAAACTTGGTCAAAATATTATTTTTGTTCATCCTCACGCCTTCCCACAAGGGTCCCCGAAGGGGTAGGCAGAGGTGTATAGGTAATACCCACTCACCCACTTTCCGCCAGAGGTATATTATATTATTTTTGGCTTAATATTAATTTACAATGAAATAAAAAAAACCTAAGCCTTAGCAACGCGTGGCCGGGTCTGCTAGTGTATGTATATATGTATGTATATATAGACAGTGCCATCCACTAAGACGCGCCCCACCAATGTCTAGTTGAGGGGGTCGCGGGATGCGCGGAGTATGACCCGAGTGTATTAATTGTAGTGTGCGTGTGCACTCATAGGTAATCAGTGTGTACCGACAATACTCACACATTAGTGGAAGGTTGCACACTTACACTGTAAACTATAGGGGAGGATAGTGGGGCGCGTCTTCGTGGATGACACTAGCTATACAGTGGCCGTGACATTTGGCTACGATCTGTAAGGTACCTGCTATGTGGTCAATATATGAACATACCCTGAACACCCAGCTCCCTGTCTGCGGCCGGTACTCAATGAACTTGGTGTCGTGTTTGTCGCACACTCGCCTCAGCTTGCCTTCGTAATCCATCTTCAGTAATCTGGAAGCATACATACATATCATCACGCCGAGTCACCAACGGGGTAGGCAGAGAGTATAGAGCGCCAGTCGTCTCTCGCTTAGTCCACACTCATCATCATCTGTACAAACATTTCAGCCGGTTTCGAGTACTCTTGCCCCATCAATCGAATCCTTTAGTACTCAATCACACAAATACACGAACAGACACATAAACACACATACATAGACAGACATATTTTTTTTTAAACCACATGGGTGGCAAACAAGCGGTCTGCCTGATGGTAAGCGGTTACCGCCTCCTATGGACGCTTGCAACACCGGGAGTATCACTCGTGCGTTGCCGACCCTGCAGGAATCTCTTCACACCCTTCTTGAACAACTCCATGCTGTACTCTCCAGGGAAAACCTCAACGGGGAGCTCATTCCACAGCCTGAGCGTTCGCGGAAGGAAACTGCTTTGGGATCGCGCAGTGCGACATACAGACGTCTTTCAAATTCGCATTTTGCGCGATTTCTTTCACGGTACATTGTTAGGTGTAAGCGATTACCTGTCTGGTTCAGTGATGGGCCTCTTCTCTGTCTTGTCCCTGGGCCATATGCGGTCTAGAGTGACTATAGCGCGCCTATTGAGGCCAGAGCCCACTGGGGGCTTGTCGGAGTCCTCGGGGTACACTATCACTTCCTTATTGAGGAAATGAACTGCAATAACAAAAATATACTATTGTGGACATCTCACACAAAGCCAACTGACCCTAAACTAGGCAGAGCCTGTACTATAGGCATCGGCGACTGATATACACACTTATATAGATGTTAATATACAATAATATTGGGGACATCTCACACAAAGCCAACTGACCCTAAACTAGGCAGAGCCTGTACTATAGGCATCGGCGACTGATATACACACTTATATAGATGTTAATATACAATAATATTGTGGACATCTCACACAAAGCCAACCGACCCTAAACTAGGCAGAGCCTGTACTATAGGCATCGGCGACTGATATACACACTTATATAGATGTTAATATACAATAATATTGTGGACATCTCACACAAAGCCAACTGACCCTAAACTAGGCAGAGCCTGTACTATAGGCATCGGCGACTGATATACACACTATATAGATGTTAATATACAATAATATTGTGGACATCTCACACAAAGCCAACCGACCCTAAACTAGGCAGAGCCTGTACTATAGGCATCGGCGACTGATATACACACTTATATAGATGTTAATATACAATAATATTGTGGACATCTCACACAAAGCCAAGTGACCCTAAACTAGGCAGAGCCTGTACTATAGGCATCGGCGACTGATATACACACTTATATAGATGTTAATATACAATAATATTGTGGACATCTCACACAAAGCCAACTGACCCTAAACTAGGCAGAGCCTGTACTATAGGCATCGGCGACTGATATACACACTTATATAGATGTTAATATACAATAATATTGTGGACATCTCACACAAAGCCAACCGACCCTAAACTAGGCAGAGCCTGTACTATAGGCATCGGCGACTGATATACACACTTATATAGATGTTAATATACAATAATATTGTGGACATCTCACACAAAGCCAAGTGACCCTAAACTAGGCAGAGCCTGTACTATAGGCATCGGCGACTGATATACACACTTATATAGATGTTAATATACAATAATATTGTGGACATCTCACACAAAGCCAAGTGACCCTAAACTAGGCAGAGCCTGTACTATAGGCATCGGCGACTGATATACACACTTATATAGATATTAATATACAATAATATTGTGGACATCTCACACAAAGCCAAGTGACCCTAAACTAGGCAGAGCCTGTACTATAGGCATCGGCGACTGATATACACACTTATATAGATGTTAATATACAATAATATTGTGGACATCTCACACAAAGCCAAGTGACCCTAAACTAGGCAGAGCCTGTACTATAGGCATCGGCGACTGATATACACACTTATATAGATGTTAATATACAATAATATTGTGGACATCTCACACAAAGCCAAGTGACCCTAAACTAGGCAGAGCCTGTACTATAGGCATCGGCGACTGATATACACACTTATATAGATGTTAATATACAATAATATTGTGGACATCTCACACAAAGCCAAGTGACCCTAAACTAGGCAGAGCCTGTACTATAGGCATCGGCGACTGATATACACACTTATATAGATGTTAATATACAATAATATTGTGGACATCTCACACAAAGCCAACTGACCCTAAACTAGGCAGAGCCTGTACTATAGGCATCGGCGACTGATATACACACTATATAGATGTTAATATACAATAATATTGTGAAGTTTACTCACCCAATGAGTCGAGATCGAGACCGGCGACATCTATATCACAATCATAGTAGACGTTCCCGTAATTAGTGCGACCGACTGTGAGGTGCGGCACTACGCAGGATCCGTCGGCCCTCATGAACGCTGCCAAACAGTTAACAATAATAATAAACTGTGCAAAGTTGTACTGTGGGAACTGGACAACGATATACATACTTATATAGATAGGCAATTCCACACAAATTGACCTAGTCCCAAACTGAGCAAAGCTTGTACTGTGGGAACTGGACAACGATATACATACTTATATAGATAGGCAATTACACACAAATTGACCTAGTCCCAAACTAAGCAAAGCTTGTACTGTGGGAACTGGACAACGATATACATACTTATATAGATAGGCAATTTCACACAAATTGACCTAGTCCCAAACTAAGCAAAGCTTGTACTGTGGGAACTGGCCAACGATATACATACTTATATAGATAGGCAATTTCACACAAATTGACCTAGTCCCAAACTAAGCAAAGCTTGTACTGTGGGAACTGGCCAACGATATACATACTTATATAGATAGGCAATTTCACACAAATTGACCTAGTCCCAAACTAAGCAAAGCTTGTACTGTGGGAACTGGCCAACGATATACATACTTATATAGATAGGCAATTTCACACAAATTGACCTAGTCCCAAACTAAGCAAAGCTTGTACTGTGGGAACTGGACAACGATATACATACTTATATAGATAGGCAATTCCACACAAATTGACCTAGTCCCAAACTAAGCAAAGCTTGTACTGTGGGAGCTGGACAACAATATACATACTTATATAGATAGGCAATTCCACACAAATTGACCTAGTCCCAAACTAAGCAAAGCTTCTACTGTGGGAACTGGACAACGATATACATACTTATATAGATAGGCAATTCCACACAAATTGACCCAGTCCCAAACTAAGCAAAGCTTCTACTGTGGGAACTGGACAACGATATACATACTTATATAGATAAGCAATTCCACACAAATTCAACTTACCAATCATGTCGTCGAGCGACGGTATGGTATAGTACCCGGGTCGAGTGAGCTTCACCCCCGTGGGGTGGGGAGGTGCTTCCCGGGGGGACACGTTCTCCTCTTCAGACACTATTGCAAAAAATTGTCATGATTAGTTTCATGGTAGGAATAAAGCGAAGAGCCAGATGGGCACTCATAAAACGACGAAAAAGGTGCACGGTTCGGGGTGGTCGTTTCCATGGAGATGAACCGGCAATAAAATGTATATTCTCTCGATGTTTACCTTCACTTTAAAGCTCGAGGTGTGACTAATCACTGTACTTAAGTTCAGAAAAACTCATAGGTACAGCCGGGATTGGAACTGCTTAAATCACTCAGCCACCGCGGCTCGAAGAAATAACTTCATAATTAAGTTTTAAACTTGAGTAACGACGGACTTGTCATCTGTCACGTTGGCACCTAAATATATATCTGGCGGAAAGTGGGTGTGTGCGTACTACACTTCTACCTACCGCTTCGGGAACCCTTGTTGGAAGGCGTGAGGATATTATTATTATTATTATGTATACTATTTAAGCTTGGTGAATAACCGTATATGCCTCCAATCTGGTGAGCAATCTTCTCACAAGCAGAGCAGGGGAGCAGACCACCGCGGTGGCAGCAGAACTGGAGATCTGAGGGGAGATGGAAGGAGAAGGATGGAGATGGAGGAGGTATGGATAGGGCGACGAGGTGGCGGTCATAGACACGAAGAATCGACTTTTCTTTACTCCGCTGCGGTGTAAAACTCGTAAAACTAATCACTGCACTTCAGTTGAGAAAAACTCATTGGTACAGTCGGGATTCGAACTTGCAATCTCTTCAACGCGAACCACTCGGCACAAAATCACGTCTATTTTGTTTGTTAGCTAAAGTCGAGAACTAATAATTGCATAAAAAAAAAAAATTTTTTAGATAGTATTTTTTGTATTGTCCCTCGCAGCGTGAGTTCCTGGACCAAGGCCTCAACAACAAATAAGTTTCCTTTTAATGCAGGTTTCATCTCGATGTATTCCTTCACCGTAAAGCTCGTGGTGCGACTAATCACTGTACTTAAGTTCAGAAACTCATTGGTACAGTCGAGATAACTACTCGAACCACTGGCCACCATGGCTCTTGTGGTAAAAAAAAAAAACAAGGAAGGATTCTACCCACGAAATAAAACTTAACGACGAAAAAATCGTGGGGCATAACTGCAAAATGCTACATACCGGATAGTGTGTCGATGTTCTCCTTGTCTCGACCCGACCGGTCTCTCACGCCGAGCTCACGCACCGAATTCTCAGCGGAGTCCGGGTTCGACACGAGAGGTTTCCGCAGAGACTTTGTCGTCAACCTTTGACGGAGATAACAGGCACCCGATAACAAGGCGAATAGGATATACACATCACCACGCTAGGCTGAGAGCGCCAGTCCTCTCTAGACTTACAGACCTACATACATATCATCACGCCGAGTCCCTCACGCTAGGCAGAGAGAGTAGAGCGCCAGTCCTCTCTAGACTTACAGACCTACATACATATCATCACGCCGAGTCCCTCACGCTAGGCAGAGAGAGTAGAGCGCCAGTCCTCTCTAGACTTACAGACCTACATACATATCATCACGCCGAGTCCCTCACGCTAGGCAGAGAGAGTAGAGCGCCAGTCCTCTCTAGACTTACAGACCTACATACATATCATCACGCCGAGCCCCTCACGCTAGGCAGAGAGAGTAGAGCGCCAGTCCTCTCTAGACTTACAGACCTACATACATATCATCACGCCGAGTCCCTCACGCTAGGCAGAGAGAGTAGAGCGCCAGTCCTCTCTAGACTTACAGACCTACATACATATCATCACGCCGAGTCCCTCACGCTAGGCAGAGAGAGTAGAGCGCCAGTCCTCTCTAGACTTACAGACCTACATACATATCATCACGCCGAGTCCCTCACGCTAGGCAGAGAGAGTAGAGCGCCAGTCCTCTCTAGACTTACAGACCTACATACATATCATCACGCCGAGCCCCTCACGCTAGGCAGAGAGAGTAGAGCGCCAGTCCTCTCTAGACTTACAGACCTACATACATATCATCACGCCGAGCCCCTCACGCTAGGCAGAGAGAGTAGAGCGCCAGTCCTCTCTAGACTTACAGATCTACATACATATCATCACGCCGAGCCCCTCACGCTAGGCAGAGAGACTAGAGCGCCAGTCCTCTCTAGACTTACAGACCTACATACATATCATCACGCCGAGCCCCTCACGCTAGGCAGAGAGAGTAGAGCGCCAGTCCTCTCTAGACTTACAGACCTACATACATATCATCACGCCGAGCCCCTCACGCTAGGCAGAGAGAGTAAAGCGCCAGTCCTCTCTAGACTTACAGACCTACATACATATCATCACGCCGAGCCCCTCACGCTAGGCAGAGAGAGTAGAGCGCCAGTCCTCTCTAGACTTACAGACCTACATACATATCATCACGCCGAGCCCCTCA
The DNA here is from genome assembly GCA_945859725.1 of Drepana falcataria. Taxonomy (NCBI): domain Eukaryota; kingdom Metazoa; phylum Arthropoda; class Insecta; order Lepidoptera; family Drepanidae; genus Drepana; species Drepana falcataria. Next base: position 3,715,137 of record OX243951.1, on the reverse strand, counting down.
CGCTAGGCAGAGAGAGTAGAGCGCCAGTCCTTTCTAGACTTACAGACCTACATACATATCATCACGCCGAGCCCCTCACGCTAGGCAGAGAGAGTAGAGCGCCAGTCCTCTCTAGACTTACAGACCTACATACATATCATTACGCCGAGTCCCTAACGGGGTAGGCAGAGAGTATAGAGCGCCAGTTCTCTCTTAGACTTACAGACCTACATACATATCATTACGCCGAGTCCCTAACGGGGTAGGCAGAGAGTATAGAGCGCCAGTTCTCTCTAGACTTACATACCTCTTTCGCTTCGTCCACATTCATCAGTCTCTTCATACATGCTCGTCGGTTTCGAGTACTCTTGACGTTCCCGTCCTTGAGCGTCCAATCGATTTGATCCAGGTAGTTGGAATGAGGGGTGATTGTATGTATGTATGTATGTATGTATATACAAGTGCAGGATCCCTGTTAAAACAAATGTATTGGTCCAACTCACCAACTAGCTCGTCTCTCGGAAATGTGTTCTGCCGTCTCTTTTTCTGTAAACAAAAATACATATATTTAGACGATGATAAGCGGTTATTGGATATCGGTAAGTGGCAACCGGGACACTCGACGTCTGTGTGACACTCAGCACTTGCGAAACCTGACACTACACTCGACACCCGGCACTGCAATTGACACTACACTCGACACTGGATACCTGACACTACGCTAAACACATGCCACCTCACACTACTAACGGCACTCGACACCTGACACTACACTCGACACTTGACACCCGGCACTACATTTGACACCTGACACTACACTCGACACCTGACACTACACTCGACTTTCAAAACCTGACACTATTCTCGACTTCCGAAACCCGCCATTACACTCGACACCTGACACTACACTCGACTTTCGAAACCTGACACTAACCTTGACACATAACACCTGACACTAAACTAGACACATGCCACCTGACACTACTCACGACACTCATAACTTGGCAGCCGGCACTACACTCGACATCTTACACTACACTCGACACCTGACACTACACTCAACATCTTACACTACACTCGACACCTGACACTACACTCGACACCTGACACTACACTCGAAAACCGGTACCTACCAAACACAATGCCACTCACCACTACAAGGTACCTGACTCACCTAAATTGGGATACAGCCTGGGAGTCGGTTCCCCGTCCATAGGTTTCTCCTTCTCACTCCACGGGAGTTTGGAAGAGCTCAACCTGCGAGAAAGAAAAGGATTATACAGGATGTATTAGGCACTACCTAATTAGTATACAATACATAACGAGCTTTACAGTGAAGGGAAACATCGAGAGGAAACGAGGGTTGCGCCTGCACTGCGATACCATACCACTTATACGTCAGGACAAGAGGAGGCGGCGTGGCCGAGAGGTCACAGCACCCGCCTGCCACGCAAACGGCGCGAGTATACGCAAACGGCGCGAGTGCAAGATTAATAACAATACCATACCACTTATACGTCAGGACAAGAGGAGGCGGCGTGGCCGAGAGGTCACAGCACCCGCCTGCCACGCAAACGGCGCGAGTTCCAATCCCGACTGGAGTGAGGAGTGTTTCTACATTTAATTACAGTGAGGCACACCACGAGCTCTACGGTGAAGGGACACATCGAGAGGAAACCTGCATACGTCTGAGAGGACATTCAAAGGCCGTATGTATAGTCGTGCTTGAGTAACGGCGATGGACTCGCCATCTGTCACGTTGGCACATTCCCTGTTTGTAACATCAGTCAATACATACCAACTCGTGTTTCTGTCCGAGCTCGTATCCGGACCTGCGATAAGAAACATAAAATTGTACATTAGGAATATGTTATTGTATAAACAGGCAATTCCACACTTATTGATATACGACGACCGTCTGGTCTAGTGGTTAGAGCTCCTGCCTGCGAAACTTGAGGTCGCGGGTTCGAATCCCGCTGAGGGCAGATATTTGTGTGAACACGAGTATTTGTACCTTAGTCTTGGATGTCCTATGTATTTATGTATATATCTATCTATATAAGTAAATATATCGTTGTCTAGTTACCATAACACAAGCTTTGCTTACTTTGGGACTAGGTCAATTTGTGTGGAACTGTCCCCGGTATTTATTTATTTATACATACTTAAATACATAATTATCATCACGCCAAGTCCCTAACGGGGTAGGCAGAGAGAACCAAAAAGTTAATGAGTTCAGTTCGCAGAGTTTACGATAACTTACATACATACATATCATCACGCCAAGTCCCTAACGGGGTAGGCAGAGAGTATAGAGCGCCAGTTCTCTCTAGACTGATAGATAACTTATTTATTATCAATTATAATTTTAACTTGTTCTGTTAATCTTAATGAAATACTTTGTGGCTCGTGTTACATCAGCTATCAGACAGTGAAATTCCCGTCAAAATCGGTCCAGCCGTTTATGAGATTAGCCGGAACAATCAGACAGACAGACAAAAATAAAAATTAAACATTTTGCTATATGCATCGTGTATACATCCATATGCATTAAGTAAAAAGCAGTTATTTTAATATTACAAACAGACACTCCGATTTTATATATTTGTGTATAAGGTTTGCGGGAATCGACCCTGGAACTAAAAACGTGCAGCCAGGATTTCTGGAATGACCGAGAGGCCTTTGAATATCTGTATTTTTTTCATTATACCACTTGGGTGGCAAATAAGCAAGTTATCGTCGCCTGTGGACGCTTGCAACACCAGTATCGCTCGCGCGTTGCCGACCCTGCATGAATCTCTCCTTGAAGAACTCCATGCTGTACTCTCCAGGAGGAGAGGATAATATCCAGGAGGATAAGAGAGGTAGGGCATAACGGGTTTCCCGTTCGAATTCGGAGCTGCCCGCCTGGGGCAGGACCTCCACCTTACAGAAGTCCGTAGCCAAATAACACATTTTTTTGTGTTGTGTTCCTGCGCGGTGAATAAGGTATCCAGTAATGAGCTCCTTGGGGAGGGGGAGGATACATTGTGTTGGAAGCAGAGGGATTAAGCCCATTATGCTGCCAACACACTGTAACTCTCCGAACACAGAGTGGCAACACGCAAGTGATACTTCGGTATCGTGAGCGTAAATAGGCCGCGGTAACCGTTTCCCATCAGATGGGCCGTATGCTTGTTTGCCACTCTTGTTGTATAAAAAAAAAAAAAAAAAAACAGTCCCTTACCACTATTCCTCTGGAAGCTGACCTGCCGCCGCGCGCCCTCCAGTTCATCGATGTTGCTGCGTTCAATACTGGTGTCCTGCTGACATGTATCTTCGCGTTGAGGCGCCGAGTTTTCAAGAGACCTGAATCAAAACAAAGGTAATTTAATCTGCGGCAAACAAGCGTGCGGTCCGCCTGATGGTAAGCGGTAACCGCCTCCTATGGACGCTTGCAACACCAGGGGTATCACTCGCGCGTTGCCGACCCTGCAGGAATCTTTTCACACCCTTCTTGAAAAACTCCATGCTGTACTCTCCAAGGAAAACCTCAACGGGGAGCTCATTCCACAGCCTGAGCGTTCGCGGAAGGAAACTCCTTTGGAACCGCGCAGTGCGAGACCTTTGTGGTTCCAAGGTATGGGAATGAATTCCCCGTCGATGGCGAGAGGTGCGGTGGTAGAAGGTGGAAGTGGGCATCATGTCGAACAATTCTGCAGAACACTCCCCGTAACACGAACGATAGAACACACACAGGGAGGCGGTCACTCACGGTCACAGTGCTTGCGAAAACTGGACTGCGTAAATATATTTTTCATCACGGTTTCCACCTTATATGGAACCTCAGCAGGATCACACATGCCTTTGTTCCACTCCTCGAGGAGTTCAAAAAGCCTGAGGACTCACCTATTGGTATCAGCATGTCTGTCCGTGGAGATGTTCTGGTCACTCTTGGGCCGCAGTGAGAGTCTCTTCCTGCCAGGCTTCAGGCACAGTTTGTCCTCCAGACTAGCGTCCGACTCCTCAAGCCCGTCGAATAGAGACTTCTGTGGGAGGGACACATTGACACTATACAATAAATAAGTATAATAATAATATATCCTCACGCCTTCCCACAAGGGTCCCCGAAGGGGTAGGCAGAGGTGTATAGGTATACCTACACACCCACTTTCCGCCAGAGGTATATTAGGTGCCAACGTGGCAGATGGCGAGTCCATCGCCGTAACTCAAGCACGACTATACATACGCCTTTGAATGTCTTCTCAGACGTATGCAGGTTTCCTCTCGATGTTTTCCTTCACCGCATAGCTCGTGGTGTGACCAATCACTGTACTTAAGTTCAGAAAAACTCATTGGTACAGTCGGGATTCGAACTTGCGACCTTTGCGTCGCAGGCAACTACTCAAACCACTCGGCCACCACGGCTCTACTACTATAAATAAAAATAAATATCATTGGAGTGTCTGTTTGTTATATTAAAATAACCGCTTTTTACTAAATGCATATGGATGTGTACACGGTACATATACCATAAAATATCTTTTTACAATTATTGTCTGTATGTCTGTTTGTTCTGGTAATCTCTGAAACGGCTGGACCGATTTTGACGGGACTTTCACTGGCACATAGCTGGTATAAAAACTAAGTCTACTTTTATTTTAGAAGGGTTACCTTCTCGTGATGGTTGGCGATGGGTCTCGGCTGCAGCTTGATGGCGCAGTGTGGGGGGGTCACTCTGAACCCACTGGCCCCCTGCTCCAGTACAGCCTTCACTGCTGAAGGGTTCGTCGGCTTCAAGACATCTTCAGCTGTCGTTGCTGTATGGAAACATTTATTGAACGTCACATCGAACTTATTCACATAGTACTAGGGGCCCGTCCCGGCTTCGCACGAGTCGATATTTATTTCTTGGCATATTTTTTTTCTTGCAATCAATATAGCTTATATTAATCTGTGAACTTAAGTACAGTGATTAGTCACACCACGAGCTTTACGGTGAAGGAAAACATCGAGAGGAAACCTGCATACGTCTGAGAAGCAATTCAAAGGCGTTTGTATAGTCGTGCTTGAGTAACGGCGATGGACTCGCCATCTGTCACGTTGGCACCTAATATACCTCTGGCGGAAAGTGGGTGTGTGGGTTTTACCTAGACACCTCTGCCTACCCCTTCGGGGACCCTTGTGGGAAGGCGTGAGGATATATTACATTATTATATAATCTGTGATAATGTAGCATTCAAATGGTGAAAGAATTTTTAAAATCGGTCCACTACTTTTTGAGCCAATTCCTTACTTCTAAACAAACTAAGCGACTTCATTTTATTTGTATAAAATGAAGTCGCTTAGTCTATTCGCTTAGATCTTTTAAACTATTCAACGGATTTTAATGCAGTTTTCAGCAATAGATAGAGTGATTCAAGGGAAGGTTTATATGTACAATACATACATATTATGGCAGACAGATGGCGAGTCCATCGCCGTTACTCAACACAACTATACAAACGCCTTTAATTGTCTTTTCAAAGTTATGCAGGTGTTATTTTCCTTCAGCGCAACGCTCGTGATGTCTAGTCGCTATGCTTAAGTTCCAAAAACCTCATTAGTACAGTCGGTATTCGAACTCACAATCTTTGCGTTGAACCACTTCGTTACCATGTGGACCAGACAAACGTAAACAAATAGCTTAGTACTTTGTGGAATAAATAAAAAATACATTATATACTTACAAGTCTAGAGAGAACTGGCGCTCTACTTTCTGCCTACCCCGTTAGGGGACTTGGCGTGATGATTTTTTTTTATACCACAAGGATGGCAAACAAGCATGCGGTCCGCCTGATGGTAAGCGGTTACCGCCGCCTATGGACGCTTGCAACACCAGGGGTATCACTCGCGCGTTGCCGACCCTGCAGGAATCTCTTCACACCCTTCTTGAACAACTCCATGCTGTACTCTCCAGGGAAAACCTCAACGGGGAGCTCATTCCACAGCCTGAGCGTTCGCGGAAGGGAACTCCTTTGGAACCGCGCAGTGCGAGACCTTTCTGGTTCCAAGGTATGGGGATGAATTCCCCGTCGATGGCGAGAGGTGCAGTAGTAGAAGGTGGAAGTGGGCATCATGTCGAATGATATGTATGTATGTATGAAATGATATGTATGTATGTACTTACAAGTGTCGGGTAACAGGTCCTTGAAGAGCGGGGAGTCCCCGTAGGGCCGCGCGGCAAGAGTCAACATCTGCTCGTGGACATTGGCGCCCAACGTGGGCCCGCCGATGCTTGTGCTACGGGCGATAGGAGACGTTCAAAACTCAAATTTATACATACAAAGGATGTTTGAGTAAATAGAACAGTTGTCTTCTACAAGTTATAGTGTGTTGTGAATGTGAATATATATATACATATAAATAAAATAAATATTGCCTGCGACACAAAGATCGCAAGTTCGAATCCCGACTGTACCAATGAGTTTTTCTGAAGTTAAGTACAGTGATTAGTCACACCACGAGCTTTACGGTGAAGGAAAACATCGAGAGGAAACCTGCATACGTCTGAGAAGACATTCAAAGGCGTATGTATAGTCGTGCTTGAGTAACGGCGATGGACTCGCTATCTGACACATTGGCACCTAATATACCTCTGCCTACCCCTTCGGGACCCTTGTGATATCTTCTGAGACAATATAATAATAATATATTCTTTATTGTACACGCACACATCTATAAAATAAACAACAGAGAACAACATGTACAGTAGCCGGCAAACAACTTGACCCAGAGTTGGCATGGTGGGGGAAAGTTTGCGCATCGTACAGTTACGTGCAAAAAAAAATGGTTAACTTTATATTCAGTGCAAATTATATAATTTACACAATTGTGCTCTGTTTTCTTGTTTTACGTACTGTGGTGAATTAAAAAGTGAACTAAATATTTTCAATATCATAAATATCATTAAGTGGAAAAATTAGGAAAGGTTTTGTAGCTTCGGCGGTATTTTTAAATGTTTCCAAATCGGTCTTTCCATGACTTTTCATAAAACAATACACATCGTACACCATTTCTCTAGCTTGTCTCTTTAGCACAGTATTGCTTCTCTTCGGCATGGTTCGACTTTTATATTGTATTTATGAATTATTCAACAACAATAAAATATAACCTAAAAACGATAACACAATTATAACAAAAAACTTAACAATAATGTCAACAATATTTTGTAATTACTAATGAGTCACTTCTTAATGCACGCAAGTGTATTCTCGAGACAGCGGGGCGTGAAAGCGGCGCGGGGCACAAACTTCAACTGAATGACCAATAGCGTGAGCGCCGCGGTCGCCCCTGCCGTCGCGCCCCGACCCGCACCACCAAACGCGCCTAAAATTCGGTTCTGCGCATGCAAGGTCATTGGTTCAAGTTGATTGCCGGCTACTGTAATAGGCACAATAGGCGGCGTTATCGCAAAAGCGATCTCTTCCAGGCAACCAAGTGGAGAGAGAAAAGAAATAGAGAAAAAAAGGCAGGTGTGAAATATACTTGAGTGATCACTGCTCCACTCCCTTGAGCAGTAGCATAGAGCAAATACTCACTTGGCCATTGCGTTGTTGGTGCCGAGCATTCCCATGCCGAGACTCGAACCGCCGAGCGTCGACGCGTTGTTGAACATACCACCAAGACCGCTGTCTAGACCTGGGGCAGAACAAACTAGTTATTTTTTATTAAATGTACTATCAGCCACATTAAAATTTTGGTTCTACATGAAGAGCACCAAACAACCCACCACAACCGAACTTTGGTCGAATGTGTTAGAATTTTGGCCAACACGACCAACACCAAACATCGGTCCAATATAACACAACCCACATCGAATCTCGTCGAGCCCAAGTGAATATGTTTGTATGTTGGCCACATTCTAACATTAAATCCAACATGCTCTTGATGTATAAGAATAAAACACATATTAACCACCGCACAGAACACAATCGATGTTGGACAAACACCAAAATAATTTGTCAAACACGACCAACGACAAACGTTGGCCAAACATCGAGCAGGAGTTCCACAATCCTTACCTGTCCTGAAGGTGTTGTTCTGCGCCGGCTGCTGGAACATCGTGGAGCCGCCGAGGGTTCCGAAGGTCGAGGTCGGCTTCGCTTGGAGAGCACCCCCCACTCCGGTGGAGAGACCTGTGCCTGGACACCAAACATAAACACGGTTGAACAGTTGCTCGAAACCTTTATAATAGATAGGGCACAAGTCCATAGGCAGCGGTGACCGCTTCACTTCATCAGGCGGACCGTATGTTTGTTTGTCAGCCATATAGTATAAAAAAGTGAGTTGACCATAATGATTATAATCATGACTTGATCACAACAATTATAATCATGACTTGATCACAACAATTATAATCATGACTTGATCACAGCAATTATAATCATGACTTGATCACAACAATTATAATCATGACTTGATCACAACGATTACAATCATGACTTGATCACAACAATTATTATCATGACTTGATCACAACGATTATAATCATGACTTGATCACAACAATTATAATCATGACTTGATCACAACAATTATAATCATGACTTGATCACAACGATTATAATCATGACTTGATCACAACAATTATAATCATGACTTGATCACAACAATTATAATCATGACTTGATCACAACAATTATAATCATGACTTGATCACAACAATTATAATCATGACTTGATCACAACGATTATAATCATGACTTGATCACAACAATTATAATCATTTCTTAATACTTTGTTAAGTACTCTTAACGTTCCCGTCCTTGAGAGTCCGATCGATTTGATCCAGGTAGTTGGAACGTGGCCTTCCTCTGCCTCTTCTTGCACACACTTTTGCTTTGTATATCTGTTTCGTCAATCTTTCTTCTCTCATCCTTTCTATGGGTCCAAACCAACGTAACATGCCTTTCTTCATCTTTACAATCACGCCCTCATTCACGCCAGTTGATTTACGAATCTCTTCATTGCGGATTCGATCTAATATCGTTACTCCGCACATATTTTTTATATATATTTATGCGTGTACATGTATGATATTATATAAATAATAATAATATATCCTTACGCCTTCCCACAAGGGTCCCCGAAGGGGTAGGCAGATTATATTATATTATATTGAATGGTATATATTCAGTCATATTAATATTTCCGATGGACGATGGACTCGCCATCTGTCACGTTGGCACCTAATATACCTCTGGCGGAAAGTGGGTGTGTGGGTATTACCTATACACCTCTGCCTACCCCTTCGGAGACCCTTGTGGGAAGGCGTGAGGATAATATAATATTTCCCGTTTCTTATCCCCTCTATAGCCTGCCATACCTTTCTCTGCATCACCCAAAGGTTGACTGGTAGAGAATGCATACGGCATTAAGTCCGCCTATGTAAATAATTTTGCAGGAAGTTTGTTAAATAAATAAATAAATAAATTTGGAAGAGATCGCGGGTTTTCAGAGTAGAGTTAAGCGCTTACCCATACTCGGCTGCATGTTGAGACCGAAGCTCGGCTGCGTGGTGCCTGGTTTTCCAAACGCGTTATTAGCCCCAAATATACCACCAGCCGTCGAAGTGGTCGTGTTGAAACCCGTGTTCTGGCCGAACACTGTATAGGGAATAAAAAAAAACTGTGAGCAATCACGGGACGCCTGGCAGATGTGAAACATCATAATTATTTTGTACAAGTAATATAATAATAAATATAAATAAAAAAAGCCGTGGTGGCCGTGTGGTTCGAGCAGTTGCCTGGACGCAAAATTCGCAAGCTCGAATCCCGACTGTACCAATGAGTTTTCCTGAACTTAAGTAAAGCGATTAGTCACACCACGAGCTTTACGGTGAAGGAAAACATCGAGAGGAAACCAGCATACGTCTGAGAAGACATTCAATGGCGTATGTATTGTCGTGCTTGAGTAACGGCGACGGACTCGCCATCTGTCACGTTGGCACCTAATATACCTCTGGCGGAGAGTGGATGTGTGGGCATTACCTATACACCTCTGCCTACCCCTTCGGGGACCCTTGTGGGAAGGCGTGAGGATATATTATATTATTATTTAAGTAATATAATAATATATATAAATATGATATATCCTCACGCCTTCTGCTAAGGATCCCCGAAGGGGTAGGCAGAGGTGTATAGGTAATAACCACACACCCACTTTCCGCCAGTGATATATTAGGTGCCAACGTGACAGATGGCGGTCAACGCCGCCTATTGTCGCTAGACGGGATCGCGGGATTGTTATATTTTGTTGTCAGCAGAGGGATTAGTCCTATTATGCTGCCAACACAGTATAACTCTCCGAAAACACAGTGGCAACGCGCAATTGATACTTCGGTATTGTATGCGTAAATAGGCTGCGGTAAACGTTTTCCATCGGGTGAGCCGTATGCTTGTTTAACCACTCTTGTTAAATAAAAAAAAAATCTCTTGACACTTGAAAACCCTCTCCCTTCTGTACTCTCCAAGGAAAACATCTACGAGGAGTTCATTCTATCGAACTTCGCCCACAAACTCTTTTTTTAGACATACATATCATCACGCCGTGTCCCTAGCGGGGTAGGCAGAGAGTATAGAGCGCCAGTTCTCTCTACACTTACATACCTCTTTCGCTTCGTCCACATTCATCAGTCTCTTCATACACGCTCGTCGGTTTCGAGTACTCTTGCCGTTCCCGTCCTTGAGCGCCCGATCGATTTGATCTAGGTCTGACCTTTGTGCTTATAAGCATATGGGTTGTATGAATTGTATGAGTCCTTACGTGGAGCTCCGAAGGGCGCGGCGGCAGGCTGGGCAGGCTTCGCCGCGAACAGGGACCCCCCCGCACCGAAGGCACCAAACCCAGTCGCCGGTGGCTTAGCACCGAACATGCCTCCAGACTGTCGAACGGAAGTACAAATAATATATAATTATATATAATATCCTCACGCCCTCCCCCAAGGGTCTCCGAAGGGGTAGGCAGAGGTGTATAGGTAGTAACCACACACCCACTTTCCGCCAGAGATATGGCAGGATACCAGCGTCGTGGACCCTCTGCCCACGACATAATGCTGAGCCTATGACAAAGCGCAGATCATTGCGATAACACTATGTGATAAGCTTAATAACGCTCTGTTTAATAAATCAGTTTCGTAGTTTTTTAAGTGATTTTTATAATAATAATAAATAATAATATATCCTCACGCCTTCCCACAAGGGTCCCCGTAGGGGTAGGCAGAGGTGTATAGGTAATACCCACACACCCACTTTCCGCCAGAGGTATATTAGGTGCCAACGTGACAGATGGCGAGTCCATCGCCGTTACTCAAGCATGACTATACATACGCCTTTGAATGTCTTCTCAGACGTATGCAGGTTTCCTCTCGATGTTTTCCTTCACCGTAAAGCTCGTGGTGTGCCTAATCACTGTACTTAAGTTCAGAAAAACTCATTGATACAGTTGGGATTCGAACTTGCGACCTTTGCGTCGCAGGCAACTGCTCGAACCACTCGGCCACCACGGCTCTTTGTTTATCTATCTATCTATCTTAATCTTAATATATATAAATTACGTGTCACGTTGTTTGTCCGCGATGGGCTCCTAAACTACTTAACCGATTTCAATCAAATTTGCACACCGTGTGCAGTTTGACCCAACTTAAAAGATAGGATAGCTTACATCACAATTCGACCCGATAGGTGGCGCTGCGATCGTGTTTCAGGTTGACACCATGCACCCCACGCTTTTTAAGATATTATCGAAATTTATTTTCTATTTTTTAGTTCGGTTTTCTATAAAAAGCGTGTTTTTTAGTTTTTTTTAACTATTATTTATTTTCAACTTTTTAGTTATTAGTGTATTGTCATCGGTCCTCGATAAGTCTACAAAGTTTGAACGAAATCTGGCCGTTTAAAGTGGGTCAAAATCGAGCTCAAAGAAGTCGGTTACATACATACATACATACAGGTGAAGCTAATATAAAGCGTGTAAAAAAAAAGTCTCACCTGATTGGGTGTTGTGGTGCCGAAGCCAAATGACGAGGTGTTTGTCCCAAACGTAGGTGCTTGCGTCGTCGTGGCACCAAATAGTCCAGTACCTGGGATTGGAAGCATTAATATAACCCTCGACTAGCTTGGCAGTGAAGACAGACAATTTTTTTTAAAATGTGATTTTGCTACTTGTATCGTGTATACATCCATATGCATTTAGTAAAAAGCAGTTATTTTAATATTACAAACAGACACTCCAATTTTATTTATTTGTATAGATATCCTTCCCACACGGGGTAGGCAGAGGTGTATAGGTAATACCCACACACCCACTTTCCGCCAGAGATATATATTAGGTGCCAACGTGACAGATGTCGAGTCCGTTACTCAAGCAATACAAAGCAAAAGTGTGTGCAAGAAGAGGCAGAGGAAGGCCACGTTCCAACTACCTGGATCAAATCAATCGGACGCTCAAGGACGGGAACGTCAAGAGTACTCGAAACCGACGAGCCTGGATGAAGAGACTGATGAATGTGGATGGCTACCACCAGACGGGCCTCACCTGTAGTGGGAGTGGAGCCAAAGGTGGTCTTGTTGGCACCGAACAAACTCGGCGTGTTGGTCGTGTTCTGGGCCGCGCCGCCGAAAGAGAAAGCATCTGCAAATAATTATCACATCGTTTAGTATGTACAAAATGACTACTTCTTAGTATAAATGCACTGATGTGTGTGTGTGTGTGTGCATCTGTCCGCATATCAATATGCGTTCATGTACGTGTGTCTGTATGTCTGTAAGTTTGTGTGTGTATGTGTCTGTGAACATGCATCTGTCAATGTATGTGTGGGGGTTTGTGTGTGTGTGTGTGTGTAGACGCGAATGTATATATAGGCGTGTGTGTATGGGTAGGAGTGTGTAAGTGTGTGTGTGTGTGTGCGCGCGTGTGCGTGTGTATGTGTGTGTGCGTGTGTGTATGTGTGTGGGTGCGTGTGTGTATGTGTGTGGGTGCGTGTGTGTGCGTGTGTGTGTGCGTGTGTGTATGTGTGTGTGTGTGTGTGGGTGCGTGTGTGTGTGTGCGTGTGTGTGTGCGTATGTGTGTGTGTGTGTGCGTGTGTGTGTGCGTATGTGTGTGTGTGTGTGTGTGTGTGCGTGTGTGTGTGTGTGTGTGTGTGTGTGTGTGTGTGTGTGTGTGTGTGTGCGCGCGCTCACTGCTCTGCCCGAAGGCCCCGCCGGTGCCGAGGCCGCCGCCGCCAAACACGCTCGGGGCACTCGTGGTCGCCGGCTGACTGAAGCCTGCGGTAACGAACATTTATACATAAAGGATATTCATATAAATAATAGTAATATATTCTAACGGGTCTAATTCTTCCCACAAGGGTCCCCGAAGGGGTAGGCAGAGGTGTATAGGTAATACCCACACACCCACTTTCCGCCAGAGGTATATTAGGTGCCAACGTGACAGATGGCGAGTCCATCGCCGTTACTCAAGCACGTCTATACATACGCCTTTGAATGTCTTCTCAGACGTATTCAGGTTTCCTCTCGATGTTTTCCTTCACCATAAAGTTCGTGGTGTGACTAATCACTGTACTTAAGTTCAGAAAAACTCATTGGTACAGTCGGGATTCGAACTTGCGACCTTTGCGTCGCAGGCAATTGCTCGAACCACTCGGCCACCACGGCTCATAGTATTTATTAATTTATTTAAAATGTAATATAACAAAAACCTTAGCCACAGCAAAGCGTGGCCGGGTCTGCTAGTTTTTATATATATAAAGAAGTACGATGTAAACTCACTGCTTCCCCCAAAGAGCATTTTGTTCTCAGCGGGCTGTTGCTGGAACCCACCAAAGGCCCCCGCAGCGGCCCCCTTCCTGCCGGCCGTGTAGTCCTCCAGGCGGAGTTCCTCCAGGGACTTGCCTTCATACTCCTGGGTGGGGGACAAAGAGAGCCACATTAACTACCTATACACGTGTGAGGAAGAGGCAGAGGAAGACAAGATCAAATCGATCAGACGCTCAAGGACGGGAACGTCAAGAGTACTCGAAACCTACGAGCATGTATGAAGAGACTGATGAATGTGGACGAAGTGGAAGAGGTATGTAAGTCTAGAGAGGACTGGCGCTCTACTCTCTCTGCCTAGCGTGAGGGACTCGGCGTGATGATATGTACGTAGGTCTGTAAATCTAGAGAGGACTGGCGCTCTACTCTCTCTGCCTAGCGTGAGGGACTCGGCGTGATGATATGTATGTAGGTCTGTAAGTCTAGAGAGGACTGGCGCTCTACTCTCTCTGCCTAGCGTGAGGGACTCGGCGTGATGAAATGTATGTAGGTCTGTAAGTCTAGAGAGGACTGGCGCTCTACTCTCTCTGCCTAGCGTGAGGGGCTCGGCGTGATGATATGTATGTAGGTCTGTAAGTCTAGAGAGGACTGGCGCTCTACTCTCTCTGCCTAGCGTGAGGGGCTCGGCGTGATGAAATGTATGTAGGTCTGTAAGTCTAGAGAGGACTGGCGCTCTACTCTCTCTGCCTAGCGTGAGGGACTCGGCGTGATGATATGTATGTAGGTCTGTAAGTCTAGAGAGGACTGGCGCTCTACTCTCTCTGCCTAGCGTGAGGGGCTCGGCGTGATGATATGTATGTAGGTCTGTAAGTCTAGAGAGGACTGGCGCTCTACTCTCTCTGCCTAGCGTGAGGGGCTCGGCGTGATGATATGTATGTAGGTCTGTAAGTCTAGAGAGGACTGGCGCTCTACTCTCTCTGCCTAGCGTGAGGGACTCGGCGTGATGATATGTATGTAGGTCTGTAAGTCTAGAGAGGACTGGCGCTCTACTCTCTCTGCCTAGCGTGAGGGACTCGGCGTGATGAAATGTATGTAGGTCTGTAAGTCTAGAGAGGACTGGCGCTCTACTCTCTCTGCCTAGCGTGAGGGGCTCGGCGTGATATGTATGTAGGTCTGTAAGTCTAGAGAGGACTGGCGCTCTACTCTCTCTGCCTAGCGTGAGGGGCTCGGCGTGATGATATGTATGTAGGTCTGTAAGTCTAGAGAGGACCGGCGCTCTACTCTCTCTGCCTAGCGTGAGGGACTCGGCGTGATGATATGTATGTAGGTCTGTAAGTCTAGAGAGGACTGGCGCTCTACTCTCTCTGCCTAGCGTGATGATGTGTATGTGTATATAAGGCCTATTAAGAGAGGTAGGACATAACGGGTTTCCCGTTCGAATTCGGAGCTGCCCGACTGGGGCAGGACCTCCACCTTACAGAAGTCCGTAGCCAAATAACACAATTTTTTTGTGGGGAGGGGGGAGGATTGTTACATTGTGTTGGAAGCAGAGGGATTAAACCCATTATGCTGCCAACACACTATAACTCTCCGAACACAGAGTGGCAACGCGCAAGTGATACTTCGGTATCGTGAGCGTAAATAGGCTGCGGTAACCGTTTCCCATCGGGTGGGCCGTATGCTTGTTTGCCACTCTTGTTGTATAAAAAAACAAAAAAAAAAGGCTGATACTCCAGTGCCACCGACCTTCATACACGTGATGCAGTGGTGTTTGATGTTGATGTTCTGTGAGGTGCCAGCCTTGACCACGACATCGGTGCCAACCACCGGGTTGTACTTAGCATGGCCGGTGCCTGTCGCCGTCTGCTGTTGACCGAACGCACCTGTGGAGAAAGAACATTATTTATTTATTTATTTTATTTATCCGTGGTGGTCGAGCGGTTCGAGCAGTTGCCTGCGACACAAAGATCGCAAGCTCGAATCCCGACTGTACAAATTTTTCTGAACTTCAGTACAGTGATTAGTCACACCACGAGCTATACGGTGAAGGAGAACATCGAGAGGAAACCTGCATACGTCTGAGAAGACATTCAAAGGCGTATGTATAGTCGTGCTTGAGTAACGGCGATGGACTCGCCATCTGTCACGTTGGCACCTAATATACCTCTGGCGGAAGATGGAACCCTAATATATCCTCACGCCTTCCCACAAGGGTCCCCGAAGGGGTAGGCACCCTAGTATAGGTAATATCCACACACCCACTTTCCGTCAGAGATATATTAAGGTGGCAACGTGACAGATGGCGAGTCCATCGCCGTTACTCAAGCACGACTATACATAACGCCTTTGAATTGCTTCTCAGACGTATGGAGGTATCCTCTCGATGTTCACCTTCACCGTAAAGCTCGTGGTGTGACTAATCACTGTACTGAAGTTCAGAAAAATTTGTACAGTCGGGATTCGAACTTGCGATCTTTGTGTCGCAGGCAACTGCTCTAACCACTCGGCCACCACGGCTTTTTCTTTATTTGTATTGATATATAACTGTCGACCCAATTCGCTCACCAGTGTTGTTGGCAAACAGTCCGCCCCCACTCATGGTGTTGGTCTGTTGGCCGAACAGGCCGGTGCTGGGGGCGCCGAAGAGACCACCGCTAGTGGTGCCAGGTGTCGTCGTGTGACCAAACCCGAAACCTGAAAGAGGTATGGGGGACCAAATCCCGTCACGCTGTAAGCAGAGGCATAAATGGAAACTTATATTCCATACAGACGAGCTTTGAGCATAACTTTTATACTGAAACATACTCTGTCACTCTGAGATTGACACATTCATTGACACTTGCACTTACACTGTTACCCTTACAATGACACTCTGACATTTACATTATTACACTGTCACTGTTACATTGACTTTATAAAACTAACACTGTTACACTGACATTATTAAACTGATACCGATACTGTTACACTGGCATTAATAAAATGACACTGTTAAACTGACAGTATTTCTCTGACATTATTACATTCACATTGTTACACTGACTTTTTTACACCGATACTGTTACACTGACACTGTTAACCTGACTGTATTACTCTGTCACTGTTACACTGAAAATATTTCGCTGATATTATTACACTGACGCTGACACTGTTACACTCACCCTATTACACTAACACTGTTATTGTTACAATTACAATAACCAGGGTAGGTTATTGACTCACAATGACTTTTACACTGACATCTGACATGGACACTAACACTGACACTACACATTGACACACTTATAACTGGCATCCACAAGAGGAGTGTTGTGATCGACTCACCACCAGCAGGCTTGGCACCGAAAGCGGTTGAGGTCTGAGTATTCCCGAAGAGGCCTGTCGAGGTGTTGGCACCGAACAGGCCTCCGCCGGTGGAGGTGCTAGCGCCGAAGCCGAAGCCGCCCGTGGTGGCGCCAAACGCGGGTGCCGGAGTCGTTGCGGTGGTGGCACCGAACAGACCTCCTGTCGTGTTAGTGGCGCCGAATAGACCTGGACCGAGATAAGATTCTCACTATAATACAAACATCTTTTATACATATAGTACGAGATCCGGCTGCAAAATGTATACATTCATCACGTAGATACTCAAACCCAAATTTCTACATTAATTTGTTAATAATTAATAAATTATATAATTTAAATATTAATAATCAATCAAAATCAAAAATCAAAATCAAAATATTTTATTCAATGTAAGGGACACAGGGAACACTTATTGAACGTCACATATTTAATATAAACTAAAGTTACCACCGTTTCCAAGAAAAAAATTACCTGCCAGGAGAAGAAACGGCGAAACAAACTCCCCGGTTTTTTTTTTTTTAACATTTGTTCCCTTTTACGTGGGGGGAGAAAAGATTACATATATAAAATCTGTACCAGAGGAGCAATTCATTGCCATGCATGGCCATCATTCAAATAATCTGATGTTTTATAATAAGCCTTTTGAATTAATTTACTTTTAATTACAGCTTTAAATTCTACAAAAGGTAATTCAATTATTTTCCTAGGTAGCTTATTAAAAAAGCGTATACCTTGCCCGACAAATGAGTTGCCTTAAGCTAAATATTAAGTAGCCGTGGTGGCCGAGTGGTTCGAGCAGTTGCCTGCGACACAAAGATCGCAAGTTCGAATCTCGACTGTACCAATGAATGTTTTTCTGAACTTAAGTACAGTGATTAGTCACACCACGAGCTTTACGGTGAAGGAAAACATCGAGAGGAAACCTGCATACGTCTGGGAAGAAATTCAAAGGCGTATGTATAGTTGTGGTTGAGTAACGGCGATGGACTCGCCATCTGTCACGTTGGCACCTAATATACCTCTGGCGGAAAGTGGGTGTGTGGGTATTACCTATACACCTCTGCCTACCCCTTCGGGGACCCTTGTGGGAAGGCGTGAGGATATATTTATATTTTTATATTATATATTTATATATAATTTTTTAATAGGACAGTACAGATTTTGCAGCCGGATCTTAGACTAATATATATCATCACGCCGAGTCCCTCACGCTAGGCAGAGAGGGTAGAGCGCCAGTTCTCTATAGACTTACAGACCTACATACATATCATCACGCCGAGCCCCTCACGCTAGGCAGAGAGAGTAGAGCGCCAGTTCTCTCTAGACTTACAGACCTACATACATATCATCACGCCGAGGCCCTCACGCTAGGCAGAGAGAGTAGAGCGCCAGTCCTCTCTAGACTTACAGACCTACATACATATCATCACGCCAAGTCCCTCACGCTAGGCATGTTAAGATAAGGGTCGCCTACCTCCTGTGGCGGCTGGTTGGGGCGCGGCAGCCCCAAAGGCGGGCGGCGCCCCGAAAGCATTTGCAGTAGTTGCCGGCTTAAAGCCGCTGAACGGAGACGCCGTCGTGGACGTGTTGAAAGACCCTGGGGAGAGACCATATTATTACAATACAGGTCATACGCTAGGACTTGTATTGTGAGTGATAATGGTAAATGCTCAGGTAAGGCGGCGTGCATAAATTATGGATAAGATTTAATCTTATAATTAAACTCTCAGCAATATTGATTACTAGTCTTAACTAGTCGTAAATTTAAAGCACGAAGCAATTTTTTTTCTTTATACAATAAAAATCCAACGCGTTTACGTAAGAAACCCACATTTTGAAAAATCTCACGTGAGATTGGGGGATGGGGGAGGGGGTTGAATAAAATCTCACGATATCTCACCAGGGGGGAGGGAGGGACAGAAAATTAAAAAATACACCTCACGTAATTTATGGACGCCCCCTAATGGAAGTATAAAGTATAGTGGTCTGTACAAAATATTATGATGATTTGGAAGAGTAACAAAATGTCAGCGGTGACCGGACAGTAGATATAAGTGCCGTGCGCGTGCGCCGGTGTTAGGATGGCAAGTGGTTGGTGTGGAAGGGAGACGCACGTCACGCAAACCAGTTTACTGCGCGTAAATAATCATGTGTGGTGTGCGTACGTGTGTGGGTGTAGGGGTATGTGTGTGTGTTTATGTTTGAATGTGTGTATGTGTGAGAGAGTGATTGCGGAAAGTAAATAGCACTTTCTCACCGAACCCAGAGGAGGTGGCCCCAAATGCCGGTTTCTGGAACATGACGGCGGCAATTCTTTCACTATTAGCACACTTTTCTCACTTAAATCACTCTGTCTGTCCGTCACAATAATTCCATTGTCAGCTCTGAAACAAGAAACATATATGTAGCATTAGTACAGTAACCGTTTCCCATCAGGTGGGCTGTATGCTTGTTTGCCACTCCTGTTGTATAAAAAAAAAAGTACCATAATATAGTACACAATCAAAATCAAAATATTTTTATGTCACATAGGCCTAGGTGGGCACTTATAAAACATTGAAAAAGGTGCACGGTTCGGGCTGGTCGTTTCCATGGGGAAGAACCGGCAAGAAACTCCATGGTTACTCTTTTCAAATCATACATACATACATATCATCAGCCCCTACCTACCTACCCACCACGTCCCTAATGGGATAGGCAGAGAGTATAGAGCGCCAGTTCTCTCTAGACTTACATACCTCTTTCGCTTCGGCCACATTCATCAGTCTCTTCATACATCCTCGTCGGTTTCAAGTACTCTTAACGTTCCCGTCCTTGACAGTCCCATCGATTTGATCCAGGTAGTTGGAACGTGGGCCTTTGTCTGCCTCTTCTTGCACACACTTTTGCTTTGTTTGTATATCTGTTTCGTCAATCTTTCTTCACTCATCCTTTCTATGTGTCCAAACCAAGGTTACATGCCTTTCTTCATCTTTACAATCACGCCCTCATTCACGCCAGTTGATTTGCGAATGTTTTCAAATCATTAGGCATATACAATAACAATATTTTTACTTTACAGCAATAGTACCAAAGTATGGGGGAACAATGTAGGCCCGACCATAGGTCTTTGCTCATGTCATACATATATATGTACATATGTACATATATGCATACATATCATAATACCAAGTCACTCACAGGGTAGAGGATAGAGAGTACAAAAAATAAACTCAAAACTACTACTATTATTTTTATACAACAAGAGTGGCAAACAAGCATAAGGCCCACTCCTTGGAAAATGGCTACCACAGCCTATTTATGCTTACAATACTGAAGTATCACAAGCTCGTTGCCACTGTATTCGGAGAGTTATACTTTGTTGGCAGCATAATGGGACTAATCCCTCAGCTGCCAACACAGTATAATAATCCTCCCCTCACCAAGGAGCTCATTACTGGAAGCCTTATTCACCGTGCAGGAACACAACACAAACAATTGTGTTATTTGGCTACGGCCTTCTATAAGGTGGAGGTCCTGCCCCAGGCGGGCAGATACAAATTCAAATGGGAAACCCGTTATGCCCTACCTTTCTTAAAAGTGTTCAGTGTAATAAGTGTTCTGGTATAGGCTGAGGGCAGATATTTGTGTGACGAACATGAGTATTTGTACCTTAGTCTTGGATGTCCTATGTATTTATGTATATATCTATGTATATAAGTAAATATATTGTTGTCTAGTTACCATAACACAAGCTTTGCTTACTTTGGTACTAGGTCAATTTGTGTGGAATTGTCCCAGGTATTTATTATTATTATTATTATTTACTTTGCCACAGCTTTTATACAAGAAAGCAACTTGAAGGTGGTGCAATGTGACTATGACTCACACATCATTTCATAACAATTCCAAAAATTTACAGCCGTGGTGGCCGAGTGCTTTGCGTAGTTGCCTGCGACACAAACATCACAAGTTTGAATCCCGTCTGTACCAATGAGATTTACTGAACTTTAGTACAGTGATTAGTCACACCACAAGCTTTATGGTGAAGGATATCATCGAGAGGAAACCTGCATACGTCTGAGAAGAAATTCAAAGGCGTATGTGTAGTCGTGCGTGAGTAACGGCGATGGGACTCGCCATCTGTTGCATTGGCACCTAAAATATATCTCTGGCGGAAAGTTGGTGTATGGGTATTACCTGTACACCTCTGCCTTTGCCAAAGATGTGTTTAGGTGTTACATGACAGAAGGTGATTCAATAGCCATTTCTCAAGCACCTCTACATACATACGTTATGAAGACATACGTCTTTTAATGACATAACTTCAACGTCAAACCTTCACATATGAAGGTTTCCTTCCGATGTTTTCTTTTACCGTAAAGCTCGTGGTGGCTCGTGATTAATCAATAATCACTATGCAAACTATAATTGATAATAAAAACATGTTTATAATAATCCAATTTGTAGGGTATATGTTTAACATAACCTAAATACTGAAGAGATGTGCATGTTTTACAATAACTTTGGCCCTTTCCACACTCGCATCAACGTAGAATGCCTCCGATGTTATTAATAGCGTTTATTTGTTGTTAGCTGTTACTGCGAAATTAATTTCGCACTGAAAATTTCACAAGAATTTTGGAACCAGAAACAAATTTCAATGACATATCTACAATACGTCTAAATTAAATACGTACCTACATAGGTAAGGAAAATAATTATTATTTAATACCCAGCTATTGCTGAAATAATCACTACCACCTAGGTTTTATTTAGAAAACAGACAAGACATTTAAGAAACCGTGTACCTACTAAATAATATTCCCAAGGAATGGACATATTGACAATGTCTTCAAACTGGCGTCAACAATCCCGACATTGGCTAAGCGGTTGACCGATATCATTGTGTTGGTTTATATAAATGATCAAGAAAACTTACCAAAATATTATAACGTTCCGAGATACTATTCACCGGAGACTATCTACTTTTATTTGGCACAATTCAAATAATTACACGAGAAATCACTGAAAACCACACGCAAAGACAGCTCGCGCTTTCAAACTAACCACAGATTAGATATATTGCCAAATAGAGTTGAACCCTGGCCTTGGTTGAAAGCAAAGGTTAAGTTTTACAAAAATATGCTCTATGGTTCAGATAGTAGGATAAAAATCTGCTTTATTTTTATGAGCCATGCCCACCGGTTAAAACCGCGTAAAATTTTATTTCATTGCAAATTTTTGTTCAATGATAAAACGTGTCATGTAATACAGCTGGAATAATCTGTCTGTGCCAAATTGAGTCACTCAAATGTTCAACTCTCGCATAACAGTTTCAAGGCCAAATTTTATTTGATTTAAAGCACTTCGCATTTAAATTGAAACGATATTTTTGTCCATGTAATAAATTTCAAATAAATCCTTTGTTCAGCTGTAGATTATATGTTGATATGCAACGCTTCAGCCTACTTCCAGTTACGTTGTATTTATTTTTATTATGTGAGTTTTTTTATTTTAAACGTACCTACCTCTGCGGATCTCTCTCACGCTAGGCAGAGAGAGAAAAGCGCCAGTCCTCTCTAGACTTACAGACCTACATACATAATCATCACGCCGAGTCCCTCACGCTAGGCAGAGAGAGTAGAGCCCCAGTCCACTTAAGACTTACAGACCTACATACATACTTATCACGCCGACACGCCAGTCCTCTTTAGACTAACAGACCTAAATACTTAATATCACGCCGACTCCGATACCGGGAAGGCAGAGAAAACAGAGTGTTAGTTATCTATGGACCTGCAGACCTCTTTCGGATCATCCATGTTTACCAGCCTCTGCATACATACTCGCCGGTTTCACCAAAGACTCCTATTGGGTTTCACATAACATAGAACGTTAACATTTTGCAGGTATACGTCAAAATAGCACTTTTGACAGCTCATTTATTACAGAACCAAATTGGGGCAAAGGCAATAGACAAAATTCATTCCTCATTGCCTACACTAAAGTTAGAAGCAGAAAAAAAGGTCCTACTGAATATAAAACCAGGACTTCCACTGTAGACTTTGATCTGGCCATAGACACTAACGGCCGAAATAATGAAAGGCGTAACGAGACAATGAAAATAAAAATAAATAAATTCCTAAACGGTGATATCATAAGTGAAGAGATAGATTTGAAAGCAATGTCTTTTGACTTTGAGAATGCTAGCAGAGAAATACAACGCGATGAAAAGGTTAAAAATATTCTGGTAACTAATCAGAGACAAGAAGACGAGAGAGTGTCAAATTACTTGGAAAATGTACTTGCAAATGATCACCGGACACAGGCGTATGGGGAGACCGCCAAAGCCCTAAAACGTATTCTCAGACGAAATTTGCGTCTTTTTAAAACTCTTCGGGACCACGTCGCAGATAAAGCAGTTAGAAAAAAGATTATAAAAGTTTCGCACAGTTATAAAACTAAACTCACAGACCTCACTAGAAAGTTAAAAAGTAAAAAAAAATTCAAAAATATTGTAGAAAAAGTAATGAATATTTCCCAGACAATTATCAGCAGACTGGGCAAATACATTGAAACAGACTTTACACAACGCGGCCTTTTGCAGCAGAAAGCGAATTTCATGAACGCTTTCAAGAGAGTTGCGCCCAAAAGACGAGGCTTCGTCGAAGTGGAATGTATCTTAGAGGACAAAAACTGTGAATACTACTGGTGGAGCCATTACGTTCAGGAAATATTAAGTATCATGCTGACAGGTAACGATGAACAGTTAAAGACGGCTACTCACGCGTTACTGGACGAACTGAAGAAGGTTGACTTCCGGTCGATTTTAACGCCAACAATGGCGGAAGCCCTCAACGGACGCTTAACTCATTTCAAATATAAAACCGCGGATGTATTAAGACTGCGAATAACTGGGTTAATGAAGAGCGTAGGACACAGGAACAATCCAATTTTGATACGGTCGAATGAAGCCGTTTGGACAAATAAAACGACAGCTTTTGTAGAAATTATTGAGCTTATGAATATACCGTTGCACATGTATGGTGCGTTTGATCAGAGTTTTATCCCAATGAGCTTGAAGAAGTGGATCAAGCCAGCAGAGTCGTTCAGTTTGGGTGAACCGGCGACTTTGACAGATGTCATGGCGGAGGTTGCCGACTTCGTGACTCGTGCCATAGGGCGAATGACAGCAGAGGAGAAAAAACAAATGAAGCAACATATCAACACAATTTTGTTGTCTAAAAGCTACATACCTATAATAAATTGAAAAAAAATGTTCTTTTGCTTTGCTTTCTGGTCAATTAACGGATTACGCACACAATTAAACACACTTATATAAATATATATATATTTATATATATGTGTATATATATATATCTATATATATATAGGAGATCCCATTTTTGAACTGACTCATCACGAAATCTCAGGAACTGTAAGGCCGATTGACTTGAAATTTGGTAGGAGTATTCCTTACGCGGTGTAGAGGTCAGCTAAGAACGGATTTTGTGAAACTCCACCCGGAAGGTGGAGTGCAGGGAGATCCCATTTGTGAGCTCACTCATTAGGATATCTCAGGAACTATAAGGCCGATTGACTTGAAATGTGGTAGGAGTATTCCTTACGCGGTATAGAGGTCAGCTAAGAACGGATTTTGAAATACTCCACCCGCAAGGTGGAGCGCAGGGAGATCCCATTTGTGAACTCACTCATCACGAAATCTCGGGAATTAAGGCCGATTGACTTGAAATTTGGTAGGAGTATTCCTTACACGATGTAGAGGTCAGCTAAAAACGCTCAAATATCAAACAATATTAATGACAATCGGAAACCAAGACTATTCCAAATTCGCCTTTTTTCTGTTATTTAATAAATAACGAAATATTCAAAGATTTGTAATGTGATCATAGGCACATATTTTTGTGCGCTTAAATCGCAAACGCTGGGTAAACCTTAAGAGATAGATCAAATGAATGTACTACGGAGTAGTATATCTTCAAATGATCGATGTAAAAGTCCGCGATTGTATTTAATTATCTCTAAAGGATATACCTCCATAACCATTTTTATCTTTTACATTATTATTAGTATCAATATTGCACCCGTGCGAAGCCGGGGCGGGCAGCTAGTATATATATATATATATATAGATGCGATCTCTTCGAAAAATGTGCGGCGTAACGATATTAGATCGAATCCGCAATGAAGAGATTCAACTGGCGTGAATGAGGGCGTGATTGTAATGATGAAGAAAGGCAGGTTACGTTGGTTTGGACACATAGAAAGGATGAGAGAAGAAAGATTGACGAAACAGATATACAAAGCGAAAGTGTGTGCAAGAAGAGGCAGAGGAAGGCCACGTTCCAACTACCTGGATCAAATCGATCGGACTGTTATAATGAGCCTCGCGATTAGCTTTTTAAAAAAACTAATTAATTAAAAATCAAAATTATATTTGAAATAGAAAAGTATAAAAATATTAATTATTTATGTCCTTTGGCAGCCGACGCGTAAGAGAGGTGGAACGAGACTGATCTGAGCATTAGAACTAAACTGAGACACTAACATAGAACTGCTGATGCAGCAGCATCAGCTAGCACTTAGCTTTACATGTATAGGGTATAACAGCCCCCCGAAGTGAACTAAACTTTGGGGTTGATATTTCAAAGTTTATGTAAAAAGATTAAAATACTAGATTATTTCGCGAAGACGGGGAAGTCGTATAGCGTCATCTTTTTCATTCATGTTTTCATTACGCGTATTTGGTTGGATGAAATATGTCTGTAGGCTGCCGCCAGATTTACAATGGTAAATTAATTTTATAAAGGATACAATACTTAGGGCTAATACAAGAAATATCATAATAAACATTAAGACAGAGTAATGTGGTTGATATTTAACAAAGTGTGGTTCAGCAGTAGTAATTTCATCGACATTATCTAGTAGTGATTGGAACATAATATTATTTATTCTTAAGCTATCTAGGTCTGCTGATTTTAGCGGGGTTAATGTTTTGTTAAATATAATCTTATTTATTTTATCAAGTGGGCAACAAGAATCGTTAATAAGGTTAAAATCTGTATTTAATATAGAAAGGTTGATGCTAGCTGCATTATATTTTGATATTAATTTTGTACTTTTACAATATGCTGTGCAGCGAGGTGTCAAGGTTAATATACCTGTTCCTGATATTCGGAAATCATGAGAGTTTGAGTTTTCACAATCTATACTTAATTTAGTTATTTCAGACTGAACAAAAATCCATTTATTGTTTGACAAACTTTTCCAAATATCAATGTTGCCATAAATCACTTTCGTATCACATGTTCTTGGTAATGTGTCTACAACACGTGTCAACAATTCACTTTCGCAACTAGGATTTAAAGTAGTAGAGAATACATCGGTAATTTCACAGATAAAGTTTTGGTTGTACAAAATATCACACTTTTCTAAACTATGTAAATTACAATAATGAGTTTTGTCTTTGGTCACGGCTGTATATACACTGCTAGGGATTACAGTGATATATGTATTTGATTTGTTATAATAGGGCATAGGCAACGGTAAGTTATGGTACAGGGTATATTCCATAGGTATAACCAAGGGTATTTGCAATACAAATACAATTTTCCTGTCATAATAATAACATAATACTTTAGATATAGTTAAAATAATATTCATATAATCTAACTCTAGACTTAAAGGTAATTGGATACCGTTAGGCAGGTGTGCGTGGCTATCAGAGAGTTCTCGGTATAGTTGCATAGATGTTATGACTGACGGGTGTACAATGTTCTTACTGCTCAACACGATTGCATTGGTTATATCATTCAATTGGAATGATAAAGTTAATAGGGCTGTCTCTAAACTAGTTATTAATGAATTAAACTTTGATCTTAATAAAAGTTCATTCGAGAAAATAGTTAAATTCTTAAAGTTTTTAGAGAGCTCTTCGATAGCATGGTTTAAACTAACTTCGTTATTTTTTATTTGATGTAGTGTTTGATTATATGCATTTAAAGTAGATCTTGTCAAAAGAACATTTTGTTTTAATAACGATGCCAGTTTTTTATCAGTTTCATATAAATGATCCAAGGCATTATTGTATTTTAAAGCATCGTCGTCGTTCAACGTGCCGAAAATCTGTTTCAAAATAGTACCTCCGACTCCAATCCAGGCTCGCTTATTTCTATTGGGTATTAAATGAGATATTGATTCGTATTCCCTTTTTACATCTTGGTATCTTACAGTAAGCGGTTCTAATATGTTGTGACATTCTATGTCATCTATAATACTTGATTGCTTACATAAGTATCTTGTTGTACTTAAGGTTGAATTTATATTTATAATATGTGGGTTTATGTGAGTAATGTCCAAAGGGATTATAACGCTAAGATAACTACTTTTAATTTTTACTTTACCTACGTAATCGAAGTACAACCCTGAACTTGAAGTTATAGGCTTGATATAATCGGAAGATGCTTCGACAGCGATACTGGAATATTAATAAGTATGTGTTAATAGTAATATCGTATAATTAATACAAGGGTTCAGTATATTATATACATATTACTTATGTAACAATATGTTATATATAATAATAGATACTTTAACATAGTAGATAACTAAAATACCGGTCTTATATAATTTTAAGTACTTAAATAATTTGTTAATATATATAGGATATATATCTAGTTCATTATCATTATTAAATGAACTAGACTATTCGAATTTTATGAATTAGTATCAAGGACAGCTAACTTAGTCTCATCGTAATGATGTTTAACATATCGCCTATTGATTAATAAAGAGAGAGTGTTATTACCGTGGATTTTGACCACTTTATATGGTCCTTTCCATAATGGAGATAATGCTTTCCCGAGACGAAGGTGATTCTTTAAATAAACGTAATCACCAACTTTATATGATTTTGGTCGAGTATGGGTGTCGTAACGTGTCTTAGAATTTTCTTTAGAATTCAAGATGTTCTGGACGGCTCTCTCTCTCGAGTGCCTCATCCTATGCTGTAGCATCCTTACGTATTCAGGGTAAGTGCTGTCAGGGGTGGAGTCGAATATGGAATCAGGTATAAATGGTTTATGACCGAAGAGGAGCTCATAGGGAGTGAAATTGGTTGTACAGTGTGTGTTAGTATTGTATGTTAACATAGCAGTGTACACGTATCTTGGCCAATTGTCTTGATTAGAATCGACAAAGGATTTAAGATACTCCTTGAGTGTCGAATGACTTCGCTCTAAGGCACCTTGTGTTTGAGGATGGTAAGGTGTACACCACAATT
This sequence comes from Drepana falcataria, assembly GCA_945859725.1. Taxonomy (NCBI): domain Eukaryota; kingdom Metazoa; phylum Arthropoda; class Insecta; order Lepidoptera; family Drepanidae; genus Drepana; species Drepana falcataria. Next base: position 3,686,758 of record OX243951.1, on the reverse strand, counting down.
GTTTTATTTTGAAGAAAGTGCAAGTTTTTCTAAAAAGGTCGGCTGTAAAATTTGTCCCTTGGTCGGTTAATATGGTTTTCGGAATTCCGAATAGGGAAATGAAGTGAACAAGGCAGTCAGTAGTTTCTTCAGAAGAAACACTGCGCATTGGATAGGCGACCGAATATTTTGTAAGGTCATCCTGTATGGTAAGAATGTACTTTATCTTTGCGGTACCAGATTCAGGCAGGGGACCTACGACATCAAGGGCTACGCGTTGAAAGGGGCTGGTAGAAGTGGTAGTAATTTGCATTGGCGCCCGATTCGTTTTCCTCAGTGCCTTGTTTTCCTGGCAAGATGAACATTTCTTCACATAAGACTCTATATCTGCGCATGCCTTTCCAATAATATCTTTCTTTAATTCTTTTCAGCATTCTAACGGTCCCGAGGTGACCTGCGATTGGTATGTCATGATTTTCTCGTAAAATCTTCTTTATTTCAGTAGGAGTGGGAAATATAATATTGTTATGGTATATGTGTACTGTTATATTGGTATTGTGAAAAAGGTAAGTAAGAATATTGTAGATTTTTATAAATGAGTGTTTTTCATAGGGGCTTTTGAAATCAGAAATAGCTATTTCATTTATATTGCTTAAAAGTGTAAATTCGTTCCTTATTAATTTTAGAACGTTGTATATTTCTTTGTATGAGGATTCGTCAAAATGATGGACTTTAGTATACAAAAGGTAGTATTCTTTATTATTTATATCGAGTTTTGTAAATGAATATAATTCTCTTTCACTATTGATAATATCTTCAGGGTTTTCTACGCTACTAAGGATTTCTTGTATATAGGGGTTAGATTCGTCGAGGTCTAAAGAAGTGGGAATTAAGATGACTTTGCAAGATGTTTTAGTTAAGTTTTCGTTATGTTCTTCAAGGTTCGTATTAAAGTTTTTATTTGTCGTAGCCATTTGTTTCAGGAAATTAGAATAATCGTCGGAATTCCAGGCTATGTCGGAAAGGGGATCTATCGTTTCAGGATTCGGAGAAGAGGTTTCAGCGTTAGTCGGAGGATTTTGAAGATTTTCTTGTAATTCAGCGTTAGGACTCAGCGAATTTTGTATTGTTTCAGGAATAGGAATGGTAGGATTTGGATTCAGCGGGTTTTCTATTGTTTCAGGAGTCGGAGATATTGGATTTGGTATGTTTGAATGTTCTGCGGGATTGGAAGGACTTGGGAAAAGGTTCGGCGGAGATGGAAGAGATGGTAAATTTGATGGACTAAGGTTCCAGTTAAGATTGTCATCGAATGGACCTAAGTCAATGGTATCGAAATCGTCGTTAGAGGTAGAAGGTTCTTTGCTTATAATTGGGTTTACTGGGAACCTAGAGAGTGCGTCAGCAGCGGCATTTAATTTACCCTTTCGGTAAAGGATTTCGTATTCGTATTCTTCTAATTTTAACCGCCACCTTTGCATTTTACTGCTCGGGTCTTTATGATTAAACAACCACTTAAGCGGTCGGTGGTCAGTTATGATTTGAAATTTCCGGCCGTAAAGATATGGACGGAAGGTTTTGCAACCAAATATTATGGCTAAAAGTTCCTTTTCCGTGGTGCTGTAATTACACTCGCTTTTGTTTAAAGTACGAGAAGCAAAGGCAATTGGTCTGTCTTTACCGACGGAACCTTGAGATAGAACTACGCCGATGGCATGATTTGAAGCGTCGCAGGTAAGGACAAAAGGCTTAGTAAAATCAGGATAACAGAGAATAGGGGCAGTAGTAAGTTTCTCTTTCAAGAGGTCAAACGCCAATTGCTGTTGGTTTTCCCATTTAAATGGGACTTCTTTCTTTAGAAGGTTTGTTAGGGGCTTAGCAGTTTTGGAGAAGTCAGGGATAAATCTGCGATAGTAAGAGACAAGACCGAGGAAGGATTTAATGTCTTTGGGTGATTTTGGTAAAGGAAATTGGGTTACGGCTTTTATCTTTTCAGGATTAGGTTTCACACCGTCTTCTGATATGATATGACCGAGGTATGCGACTTCTCGCCTTAAGAATTCACATTTGTCCGGCTGGAGTTTGAGGTTAAACTCGCGTAACCTCTGGAATACGGTGGTAAGGTTCAAGATTTGGGATTCAAGGTCGTGGGAATAGATTACAATGTCATCAAGGTACACGAAACAGCGAATACCTTGAAGACCGGAAAGGGCTGTATTCATCAATCTTTGGAATGTTGAAGGTGCATTCTTTAAGCCGAATGGCATACGGGTAAATTCGAAATGCCCTTCTGGAACATTGAAAGCTGTTTTTTCTGCATCAGCCTCATTAATTTGGATTTGATGGAAACCAGAAGCAAGGTCTAAGGTGGAGAAGTACTTGCTGTTGCCCAGCTGGTCTAAGATTTCAGTTATCTGTGGAATTGGGTAAGTATCTCCTACCGTAACATCATTGAGTTTACGATAGTCAATGACAACACGCCACTTTCGTTTACCTGACGCATCAGCCTTCTTTGGCACTACCCAAATGGGAGAGGACCAGGGAGAGATAGATGGTTTTATAATACCTTGATCGAGCATCTGGTTCATTTGACTACTAACTTCAGCTTCATGAATTTCTGGGAAACGATAGGATTTAGTATGTATGGGATTGTCAGAAGAGGTTTTTATGTCATGTTTAATAGCGTTAGTAAATGTTAGTTGTTCTCCTGGAAGATGGAAGATATCGGAAAAGGATGAACAAACTTGAAACAGTGCGTTAACTTCTTCATTGTTAAGATGTGATGTTCTTAATTGGTTCAGTACTTCTCGTGTACGTTGAACTGAAGATTTACTTTGTATAATAGAATGAATAGGTTTAGTATCATCAGAGTCATTGAATAAGTCGGGATTAGTAGGTGAAAGAGTCAAGTTAAGATTAGATTTTAAAGATATAGGAGATTCAGATGTATTTAATACGGTAAGGTTAATTCTTTTATTACGTTTTACACGAACGAGGCAATTTGCAATCAATAAATGATTAGATAGACTTTGGTCTAGTATGAGGCCTTCTTTAACTTCAGGGTTCGATACAGAGCACTCAACAACAGTTTCTGTCCTAGGGGGTATGATGTAAGTTGGTTCACTGAAATGCAATTTAATTTTCAGTTTTCCTAAACGCAAGGTATCATCAGCGTAGTCGATGGAGCATCCGAACTCTTTAAGAAGATCGTTGCCTATTATACCATCATATGGTAAATCGATTTTATTTACGACATGGAATTTATGTAAAATAGACCCGCGTGCCTGATCAGAGAGTGTAAGTTTTAATTTAAAATGTCCAGATGTTTTTGTGGTTTCTTGGACAGGATCTATTCCTTTCAATATAATCTTCTCTTTTATCAGAGTGGGGTTTTTGTGAATGCATGATTGCTTGATAAGACTTACTGATGAGCCAGAATCTACTAACATTGATAATGGAATTTCAGATACTGATGATAAAACCAGGACATGCGGAAGTAGTAATTTTGAAGGGTCACTGGATATTTCATAGACTTCAATGATGGATTCGGAGTTACTATTATTGGTTTTAAAATCAAGATCAGTGGACGTAGAATTTGATACAGTGGGACAAATATCATGCTCAGTGGTTACTTCGGCTGCAAAGGATTTGGTGTTGAGAACAGTAGGTTTAGTATTGGAGTTAGTGGGTTTGGCAATAGATACAGTGGATTTGGTACTGGATACAGTGGATTTAGTATTGGAATCAGTGGATTTAGCATTGGATACAGTGGATTTGGTACTGGATACAGTGGATTTAGTATTGGAATCAGTGGATTTAGCATTGGATACAGTGGATTTAGCAATGGATACAGTGGATTTAGCAATGGATAAAGTGCCGCTTTGTAATGATTGACATCTCGCACGACACCCAGACGAGATGTTAATTAGTTTTTTTGTATATCATCTACTTCATCACGGGAATCATCACCTTCATTTGGATCAGGACCATCATCCGTATAATGGACCCTTTGGAATTGTTTGGGTTTGAAATTGAAAGTAGATGGTTGGTTTGAGTCAACATATCGTGAATTTCTGTTATTATATTCTCTTTTCCTACAGTTTTCTATTGTGTGACCGGGAAATTTGCAATAACGACAAATAACAGGATTTTGGAGATAATTGTTATTGTTAAAACGTGCAGGGCGAAATGAACGCGCACCATCTTTAAAATACTCAGCCTTATTTGAAGAGTTTTGAGGGCGATTTACTGAATGGTTACATACTTGTGATGGAGACGCCCTTTTAAAGGTGCCAAATAAAATTTTCTCCTCTGCTGTAGCAAAGTTAATAGCAGAGTTGAAATTGTCGGGATCACGACATCTGACTATAGTAGCGAGCTTGGGGTTCAACCCAGTAATAAAGGTATGCAGTGCTAAATCTTCCATTGCCGCGACGCGGCCAGCCAGTTCCATTTTACGTTTAGTTGGAATTGATATATTTATTTCAGTTAAAAGTTTAGACAGGCAAGTTTCAACCTTTAATGAAAACTGACTGACTGTTTCGTCGGGTCCCTGTTTACAGTCTTGCAAATCAGAAAGCAAGTGCGTGTAGTGTTTACGCTCCCCAAATTGAGTCTTTAAAAATTCTTCTAACTGGGGCCAATCGTCAAATTCTTTTATTGCACACGCGGCTTGAGCTCTGCCTTCTAATTTACTGACTATGAGTTTGAAGAGTACATCTTTTTGTGACGTACTAGCTAAGTTCATTGCATTCTTACAATTAGTTAAAAATGGGTTCAGTAGTTCACGACTTCCGTCGTATTTGTGAATAAATTGGATTAGAATGTTTAAATCTAATGTAGTCACACTTGTGACCTCTTCCTTGGTTTTCGACATTATTCAAAATTAAGAAATGTTACTGTAAAACACAAATTATTTAAAATAAAATTAACACTGATCCCTAATAAAATTGTGACCAAAGACTCACAGTACGGAGAATACGTAGGCGATTGCGATAAGCTGCATTCCGACACAGTGGACACGGTGTTATGACACAGCGGACTCGGTGCGACGACACGTAGACACGGTGATGATGACACAAGGTAGCCTTGACCTCGCGTAACCGAAAAGTGGATGGACGGTTGATCAATAATTCTTGACGTTACAGGACTCCTTGGTTTGGGTCAGCGACTTGGCGAGTTTTCTCCAAGTAAAGTTTTCAGGTAAGTAACTTTATTGTAATTTCGTAGTTTAATTTATACACTTTTATTTTCAGGAACACAGGGACAACACAGAGAAAGGACTTCAAGAACTTATTGGTAATTTCTTCTCAAGTTCAATAGTAACACTTTCTTGATTTTATTGTAAAGATAATTCTTATTGTTTTATTTTTTCAGGGTTCAATGATACAGCTCTACGCTGCCCACTTTTATATTATTTTTTGAACACTGAACTGTTTTAGATCACTGAGTTTTGAAGCGTGTAGTTTTTCATACTCGGAAACGGTTTAGCAGGATGTAGTAGGATATAGTAGACACAGAGTTTTCACGAATTTTCACACTTCACTATTCGCGAACTTGAAATACTTCGGAAACGTACCGGGGATTTACTTTTTAAAAATCCCACCGCTGCCACCAATGTTATAATGAGCCTCGCGATTAGCTTTTTAAAAAAACTAATTAATTAAAAATCAAAATTATATTTGAAATAGAAAAGTATAAAAATATTAATTATTTATGTCCTTTGGCAGCCGACGCGTAAGAGAGGTGGAACGAGACTGATCTGAGCATTAGAACTAAACTGAGACACTAACATAGAACTGCTGATGCAGCAGCATCAGCTAGCACTTAGCTTTACATGTATAGGGTATAACAGGACGCTCAAGGACGGGAACGTTAAGAGTACTCGAAACCGACGAGCATGTATGAAGAGACTGATGAATGTAGACGAAGCGAAAGAGGTATGTAAGTCTAGAGAGAACTGGCGCTCTGCCTACCCCGTTAGGGACTCGGCGTGATGGTATGTATGTATGTAAATTTTCACCCATGCGAAGCTGGGCGGGACAGGTAATATATAGACAGACTTGGTTCTGTCAAAAGTAAATATGTAGTAAAAATTAAATAAATGTAATGTTTTTCGAGTGATCACGTTATTAATATTTCAATCTCTTCTTCTTCTTCTTCTTCTTTATTTGTGCGAGGTCTTTCTCCAGTTCTTCCAGTTTCGTTTGCAGTCTCAAAGTCCTTGTGTTATACGTAGCCAAGTATAGTTTTGTGTGACAGCCGGATCTCTTCCAGAGATTCTTAGCACCCCTGTCCTCACCATCACCGAGGCCGCTGTCGTAACCTGGGCTGGTGAGAACCCTGGGAACTCGGGGCCTTGCCTTTCAATCATAAACGAATAAATAATAATCATCTTTATTAGTTGCGCAATCAACAGATTTACAAATGTCTTTAATTCACCGGCAATTACTTTTTTATAGTATTAAAACCCCTACCCTACTTTCCTGCCTACCCCTTCGGGGACCCTTGTGGGAAGGCGTGAGGTTATATTATTATTTTATAGTATTAAAACCTTCCCTGGACCTTAAGGAACACACAAAAAAATTAATTTGCCGAATTGGTCCAGCCATTCTTGACCTATGCCCTTACCAATATTCATTTTTATTTATTTAAATTTATATATATCTTTATATATATATAATTCTTCTGTGAGTGTGTATGTCACTGAACTCCTCCTAAACGGCTGGACCGATTTTGATGAAATTTTCTGTGTGTCTTCAGTAGATTTGAGAATGGTTTAGATTCACAATTGGATCGTGTTTTAGGGCATTTACTTTTTTCACCCAAGCGAAGCTTGGGCGGGATGCTAGTGGTCCCGCCCAGCTTCGCTCTGGTGGAAAAAAAAAGATGGTGGCGCCACCTATCGGGTCCAATTGTGAATCTAAACCATTCCCAGATCCCCTTGAACACACACAAAAAATTTCATCAAAATCAGTCCAGTCGTTTGAGAGGAGTTCAGTGACATACACACTCACAGAAGAATTATATATATAAAGATGGACTATTTTTATATATATAAAATGAAAGAAAAAAGAGCCGTGGTGGCCGAGTGGTTCGAGCAGTTGCCTGCGACGCAAAGATCGCAAGTTCGAATCCCGACTGTACCAATGAGTTTTTCTAAACTTAAGTACAGTGATTAGTCACACCACGAGCTTTACGATGAAGGAAAACATCGAGAGGAAACCTGCATACGTCTGAGAAGAAATTCAAAGGCGTATGTATAGTCGTGCTTGAGTAACGGCGATGGACTCGCCATCTGTCACGTTAGCAAGTAAAATATATTTATGGCAGAAAGTGGGTGTGTGGGTATTACCTATACACCTCTGCCTACCCCTTCGGGTACCCTTCTGGGAAGGCGTGAGGATATTATATTTAAATCTTTTATGTTTAAGTAAAAAACACAATGTGATTCATCATAAAACAGAAAATCATTGCTTTCTGCTTAAAAAAAAGTTGCCTAAGTCCTATTCCTAAGTATCAAACCGGTTCAGCCGTTTTGACGTGAAAGATCCGCAAACATCCAAACTTACAAACTTTCACATTTATAATATCAGTAAGATGTAAGATAAGAGATATATATATATACTAGTGGTCCCGCCCAGCTTCGCTTGGGTGAAAAAAGTAAATGCCCTAAAACGCGATCACAGCGCCACCTATCGGGTCCAATTGTGAATATAAACCATTCCCAGATCCCCTTGAACACACACAGAAAATTTCATCAAAATCGGTCCAGTCGTTTAGGAGGAGTTCAGTCACATACACACGCACAGAAGAAATATATATATTAAGATATATATATATATATTGGATTTGCCCATCCCTACATTGTATACATAAAATAAATTTGTAGAAAGCCATTTGTTATACCAATAACATACATATCTATTATATTGTATGAGAAGATAAAATGCCTTGTGTCTCTTCCAGGAGCACTGAAACTGTGGAATAATAAAAATATATAAGAAATATATTTTATTGCAGGCATTAAACTTATGTATGTACAGTATAAAATATTTAGTTACTTTTGCAATTGTACATTTGAAAAATTAATACAATAATATTGTGGACATCTCACACAAAGCCAACCGACCCTAAACTAGGCAGAGCCAGTACTATAGGCATCGGCGACTGATATACACACTTATATAGATGTTAATATACAATAATATTGTGGACATCTCACACAAAGCCAACTGACCCTAAACTAGGCAGAGCCTGTACTATAGGCATCGGCGACTGATATACACACTTATATAGATGTTAATATACAATAATATTGTGGACATCTCACACAAAGCCAACTGACCCTAAACTAGGCAGAGCCTGTACTATAGGCATCGGCGACTGATATACACACTTATATAGATGTTAATATACAATAATATTGTGGACATCTCACACAAAGCCAACTGACCCTAAACTAGGCAGAGCCTGTACTATAGGCATCGGCGACTGATATACACACTTATATAGATGATAATATACAATAATATTGTGGACATCTCACACAAAGCCAACTGACCCTAAACTAGACAGAGCCTGTACTATAGGCATCGGCGACTGATATACACACTTATATAGATGTTAATATACAATAATATTGTGGACATCTCACACAAAGCCAACTGACCCTAAACTAGGCAGAGCCTGTACTATAGGCATCGGCGACTGATATACACACTTATATAGATGTTAATATACAATAATATTGTGGACATCTCACACAAAGCCAACTGACCCTAAACTAGGCAGAGCCAGTACTATAGGCATCGGCGACTGATATACACACTTATATAGATGTTAATATACAATAATATTGTGGACATCTCACACAAAGCCAACTGACCCTAAACTAGACAGAGCCAGTACTATAGGCATCGGCGACTGATATACACACTTATATAGATGTTAATATACAATAATATTGTGGACATCTCACACAAAGCCAACTGACCCTTAACTAGGCAGAGCCTGTACTATAGGCATCGGCGACTGATATACACACTTATATAGATGTTAATATACAATAATATTGTGGACATCTCACACAAAGCCAACTGACCCTAAACTAGACAGAGCCTGTACTATAGGCATCGGCGACTGATATACACACTTATATAGATGTTAATATACAATAATATTGTGGACATCTCACACAAAGCCAACTGACCCTAAACTAGACAGAGCCTGTACTATAGGCATCGGCGACTGATATACACACTTATATAAATTTTACATACATATCGTCACGCCGATTCCCTAACGGGGTAGGCGGAGAGAAAAGAGTGACAGTTCTCTCTAGACTTACATACCTCTTTCGCATCGTCCACATTCATCAGTCTCTTTAAACATGCTCGTCTGTTTTGAGTACTCTTGACGTTCCCGTCCTTGAGCGACCACTGATTAGTTCTGGGTTGTTGGAATATCTTTCTATTGAACATAATAATATTGGTTTTCTTTCCACCTCTGCCCACCCATATGGGAAGGCAATATCTAAACGTCAAAATTGAAGTCATCGTCTGATATGTTGTCGAGATCCAAGGAATGCAAAGCTGTATCCTTTTTCGAGATCAAATCCTCGAGCGTGATCTTATCCTCCTTCGAATCATTGTGTAAGCTATCATTTACTTTAACATCTCCATCATCAATCTTTTTGTCAGCATCTTTATCATTATCATCACTATACATATCATTGCTTGGTTTACTATCACCTGTCTCAATATCGTAACTTGGTTTTTCATCATCTTTATGATTATCTGGTTCGTGATCTCTATCATAACCTTGTTTATCACCATCGTTTTCATTACTTGGCCTATCAACATTCTTAATATCATATTTTCCTATAGGTTGCTTATCATCCTCTTTATCTTTATCATCGGTTGGTTTATAATCATCTTTATCGTTACTCAGTTTATCATCATCATCATTTTGTTTATCACCATCAGCGGAAGACTCGCCTATCTGTGCGTCAAGATCTTCCATAAGCTGCTTATCATCGACTTCTGTATCACTAACATCGTCTAGACTCAGATCCTCCCTTGAACCATTCACTAAGCTATTTGTTTGTGAGTCACAATTTTTAACTGTCAATTCGTGGGAATTTTCACTTTTTTGTTTTACCATATATTCAGTATATCGTAACTGGTTAGAACCAGTTTCACAAGCTTCAGACGGTTTGAAAACTGAAATTTCTGCGTCAGTATCTTGTGATAGATCTTTATTTTCAGAATTTTCATTTGAAAGTGATTTACTTTCAGTTTTCACACTGTCGTGAGTGTCAGTGGTGTTGATATCATTATTCTCACTTGTACCATCATTTATTAAATTGCTAGTCTCAATAGTATCTAATCCCTTGTCATTAACTGTGCCACTAACTTCCGTTAATTCTTCACTAAATTTTTGTGCTTCTACGCCCACCTTATCAATAACATTAGATGTAGGCTCATTACTATCAAATACATCACTTTGTCCCGAAGGACCAATTCCTTCATGATCTCTCACATCAAGCATTTCTCCGCTTCGTTCACTCTGAACACCTTCGAGAATAGTCCCTACTTCACTGGCATTAGCTTCAGCATTATCATTATTTTCTTCACCATTTTCACAACTGCCAGTAATTTCCACATCAGCAACAATATCATCATTGCCTTTTGCTTGATCCGTATCACTATCACCAACTTTATCATTACTCTTCATATTAGCTCCATCACCTGACAGTTCACTTTCTATCACGTTCGTTATTCCAACACCACTATTACCAGCCGCTGCCTCCTTATCAAGTATATGATCTTTAGAATTAGTAGTATTATCATTAGAGGCCGTATCAACGTTAGTGATAAGAGAAATCCTATGACCAAGTTCTTTATCACTCGTAGCATTATTCATATCATTAACTCGCCTATCATCACTATCATTAAACATATCATTATTCTTGAACAAATCATCAAACATATCGTTGTTAACTCTTACAACATTTTTACTTACTTGTAAGCCATCGTCATCGCTCAGTCTGTCTAAGATACTGTCAATATTCTTGGACATGTTAAAATCTGACGTTGTGACGTCGAAACTCTCCAACTTCACCCTTCTTCTCTTCCTGGGCACCTTACCCAAACACCTGTGTGAGAACAGAGTCTTGAGCGACATCCTCGCTAGCGTCTCCAGGGGTTTCTTCACAGGTTTCTCGGTCAGCTCTTCGAGTTCACTCTCCGATGAAGAGTCCCAGTGAATATAGCTCTCCGAGCAGAATTCTTCTTTGATCTCGTCCTTTATATTGACCATTGTGTTGAACTCCGGTTCGGTTTTAATGACAGTCCCCGCGGACGACAAGTATGGATAAATGCAGTTTCTAACAAAGCCGAAATCCTGGAATGGAATATGAGAAATAATTCATTTGGGAATGAGGAATAAAAAAAAGCAATTATCTTATCATATCTTCACGCCTACCTACAAGGATCCCTAAAGGGGTAGGTAGTACCCACACACCCACTTTCCGCCAGAGATATTACAGTTGCCAACGTAAAAGAAGGCGAGTCCATCGCCGTTACTCAAGCACGACTATACATACGCCTTTGAATGTCTTCTCAGACGTATGCAGGTTTCCTCTCGATGTTTCCCTTCACCGTAAAGCTCGTGGTGTGACTAATCACTGTACTTAAGTTACTTTAAGCTCATACAAACACATTGGTAGAGTCGGGATTCGAACTTGCGATCTTTGTGTCGCAGGCAACTACACGAACCACACGGCCACGACGGCTATTTTTGTTTAAGATACATACATACATACATATCATCACGCCAAGTCCCTAACGGGGTAGGCAGAGAGTATAGAGCGCCAGTTCTCTCTAGACTTGCATACCTCTTTCGCTTCGTCCACATTCATCAGTCTCTTCATACATGCTCGTCGGTTTCGAGTACTCTTAACGTTCCCGTCCTTGAGAGTCCGATCTATTTGATCCAGGTAGTTGGAACGCGGCCTTCCTCTGCCTCTTCTTGCACACACTTTCGCTTTGTATATCTGTTTCGTCAATCTTTCTTCACTCATCCTTTCTGTGTCCAAACCAACGTTTGGATTGTTTAAGATAGCTTAAAAAAAAGCAGGGGTGTTTTATGACCCCACCCTGTGTATAAACTGACCTTAACATTGTTCACGTCGTAGTGGTCCCCCGCGACGTTCACCAACAGGGGGTCGCATCGAGCTACCCTCACCTTCATGGGCAACAACACCTCCATGACACCTGGATCCACTCGCAGCGCCCTTTCTGAGAACAAATTTGTTACCACGATTGGCGCCTCATGGAAATATGACGAGAGTGAAAGTCCATTATGCGCGTGCGCAGGGACACCAATACTATACGTTGAAGTTAAATAAATAAATACCTGGGGGCAATTCCGACGACCTTTCCTTTGTCGACCGTCTGGTCTAGTGGTTAGAGCTCCTGACTGGGAAACTTGAGGTCGCGGGTTCGAATCCCGCTGAGGGCAGATATTTGTGTGATGAACACGAGTATTTGTACCTTAGTCTTGGATGTCCTATGTAGTAATAATAATAATAATAAATAATATATCCTCACGCCTTCCCACAAGGGTCCCCGAAGGGGTAGGCAGAGGTGTATAGGTAATACCCACACACCCACTTTCCGCCAGAGGTATATTAGGTGCCAACGTGACAGATGTCCTATGTATTTAAGTATATATCTATCTATATAAGTAAATATATCGTTGTCTAGTTACCATAACACAAGCTTTGCTTAGTTTGGGACTAGGTCAATTTGTGTGGAATTATAATAAATAAATACCTTGGGACAATTGCACACACATTAACCTAGTCCAAATTAAGCAAAGCTTGTGTTATGGTAACTAGACAACGATATATTTACTTATATAGATAGATATATACTTAAGTACATAGGACATCTGTCACGTTGGCACCTAATATACCTCTGGCGGAAAGTGGGTGTGTGGGTATTACCTATACACCTCTGCCTACCCCTTCGGGGACCCTTGTGGGAAGGCGTGAGGATATATTATTTATTATTATTATTATTACTACATAGGACATCCAAGACTAAGGTACAAATACTCGTGTTCATCACACAAATATCTGCCCTCAGCGGGATTCGAACCCGCGACCTCAAGTTTCCCAGTCAGGAGCTCTAACCACTAGACCGGACGATCGTCAAATCGTCAAAAAAACTTAATTAAAGCCGATGGACTCGCCATCTGTCACGTTGGCACCTGAACTATATCCAAGCCAAGGGTGTCATCGCACCTCTGTCTCTGCCATGACGGTGGTATACCTTTTCTCTTGTAAGTACACGTGGTCTCGTGCTTCACCAGGTTCTTCATCAGCGCGTAGTTCCTGTCACATTTACTGCACCTGCCTAAGCAACGAGTATACATTATATACACACTACTAGTGTCATTAATGAGAATCATCAAGCGAATACGTGTGTAAGTGTGGGTGTCTCCCTCTCTCCCTCCCACTGAGTGTACCTCTCTCTCCCTCCCCCTATGTGTATGTCTCTCTCCCACCCCCTGAGTGTGTCTCTCTCTCTCTCTTTCATCCCTTGAGTGTGTCTCTCCCTCCCTTCCCTACGTGTATGTATATGTCTCTCCCTTCCCCTGCATGTATCTCCCTCCCTCCCCCTGTGCATGCAAGCCACTAAACAAGGCACCGACCCCCCAGCCTGCCGCCCCGGCCGGGGCAGCGATGGCCCTCCAGCAGCGGCCTCGTGGGGAACAGCCGCCAGCACTCCTCGCACTTCACATCCGGGACCTCTTCTTCTGGCTGGCACTGATCACTTGACAGGTGGCTGTAACAATTATAATAATAATAATATATCCTCACGCCTTCCCACAATGGTCCCCGAATAGGTAGGCAGAGGTGTATAATAGGTAATACCCACACACCACGAGCTTTACGGTGAAGAGAAACATCGATAGGTAACTAGCATACGCTTGAGAATAAATTCAAAGGCGTATGTACAGTCGTGTTTGGGCAACGGTGGCGAACCCGCCATCTCTCACGTTATCCGCTATCACGGTATCCGGTGGAAAGTGGGTGTGTGGGTATTACTTATATATCACCTCTGCCTACCCCAACATGGACCCTTGTGGAAAGGCGTGACGATATATTATTATATGTATCTCGGCAAGCGTACTCGAAACCGACAAGCATGTATGAAGAGACTGATGAATGTGGACGAAGCGGAAGAGGTATGTAAGTCTAGAGAGAACTGGCGCTCTATACTCTCTGCCTACCCCGTTAGGGACTCGGCGTGATGATATGTATGTATATAGTATTGAATTGAATTGAATTGAATTCACTCTCAATCCAAGTATAACTTAAAAATATAACATTATATTTACTTACTCATCGAAGGCATTTAAAGTTTTAAACTCAACAGCACAGCGTCTACAGTGGTATGGTAAGCTTTTGGCGCGGTGACGCCGATGATGGGTGGCCACCTCATCGCTCGTAACGAACCAAACACCACACGCATTGCATGCTAACCTGAAACAATTATGGTGTGTATATCAGTCGCCGATGCCTATAGTACAGGCTCTGCCTAGTTTAGGGCCAGTTGGCTTTGTGTGAGATGTCCACAATATTATTGTATATTAACATCTATATAAGTGTGTATATCAGTCGCCGATGCCTATAGTACAGGCTCTGCCTAGTTTAGGGTCAGTTGGCTTTGTGTGAGATGTCCACAATATTATTGTATATTAACATCTATATAAGTGTGTATATCAGTCGCCGATGCCTATAGTACAGGCTCTGCCTAGTTTAGGGTCAGTTGGCTTTGTGTGAGATGTCCACAATATTATTGTATATTAACATCTATATAAGTGTGTATATCAGTCGCCGATGCCTATAGTACAGGCTCTGCCTAGTTTAGGGTCAGTTGGCTTACCTGGGACTGGTGAATGTAACGGTATGTGTCCTCATGTGCGAAGCCAACCCCTTCTCCCCCTTGATGAGCTGACGACACACCCCGCAGCGGGTGGCGGGGGGAGGGCGGGGTCGACGGGGAGGGGGCGAAGGGGGTTTAATGGATATCCTGAAATTGAATACATCAAGATCAGAATTCAGACAAAGACACGAAAAATTTACTCGCCATCTGTCACATGTGGGTACTATATAGTGTGTGTGTGCTTACCCCTGTGGGGACCCTGATGGTAAGCGGTTACCGCCGCCTATGGACGCTTGCAACACCAGGGGTACCAGTCGTGCGTAGCAGGTTTTTTTTTCTTGGAAACGGTGGTAACTTTAGTTTTTGTTAAGTATATGACGTTCAATAAGTGTTCCCTGTGTCCCTTACGTTGAATAAAATATTTTGTTTTTTTTTTGAGTCGTGGTGGCCGAGTGTTTCGAGCAGTTGCCTGCGACACAAAGATCGCAAGTTCGAATCCCGACTGTACCAATGAGTTTTTCTGAACTTAAGTACAGTGATTAGTCACACCACGAGCTTTACTTAGAGGTGAAGGAAAACATCGAGAGGAAACCTGTGTTGCGCCTGCACTGCGATACCATACCACTTATACGTCAGGACAAGAGGAGGCGGCGTGGCCGAGAGGTCACAGCACCCGCCTGCCACGCAAACGGCGCGAGTTCCAATCCCGACTGGATTGAGGAGTTTTTCTACATTTAATTACAGTGAGGCACACCACGAGCTTTACGGTGAAGGGAAACATCGAGAGGAAACCTGCATACGTCTGAGAAGACATTCAAAGGCGTATGTATAGTCGTGCCTGAGTAACGGCGATGGACTCGCCATCTGTCACGTTGGCACCTAATATACCTCTGGCGGAAAATGGGTGTTTGGGGAATTACCTATACACCTCTGCCTACCCCTTCGGGGACCCTTGTGGGAAGGCGTGAGGATATTATTATTTTTTATTTTTTTTTAATTTTTGCGTTGCCGACCCTGCAGGAAACTTTTCGCACCTTTCTTGAAGAACTCCATGCTGTACTCTCCGGGGAACACGTCAACCTCAATGTACTTACTTGACTTTCTTCACGGGGACCTGTTGTTTAGACTCCCTCTCTCTTCCTCTCTTCATGCGCGGCATCAGGAGCGACGTGGTATCTTCAATCTGAAGATATATTTATATAATATTATTATTTTAATAAAAGATGAAGAAAGGCATGTGACGTTGGTTTGGACACATAGAAAGGATGAGTGAAGAAAGATTGACGAAACAGATATACAAAGCAAAAGTGTGTGCAAGAAGAGGCAGAGGAAGGCCACGTTCCAACTACCTGGATCAAATCGATCGGACTCTCAAGGACGGGAACGTCAAGAGTACTCGAAACCGACGAGCATGTATGAAGAGACTGATGAATGTGGACGAAGCGAAAGAGGTATGTAAGTCTAGAGAGAACTGGCGCTCTATACTCTCTGCCTATCCCGTTAGGGACTTGGCGTGATGATATGTATGTATGTATTATTTTGATGTATTTAGTTACAAAAACAAAGTATAGTCATGCTTGAGTAACGGCGATGGACTCACCATCAGTCACATTCGGAACCCGACTGTGCCAATGAGTTTTTCTGAACTTAACTACAATGATTAGTCACACCAAAAGATTTACACAATATCTTAACTTAGCATACACATGGACCTTATGAATTATTCTACCTTTTGGTGAAAAGTGCATGAGAATCGGTTAAGTACTTTAGAAGCTTATCGAGAACTAGCTGTCCCGCCCAGCTTCGCTCGGGTGAAAAAGTTAAATTGCCCGCAACACGATCGCAGCGCCACCTATTGGGTCCAATTGTAAATCTAAACCATTCTCGAATCTAGCTTAAGACACACAGAAACACACAGAAAGCTTCGCCCGGGTAAAAAGGTAAAATTCTTGAAACTCGATCGCAGCGCCACCTATCGGGTCCAATTTAATATAGCCTATGCTACTCGGGGATAATGTAGCTTTCCAAAGGTGAAAGAATTTTTGAAATCGGTCCAGTAGTTTCGGAGCCTATTCATTACAAACAAACAAACAAACAAATCTTTCCTCTTTATAATATTAGTATAGACTAGAGACGCGAGGACTTTGTTTTTAAATATTTAGTGATAACCTTGACTTGGACATCCTTCTTCAATATTGACTTCGGCGTTTTGGTTTGACTCTGTAAAGAATATTTTTAATTTTATCAGAATCTCAATTTATATATAATAATATAATATAATATAATAATATATCCTCACGCCTTCCCACAAGGGTCCCCGAAGGGGTAGGCAGAGGTGTATAGGTAATACCCACACACCCACTTTCCGCCAGAGGTATATTAAGTGCCAACGTGACAGATGGCGAGTCCATCGCCGTTACTCAAGCACGACTATACATACGCCTTTGAATTTCTTCTCAGACGTATGCAGGTTTCCTCTCGATGTTTCCCTTCACCGTAAAGCTCGTGGTGTGACTAATCACTGTACTTAAGTTCAGAAAAAACTCATTGGTACAGTCGGGATTCGAACTTGCGACCTTTGCGTCGCAGGCAACTGCTCGAACCACTCGGCCACCACGGCTTCATATAAATTTTGAGTTTTTTTGTAAGTGGGCTGATACTGACCTTTATCTGAGCATGGTCGTTAGAGAGGGCGCGACTAAAGCGCGTCAGTCGTGGCGGTGTCGGTTCCCTTCTGCGAGATGTTATACTTCTCGTATTGCTAGTCTTCTCCATCTGAAAATTTAATAACAAATAATAAAAATATTATAATTTAATATTATAAAGATTATTTCTATATAAACTATGCAACTCCCACATTATTTGAATTGAATTGCCCGGAATTGATATCATCCATAAATGTGCTCCTGACTGCGAAACTGGAGGTCGCGGGTTCGAATCCCGCTGAGGGCAGATATTTGTGTGTTGAACACGAGTATTTGTGCCTTAGTCTTGGATGTCCTATGTATTTATGTATATATCTATCTATATAAGTAAATATATCGTTGTCCAGTTATCGTGCAACTACTCTAACCACATGGCCAGTATGGCTTTTTCAAAAGTGCTATTACCTCAATCTTGACTTCCTGTCTCTTGTGCGCTTTCTTCTGTGTCCGAGATTTGTGCCTGGAAAGTGGTACTCCAGAGTCAGAATCCTCATTCACATACAACGGCTCTGTCACACCCAGGATGCAGTCCCCGCCATCAGACTGGAAAGCAATAGTGCAACATTAATTTGTGACCCAAAACTAAACAAAGCATTTACAAGCTGTCCCACCCAGCTTCTTAAAAAAATCTATAATTATCTGAAACATGAAACGCAGCGCAACCGAGTCCAATTGTGAACCTGAAGACAGAAAATTTCATTTAAAATCAGGCAGAGGAAGGCCACGTTCCAACTACCTGGATCAAATCGATCGGACGCTCAAGGTCGGGAACGTTAAGAGTACTGGAACCCGACGAGCATCTTTGAAGAGACTGATGAATGTGGACGAAGCAAAAGAGGTATGTAAGTCCGGAGAGAACTGGCGCTCTATACTCTCTGCCTACCCCGTTAGGGACTTGGCGTGATGATATGTATATATATCCTCACGCCTGCCCACAAGGGTCCCCGAAGGGGTAGGCAGAGGTGTATAGGTAATACCCACACACCCACTTTCCAGCAGGTTTCCTCTCGATGTTTTCCTTCACCGTTAAGCTCGTGGTGTGATGATCGTGATGTATGTATGTATGTATGTATGTATGTATGTATGTATGTATGTATTTATATATATATATCTATTTAGCAATAATTGGCACAAGTTACATTTGTTAAATAAAGATAAATTTGAAATACATATTCATAATCATGAAACTTTGTACACATATTCTTGGAGGTATTAGAAGTAACATAGGATACTTTTTATTGAAAAAAAAAACACGCTTTTTATAGAAAACCGAACTAAAAAATAGAAAATAAATTTCGATAATATCTTAAAAAGCGTGGGGTGCTTTTTAAGATATTATCAAAATTTATTTTCTATTTTTTAGCTACTATTTATTTTCTACTTTTTAGTTATTAGTGTAATGTCATCAGTCCTCGATAAGTCTACAAAGTTTGAAAGTTTTACAAAGAAATCTGGCCGTTTAAAGTGGGTCAAAATCGAGCTCAAAGAAGTCGGTTACATACATACATACAGGTGAAGCTAATATAAAGCGTGTAAAAAAAGCCATTCTCCTGAAAATTTAAATGGTGATGGCCTATACCCAGAATTAAGACATAAGCTGCATTTGAATCCCGAAAGATTGAAAGCTCTAATATTATAAAGGCAAAAATATGTATGATGCTCTTTCCACGTGGGTAAAGCCGCGGGCATAAGCTAGTCTATACTAATATTATAAAGAGGAAAGATTTGTTTGTTTGTTTGTTTGTAATGAATAGGCTCCGAAACTACTGGACCGATTTCAAAAATTCTTTCACCTTTGGAAAGCTACATTATCCCCGAGTAACATAGGCTATATTAAATTGGACCCGATAGGTGGCGCTGCGATCGAGTTTCAAGAATTTTTGCCTTTTTACCCGGGCGAAGCTTTCTGTGTGTTTCTGTGTGTCTTAAGCTAGATTCGAGAATGGCTTAGATTTACAATTGGACCCAATAGGTGGCGCTGCGATCGTGTTACGGGCAATTTAACTTTTTCACCCGAGCGAAGCTGGGCGGGACAGCTAGTATTCAAATAAATATATAGAACAAGACATACCATGCATACATATAAGACTACGATGTGATATGATTTATAACAATTCCCAACAATCGCAAGCAAAGTAGCGAATACTTACACCTTTAGTCAGTGTCTGCAAAGGAAGGCCTAGCCGCAAACGTGTTCTCGTATTAGTTTGCCGACACATGTCCAGGAACTCATAGAAATCGTTCACCTTGTCCACGCACAGCTCGCATATAAGCGGAGGCATCTTATCATCCTGATGGACCTGGAACATTCAGAAATTGTTGACGTCAACTGGCCACTGCATAAGGGTTGGTTGTGAGGGTCAGATGCCAGTGCCGGTGTAAATAACAGTCCTGTTTCACTGAAGATATTTTTCTAATTTAATGTCAGATGGTGAGTCTATGGATGCTCTATGAGAGAGATGAGATCTACAGTGATTAGTCACACCACACGGTGAAGGAATACATCGAGACGAGACCTGCATACATCTGAGAAGCAATTCAGAGGTATATGCATAGTCATGCTTGAGTAACAACGACGGACTCGCCATCTATCACGTTGGTGTCTATAATATATCTCTGGTGGTAAGTGGGTGTGTGGGCACTACCTATACACCTCTGCATCCCCCTTCGGGGGCCCTTGTGGAAAGGCGTGAGGATATATTATATTACTTTATTGTGTGTGCAAGAAGAGGCAGAGAGAAGACTTCATTCCAACTACCTGGATCAAATCGGACGCTCAAGGACGGGAACGTCAAGAGTACTCGAAACCGATGAGCGTGTATGAAGAGACTGATGAATGTGGACGAAGTGAAAGAGGTATGAAAGTCTAGAGAGAACTGCCGCTCTATACTCTCTGCCTACCCCGTTAGTGACTCGGCGTGATGATATGTATGTATGTATGTATTGTGTATGTCTCGGACGACATTAAAAAGACGGCAGGGCCGACCTGGAGTAGGATCGCCGCATCAAGATCAGCTTGGAAATCCATGCAAGAGGCATATGTCCAGCAGTGGACGCATATATGCTGAGAAGAACAAGAAGAAGATGTATTGTGTATATGTATACGACTTCAGTACTGAAAGATCCTCCAACATTAATCGTAAAGAAAAATTTCATGAACATTAATTGAACAGTATTTGAATCTGATTTAATACATAGTATTTTAGCTACTGTATAGTCCTAACCAGCACCTGAGGTAGATTAATCTCGACTAGAAACATGTTTAAATGGTAAAAAAGTCAAAGTAAAGGTTTATTTTGACTTCACACTATACTAATGTAAAGCATTACAAAATGATGTCTAATTAACGAAAATTTCGAGTTTAAACGATAATATAGCAAGTTGGATGTGTTCTAGACTTGTTAATTACCTCAATTTGCACACATTCCCGTATTTTATGCTTTAAATCGATCTCTGTATTGTCCAGATCCACAACGTTTTGCATAATTGGCATTTTGTAGCCCGCACCGGCCCCGCAAAGCCGACATGCTCTATATATTTCGTAAATAGTCTGTTTCTCTATCCTCGGATTCAATATACGATCCATTTTTGTTTACAACTGCCTGGAATAACCCTTTTTAAAATGACGACGACAAATTGCCGCTTTTCTGTTCCATTGCGTCAGTCCGCCATTTTAAATAATAAACTTTTGACAGGGTCGCTATTGTTGACAACTGAAGAACTTTTGTGCTTGTACACAGATGATAATCACGTAACTATTTCGGCTTCAAAGCCTCGTATGAAGCTTAAAACATGAATAAAAAAAAAAAATAGTCTAACTTAACAGGCAATAAATTTAACCTTTTTTTTTTATTATTTAATGGGGATTTATCACGCGTCCATGGGAAATTTTAGATTTTAAAGTGGTAATAATAAAATATTATAATCACCCTATAAGTGGATAGTAAAGAATATTTTTTTTAGAAACAACTGGCAGCAAAGAAATCAAACAAACATTTTTCGTCCATATACTTTACTACAATATAAGTTAATTTCGAAGTTAATACCACACACCCACTCACCCACTTTCCGCCAGAGGTTTATTAGGTGCCAACGTGACAGATGGCGACTCCATCGCCGTTACTCCAGCACGACTATACATACGCCTTTGAATTTCTTCTCAGACGCATGCAGGTTTCCTCTCGATGTTTTCCTTCACCGTAAAGCTCGTGGTGTGACTAATCACTGTACTCAAGTTCAGAAACACTAATTGGTACAGTCGGGATTCGAACTTGCGACCTTTGCGTCGCAGGCAACTGCTCGAACCACCTCGGCCACCACGGCTCTAAGTTAATAATATAGTAAGTACAGTAAGTTTTTATGATAATAATGTCATCGCCGTGCTCCTGAATTTGTACGCCTCTATGGCAGAACATGTATCATCATCACCTTATCATCACGCCGAGTCCCTAACGGGGTAGGCAGAGCGTATAGAGCGCCAGCTCTCTCTGAATGTATGTAGCTACTCATATAAAACCTAACACCAATGTTGTCAATCATATCCTATACAGATAAACAAAATTCTATGTATTCTATTACATTCTATGCATGTTGAAAAAAGTTTTGAATATGAATTGTTTTTTTTTTATACAACACGGGTGCAACACGAGAGGTATCGCTCGCGCGTTGCCGACCCTGCAGGAATCCTTTCACACCCTTCTTGAACAACTCCATGCTGTACTCTCCTGGGAAAACCTCAACGGGGAGCTTATTCCACAGCCTGAGCGTTCGCGGAAGGGAACTCTTTTGGAACCGCGCAGTGCGAGACCTTTGTGGTTCCAAGGTATGGGGATGAATTCCCCGTCGATGGCGAGAGGTGCAGTAGTAGAAGGTGGAAGTGGGCATCATGTCGAACAATTCTTCAGAACACTCCCCGTTATACAAGCGGTAGAACACACACAGGGAGGCAAAGTCTCTCCTCAGACTAGTGCTTGGGATCTTCGGCAATTCTAGCGGCGCGTTTCTGAACCGCGTCAAAAGGCCCTAGCTGGTAACCAGGGGCTCCAGCCCCCGGATACCACAGATGGCAGCAGTACTACATATGAGACCGAACTTGCGACCTTATGATACACTAGCAGTCCGTCTATTGTAATATTTGGTGGTGTGGTGGTTTGGTTTAAATAACCAAGTTATGCAAATGTAATTTAAGAGATATTATTAAAATCGTACATTGCCATTTTTTAATTAACTTACTAGGCGATTAAAAGTAAACAAAAAACACAAAAAATAATCCAATTATAAACTGTCAAATTGGAGCGATAGTTTTAACGACCATTTAGTATGTGATCGTTAACAACGTGTTAGTAACGAGGTCTTTTAGTCATAGCTTTGTAAGTTGTCAGCAAGCATGAATTCGAACGTTGTTCTTATTTTATTTTTTAATATTCTTAGTGTTGTCAGGTCTGGTTACCCACCAGTAAGTATTTTTTTTAAATATACTTTCGATAATCTCGTATTATTGACTTATATCCCGATAATGGCCATGCGACGCCTTCCCACAAGGGTCCCCGAAGAGACAGGCAGAGGTTTATAGGCAGTACCAACACACCCACTTCCAGTCAGAGATGTATTTAAGGTGCCAACGTGACAGATGGCGAGTCCATCGCCGTTACTCAACCACGACTACACATAAGCCTTTGAATGTCTTCTCAAACGTATGCAGGTTTCCTCTCGATGGCTCGTAAAGCTCGTGGTGTGATTAATCACTGTACTTAAGTTCAGAAAAACTCATTGGTACAGCCGAGTGGGGGTTCGAGAATGGTTTTACTGGTCTCGCACTGTGCGCTTCCAAAGGAGTTTTTTTTCCGCGAACGCTCAGGCTGTGGAATGAGCTCCCCGTTGAAGTTTTCCCTGGAGAGTACAGCATGGAGTTCTTCAAGAAGGGTGTGGAAAGATTCCTGCAGGGTCGACAACGCGCGAGTGATACCCCTGGTGTTGCAAGCGTCCATAGGCGGCGGTAACCGCTTACCATCAGGCGGACCGCATGCTTGTTCGCCACCCAAGTGGTATAAAAAAAAAAAATACAATTGGACCCGATAGGTGGCGTCACTGGGTCCGTGGCTTTTATTTTTTCACCCAAGCGAAGCTGCGGGACAATGTAGTATCACTATCCCTACATAGTTTAAAACAAAGTCGCTTTCGCTGTCTGTCCGTCCATATGTGTGCTGAAATCTTTAAAACTACGTAACGGATTTTGAAGCGGTTTTTTTAATAGATAGTGATTTTTTTTTAATTGTCATTCGTAGCGTGAGTTCCGGGAACTTTTTCTACTTAACCGGTCAATGGCGAGACCTAGGCCTCCAGCCAGGCACTTTATATCTAAGCAACACAGCTAAGGGCACCCCCTGTGGGGTACGAACCTCGGCTTAGGGCGTTGCTGGATCGCGAGCGAGGGAGCTGGGCTGGACTGTCATAAAGAGTGATTCAAGAGGAAGGGGAGGGCTTATATGTATAACTAGCGACGGACGCAATGCTACCACCCCACCGCTATGTCCCTGCATTTAAAATCTATTATATCTTAGGTAATATTCATTTACATACATACATATCATCACGCCAAGTCCCCAGCGGGGTAGGCAGAGAGTATAGAGCGCCAGTTCTCTCTAGACTTACATACCTCTTTCGCTTCGTCCACATTCATCAGTCTCTTCATACATGCTCGTCGGTTTCGAGTACTCTTAACGTTCCCGTCCTTGATTCTTTCCTCGTCCTTTATTTAAATTACACGCTGTAATGTGTAATGTGTCATTCTGTAGTAGGTAGGTAGGTATAATTAGTGCTAGCATTGCACCCGTGCGAAGCCGGGGCGGGTCGCTAGATTATATATGTCAAAAGCAGCTGTCTGTTCTACTATAGATATTTGTCATTGTACGGCGCATCATCATCATCAGCCCGCTCTAGTCCACTGCTGGACATAGGCCTCCCCTAATGAGCGCCATAGCGCCCTGTCTTCAGCTTGCCGCATCCAGTCAGCAGTCCTTCGCAAATCGTCATCCCACCTGGTCGGAGGGCGTCCTACACTACGTTTGCCTAGTCCAGGTCTCCACTGAACACGTTTACTCCAGCGGTTGTCGGTTCTTCGCGAGATATGGCCGGCCCACTGCCACTTCAGCTTGCTAATTCTTTGTACGGCGCAAGCTATGTACAAATTAGCCGTCAGCAGTTTACCTGCGGCTGGCGACTATTTAGTGCATAGATTCAGTTCACCAAAATCAGCCGCTACGAGTGGACTCCTATCAATCAATATTGTAATACATACATACATACATATCATCACACCGAGTCCCTAACGGGGTAGGCAGAGAGTACAGAGCGCCAGTTCTCTCTAGACTTACATACCTCTTTCGCTTCGTCCACATTCATCAGTCTCTTCATACATGCTCGTCGGTTTCGAGTACTCTTAACGTTCCCGTCCTTGAGAGTCCGATCTATTTGGTCCAGGTAGTTGGAACGTGGCCTTCCTCTGCCTCTTCTTGCACACACTTTTGCTTTGTATATCTGTTTCGTCAATCTTTCTTCACTCATCCTTTCTATGTGTCCAAACCAACGTAACATGCCTTTCTTCATCTTTACAATCACGCCCTCATTCACGCCAGTTGATTTGCGAATCTCTTCATTGCGGATTCGATCTAATATCGTTACGCCGCACATTTTTCGAAGAGATCTCATCTCGACTGCATTCAAGCTATTTTCATACTTCCTCTGACATACCTATATAGATATTGTAATCATTTATCAATAAATGTAATATCAAGCGGTTTCTATCAATTATCAACATCATTTTCAGTTGTGCGATCTTACACAGTACATCTTCAGTATATGTCATAAACTACAGATAATATAATCCTGCAGACAGGTGACGAGGTGCAGGCTGGCAGTGTACTCCTGCCGGCCACGCGAAGGGGGCGCTATCTGGCCAACATTGTTAGAAGGCAAGCAGTCGTAAGTATGAATGTCAAAGTTGCTATGGCCGCGAAAGCTGAGGTATGCTGAGGTTGTGGAACTATATACATTTTATTATAGGTAGTACCCACACACCCTATATTAGGTGCCAACGTGACAGATGGCGAATCCATCGCCGTTACTCAAGCACGACTATACATACGCCTTTGAATATCTCAGACGTATGCAGGTATCCTCTCGATGTTTTCCTTCACCGTAAAGCTCGTGGTGTGCCTCACTGTAATTAAATGTAGAAAAACTCCTCAATCCAGTCGGGATTGGAACTCGCGCCGTTTGCGTGGCAGGCGGGTGCTGTGACCTCTCGGCCACGCCGCCTCCTCTTGTCCTGACGTATAAGTGGTATGGTATCGCAGTGCAGGCGCCACACAGGTTTCCTCTCGATGTTTCCCTTCACCTTTAAGCTCGTGGTGTGACTGTACTTAAGTTCAGAAAAACTCATTGGTACAGTCGGGATTCGAACTTGCGACCTTTGCGTCATAGGCAACTGCTCGAACCACTCGGCCACCGCTGCTTTTCAATATATGTAATTTTTTTTTATATTACAAGAGCATTAGCAAAGCATACGGCCCACATGATGGAAAACGGTTACCGCAGCCTATTTACGCTCGCGATACCGAAGTATCACTTGCGCGTTGCTACTCTGTGTTCGGAGAGTAATACTGTGTTAGTAGCGTAATGGGGATCCCTCTGCTGCCAACACAATATTTATTTATTTATACATAATTAGTACGGCTAAAAATCAGTTACACTAATTAGTAATTATAAGAACCAAAAGATAACCTAGATCCGCTGATGACCAAGAAACGAAGTGCCTGGAGAAGGACGGTTAGGAGAGCCGACCCCAATTAGAAATGGGAAAAGGCCTGAAGAAGAAGAAGTAATTATAAGAACCTCATTCATACCCTCTTCTCACAATACTCCATACATGCCGCCATGAAAGCCTTCCATCCGTCCGCAAACAGGTTATGGTCAGGGTTGGACTCCGAGAGGGCATTGAGCGCAGTGAGAGAAGCAGAATATAACAATCCTCCTTCTCCCCAAGGAGCTCATTACTGGAAACCTTATTCACCGCTTAGGAACACAACACAAACAATAGTGTTATTTGGCTACGGCCCTATATATGGTGGAGGTCCTGCCACAGTCGGGCAGATACAAATTCGAACGGGAAACCCGTTATGCCATACCTCTCAAATTCGTTCTCTTAATTCCATATTTTTATTATATTAATATAAATTGTATTGACATCGCTTATTGTAGGACGGGACAGGAATAAAATTCAACAAAGATGCAGACCGTGTAAGTACTTTAAAGCATATAATTTTACTCAAAACATTCTCAAAACAAACTGGCATGTTACGTTGGTTTGGACACATAGAGAGGATGAGTGAAGAAAGATTGACGAAACAGATATACAAAGCGAAAGTGTGTGCAAGAAGAGGGAGAGGAAGACCACGTTTCAACTACCTGGATCAAATCGATCGGACGCTCAAGGACGGTAACGTCAAGAGTACTCGAAACTGACGAGCATGTATGATGAATGTGGACGAAGCGAAAGCGTGTTGTTTCCCTTCACCGTAAAGCTCGTGGTGTGACTAATCACTGTACCTACTTAAGTTCAGAAAAACTCATTGGTCGGGATTCGAACTTGCTCTTTCTTCGCTTTAACAATGTTTTTTGTAGTATTACATATACAGTTTTTATTGAAATGTCATTCCGTATGGTATTGCCAATGAAATAATTAAAAAGAACACTACAGATGAACGCAGAAGCAAAGAAGAAAGTCGACGTATTGTCAGAGGAGTTGTTACCCTACATCATAGCGGAACAAGAGAGGAGAACCACTCTTTACAAGAGGATAATGACTGCCATACAGAACGGCGAAAAGGGCGTCACCATTGCTGAAATAAGGAACAAACCCCCTTTGATTATCAGAAAAGGTACAGCGCACACGAATCCCTTGTCATGTTGACGCAGACATTTATCACGCTCTGCTCTCTCTGCTGGCGTGAGGGGCTCGGCGTGATGATATGTATGTAGGTCTGTAAGTCTAGAGAGGACTGGCGCTCTACTCTCTCTGCCTAGCGTGAGGGACTCGGCGTGATGATATGTATGTAGGTCTGTAAGTCTAGAGAGGACTGGCGCTCTACTCTCTCTGCCTAGCGTGAGGGACTCGGCGTGATGATATGTATGTAGGTCTGTAAGTCTAGAGAGGACTGGCGCTCTACTCTCTCTGCCTAGCGTGAGGGACTCGGCGTGATGATATGTGTATTTTTTCTCTTCAGGCCTCATGTACCGTTGCCCTGCCAACCGAGCCCCAAAGGAACCCGATGGCTCAGGAATTCTTATGTGTGAGCAAGATATTGAGCCAGCGCCAGTTATGTACGACTCATGCTTGAGCGCAGAGGATAAGGAGCTCTACAATGCCGAAAATAAGTACTTCTTTTGCAATCGTGAGTATTGGGAAATTCAAATTGTATTACAATATGTGTATTGCGGTTACAGTGTCGTAAAATTTGTCAACTTACAAAAAAGGAAAACATCGAGAGGAAACGTCAGGACAAGAGGAGGCGGCGTGGCCGAGAGGTCACAGCACCCGCCTGCCACGCAAACGGCGCGAGTTCCATTCCCGACTGGATTGAGGAGTTTTTCTACATTTAATTACAGTGAGGCACACCACGAGCTTTACGGTGAAGGTTGAAACATCGAGAGGAAACCTGCATACGTCTGAGAAGACATTCAAAGGCGTATGTATAGTCGTGCTTGAGTAACGGCGATGGACTCGCCATCTGTCACGTTGGCACCTGAAATATATCTCTGCTTCTTTCGGGGACCCTTGTGGGAAGGCTGGAAGGTGGAGGATAAATAACTATTTAATAACAAAAATAATTTCTCAATTGATTATCGTCCTTACACCTCAGGTCATAAAGTCGAAGGTCCAGATCTACCCCGAAACGGAAGTACGGTTATAGGCTGTGCCCCAATAGAAAGAACATCACTTAACTACACGACGTACAAATGCGCGTTGGAGGACACCGATGACGTGGTGGTGCATTACCGGTATTATCCGGATAGGGTAAGTGTAGAAATAACTGGTTCAATCCGGATTCAGTAAGCGTTCTAATCTGATTCGTCAATTCCAAATTTGAATCTTGTAAGAGGGAACCACATACATACAGATCAGATCCTTTATTAGTTCTTAATTCAAATCTTGTATGAGGGGACACTTATCAAGCATCACAGCCTACGTAAAGATGCTTTATCAGTTCTAAATTCAAATCGTACAATGACCAATCGAACAATGCGCCATCTATTGTCAGTCCATAGAAAACTTTTTCACGTGTTATCGACAGACTTACAAATTTGTCACCGAGCTGGATCCCGACCGCGAGGTGTGCGACCACTGGAACCCTTGCCAGATCGGCTATATATACAGCCTCCCCTCCCCCGACCAGGCCACTCAAGCTAACGAACTCTGGCGTAAGTTAATTTTAAAAGCTTTTTTATTACTAACAAGCAAGGTTCGGAACTACAGTCTAGACGTCTGGTCTAGTGGTCTGAACTTACTGAGGCTCTTGAGGTCACAGCCTAGCTATTTTTATATATATTCTAGAACCACCGCCCAGCTTCGTTGGTTGAATAAAATATTATTTCAACCAACGAATTTCAATTTTGAATCTAAACCATTCTCCAAGACAATTGAACACACAAAAAAAACATCAAAATTCGGTCCAGCCGTTTAAGAGTTCAATAACTAGCACACGGACACTAGAAATATATATAATAGACTAGCTGTCCCGCCCAGCTTCGCCCGGGGGAAAAAGTTAAACATCCTGAAACACGATCGCAGCACCATCCAATTGTGATGTAAGCTATCTTTTAAGTTGGATCAAACTGCACACGGTGTGCAAATTAGATTGAAATCGGTTAAGTAGTTTAGGAGTCCATCGCGGACAAACAACGTGACGCGTAATTTATATATATTAAGATGAAAAAAAAACGTCAAAGGTACACATTTAAATAATAATAATAAATTAAATGTGAACTATTTAATAATACATATAAACTAACTATAAATAGAATAAATGCCCCAAATCTGTGTCACGCGGAAAGGTGTAAAGAAGACTAGCGGCATTGCCACGTTGTATGGCAATGCTAGGCTAGGCAGAGAGAGTAGAGCGCCAGTTGTCTCTAGTCCTGCAGACTTGATCCTTCGTCACATTCATCAGTCTCTTCATACATGCTCGTCGGATTCGAGTACTCTTAACGCTCCCGTCCTTGAGCGTCCGATCTATTTGATCCAGGTAGTTGGAACGTGGCCTTCCTCTGCCTCTTCTTGCACACACTTTCGCTTTGTATATCTGTTTCGTCATTCTTCACTGGTCTTTTACAAAATATAATCGAATTATTTGTTTTCACAGATGACTACGGTAAGTTTATATAAATACTTTAGCCCCAGTGGTTTTTTAAATACTCGCCGCAACGCGAAGATTGCATGTTCGAATCTAGTGTACCAATGAGTTTTTCTGAACTTAAGTACAGTGATTAGTCACACCACGAGCTTTACGGTGAAGGAAAACATCTAGAGGAAGTCTGCATACGTCTGAGAAGACATTCAAAGGCGATGACGATGTGCTTGAGAAACAATGGACACATCTGACACGGTGACATCTAACTATATCTCAGTTTTGAGAAAGTTTGACGGTTAAAGCCGATAGATGGCGCTATTACATATTTTAGATTTGGTTGTTCACCCATGCGAATCTGGGCGGAACATGATATCAACATCAATATAATATAAACGAGCAGCCCGTCCCGGCTTCGCCTGTGTGGACAATATTTTTTTTTAACATTTTGGCATTTTTTTTTTCTTGAAATTAAAATAGTTTACATTAATCAGTGACGGGAACGTTAAGAGTACTCGAAACCGACGAGCATGTATGAAGAGACTGATGAATGTGGACGAAGCGAAAGAGGTATGTAAGTCTAGAGAGAACTGGCGCACTATACTCTCTGCCTACCCCGTTAGGGACTTGGCGTGATGATATGTATATGTATGTAATCAGTGATAATGTAGCTTATGGAGAGAGCTATGCTTGGAGTCTCTCTGAAGGATAAGATTCGCAACGAATACATCCGACAGAGAACCAAAGTTATCGACATAGCTCAAAGAATTAGCAAGCTGAAGTGGCAGTGGGTCGGCCATATCTCTGTGTTCTTCAGTGGAGACCTCGACTAGGAAAACGTAGTGTAGGACGCCCTCCGACCAGGTGGGATGACGATTTGCGAAGGACTGCTGACTGGATGCGGCAAGCTGAAGACAGGGCGCTATGGCGCTCATTAGGGGAGGCCTATGTCCAGCAGTGGACTAGAGCGGGCTGATGATGATGATGATGAATGTAGCATTCAAATGGTGAAAGAATTTTTAAAATCGGTCCAGTACTTTTTGAGACAATTCCTTACAAACATACTTACATACAAATCTTTCCTCTTTATAATTTGAGTTAATTAGAGTTTGAGAATTAAGGATTATTTAATTGACTGCAAATTTCTATAATGTTAGTATGAAGTAAGTTATTGATTTGTTTATTTTTTTATTTATAGTTGAAAGTAAGTATAATATTATATAATCTATAACTATATATAAAAATGAATGTTTGTCTGTATTTCCTTTATAAAATCTAAATCGTCGCCGAAATAAATTAAAAATAATTCTAATTTGTATCTGCCTGACTGGGGCAGGACCTCCACCTTATAGAAGTCCGTAGCCAAATAACACTATTGTTTGTGTTGTGTTCCTACGCGGTGAATAAGGTTTACAATAATGAGCTCCTTGGGGAGGGGGGAGGATTGTTACATTGTGTTGGCAGCAGAGGGATTAGTTCCATTATGCTGCTAGTATAACTCTTCGAACACAGAGTAGCAACGCGCAAGTGATACTTCGGTATCGTTAGCGTAAATAGGCTGCGGTAACCGTTTTCCATCAGGTGGGCCGTAGGCTTGTTTGCCACTCTTGTAGTATAAAAACGAGCGTCTGGTCTAGTGGTTAGAGCTCCTGACTGCGAAACTTGAGGTCGCGGGTTTGAATCCCGCTGAGGGCAGATATTTGTGTGATGAACACGAGTATTTGTGCCTTAGTCTTGGATGTCCTATGTATTTAAGTATATATCTATCTATATAAGTAAATATATCGTTGTCTAGTTACCATAACACAAGCTTTGCTTAATTTGGGACTAGGTCAATTTGTGTGCAATTGTCCCAGGTAATTATTTATTTATAAAAACGAACCATTCATACATACATTGTTTTAAGTTTTCATAGAATAACATAATTAATCTCTGACTCTTTTGAAACACTTTACAGGATTTGACGGTGAGTTTGAGAGTTGACAGAGATTTGAGTGTATAATATATATAATATATGCTCACGCCTTCCCACAAGGGTCCCCGAAGGGGTAGGCAGAGGTGTATAGGTAATACACACACCTACTTTCCGCCAGAGGTATATAGGTGCCAACGTGACAGATGGCGAGTCCGTCGCCGTTACTCAAGCACGACTATACATACGCCTTTGAATTTCTTCTCAGACGTATGCAGGTGTCCTCTCGATGTTTTCCTTCACCGTAAAGCTCGTGGTGTGACAAATCACTGTACTTAAGTTCAGAAAAACTCATTGGTACAGTCGGGATTCGAACTTGCGACCTTTACGTTGCAGGCAACTGCTCGAAACACTCGGCCACCACGGCTCTAGATTTGAGTGTAATCTATTTTATACATATATCCCTTATAGGCATACATACATATCATCACGCCGAGTCCCTAACGGGGTAGGCAGAGAGTATAGAGCGCCAGTTCTCTCTAGACTTACATACCTCTTTCGCTTCGTCCACATTCATCAGTCTCTTCATACATGCTCGTCGGTTTCGAGTACTCTTAACGTTCCCGTCCTTGAGAGTCCGATCTATTTGATCCAGGTAGTTGGAACGTGGCCTTCCTCTGCCTCTTCTTGCACACACTTTTGCTTTGTATATCTGTTTCGTCAATCTTTCTTCACTCATCCTTTCTATGTGTCCAAACCAACGTAACATGCCTTTCTTCATCTTTACAATCACGCCCTCATTCACGCCAGTTGATTTGCGAATCTCTTCATTGCGGATTCGATCTAATATCGTTACGCCGCACATTTTTCGAAGAGATCGCATCTCGACTGCATTCAAGCTATTTTCATACTTCCTCTGACATACCCAGGATTCGCTGCCATACAATAAGGTAGGTACCAATATCGCGTTGTGGACTCGGTCACTTGTTCATCTCTTTCGAATACCAGAACCTTAGTCTTGCCAGCGTTTAGGCGCAGCCCCTTCTTTTCACATTCTTCTTTCATTATGGTAACTAGTGACTGCAGTTCGCCCTCTGATGACGCCAGTAAAACCGCGTCATCGGCGTATAGTAGGCAGTTGACCACTAAGTTTCCCATTTTCACTCCACATCCGTTCGTTCTTAGTGCTCTCAGACAGTTATCTAGATATATAATGAACAGCCAGGCAGACATGATACACCCTTGTTTGACCCCCGACTTCACATCAAACCAGGGTGACATCCCACCGTTAACCCTAACGCACGCCTCGCTATCACTATAGAGTGATTTCACGGCATGCAGTAGGGAACTGCTCACTCCATATCCAGGCAACACGTCCCAGAGTTCCTTTCGTACGACTCTATCAAATGCCTTCTCTAAGTCGACGAAAGCGCAGAAAACCCTTTGGTTAATATCCAAAAACTTTTCCGCGATTCCGCGAAGCGAGAAGGTTATATAGGCAGGCAAGGTTATATAGGCATGCCCTTATAGGCAGGGGTATAATAAAACATTAAGCGGGAATTTAATAACTAACGAGCTATATAAGTGGCTGTTCCCCACAGGGTCCACTGTATACCCTGATATTATATACTGGATCAAATAGATCGGACGCTCAAGGACGGGAACGTCAAGAGTACGCGAAACCGACGAGCATGCTTAAAGAGACTGATGAATGTGGGAGAAGCGAAATAGGTATGTAAGTCTAGAGTGAGCTGGCGCTCTATACTCTCTGCCTACCCCGTTAGGGACTCGGCGGGATGATATTCTATATCTACATACACCCCAAAGGGCACGAGTAGACGACGAAATAAAATTATTCTCTATTTTCAGAGTATGAAAGTAAGTAAGCAATACACCTATATTTAGCCGAAGGTATATATTAGGTGCCAACGTGACAGATGGCGAGTCCATCGCCGTTACTCAAGCACGACTATACATACGCCTTTGAATGTCTTCTCAGATATGCAGGTTTCCTCTCGATGTTTCCTCTCGCGACCTCTCGGCCACGCCGCCTCCTCTCGTCCTGACGTATAAGTGGTACGGTATCGCAGTGCAGGCGCAACCCTCGTTTCCTCTTGATGTTTCCCTTCACTGTAAAGCTCGTGGTGTGACTAATCACTGTACTTAAGTTCAGAAAAACTCATTGGTACAGTCGGGATTCGAACTTGCGATCTTTGTGTAGCAGGCTACTACTCTAAACACAATCCACCACGGCTTTTATATAATATACATTACCTATTATTGAGTTTAATAATGTCGTCATTGTGCCATCTTTGGAGCTATATGTTTTATTGCATTGTCACGAGGATATATTGACAACACACTGTAACTTGTAGAAGACACTGTGGTAGTTACTGAGATAACCTGTCAATTACTTAAAGTAGGATAATTCAATACAAATATTTTTAAGTACTAATTTATTTTTTCCTTCAAAGGAGATGGTAAGTCTTAAACACAGTCCGCAAGGATTTTACACATATTAACATTTACCTTTTATATACTGCATATTTTATTGCATATTATATTGCATTATTATATTGCATATTTTATTGCATTATTGTATTGCATATTATAATGCATATTTTATTGCATATTATATTGCATTAATAATAATAAATAAATATCCTCACGCCTTCCCACAAGGGTCCCCGAAAGGGTAGGCAGAGGTGTATGGGTAATACCCACACACCCACTTTCCGCCAGAGGTATATATTGCATATTATAATGCATATTTTATTGCATATTATATTGCATATTTTATTGCATTATTATATTGCATATTATAATGCATATTTTATTGCATATTATATTGCATATTTTATTGCATTATTATATTGCATATTATAATGCATATTTTATTGCATATTATATTGCATATTTTATTGCATTATTATATTGCATATTATATTGTATTTTAGATATTACATACAATACTAATATATCAAACTAAAACCTAAGGCACCATGCCGTGTAACCGCTTTCATATGGCCGTGCCCTCAAACAGGGTGTAATTTAATCTTTAACCATAGTATATTGAGTAAATGACGTCTGTACTTAGGTAATTGATTTGATTTGAAAATGCTTGTGGCCCGATGTCGCCATAACCGCTGAACGGAATTGCATGAAATTTGGCGAAGAGATTATTGGCTGAATTAACACATGGGATAACAATATATGCTGCACTTACGAAAAAGCATGACTCATTGTAACGTTCCGCCTGAGCCCAGTGTGCAAGCGAGAGCGCGGAACAAGCGACAGAGAGGCACGATCGGCTTAAACACTCGGCTTGTAATGCATCCACCTCTCTTTCACTCCATGATTCCGAGTAGAAGATGACGTTATCACGTAAATTTATCGTCCGTAAACCGACTTTACAGATAAAAATTTTTTTTAACAATATATCTTATTTCGGAAAAATCGTTTTTTTTTGCTAATTACTTTAAATTAGTTTTCTGTTCCTAAATTAATGAATTACAATGTCATTTGCCACGAGTTTTAATGTAATATAACCTTTTACAAACAATTGTGTTCCTCCTTTTTTCAGAAATAGTAGCACGTACGTACCGATTTAAATTTTTATAACATTAGGTTGGCAAACATACACGTGACCCGCCCGATGGTGAGCGGTCACCGCCGCCAATAAATCAACAATAAATAACCTTGGCACAATTCCACACAAATTGATCTAGTCCCAAACTAAGCAAAGCTTGTGTTATGGTAACTAGACAACGATATATTTACTTATATATATATATATATATATATATATATATATCCGCTAGACTAGAGGGCCGTCTTGGCCTAGCCCCTGCAGGAATCTCTTCACACCCTTCTTGAACAACTCCATGCTGTACTCTTCAGGGAAAACCTCAACGGGGAGCTCATTCCACAGCCTGAGCGTTAGAAATAGGCACCTTTGAAATCGCGCAGACCTACATGTTTCTTCACTTAAAGATCATGATCTGAAAGGGTCCCCGAAGGGGTAGTAGGGACAGGTGTATAAATAGTACCCACACACTCACTTTCACGTTACAGATGGCGAGTTCATCGCCGTGACTCAAGCACGACTGTACATACGCCTTTGAATTGCTTCTCAGACGTATTGCAGGTTTCCTCTCGATGTGTTCCTTCACCGTAAAGCTCGTGGTGTGCCTCACGGTAATTAAATGTAGAAAAACTCCTCAATCCAGTCGGGATTGGAACTCGCACCGTTTGCGTGGCAGGCGGGTGCTGTGACCTCTCGGCCACGCCGCCTCCTCTTGTCCTGACGTATTAGTGGTATGGTATCGCAGTGCAGGCGCAACACAGGTTTCCTCTCGATGTTTTCCTTCACCGTAAAGCTCGTAGTGTGACACTGTACTTAAGTTCAGAAAAACTCATTAGTACAGTCGGGATTCGAACCATTCGAACTATTTGAACCACTCAACTACATCGGTCCAATGTAAATTAAACGAAACTTATTTCAACAATTATATTTTAACCATAATTTTTGTTCCAGCCGTGCCTGGTAAGTATTTCCGGTAGAAATAACTGTAGCCTCGTCTTGCCGTAGGGGTAGGCAGAGGTGTACACATGGACCAATGTGGGCTTGGGTAGTAAAAACAAAACTAGAACTAAGCTGACTGCAAGTCAGAAGTGAAAAAGTTATCGCGCCAGAAAGGCTGAACGTAATAAGATGAAATTTGGCGCAGAGATAGATTTTAACTCACGCCTTGCCACTAGGGCCCCCGAATGGGTAGGCAGAGGTATATATGTAGTATCCTACACACTCACTCTCCGTCTAAGATAGCACCTATAATATATCTCTGGCGGAATATGGTGTGAGTAGTACCTATACACATCTGCCTACCCCTTCGGGGACCCTTGTGATTACGGCATGAGTGTGTGTCTGTGTGTGAAAATTTAAGACTATACCTACATATCTTAAATGTTCTTCTCAACTATATGCAGGTTTCCTCGCTACTTGTCCATCACCATAATCTCGTCGTGTGACAGTTCGTTGGTACAGATCAGATTCAAACCTGAACTTCTGGCTTGGCGACTGCTGTAGCCTCTAGTCCACTACGGTTTTTTAATTGCAGAGGACA
Source organism: Drepana falcataria (assembly GCA_945859725.1). Classification (NCBI taxonomy): domain Eukaryota; kingdom Metazoa; phylum Arthropoda; class Insecta; order Lepidoptera; family Drepanidae; genus Drepana; species Drepana falcataria. The sequence continues at coordinate 3,649,672 of OX243951.1, read as the reverse complement.
GTCTGATCGAGCATGTACCAATCGGACTTAATTACGTCACAAGTACACGAAGAATCATGGTACCTGAGGGTTATGAGTACCGGGGTATTGGGCGCTCACAGCCAGCAGATCACGTAAGTAATTCCTATATTTGACTTAGGTCTATGGGGTATAGCAGGGGTATCACTCGAGTGCCGACCTTGTGTTGGGAGGACCGCTGTGCTAGCACAAGGGACGAACGGGTCCCCCTACTGCCTGATGGACCGCGGTGACCTAGGCCTATGGACGCTTGCAACACCAGGGGTATCACTCACGTGCCGACCTTGTGTTGGGAGGATCGCTGTGCTAGCACAAGGGACGAACGGGTCCCCCTACTGCCTGATGGACCGCGGTGACCTAGGCCTATGGACGCTTGCAACACCAGGGGTATCACTCGCGTGCCGACCTTGTGTTGGGAGGACCGCTGTGCTAGCACAAGGGACGAACGGGTCCCCCTACTGCCTGATGGACCGCGGTGACCTAGGCCTATGGACGCTTGCAACACCAGGGGTATCACTCGCGTGCCGACCTTGTGTTGGGAGGACCGCTGTGCTAGCACAAGGGACGAACGGGTCCCCCTACTGCCTGATGGACCGCGGTGACCTAGGCCTATGGACGCTTGCAACACCAGGGGTATCACTCGCGTGCCGACCTTGTGTTGGGAGGATCGCTGTGCTAGCACAAGGGACGAACGGGTCCCCCTACTGCCTGATGGACCGCGGTGACCTAGGCCTATGGACGCTTGCAACACCAGGGGTATCACTCGCGTGCCGACCTTGTGTTGGGAGGATCGCTGTGCTAGCACAAGGGACGAACGGGTCCCCCTACTGCCTGATGGAGCGCGGTGACCTAGGCCTATGGACGCTTGCAACACCAGGGGTATCACTCGCGTGCCGACCTTGTGTTGGGAGGATCGCTGTGCTAGCACAAGGGACGAACGGGTCCCCCTACTGCCTGATGGAGCGCGGTGACCTAGGCCTATGGACGCTTGCAACACCGGGGGTATCACTCGAGTGCCCACCTTGTGTTGGGAGGACCGCTGTGCTAGCACAAGGGACGAACGGGTCCCCGTACTGCCTGATGGAGCGCGGTGACCTAGGCCTACGGACGCTTGCAACACCGGGGGTATCACTCGAGTGCCCACCTTGTGTTGGGAGGACCGCTGTGCTAGCACAAGGGACGAACGGGTCCCCCTACTGCCTGATGGAGCGCGGTGACCTAGGCCTATGGACGCTTGCAACACCAGGGGTATCACTCGCGTGCCGACCTTGTGTTGGGAGGATCGCTGTGCTAGCACAAGGGACGAACGGGTCCCCCTACTGCCTGATGGAGCGCGGTGACCTAGGCCTATGGACGCTTGCAACACCAGGGGTATCACTCGCGTGCCGACCTTGTGTTGGGAGGATCGCTGATCGCATTGAGAGGAACGTCACTGGAGGTGACTGTTTCAAGCAACTGCTATTGTGGACGGGGCATCCACAATAGTTTAGTCAATAACAATTTGTTTATATTTAGTTACCTTACTAAATAGCTCTTTTATTTCTTTAGTCCAAAACTCGGGTAAGTGATAATTTGCCAATATTACTTTGAATACCTATATACATTTTATTATACGAGTCTGCCCCTTCTAGGCCTTAGATAGCTAGCTACCACCGCACTTGCAAATTTTAATTAAATATATCCAATATTTCAGGGCCTTCCGGTGAGTTGATACAAATCTTGTCTGATATATTTTTTATTTTTTTTTTACTTTTTTTTTATACCACATGGGTTTTCAAACAAGCATGCGGTCCGCTTGATGGTAAGAAGAAGGATGGGAAAACATGGAAAACTAGACTTAATGAAACATATAATTCAAAATATTATGATTTATTTACACAATTACAGTAACAATTTGTGTCTAAGCCTCTTAACTATAAATTTAAATAAAGTATTATTACATATGACGACCGTTTGCTCTAGTGGTTATATATATTATTATATATATATATTTGTGTGATGAACACGAGTATTTGTACCTTAGTCTTGGATGTCCTATGTATTTAAGTATATATCTATCTATATAAGTAAATATATCGTTGTCTAGTGTTACCATAACACAAGCTTTGCTGAATTTGGGACTAGGTCAATTTGTGTGGAATTGTCCTAGGTATTTATTTATATATTTATATTTATACACCTGCTAGGTACTGATCTGTTTGATAGGGGAAACCTCTTCCTTTTTGAAGTCGGTTAAAAATGATTTCTATTCCAGAAACACTTGCATATATCTGCCATAGTGAAAGGAAACCAACTCGTCGTTTCGCTCGACTTCAAGGCGTTCCAACCTACGGATGTGGGAAAGTACTTCGCTATACTCGTCTCAAGCACGACTAAAGAAAACATGTACATCCCAGTCGTGACCTTGGGTGAGTGTGCTTACCATTAAACAAATAGTCCTAATAGCCTCCTGAAGTAATCCGAGTAGTATGCAACACAAGAATTTAAAGACACCCAACACAAAGAGTTTGAGCTTGCAACGCAAAGATGAACGAATACCGACTGTACCAATAAGTTTTTATGAACTTTAAGTACTGTGAGTCACACCACGAGCTTTACGGTGAAGGAAAACATCGAGAGGAAACCTGCATACGTCTGAGAAGCAATTCAAAGGCGTATGTATAGTCGTGCTTGAGTAACAGCGATGGACTCGCCATATGTCACGTTGGCACCTAAAATATAACTCTGGCGGAAAGTGGGTTTATGGGTACTACCTATTCACCTCTGCCTACCCCTTCGGGGACACTTATGGGAAGGCGTGAGGATATATTATATACTATACTAGCTGTACCCTGGCACGCTTCGCTGTGGATATGTGTAAATAGATAAAAACAATACTTGATGCGGATTATATATCATGCTAATATTTCAGCTCGATCGGTGCTGAACTTTTTGAGTTTTTGAAGCGTACACAAACCAACGTAAATTTAGTATATATACTAGTGGTCCCGCCCAGCTTCGCTTGGGTGAAAAAAGTAAATGCCCTAAAACACGATCACAGCGCCACCTATCGGGTCCAATTGTGAATCTAAACCATTCTCAAATCCATCTGAAGACACACAGAAAATTTCATTAAAATCGGTCCAGCCGTTTAGGAGGAGTTCAGTGACATACACACTCACAGAAGAATTATATATATAAAGATACTAGTTGTCCCGCCCAGCATCGCTCGGGTGGAAAAAAAAAGATGGTGGCGCCACCTATCGGGTCCAATTGTGAACCTAAACCATTCCCAGATCCCCTTGAACACACACAAAAAAATTCATTAAAATCGGTCCAGCCGTTTAGGAGGAGTTCAGTGACATACACACTCACAGAAGAATTATATATATAAAGATTGCATGCATAGTCATGCTTGAAAGACGATATATACGCTATCTGTCACGTTAGCACTTCTCGCTATCGACGGGAAATTCATCCCCATAACTTGGAACCAAGCTGATCTCACATTGCTCGGTTTCAAAGGACTTTCCTTCCAAAGCTTAGGCTGTAGAAAGAACTCTTCCTTGAGGTCTTCTTTGGGGACTGCAGCACGTCTGTAAGATTAGCGACGGTTGCGGGTGATACCCCTGGTGTTTCAAGGGTCCACATGCTCAATTGCATCAGTGGTATAAAGAAAACCGGAAAAAATTTAACTGACTGAGCGGCCCAGCGCGCGCGTCACGCCCGCGCTACCTGGCGGGACCATATGTAAAGTCGTGCTTGACCTTACCTCGCCCCATAAAATATTTCCAGAAAAAAATTGGTTTTATTTATACCACTGAAGTGGCAATTGAGCATGTGGACCCTTGCAACACCAGGGGTATCACCTGCAACCGTCGCTTATCTTACAGACGTGCTGTAGTCTCCAAAGAAGACCTCAACGAAGAGTTCTTTCTACAGCCTAAGCTTTGGAAGGAAAGTCCTTTGAAACCGAGCAATGTGAGATCAGCTTGGTTCTAAGTTATGGGGATGAATTTCCCAGCACTAGGGGTATCAACCGCAACCGTCGCCGATCTTGCTGAATTTTGTGCTGCAGTCTCCAAGGAGGACCTCAACGGAAAGTTCTTTCTACAGCCTGAGCTTAGGAAGGAAACTCTTTTGAAACCGTACAGGGCAAGATCTGCTTAGTTCCAAGGTATGGGATGAATTCCCGTCGATGGCGAGAGTTGCCATCGTGACAGATAGCGTATCTATCGTCGTTTTTCAAGCACGTCTATACACATTCCGTCCCACGCTAACTGGCGGGTACAACATACGTCTTTGCATATCCTCATCACCAATCGCTAACCAAAGAGTTTGCAGCTCATGAACCAAGTTATCATTGATTCCAGTGGCTGCTACTGCCATGATTCTGTCCAAGACAATTGAGGCTCTTCCCGGGCAGAAAATCAACGCAACGGAGATACCTCTACGTTGCAACCACTGCCAACTGAAGAATGTGATGCTGCGAGGAGCAGACGGCGGCGTTCAGAACCTTGACAGTTCCAAGTACCGACTCAATTTGAGAGATATGTAAGTATTAGCGATGCTATTAGGCAGAGAGAGTAGAGCGCCAGTCCTCTCTAGACTTACAGACCTACATACGTATCACCACGCCGAGTCCCTCACGCTTCTGACACATTACTTTCTCTTAGTACACACCAATGCATAATTTAATATATGAGAATTTTTGGCGTGTTCCAGGCAAAAGTTTGTCCAAATAGAGTTGGAAGAAACGAAACCTTCAGACTTCGGAGACTACTTCGTGATCATCCAAAATGAAGATGGATTGGAAGAGAGATTAAAAGCCCTGTCACTGCTGAGTAAGTGTTATTGTTATATCATGTGCTAGCACAAGGGACGAACGGGTCCCCCTACTGCCTGATGGAGCGCGGTGACCTAGGCCTATGGACGCTTGCAACACCAGGGGCATCACTCGCGTGCCGACCTTGTGTTGGGAGGATCGCTGTGCTAGCACAAGGGACGAACGGGTCCCCCTACTGCCTGATGGAGCGCGGTGACCTAGGCCTATGGACGCTTGCAACACCAGGGGTATCACTCGCGTGCCGACCTTGTGTTGGGAGGATCGCTGTGCTAGCACAAGGGACGAACGGGTCCCCCTACTGCCTGATGGAGCGCGGTGACCTAGGCCTATGGACGCTTGCAACACCAGGGGTATCACTCGCGTGCCGACCTTGTGTTGGGAGGATCGCTGTGCTAGCACAAGGGACGAACGGGTCCCCTACTGCCTGATGGAGCGCGGTGACCTAGGCCTATGGACGCTTGCAACACCAGGGGTATCACTCGCGTGCCGACCTTGTGTTGGGAGGATCGCTGTGCTAGCACAAGGGACGAACGGGTCCCCCTACTGCCTGATGGAGCGCGGTGACCTAGGCCTATGGACGCTTGCAACACCAGGGGTATCACTCGCGTGCCGACCTTGTGTTGGGGGAGGATCGCTGTGCTAGCACATGGGACGAACGGGTCCCCCTACTGCCCGATGGAGCGCAGTGACCTAGGCCTATGGACGCTTGCAACACCAGGGGTATCACTCGCGTGCCGACCTTGTGTTGGGAGGATCGCTGTGCTAGCCCATGGGACGAACGGGTCCCCCTACTGCCTGATGGAGCGCGGTGTCATGTATCGCTTGCATAATGCATGACAATAAAAAGTCTTATTTATTTTTCAGCCCCAGGTTAGTATATATTAAGACCCTAGATCTCGTCTTCTACAAGCATCCCTCAAGTCTAGTAGTTTCAAGTTTAAAATTAGACATGACTATACATACGCCTTTGAATGTCTTCTTAGACGTATGCAGGTTTCCTCTCGACGTTTTCCTGCACCGTAAAGCTCACGGTGTGACTAATTACAGAACCATTTGTACAAATTACCGGGTTTCGAACTACGGTGACAGTTTGAACCACTGTCTTGAGGATAGGCCTCAAGTCAGTCGTTCCTCAACCGTTCATACGCCTCAACCTTGTAACCTAAACTTCAAAAAAAAAATACGTCGCACAGGTTTTTGGTAAGACAGATTAAAAATAAGCACTTAACAACACAAACGTTATGTCAATTTAACTTTTTTTTGTTCACAGAAAGAGGTATTTGTTCGACGTCATTAAGTCAACATTCATTCAGCCTATTAAAGGACTAAAATAATCATAAAACTATTTCTATTTCAGATGTTGGTAATTAATCATTTATAATTATACGATTTGTTCCCGCAGTTTGTAAATGAACAAACATCCTCACTAACTTTAATTTTAATATTACACGCAATGACGAAGGGGTTTGCAGTGGTGTCTGGCTAGTACCCACACACCCACTTTCCGCCAGAGGTATATTAGGGAACGTACCCATACTGCGTGACCCGTTTAGGGGGGGGGGAGCGGAGTCTTTAAAATACTACGGTCAGTCACAGGAGCGGGGCGGTGGCTCAGGTTTTTGTCACGTAGTCGATTTTACTGAGAGAAATCTCGTATTTTTTTCAACCTATATATAGCGCGCAGTGTTTCTATAATATATAATTCACTAGTAATTTAAGTATGCATGCAATATACAATAAAGACTACTATGAGCCAAATTTTTTTTATTTTTCAAAAATTTTTTGTGAAATGATTAAAATTCATAATTGTGAATTACTACGTGAAAACTAAAGGGGGGAGTGGTCACCGAGGGAAGGGAGGGGTCAAAAATAGGTCACGTAGTATGGGTACGTTCCCTTAAGTGCCAACGTGACAGATGGCGAGTCCATCGCCGTTACTCAAGCACGACTATACATACGCCTTTGAATTCCTTCTCAGACGTATGCAGGTTTCCTTTTTTTAACAGTTTCTTAAAGGTTGTCTTTATATTTACTTCTATATCTTTAAAAAAATACGGTGAATTAATAAAAAAACAAATCATTTTCTTTCCAGATAACTGTAAGTCGTAACTTATTTATTAACAAAGATTTTTTTACTCTACCTTTAAGTATTAAAATATTATTTATTTTTAAATAAACAACTACGTAATTAGGAACTCAGAAAAAAGTTTAATAAAATTATGGACGTCTTATTAAGTTTGCCGGCCGTCTGGTCTAGCTTCTGACTGCGAAGCTTGACCTCGAATCCCGCTGAGGGCAGATATTTGTGTGATGAACACGAGTATTTGTGTAGTCTTGGATGTCCTATGTATTTATGTATATATCTATCTATATAAGTAAATATATCGTTGTCTAGTTACCATAACACAAGCTTTGCTTTATTTGGGACTAAGTCAATTTGTGTGCAATTGTATTTATTATTATTATTAACAAAAAAGGGAAAAAAACGTTTGTCTTAATTTTGTGCATGTTCCTTCTCTAGTCTACCTACTTAGTCCGTCTAGTAACCTAGTCCTTTGAATCAGACGTATGCAGGTTCCTCTCGATGTTTTCCTTCACCGTAAAGCTCGTGGTGTGCCTCACTGTAATTAAATGTAGAAAAACTCCTCAACCCAGTCGGGATTGGAACTCGCGCTGTTTGCGTGGCAGGCGGGTGCTGTGACCTCTCGGCCACTCGCCTCCTCTTGTCCTGACGTATAAGTGGTATGGTATCGCAATGCAGGTGCAACCCTCGTGTCCTCTCGATGTTTTGCTTCACCGTCAAGCTCGTGGTGTGACAAATTTTAACTTTATTTAGTACTAGCTGTCCCGCCCAGCTTCGCTCGGGTGAAATAATTAAATTTCTTGAAATTTTTTCCATTGTGAATTAAAACCATTCTCGAATCCCCCTGAAGACAGAAAATTTCATTAAAATCTGCCAGCTGTTTAGAAGGAGTTCGGTGACCAAATGCATAGTTTACGATTCTAAAGACATACAGATAAACATACGTACATACATATAATCACGCCAAGTCCCTAGCGGGGTAGGCAGAGAGTATAGAGCGCCAGTTCTCTCTAGTCTTACATACCTCTTTCGCTTCGTCCACATTCATCAGTCTGTTCATACGTTTAGTAACTTTGTTTTTTTTTATTAATTCTAGATATCAAGGTATCCCGCCTCAAGACCTCGTCAAGAGTAGGAGACCATTATGACAAGACGATGACGTTTGCATGTGACAGTTGCGAGTTGTCCGACATTTTGTGCAACGGCGAGAGTGTATTATCTGGCGGCCGAATATCCATTGTGGCCGTCTCCAAAATGATCAGCTACAATTTTCCAAGGTAAGATCTATGACAGCTTGCCGTCAAGTTGACACTAGCGGCTCTCCTTACGGTAATGCCATAGCTTTCCTAAGATCATCTTCTGTCCCCCTCTAATCATCGTTCCCTCTCCCTCTAAGACAGGGTTTCTCAAACTTTTGACTACACGAACCCTTGTTAAAGTTTCCAGATGACAGCGAATCTCTTGACTAACTAATTAAATCCCCCCCAGAGAAACTCATGAAGATAATAAGGTTTTTATTTTAATAAAAGGTAAGAAATACAGTGTCAAAAGAAATATCTTTATACCGAGGGTTTCTTGTCGCAAATTGAGTCATGAATGTATGTATTTTTATGGTTTTTTCAGCTACGAAGACTCCAACTCCTGCGTCTACATCGGTATATTTAAGGCGTCAGGGAAAATCTACAAGAAGATTTTAGCTTACATTGACAGTGAGTTTCTATATCTTCAAGCCTTTTCCAGAGGTGTAAGAACACCTAATTTCTCCCAGAGATATGCTTTAAAGGTGCCAACGTGACAGATGGCGAGGCCATCGCCGTTATTCAAGCACGACTATACATACGCCTTTGAACTTCTCAGACGTATGCAGGTTTCCTCTCGATGTGTTCCTTCACCGTAAAGCTCGTGGTGTGCCTCACTGTAATTAAATGTAGAAAAACTCCTCACTCCAGTCGGGATTGGAACTCGCGCCGTTTGCGTGGCAGGCGGGTGCTGTGACCTCTCGGCCACGCCGCCTCCTCTTGTCCTGACGTATAAGTGGTATGGTATCGCAGTGCAGGCGCAACCCTCGTTTCCTCTCGATGTTTCCCTTCACCGTAAAGCTCGTGGTGTGCCTCACTGTAATTAAATGTAGAAAAACTCCTCACTCCAGTCGGGATTGGAACTCGCGCCGTTTGCGTGGCAGGCGGGTGCTGTGACCTCTCGGCCACGCCGCCTCCTCTTGTCCTGACGTATAAGTGGTATGGTATCGCAGTGCAGGCGCAACCCTCGTTTCCTCTCGATGTTTCCCTTCACCGTAAAGCTCGTGGTGTGACTAATCACTGTACTTAAGTTCAGAATAACTCTATGGTATCTACAGGCAATATTTAAACTCACGTGTTGCATACAGACTGTTGCTAACGATGTTTTTATTTCTAAAACAGATGATTGTAAGTAAATTTCTTTATTATATACTTACCAATATACCTCAAAAAGATCTCAACAACCCCTTTAAAAAATAAAACACCCTCTTTTGACCTGAGGATATATTTTAGGTGCCAACGTGACAGGTGACGAGTCCCGCTCCACTCCCTTGGGGAGTAGAGTAGTGATAAATATAGCCTACTTTAAACATGTTCTCTGCGGTTACACCCGCCTAAAAGAGAAAAAGAGCCGTGGTGGCCGAGTGGTTCGAGCAGTTGTCTGCGACGCAAAGGTCGCAAGTTCGAATCCCGACTGTACCAATGGGTTTTTCTGAACTTAAGTACAGTGATTAGTCACACCACGAGCTTAACGGTGAAGGAAAACATCGAGAGGAAACCTGCATACGTCTGAGAAGAAATTCAAAGACGTATGTATAGTCGTGCTGGAGTAACGGCGATGGACTCGCCATCTGTCACGTTGGCACCTAATATACCTCTGGCGGAAAGTGGGTGTGTGGGTATTACTTATACACCTCTGCCTACCCTTTCGGGGACCCTTGTGGGAAGGCGTGAGGATATATAATTAGTACAATTTTATCATTTTCAGGAACATAAAACAATCCAGCTAATAATTTATCTCTCTGCTAAATTTCATGCAATTCCGTTCAGCCGTTCTGGCGTGATTGTGTAACAGACATACACACAAACTTTAGCATTTATAATATTAATAGGATGGCGAAGTCTATGAGAAACAAGCCAAAATTTCGTATTTAATCTATATATAGACGAATCACTTTCGTATTTAATCTATGGTACGTGCCAGTTTTACTTCTTATTATTGTCTATGGTATCCATAACAACACTGTACACACAATTTCTACTACGAAAGATAAAAAAGCAGTTTTGCTGAAAATTTTAATGGTGATGGCTTATACCTAGGATTAGGAAATTCAAAGTTCTAATATAATAAAGTATGTTGCTCTTTCACGGCATAGCGGCTGAACCGATTCTAGCAGGAAAATACATAAGCTACTTTTTAAACTCCACGCGGGCGAAGCCGCGGGCATAAGCTGGTACTTAATATTATAAAGAGGAAAGATTTGTATGTAAGTGTGTTTGTAACGAATTGGCTCAAAAAGTAATAGACCGATTTGAAAAATTCTTTCACCATTGGAAAGGGACATTCACCCTGAGTGACACAGGCTATATTTTCTTCTATAAAAAAAATTATGTACATCCGTGCGAAGCCGGGAGGGATCGCTAGTATTGTATATCTTTATATATATATAATTCTTCTGTGAGTGTGTATGTCACTGAACTTTATTTAAAATTTTTTATGTGTGTTCAAGGGGATCTGGGAATGGTTTAGATTCGCAATTGGCGCAATTCGCAAATCGCGCTGCGATCGTGTTTCAGGAAATTTAATTTTTCATCCAAGCGAAGCTGGGCGGGACAACGAGTGTATCTATATATAAACATCCATGCGTTATATTTCAAATAACATTATTAGTCTCCAAAGATATTGCCAGTATTTACAATAATAAAGTGTGTTACCTCCAACAGCGCCAAGTAAGTTGAAAATTTTATTACTATTTGTAAAATTATTAATAATAATATCACCCCTCCCACAAGGTGCCCCGAAGGGGTACGCAGAGGGGTATAGGTTTAGATACCCACACACCCACTTTTCATATGATTGAGATATATTTTAGGTGCCAACGTGACAGATGGCGAGTCCATCGACTTAAGAGAGGTAGGGCATAACTGGTTTCCCGTTCGAATTCGGAGCTGCCCGACTGGGGCAGGTCCTCCACCTTATAGAAGTCCGTAGCCAAATAACACAATTTTTTGTGTTGTGTTCCTACGTGGTGAATAAGGTTACCAGTAATGAGCTCCTTGGGGAGGTGGGAGGATACATTGTGTTGTTACATTGTGTTGGAAGTAGAGGGATTAAACCCATTATGCTGCCAACACATTATAACTCTCCGAACACAGAGTGGCAACGCGCAAGTGATACTTCGGTATCGTGAGCGTAAATAGGCTACGGTAATCGTTTCCCATCAGGTGAGCCGTATGCTTGTTTGCCACTCTTGTTGTATATAAAAAATAAAAGTCGACTATACATACGCCTTTGAATTGTTTCTCATATCACATTGCGCATAATACATTGTAAATAAATAAATAAACTTACTCAATCCAGTTCCAACAGATATCGCCATCTGTTAGAATCGTTTGGAGCTAACAGATAATTGTGACTGTCAAAAAATAGACAAATAATTTGCAATAAAATAATATTGCGACTATAAATTGTGATGTAAGCTATCCTATCTTTCAAGTTGGATCAAACTGCACACGGTGTGCAAATTTGATTAAAATTGGTTAAGTAGTTTAGGAATCCAACGCGGACAAACAACGAGACGTGTAATTTATATGTATTAAGAAGATTTTGTTCATACATACATATCATCACGCCGAGACCCTAACGGGGTAGGCAGAGAGTATAGAGCGCCAGTTCTCTCTAGACTTACATACCTCTTTCGCTTCGTCCACATTCATCAGTCTCTTCATACATGCTCGTCGGTTTCGAGTACTCTTAACGTTCCCGTCCTTAAGCGTCCGATCGATTTGATCCAGGTAGTTGGAACGTGGTCTTCCTCTGCCCCTTCTTGCACACACAGGTGGCATGTAAATATTTTGTTTAAATGATTTTCATAGTTGTCAAGATTCCGGATACGCCGGTCGTAAATGCGCCGAAAGAAGGGGAACAGTTCGAACAGACAATACCCTTCGTATGTAATGAAGAGTGTTCCGTCGAGAAGGTAAAATATTTTAGAAGACCAATGTCTTTGTCAATTCACCACAATTATACATATACTAGCTTATGCCCGCGGCTTCGCCCGCGTGGAGATCGAAAAAGTAGCTTATATATTTTCCACCTAGAATCGGTTCAGCCGCTATGCCGTGAAAGAGCAACATACTTCGGAGCTTTTATTTTCTTTCGGGATTCAAATGTAGTCTAATCCTGGGTATACGCCATCACCATTTCAACTTTCAGCCAAATCGGCTCAGCCGGTTTCCCGTGAATGAGCTGTTTCCCAGCATGTGGGCAGCATGCTTGTTTCCCACTTGTTGAATGAAAAAATATGACCCGCTTCAAAGTAGATTTCCTTCCTAGAAATTTATAACATTTCATTCACTCATTCAGCATCCCAGCTTGTAACAATATGTTAATACCGGTATGTATTTTATGTTTTCAGGTTACTGTTAATGGCGTACCTTTGGAAACTTCAACGAGACGAAGTGCTACAGGCTCCTTGGCGTTTTATGTGGTAAGTACGGATGGCGAGTCCATCGCCGTCACTCAAGCACGACTATACATACGCCTTTGAATGTCTTCTCAGACGTATGCAGGTTTCCTCTCGATGTTTCCCTGCACCGTAAAGCTCGTGGTGTGATGTGACTGGTGTGATGTCACTGTACTTAAGTTCAGAAATTCATTAGTACAGTAGGGATTCAAACATGCGATATTCGTGTTCGAGGCAACAATATATATATATTAGCTGTGCCCGAATGGGATTTAAAATAAAAATATTGTACAGTTTCTAAAATAAAAGTAACCCAAGTTACTCCTTTTTACATCAGCTATCTGCCAAAGTCCCGTCAAAATCGGTCCAGCCGTTTCAGAGATTAGCCGGACAAATTCAGACTGAAATTCAGACCGATTCAGACAGACAAAAATTGTAAAAAAAAACATTTTGTTATATGTACCGTGTATACATCCATATACATTTAATAAAAAGCGGTTATTTTAATACATATTACAAACAGACACTCCAATTTTATTTATTGGTATAGCTATTTATTATTATTTACGTCAAGAGTCCTCAAATCCGACGAGCATGTATGAAGAGACTGATGAATGTTTTTTAAGCGAAAGAGGTATGTAAGTCTAGAGAGAACTGGCGCTCTATACTCTCTGCCTACCCCGTTAGGGACACGGCGTGATGATATGTATGTATGGTGTAGTTAATTATTATTACGCAATTCAAAGGCGTGTGTAGTTGCTTGAGTAACGGCGATGGACTCGACATCATTCGCGTTGGCAGCTAAAATATATCTGGCGGAAAGGAGGTATACACCTCTGCCTACCGCTTCGGGACCCTTGTGAGAAGGCGTGAGGATATATTGTTATTATTATTATTTCCTTTAGGTCTCCGATGCAACAATTACTGTGCGTATAACAGAATACATTCATATGTACGAAGGAGTGTATCAAGCTGTGTTTATGACGTCAAATGGATCTGTGACCAAAACTTTAATGGAAATATGGTATGAGCTTTAATCACAATAATAATTATATATTGCTATTCCACTTATTAAGTACATATGTAGCTTTCTAATGGTGTAATAATTTTTAATATCGGTCGAATAGTTCTTGAGTTAAATTGGAAAAAACAAATAAAAACAATTTCCTCTATGTATCTTTAGTAGAGCCGTGGTGGCCGAGTGGTTCGAGCAGTTGCCTGCGACGCAAAGGTCGCAAGTTCGAATCCCGACTGTACCAATGAGTTTTTCTGAACTTAAGTACAGTGATTAGTCACACCACGAGCTTTACGGTGAAGGAAAACATCGTGAGGAAACCTGCATACGTCTGAGAAGAAATTCAAAGGCGTATGTATAGTCGTGCTTGAGTAACGGTGATGGACTCGCCATCTGTCACGTTGGCACCTAATATACCTCTGGCGGAAAGTGGGTGTGTGGGTATTACCCATACATCTCTGCCTACCCCATCGGGGACCCTTGTGGAAAGGCGTGAGGATATTTATTTTATTTTTATTTATTTATATCTTTAGTTGAGAAGATTTCAATTCTTTTCTCTTTATAACGTTAGTTGGGAAGATTTCAATACTTTTTCTCTTTACAATGTTAGTTGAGAAGATTTCAATTCTTTTTCTCTTTATAACGTGAGTTGAGAAGATCTCAATACTTTTTCTCTTTATAACGTTAGTTTAGAAGATTTCAATTCTTTTCTCTTAATAACGTTAGTTGGGAAGATTTCAATACTTTTTCTCTTTATAACGTTAGTTTAGAAGATTTCAATTCTTTTCTCTTAATAACGTTAGTAGAGAAGATTTCAATACTTTTTCTCTTTCTAACGTTAGTTTAGAAGATTTCAATACTTATTCTCTTTATAACGTTAGTTGAGAAGGTTTAAATTTTTTTCTCTTAATAACGTTAGTTCGGAAGATTTCAATACTTTTTCTCTTTATAATGTTAGTTGAGAAGATTTCAATTCTTTTCTCTGTATAGTGTTAGTTAAGAAGATTTAAATTCTTTTGTTTTTACAGGGAAGAAGAATCAGTACAAGGTATTTATATTAAATACCTACTACATAGTATAACTACGCACCTTCGTTTGACGTAGCCCCAAATTAAGCAAGCTTTTGTTATGGTTGGTCCATGTCGAGAGAATGAATGAAGAACGATTGACGAAAAAAGTGTATAAGGCGAGTGTGAATGAGTGTTGGAAGGGGTAGACCTAGGCGGACGTATCTAGACCAAATCAGGGACGTCTTGAAAAAAGGCCAGGTCAAGAGTACCCTAAACCGAAGAGCATGTATGAAGGGAATAATGAAAGTGGACGAAGCGAAACAAGTTTGTAAGGATCGTAGCAAGTGGAAAGAAGTGGTCTCTGTCTACCCCTACGGGAAAGAGGCATGATTATATGTATGTATGTTTAATGGTAACTAGACAACGATATATTTACTTATATAGATAGGTTTATACATAAATACACAGGACATCCAAGACTAAGGTACAAATACTCGTGTTCAACACACAAATACCTGCCCTCAGCGGGTATCGAGCGACCTCAAGTTTCGCAGTCAGGAGCTCTAGCCACTAGACCAGACGGCCGTCTGAATATAACCAATCGCTAACGCTATTGACAGTTAAACGTTTTTTTTTTCAGTTGCAGATACTGTAACCACAAAAACGGATGTCGCAACCGAACCTAACGTCAACGGTGACGTCAGTAAGCACCCATCTATACCATATAAATATATAATATAATAATATAATAATAATATATACTCACGCCTTCCCACAAGGGTCCCCGAAGGGGTAGGCAGAGGTGTATAGGTAATACCCACACACCCACTTTCCGCCAGAGGTATATTAGGTGCCAACGTGCCAGATGGCGAGTCCATCGCCGTTACTCAAGCACGACTATACATACATACGCCTTTGAATTTCTTCTCAGACGTATGCCGGGTTTCCTCTCGATGTTTTCCTTCACCGTAAAGCTCGTGGTGTGACCAATCACTGTACTTAAGTTTTAGAAAAACTCATTGGTACAGTCGGGATTCGAACTTGCGACCTTTGCGTCGCAGGCCACTGCTCGAACCACTCGGCCACCACGGCTCTCTATATCTATATATATACTATATCTTATTTTTTTATTTATATATGCTTTATTGTACACTATATTTAATTTAGATAGTACATCATATGTAAAAGGTATCATATGCAATTGGCGGACTTATCGCACTCGGCGATCTCTTCCAGACAACCATTGAATGGAATACATTAATATTAGATCATTAATTTGGTAGTTGGAGGTGTATGGCATTTTATTAAAAGAAATTAAATGCATAATCCCTTCTAATATTATAAATGCGAAAGTAACTCTGTCTGTCTGTTACCTTTTCACGCCTAAACTACTGAACCGATTTAAATGAAATTTGGTACAGATATAGTCTAGAGCTTGAGGAAGGACATAGGCTACTTTTTAATGCGGAAAAGGGTTGTAAGGGGTTGAAATAGGGGATTAAAGTTTGTATGGAAGTTTCGTCATTTTTGAAGCTAGAAGCTTGAAACTTATTTTTTAGGCTCTTGATTACATATAAATTAATATTACATTCAAAGTTTGTAAAAATGTTACCCTTAAGGGGGTAAAAAAAAAATGCTGCTTATTATCACTTTTCCGCGCGGACGCAGTCGCGGGCACAGCTAGTATTGTATATATATATATATATATATATATATATATATATAAAAATGCATCATATATATAGGCAGGTAAGATAAGTTATAGGCAGGTAAGTTTGGATGTTTGAATGTTTGCTGCTCTTTCACGGCAAAACGGCTGAACCGATTCGGCTGAAAATTTTAATGGTGATGGCTTATACCTAGGATTGTGACAGAGGCTACATTTGAATCCCGAAAAATTCAAAGTTCTAATATTATAAAATAAGTTGCTCTTTCACGGCTGAACCGATTCAACTCAAATATATCTGGCGGAAAGTGTGTGGGTACTACCTACACATCTCTGCCTACCCCTTCGGGGACCCTTGTGGGAATGCGTGAGGTATTGACGATACATTTCTTTCAGCTACTATCAAGAGTGCAAATGAGACTAATGGTGCTGAGGGAGGTATGTACAAAATCTTATTTATACAAATACAAATAAAAATTAGCGTCTGTTCGTAAAATTAAAATAAGCGCTTATTACTAATTTCTGCCTATTTTATTGTATGGCAGCGAATCCTGGGTATGTCAGAGGAAGTATGAAAATAGCTTGAATGCAGTTGAGATGCGATCTCTTCGAAAAATGTGCGGAGTAACGATATTAGATCGAATCCGCAATGAAGAGATTCGCAGAACAACTGGCGCTGCTGTAATAATTATTTAAGAATGTTTTAAAAGCCGTGGTGGCCGAGTGGTTCGAGTAGTTGCCTGCGACACAAAGATCGCAAGTTCGAATGCCGACTGTACCAATGAGTTTTTCTGAACTTAAGTACAGTGATTCGTCACAACACGAGCTTTACGGTGAAGGGAAACATCGAGAGGAGTTTGTTTCGCCGCTTCTTCGCCTGACAGGGTTTTTTTCTTGTAAACGGGGATAATTGTAGTTTTTATATAGTATAGCTGTGCCCGCGACTTCGTCCGCGTGAAATAGTGACTTTGGGCAGCATTTGTTGGATATATCTCTTGGTTTATTTTGGATATGTTAAGTAAAGCTTACCACAATATATTAGTGAAAACCACATCTAAATCGGAAAAGCCGTTTCTGAGATTAGCTTGCACAAACGCACAGACAAACAGACAAAAACAATCAGTGTTTTGGGTGCTATTTGCGTTGATAAAGATCCCAATATTTTTTTTTCTCATATACCTATCCATGTACAGACAGCGATCCGTTAAATTTTTATTGTATTGATGTGACGTTCTATAAGTGTTTCCTGTGTCCCGGTGGTAACTCCTTGTTTATCCTCACGCCTTCCCATAAGGGTCCCCGAAGGGGTAGGCAGAGGTGTATAGGTAACTTTTTATTGGTGGTAAAAGTTTATATTTAGTATATGACGTTCAATAAGTGTTCCCTGTGTCCCTTGTGTTGGGTAAAATATTTTCCTTTTAATTTTTTATTATTGTCACGAAGTAGGTGACAGTACCCCATCTCCTGACGCTGCAGCAGCAGATGGCGAAGCCACCACTGAGGAACACGGACCGGAACCGGAAGCGCCGGAAGCGGAAAGAAGAAAAGCGTGAAAACCAAACCCGGAAGACATGTCTAAACGTAGGAGTATATATCCTTTTAATTATCTTATCATAACTTCACTCCTTCTCACGAAGGCGTAGGCAGAGGTTGGCGGAAATATTTAGGTGCCGACGTACCAGATGGCGAGTCGATCGCCGTTACTCGTTACTCGCTCGTTACTCGAGCATAATTAATACTTTTAGAAATTTACCTATAATTATTTTTAATGTTTAAATATAACACGTCTTCCCATAAGGGTAGGCAGAAGTGTGTAGGTGGTAACCACACACATTTCGCCGGAGATATATTTAATGTGTTAACGTGAAAAGATGGCAAGCACGACTATACATACGCCTTTGAATGTCTTCTCAGACGTATGCAGGTTTCCTCTCGATGTTTCCCTTCACCGCAAAGCTCGTGGTGTGCCTCACTGTAATGAAATGTAGAAAAACTCCTCACTCCAGTCGGGATTGGAACTCGCGCCGTTTGCGTGGCAGGCGGGTGCTGTGACCTCTCGGCCACGCCGCCTCCTCTTGTACTGACGTATAAGTGGTATGGTATCGCAGTGCAGGCGCAACCCTCGTTTCCTCTCGATGTTTTCCTTCACCGTAAAGCTCGTGGTGTGACTAATCACTGTACTTAAGTTCAGAAAAACTCATTGATACAGTCGGGATTCGAACTTGCGAACTTTGTGTTGCAACCAACTACTTTGCCACCACGGCCCCCTTTATATATCTAATACATAAGTAAATATATCGTTGTCTAGTTACCATAGCACAAGCTTTGCTTAATTTGGGACTAGGTCAATTTGTGTGGAATTGTCCTAAAGTATTTTTACTTTTTTCAGGTTCAACGGCGACTAAAGCAAGAATCCCGGAATAATCCGTTATTTTTTAACATGATATTTTAATGTAATTAAATACTTACATAATTTATTACATATTAAATGAAGCAATCTATCAAGTATATGAAGTATTAAAAAAACCTATTTTCAAAATGTCTGTTTCATTTACGTTTATATATGTTAACGTTTAGTTGAAGTCATTACGTCGGGTCCCTAGCGGGGTAGGCAGAGAGTATAGAGCGCCAGTCCTCTCTAGACTCTCATACCTCTTTCGCTTCGTCCACATTCATCAGTCTCTTCACACATGCTCGTCGGTTTCGCGTACTCTTGACGTTCCCGTCCTTGAGCGTCCGATCGATTTGATCCAGGTAGTTGGAACGTGCCTCTTCTTCTCTCTTCCTCTGCCTCTTCTTGCACACACTTTCAAGCACGGCTAATGACTTCTCAGACGTATGCAGGTCCTCCTTTCCTCTCGATGTTTCCCTAAACCGTAAAGGTCGTGGTGTGACTGATTTCAATTAAATGTAGAAAAACTGAGGAGTTTTTCACTCAATCCAGTCGGGATTGGAACTCGCGCCGTTTGCGTGGCAGGCGGGTGCTGTGACCTCTCGGCCACGCCGCCTCCTCTTGTCCTGACGTATAAGTGGTATGGTATCGAAGTGCAGGCGCAACCCTCGTTTCCTCTCGATGTTTTCCTTCACCGTAAAGACCGTGGTGTGACTAATTACTGTACTTAAGTTCACGAAATCTCACCTGTACAGTCAGGAGGAACTTGCAACCTTTGTATCGAGATTCCTAACGCGAACGCTCAGGCTGTGGAATAAGCTCCCCGTTGAGGTTTTCCCTGGAGAGTACAGTATGGAGTTCCTCAAGAAGGGTGTGAAAGAAATCCTGCAGGGTTTGCACTGCGAGTGATTGGAGTCGCAAGTGTCCACAGCCCTAGGTCACGGCACAAAATAAACACATGTTTACAATTCTAATTATCATATTTAGAATATTTCTAAATGTGTTTATAGAACACGAAAGCTTTAGGTTCACGGAGAAATCAGGTTAAGGCATCTAAAGTTGTTAATGTATGAATTATTTGAGTACATTTTGAGCACTTTCGCCAGTTAGCAACACCGGGATGACATCGTCGGTATTAGTGGAGCAAGTGACAGTTATTCGTAACGATACGCTGTAACGTTGGCCTGTACAGTATAACGGTAACGGTCCATCTCCAAATAGACGTCGTTACATGTCACTTGAGTGAATTCGCACGGCTATTGTTACATATATGTTATGTTATAATAGTTAAATATTTATTTACAATAACAACAATTAACAATATTTACAAAGAACAGTTGAAACTAACTACTTACAGATAAAATATTTGTCCCAAATCGTTATCCCGAGGCAACGTGCCAAGAAGACTAGCAATGCCACGCTGGATGGCAATGCTGATTCTCTGAGCGAGATATTTTCCAGCCTGTCACGAGAGGTCTCGACAAGACGGCGCGAGACCTCTTTAAAAAGATGGTGGCCTCAGGACCCCAAGGCCCCAGAGTTTAAACCGCAAATGCCACAAATATGTAACCTGACCCGAGACAGGCATACTAGCGGCGCTTGAGGCACTCCTGCTGAGCAGCAGCGGCGCCGGCTGCCATAATAGTTGATTGTATTTATTACTAGCTGGGCCCGCGACTTCGTCCGCGTGGGATAGTGACTTTGTGCAGTATTTTTTTATTTATTAATGACGTATGTCTACTTTAACGTAGGCATTCCCTATACTTCCCCAATAGGGGATGCCTACGTCAAAGTAGCTTTATGTATGCAAAGTCTCAGTCCGATCGGTTTAAAAATGACAGTTTCATACAAACTTTCTTCCCCTATTTTATCCCCTTGGGGGTAGAATTAATCAAAGTCCTTTCTTAGCGGATGCCTACGTCATAACATCTACCTGCGTGCCAAAGTTCAGCCCAATCCGTGCAGTGGTTTGGGCTGTGCGTTGATAGATCACTATGTCAGTCAGTCACCTTTGAGTTATATATCTTTATATATATATAATTCTTCTGTGAGTGTGTATGTCACTGAACTCCTCTCAAACGACTGGACCGATTTTGATGAAATTTTTTGTGTGTGTTCAAGGGGATCTGGGAATAGTTTAGATTCACAATTGGACCCGATAGGTGGCGCCACCATCTTTTTTTTTCCACCCGAGCGAAGCTGGGCGGGACCACTAGTCTTTATATATATAATTCTTCTGTGAGTGTGTATGTCACTGAACTCCTCCTAAACGGCTGGACCGATTTAAATGAAATTTTCTGTGTGTCTTCAGATGGATTTGAGAATGGTTTAGATTCACAATTGGACCCGATAGGTGGCGCTGTGATCGTTTTTTGGCCATTTACTTTTTTCACCCAAGCGAAGCTGGGCGGGACCACTAGTAGTACTATATAAGTTTAGTAAAGTAGCTTTCTTGTAAAGTGGCTTCAGTACCGACTTAGCCTATAACCTGTAATGGTAACTGTAAGAAGATAATCCATAAATAATTAACGGTAGTTGGTTTTGTAACGATGCTTGTGAATATTCTGTAGTTACATAATAACGATTGATTCTTTATAAGCCGTGGTTGCCGAGTGCTTCAAGTAGACAACACATAGATTGCAAGTTCGACTCCAGACTGTACCAATGAGTTTTCCTGAACTTAAGTACAGTGATTAGTCACACCACGAGTTTTACGGTGAGGAAAACATCGAGAGGAAACGAGGGTTGCGCCTGCACTGCGATACCATACCACTTATACGTCAGGACAAGAGGAGGCGGCGTGGCCGAGAGGTCACAGCACCCGCCTGCCACGCAAACGGCGCGAGTTCCAATCCCGACTGGAGTGAGGAGTTTTTCTACATTAAATTTTTCTACAGTGAGGCACACCACGAGCTGTACGGTGAAGGAAAATATCGAGGGGAAACCTGCATACGTCTGAGAAGCAATTCAAAGGCGTATGTATTGTCGTGCTTGAGTAACGGCGATGGACTCGCCATCTGTCATTCTGGCTTAAATATATCTCTGGCGGAAAGTGTGTGTGTGTGTGTGTGGGTGCTGTCTACCCCTTCGGGGACCCTTGTGGGAAGGCAACGTCAATGGGAAATGAAAAACCTCCACCAACGTCTTCAAAATAAGGCATAGGAAGAAAATAAGTGCGCGAATTGAAAGAACATTAAATTGAACTGTTGAACGATAACAAACGGTATACCGGTATCGTTATCAAATCCGTTACACGCAATAACGGTTCAAAGTAAACACTTAAACGCTAATTCCATTCGCAACTCTCAAACAGAAGCAAAACAAATCCAGTAACGGTACATTACACTTTAGTTGGGCAAAAACCGCGAATGGTGCGGACGTGTGACGCCATTTTTTATGTGTCTGTGACTCGTATACCAGTGACAAGTATTAAATAATGTGTTTAAATGAGAATTAACCATAAATACGACATTATTGTGTCAAAGTGTCAGATGATATGAAAAATTATTGCTTATGATTCATTTAAAAGTCATTGTGAAAGGAATTTTCTTTGCCAAGTACCTAAAGGTTAGTATTTGTGAATTTTTAAATACGTTGTAAAATACATAATTACTGATAAATTCACTCTTTCTTTTATCTTTTCTATTATGCTAATAATTACGCAAAGAATTTATATTATGTAAATAAACACCCGCGATGGCCGTGTGGTTCGAGTTGCCTGTGACACAAAGATTGCAAGTTCGATTCGAATCCCGGCTGTACCAATGAGTTTTCCTGAACTTAAGTACAGTGATTATGTTACGGACTACGTTCATTAGGTAAAAATCGGTCCAGTCGATTAGGAGGAGCTCAGTGAGAAACACATGCACAGAAGAAAGACGACCGTCTGGTCTAGTGGTTAGAGCTCCTGACTGCGAAACTAGAGGTCGCGGGTTCGAATCCCGCTGAGGGCAGATATTTGTGTGATGAACATGAGTATGTGTGCCTTAGTCTTGGATGTCCTATGTATTTAGGTATATATCTATCTATATAAGTAAATATATCGTTGTCTAGTTACCATAACGCAAGCTTGCTTGCTTAATTTGGGACGAGGTCAATTTGTGTGCAATTGTCCCGAGGTATTTATTATTATTAATCTTTATTTCAAATAAATGTTATAATTTATATTTTTAAATATATATATATATAGTTTATATTTTTAAATATGTTTTTTATATATATTTTTAAACATAATTAAAAATATAAAATATAGGGGCCCACCGGTATCGGGATCAGGGTCCAAGGTACCGGTGGTTAGGGTCCCAGAGAAAGAAATCTCCTCACAATACGTGCCGTTGCGAGCAGTACTGCTTTCTGCATCAGGCACTTGATCCAACCGTCTAACGAGAGCCTCTTGAGGTGTTGGGCGAGGCTCTTTGCCATTAGGCCATTGGCCGTTATTACTATCGGCACAATGATTGCAGAGTCCACATCCCACATGCTGACAATCTCGTGAGCCAAGTCCACTTATTTTATTTGTTTGTCTTTTTCCGCTTTCACGAGATTCCCATCATGCGGGACAGTAATATCCACAATCATTGTGCGGCGCTCTAATCGATCTATCACCACTATATCCGGCTTATTAGCGGTTATACACCTGTCTGTGATGATAGATCGATCCCAGTACAACGTGACATGACCATTTTCTAGAACTGGGTCGGGTGAATACTTGTAGTACGGCACCTCCGAGTCCACAAGGACTTCAAAGCAAGTTGTTGGTGTATGATCTTGGCCACTTGGTTGTGTCTGTGTAATTACTCACCGTTAGCTAGATGAGAACAACCAGAGATAATATGTCTCAGAGATTCACCCGGGCGGTGGCATGCCCGACAGATGTCAACCGTGCCGTCTCTTAAAATATATTTTCGATAGTTGTTCGTCATCATAACTTCATCCATAATTGCACAGACAAAGCCTTCGGTTTCCCCGAAGAGATCACCAAAGCGTAGCCAAGCCAGAGATGCTTCAAGGTCTACGTCAGGGTCATGTAGGGCCCGGTAAAAGCGACCATGGAGCTCCTTGCTTTGCCATATCTCCCTGCGATCATTGGTAGTGAGTACCACAGGTTTACGCCAGTTCTCTTTCGCTAAGGAGAGCGCGGTTAGTCCTTTGTCCACTGCCACCACATCTCGATGCATACCCACTTCGGTAGAGCGAAAATACTCTCTGAGCTTGTATACTTCGCAATTGTGGAGGGTTTTGGCATTCAAGAAGCCTCGACCCCCACATTTTCTAGGGATGTATAGTCTCATTACCGATGACCGTGGGTGATGCATTCGATATGAGGTGAGCAATGTACGAACTTTTCTATCTGTAATTTCCAATTCCCTCTGCGTCCACTTTAGTATGCCAAAGAAGTACATTAACACCGGCATGACCCATCCATTATAGGCGCGTACCTTGTTACCACCAGTCAGTCGGCTCTTTAGTACTTTTTTTACTATTATTATTATTAATATTATTACTATATACTGCGACGCAAAGGTCGCAAGTTCGAATCCCGACTGTACTAATGAGTTTTTCTCAACTTAAGTACAGTGATTAGTCACACCACGAGCTTAACGGTGAAGGAAAACATCGAGAGGAAACCTGCATACGTCTGAGAAAAAATTCAAAGGCGTATGTATAGTCGTGCTGGAGTAACGGCGATGGACTCGCCATCTGTAGCGTTGGCACCTAATATACCTCTGGCGGAAAGTGGGTGTGTGGGTATTACCTGTACACCTCTGCCTACCCCTTTGGGGACCCTTGTGGGAAGGCGTGAGGATATATTATTATTATATAATATTATTTATCTATGTATCGGGTATGTAAAATAAATACCCGGGTACAATTCCACACAAATTGACCTAGTCGCAATGTAAGCGAAGCTTGTGTTACGGTAACTAGACAACGATATATTTACTTATATAGATAGACTAGCTTATGCCCGCGGCTGCGCCCACTCAGGAGCTCTAACCACTAGACCAGACGGCCGTCATACATAGGTATGTATGTATGTAATTGATATTCGAACAGTACACCAAAGGTCGAGTATTTAATATTCAACTTAGTGCTTCCCAACATAATAGGCGTTTATTTGTATTTTACAAACTGTTACAATTAACGTAAAATGTATTGTTGTTTTGTTTTTATTTATATCTTATTATTGTCTATACATATAATAAATATATAAATGTTATGTTGGTTTGTGTACGCTTCAAAAACTCAAAAAGTTCTGCACCGATCGAGCTGAAACTTTAGCATGATATATAATCCGCATCAAGGATTGTTATTATCTATTTTTTGCATCAGTCACATATACACAGCGAAGCGTGACAGGGACACATAATAAAAATGTAACGGATCGCTGTCTGTACATGCAAGATATATGAGAAAAAATATGATTGGGACCTTTATCAACGCAAATAGCCCCCATAACACTGACACAATTTTTGTCTGTTTGTCTGTGCGTTTGTGCACGCTAATCTCAGAAACGGCTTATCTGATTTAGATGTGGTTTTCACTAATATAATGTGGTAAGCTTTACTTAACGTAACCAAAATATACCAAAAGATATATCCAACAAATGCTGCCCAAAGCATAGTATAAAGAAGAGGGAGTAGGCTATCTCCGGCCCAATTCGCGATATAATTGCCTACTGTCTTAGGGTTGTCACTTTTAGCTAAATATTGGGCGCGGCTGTTCGCGCTTCGCTAGCAACCGCATGAACAGCGGCAATTAGGTATCTATAATAAAAAATGAATAAAGTGAATGAAATATTATCATTAAAAGAAATAAAAACAACATTAAAAACTAACGACTGTCTCTTAGACTATAATCGAATTTGTTGTTATGATTCGAACTTTGTTTTATATGTATTTGATTTACTATTAGTCAATTAGGTACTCGTACATACTTATTATGAATTACGATTTTCTGTAAGTAGGTAGGTACCTACTTAGTTACTATAGCTACAATACTGAGAAATCGGCATAACTAAACGTAAACAAAGAAATAGCGGCAAACCAATTGCCAGATCAAAAGTACCTAATACATTCTAGTAGGAAATTAGGCCTACCTACCTACTTCCTGTGTGATAGAAAACTAATACAAACAAAAAATATGTAAGTACGTAGGTATCTCACCATCAAGTAAAATTATATTATGCTAGAATAAGTGACTAACTTACCTTTCCTGTTCAATAGGTAATCTGAACAGAGACGGGTCTGGAATCGATGAATTATTAAGACACCCAAACACACAGCAATACGTTCTTTTGCGATTATCAGACATTTTGATGATGATATTGATGAATAAATCATTTAGCGGTGCCGAAAAGCCGTGACGCGCGCGCGAACCTTGTGCAGTGTTAGCCCCGACTGGCGCACTGAGAAACGGGTCGAGATTTTGTTAAAGTGTGCGTGCGTCGACACATAGATAGAATAGAGCACACATACAAGCCGCGCGCGGTGCGTTTGTATGAAGATAACCTACTTCTCTTCTTTATACTATGCCCAAAGTCACTATCTCACGCGGACGAAGTCGCCGGCACAGCTAGTATATATATTTATTTATCCTCACGCTTTCCCTCAAGGGTCCCCGAAGGGGTAGGCAGAGGTGTTTGGGTAGTACCCACACACCCACTTTCCCCCACTTAAGTACATTAATCAGTCACACCACGAGCTTTACGGTGAAGGGAAACATCGAGAGGAAACGAGGGTTGCGCTTGCACTGCGATACCATACCACTTATACGTCAGGACAAGAGGAGGCGGCGTGGCCGAGAGGTCACAGCACCCGCCTGCCACGCAAACGGCGCGAGTTCCAATCCCGACTGGATTGAGGAGTTTTTCTACATTTAATTACAGTGAGGCACACCACGAGCTTTACGGTGAAGGTTGAAACATCGAGAGGAAACCTGCATACGTCTGAGAAGACATTCAAAGGTGTACTTAAAGTCACGCTTGAGTAACTCACCTTTTGAAACATTGGCACCTAAAATCACGTCTTCCCTTCGGAGATCGTTGGAGCTTGGATGACCACATTATCCCGCAATCACTGATCCCGTGGGATTGTATCTCTAGCCATTAGACCCGTAACATCTAGATTTTTCCTCGCATTTGAGAACGTTGCGGAGTATTTACTCCAAAGAATTTGTTTCTGCTCTACTTATATCGTTAAATACAGAATATTTTCTTTGCAGACATGGTCTAATATGACGTTATCTATACTAATATTATAAAGAGATTTGGATGTATGTTTGTATTGAATAGGCTCCAAAAGCATTGGACAGATTTGAAAAAATCTTTCACCATTGGAAAGTTACATTTACTCTGAGTGGCATAGTCAATATACTTGCTGTGCGCGACTTCGTCCGCGCGGGAAAGTGATATTAAGCAGCATAAATTTTTTTCTAAATAACTTAGAATGTAATATTAATTTATATGTATAATAATACTAAAAAATAAGTTTCAAGCTTTTAGCTTTAAAAATGACGTAACTTCCATACAAACTTTAATTTTTTTTTTATACAACAAGAGTGGCAAGCAAGCATACGGCCCATCTGATGGGAAACGGTTACCGCAGCCTATTTACGCTCACGATACCGAAGTATCACTTGCGCGTTGCCACTCTTGTGTTCGGAGAGTTATAGTGTGTTGGCAGCATAAGGTTTAATCCCTCTGCTTCCAACACAAATTTTTCTCCTATTGCAACCCCTTACAACCCTTATTCGCATTAAAAAGTAGCCTATGTCCTTCCTCAAGCTCTAGACTATGTCTGTACCAAATTTCATTTAAATCGGTTCAGTAGTTTAGGCGTGAAAAGGTAACAGACAAACAGACAGAGTTACTTTCGCATTTATAATATTAGTAGGGATCTTATGTCCGCCCGTGCGGAGCCGGGACGGACCGCTTGTACTTGCCTATTTTACTTTTATTCATTTGACTAGCTGCGCCCGCGACTTCGTCCGCGTGGAATTTAACAAAAAATATTGTTCAGTTTCGAAAATAGAAGTTCTTAAGTCACTCGTTTTTACATCAGTTATCTGACAGTGAAAGTCCCGTTAAAATCGGTGCTGCCGATTCGGAGATAAGCAGGAACAAACGGACAGACTATATTTTAGTATATTTACCGTGTATACATCCCTATGCATTAAGTAAAAAGTGTTTTTTTTATATTACAAACAGACACTTCAATTTTATTTATTTGTTATAGACTATTGTTTTTCTGAACTTAAGTACAGTGGCGGAAAGTGGGTGTTTGAGTATTACCTATACACCTCTGCCTACCCCTTCGGGGACCCTTGTGGGAAGGCGTGAGGATATAGACTAACAGTTTGTTATATACGATGTTATGAACTAACAGTAACAATGATTATTATATTTTTATTTATACATACACACACACACTATCGTACCTTAATTACTACCTATACTACCTGTTCACCTCTGCCTACCCCTTCAGGGATCCTTGTGGGAACACAAGAGAGAATAATATTATTAGTTTTTTTTTCCTTTTTTTTCTTTTCTTTTTCCTTTTATCCTTTCCTTTTTCTTTTTTCTTTAATCTTTTAATCTTCGTTTCCTTTAATCTGTTATTGATGGCTGTCTGTCCGGGATGAACTCAAAAACTTTAGAGTATTCGTACGGGCGATACCCCTGGTGTTGCAAGCGTCCATATGCGGCGGTAACCGCTTACCACCACCATAGTAGTTTAAAATCGACATAATATATCGACATATAAATGAGGTACAAATATTCGTATATTCACATAAGTGTGTATTCTCTGACCAGGAGACCAGAGAGTTATCAAAGTTTCTTCTACAATTCTATTATAGCATTACGCTACTTAATACCCTAGTGAAAAAGACGTACAGAAATGTAGTTCTCACGATTATAAACTATAATGTCATGGTATTTGACCACGTATACACACACTCATATCATCACGCAGAGTCCCGCACGCTAGGCAAAGCTTGTACCATGAGAACTAGACCACGATATGTTATGTACCTACACTGTCTTTGTAGATACCCAGATATTGATATGATAATAAATAATATATCCACACGCCTACTCATAAGGGTCCCCGAAGGGGTAGGCAGAAGTATATAGGTAGTTCCCACACACCCACTTTCCGCCAGAAAAATATTTTAGCTGCCAACGTCACAGATGGCGAGTCCATCGCCGTTACTCAAGCACGACTATACATACGCCTTTGAATGTCTTCTCAGACGTATGCAGGTTTCCTCTCGATGTTTCCCTTCACCGTAAAGCTCGTGGTGTGCCTCACTGTAATTAAATGTAGAAAAACTCCTCAATCCAGTCGGGATTGGAACTCGCGCCGTTTGCGTGGCAGGCGGGTGCTGTGACCTCTCGGCCACGCCGCCTCCTCTTGTCCTGACGTATTAGTGGTATGGTATCGCAGTGCAGGCGCAACCCTCGATTCGTCTCGATATTTTCCTTCACCGTAAAGCTCTTGGTGTGACTAATCACTGTATTTGTTCAGAAAAACTAATTAGTACAGGCGCAGAGCATGCAATCTGTGCAGACTGCAATCGGCCACTACGGCTGTATTTCTTCTAATAATTGTGTGTTTTCA
Source organism: Drepana falcataria (assembly GCA_945859725.1). NCBI lineage: Eukaryota > Metazoa > Arthropoda > Insecta > Lepidoptera > Drepanidae > Drepana > Drepana falcataria. Next base: position 3,620,337 of record OX243951.1, on the reverse strand, counting down.
GTATGTTTCAATATGAATATGAGAAGAGGCCAAAATCGGCCAGATCGGTCGACAGTGCGACGGAGACTACAGACTGGAGTCGCGCTTACCCTACGTCAGGTATGTTAGTCAATCACCCATTAGCCATAGCTTCAGAATTAAGCCGTGGTGGCCGAGTGGTTCGAGCAGTTGCCTGCGACACAAAGATCGCAAGTTCGAATCCCGACTGTACCAATGAGTTTTTCTGAACTTAAGTACAGTGATTAGTCACACCACGAGCTTTACGGTGAAGGAAAACATCGAGAGGAAACCTGCATACGTCTGAGAAGAAATTTAAAGGCGTTACTCAAGCACGACTATACAAGTCGTGCTTGAGTAACGGCGATGGACTCGCCATCTGTCACGTTGGCACAAAATATACCTCTGGCGGAAAGTGGGTGTGTGGGTATTTATTACCTATACACCTCTGCCTACCCCTTCGGGGACCCTTGTGGGAAGGCGTGAGGATAAATATATTATCAGAATTTGGCTCCGGTATGATCTATACAAATAAATATCATTGGAGTGTCTGTTTGTAATATTAAAATAACTGCTTTTTACTAAATGCATATGGATGTGTACACGGTACATATACCAATTTTTTTTTTTTTGTCTGTCTGTTCCGGCTAATCTCTGAAACGGTTAGACCGATTTTGACGGGACTTTCACTGGCAGATAGCGGATTTAAGAATGAGTAACTAAGGCTTCTTTTATAACTGGAAAATATTTTTTCGGTAAATTCCACGCGGACGAAGTCGCGGGCAAAGCTAGTCAATAAATACCTGGGGACAATTCGAAACAAATTCTCTTTTATCATCCAGAGTGCCAAAAAGCATACGGCCCACATGATGGGAAACAGTTACCGCAGCCTCTTTACGCTCACGATACCGAACTATCACTTGCGCGTTGCCACTCTGTGTTCGGAGAGTTATATTGTGCTGCTGCCAACACAATATAACAATCCTCCCCCTCCCCAAGGAGCTCATTATTGGAAACCTTACTCACCATGTAGGAACACAACACAAACAATAGTGTTATTTGGCTACGGACTTCTATAAGGTGGAGGTCCTGCCCCACAGGAGGGCAGATACACAACGAACTCTAAAACCCCCGTTATACCCTACCTCTCTTTACCTCTTACTCTCTTTAACTACCTACTACATATAGTAGGACTAGACACCTTCGCTTGACATAGCCCCAAATTAAGCAAAGCTTGTGTTATGGTTTGGCCATGTCGAGAGAATGAATGAAGAACGATTGAAAAGTTTAAACCTAGTCTAAAAAAGTTTAAAAAAATTTACCTAGTCTAAACCATTCTCGAAGCCACCTGAAGAAACAGAAAATTTCATTAAAATCGCTCGTTCAATAAGTGTTGCCTGTGACCCTTACGGTGGATAAAAGATTTTATATATATATATATATATATATATCTATCCTCACGCCTTCCCACAAGGGTCCCCGAAGGGGTAGGCATAGGTGTATAGGTAATACCCACACACCCACTTTCCGCCAGAGGTATATTAAGTGCCAACGTGACAGATGGCGAGTCCATCGCCGTTACTCCAGCACGACTATACATACGCCTTTGAATTTCTTCTCAGACGTATGTAGGTTTCCTCTCGATGTTTTCCTTCACCGTTCAGCTCGTGGTGTGACTAATCACTGTACTTAAGTTCAGAAAAACTCATTGGTACAGTCGGCATTCGAACTTGCGACCTTTGCGTCACAGGCAACTGCTCGAACCACTCGGCCACCACGGCTTAAATAAATAAATAAAAGATTTTGATTTTGTTTAATTCCAGAACGAACGCGTAACACTGAAAGAGCCCGCCGCCCCTTACCCCCGCGACCTGTTATCTGTGAGACCAACCCTGGTAATACCGCGGTGAGTACACGGCAAGTACCAGACTAGAGCTATGAAAGAAGGATCACTGCGGGTAATAAGGTGGGGCCATGGCGGCCGAGTGACCGAGTGTGCTATATCGGTAAATGGGCAAATTCTAGAGCAAGTGAATGAATTTGTATATCTAGGAAGCATGTTCACACGAGATGGAAAGTATGAAAAAGATATTGAAAGAAGGATAACTGCCGGAAATAAGGTGAATGTCGGCGTTGATGGGCAGTAAAAGTCTGAGCAAGAATGCTCGAGTTGCTGTTCACAACGCGATATTGGTACCTACCTTATTGTATGGCAGCGAATCCTGGGTATGTCAGAGGAAGCATGAAAATAGCTTGAATGCAGTTGAGATGCGATCTCTTCGAAAAATGTGCGGAGTAACGATCTTAGATCGAATCCGCAATTAAGAGATTCGCAAATCAACTGGCGTGAATGAGGGTGTGGTTGTAAAGATGAAGAAAGGCATGCTACGCCGCGGTTTACACTCCCTAAGATTTTAGGGTTGTTTTGTATCGCCACATGATAATGGACAACGAACGAACCACTTTTGCGTGGGAATTGTAACGAAATTCGCAGCTAAGTTTAAGTCGTATACGAGGCACTGTTGCTCTATGGTATGCGACAGCGACATAGATGATAATAAAAAGATCAAACACGTCATAAAAATGGGTTAATCGTGAGAATTTACGATGTCCATTCAAAAAGGAAAGTTTCCTGACCGCATTTTCAATACACTTTACGTATTTCGCCGATAGGTAGCGCTGATCACGTTGTGCGCTACATATACTCAAACTCACTCAGACTCTTCTGGTACAGGTACAGGCTAGGCATATGAGATTATTGGAAAATAATCGATTAAATAAAAATCTATTATTATTCATACATACATATCATCACGCCAAGTCCCTAGCGGGGTAGGCATAGAGTATAGAGCGCCAGTTCTCTTTAGACTTGCATACCTCTTTCGCTTCGTCCACATTCATCAGTCTCTTCATACATGCTCGTCGGTTTCGAGTACTCTTAACGTTCCCGTCCTTGAGAGTCCGATCGATTTGATCCAGGAAGTTGGAACGTGGCCTTCCTCTGCCATTATTTATTCCTTTATTGTTTATTCTTTATTTACAGTTTAACGATTTGTCAAAAATCGATTTTACAAAAAAGAAACGAAAAATCTATTTGTTTTTGTATTATTTAAAAGCACATGCTTTCCATATTCCAGAGATTCATATGAACACTTCTACAGATTAAAAATGAAATAGAATTATATGAATAAAAAAATAACTAATTCAAAACTAAAAACCAAAAGCCAATGTTCCTTCAAAATTTCAAGGTTAGGAATTAGGATACCAAATAGAAATATCGATACAAATCTTAGTATTAGTACCACTTCGCCCGGGTGAAAAAGTTAAACTTCCTGAAACACGATCGCAGTGCCACCTATCGGGTCCAATTGTAATGTAAGCTATCCTATCTTTTAAGTTGGGTCAAACTGCACACGGTGTGCAAATTTGATTGAAATCGGTTAAGTAGTTTAGGAGCCCATCGCGGACAAACAACGTGACGCGTAATTTATATATATTATTTATTATATATATTAAGATATAAAATAAAAATAAAGATACGAGCTGTTTCTGAACATCTATTTAAATAATTAATTTATATAATCGATTTACATAACATTTTTATTTTATAACAAATGTATTATAAGAATACAATAATCAATTTAAATAAAAATCTATTATTTTTTAACATCTCTTCGAAAAATGTGCGGAGTAACGATATTAGATCGAATCCGCAATGAAGAGATTCGCAAATCAACTGGCGTGAATGAGGGCGTATTTGTAAAGATGAAGAAAGGCATGTTACGTTGGTTTGGACACATAGAAAGGATGAGTGAAGAAAGATTGACGAAACAGATAAACAAAGCAAAAGTGTGTGCAAGAAGAGGCAGAGGAAGGCCACGTTCCAACTACCTGGATCAAATCGATCGGACGCTCAAGGACGGGAACGTCAAGAGTACTCGAAACCGACGAGCATGTATGAAGAGACTGATGAATGTGGACGAAGCGAAAGAGGTATGTAAGTCTAGAGAGAACTGGCGCTCTATACTCTCTGCCTACCCCAATAGGGACTTGAAAAGAAAATTTTACGCGGAGAAAGCTAGTTGGATATACACTGCTGGATACAATTTTCTTTGAAATAAGCTGGATTTAAAGTCCTTTCTTATTTGCTCCAGGTGCCGCTCAAAATATGGATCATAGCCAGCGCCTCTTGCTTTGCTGTGTGCGGAGCCTTGGTCTTAGCTACTGTGGTGATCACAAAATGGGGCACTGGGGAGCGCTATACGACACATGAGCTGTTTGCGCAGCCACCAGTGAGTATACTAATATACTTGTGTTGGGAGGATCGCTGTGCTAGCACAAGGGACGAACGGGTCCCCCTACTGCCTGATGGAGCGCGGTGACCTAGGCCTATGGACGCTTGCAACACCAGGGGTATCACTCGCGTGCCGACTTATCACAATATTCTTCCAGCTACAGTGGAGTAACAATGTCCCAATTAACACCAGTAATTTATACGACATATTACGTCACGCAATGAAACGACTATTTTAAGTCAGTTTTATAATGATTCACCTTTTCATCAATTGTATGCAAATGATTTCATTAAGTTGATGTTAGTTTATTACGAGTCGCTTGCAACGCGAAGGCTCCAATCCCGACTGTACCAATGAGTTTTTATTAACGTTAGAACAGTGATTAGTCTCATCAGCTTTACGGTGAAGGTAGACATCCTTGTGTTGCAAAGATTGCTCGAACCATTCGGCTAAGCTCTTATTTATTTATTAATTAAAACATATGTAAGTTAACAGCACTTACTTATTAAGCATTTTAAACGAAATAATACCTAATTCTAATTTTCGGCCGACATCTGACGGTTCAAGAATGTCAACTTTAAAAAAAATTTAATATATATTAATATCCTCACGCCTTCCCACAAGGGTCCCCGAAAGGGTAGCTAGAGGTGTATAGGTAGTACCCACATACCCAACTGTCCACCAGAGATATATTTTTAGGTCCCAACGTGACAGATGGCGAGTCCATCGCCGTTACTCAAGCACGACTATACATTGAATTGCTTCTCAGACGTATGCAGGTTTCCTCTTAATGTTTTCCTTCACCGTAAAGCTCGTGGTGAGACTAATCACTAATAACACACAATCACACACACATTAAAAATTAATAAATATTATTTAGTAAAGATTTCATAAATACAATCTGTGTAACTAGGAGCCGATATACTCGCCATATCCAGAGCCTGTACCGAGACGGGAGACGGAAACGGAAGCTGATCCTGAAAATTCTGAAGAATCAAAGGATGACATTGATGTACACATACTAGAAAAACTGGCGATTTTCAAAAATTACGTAGCTAATAGAGACAAGAAAAACTTAGTTGCGAAGCTGCAGTACCACCCACTGCACGATCAAGAGTTCGCTCAGCACGCGGAGAGGAAAATCGAGAAAAAGGATCGCCCAAAATTTCCCGAAAATCCAACGGAAAACAACCTAAATCACAAAAAATTTATTCTTAAGCGTGTAAATCAAGACAACCCGACTTTGGACGAAGATAGCCCTAAATTGGGCCAACACGGCGCAAATTCTGGCCAACGCAGTGTGATTTTCGGCCAACTTAGCCCAGTTTTGGGCCAACACGACCCAACGTCGGATCATAAGGGGGACATTCCAGAATTCAAGCCAACCCTACCTGACATCTTCGGACATGGACCAGACCGTCATATTTACCAAGATTCCGAGTTCGAAGACTATTACAACGACGAAAATCTATACCAAGACTACATCCAAAGCAATACAATGACGAGTTATTTGATCGAGAAAGTCCAGGAGCTTCATGACTGGGTGACCGGAGACCCTGACTTCAAGGCGATCAGCAAGAACAACAATATAACTAACCACAACTTCGGCCAAGTCCTGAAAGCTCTGAACGAAAGTTTGTTAGAGGGCAATGTTACAATTGTCATCAGCAAACTAAAGGATATATACTTTGGTGATAACTTCACTCAAACAAATAGTTCTAAGAAAGTCATTGGAAATAACACTGACTTGATCTCGTTTGGAATATTGACCCTGGATATTATGTTACTGCACAATATACAGCAAATGGCGTGGGAGAATCAGGTAGGCTAACGTTTTCTCTTTTGATCTACTTACTAACACTAACAGAGTACTCGAAACCGGCGAGCATGTATGAAGAGACTGATGAATGTGGACGAAGCGAAAGAGGTATGTAAGTCTAGAGAGAACTAGCGCTCTATACTCTCTGCCTACCGGCTCGGCGTGATGATATGATATATGATGATCACTTTGTATTCCAGGAGGCAGTCCGCAACAGGATGCTGCGAGATCCAAACGTGTTTGCCTTCAATGCTCTGTTCTTGGACCCGACCAAGGTCGAGGCGAAGCAAAATGAAATCAACCGCCATGACAGTACTGTGCTTTAGTAAGTCTTATAAACGTAGCTTTAAGATCGAATTTTCTTTAAAGAGGGATCTGCTGACATGACTGTTGATGCTCTGGGATCTCCATACAATATTCGAATTGAGTAAATACTTGTCTTCAAAATCAAAATCAAGTCTTGATAGCAACGTTATTATAATAATAATAATATATCCTCACGCCTTCCCACAAGGGTCCTCGAAGAGGTAGGCAGAGGTGTATAGGTAATACCCATAGACCCACTTTCCGCCAGAGATATTTTTAGGTGCGAACGTGACAGATAGCGAGTCCATCGCCGGAACGTCAAGCGCAACTTTGCATACGTCTTTGAATTTCTATTCAAGCGTATGCAGGTTTCCTCTCTGAACTTAAGTACAGTGATAAGTCACACCACGTGCTCTACGGTGAAGGAAAAAAATCGAGAGGAAACGAGGGTTGCGCCTGCACTGCGATACCATACCACTTATACGTCAGGACAAGAGGAGGCGGCGTGGCCGAGAGGTCACAGCACCCGCCTGCCACGCAAACGGCGCGAGTTCCAATCCTGACTGGAATGAGGAGTTTTTCTGCATTCAATTACAGTGAGGCACAACACTAGCTTTACGGTGAAGGAAGGAAGGGACATCGAGAGGAAACCTGCATACGTCTGAGAAGACATTCAAAGACGTATGTATAGTCGTGCTTGAGTAACATCGTTGAACTCGCAGCAAAAATTCAGAATTAATCGTTTCGTCGAAGGTCTCTCTCGCGGTATCTTTTAATCTTAAATGTTTTCTTATAGTAAGCGCACAAACCAAAGACAAGAATCAGCAGAGGAATTCGACTTTAGCAAGAACTTACTGGAAAATATAATGGAGGTAGGACTGAGTACTGCGCGTGCGGCGATACATCTAGGAAGGGCCTACAAAAACACTAGGTGAGTTCAAAATTACCTACATACATATCGTCGCGCCGAGTCCCTCACGCAATGCAGAGTAGAGCGCCAGTCCTCTCTAGACTTACAGACCTACATACATATCATCACGCTGAGTCCCTCGAGCTAGGCAGAGTAGAGCGCCAGTCCTCTCTAGACCTACAGACCTACATACATGTCATCACGCCGAGTCCCTCACGCTAGGCAGAGACAGTAGAGCGCCAGTCCTCTTTAGACTTACAGACCTACATACATATCATCACGCTGAGTCCCTCGAGCTAGGCAGAGTAGAGCGCCAGTCCTCTCTAGACCTACAGACCTACATACATGTCATCACGCCGAGTCCCTCACGCTAGGCAGAGTAGATTGCCAGTCCTCTCTAGACTTACATACCTCTTACGCTTTGTCCACATTCATCAGTCTCTTCATACATGCTCGTCGGTTTCGAGTACTCTTAACGTTCCCGTCCTTGAGCGTCCGATCTATTTGATCCAGGTATTTGGAACGTGGCCTTCCTCTGCCTCTTCTTGCACACACTTTCGCTTTGTATATCTGTTTCGTCAATCTTTCTCCACTCACCCTTTCTATATGTCCAAACCATATTTCCACAGAACCATAATCAACCAACTCGCCTCGACCAATCAGAACCGCGATACGATCAACGCGAACATCCAATCGCAGCTTTCACGCAACGTAGATGGCAACACTCAAGCGCTGAGCCACTTGCAGTCGATATCGACTGGCAACTCCACGTGTACGCATCTAGACTGTGTTTGGTTGGTGTATTGTCGGAACCTGGTCGCTACTTCCGAGTTAAACGCCCCTTATTCGACCATGGCAAGACTGAATGGGTATGTATCTTAATCTGACTAATATTATAAATGTGAAAGTTTGTTCGTTTGTTGTTTGTTTGTTGTGAAACGGCTCAACCGATTTGGCTGAAAGTTGAAATCGTTATGGCTTATACCCAGGAATAGGACATAGACTACTTTTTTTTTTTTAATCCTGTAAAATTCTAAGTTCTTATATTATAATGTATGATGCTCTTTCACGGCACAGCGGCTGAACCGATTCTAGTAAGAAAATTTTCAATCTCCACGCGGGCGAAGCCGCGGTCATAAGCTAGTATTAAATATAACTAACCGTTTTTTTTTATACAACAAGAGTTGCCACTCTTATGTATAAAAAAACGGTTAGTATACGGCCCACCCGATGGAAAACGGTTACCGCAGCCTATTTACGCTTACAATACCGAAGTATCACTTGCGCGTTGCCACTCTGTGAGAGTTATACTGTGTTGGTAGCGTAATGGGACTAATCCGTCTGCTGCCAACATAATATAACAATCCTCCCCCCTCCCCAAGTTATAGTGTGTTGTGAATATATCCTCGTGACGATGCAATAAAACATAGCTCCAAAGATGACCCTCACCGTAAAGTTCGTGGTGTGACTGTACTGGTGTGTAAGTTCAGAAAAACTCATTGGTACAGTCGGGATTCGAACTTGCGATCTTTGCGTCGCAGGTTACTACTCGAACCACTAGGCTACCACGACTATCATTGTCCTATCACATATTTTAGCAACTGACCTTTTGATTGACACCTTGTTCAATGCTGTCTCTCCAGCATGGCGCTTAGGCTACTGACGGGGGAACTGGCACCAGACAAAGCATTGGACACAATGCTATACGAACTATTCACCGGTTGGACTGACCTCAAATGCAACGACATATTTCCCAAGTAAGTATTATGTACAGGTCCATCCACGAAGACGCGCCCCACTAATGTCTAGTCGAGGGGGCCGTGCGATGCGGGGAGTATGACCCGAGACTATTAATAGTAGTGTTCGTGTGCACTCATAGGTAATCAGTGTGTACCAATGAGTTTTTCTGAGCTTAAGTACAGTGATTAGTCACACCACGAGCTTTACGGTGAAGGGAAACATCGAGAGGAAACGAGGGTTGCGCCTGCACTGCGATACCATACCACTTATACGTCAGGACAAGAGGAGGCGGCGTGGCCGAGAGGTCACAGCACCCGCCTGCCACGCAAACGGCGCGAGTTCCAATCCCGACTGGAGTGAGGAGTTTTTCTACATTTAATTACAGTGAGGCACACCACGAACTTTACGGTGAAGGAAACACCGAGAGGAAACCTGCATACGTCTGAGATCTTTAGTCGTGCTGGAGTTACTATCTGCCCTCAGCAGGAATCGAGCCCGGGACCTCAAGTTTCGCAGTCAGGAGCTTTAACCACTAAACCAGACGGCCGTCAAATATTTCACATACATGTACATCTGTTTCGTCAATCCTTCTTCACTCATCCTCTCTATGTGTCCAAACCAACGTAGCATGCCTTTCTTCATCTTTACAATCACACCCTCATTCACGCCAGTTGATTTGCGAATCTCTTCATTGCGGATTCTAAAAATTTAATTTACATAATAATTTACGAACTCTTTTCATTCTAGCTGCGCCAAAATGGATGCGGCGGCAATAGTACTTGAAAATATATTGCCAGTGAAGAAATCTCAGGTCGGACAAGCGTGAGGCGTATTGCAAGCTACACAGAAACTTCTACCAAAATGGTAGAAAACATATTTTATAAGTTTACCTTCCTTCGTTTAAACTCAAATATAAATAGCTTTAGCAGGAAATATAAGTGTAATTTATACTAAAATGTATGTTTTGTAGATATTTTGTTACAAATCATTCATTTTTATTGTGTCCAAGAAATTATTTGTAATTTCTTGATGATGCAATCTGATTTTATTCATTTAGAGTAGCAAAGGGATTAAGGTGGAATCTTATAGTTTAGACTAATGTCACATAAATGTAGTGTTAACGCTTGAACAGGGTTACCCACTTCAAGAGGGAAAATCTACCAAATGCTACCAATTAGTGCGAACACGAAAATATTTCATATGTTGTATAAACCTAGGCAGACGTGTATGTAAACACTTGAATAAGACTATACACTACTGCAGAGAAAAACTACCAATAGGTACCAATTAATACAAAAAACTCTAATATTGCTACTATAATGGTTGTAATACCCATAAATAATACCTATGGTAGAAGTGTATTCTTTACGTAGGGTTACTTCAAAATGGATACTCAACTAAAGCTTGCTATTTAAAATAAGTACAAATATATAAAACATATTCTTTAAATAGATAAGAGGCTCAAATAATTTTCGAATTGTTGTATTTAATAGACTGATAATTTATATGTTAAATAAATATATTTTTATACATTCTTGTTTCATTATTACTATTCAAGCAATAGTAAGTATTACAGAGTTTCAGCCAGTAGGTTTGTCGAATATTACGCACACACACTGACCTCTACTGAATGTCTTCTCAGACGTATGCAGGTTTCCTCTCGATGTTTCCCTTCACCGTAAAGCTCGTGGTGTGCCTCACTGTAATTAAATGTAGAAAAACTCCTCAATCCAGTCGGGATTGGAACTCGCGCCGTTTGCGTGGCAGGCGGGTCCTGTGACCTCTCGGCCACGCCGCCTCCTCTTGTCCTGACGTATAAGTGGTATGGTATCGCAGTGCAGGCGCAACACTCGTTTCCTCTGGATGTTTCCCTTCACCGTAAAGCTCGTGGTGTGACTATCACTGTACTTAAGTTCAAACTCATTGGTACAGTCGGGTTCGAACTTGCAATATTTGAGTTTCATGCAACTAGTCGACCCAGCCACCATGGCTTCATAACATCCACAGTAATAGGTGAAAGAAAACAATAAATAAATATATATATATATATCGCAACTTTATTGATGTACCTTAGTTTAAAGTAGCCTTATATACTAAACAAGAATTGAAATACAAATTAGTATACAAAATATATATGTAACTTTAATTGTGACAGTAAAATAAATAAATAAATCAGACTTGAACATCTACTATTAACAAATTCTTCTAAACACCAATATAAATCAAATCTTTACATTATATAAAATGAAGTCGCTTGCGCTCTGTTCACTGAGATCTTTTAAACAATTCCACCGATTTTAATGCAGTTTTCAGCAATAGATAGTTTGATTCAAGAGGAAGGTTTATATATATAATACATACATATTTTTGTACATAAACGCCGAAAAATTCAAATACTTGTATGTGATATCGTAACAAACATATTTTTGTGCACTTAAATCGTAAACGCTGGCTAAACATTACGAGATAGATCAAATTAATGTACTACGAAATTGTATATCTTAAAAAGGTCGATAAAAAGGTCCGCGATGGTATATATTTATCTCTAAAGGATAAGCCACAGTGACCATTTTTATCTTTTACATATTATTAGTATTTACATTGCACCCGAGCGAAGCCGGGGCGGGTCGCTAAGCCGCTAAGACGTCACATCTTTAATTTGATACAAAATAAGAACTATTGAATTCCTCATATGTATTTTGACGCAATATATTCTAAATAACAATTTGATGACAACAATAATATAATATCATATACCCTCTCGCCTTCCCTCAGGGTCCCCGGAGGGGTACATAGAGTAGTACCCACTTCCCGCCAGAGATATTAAGTGCCAACGTGACAGACAGCGAGTCCACCGCCGTTACTCAAGCACGACTATGCATACGCCTTTGAATGTGTCTTCTCAGACGTATGAGTATGGGAGGAATTGCATCAGAGAAGCCAACAAGAGACCAGCTCTTAAATGTATGAGTTATCAGGATGACACCTGAATCTCTGCAAAAACGAGGTGCTACACCTCTTCTTAAGCGTTCAGTAACACTGAGATTAAAGTTATGTGGTATTTAATAGTATGCATACATCACAAAAACACACAAACAAACATGCAAGTAAATTTATTTGATAACAAAAATTAATGGAGGAGAGGAGGATCTAAGATCATTAATTATTCACAAATACACGTAACTTATGGACGACCCTTAACTATTGAATTTAGTACTCATTTTTATCAATAATTAAATAATAATGATTAATTAATAAAAATACACTTTGGGTATGTTGAGGTATTCACGATGTGCTTTGAAGAATTTTACAAATGAACATTATTCGTATACTTGATGACGGGAACGTCTAGTACTCGAAACCGACGAGCATGTATAAAGGCTGATGAATGTGGACGAAGCGAAAGAGGTATGTGAGTCTAGAATGAACTAGCGCTCTACTCTCTCAACATGTGAATATACATAAAGTTAATTGTATCTTTTCAATGCTTCGTTAAATCTTCCCAATTGCTAATATCAAGAAATCCAATGAATTGAATACTATAAATGTGAAAGTTGAGAACGGCTGAACGGAATTTGATAAAAATGGGGGAACATAACACAGAGATAGATGTATCAGGTGGATTAGCACGAGATATCTCTTTATTCCAGATATATCAATAATTAAAATGAAATTGTACACGGGCTAGATCAATAGCTAGCTAGATATATAATAATACACATTCATAGCTCAAACAAATAGGAACACTATATTCATTTAAAATATATGGAGTTGGCAACACCATGTAAAACATTGTCAGCATTCAGCGCTCAGCGTTGCCCAACACGGCCTTTCGGATTATCAGTGTTGCCATTCAACTCCAAATCCAACAGGGACAATCAAGACGCGCATCATTAACGTAGACAGCAAATTTCAATACCGCTACCGATGACGTTCCGAATAATTGTTGCCATAAAAATAAAGGGCTTAAAATGCTGGCTTATTTTTCAAACTTGCTGAAAATGACCTTACACTCGGGTCTGAGGTTAAGGAAATGTTCAACACCTACTTCAGTGACCCTTGTGCGAGAGACATCTAACAAAGTCAAATGAGGTGCCGCTGTAGCCAAATGGCTTAACGTCCTATCAGTAATAGTACGGAAGCCTGTCACTGACAGAACCCTAAGACTTGTCCGAGTAGGTCTACGATTGTACGCAGAAGGGCCATTGTTACCAATCTGTATATAATTAATATTATTATTGTCAGATTCGCCAAAAGCCCGAATCGCAGCGTCTGTCACGAAAGCGCTAGGATCCAACCGCTCCGGGGCGTTCGGAGCTAGGAACGGCGAAACCGGAGTGATATTCCTACCACGACGAACAATATTATTTCCTTCAGAATTCTCCGGATTATACACAGTACATACAGGCATAGAGAATCTATAGATCGAATGTAGTCTACGACTTACGTTCACGTATAAAATCTTGTACTGTGGCTGCGTTTCGTTGGCCCTTGACGCTGCCGGCGGTTCTGCGACTTCATTATCAAGGTATACACACATAGACTTTTGATTTGCGTTTCGACAGATACCAGTGACAGGTCCGTTTGACGTTTCCGTTGTGTCAGTGTCACTTTTGGACGTGCTAGCGCCTTCGTTGACGTCATTCTGGCGACTCCTCTTAGCTGGTATGTCGTCTTCATCGCTAGAGCTTTCCGAATCACGCTTTGTGTGTTTAGACGATATTGTGCTTTTAGGTGGAGTGTTCTGTTCACGTGTTGCATCGTTTTCGATTGTGTATCTACGTCGTTTATTGGAGGGGCCGGGCTCGGGGTCTTTACAGCCGTCTTCAACGCAGTTTATGCCGTATATCGGATCGAGTATGAGATATCTGCAATGTTTGATATAGTAAGTTTGTATAGTAAGCAACGACCTATTGTCGGGCCTACGCTGTTCTACTACTTAAGTACTAATACATACATACATACATACATATAATCACGCCTCTTTCCCGTAGGGGTAGGCCACTTCTTTCCACTTGCTACGATCCTTACATACTTCTTTCGCTTCGTCAACTTTCATTATTCTCTTCAGACATGCTCTTCGGTTTAGGGTACTATTGACCTGACCTTTTTTCAAGACGTCCCTAATTTGGTCTAGAAACGTCAGTAACATAATAATATTGTTATTGTATACCTAATGATTTGAAAAGAGTAACCGTGGAGTTTCTTGCCGGTACTTCTCCATGGAAACAACCAACTTGAAACGTGCACCTTTTTTGATGTTTTATAAGTGCCCATCTAGGCCTATGTGAAATAAATATATTTCGATTTTTCAACAAATCGTCTTTTAAGCCACAACCCCAACATAGGACATGACAATCCTAGAATTCTCAATAAATTTGCCACTGAAAATCCGAAATTTTCCATACTCCCCCACCCAACCCAGCTATTTAGATGGTAAGGAAAAAAAAAATTTTGACGCCCGTCTGGTCTAGTGGTCAGAGCTCCTGACTGCGGATTTTGAGGTCGCGGGTCCGAATCTCGCTGAGGGCAGATATTTGTGTGAACACGAGTATTTGTACCTTAGTCTTGGATGTCCTATGTATTTATGTATATATCTATCTATATAAGTAAATATATCGTTGTCTAGTCACCATAACACAAGCTTTGCTTAATTTGGGACTAGGTCAATTTGTGTGGAACTGTCCCAGGTATTTTATGTAAAGCGTCGTGGTATATAGCATAGTTATGGGGGTGAAAGCCATTCTAATAAAGAATGTTGTGAATCTTGGGCTTAAGGCAAATATATATTTTTTTTTAAACCAGTTTTAATGCAATTGATTAATGTAAGATAAACCAGATTACGACTGGAGTAGGGGGAGTCTGTTACATCTCTTATGATTTGAAATGGGGGATGAAGAGTGGGGGTTGGTTGCCACTATACATAGTGCCATCGTGCCAGACGCGCCCTACTATTCACCCCTATAGTTTAGTGTAAGTGTGCAACCTTCCACTAATGTGTGAGTATTGTCGGTACACACTGATTACCTATGAGTGTACACGCACACTACAATTAATAGACTCGGGTCATACTGCCCGCATCCCGCGACCCCCTCGAGAGATTGGTGGGGCGCGTCTTCGTGGATGACACTATCTATTTTTTTTATACAACAAGAGTGGCAAACAAGCATACGGCCCACCCGATAGAAAACGGTTACTGCAGCCTATTTACGCTTACAATACCGAGTATCACTTGCGTGTCGCCACTCTGTGCTCGGAGAGGTATACTGTGTTGGCAGCGTAATGGGACTAATCCCTCTGCCAACACAATATAACAATCCTCCCCCTCCCCAAGGAGCTCATTACTGGAAACCTTATTCACCGCGCAGGAACACAACACAAACAATAGTGTTATTTGTCTACGGCCTTCTATAAGGTGGAGGTCCTGCCCCAGGCGGGCAGATACAAATTCGAACGGGAGACCCGTCTCTCAATCTATATTGCGGTATTAAAAGATAAACCTACCTGCTTCCACCATTATCGTCCGTTTGGTTGGCATGCGACTGGGGAGTATTTCTAGACGACTCCATAGCAGTGTCTTTATCCGTATCTTCCCCACTGAGGTACAAATAGTTTTGGGACTTGAAGTGGTCTGGCATCTGGAAGGCGACAATAACGCAATTAATACCTGTGACCTCTTGTGACATAGTTTGAACTCGTAGAAGTTTCTCGTATCAATTTTAGCGCCATCTAGTATAACTTGGCAGAACTACGTCAGCATATCAATTGATTACATTGATCATTATATAGTAGTGTTTATACACAAGTACAGATGGCACTTTTGCCATAACGCGTTACGTAACAGAGCGTTTTACCCTCCCATAAGAAGTTATCACTTCAACAATGAAAGATTCCTGATACCGCTGGTGTTGAGAGCGTCCATAGGCGTCGGTAACCGCTTACCACCAGGCTGACTGCAATGAGCCTGTGAGACCGCCTCTCTTTGACATATCTCAATCTCCCAATCTTCCAGCTCGCTCGACGGTAACCGCTTACCATCTGGCGGACTGCAGTGTGACTGTGACATACCTCAACCTCCCAGTCTTCCAGCTCGCTGTAGGTGGCGAGTACGTCGTCCTTGTAGTGCATGTGCTCTGGTGGCCACACCGTCCTCTGGGCGGCTGACACGTACAACTCCTCGAGGCAGGTCAGCCAGCTCAGCGCTGACACCTCCGAGTCGCACACGGGGGAGCCGCGGAGGTCCAGTACCTAAAATGACATGGTTGGGGTGCCTCAGAAAATATGTGGAAGAAGCCGTGGTGGCCGGGCGGTTCGAGCAGTAGCCTGCGACACAATGATCGCAAGTTCGATTCTCGACTGTATGTACCGTGGGTTTTCTACATTTAATTACATTACCTATAAACCTTTGCCTACCCCTTCGGGGAAACTTGTGGGAAGGCGTCAGGATATTTTTTGGACTCCACTACCCAGGCCTAGGCCTGGGCCTTTCACTATACATACGCCTTTGAATGTCTTCTCAGACGTATGCAGGTTTCCTCTCGATGTTTCCCTTCACCGTAAAGCTCGTGGTGTGCCTCACTGTAATTAAATGTAGAAAAACTCCTCAATCCAGTCGGGATTGGAACTCGCGCCGTTTGCGTGGCAGGCGGGTGCTGTGACCTCTCGGCCACGCCGCCTCCTCTTGTCCTGACGTATAAGTGGTATGGTATCGCAGTGCAGGCGCAACCCTCGTTTCCTCTCGATGTTTCCCTTCACCGTAAAGTAGTTTTATTATTATTATTGATTACTATATTCCTTACCTGCAGTGCCTTGAACCCGTAACGGGACGAGAGCGAGGCGTAGGCGACGAACTCGCTCATCTTGTAGCAGTCGCACATGAGTAGATGCTTCAGACGTGGCATCTTGGACAAACCCAGTATGGAAGCCGGCTCGAGCCAATCGCACTCCGATACATCCAGGTACTGAGACATTCAACATTGATGTGTCAAACTGACAGGTGACGTAAGACGTGTCAAGGTGACAGAAGACGTAAGACATGTCAAATTGATAGATGAAGTAGTTCATGTCAGAGTGACAGGTGACGCAGACGTGTCAAAGTGACAATATACATACATACATATAATCACGCCATTCCCGTAGGGGTAGGCAGACGGTTACCGTAGCCTATTTACGCTCACGATACCGAAGTATCACTTGCGCGTTGCCACTCTGTGTTCGGATAGTTATAGTGTGTTGGCAGCATAATGGGTTTAATCCCTCTGCTTCCAACACAATGTATCAATCCTCCCCCCTCCCCAAGGAGCTCATTACTGGAAACCTTATTCACCGCGCAGGAACACAACACAAACAATAGTGTTATTTGGCTACGGACTTCTATAAGGTGGAGGTCCTGCCCCAGTCGGGCAGCTCCGAATTCGAACGGGAAACCCGTAATGCCCTACCTCTCTTTATGTGTGCAAGTTTTATTGAAATCGGTTAAGTAGTTTGGGAGCTCATCGCGGACAAACAACGTGACACGTAAATTTATATACATTAAGATAGATATATATATAGTTTTTATCTACTTATAACATTATTGCAGTGTCAAATCAGCTCACCTCGAGTTTCGTTAAGTAATCCTGTATTTTGTAGAGAAAGCATTTGTCCGAGGCGGCGTTGTAACACTTGAGGCCGCGCAGAGACAATATCTTCAAGCCGCGAGGGAGGCTGCAGAGCGGAGTCTATGGAACAAACAATATTTCTTATTTGAAGTTTAGGAGCTGAAACAGCAACTAATTCTCATTCACTAAGATTCGCAAATCAACTGGCGTGAATGAGGCTGTGATTGTAAAGATGAAGAAAGGCATGTTACGTTGGTTTGGACACATAGAAAGGATGAGTGAAGAAAGATTGACGAAACAGATATACAAAGCAAAAGTGTGTGCAAGAAGAGGCAGAGGAAGGCCACGTTCCAACTACCTGGATCAAATAGATCGGACGCTCAAGGACGGGAACGTTAAGAGTACTCGAAACCGACGAGCATTTATGAAGAGACTGATGAATGTGGACGAAGCGAAAGAGGTATGCAAGTCTAGAGAGAACTGGCGCTCTATACTCTCTGCCTACCCCGTTAGGGACTTGGCGTGATGATATGTATGTAGGTTTGTGTTGTGGACTCACCTTAGCACAGTTAACGTTGATGTAGTCCAGACGGAGCTCAGTGAGGTTGGGGCATTGCGAGCGGAGATGCCTCAGGAGGCGACCGCTCAGGGTGAACTGCGGCCCCGGGCATGAGGGATCGGCCGGGGCCGAGGCTGGGGCCGAGGCTGGGGCCGAGGCTGGGGCCGAGGCTTGGGCCGAGGCTGGGGCCGAGGCTGGGGCCGAGGCTAGGGCCGAGGCTGGGGCCGAAGGGGGGCCCTGCACTGGGGCTACAGACCTGTGCCCCACACCTTAATATGAGCGTTCGCATTTGTTGGTAGCCTGGGGAATGTACTCATACTGCGAGACCCTTACGGGAATCCCAAATTGTATATATATATATAATAATAATAAATAATATATCCTCACGCCTTCCCACAAGGGTCCCCGAAGGGGTAGGCAGAGGTGTGTAGGTAATACCCACACACCCACTTTCCGCCAGAGGTATATCAGGTGCCAACGAGACAGATGGCGAGTCCATCGCCGTTACTCAAGCACGACTATACATACGCCTTTGAATTTCTTCTCAGACGTATGCAGGTTTCCTCTCGATGTTTTCCTTCACCGTAAAGCTCGTGGTGTGACTAATCACTGTACTTAAGTTCAGAAAAAACTCATTGGTACAGTCGGGATTCGAACTTGCGACCTTTGCGTCGCAGGCAACTGCTCGAACCACTCGGCCACCACGGCTTATATATATATATATTTATTAATACAGGTTTTCTCAGAAAATGGCAAGGGGATGAGTTGTTACAACCTATACACCTCTGCCTACTCCTTCAGGGACCCTTGTGGGAAGGCGTGAGGATATATTATACATAGAGGAGACAGTTGTCGTACATTTATTTTTCGTACAAAAATTTCAATTGCGTTGTAAAACCTATTTAGTTGTGGTGGAAAATAAATTATGTTCTATTTGCACATATACAATGCCCATATAAATAATATACAATGTGCAAACTTCATATACAATGTGCATATTAATAATATACCATGTGCAAACTTTTTATACAATGAGCATATTATTAATAATCAGTGTGCAAACTTCTTATACAATTAGCATATTATTAATAATCAGTGTGCAAACTTCTTATACAATGCGCATATTAATAATATACAATGTGCAAACTTCATATACAATGTGCATATTAATAATATACCATGTGCAAACTTTTTATACAATGAGCATATTATTAATAATCAGTGTGCAAACTTTTTATACAATGAGCATATTATTAATAATCAGTGTGCAAACTTCATGTACAATGCGCATATTAATAGTATACAATGTGCAAACTTTGTATACAATGAGCATATTAATAATATACAATGTGCAAACTTTATATACAATGTGCAAACTTTATATACAATGTGCATATTATTAATAATCAATAAATCAATCAATGTGCAAACTTTATTAGGCCATTGTTAAAAAAAGTTACAATTGTGGTTGAGTTTATCAGAGGACTCAATTTAATTTTATTTGATAAGAAGGGTAGTTAGATATGAAGGGTAGTTAGATATAAAAACCATTTGAACACCTTATACGAAAATGGCGGCCGTGGGACAAAGATTGCAACCCCACAAACTTGGATTAAACTATACACTAACCCCCTTCATATCTAAAACATGTGAAAAACGCACGCTAAGCCCAAACAATTTTACATTTCAGCGGACCATATATATACAATGGCCATATTATCCTCACGCCTTCCCACAAGGGTCCCCGAAGGGGTAGGCAGAGGTGTATAGGTAATAAATACCCACACACCCACTTTCCGCCAGAGGTATATCAGGTGCCAGCGTGACAGATGGCGAGTCCATCGCCGTTACTCAAGCACGACTATACATACGCCTTTGAATTTCTTCTCAGACGTATGCAGGTTTCCTCTCGATGTTTTCCTTCACCGTAAAGCTCGTGGTGTGACTAATCACTGTACTTAAGTTCAGAAAAAACTCATTGGTACAGTCGGGATTCGAACTTGCGACCTTTGCGTCGCAGGCAACTGCTCGAACCACTCGGCCACCACGGCTTGTTATGCTTTTTAGGCTTTTTATTATGAATATAAAATGTACGAACTTTGTATACAATGAGCATATATATTACCTTGACCGCGTCATGGACCTGTTGAGAACTTTTATTGCTTGCTCAATAGCGTACAGTCGTTTCTCTCTCGTGCCCAGTTGTGACTCGTTGTGCCTCTCAGGGGTCTCTAAGAGAAACATAAACATGGTTATGTTGGGAGGATCGCTGTGCTAGCACAAGGGACGAACGGGTCCCCCTACTGCCTGATGGAGCGCGGTGACCTAGGCCTATGGACGCTTGCAACACCAGGGGTATCACTCGCGTGCCGACCTTGTGTTGGGAGGATCGCTGTGCTAGCACAAGGGACGAACGGGTCCCCCTACTGCCTGATGGAGCGCGGTGACCTAGGCCTATGGACGCTTGCAACACCAGGGGTATCACTCGCGTGCCGACCTTGTGTTGGGAGGATCGCTGTGCTAGCACAAGGGACGAACGGGTCCCCCTACTGCCTGATGGAGCGCGGTGACCTAGGCCTATGGACGCTTGCAACACCAGGGGTATCACTCGCGTGCCGACCTTGTGTTGGGAGGATCGCTGTGCTAGCACAAGGGACGAACGGGTCCCCCTACTGCCTGATGGAGCGCGGTGACCTAGGCCTATGGACGCTTGCAACACCAGGGGTATCACTCGCGTGCCGACCTTGTGTTGGGAGGATCGCTGTGCTAGCACAAGGGACGAACGGGTCCCCCTACTGCCTGATGGAGCGCGGTGACCTAGGCCTATGGACGCTTGCAACACCGGGGGGTCATTCTCAAAGTGCTTCTCTCTCATCTCTTCCCACTCACCACTACTGCTCTCGGCATCGTCGGCTTGCAGTTCAGCACCTTTGATCTCCAGATCATGTTCGCAGTTATGAGCTGTCTCCTCGACCCTGTTGCGGTTGATGATGCCCAGGCAACTGGATGGAAAAGGGGGGGTCATTTATGTTCTAAAAAGATAACAAAATGGTAACATATCAGATGGTACCATCCACGATGACGCGCCCCAACAATTTTTGGTCGAGAGGGGAATGTATGAGGAGACTGATGTGAATGTAGACGAAGCGAAAGAAGTATGCAAGTCTAGAGAAAACTGGCGCTCTACTCTCTCTGCCTAGCGTGAGGGGCTCGGCGTGATGATATGTATGTAGGTCTGTAAGTCTAGAGAGGACTGGCACTCTACTCTATCTGCCTAGCGTGAGGGGCTCGGCGTGATGATATGTATGTAGGTCTGTAAGTCTAGAGAGGACTGGCGCTCTACTCTCTCTGCCTAGCGTGAGGGACTCGGCGTGATGATATGTATGTAGGTCTGTAAGCCTAGAGAGGACTGGCGCTCTACTCTCTCTGCCTAGCGTGAGGGACTCGGCGTGATGATATGTATGTAGGTCTGTAAGTCTAGAGAGGACTGGCGCTCTACTCTCTCTGCCTAGCGTGAGGGACTCGGCGTGATGATATGTATGTAGGTCTGTAAGTCTAGAGAGGACTGGCGCTCTACTCTCTCTGCCTAGCGTGAGGGACTCGGCGTGATGATTTGTATGTAGGTCTGTAAGTCTAGAGAGGACTGGCGCTCTACTCTCTCTGCCTAGCGTGAGGGACTCGGCGTGATGATATGTATGTAGGTCTGTAAGTCTAGAGAGGACTGGCGCTCTACTCTCTGATGCTATGTATGTAACAACAGACGCCCACCCGTCGGCCTCCCGCGCCCGCCCCCGCAGCCCCAGCGCCCGCGTGGCGCCCCCCAGCGCGTGCGCCAGCAGCCAGGCCAAGCGCCGCGGGCCGCAGCCCGAGAGTCCCTCCACGCGCACCCACAGCGTACGGTCGAGCACCAGGCTCCCGAGCCGGGCACACGTGCTGTAAGCGAGTTGATTGTATTTATTTATTCACTAACTGTCCCGCCCAGCTTCGCCCGGGTGAAAAACTAAAAAAAAACACGTTTTTCAACCATTGCAACTATTGAAGCAATGGTTGTAAAACGTATTTTCTTTATTTAACGCCCCCGCGTTCCACCTTGCTTGCTAGATACAACGCAGTCACATTAACTTGACGCATGGCTTTGATGACGTCATTTTGGCGGTCAGGTAGGGTACGAAAAAAAAAAGCATGTAGCTAAATAAAAACTATATTTTTTATTTTGGAGCATAGGTTTTATTTGTTAATCTTGCAATATGTTGCATCATGTATTTTTTTATACAATATAATTGAAAACTATTTTGTTTGTTTCAAAACACTTTCAACACAAGATTTCTCCCTTCACTGTGTATAGATTCCCCACGTTCAAAAATTAGTAGTAACAAAAATAGTCCAAAATTAACAAAAACAGTCCAAACTTAAACAATAACGAAAACGTAACAAAATATCCAATAACAACAATAGCAACAGAAAACTAGTCAACATATCGATGCGCGTATTGGTATCAGAGATGCTAACCATACTGACGATTGCCGGGCGAGCTGAGGGAATGCGGGGGGAAGCGGGCGGGGCCTCGCATTCCAGCGATGCGTCAAGTTAATGTGACCGCGTTGTAAGTACTGTCTTGATTAAATACGGTGTACAATAAAGCATATAAATAAATAAATTACCATCCAAGTGCTTTCAAATCCATGTGTGAGCAGTACTTGAGGATATGGAGCATGACATCATCAGACAGATCCAGCAACCCTACAGACTGGGCCGCGTCTAGGGAATCTTTGATTGGAGTTGGCACTGGAGCAAAATGGTTAACATCAGTTTTGTATATCCTCACACCTTCCCACAAGGGACCAGAAGGGTAAAGCGGAAAGTGGGTGTGTGGGTACTACCTACAACACCTCTGTCTACCCCTTCAGGGACCATTGTGGGAGTCTTGAAGATATATACAATTCAAATAAGGGAAGAAATTCTTAGCTCAACAGAAATAATTGTATACAAAAATAAATTTATGGAAAAATATATTATTCTGCTACAACTAACATAAGAATAAAATTTATAATTCGAGATTGAATTACCAACCGCTTTTTTTTCTATCTACCCCATAAATTAAATGCACACAAATAAAAAGCATAATCATATAAAAAGCATAGACATACCATCCTGGACGCAGCCACTGTCATCCATTTCTGCTTTGGAGTCACTATCTGCCTTTATCGAACCCATTTCAACTTCTTTTATTAAGAAAACGGAGTTCTCTTTGTCAATTATTACGACCCGCTTGATCCATATGAGCGCGCCGATAAAACTAAAATAAGCAACCCAAACAAAGAGGTTGAATAAAGAAGTCACAAGCCGGGAGAGTAAACACACAGGTCTTGGAATAATTCCAAAAATTTTTTCATCACTTTTGACTACGAAACTAAACAGTGAAGAACACTCCAAGGCCCAAGGTAGACAGGATCAGGTATGTAAATCATCCGACTTGACAAGTTGTTAGTTGTCATGTTTGAAAGCAAAGCTATCCATAGACTTGGTTGGTGATTTTTTTTTTTCCTTTTTACATCTGGTTCCTACATTTTCAATCTTTACATACATATACATATACATACATATACATAATAATCACGCCTCTTTCCCGTAGGGATAGGCAGAGACCACTTCTTTCCACTTGCTACTATCCTTACAAACTTCTTTCACTTCGTCCACTTTCAATCTTTAACACTTAATAAATAATTGTATAACGCAACTTATAGAATAATAAACTTTTATGAATGTTGTATTTTTACCAACCTTGGCCTACTAAGCTATTGAACAAAGAAAAATTAGAGAGGATAACCGACCAGTGACTAAAGTAAAGCTCATAGTAGTAAATGTATAATCTATAGTAGTATTGCCCAATATACGTCAAAAACTACTATTCTAGAGTATACTGGATGTAGTCGGTGTTGTTTGCACGTAGTTTTTACGTAGTAGTTTACCGTTTTAGTAGTTACGGAATGTTCGCATGGCATAATAGCATTTGCAGAGCCCCAGTCCCACTGCCCCGCCCGGCCGCGATGCAAGCTCAAGGTCTTAGCAGAGAGCTGGCTATATACGCTAAATACAATACATACATACATATCATCACGCTGGGTCCCTAACGCTAAATAGTGGCAATAAATTCACGTTTCTACGTTAAATAGTTTTGTAGTTATTAATGGCAGACAATATAGACCAATTCGTTACGGTCCAGTATTGTGACATGATACCCCGTGTATAGTACCGATTTCAGACGTTTTAAGTAAAAAAAACGTAACACCTAATTTTTATACGGAACATGGGAAAACGAAAATAAACATTTAAAATAAAAGTGAATAAACGGACTAGTATCATCATCATCATCATCATCATCAGCCCACTCTAACGGACTAGTATCCAAGTCATAAATACGTTCCTTTCAACTGTTATATACATTTTGTAATCTGTGAAATTGTGACAGTAAATTGTTTATGATAACCATTCTTTCGAAATCGCAAATGTCGCATAAGCACGTTGTTTATAAATAAATTAATCTATAATAACATCATGGCGAAATCACTGAGAAGCCGTTGGAAGCGCAAGTGTAGGGCTGTAAAGAGGGAGCGTTATGCAGTGAAAGAACTAGCCAGATTGAAGAAAATGCTCGGAGTTAAGGACGAAGAAAAGGTCACTGAAAACGAGGTTATGGAATCTGATCAGGTGATTTTCTTGGACGCTGGTGCCCTTAAGAACGCCAAAAAGAAGCCACCACCGGCCGTGGATGACGACGAAGACGTTCAAATGAGTTCTGATGATGAGAAGGTGGAGGTAGACGGTGAAGATGGCAAGAAAAGATTGTTTAGCACGAAAACATTGAAGGACCAAAATGGACAGTATCCCGTGTGGCTTCACAAGAGAAAAATCGCAAAGATGACCAGAGCTACCACGAAGAAGAACATTAAAAAAAAATCCAAGAGGAGGAAACGTTGAGTGCTTAATATACTTATTGAAAAAACATTGGTGTTTTATTGAAATACTGTTAATATTATATGTGGACGAAGCGAATGAGGTATGTAAGTCTAGAGAGAACTTGCGCTCTATACTCTCTGTCTATCCTGTTAGGTACTCGGTGGGATGCTATTATGTAATGAATTGTAATATTATATAATAATACTAGTTGTCCCACCCAGCTTCGCTCGGGTGGAAAAAAAAAGATGGTGGCGCCACCTATCGCGTCCAATTGTGAATCTAAACCATTCCCAGATCCCCTTGAACACACACAAAAAATTTCATCAAAATCGGTCCAGTCGTTTGAGAGGAGTTCAGTGACATACACGCTCACAGAAGAATTATATATATAAAGATAACACAAAGGCAATAAAATACACCATAACATTTATATCTAAATAACTCAAAGGTGACTGACTGACATAGTGATCTATCAACGCATAGCCCAAACCACTGCACGGATCCACAGAAAATTTCATTAAAATCGGTCCAGCCGTTTAGGAGGAGTTCAGTGACATACACACTCACAGAAGAATTATATATATAAAGCTAAGAAGGACGGGAACGTTAAGAGTACTTGAAACCGACGAGCATGTATGAAGAGACTGATGAATATGGACGAAGCGAATGAGGTATGTAAGTCTAGAGAGAACTTGTGCTCTATACTCTCTGCCTACCCCGCTAGGGACCTGGCGTGATGATATGTATGTATGTAATACAAGAATCCTTAATTGTGAAATTTCTGAAAATATTTGTGCCCAAAATAACTGAAGTGAATCAGATGACATTTGGCTAAGATAGATTATTAGCTGGAGTAATACAAGATAAGTTTTACGTAGTGAAGGACGTCCTCCGACCAGGTGGGATGACGATTTGCGAAGAACTGCTGGCAGATGCTGGATGCGGCAAGCTGAAGATGAAGACGACTGAAGGGTGCTATGGCGCTCATTAGGGGAGGCCTATGTCCAGCAGTGGACTAGAGTGGGCTGATGATGATGATGAAGTTTTATCAGCTGTGCTCCGAGGTTTTACTGGGTAATATTCAACATCATTTGTACATCAAAGGTACTTGTCCAATGACAAGTACATTTCACTGCCATCAAATTTACAAAAATACTGCAGAATGTCCCACATGTCAAATTGCAATATATAGATAGTGCAATCCAGGAAGACTGTTATTAGGATGAATATTAGTGGATTTTAGAAAAATTACTTTACATAGGACACAAAACTTGCATAATAGTAATCTTTAGGAAAAAGTGAAAACAACTATTCACAAAAAGAGGTTTAATATTTAAATGGTAATATCTTATCTTACTAATATTATAAATGAGAAAATTTGTAAGTTTGGATGTTTGCCTGTTAGCTTATACCTAGGAATAGGACATAGGCAACTTTTTTTTGAAGCCTGAAAAATTCAACGATCTTATATTATAATGTATGATGCTCTTTCACAGCATAGCGGCTGAACCAATTCTAGCAGGAAAATTTCCAAAGCAACTTTTTCGAAATGCGGGCGCAGCCGCGGGCATAAGGTAGTTAATAATAAATTTACCTACAACACAAAGATTGCTTGTTCAAGTGTTTAGCATGCATGCATGTATGAAGAGACTGATGAATGTGGACTAGGGAAGGAGGTATGTAAGTCTAGAGAGAGCTGGCGCTCTATACTCTCTGCCTAGCGTGAGGGACTCGGCGTTATGATATGTATGTATGTGTTTAGTTACAAGAGCTTTGTGGTAAAGGAAAACCTCTATAAGAAACTTGCATATGATCTAGAAGAAATTCAAAGATAGTACATTTATGCTTGTGAAACAGTGATGGCTCTGCCTTCAGTCATTTGAATGATTGCCACGCATGGCAATGAATTGCTCCTCTTGTACACAGTTTATAAATAAGTTTAATCTCTCTCTACCCCTAAGTAAAAGGTTTCTTCTCCTGGCAGGTATTTTTTCGTGGAAAGGGTGGTAACTTTAGTTTATATTAAATATGTGACATTCAATAAGTGTTCCCCATATCCCTTATGTTGAATAACTTAAAATATATCATCTTTGGCGCCTAAAATATATCATTGGTGAAACGGAAAGTGGGTGGGTACACAGACACACAGTTTTAAGCTTCTTTATATACATTGGAGCGAGCCCCAGCTTTCTTAGACTCCTGGAGGTGGACTTCAGATATTATATGACGATTGATGTGTATCTGAGAGACGAGGACGTTGCAGATCGTGCAATAGTATTGGTCAGTATACGGCTGTAACAAACAAGATTTTAATGTTAAATAAATAAAATATCCTCATAGCTTCCCATAAGGGTCCCGAAGGGGGGGTAGGCAGAGGTGTATAGGTACTACCCTCACACCCACTTTCCCCCAGATATATTTTAGGTGCCAACGTGACAGATGGCGAGTTTTTTCTTTGAATTGATTCTCAAACGTATGCAGGTTTCCTCTAAGGTGTTTAACTTCACCGTAAATCTCGTGTCTAATACTGTATTTAAGTTCAGAATAACTCATTGACACAGTCGAGATTTGAACTTGTGATCTTTGTGACGCAGGCAACTACTCGAACCACTCAGTGGCTTACATTGTATATACATTTTATGTATATCAAATCATGTAATCCCACAACAGTCTCCAAAGGTGTTAGAACAGCCTCATTTCTCCGTTGATATATTTATGTGTAAAAGTTAGCGGCGGCGGTTCCGTTGCCATTAATAAATTAATACTAAACAAAACATTTTTAAATTAGTACCTACCTTACGCACTAAATTCGCACCATAGCTTTCAATGTGCGGGTATAATTCCATGTTATTCAAATGGCTTGCAGTATTCTTGTGCCGCTCCTTCGAATGAGCATCCAAAATAATGTCAGTTTTGCAGAACACGCACTTGAATACTTCTCCTGCTACCAGAATACCGTGATAGGAATCGGACGAGATGACGAGTTTACTCGTGTCTTTCAATGTAACGATCATGAACTGGGATTCAATAGGGATGGTATTTACCGATTTTGTATTTTTACTGACACTATTGTTAAGGATTTTCGGTTGTCTAAGTGCCGGCACCGACATTATAAACCTTATTTGTAAAAAATTATTAATTAAATTACAATCGTTTCTTTTTCCTTCGCAATGCCTTTCAATTATTAAATAGTGTCTTTGGCTATGTATGACTATGACAATTTTAAAATGTTTCGCGGGTAGGTATTGTAATTTTTATAACCTTTTTATTGAACAACAATGACATGGCTACTAGTCTGTTGGTCGCAACTTCGGAAGTATTTTGTAACAACAACTTTGAATTGTAGAATGTTTTTTGTTAAGTAGCATTATATTGCTACTAGGGACTAGTGGATACATTTCAAAGCAGAAAAGATAAATCATAGATAAGAATTAATATTTATAAACTATAAATTGGTGGGGCGCGTCTTTGTGGGTGGCACTCTTGCTGCACACTGCACACTGGCAATGCACACTGGCATTTTTATGCAAAATGTAAATCGATAGCCACCGCCACTGCCACCTTTTTGGCGGAAGTAGGAAAAATACATTAAAAAATTATATACCCTGAAATGATTTGTGATAAGTTATACGAACGCATAAAAATGCAATGAAATATATCGTGTAAAATAAATACAAATTGAATGGGTGAAATATTTTAACAATGAAATACTCAGAACGTATTTTAAGTAAGTGGACTGTATTTATTTCGTAACTAGCTGCCCGTACAGACAGTAAATTGTAAAAATTAAATTAATGTAACGTTTTTCGATTTATTTATATTTCAACAATAAACAAATATATAATAATCACCTTTATTAGTTGCGCAATCAACTGATTTGTATATCTTTAATTCACGGGCAATTTCATTTTGATTTTTATGTTTTTTTTATAGTATTAAAAACTTTAACCGTAGGGAACATACAAAAATATATTTAAAAAAAAATATATGCCGAATTGGTCCAGCCATTTTTGAGTTATATGCACTTACCAACATATTTTTTTTTTATATATACGTAATAGATAATATAATATAATATAATATAGCCGTGGTGGCCCAGTGGTTCGAGCAGTTGCCTGCGACGCAAAGGTCGCAAGTTCGAATCTCGACTGTACCAATGAGTTTTTTCTGAACTTAAGTACAGTGATTAGTCACACCACGAGCTTTACGGTGAGGGAAAACATCGAGAGGAAACCTACATACGTCTGAGAAGAAATTCAAAGGCGTGTGTATAGTCGTGCTTGAGTAACAGCGATGGACTCGCCATCTGTCACGTTGGCACCTAATATACCTCTGGCGGAAAGTGGGTGTGTGGGTTTAACCTATACACCTCTGCCTACCCCTTCGGGGACCCTTGTGGGAAGGCGTGAGGATATATAAATATAGAATAGTATTTATTCAATATATATTTTTTTCTTTTTCTTCTTTAGGTGTAATACTTTTGTGCTGTTTAAAAGTAATAAACTGTACAATGCAACGCAATCAGGCTGGTGACTATAATGTAGATGAATTTATAAAAAAATTAATGACATCACAAAAATTTAACGAACTGGCCGATGTAATAGCTGAAAAAGCTGCAATAAAAATTAAAAAATACGAAGATGATGGCGACGCGTTACCTAGGAATGACGAAACAATTGACCAACGCCAACACGAGCCGTTGCATGCACAAAATGAAAATGAAAATCACTACAGCGAAGAACAATTGAAGTACACTAAAAAAAAGAAAAGTAAATTAGCATTAATCAATACCAAGGCTTTTAAGGCTAAAGACGCATCTGAACCAATGGAAAAACTCAGTTTAAAATACAAATACTTATCAAAAAGCACACCGAAAGATGAATTAGTCGACACCAAAACTGCTGAACAGTCATACAGCCGAGAAGAATTGAAAGAGGAATCCCAAGAAAAGAAGAATCATAAAAACTATTCAGACGATGAAAGCTTAGCCCAAGAAAATGAGAAAACCAAATATTCTGATGAAATATTGACTAAAAACTCAAAACAGAACCTTAAAGCGAAACCAACCAAGACGTACAACAATTTGGAACCCATGAGAAAACACGACTCTATCGTGAAAACATCTGGCCATAAAAATAGTCGAAAAACATCAAAAGAACGTGTTCCAAGTTCATTAAACGATGATTTCATTAGTGATGATGCTGAAAGTAATCAGAAAGAATTTGAAGATACCAGAGTAACTGTATTAGATAGATTAGACAACACAGAACATAGAGTGTTTCGTTCCAACGACAATGCAGATGCAACAACGCATAAGAAATCCAGAGCAACTATGAACGATATCAACACAAAAGAGGGTTTACCCAAAAATAATGCAGAAATGCATGATTCTGAAGAAGAAATAACTAATAATGTTGATAAATTGACATCTTCGACGATGAAAATCTACAGAAGAGAAGGCGATAAGGAATTTACGTTTCAATCTTCGCCGGATTATGACGAATATCATGAACAGTTAGCGAAACTATCCAGTCCAAACATGGAAGTTTATTTAAAATTGTAAAGTTATGGTTAAATTAAAAAGTTACAGTAAATAAATATAAAATCCTTACGTTTTCCCACAAGGTTCACAGAATGGGTATGCAGAGGTATGTAGGAAGCACCCACACACCCGAGATTCCACCAGAGATAAATTTTAGGCTAGTCCATCGCCGTAACTCAATTACGACATACTTACGACTATACATACGCCGTTGAATTTGAAATGTCTTGTCAGTTCCCGTGTGGCTTCTTCAAAACGTCACACTAATTGAAAAAAACTTTCAATTTTTTTGAAAAATAGGATTATTCTCATTATCATTGATGTAAAGATTCAGGGCATTAGGGCTCCAACATGAAAACGTTCAGTTCCTGCATGCGCCATAAGCCGGCCCCGCCAAATTTCTTACTTGTCGTATCTTTATTCGCATCCGCATTGGTTATAGCGGATGTGGATGCAGATGTTCAAATTTATGGGGAAGAGAGGCAGGGCATAGCGGATTTCCCGTTCGAATTTGAAGCTGCCCGACTGGGGCAGGACCTCTACCTTAAAGAAGTC
Source organism: Drepana falcataria (assembly GCA_945859725.1). Lineage (NCBI taxonomy): Eukaryota > Metazoa > Arthropoda > Insecta > Lepidoptera > Drepanidae > Drepana > Drepana falcataria. The sequence continues at coordinate 3,589,057 of OX243951.1, read as the reverse complement.
CGTAGCCAAATAACACAATTTATTGTGTTGTGTTCCTACGCGGTGAATAAGGATTCCAGTAATGCTCCTTGGGGTGGGTATTGTGTTGGCAGCAGAGGGATTAGTCTCATTATGCTGCCAACACAGTACAACTCTCCGAACACAGAGTGGCAACGCGCAAGTGATACTTCGGTATTGTAAGCGTAAATAGGCTGCGGTAACCATTTTTCATCGGGTGGGCTATGCTTGTTTGCCACTCTTGTTGTATAAAAAAAATAAAAAATTAGCCGTCACGGGACGCCTGGCATATGTGAAACATCGACATTATTTTGTAAAAGTAATATGCAGAAAAGAACAGATTGTGATAGGAACTAAATATGTCATAATGAAAAAATAAAATATTACTTTTTTTTTCTAGATAACGATGACTATTTATAAACATTTATTTTCATTAAATACAAAAATTTACGAACTTATTTCAAATCGTAACTACTTAATTCGTAACGTCGTCGACTTCGGTAATATTCGATGTTTCCTCTGAGGACGGTATTACTGTGACAATTGGTCGATGGTAACTGAAGTATGGCGACGCGTCGCCACGGCATGCGTCGCCACGCCAGAAATCGGTTTTACGTGCGGCTATAGATGTTTCACATCAAAAACAAAAAAAAAGCTCATTTGCGGAGACGGATGTGAAATTTCGCAATATCATTATGGTCGGGTATAGACTATGATTGCACCCGTGCGAAGCCGGGCCGGGTCGCTATTTGTCAATAAACCAGTCTATAACATCTTTTGATACGGTCCAAACATATACAACACTTTTTAAATAAACTAACTGACCTTCTTCCTTCATAGCCCTAGCCCCAAAAGCAAGCGCTAGCTAAGAAGCTAGTTCCTGATTAGCGTGATGAAACAAACTACTTCTCTACAATATTAATATAGACTTGAAAATATTATGTCTTAACGACTCTTGTTTTAATCACGCACAGTATTGATTTTGTGTATTTTTTTCGCTTTATTATTTTCCACATTCCAGGCTTTGTCCATCCAAACAGGATTTCGTAATTGTTTTCACACTTACATTGGAAGGATTACGATCACCGCGGTCGTTAATGCATAATCTTGCCCTATTTTATTCACTGCTTTATGTCTCAATTTATTCTTAGTATATCATTTAGGGTATATACGTGTTGGCTTTTAGCTATAAGTTCATATTATTCGCTGTAATAAAATAAATAAATATAATATATAATAATAATATATCCTCACGGCTTCCCACAAGGGTCCCCGAAGTGGTAGGCAGAGGTGTATAGGTAATACCCACACACCCACTTTCCGCCAGAGGTATATTAGGTGCCAACGTGACAGATGGCGAGTCCATCGCCGTTACTCAAGCACGACTATACATACGCCTTTGAATTCCTTCTCAGACGTATGTAGATTTCCTCTCGATGTTTTCCTTCACCGTAAAGCTCGTGGTGTGACTAATCACTGTACTTAAGTTTAGAATAACTCATTGGTACAGTCGGGATTCGAACTTGCGACCTTTGCGTCGCAGGCAACTGCTCGAACCACTCGGCCACCACGGCTTCTTCTCTAAAATAAATAATTATACAATATTAGACAGATGAAACAGGTAGTATCCTATGACATTAATATTTAAAAAAGAAAGTTATCTGTCATTCATGAACATGAATAAAATCGTCAACAATCAAGAACTGTCAACAACACTGATGTTTGATCAACAATAACGAGTGTTTGTTTTTTTTCATTGTTTGTGTTTAATGATTGTGAATGATCTTGTAATAAGTAAATTTCAGTAATCCCTTAAAAAATACTTATTGATGATTTATCTCACCACAAGCTAGCGAAGGAGCATTGTTAGGAAACCTGTATACGTTTGACAAGACATTCAGAGACGTATAGTCGTGCTTGAGAAACGGCTCTTATTCCAAGCTGCAATGAGTGAAGCTCAATCGGAAGCTCTTATATTTATTGATGTATCATCGAGTGGCGAAATAACTGATGTGACTAAGGAGGAAGCCAATCCAGACCAGAAAACCATGTAAGATTTTTCGCTACATCCAGTTCCCACTGTACAAGCTTTGCTTAGTTTGGGACTAGGTCAATTTGTGTGTAATTGCCTATCTATATAAGTATGTATATCGTTGTCCAGTTCCCACTGTACAAGCTTTGCTTAGTTTGGGACTAGGTCAATTTGTGTGGAATTCATATCTATATAAGTATGTATATCGTTGTCCAGTTCCCACAGTACAAGCTTTGCTTAGTTTGGGACTAGGCCAATTTGTGTGCAATTGCCTATCTATATAAGTATGTATATCGTTGTCCAGTTCCCACAGTACAAGCTTTGCTTAGTTTGGGACTAGGTCAATTTGTGTGCAATGGCCTATCTATATAAGTATGTATATCGTTGTCCAGTTCCCACAGTACAAGCTTTGCTTAGTTTGGGACTAGGTCAATTTGTGTGCAATTGCCTATCTATATAAGTATGTATATCGTTGTCCAGTTCCCACAGTACAAGCTTTGCTTAGTTTGGAACTAGGTCAATTTGTGTGGAATTGCCTATCTATATAAGTATGTATATCGTTGTCCAGTTCCCACAGTACAAGCTTTGCTTAGTTTGGGACTAGGTCAATTTGTGTGGAATTGCCTATCTATATAAGTATGTATATTGTTGTCCAGTTCCCACAGTACAAGCTTTGCTTAGTTTGGGACTAGGTCAATTTGTGTGGAATTCATATCTATATAAGTATGTATATCGTTGTCCAGTTCCCACAGTACAAGCTTTGCTTAGTTTGGGACTAGGTCAATTTGTGTGCAATTGCCTATCTATATAAGTATGTATATCGTTGTCCAGTTCCCACAGTACAAGCTTTGCTTAGTTTGGGACTAGGTCAATTTGTGTGCAATTGCCTATCTATATAAGTATGTATATCGTTGTCCAGTTCCCACAGTACAAGCTTTGCTTAGTTTGGGACTAGGTCAATTTGTGTGCAATTGCCTATCTATATAAGTATGTATATCGTTGTCCAGTTCCCACAGTACAAGCTTTGCTTAGTTTGGGACTAGGTCAATTTGTGTGCAATTGCCTATCTATATAAGTATGTATATCGTTGTCCAGTTCCCACAGTACAAGCTTTGCTTACTTTGGGACTAGGTCAATTTGTGTGCAATTGCCTATCTATATAAGTATGTATATCGTTGTCCAGTTCCCACAGTACAAGCTTTGCTTAGTTTGGGACTAGGTCAATTTGTGTGCAATTGCCTATCTATATAAGTATGTATATCGTTGTCCAGTTCCCACAGTACAAGCTTTGCTTAGTTTGGGACTAGGTCAATTTGTGTGTAATTGCCTATCTATATAAGTATGTATATCGTTGTCCAGTTCCCACAGTACAAGCTTTGCTTAGTTTGGGACTAGGTCAATTTTTGTGGAATCGCCTATCTATATAAGTATGTATATTGTTGTCCAGTTCCCACAGTACAAGCTTTGCTTTGTTTGGGACTAGACCAATCTTGGGCATTAACTTCAGAACATATGCCCTTTTCAGTGAACCAAGCAGCCAAAAACAGCGATGCAAGGAGTGCAATTGGTCAGGAGATGCAGAAGCCATGGTCCGTCATGTACGGAAGAACCACCTTGGACAGAATCCCTTCCAGTGCAGTATGTGCGAATACTCAGCTTACAATAAGACCAGGTTTGAGGAGCATGTCAACAAACATCGTGGTGAGGAGACGTTTTTATATATATGTATACTATTAGTAGGTTTGTGGTGGCAGAGTGGTTAGAGCAGTGGTCTGCATCTCAAGGATTGCACATAATACACTCACTACAGTGCGTGGGTACCTTTACACCTCTGCCTACCCCTTAGGGGACCCTTGTGGGACCCTTGTGGGAAGGCGTGGGGATATATATATTCTAGCTGTCCTGCCCAGCTTCGCTTGGGTGAAAAAGATAAATTGCCCATAACACGATCGCAGTGCCACCTATCGGGTCCAATTGTGAAATCTAAACCATTCTCCACTCCATCTGTTAGAATCGTTTGGAGCTTACAGATAATTGTGACTGGCAATAAGATAATATTGCGAATATACATTGTGATGTAAGCTATCCTATCATTTAGGTTGGATCAAATTGCACATGGTGTGCAAATTTGATTGAAATCAGTTAAGTAGTTTAGGAGGCCATTGCGCCAAACAACATGACGCGTAATTTATATATATATATCTTAAGAGGTAAGGTAAGCTTTCTCTCTCTCACACACAATTTTACTTGCTATGTTACTCATGTTTATTACAGTTTCCATAATAAATTGAATACTGTAAACCTTAGAACTCCATATAATACATAATGTGCAATAGCAGGAATACATTTAAAGCAAAAGTGAAGCAATACTACTACCGCCAAGTAGAAACAGAGTAATATTTATGTGTAATATATAATATGTATAATTATTTATGTATATAATTGTATATATGTATATGTATATATATATATATATATATATGTATGTAGATTTATTCTATTTATTATATATATTGTATTAGATGTATGATATTATTGTATGTTATATATGGCATTTTATGTATGTAAATTAAATAAAGGTTAACTGGTAGAGAATGCCTTCGGCATTAAGTTCGCCTTTGCAATAATGTTTGCAGGAAGTTTTAATAAATAAATAAATAAATAAAATACATGTAACTGCTGCAGAAGAGCTGAATTTCTTAATACAAGCAATTACTTGCTTAAAAGGAGACTCAAAACCCTGAATTGTAAACCTAATTATAAGTTACTGAACTAAATTATTATTATTATTAAATAAGCTCATTAAAAAAAATCTTTGGTGACCTGTATGTATTCAAACAATCTAACATGTTCACATTACAGGTATTAAGCCCTACAAATGCTCCCACTGTCCTTACAGTAGTGTTTCAAAGAAGTATATAAAAAAACACGAATCCCGCCACGCGCCAGACAACCCCTTCAAGTGTCCCCACTGTCCTTACATAGCGAGGTACTCCCGTAGCCTCGCTCTGCACGTGGAAAGCAACCACCCAGCCCACCAGCAAGGCAGTGGTGAAGATACTGACCCCTGCCAAGATTGCAAAAGAATGTTCACTGCAGCTGAACTCCAAAGACATTTGAAGAATAGGAAACAGTGCAAGATCTGCTCTATGGTCGTTTGTTGCCAACTTTATGGGAAGCATATGAAGGAATGGCACGGGAAGTCTTTGAAAGTTAAAGCCGTACAGGAAGCTAGAAGCCAGTTTAAATGTGCCCTGTGTCCGTGGAAGTCAAACTTTCCGGTAAAAGTCCTGTTGCATCTGATCCACCATCCGAAGCAAAAGGTGAATGAAGATGTGTTTGATGTTCGTGTGTTGAGACAGTGCGGGATTGAGGTGGGTGTGTAGTTATTTTCTTTTTTTTTTCATGAGAATTTTTTAAATGAGTATGATTTATTGAAATTATATAAGCGTAGATTTTAATTATATATCCAGGTGTCCACACGGATTGACATAGTCGCTGTGCGACAAAACTCCTTAAATAAAGAGAAAAAAAAAATTTTGTTTGTTTTTAATTTTAAGCTGCCCTGGCCGAGTAGTTAGCTTCATGACAAAGCTACTGTTGATCTATGACATGATACATGACATAGATCGCAAGTTCGAATCCCTACTGTACCATTAAGTTATTCTGAACTTAAGTACAGGGATTAGTCACACCACGAGCTTTACGATGAAGGAAAACATCGAGAGGAAACCTGCATACGTCTGAGAAGACATTCAAAGGCGTATGTATAGTCGTGCTTGAGTAACGGCGATGGACTCGCCATCTGTCACGTTGGCACCTAATATATCTCTGGCGGAAAGTGGGTGTGTGGGTACTACCTATACACCTCTTGTGGGAAGGCGTGAGGATATAACTATTATTTATTATTTTATTATTATATTAATAACATTATTTACTGAAATTTCGTAGAAAAGAATAGGCAGCGACATCATTTTTTTTATACCACTTGGGTGGCAAACAAGCTTGCGGCCCGCCTGATGGCAAGCGGTTACCGCCGCCTATGGACGCTTGCAACACCAGGGGTATCACTCGCGTGCCGACCCTGCAGGAATTCTACCCATAGTCCGGTAGCTTTTGCTCAGCTGTCAAGATCTTTGAGAACCGATGGTCACCACCGCCCAGCCAGCCATAGTGTGCTAAGGAAGCAGTAAATTCGGAGAATCTAGCCACCAGGTTAAACTTATTAGCCGCACACGACGACCACGCCAGTTTGGAAGGATACTCAACGTTTTCTATTTCTTCGAAACCGGGGACTCGGTCGAATTCTAAAAAAAAAACATTAAAAACCGTTATTTAACCGTTGTATAACTATAATAATAATATATCCTCACGCCTTCCCACAAGGGTCCCCGAAGGGGTAGGCAGAGGTGTATAGGTAGTACCCACACACCCACTTTCCGCCAGAGGTATATTAGGTGCCAACGTGACAGGTGGCAAGTCCCCAGGCTGGAGGCCTAGGTCTCGCCATTGACCGGTTAAGTAGCAAAAGTTCCCGGAACTCACGCTACGAGAGACAATACAAAAAAATCTAAAAATAAAGATGGCGAGTCCATCGCCGTTGCTCAAGCACGACTATACATACGCCTTTGAATGTCTTCTCAGACGGATGCAGGTTTCCTCTCGATGTTTTCATTCACCGTAAAGCTCGTGGTGTGACTAATCACTGTACTTAAGTTCAGAAAAACTCATTGGTACAGTCGGGATTCGAACTTGCGATCTTTGTGTCGCAGGCAACTACGCGAACCACTCGGCCACCACGGCTGGAGTTGTATAACTAACTAATTACAGATGAAATATCCCAAATCGGTATCCCGAGGCAACGTGCCAAGAAGAGTAGCAGCATCGCCACGCTGGATAGCAATGCTGATTCTCTGAGTGAGATATGTTCCAGCCTGTCACGAGAGGTTTCGATTAGACGGCACGAGACCTCTTTAAAAAGATGGTGAGCCTCAGGACCCCAAGGCTCCATAGTTTTAACCGCAAACGCCGCAAATATCTAGCCTGACCCGAGACAGGCATACTTGCGGCGCTTGAGGCACTCCTGCTGAGCAGATGTGTCAGGAAGATGGGAAGGAGTAAGTGTATCGACAAACGTAGCGTCTCACACCAAGGGCCGACCCATCCTTCATCAGAACCCTTGATCAGAGTGGTTGGAGTAATTTTATCAGTTCTTATATTATAATGTATGATGCTCTTTCACGGCATAGCGGCTGTACCGATTCCAGCAGGAAAATTTTCAAAGCTACGCGGGCATAAGCTAGTTGCTTATAAGTTTACAAATTAAAATATCGACTGTGGCAATGATTTTTAGGACAGTGATTGGTCATACCACGAGCTTTACGGTAAAGGAAAACATCGAGAGGAAACGAGGGTTGCGCCTGCACTGCGATACCGTACCACTTATACGTCAGGACAAGAGGAGGCGGCGTGGCCGAGAGGTCACAGCACCCGCCTGCCACGCAAACGGCGCGAGTTCCAATCCCGACTGGATTGAGGAATTTTTCTACATTTAATTACAGTGAGGCACACCACGAGCTTTACGGTGAAGGAAAACGTCGAGAAGAAACTTGCATACGTTCGAGAATAATTTTAAATATGTGTGAGGCTACCACGTCACTTCTCCAAGTTACGCTCCATATGCAATCTGTTTACATGACATGTAAACAGATTGTGACTAAAGGGCTAGTATCCAAGTCGTAAAAAAATGAATCTGTCACAATATTACGGTTTTTGTGACAGATACATAATACATCTTCTTAATTTATTTAAATTACGCATCACGTTGTTTGTCCGCGATGGGCCCCTAAACTACTAAACCGATTTTAATCAAATTTGCACACCGTGTGCAGTTTGATCCAACTTGAAAGATAGGATAGCTTACATCACAATTTATAGTCGCAATATTATCTTATTGCCAGTCACAATTATCTGTTAGCTCCAAACGATCCAACAGATGCAGTCGAGAATGGTTTAGATTTCACAATTAGACCCGATAGGTGGCGCTGCAATCGTGTTACGGGCAATTTAACTTTTTCACCCGGGCGAAGCTGGGCGGAACAGCTAGTATTTATAATGTAATAGCAAAAAATCTAATACTTTTTTTTTTTATACAACAAGAGGCAAACAAGCATACGGCCCATCTGATGGGAAACGGTTACCGCAGCCTATTTACGCTCACGATACCGAAGTATCACTTGCGTGTTGCCACTCTGTGTCCGGAGAGTTATAGTGTGTTGGCAGCATAATGTGTTTAATCCCTCTGCTTCCAACACAATGTAACAATCCTCCCCCCTCCCCAAGGAGCTCATTACTGGAAACCTTATTCACCGTGTAGGAACACAACACAAACAATAGTGTTATTTGGCTACGGACTTCTGTAAGGTGGAGGTCCTGCCCCAGTCGGGCAGCTCCGATTTCGAACGGGAAACCCGTTATGCCCTACCTCTCTTCTTGTTCTACTACTTATACTTCTCTTATTGTTACTCACCCTCAACGTTCTTGCAATAAAACACGTCTGCGCTACAGTGGTTTATGAAGCTGAAGAATTTACTATATAGTCCCGTTGCTCTGTTCACGTTCACACATACTGGCTCATAGATTTGCGCACAGGAATATGGGCAGTCGTGACCGTCGAACGACCATTGGACTTTGTATACGGGCTTAGACTTGGATCGTAGTACTGTTTTGTTGGCTGGCAAGAATAAATCTTTACATTAATCTAGAGAGAAGGGACTCGGCGTGATGATATGTATGTAGGTCTGTAAGTCTAGAGAGAACTGGCGCTCTACTCTCTCTGCCTAGCGTGAGGGACTCGACGTGATGATATATATGTAGGTCTGTAAGTCTAGAGAGAACTGGCGCTCTACTCTCTCTGCCTAGTGTGAGGGACTCGGCGTGATGATATGTATGTAGGTCTGTAAGTCTAGAGAGGACTGGCGCTCTACTCTCTCTGCCTAGCATGAGGGACTCGGCGTGATGATATGTATGTAGGTCTGTAAGTCTGGAGAGAACTGGCGCTCTACTCTCTCTGCCTAGCATGAGGGACTCGGCGTGATGATATGCATGTAGGTCTGTAAGTCTAGAGAGGACTGGCGCTCTACTCTCTCTGCCTAGCGTGAGGGACTCGGCGTGATGATATGTATGTAGGTCTGTAAGTCTAGAGAGGACTGGCGCTCTACTCTCTCTGCCTAGCGTGAGGGACTCGGCGTGATGATATGTATGTAGGTCTGTAAGTCTAGAGAGGACTGGCGCTCTACTCTCTCGGCCTAGCGTAAGGGCCTCGGCGTGATAATATGTATGTAGGTCTGTAAGTCTAGAGAGGACTAGCGCTCTACTCTTTCTGCCTAGCGTGAGGGACTCGGTGTGATGATATGTATGTAGATCTGTAAGTCTAGAGAGGACTGGCGCTCTACTCTCTCTGCCTAGCGTGAGGGGCTCGGCGTGATGATATGTATGTAGATCTGTAAGTCTAGAGAGGACTGGCGCTGTACTCTCTCTGCCTAGCGTGAGGGACTCGGCGTTAGGTTGTTTAAGCGTTATCTAGGTGCTTTATACCTGCATATGTTCCATTCCTGGCAAAATCTGTCCTGTTAGCTATATTTCTCCGGGATATTAAGTAGTTTTCACAAGAACCACTATCCACTATGGAGTATTCTGAAAGTAAACATATTATATAATTGATATGAGCCGTGGTGGCCGAGTGGTTTTTTTTTATACAACTAGAGTGGCAAACAAGCATACGGGCCCACCTGATGGAAAACGGTTACCGCAGCCTATTTACGCTTGCAATACCGAAGTATCACTTGCGCGTTGCCACTCTGTGTTCGGAGAGTTATACTGTGTTGGCCGCACAATGGGACTAATCCCTCTGCTGCCAACACAATATAACAATCCTCCCCCTGCCCAAGGAGCTCATTACTGGAAACCTTATTCACCGCGTAGGAACACAATACAAAAAATTGAGGTATTTGGCTACGGACTTCTATAAGGTGGAGGTCCTGCCCCAGTCGGGCAGATACAAATTCAAACGGGAAACCCGTTATGCCCTACCTCTCTTAAAGTTGTTGGAGTAGTTGCCTGCAACACAGATTGCGATTTGGAATCGCGACTGTGCCAGTGTGTTTTCTGAAAGTACAGTGATTGATCACACCACGAGCTTTACAGTGAAGGGAAACATCGAGAGGAAACCTGCAGTATTTTATAAGTCAAAATGTTCGATCTTTAAGATTTAAAAATGAGAGGCAGGAATTACTAAACTAGAGGTAGGCCATAACGGGTTTTCCGTTCTAATTTGTATCTGCCCGACTGGGGCAGGACCTCCACCTTATAGAAGGCCGTACACAAATAACACTATTATTTGTGTTGTGTTCCTACGCGGTGAATAAGGTTTCCAGTAATGAGCTCCTTGGGCAGGGGGAGGATTGTTATATTGTGTTGGCAACAGAGGGATTAGTCCCATTATGCTGGCAACACAGTATAACTCTCCAAACACAAGTGGCAACGCGCATGTGATTTAAGCGTAAATAGCCTGCGGTAAGCCTTATTCATCGGGTGGGGCCCTAAGCTTGTTTGCTACTATTGTGGTATAAAAAAAGAAAAAAAAATGAGACGCATAAATTGCTAAATTCATCTTTACGTAATTAATAATGGCCCATAAACAACTCCGCGGGGTTTTACTAGTATTGAAATAATCTTACCTGTTCCCGAATTATTACATATGTTATCTATACACAGATGACATATATTTTTGTAGTCCATAAACTCCATCTTCCCTTTGACCAATCTCAAAGCACAGACGTTGGTCAAATTCACTTTGCAAACGTCACGATATTGACATAATTCACTGACGTTTTGTAATGTCAAATGGAGTGTTGCGGCGCCATTATTTTCTGTATGGATTTGTTCCATAGATACATTTAAACAGTGTATTTCTCGTACAAGAAGTATTGCGGTAACAACATGTATTTGAAAAAAAGGCATGCTTTATTATCAGAACGAAACGTTTCACTCGTAAAATAAAATAAACAACTCTATAAGCGTTATCGTACATTCGCAACAAAATGGTTAACGCTTTGAATTAGTTTTCCAAACGTGACAGACATTAAATTGTGGCGCCTCCACTCACGGCATTCAACTTAGGTAGCTTATGTTCAAAAACGGCGTTTTTAAAGCAAATTAATGATCGATAAAACAGTAAGCAGAGAGAGTAGAGTGCCACTTCTCTCTTGACTTACCGACACACCTTTCGCTTCGTCCACATTCATCAGTCCCTTCATATATGCTCGTCGGTTTTGAGTACTCTTGAAGTTCCCGTCCTTGAGCGTCCTGTTATAATGAGCCTCGCGATTAGCTTTTTAAAAAAACTAATTAATTAAAAATCAAAATTATATTTGAAATAGAAAAGTATAAAAATATTAATTATTTATGTCCTTTGGCAGCCGACGCGTAAGAGAGGTGGAACGAGACTGATCTGAGCATTAGAACTAAACTGAGACACTAACATAGAACTGCTGATGCAGCAGCATCAGCTAGCACTTAGCTTTACATGTATAGGGTATAACAGCCCCCCGAAGTGAACTAAACTTTGGGGTTGATATTTCAAAGTTTATGTAAAAAGATTAAAATACTAGATTATTTCGCGAAGACGGGGAAGTCGTATAGCGTCATCTTTTTCATTCATGTTTTCATTACGCGTATTTGGTTGGATGAAATATGTCTGTAGGCTGCCGCCAGATTTACAATGGTAAATTAATTTTATAAAGGATACAATACTTAGGGCTAATACAAGAAATATCATAATAAACATTAAGACAGAGTAATGTGGTTGATATTTAACAAAGTGTGGTTCAGCAGTAGTAATTTCATCGACATTATCTAGTAGTGATTGGAACATAATATTATTTATTCTTAAGCTATCTAGGTCTGCTGATTTTAGCGGGGTTAATGTTTTGTTAAATATAATCTTATTTATTTTATCAAGTGGGCAACAAGAATCGTTAATAAGGTTAAAATCTGTATTTAATATAGAAAGGTTGATGCTAGCTGCATTATATTTTGATATTAATTTTGTACTTTTACAATATGCTGTGCAGCGAGGTGTCAAGGTTAATATACCTGTTCCTGATATTCGGAAATCATGAGAGTTTGAGTTTTCACAATCTATACTTAATTTAGTTATTTCAGACTGAACAAAAATCCATTTATTGTTTGACAAACTTTTCCAAATATCAATGTTGCCATAAATCACTTTCGTATCACATGTTCTTGGTAATGTGTCTACAACACGTGTCAACAATTCACTTTCGCAACTAGGATTTAAAGTAGTAGAGAATACATCGGTAATTTCACAGATAAAGTTTTGGTTGTACAAAATATCACACTTTTCTAAACTATGTAAATTACAATAATGAGTTTTGTCTTTGGTCACGGCTGTATATACACTGCTAGGGATTACAGTGATATATGTATTTGATTTGTTATAATAGGGCATAGGCAACGGTAAGTTATGGTACAGGGTATATTCCATAGGTATAACCAAGGGTATTTGCAATACAAATACAATTTTCCTGTCATAATAATAACATAATACTTTAGATATAGTTAAAATAATATTCATATAATCTAACTCTAGACTTAAAGGTAATTGGATACCGTTAGGCAGGTGTGCGTGGCTATCAGAGAGTTCTCGGTATAGTTGCATAGATGTTATGACTGACGGGTGTACAATGTTCTTACTGCTCAACACGATTGCATTGGTTATATCATTCAATTGGAATGATAAAGTTAATAGGGCTGTCTCTAAACTAGTTATTAATGAATTAAACTTTGATCTTAATAAAAGTTCATTCGAGAAAATAGTTAAATTCTTAAAGTTTTTAGAGAGCTCTTCGATAGCATGGTTTAAACTAACTTCGTTATTTTTTATTTGATGTAGTGTTTGATTATATGCATTTAAAGTAGATCTTGTCAAAAGAACATTTTGTTTTAATAACGATGCCAGTTCTTTATCAGTTTCATATAAATGATCCAAGGCATTATTGTATTTTAAAGCATCGTCGTCGTTCAACGTGCCGAAAATCTGTTTCAAAATAGTACCTCCGACTCCAATCCAGGCTCGCTTATTTCTATTGGGTATTAAATGAGATATTGATTCGTATTCCCTTTTTACATTTTGGTATCTTACAGTAAGCGGTTCTAATATGTTGTGACATTCTATGTCATCTATAATACTTGATTGCTTACATAAGTATCTTGTTGTACTTAAGGTTAAATTTATATTTATAATATGTGGGTTTATGTGAGTAATGTCCAAAGGGATTATAACGCTAAGATAACTACTTTTAATTTTTACTTTACCTACGTAATCGAAGTACAACCCTGAACTTGAAGTTATAGGCTTGATATAATCGGAAGATGCTTCGACAGCGATACTGGAATATTAATAAGTATGTGTTAATAGTAATATCGTATAATTAATACAAGGGTTCAGTATATTATATACATATTACTTATGTAACAATATGTTATATATAATAATAGATACTTTAACATAGTAGATAACTAAAATACCGGTCTTATATAATTTTAAGTACTTAAATAACTTGTTAATATATATAGGATATATATCTAGTTCATTATCATTATTAAATGAACTAGACTATTCGAATTTTATGAATTAGTATCAAGGACAGCTAACTTAGTCTCATCGTAATGATGTTTAACATATCGCCTATTGATTAATAAAGAGAGAGTGTTATTACCGTGGATTTTGACCACTTTATATGGTCCTTTCCATAATGGAGATAATGCTTTCCCGAGACGAAGGTGATTCTTTAAATAAACGTAATCACCAACTTTATATGATTTTGGTCGAGTATGGGTGTCGTAACGTGTCTTAGAATTTTCTTTAGAATTTAAGATGTTCTGGACGGCTCTCTCTCTCGAGTGCCTCATCCTATGCTGTAGCATCCTTACGTATTCAGGGTAAGTGCTGTCAGGGGTGGAGTCGAATATGGAATCAGGTATAAATGGTTTATGACCGAAGAGGAGCTCATAGGGAGTGAAATTGGTTGTACAGTGTGTGTTAGTATTGTATGTTAACATAGCAGTGTACACGTATCTTGGCCAATTGTCTTGATTAGAATCGACAAAGGATTTAAGATACTCCTTGAGTGTCGAATGACTTCGCTCTAAGGCACCTTGTGTTTGAGGATGGTAAGGTGTACACCACAATTGTTTTATTTTGAGGAAAGTGCAAGTTTTTCTAAAAAGGTCGGCTGTAAAATTTGTCCCTTGGTCGGTTAATATGGTTTTCGGAATTCCGAATAGGGAAATGAAGTGAACAAGGCAGTCAGTAGTTTCTTCAGAAGAAACACTGCGCATTGGATAGGCGACCGAATATTTTGTAAGGTCATCCTGTATGGTAAGAATGTACTTTATCTTTGCGGTACCAGATTCAGGCAGGGGACCTACGACATCAAGGGCTACGCGTTGAAAGGGGCTGGTAGAAGTGGTAGTAATTTGCATTGGCGCCCGATTCGTTTTCCTCAGTGCCTTGTTTTCCTGGCAAGATGAACATTTCTTCACATAAGACTCTATATCTGAGCGCATGCCTTTCCAATAATATCTTTCTTTAATTCTTTTCAGCATTCTAACGGTCCCGAGGTGACCTGCGATTGGTATGTCATGATTTTCTCGTAAAATCTTCTTTATTTCAGTAGGAGTGGGAAATATAATATTGTTATGGTATATGTGTACTGTTATATTGGTATTGTGAAAAAGGTAAGTAAGAATATTGTAGATTTTTATAAATGAGTGTTTTTCATAGGGGCTTTTGAAATCAGAAATAGCTATTTCATTTATATTGCTTAAAAGTGTAAATTCGTTCCTTATTAATTTTAGAACGTTGTATATTTCTTTGTATGAGGATTCGTCAAAATGATGGACTTTAGTATACAAAAGGTAGTATTCTTTATTATTTATATCGAGTTTTGTAAATGAATATAATTCTCTTTCACTATTGATAATATCTTCAGGGTTTTCTACGCTACTAAGGATTTCTTGTATATAGGGGTTAGATTCGTCGAGGTCTAAAGAAGTGGGAATTAAGATGACTTTGCAAGATGTTTTAGTTAAGTTTTCGTTATGTTCTTCAAGGTTCGTATTAAAGTTTTTATTTGTCGTAGCCATTTGTTTCAGGAAATTAGAATAATCGTCGGAATTCCAGGCTATGTCGGAAAGGGGATCTATCGTTTCAGGATTCGGAGAAGAGGTTTCAGCGTTAGTCGGAGGATTTTGAAGATTTTCTTGTAATTCAGCGTTAGGACTCAGCGAATTTTGTATTGTTTCAGGAATAGGAATGGTAGGATTTGGATTCAGCGGGTTTTCTATTGTTTCAGGAGTCGGAGATATTGGATTTGGTATGTTTGAATGTTCTGCGGGATTGGAAGGACTTGGGAAAAGGTTCGGCGGAGATGGAAGAGATGGTAAATTTGATGGACTAAGGTTCCAGTTAAGATTGTCATCGAATGGACCTAAGTCAATGGTATCGAAATCGTCGTTAGAGGTAGAAGGTTCTTTGCTTATAATTGGGTTTACTGGGAACCTAGAGAGTGCGTCAGCAGCGGCATTTAATTTACCCTTTCGGTAAAGGATTTCGTATTCGTATTCTTCTAATTTTAACCGCCACCTTTGCATTTTACTGCTCGGGTCTTTATGATTAAACAACCACTTAAGCGGTCGGTGGTCAGTTATGATTTGAAATTTCCGGCCGTAAAGATATGGACGGAAGGTTTTGCAACCAAATATTATGGCTAAAAGTTCCTTTTCCGTGGTGCTGTAATTACACTCGCTTTTGTTTAAAGTACGAGAAGCAAAGGCAATTGGTCTGTCTTTACCGACGGAACCTTGAGACAGAACTACGCCGATGGCATGATTTGAAGCGTCGCAGGTAAGGACAAAAGGCTTAGTAAAATCAGGATAACAGAGAATAGGGGCAGTAGTAAGTTTCTCTTTCAAGAGGTCAAACGCCAATTGCTGTTGGTTTTCCCATTTAAATGGGACTTCTTTCTTTAGAAGGTTTGTTAGGGGCTTAGCAGTTTTGGAGAAGTCAGGGATAAATCTGCGATAGTAAGAGACAAGACCGAGGAAGGATTTAATGTCTTTGGGTGATTTTGGTAAAGGAAATTGGGTTACGGCTTTTATCTTTTCAGGATTAGGTTTCACACCGTCTTCTGATATGATATGACCGAGGTATGCGACTTCTCGCCTTAAGAATTCACATTTGTCCGGCTGGAGTTTGAGGTTAAACTCGCGTAACCTCTGGAATACGGTGGTAAGGTTCAAGATTTGGGATTCAAGGCCGTGGGAATAGATTACAATGTCATCAAGGTACACGAAACAGCGAATACCTTGAAGACCGGAAAGGGCTGTATTCATCAATCTTTGGAATGTTGAAGGTGCATTCTTTAAGCCGAATGGCATACGGGTAAATACGAAATGTCCTTCTGGAACATTGAAAGCTGTTTTTTCTGCATCAGCCTCATTAATTT
The DNA here is from genome assembly GCA_945859725.1 of Drepana falcataria. NCBI lineage: Eukaryota > Metazoa > Arthropoda > Insecta > Lepidoptera > Drepanidae > Drepana > Drepana falcataria. The sequence goes on along the minus strand of OX243951.1, from coordinate 3,572,437 downwards.
GGATTTGATGGAAACCAGAAGCAAGGTCTAAGGTGGAGAAGTACTTGCTGTTGCCCAGCTGGTCTAAGATTTCAGTTATCTGTGGAATTGGGTAAGTATCTCCTACCGTAACATCATTGAGTTTACGATAGTCAATGACAACACGCCACTTTTGCTTACCTGACGCATCAGCCTTCTTTGGCACTACCCAAATGGGAGAGGACCAGGGAGAGATAGATGGTTTTATAATACCTTGATCGAGCATCTGGTTCATTTGACTACTAACTTCAGCTTTATGAATTTCTGGGAAACGATAGGATTTAGTATGTATGGGATTGTCAGAAGAGGTGTTTATGTCATGTTTAATAGCGTTAGTAAATGTTAGTTGTTCTCCTGGAAGATGGAAGATATCGGAAAAGGATGAACAAACTTGAAACAGTGCGTTAACTTCTTCATTGTTAAGATGTGATGTTCTTAATTGGTTCAGTACTTCTCGTGTACGTTGAACTGAAGATTTACTTTGTATAATAGAATGAATAGGTTTAGTATCATCAGAGTCATTGAATAAGTCGGGATTAGTAGGTGAAAGAGTCAAGTTAAGATTAGATTTTAAAGATATAGGAGATTCAGATGTATTTAATACGGTAAGGTTAATTCTTTTATTACGTTTTACACGAACGAGGCAATTTGCAATCAATAAATGATTAGATAGACTTTGGTCTAGTATGAGGCCTTCTTTAACTTCAGGGTTCGATACAGAGCACTCAACAACAGTTTCTGTCCTAGGAGGTATGATGTAAGTTGGTTCACTGAAATGCAATTTAATTTTCAGTTTTCCTAAACGCAAGGTATCATCGGCGTAGTCGATGGAGCATCCGAACTCTTTAAGAAGATCGTTGCCTATTATACCATCATATGGTAAATCGATTTTATTTACGACATGGAATTTATGTAAAATAGACCCGCGTGCCTGATCAGAGAGTGTAAGTTTTAATTTAAAATGTCCAGATGTTTTTGTGGTTTCTTGGACAGGATCTATTCCTTTCAATATAATCTTCTCTTTTATCAGAGTGGGGTTTTTGTGAATGCATGATTGCTTGATAAGACTTACTGATGAGCCAGAATCTACTAACATTGATAATGGAATTTCAGATACTGATGATAAAACCAGGACATGCGGAAGTAGTAATTTTGAAGGGTCACTGGATATTTCATAGACTTCAATGATGGATTCGGAGTGACTATTATTGGTTTTAAAATCAAGATCAGTGGACGTAGAATTTGATACAGTGGGACAAATATCATGCTCAGTGGTTACTTCGGCTGCAAAGGATTTGGTGTTGAGAACAGTAGGTTTAGTATTGGAGTTAGTGGGTTTGGCAATAGATACAGTGGATTTGGTACTGGATACAGTGGATTTAGTATTGGAATCAGTGGATTTAGCATTGGATACAGTGGATTTGGTACTGGATACAGTGGATTTAGTATTGGAATCAGTGGATTTAGCATTGGATACAGTGGATTTAGCAATGGATACAGTGGGTTTAGCAATGGATAAAGTGCCGCTTTGTAATGATTGACATCTCGCACGACACCCAGACGAGATGTTAATTAGTTTTTTTGTATATCATCTACTTCATCACGGGAATCATCACCTTCATTTGGATCAGGACCATCATCCGTATAATGGACCCTTTGGAATTGTTTGGGTTTGAAATTGAAAGTAGATGGTTGGTTTGAGTCAACATATCGTGAATTTCTGTTATTATATTCTCTTTTCCTACAGTTTTCTATTGTGTGACCGGGAAATTTGCAATAACGACAAATAACAGGATTTTGGAGATAATTGTTATTGTTAAAACGTGCAGGGCGAAATGAACGCGCACCATCTTTAAAATACTCAGCCTTATTTGAAGAGTTTTGAGGGCGATTTACTGAATGGTTACATACTTGTGATGGAGACGCCCTTTTAAAGGTGCCAAATAAAATTTTCTCCTCTGCTGTAGCAAAGTTAATAGCAGAGTTGAGATTGTCGGGATCACGACATCTGACTATAGTAGCGAGCTTGGGGTTCAACCCAGTAATAAAGGTATGCAGTGCTAAATCTTCCATTGCCGCGACGCGGCCAGCCAGTTCCATTTTACGTTTAGTTGGAATTGATATATTTATTTCAGTTAAAAGTTTAGACAGGCAAGTTTCAACCTTTAATGAAAACTGACTGACTGTTTCGTCGGGTCCCTGTTTACAGTCTTGCAAATCAGAAAGCAAGTGCGTGTAGTGTTTACGCTCCCCAAATTGAGTCTTTAAAAATTCTTCTAACTGGGGCCAATCGTCAAATTCTTTTATTGCACACGCGGCTTGAGCTCTGCCTTCTAATTTACTGACTATGAGTTTGAAGAGTACATCTTTTTGTGACGTACTAGCTAAGTTCATTGCATTCTTACAATTAGTTAAAAATGGGTTCAGTAGTTCACGACTTCCGTCGTATTTGTGAATAAATTGGATTAGAATGTTTAAATCTAATGTAGTCACACTTGTGACATCTTCCTTGGTTTTCGACATTATTCAAAATTAAGAAATGTTACAGTAAAACACAAATTATTTAAAATAAAATTAACACTGATCCCTAATAAAATTGTGACCAAAGACTCACAGTACGGAGAATACGTAGGCGATTGCGATAAGCTGCATTCCGACACAGTGGACACGGTGTTATGACACGGTGTTATGACACAGCGGACTCGGTGCGACGACACGTAGACACGGTGATGATGACACAAGGTAGCCTTGACCTCGCGTAACCGAAAAGTGGATGGACGGTTGATCAATAATTCTTGACGTTACAGGACTCCTTGGTTTGGGTCAGCGACTTGGCGAGTTTTCTCCAAGTAAAGTTTTCAGGTAAGTAACTTTATTGTAATTTCGTAGTTTAATTTATACACTTTTATTTTCAGGAACACAGGGACAACACAGAGAAAGGACTTCAAGAACTTATTGGTAATTTCTTCTCAAGTTCAATAGTAACACTTTCTTGATTTTATTGTAAAGATAATTCTTATTGTTTTATTTTTTCAGGGTTCAATGATACAGCTCTACGCTGCCCACTTTTATATTATTTTTTTGAACACTGAACTGTTTTAGATCACTGAGTTTTGAAGCGTGTAGTTTTTCATACTCGGAAACGGTTTAGCAGGATGTAGTAGGATATAGTAGACACAGAGTTTTCACGAATTTTCACACTTCACTATTCGCGAACTTGAAATACTTCGGAAACGTACCGGGGATTTACTTTTTAAAAATCCCTTAAGCTGCCACCAATGTTATAATGAGCCTCGCGATTAGCTTTTTAAAAAAACTAATTAATTAAAAATCAAAATTATATTTGAAATAGAAAAGTATAAAAATATTAATTATTTATGTCCTTTGGCAGCCGACGCGTAAGAGAGGTGGAACGAGACTGATCTGAGCATTAGAACTAAACTGAGACACTAACATAGAACTGCTGATGCAGCAGCATCAGCTAGCACTTAGCTTTACATGTATAGGGTATAACAGTCCGATCGATTTGATCCAGGTAGTTGGAACGTGGGCTTCCTCTACCTCTTATTTTTCGCAGACACTTTCGCTTTGTATATCTGCAGGTTTCCTTCCGCGAACGCTCAGGCTGTGGAATGAGCTCCCCGTTGAGGTTTTCCCTGGAGATTACAGCATGGAGTTCTTCAAGAAGGGATTGAAGATTGCTGCAGGGTCGCCAACGCGCGGGTGATACCCCTGGTGTTGCAAGCGTCCATAGGCGGCGGTAACCGCTTACCATCAGGCGGACCGCATGCTTGTTTGCCACCCATGTGGTATAAAAAGGTTAGCAAGGAGTATGATGTGGCTGTTGAAGACTAGATGCATTGATGGATATTCGTTACCCAGAAAGTTTGAATCTTATTCGTGTGTAGTGCTTCCCGCGTGGGATAGTGATTTAGCGCAGTATTTTTTGATTTATTTTGGATGTGTGTAAAGGGGATGCCTACGTCGTAATATCTACCTGCATGCAAAGTCTCATCCCGATCGGTTTAAAATTGACAAAGTTTCATACAAACTTTCTTCCCCTTTTTTATCCCCTTGGGGGTAGAATTAATCAAAGTCCTTTCTTAGCGGATGCCTACGTCATAACATCTACCCGCATGCCAAATTTCAGCCCGATTTGTCCAGTGGTTTGGGCTGTGCGTTGATAGATCACTATGTCAGTCAGTCACCTTTGAGTTACATAGATATAGATTTGGATCACCAACAGGTAAGAACACCTTAATATTAATAGAATATGCCATAATAAAACAAACATAAGTGTCCACCCAATTACAGGTAACCACAACTACAATAAAAATTAAGTAAAAATGCTAAAAAAAATATTCATACGAGAACAGGTGAACAGAATTTGATGAAGTTTGCCATGCGCATAGGTCATATTCTGGAATAGGACGTGGAATAGTCTATTCCTCAAAGAAAACAAGTAAAAATCGAGAAGAATCCTTTTCATACGTTTGAGACGAAATTCAAAGGATATGTATAGTCGTGCCTCCACACAAGAGTCCCCGAAAGGGTAGGCAGAGGTGTATAGGTAGTATACCCACACACTCACACCACCAGATGTCGACTCCGTCGCCATTACTCAAGCACGACTATACATACGCCTTTGAATGTCTTCTCAGACGTATGCAGGTTTCCTCTCGATGTTTTCCTTCACCGTAAAGCTCGTGGTGTGCCTCACTGTAATTAAATGTAGAAAAACTCCTCAATCCAGTCGGGATTGGAACTCGCGCCGTTTGCGTAGCAGGCGGGTGCTGTGACCTCTCGGCCACGCCGCCTCCTCTTGTCCTGACGCATAAGTGGTATGGTATCGCAGTGCAGGCGCAACCCTCGTTTCCTCTCGATGTTTTCCTTCACCGTAAAGCTCGTGGTGTGACTAATCACAGTATTTAGGTTCAGAAAACTCATTGGTACAGTCGGGATTCGATCTTACAATCGTTGTGTTGCAGGCAACTGTTCGAAGTCCAAAACTTTCATGTTCAACTATACCTGATTTAAATTGTTTATCTTTCATTGCATTTCGCAATTCGACAGTTCAATAACGATTGCCTTAGAATATGGTCGTGAGTATATTTTGTAAGTTTTATTTCAGTTATGTAATAGCTACTTAATTCTAGAGAGAACTGGCGCTCTACCCTGTTTGCCTACCCGGCCGCGTGATGATATGTATGTAGGTCAGTAAGTTTTTTTTTTGTATAATATAAAAATAAAAAATAAGGTTCTGGTATTCGAAAGAGGTGAACAAGTGACCGAGTGTGCTATATCGGTAAATGGGTAAATTCTAGAGCAAGTGAATGAATTTGTATATCTTGGAAGCATGTTCACACGAGATGGAAAGTATGAAAAAGATATTGAAAGAAGCATAACTGCCGGAAATAATGTGAATGGAGCCATGTCGGCGTTGATGGGCAGTAAAAGTCTGAGCAAGAATGCTCGAGTTGCTGTCCACAACGCGATATTGGTACCTACCTTATTGTATGGCAGCGAATCCTGGGTATGTCAGAGGAAGTATGAAAATAGCTTGAATGTCACAGTACATGTACAGTGTTTGTCTAGAGCCTTAGGAAGGATAGGCTACTTTTTAATGCGAATAAGGGTTGTAAGGGGTAGAAATAGGGGATGAAAGTTTCTATGGAAGATTTGTCATTTTTCAGGATATAAGCTGGACTCTTACTTAGGCTCTTAAATACATATAAATTAATATGAAATTCAAAGTTTGTAAAAATTTTACCCTTCAGGGGGTAAAACAAAAATAGGGGATGAAAAATTGAATATGCTCAATGCCCATTGCCCAATGTCACTTTTCCACGTGGACGAAGTCGGGCGTACAGCTAGTATAAATATTAAGTATGATATTTTTTTATTAATTTAATAGTTAGAATTACGTACTTTATTTTCCATCGCATTAGGTCTAAGGGAAAACAGGTCACCATCTTTTTAAAGAGGTCTCGCGCCGTCTAATCGAGACCTCTCGTGACAGGCTGGAACATATCTCGCTCAGAGAATCAGCATTGCTAACCAGCGTGGCAATGCTGCTAGTCTTCTTGGCACGTTGCCTAGGGATGCCGATTTGGGACAAATATTTTATCTGTAAGTAGTTCGTTATACAACAGTTTTTTGTGAATATTGTTAATTTTTGTTGTGTATATATACATGTATTTTCAAATCACTTAATAAATGCAGTTGAGATGCGATCTCATCGAAAAATGTGCGGAGTAACGATATTAGATCGAATCCGCAATGAAGAGATTCGCAAATCAACTGGCGTGAATGAGGGCGAGATTGTAAAGATGAAGAAAGGCATGTTACGTTGGTTTGGACACATAGAAAGGATGAGTGAAGAAAGATTGACGAAACAGATATTCAAAGCAAAAGTGTGTGCAAGAAGAGGCAGAGGAAGGCCACGTTCCAACTACCTGGATCAAATAGATCGGACTCTCAAGGACGGGAACGTTAAGAGTACTCGAAACCGACGAGCATGTATGATGAATGTGGACGAAGCGAAAGAGGTATGTAAGTCTAGAGAGAACTGGCGCTCTATACTCTCTGTCTACCCCGTTAGGGACTTGGCGTGATGATATGTATGTATGTATATATGTAGTTAATAACTTTTAAGATTAGTTCTGTCAGGCAAACGAACTTTGACCGTTTATAATCTGTGTTTATTTATATAACCTGTGTATATTTATATAAACGGGCGTATCTCATTAAGAAAGAGATCAGTGATCAGATCGAAATAAGATGGATTCGAGAGCGGTTGTTACGATACTCGTGTCAATATTCATGGTCACTGTCCATGGGCACACGTAAGTAAACATTTTGAGTTTTTAAATCAAATAAATATATTGCATGTAAAATAACCTAAGTACAGACATTATTTACACAATATACTATGCTTAAAGATAATCTCTGAAAGAAGATGTAGTGACAAAAATTGAGAATGGTATGCTGAGATGGTTTGGCCATGTCGAGAGAATGAATGAAGAACGATTGACGAAAAAAGTGTATAAGGCGAGTGTGGATGAAAGTGTTGGAAGGGGTAGACCTAGGCGGACGTTTCTAGACCAAATTAGGGACGTCTTGAAAAAAGGCCAGGTCAAGAGTACATACCCTAAACCGAAGAGCATGTATGAAGGGAATAATGAAAGTGGACGAAGCGAAAGAATTATGTAAGGATCGTAGCAAGTGGAAAGAAGTGGTCTCTGCCTACACCTACGGGAAAGAGGCGTGATTATATGTATGTATGTATGTTAAAGATAATATTGCATCCTGTTTGAGGGCACGGCAATATGAGGGCGGCTACATGACATACAAATATTCGAGCCTAGAATGATAGCGGAGATCGAGTGGTTCGACTGTACCAAAGACTTGATGTTGATCTTATGTAAATACATTGAAACAGAAGGGAAATACAAAGGACTTAGATCTTTATTATTCTCGAAACGATCAGGAAAGACCATTGTATCTTCATGGGCAGCCTGGATCAGTCTGGCTTTTCTGACACGTCACCCTTGAAAGTTAACAATCGCCACGCGGCTGTCACATCACAAACTGTTCTCTTTTCAACGGCTTGGCAGACCGAACATCTTGCTAGTCGTGGCTTGACTCTATTGGCTGGCCCGATTTGGCTTGGCACTGGCAGGCAAGACATCGGCAGGCTTGGCATTGGCTATGGCTTTGGCTTTGGCTTTGGCTATGGCTTTGGCTTTGGCTTTGGCGAATTATCATCTCGCCTCTTCTCTATCGCGAAGAGATTCGCAAATCAGCTGGCGTGAATGAGGGCGAGATTGTAAAGATGAAGAAAGGCATGTTACGTTGGTTTGGACACATAGAAAGGATGAGTGAAGAAAGATTGACGAAACAGATATACAAAGCAAAAGTGTGTGCAAGAAGAGGCAGAGGAAGGCCACGTTCCAACTACCTGGATCAAATCGCTCAGACGCTCAAGGACGGGAACGTTAAGAGTACTCGAAACCTACGAGTGTTATTTAATGATGAATTAAGTATGATTGCAAACACGTTTTGGCTTTCCGAAAACCAGTTTTGTATGACTCAGTCGAACTCTAAGATAGTTGAAAAATTGTTTTATTCAATGGAACATGTTCTTATTAAAACTCGTTGCAATAAATGTAAAATTAAATGGAACACGTAAATTATACGCTAAAAAGTTTTGGGGCGATGTGTAGTAAGTACAAAATATTTAATTATTTAATATTTATTTGATATACATATTAATTTGACTGCAGAATACTTGACGTATTAAAAACTTTGTATGTATGCTAGTTTTTTTCTACTCCTAAGTGGCGATAGTCTCAACTTGTAATGCCGGTACGAAGCAAAATTTCAAAATGAAATATAAAATGGACTCTTTAAAAAATATATACATCTATGAATCTAGCTAAAGGGTACCTTATTCGTAAATACATAACTTATCCACACTTAATATTATAAAGATTTCTACGTAAGTATGTTTGTGTTGAATAGGCTCCGAAACTATTGGACCGATTTGAAAAATTCTTTCACCATTGGAAATCCACCATCATCCTGAGTGACATAGAATATATTTTCTTTTATAAAAAAAATCTTATGTCCACCCGTGCGAAGCCGGGACGGACCGTTAGTACTACATAAATTACATTGCAGATTAGGTACTAATATAAAAAAATGCGTAAAAAGTTACTTTATTTGATCAATCATTATTTTTGCACACCCGTTGTCACGGGTATAGCTACAAACATTGAAACACAATTAAAGTATGTAGTAATAAAAAAATATTAATGAAGAGAAGAGAAAGACTCCGTGGGGTTATAGCTGTTGAAAATCTTATTACTTTACTTAAATATTAATTTATAACATAAAACCGGCGAACATGTATGAAGAGAATGAGGAATGTGGATGAAGCAAAGTAGGTCAGTAGGTCGAGAGAGGACTGGCGCTCTACTCCAACTATCACGTGAGGGACTCGGGGTGATCTATGACCATAATGATGATGAAGTCTGTGGTAATATATGTCATTAGTTATGTCATTTTTAATTGATAACAAATCAACAAGTTAATTGGTTTAGGGATGTCGGAAATGCAATAAAGTATCGATATATATCGTATCGATGTTTTTTGAAAATATCAATATCGATATTGATATTTTTATTAAAAAATATCGATTTAATTCGAAATATCGATCGAGGGATTTTTTAATCTTAAAACTTATAAATGTTTATTGGTCTGAAAAAAATATCGATTTTTATACCTTTTCGATACTTAGTAGAACTATTAAATATAGCTCAAAAATATCGATATATTGAAAAAATAATATCGATATATCGATGTATCGATATTTTTCAACAAGCATAAATTGGTTAGTACTTTCTGTCCGAACCTGTCTAGTATATTAATAGTAGTCTATGGATCCTGTGTCGATCAAAACATTGCAAACAGCAAACGGTAGAATTAATTTTATCTAAATTACCAAGACATAAGGCAAATAAAACAGTGCTTTATTAAGTGTATGATAATGAAACACGGGATATCTCGCCATTCTAGCCTTGTAATGTTGATCCTAATCTAACTAACCTTCGATAACTAACTCAGATAGGTCAAAGGCGGTTATCGTAAGACTTTAGATTGTAATAAATTAATTATGTTATTGTTTTGGTAACACCAAGGTGCTGTAAACACTGCGTGTATGCTATTTGGCTCACCTGAAGTGTATACGAGATGAAATCAGACCATACTAATGTGTTTTTCTGATCTCAGACAGTGATAAGTCACACTGCGAGCCGCTTGATGAAGGACAACATCGAGAGGAAAACTGTATACGTCTGAGAAGTTCAAAGACTTATTTATGTATAGCATTCACCATCTGTCATATTTGCACCTAATAATAGCTCGGGCAAAAAGTGGGTGGGTGGGTACTAGATACCCTAGCCTAATCCTTCATAAGCCACTTAAACTTCAATAAAATATTTATTACATAATTTACTAGTGGTCCGGCTTCGCACGGGGGGACATAAGATTTTTTCATAAAAGAAAATATAGCCTGTCACTCAGGGTGAATGTAGCTTTCCAATGGTGAAAGAATTTTTCAAATCGGTCCAGTAGTTTCGGAGTCTATTCAATACAAACATACTTACATACAAATCTTTCCTCTTTATAATATTAGTAAAGATACCTGTTATTCAAGTATCCAAGAGAAAACAGGCTCTCTACATTCTCCGCCTACCCTGTTAAGGACTCGGCGTGATGATATGTTTGCATATTTTATAATAATAATAATAATATCCTCACGCTTCCCACAAGGGTCCCCGAAGGGGTAGGCAGAGGTGTATGGGTAATACCCACACACCCACTTTCCGCCAGAGGTATATTAAGTGCCAATGTGACAGATGGCGAGTCCATCGCCGTTACTCAAGCACGACTATACATACGCCTTTGAATTTCTTCCCAGATGTATGCAGGTTTCCTCACGATGTTTTCCTTCACGGTAAAGCTCGTGGTGTGACTAATCACTGTACTTAAATTCAGCAAAACTCATTGGTACAGTCGGGATTCGAACTTGCGATCTTTGTGTCGCAGGCAACTGCTCGAACCACTCGGCCACCACGGCTATGATTTTTGATATTTTATTTGTCTAAATATATATATATCTTAGTATATATAAATTGCAAGTCAGGCAATGGGCTCCTAAACTCCTTAACCGATTTGAACCATGTTTATTTATTTATTTACTTAACCATATAACATAAATATAAATTTCCAGCCCTGCAATGCTTCCGCAATATGACACAATCGTTGTGGGACTCGGTTCAGCAGGATGTACTGCAGCGTCTACTCTAGCCCAGGCGGGGAAGCGTGTCCTCGGGCTGGAAGCACAAGGCCGGATTGGTGGAAGGGTGAATACAGTGCCATTTGGTAATGGTCTAGTGGAACTTGGTGCAGAATGGTGAGTCTCGAGTCTTTAAGTACATACATATACATATCATCACGCCAATTACGAAGGTCGCAACCTGAGGATTCAAAAAAATACAAAATTATAACTTAAATTTTAATTAATCAAAATGTATTACAATATAAATTAATCTAAAGGGACTTTATTGCTCGAAGAATGAACAAGAAGTGCGTTCAGGTTGCTGGGGTCGTCAGGCAAGTTGCACCATCCATTGATGTCAATGCTGCATCAGCATCCGGTGTCGGTTGTTTCCACGGGCGCGGAAAGTAGGTTCCACGAGGCACAGCATCAGCAGTATTGCACAATGACCATATTTATACTTCTGTATAAATATGGTCATTGTGCAATACTGCTGATGCAATACTAATTCAGCAATCCCCCTTGTACACCGATGTGTAACACGCCGAGTCCCTAAAGGGGTAGGCAGAGGGTATAATAATAATAATAATACTTTATTTCAGATATCAAAAGATCCATATTTTGTTAGTAAAAATAGAATGACTCAAAATATGTTACTAAATAATGTTAGTTGTTACATTTAATCATCCTCTTCAGGAGGCAACTAGGTATAGAGCGCCAGTTCTCTCTAGACTTGCATACCTCTTTCGCTTCGTCCACATTCATCAGTCTCTTCATACATGCTCGTTGGTTTCGAGTACTCTTGATGTTCCCCTCCTTGAGCCTCTGTCTTTAAGTTTATATCTAAATATGTGTGAATGTCATTATCCAGTTCCCACAGTGCAAGCTTTGCTTAGTTTGGGACTAGGTCAATTTGTGTGGAATTGCCTATCTATATAAGTATGTCTATCATTGTCCAGTTCCCACAGTACAAGCTTTGCTCAGTTTGGGACTAGGTCAATTTGTGTGCAATTGCCTATCTATATAAGTATGTATGTATAACGGTGTCCAGTTCCCACAGTACAAGCTTTGCTTAGTTTGGGACTAGGTCAATTTGTGTGCAATTGCCTATCTATATAAGTATGTATATCGTTGTCCAGTTCCCACAGTACAAGCTTTGCTTAGTTTGGGACTCGGTCAATTTGTGTGGAATTGCCTATCTATATAAGTATGTCTATCGTTGTCCAGTTCCCACAGTACAAGCTTTGCTTAGTTTGGGTCTGTCTTCTCTTCAGGATCCACGGCACAGAACAGAGCAGGGTTTACGACTTGGCTATCAAAAATAATGTATCAGTAATCTCGCAGAGTTTGGATTTCGAGATTTACCGTTCAAATGGTAGTACCGCAGACAAGGAGCTTATCAACGAACTGGTGACATACGCTTTGGATGTCACAGTGAACCCTCCACCTGATGCTGAACCCTTGGGCCAGTTCACTACCAGGAAGTGAGTGGATCAATATAGCATATGTGTAGTAAACAGTCAAGCTTATGTTGTAAGCGTCCATAGGCCTAGGTCACCGCGCTCCATCAGGCAGTAGGGGGACCCGTTCGTCCCTTGTGCTAGCACAGCGATCCTCCCAACACAAGGTCGGCACGCGAGTGATGCCCCTGGTGTTGCAAGCGTCCATAGGCCTAGGTCACCGCGCTCCATCAGGCAGTAGGGGGACCCGTTCGTCCCTTGTGCTAGCACAGCGATCCTCCCAACACAAGGTCGGCACGCGAGTGATACCCCTGGTGTTGCAAGCGTCCATAGGCCTAGGTCACCGCGCTCCATCAGGCAGTAGGGGGACCCGTTCGTCCCTTGTGCTAGCACAGCGATCCTCCCAACACAAGGTCGGCACGCGAGTGATACCCCTGGTGTTGCAAGCGTCCATAGGCCTAGGTCACCGCGCTCCATCAGGCAGTAGGGGGACCCGTTCGTCCCTTGTGCTAGCACAGCGATCCTCCCAACACAAGGTCGGCACGCGAGTGATACCCCTGGTGTTGCAAGCGTCCATAGGCCTAGGTCACCGCGCTCCATCAGGCAGTAGGGGGACCCGTTCGTCCCTTGTGCTAGCACAGCGATCCTCCCAACACAAGGTCGGCACGCGAGTGATACCCCTGGTGTTGCAAGCGTCCATAGGCCTAGGTCACCGCGCTCCATCAGGCAGTAGGGGGACCCGTTCGTCCCTTGTGCTAGCACAGCGATCCTCCCAACACAAGGTCGGCACGCGAGTGATACCCCTGGTGTTGCAAGCGTCCATAAGCCTAGGTCACCGCGCTCCATCAGGCAGTAGGGGGACCCGTTCGTCCCTTGTGCTAGCACAGCGATCCTCCCAACACAAGGTCGGCACGCGAGTGATACCCCTGGTGTTGCAAGCGTCCATAGGCCTAGGTCACCGCGCTCCATCAGGCAGTAGGGGGACCCGTTCGTCCCTTGTGCTAGCACAGCGATCCTCCCAACACAAGGTCGGCACGCGAGTGATACCTGTCTTTCGCTTACCAAGAGGTGGGCCTTAGTGTGTGTATGATTTTTTTATTACCCAGACTGATGGAGTACATAAAATCCAAGCACCCATCACTTCTCGAAGACCAAGACTTTGTACAAGAGTTCTTACATTTTATGGACCTCCTAGTGGATAATATCGAAGCATCAAACAGTTGGAATGACGTTACCACGGACTCCAGATACGAGGAGCTTGGGGGGGACCAGCATATGAGCTGGCATAGGCATGGCTACAAAACCTTCTTTGACATACTATTGGTGAGTAGATATTCACCTTCGCCTGACTCGTTGGCAGTGGGGGAGAATTAACATTAGGGGAAATTTGTGTCAGTGGAAGAGGAATAGGCGTTAGCAGTGGGGGGCCAGATGCTAACAGAGGGAAAAGTTAGTTAGCAGTGGTCTTAAGCAGTACGAGAGATTGTTTAGCACTGTGACAGGCTAGTAGAGAGTAGGATAGGTTTGTTAGCAATAGTAATGAGAGGTTGGTTAGCGGTGTGAGAGGTTGGTTAACAGTGTGAGACTAAATAAATTTAGGATGGGTTGGTTAGCAATGAGAAATGTCGTTAGTAGAATGAGAAGTTGGTTAATAGTGGGATAGATTGTTTAGCAATGGGGAAGATCATTAGTAGTGCAAGAGGTTGGTCAGCACCGTGGGGTTAATTAGCAGGAGCATTACTCGCCATCTATCACGTTGGCACCTAATATATCTCTGGGAGATAGTGGGTGTCTGGGTATTAGCTATACACCTCTGCCTACCCCTTCGGGCCACTTCTGGGAAGGCGTGAGGATATATTATTATTGGTAAAGCTACAAGGCTCAACTAATATTCAACTTCCTTATTTTTTTTTGTTTCAAGAACACATACAATAATGGGCCTGGTTACCCCAACTTGGAGGTTAAGTTGAACACTGAAGTTACCAAGATAACCTGGCCCCAGGATCCCAAGGAGCCAGTGGTGGTACAGACCACGAATGGATCCCATACGGCCCAAAATGTCATTGTCACCATATCACTAGGAGTTCTCAAGGAGAGGTAAGTCCTTGGAAACTTGGAATGAACAGACTTGATGAACTGACCATTCAGTCTATGGACATAATAATTAATGAGAGCCGTGGTGGCCGTGTGGTTCGAGTTGCCTGCGACACAAAGGTCGCAAGTTCTACTCCTGACTGTACCAACTAGCTACACTAGTAGTGACATTTGGCTGCGACCTTCTGTAAGGTGGAGTTACTGCCCCAGTTTGTTGTGCTCCATCTCTCTCCAGCTGCTTGCCATTCCTCGTACAGTTCTGCCAACCTCACTCACCGCAGGAACACAACACTACACTAACCGTGACATTTGGCTGTGAACTTCTGAAAGATGGAGGTACTGCCCCAGTTTGTTGTGCTCCATCTCTCTCCAGCTGCTTGCTATTCCTCGTGCAGTTCTGCCAACCTCACTCACCGCAGGAACACAACACTACACTAGCAGTGACATTTGGCTGCGAACTTCTGTAAGGTGGAGGTACTGTCCCAGTAGAGCATGTGCAATTGTGGACGGGAGGTCCGTTTACTTGGGGATTACGTGTAGGTCATCAAGTCTACAGACGGATGTGGTACATATATACCACATAACTATACCACAATATAATAAGAAACGGTTAAATATGTATGTATGTATATTTATTGTGAAATACGTCAGAGTACAGAGCACTGAAATCAGTTGAAATAATATCTCGGGAGACTGTGGGAACTGGACAACGATATATATACTTATATAGATAGGCAATTCCACTCAAATTGACCTAGTCCCAAACTAAGCAAAGCTTGTACTGTGCGAACTGGACAACGATGTACATACTTATATAGATAGGCAATTCCACTCAAATTGACCTAGTCCCAAACTAAGCAAAGCTTGTACTGTGCGAACTGGACAACGATGTACATACTTATATAGATAGGCAATTCCACACAAATTGACCTAGTCCCAAACTAAGCAAAGCTTGTACTGTGCGAACTGGACAACGATGTACATACTTATATAGATAGGCAATTCCACTCAAATTGACCTAGTCCCAAACTAAGCAAAGCTTGTACTGTGCGAACTGGACAACGATGTACATACTTATATAGATAGGCAATTCCACTCAAATTGACCTAGTCCCAAACTAAGCAAAGCTTGTACTGTGCGAACTGGACAACGATATACATACTTATATAGATAGGCAATTACACACAAATTGACCTAGTCCCAAACTAAGCAAAGCTTGTACTGTGGGAACTGGACAACGATATACATACTTATATAGATAGGCAATTACACACAAATTGACCTAGTCCCAAACTAAGCAAAGCTTGTACTGTGGGAACTGGACAACGATATACATATTTATATAGATAGGCAATTACACACAAATTGACCTAGTCCCAAACTAAGCAAAGCTTGTACTGTGGGAACTGGACAACGATATATATACTTATATAGATAGGCAATTCCACTCAAATTGACCTAGTCCCTTAAAAATATGTAATAATAATATTAAAAAAAATCTCTTCCAGACACACAGAATTATTTTCCCCGCCCTTGCCAGCTGTCAAAATTAACGCCATAGACAATATATCTTTTGGCGTTGTCGTAAAAATCATTTTAGCATTCACTGACACTTGGTGGCCTCAAGTCAGTTGGTTCGGCTTTCTATGGAATGGGGGGGACAGGGGGTCTTTGCCCATCGAAGACACGTGGGTTGCCAGTATCGATGGGCCCAGCGTACCTACCGGATCTAACAATACTCTTACTCTATGGTCGACGGGAGATGCAGCTAAAATGGTTAGTTATTTATCGGGAACTACATGTAAACTCGGGGGTGATTTGTCTATGGTACATCTCACGGGACTTCATGGCTTTTTGGTTCCGTAACCCTGGCAGTTGTGGCTGTTTTTTTTATTATTATCTAGAGAAGTAATACGTTTTTTTTCATGTTAAATTAATTTCGTGACATCGGTCTTTTAGTCGCCAGTGTTAGGTTGTAATTTTAATTACACGTATTAAAAATATTGTTGACCAGAGATTTGTCTATGATTCTTATATTTTAAATTTAAAGTTAATTTGTGTTAAATGAGAACCAAAAATAAGTTATTATAAACCTTATCGTATTTAGTTTAAAAAATATAAATCATTGGTCAATTGAATCTTCATACCGCGTAGTCAATGCTCGACGAAATTGTATCCAGGACGGATCAGCAATTACTTTATAATGTAAAAAACCTAATTAATTAATTCACAAGTTATTATAAAAAAGCCGTGGTGGCCGAGTGGTTCGAGCAGTTGCCTGCGACACAAAGATCGCAAGTTCGAATCCCGACTGTACCAATGAGTTTTTCTGAACTTAAGTACAGTGATTAGTCACACCACGAGCTGAACGGTGAAGGGAAACATCGAGAGGAAAACTGCATACGTCTGAGAAGAAATTCAAAGGCGTATGTATAGTCGTGCTTGAGTAACGGCGATGGACTCGCCATCTGTCACGTTGGCACCTAATATACCTCTGGCGGAAAGTGGGTGTGTGGGTATTACCTTTACACCTCTGCCTACCCGTTCGGGGACCCTTGTGGGAAGGCGTGAGGATATATTATATTATATTATCACAAGTTATTTTTGTTTAAATTTTTATCCACAACGGCTCAGCCATGTCTGCATGAAGCGGTGTCCTCTCCAAGAGTATCAAACATACTAACTCACTCATTAAAACTAATTTGGGAAACTCCATTCCTCCACTAGAGTATAGAGGTAGGGCACAACAACCATTGCTCAACTGAGGCAGTACCTCCACCTCACCGAAGGTCGCACACAAATGGCACTGCTCCTGGATACGTTGGGTTGATGCTGCTTGCGTCCGTAAACACCCTCGATACCTCAAACGTGATCCCCGGGTGGTGCTAACGAGCAGCTGGAGAGAGGTAGGCCACAACGGATCTCCCGTCCACAATAGCAGTTGCCCGACTGGGGCAGTACCTCCACCTTACAGAAGGTCGCACACAAATGGCACTGCTCCTGGATACGTTGGGTTGATGCTGCTTGCGTCCGTAAACACCCTCGATACCTCAAACGTGATCCCCGGGTGGTGCTAACGAGCAGCTGGAGAGAGGTAGGCCACAACGGATCTCCCGTCCACAATAGCAGTTGCCCGACTGGGGCAGTATCTCCACCTTACAGAGGAAACCTGCATACGTCTGAGGAGCAATTCAAAGGCGTATGTATAGTCGTGCTTGAGTAACGGCGATGGACAAGCCATCTGTCACGTTGGCACCTAAAATATATTTCTGGCGGAGAGTGGGTGTGGTGGGTACTACCTATACACCTCTGCCTACCCATTTGGGGACCTTTGTGGGAAGGCCTGAGGATATATTACATTTATATTTACCATCCACCGAGTAACGGCAAATTCACCTTGCATTTTCCTAACCTCAATACTGGCTAAGTTCATTCTCAGTTTCACGGTCATGTCACTATCACTTCTCTTCCAGCCAAGCACTATTCTCGCCGCCTTTGCCCAGAGACAAGGCACACGCAATAGACAACATATCCATCGGCATTATGGACAAGATCATTCTTGCATTCGACCGTGCTTGGTGGCCTAAGCGCTCCACGTTCTTCGCCTTTGTCTGGAACGGGGCAGAGAGGGCCAGTGTTGGCCCCAATGATGAATGGACTACTGAAGTTTTTGGGGCCAGCACTCCGCTAGGCTCTAATCTTTGCTTGACTATTTGGACGAGTGGCGAGAACGCTAAACTGGTAATGTGTTGCATGTGTTGCATGAAAAGATTCTTGCAGGGTCGGCAACGTGCGAGTGATACTCCTGGTGTTGCAAGCGTCCATAGGGCTAGGTCACCGCGCTCCATCAGGCAGTAGGGGGACCCGTTTGTCCCTTGTGCTAGCACAGCGATCCTCCCAACACAAGGTCGGCACGCGAGTGATACCCCTGGTGTTGCAAGCGTCCATAGGCCTAGGTCACCGCGCTCCATCAGGCAGTAGGGGGACCCGTTCGTCCCTTGTGCTAGCACAGCGATCCTCCCAACACAAGGTCGGCACGCGAGTGATACCCCTGGTGTTGCAAGCGTCCATAGGCCTAGGTCACCGCGCTCCATCAGGCAGTAGGGGGACCCGTTCGTCCCTTGTGCTAGCACAGCGATCCTCCCAACACAAGGTCGGCACGCGAGTGATACCCCTGGTGTTGCAAGCGTCCATAGGCCTAGGTCACCGCGCTCCATCAGGCAGTAGGGGGACCCGTTCGTCCCTTGTGCTAGCACAGCGATCCTCCCAACACAAGGTCGGCACGCGAGTGATACCCCTGGTGTTGCAAGCGTCCATAGGCCTAGGTCACCGCGCTCCATCAGGCAGTAGGGGGACCCGTTCGTCCCTTGTGCTAGCACAGCGATCCTCCCAACACAAGGTCGGCACGCGAGTGATACCCCTGGTGTTGCAAGCGTCCATAGGCCTAGGTCACCGCGCTCCATCAGGCGGACCGCTAGCTAGTTTGCCGCACGTGTGGCTTTTAAAAAAAAAATATATATAAAGTAAGTTTGTTAAATTAAGTAAGAGAAAAAATGCGATGGCCGCAATTAAAGTCAATATCTTGGCTTGCGGTTGCACTTGTGTCAAATCCAATATTTTTATTAATATATGCCCTCAGCGGGATTCGAACCCGCGACCTCAAGTTTCGCAGTCAGGAGCTACCACTAGACCAGACGTTCGTCTGACTTTTATAGGACAGAAAAGGCAAGCTGCCACAAACTTCTCATCCTTAAGTCTCCAATTGCTCCATGGTCCTTGCAGGTGGAGACACTCCCCGAAGACGTGGTGAAGAGGAAATCCATGGAATTGTTGAGGAGGTTCATGGGGGCCGAGAGGACGATACCAGAACCGATTGCTATTATCAGGTACGTGGCTACGGGACCCTGGGGGACTAGGCAAGAGAACGTGAAGACAGATGGCGAGTCCGTCGCCGATTCTCAAGCACGACTATGCATACGCCTTTGAATGTCTTCTCAGACGTATGCAGGTTTCCTTTCGATGTTTCCCTTCACCGTAAAGCTCGTGGTGTGCCTCACTGTAATTAAATGTAGAAAAGCTCCTCAATCCAGTCGGGATTGGAACTCGCGCCGTTTGCGTGGCAGGCGGGTGCTGTGACCTCTCGGCCACGCCGCCTCCTCTTGTCCTGGCGTATAAGTGGTATGGTATCGCAGTGCAGGCGCAACCCTCGTTTCCTCTCGATGTTTTCCTTCACCGTAAAACTCGTGGCACGGCTTTTATTTATTAACTATTACATACATATGTTCTTTATTTCTTATTTTCCGTCAGGTCGAACTGGTATTCGAACCCGTACACGCGCGGTAGCTACACGTACGACAATATCCGCATGCCCCTACACCCAACGGCTAGGGTCGACCTGGCCGAGCCTCTCACAGATAGTTCGGGGAAGCCTCGTGTCCTGTTCGCTGGTGAGGCTACCAGCTCACGTCACTTCTCGACGGTACACGGCGCGGCCGATACTGGCTATCGAGAGGCCATGAGGCTGTTGCCTGCTAGCAATATATAAGCTTATATAGATAGTGGAAAGAGCAACATACATATTTGCCTTTATTTATTTTATTAGATTTGCCAACAATTTGAACACAAATATATACATACATACATCACGCCAAGTCCCTAACGGGGTAGGCAGAGAGTATAGACCGCCAGTCCTCTCTAGACTTACATACCTCTTCCGCTTCGTCCACATTCATCAGTCTCTTCATACTTGCTCGTCGGTTTCGAGTACTCTTGACGTTCCCGTCCTTGAGAGTCCGATCTATTTGATCCAGGTAGTTGGAACGTGGCCTTCCTCTGCCTCTTCTTGCACACACTTTCGCTTTGTATATCTGTTTCGTCAATCTTTCTTCACTCATCCTTTCTATTATACAGGCATGCATTGAATGAATATTTGTAGGTAATACTGCACTGTAAATAGTTATATAGGAAATAAAAGTATCGAAAATAAAATGATACAAAAAAGAAAAAACAAGTAAAAAAATTATAGCTACCCAAACTGTAAAGATGCTGATGCTTGGAATCTTTCGGGATTCAAATGTCCTTCTTAATGCTGGGTTTAAGCCATCGCCATTTAAATTTTCAGTAAAACGGCTTTTTTTCTGTCGTAAAAATGTTTTTTTTTTTGTAATAAAAAGTATCCTATGTTACTTCTAATACCTCCAAGAATATGTGTACAAAGTTTCATGATGATCGGTTAAGTAGTTTTTACGTGAAAGCGTAACAAACAAACTTACATTCACATTTATAATATTAGTAAGGATATAGTGTATAGATAGTGCCACCCACGAAGACGCGCCCCACCAATGTCTAGTCGAGGGGGTCGCGGGATGTCCCATGGATGGAAGTCCCGAGTCTATAAATTGTCGTGTGCGTGTGCACTCATAGGTAATCAGTGTGTACCGACAATACTCACACATTAGTGGAAGGTTGCACTTTTACACTGTAAACTGTAGGGGAGAATATAGGGGCGCGTCTTCGTGGATGAAACTAGCTATATATAGGTACGGTGAAGGAAAACATCGAGAGGAAACCTGCATACGCCTGAGAAGCAATTCAAAGGCGTATGTATAGTCGTCCTTGAGTAACGGCGACGGACTCGCCATCTGCCACTGCACCTAAAATATATCTCTGGCGGATAGTGGATGTGTCGGTACCACATATACACCTCTGCCTACCCCTTTCTGGGATGGCGTGTAGTGTAGAATGAAATATAATTGTGTTAAATATATAACATATCAATCACTTCTTTTGTAAATTGTAATAAATATTTTTCCACAATAGCGGGATTTGATTGCTTAATAGACTGTGTACTTTGTAAAATGTTAACGGAATTGTATTTTTGTACTAACGTTTAATAAAATATATTAATGTTCTTGGTTTTTTATTTCCTATATATCACGCCGAGTCCCTCACGCTAGTAAAAAAAGAGGCAGAGAGAGTAGAACGCCAGTCCTCTCTAGACTTACAGACCTACATACATATCATCACGCCGAGTCCCTCACGCTAGGCAGAGAGGGTAGAGCGCCAGTCCTCTCTAGACTTACAGACCTACATACATATCATCACGCCGAGTCCCTCACGCTAGGCAGAGAGGGTAGAGCGCCAGTCCTCTCTAGACTTACAGACCTACATACATATCATCACGCCGAGTCCCTCACGCTAGGCAGAGAGAGTAGAGCGCCAGTCCTCTCTAGACTTACAGACCTACATACATATCATCACGCCGAGTCCCTCGCGCTAGGCAGAGAGAGTAGAGCGCCAGTCCTCTCTAGACTTACAGACCTACATACATATCATCACGCCGAGTCCCTCACGCTAGGCAGTGAGAGTAGAGCGCCAGTCCTCTCTAGACTTACAGACCTACATACATATCATCACGCCGAGTCCCTCACGCTAGGCAGAGAGAGTAGAGCGCCAGTCCTCTCTAGACTTACAGACCGACATACATATCATCACGCCGAGTCCCTCGCGCTAGGCAGAGAGAGTAGAGCGCCAGTCCTCTCTAGACTTACAGACCTACATACATATCATCACGCCGAGTCCCTCGCGCTAGGCAGAGAGAGTAGAGCGCCAGTCCTCTCTAGACTTACAGACCTACATACGTGTCATCACGCCGAGTACCTCACGCTAGGCAGAGAGAGTAGAGCGCCAGTCCTCTCTAGACTTACAGACCTACATACATATCATCACGCCGAGCCCCTCACGCTAGGCAGAGAGAGTAGAGCGCCAGTCCTCTCTAGACTTACAGACCTACATACATATCATCACGCCGAGTCCCTCACGCTAGGCAGAGAGAGTAGAGCGCCAGTCCTCTCTAGACTTACAGACCTACATACATATCATCACGCCGAGTCCCTCACGCTAGGCAGAGAGAGTAGAGCGCCAGTCCTCTCTAGACTTAAAGACCTACATACATATCATCACGCCGAGTCCCTCACGCTAGGCAGAGAGAGTAGAGCGCCAGTCCTCTCTAGACTTACAGACCTACATACATATCATCACGCCGAGTCCCTCACGCTAGGCAGAGAGAGTAGAGCGCCAGTCCTCTCTAGACTTACAGACCTACATACATATCATCACGCCGAGTCCCTCACGGTAGGCAGAGAGAGTAGAGCGCCAGTCCACTCTAGACTTACAGACCTACATACATATCATCACGCCGAGTCCCTCACGCTAGGCAGAGAGAGTAGAGCGCCAGTCCTCTCTAGACTTAAAGACCTACATACATATCATCACGCCGAGTCCCTCACGCTAGGCAGAGAGAGTAGAGCGCCAGTCCTCTCTAGACTTACAGACCTACATACATATCATCACGCCGAGTCCCTCACGCTAGGCAGAGAGAGTAGAGCGCCAGTTCTCTCTAGACTTACAGACCTACATACATATTATCACGTCGAGTCCCTCACGCTTGGCAGAGAGAGTAGAGCACCAGTCCTCTCTAGACTTACAGACCTACATACATATCATCACGCCGGGTCCCTCACGCTAGGCAGAGAGAGTAGAGCGCCAGTCCTCTCTAGACTTACAGACCTACATACATATCATCACGCCGAGTCCCTCACGCTAGGCAGAGAGAGTAGAGCGCCAGTCCACTCTAGACTTACAGACCTACATACATATCATCACGCCGAGTCCCTCACGCTAGGCAGAGAGAGTAGAGCGCCAGGCCTCTCTAGACTTACAGACCTACATACATATCATCACGCCGAGTCCCTCACGCTAGGCAGAGAGAGTAGAGCGCCAGTCCTCTCTAGACTTACAGACCTACATACATATCATCACGTCGAGTCCCTCACGCTAGGCAGAGAGAGTAGAGCACCAGTCCTCTCTAGACTTACAGACCTACATACATATCATCACGCCGGGTCCCTCACGCTAGGCAGAGAGAGTAGAGCGCCAGTCCTCTCTAGACTTACAGACCTACATACATATCATCACGCCGAGTCCCTCACGCTAGGCAGAGAGAGTAGAGCGCCAGTCCACTCTAGACTTACAGACCTACATACATATCATCACGCCGAGTCCCTCACGCTAGGCAGAGAGAGTAGAGCGCCAGGCCTCTCTAGACTTACAGACCTACATACATATCATCACGCCGAGTCCCTCACGCTAGGCAGAGAGAGTAGAGCGCCAGTCCTCTCTAGACTTACAGACCTACATACATATCATCACGCCGAGTCCCTCACGCTAGGCAGAGAGAGTAGAGCGCCAGTCCTCTCTAGACTTACAGACCTACATACATATCATCACGCCGAGTCCCTCACGCTAGGCAGAGAGAGTAGAGCGCCAGTCCTCTCTAGACTTACAGACCTACATACATATCATCACGCCGAGTACCTCACGCTAGGCAGAGAGAGTAGAGCGCCAGTCCTCTCTAGACTTACAGACCTGCATACATATCATCACGCTGAGTCTCTCACGCTAGGCAGAGAGAGTAGAGCGCCGGTCCTCTCTAGACTTACAGACCTACATACATATCATCACGCCGAGTCCCTCACGCTAGGCAGAGAGAGTAGAGCGCCAGTCCTCTCTAGACTTACAGACCTACATACATATCATCACGCCGAGCCCCTCACGCTAGGTAGAGAGAGTAGAGCGCCAGTCCTCTCTAGACTTACAGACCTACATACATATCATCAGGCCGAGTCCCTCACGCTAGGCAGAGAGAGTAGAGCGCCATTCCTCTCTAGACCTAAAATCATCCACATTCATCAGTCTTTCATACATGCTCGTCGGAATCGATAACATAACATTATTTTCATTCTCACACTGGTTACAATAACACACAATACGACTCGATTACCTGTTAATCTAGTTTCTCTTGTAATAATTTTATTCAAACAAGTTGTAAGTAAAATTATAACTTTATTAACTTACATATCACAATACATTTAATAACTAACATTAAAATCTTGGGAAATTACGTTGCCATATATGTGTTGTAGTGTTGCTCTCATCTCTGCTTCAAATGTTCATTAAGCCTCGTATATTCAACTTGGTAGTTCAGTTCCTGTGGAATGATAAATGTATGAATAAAAACGACGGAGGGTGGCTACAACAGACCTTGCTAGGGGTGGCTACAAATGACCTAGCTGGGGGTGGCTACAACAGACCTTGAGGCCGGGATGGCTACAAATGACCTTGAGACGAGGGGGGTGGCCACAACAGACCTTGACGGTGGGGTGGCTACAAATGACCTAGCTGGGGGTGGCTACAACAGACCTTGAGGCGAGGATGGCTACAAATGACCTTGAGACGAGCGGGGTGGCTATAACAGACCTTGACGGTGGGGTGGCTACAAAAGACCTAGCTGGGGGTGGCTACAACAGACCTTGAGGCGAGGATGGCTACAAATGACCTTGAGACGAGGGGGGTGGCTACAACTGACCTTGCTGGGGGCGGCTACAAAGGACCTAGCTGGGGGTGGCTACAACAGACCTTGAGGCGAGGATGGCTACAAATGACCTTGAGACGAGGGGGGTGGCTACAACTGACCTTGATGGGGGCGGCTACAACTGACCTTGCGCGGGGGGCTGCCAGGTGACGGCGGCCATCTTCCTGTTGATCTCCTGCAGGATGAGCCCGCAGCGCGCCAGCTGGGGGGCGCGCAGCTGCGGCGGGGGGTCGCGCGCGCGCTCGGGGGGCGCGGCCGGCGAGCGCAGGGCGCGGCGCAGGGCGCGGCGGCGGCGGGCGCGGGCCGTGGCTGCAGCGGGCAGGTAGCGAACACTACATATGTATTGGCTGACCCTTATAGAGCAGCGAGTGATACGCCAGCTAACTATATATGCCTAATGATTTGAAAAGAGTAACCATGGAGTTTCTTGCCGGTTCTTCTCCATGGAAGCGACCAACCCGAACTGTGCTTCTTTTTCGACGTTTTATAAGTGCCCTGGGCACCTGGGCCTATGTGAAATAAAAAGATTTTGATTTTGAACTCAAATATACACTCAGCTTGTAACATACCAGCTGACCCTATTATTATTATGTAGAGACTCAGCTTGTAACATAAATATCTATATTAATCTAACCATTACTATGGTTAGCTAACAGACCCGAATAGAAACTCAGCTTGTAATATCCTAGCTGACCCTAATATAGATTCAGCTCATAATATACTAGCTGACCCTAATAGACACTCAGCTTGTAATATACCAGCTGACCCTAATAGACACTTCTGTCATTGCTCTCTGATAGTAAGCTCCACAGATAATTAAACTAAGACAACATCTACTCACCACTTTCATTTTTGTCTTTGATTTTGCACTCCTCGTCCATAGATCTGGATCTTTTCTTTGGAGACTGCAAAAGCATAATAGTTTTGTTAGGTTGGTAGGGCACAACGGATCTCCCGTCCACAATAGCAGTTGCCCTGGGGCAGTACCTCCACCTTACAGAAGGTCGCACACAAATGGCACTGCTCCTGGATATGTTGGGTTGATGCTGCTCGCGTCCGTAAACACCCTCGATACCTCACACGTGATCCCCGGGTTGTGCTAATGAGCAGCTGGAGAGTAGGTACAACGGATCGCCTGTCCACAATAGCAGTTGCCTGACTATACCTCCAAGTCACAGAAGGTCGCACATCCCCATCCCCTGTCCCAAACGTTTTAGGTATTTCTTGCAGTAACAAGCTATCTTTAAATCTATATATCGTCCCCAATTTGAATATAAGAGGTTTGTAAGTCTAGAGAGAACTGGCACTCTATACTTTCTGCCTACCACGTTAGGGATTGGCGATTACCATCAGGCAGTTTGCTTGGCTTGGCTTTAAGTAAAAACAAAATGCCTACCCGTTTCTTTATTTCCTTCTGGTAATGTTGAGCGTCATAGAACTGGGGCTGTGACCGCCTGACTCTGCCCGTTCTTCGTTTGGTGTCCTCCACGGCCGGCAAGTGGTCTGCCCCACGACGTGAAGCGAAGAATGTGTGCCCACACTTACAAGACTTGGAAGCTACCGCCACCTGCGTGATAAATGTGAAGTGGCCGAGTGGTTCGAGCAGTTGCCTGCGACGCAAAGGTCGGCTTTACTTTACGGCTCTTTTTCATCAGAGATATATTTTATTGAGTGGGAACCTGCATATGTCTGAGAAGTAATTAAAAGGCAAGGCGTATGTATATTCGTGCTTGAGTAATGGTGACAGATTAAAACTATAATATATCTCTGGCGGAAAGTGAGTAAGGGTTTACTACCTATACACCACTACCTACCTCTTCGGAGACCCTTGTGGGGAGTGGTGAAGATATATTATTGTAGTTTGACTAGCTCGCATTCTCTCTTGTTAGCTAGTTGAACTTGAACCTCTGTTTTAAGATATTCATTTCCCGTTGGCACATTTTTTTATATAAAACTATGTAGTAAGGTTCTTAGATCTTAAGAAAAAAAGTTACAGATCCATGGGTTAAAATTAAGATATATTTAAGTCTATGAAATGACGAGATTTTGAGCTTGCAACCTCCAATCAGTACCTTCATGTACCCTGGTAGGGTATATCAGTTTTTAGTCTAATTAATTATTAAATACGGGTGCCTCTGCCTACCCCTTTGTGGACCCTTGTGGGAAGGCTTAAAAATTAAGAGGCGACGAAAATACGCAACTTATAAGGCATTTGTTCTACTCACTTGCATCTCGCATTTAGGACAGCTCTTTGCGATCATTTTATTCCTCCCCATTATTTGTTATGTTTTGTGAACACGATTTGCTACAACATTATTAAACTAGACTTTCCCACTTTACTCCTTTCTCACTTAAATCATTATTCCGTCTTGTATTTTATTTCTTGTATCTTTATTTTTTTTTTGGTCAATTTACATATTTTAATCTGTCTGTTAGTATTGATGTCATTGAATTTTGTTTGATTCTACTTTTTTACTATATTTTAATTATGACAGGGACATTAATCTTTCAGGCACATACATAATGTAAATTTTAATAGCAATCACTGATAACATTAGAAATGTGGAGAGAATTATTGAAATGAGCTTTTTTTTTTTGTACCTAGTTTTCTTTCATTAAAGTTTATTACAAGTTGATAGTTAACATCCTTACATAGCTAGTTCTACAAAGAGGACTTGGAAAATAGTAATAAAATATATTTGATGATAAGATAAAGGCCATACATATCATCAGGCCAAGATCCTCACAGAATAGGCAGAAAAAGCATCAGCTCTTTTTAGTCTTACAGACCGTTTGCGCTTAATCAGCATTCATCAGTCGCTTCAAACATGTTCAACCGTTTGCTACGATCAATGATAGCGCCATCAATTCTGAATTTATTTATTATTTTTACTTCCTCGACCACTGATTTACCCTTATCGTAGTTATTATTATATAAACGTAGTGATTACATTGTCTGTGGTTATAATTGAAATTGACAGTTTTGACAAAAACATCTCATCATGTCACTTGTAATTTTCTTCATCAGATTGAAGAAAATAACAAACAAACAAACATTACGATATAAACACAAATATTATGCACGATATGGATTTTTCAGTAGCAAAATTAATTTATTATTGTAAAGCATAGGAAATGGACATGATACCAAATAAACTCTAGACTTAATATATATACAACTTTTTAGCGAGAGAGTGCAATGAAAACCAAACAGAAAATGAAGATTAAAACTGACCAAGTAGTTTTATTAGATGAGACAAGTAGCCTGAATAACCATTTTTTATGTCACCTTTGTAAAAAAAAATACAAATTAAAAGGAGCTTTGATCAAACATGTTCAATTTTGCATAGGCGACAACAAAATACAGAATCTTACTTGCGATTGGTGCAATTTGAAATTTACAAATAAAGGAAATTTAATGCAACACTATAAGTTACATGGGGACACAAGGTATGTCGTACATACGTATAATCATCACACCGAGTCCGCTAGGCAGAGACAATAGAGCGCCAGTCCTCTCTACACTTACAGACCGACCTACATACATATCATCACACGAGTCCCTCCCGCTAGGCAGAGACAGTAGAGCGCCAGTGCTCTCTACACTTACAGACCTACATACATATCATCACACGAGTCCCTCCCGCTAGGCAGAGACAGTAGAGTGCCAGTCCTCTCTACACTTACAGACCTACATACATATCATCACACGAGTCCCTCGCGCTAGGCAGAAACAGTAGAGCGCCAGTCCTCTCTACACTTACAGACCCACATACATATTATCACGCTGAGCCCCTCACGCTAGGCTGAGAGAGTAGAGCGCCTGTCCTCTCTAGACTTACAGACCTACATACATATCATCACACGAGTCCCTCATACTGCAGAGAGTAGAGAGTCCTATCTAGACTTAGATACTCTTTATGTTCATGCATTGTTTTGCATCTTAAAAAGGCAGTGAAAAGATTCCTGCAGGGTCAGCAGTGCAGAACTGATACCCTTGGTGTTGCAAGTTCTAATAAAATCATAGGTTGACCTCTATATAAGCAAGTTCCCTCACATTTTCATTTACGGTAAAATTTACAATTACTATGCACTAAGGTGAAGGAAAACTTTGAGAGGAAACCTGCATACGACTGAGAAGACATTCAAAGGCATATGTATAGATATGCTTGAGTAACTGGCACATTGGCACCTAAAATATATCTCTGGCGGATAGTGGGTGTGTGGGTACTGTCTATACACCTCTGCCTACCCCTTTCAGTGACCCTTGTGGGAAGGTGTGAGGATATATTATAATATGCTTAATTTGGGACTAGGTCAATTTGTGTGGAATTGTCCCAGGTAGTTATTTATAGCAATACAATGGCCATTTTTTTTCTATATTACAGCTACATGACACAGGACCATCTGAAGAGGTTTCAGTGCTCTGCCTGTCACAAACTGTTTGCTGAAGGATACCAGGTTAAGGTCCACCAACGCAAGCACCACTACAACTATTCGTACCACACAGCCGTGTACACCTTGAAAAATATAGACGAAATCTGGTTCGAACAAGTGTCTAATTCCAACTTACTGGTGCGAATCAAGAAGCTAGGACACGGAACTTTGCTTATGAAGTCTTCGAACCCTGATGTAATAACAGAATTACCAGAGGATACTATAGAATTGAGCTGCATGCCTTCTACGAAGAAAGCTTCCCATACCTTTGTACCCTGTAAGATATGCGGAAGACATTATGCCAAGAAAAGTTTGAGTAAGCATATAACAGAAATTCATCATAATATACGTAGACACAAATGTCCCAATTGTAAAGTTAGTTTTAAGAGATCTTATCAATATATTAGGCATATTTGTGGTAAATTTAGGAGGAGACGGGGTGCTACTCTAAAGGAGGAGAATATGAGCATTTGATTGAACTGTAGGCTATGTCTACTCTGCTTTGTTACCATACTAGATGTGCCCGCGACTTCGTCCGCGTGGAATTTAACTAGAAATTTATTGTTAAATTTCTTACAATGAAAGCCTAAGTTACTCCTTATTACATCAGCTATCTGCCAGTGAAAGTCCCGTCAAAATCGGGACAGTCGTTTTGGAGATTAGTGGGAACAAACAGACAGAGAGTCATGAATTTGTTTTTGTAAAAAATTGTTATTTTAGTATGACAAACAGACACTTCGATTTTCTTAATTTCTTAATTCATAGTTATTTGGTCATGTCACGAAAGGCACTCTTTGGCTCGTTCAGATCATAGAAAGTGACTTGGGAATGGATTACTTATTGGATTATATCTCCCTTGTCTTATTCTGCTTATATGCTAGTATGTTATTTTCAAATACTCTGTAAAACGAGAGTAAGGGCCCCTAGAGTCGCCTTTGCATCCTTATTGCTTATAGTATATAATTCATGGAACTTGATGGCTACTTCCTCAGGGTTTGCGCGAGGTAGTAGGAATGGGTCTGCTATTGACTTTATTATGTTTTCTATTTGACTGCTGACCTTCTTGCCTCGTGAAGTTCTCTCTCCCATGATATTAATTAGGAGTTTGTTGT
Source organism: Drepana falcataria (assembly GCA_945859725.1). Classification (NCBI taxonomy): domain Eukaryota; kingdom Metazoa; phylum Arthropoda; class Insecta; order Lepidoptera; family Drepanidae; genus Drepana; species Drepana falcataria. The sequence goes on along the minus strand of OX243951.1, from coordinate 3,542,041 downwards.
CCTCCCTGATATACTCATAAGGTGGATACTTCCATGTCATCTTATTTGATACTAGCTGTCCCGCCCAGCTTCGCTCGGGTGAAAAAGTTAAATTGCCCGTAACACGATCGCAGCGCCACCTATTGGGTCCAATTGTAAATCTAAACCATTCTCGAATCTAGCTTAAGACACACAGAAACACACAGAAAGCTTCGCCCGGGTAAAAAGGTAAAATTCTTGAAACTCGATCGCAGCGCCACCTATCGGGTCCAATTTAATATAGCCTATGTTACTCGGGGATAATGTAGCTTTCCAAAGGTGAAAGAATTTTTGAAATCGGTCCAGTAGTTTCGGAGCCTATTCATTACAAACAAACAAACAAACAAATCTTTCCTCTTCATAATATTAGTATAGAATACAGGAGTTGTCGAAGTCATCTGGGATTTGGCATTTGCAGTGTTGTTGTCCAAAGTAAATTTTTTGAGATGACTCTCTAATTTTGACAAATAGTTGGAACATAGAGAAGATTGTTCTCTCCAATTCCAATCCGCACATTTTGACTGCATCTGCTACCAGGGTTAGATCAGCAGATGTGTTGGCAAGAGTCTCCATCATCCCAGCAAGTATATCCTGCTGGGTACACTGCGTCGCCATGGTCATTCCATGAAGCATGGCATATGGTCCAGAGTTAAGAACTAGTTTTTCATCATACTTGAGGTTTAGGAACTCCTCTATATATTTGCATATCTTTTCGCTACCAAGAATGTCCCATGAGCTATCAAGAAGGTCTATCATACCTTGTGAGACTACATTTGTGTCCCTCATGCACACAAGGACCTCTGTCCTCATGGTTTGTATGACTGTCAAAGTGGTTTTCGGCTCGGAGCACATCTTCCTTAATTCCTTAATTGACCCCATCTTGCACGAAAGTTCTTGAACGATTGCTCACCTGACTTGGGGGAACCGTCTGGACCGGAGTCTTTGGCCTCTGCTCTGGGGGACTTGTCTTTCTTCTTATTGGATGTTGTGTGAGGAATGGGAGATTGAGAAGGTGCTTTGATTCCCATAGACTCGGTCAGGCAGGCCTCATAGCCTAGTCCCCATATTATTTAGTACCCATATTCTCAACTTCTTGAGGGATGTCGAGCTCGACAACTTTTGACCACATTGGAAGACTCATTATGATGGATGTAGTTTTAGGATCTTTAATATTGGAATTGATAAATATCCTAGTGTTTCCAGAGTAGATTGGAGTTGTATAGGAGGGCCTCTTTGTGGTGTTAATCTTGTTTTTGTAGTTTTGAAGTTTGTGGGGGTGTTTGAACAAAGAATTTGAGGGGTGTCCCTTTGAATGGTAGGAGCTGGGAGTGTTGGAATGAGGTTTAGAAGGCATAAGTTGATTATTAGTTTTTTTCTAAATTTATAGGTGATTGAATTTTTAGTGACCTAGGCTGACAACTTCAAGGTCGTCAAGGATGTCCCCATTGTCTTCTCTCTCACCTGCTGCCCATGTGTTTCCATGAGAGGGTGTTGCATTGAAGTTGATTTGGTTGCTGTATACTTTGGTTAATTGGAATCCTGTTGATTCAGAGTACATCATCCTGGCTGCCTGGCTTATCTGAGTCTTAAGGCTTATATTCATGTTCTCAGTCCACACTGCCATACTAGCACCACCGTCCCCAAAGTGGGGGGGCTACGGAAGTCTATCAGACAGACCATCAAATAGCAGGCCTCTTCATTTCCCCTATAGCCTAAATCAGAGTGATCTTTGATGAACTAACCTGCAGTATGGAAACAGTTTCAAGCTTTCCTTCCCCTTTACCATATTGCATTGAGTAACACGTAGATTAACTATCTTCATGATACTGTGTTCAAGCTCGGGATATGCAATCCACTCCAAGGTTCCTCTCTCACTCTTGTTAAATAAAGTCTTGAGAGTAACAAATAATGTTATCAAAGGGAGCCCTGATCCTGCAATATGAGTCATACAAGTGGCTCTAAGAAGTGCTTCCAATCCCATATCTTTTTGATCTAGCAGTCCAATGCGTGTGTCTGAGACTGTCACAGTACTTATTTGCAATAGGTATAGTACAATTGTGTAAATCTCTCGTCCCGCAGATGTAGCAGGCGACAGGGCCTGTTCAAGGGAACGGTTTAGGGTGCTCGACGGGGCAGGAAGAGTGTTTCCATAGGGATTTAGAACCATGTCAGTATAGTGCTTGTGGATGTTTGGTCGGGCACAGTGTCTTGCTGGAGTTCACCTTCTTCATCACCCTGAGTTTCGCCCTCTATGAATCTCTCATGTATTTCATTTAAGCAAGGCAGGATTTTATATTCTGTCAGGTTATGTGTTCCACCTTCATTGAACTTCACCAAGAACTGTCCTGGAGATGTCAAATGAGGCGAAGTGGCAATTATCTGCAGGAATAGGGCTCCTACATTTACAGGGGTATAAATGTCGCCAAAGCAGAGAAGATAAAATGTTCATAATGCCATTAACCAAGGACTCCTGGGGTTTCCTAAGTCTTTCAAAGTCACGTACAATCATTGAATCATTCAATCAATCAACCAGACCCATCCTGCATTATCCTGTGTTTTTGCAAGTGAGGGGTGATCCTTGACTAAACGATCATAAGCAGCGAGAACAGACATATTAACATTTGACAATTTTATTTATTTGCATAGATTACCATAGGTATCGGTACCATATTTACCCCGGTAAAATTGCATATTATTGGTAATTTTTTTTTTCTGCAATGAAACGTAATAATAATGTTATAATTATATAAAAATATTTCTGTAATATTTTTACTGGTATAGATAGCGCCATCCACGAAGTCGCGCCCCACTATCCTCCCCTATAGTTTACAGTGTAAGTGTGCAACCTTCCACTAATGTGTGAGTATTGTCGGTACACACTGATTACCTATGAGTGCACACGCACACTACAGTTAATAGACTCGGGTCATACTCCCCGCATCCCACCAGTCCAGCCCAGCTCCCTTCCTCGCGATCCAGCAACGCCCTAAGCCGAGGTCCGCCCCACAGGGGGTGCCCTTAGCTGTGTTGCTTAAAAATAAAGTGCCTGGCTGGAGGCCTAGGTCTCGCCATTGACCGGTTAAGTAGCAAAAGTTCCCGGAACTCACGATACGAGACAATACAAAAAAAAAATCCCCGAATCTCACGACCCCTGGACTAGACATTGGTGGGGCGCGTCTTCGTGGATGGCACTATATTTATTATGCATAATACAGTCTTCTGTTTTTGTAGATTTTTATGTTATGGATGGATGTGTTAAATTCGAATCGCAGTATTTTTTTTCTTATACGTCCATGATATAGTGCAGAGGTATGCTCAATAAATCCAACACTTCTGATGAAGTCCGACCTCGTCTTAATAATATTAATTAGATATTTAAAGTAAAGACAGTTATGTGAATTTAATTATTTAATAATTTTGTGTAAATATATTTATTTTTTTTGGGAATAGAATTTTATGGAATGTGGTGTTGTGTTTAATTTCACCAATTATTGCCAGTGTCAAATATATGAATAATTCTTACCATCTTCCTGACACATCGGTGGCGGCCGGCGCCGTTGCTGCTCAGCAGGAGTGCCTCAAGCGCCGAAAGTATGCCTGTCTCGGGTCAGGTTACATATTTGGGGCGTTTGCGGTTGAAACTCTGGGGCCTTGGGGTCCTGAGGCTCACCATATTTTTAAAGAGGTCTCGCGCCGTCTAGTCTAGCCCTATCGAGACAGGCTGGAACATCTCGCTCAGAGAATCAGCATTGCTATCCAGCGTGGCAATGCTGCTAGTTTTCTTGGCACGTTGCCTCGGGATACCGATTTGGGTCAAATATTTTATCTGTAATTAGTTAGTTATACATATGTCTTTTGTAAATATTGTCAATTGTTGTTATCTTACTAATATTATAGAGGTGAAAGTCGGTAAGTTTGTATTTTTGGAGGTTCTTTCTCGATAAAACAGGACATATTTGAATCCCGAAAAATTTAAAGCTCTACTCGTTGTCTCGCGGGAGGGAGCCAAGAAGCGACTGTTTAAGTACATTTCAATAGTTCATTTAAAGCTTATAGTTCGGCGTGCGCACAAGCTAGTCTCTAGTGATCAATCGAATCATCTTCTATTTAGTCGATTTGATTGTTCTTCCTACAGTTGTGGCTGAACGAGTTTAACCATAGAGCTTTGTCCTCCTCTATGGTTCATTCATAGCTGTTCTGTAGTTCTATTGGTTTGTTTTGTTTGTATAATTTCTGCACTGCACTAAAATTCGTTTACGTTTTTGTATAAAATCATGACAGAATGTAAATATTTTGATGCTCTCAATATGAAGAATACATGTCGGCTATGCCTCATAACAACAGTGGATGTGTATTCGATGTCTTCGAAGGAAATTAATTTGTATCAAAGTTTCGTAAACAAGGTTTGAAATATTCTTAAGTTTTTGCCAATTTCATGATTATGTATTAATATTATCACTATGGTGTCTGAACACAAGGGTTCCTTAATGGTAACGTAACGAAATAAATATTTTGCTTATTATATAGCGCCGTCTCTTACTTCCAACGAGAGTAGAGCTCCAATCCTCCAGACTTGCTTATGTATTTAAAATACGCGGTTTCGATTTAAGTTTACTGCCATGAGCGCTCAGGCTGTGGAATGAACTCCCCGGTGCGGTTTTCCTTAGTACAGCATGGAGTTCTCCAAGAAGGGTGTGAAAAGATTCCTGCAGGGTTGGCAGCGTGAGCGACATCGATGTTGCAAGCTTCTATAGGCGTCGGTAACCGCTTACTACAGGATTGTTTGCCTTTTTAGTTGAGGTAAACAATAAAGACACTCAATGCCCTCCTGTACTCTGTGCAACGAGAGTGCAACTGAATGTGATGTGCTGGCAGGTGAATGGTAGGTGATTTTGAATGAGTGTCTGGCATACGCAGAAAGAAGGCCATTGTCATCTAAGTGATTAATTTATAATCAACCTTATCTATACTAATATTATAAAGAGGAAAGATTTGTTTGTTTGTTTGTAATGAATAGGCTCCGAAACTCCTGGACCGATTTCAAAAATTCTTTCACCTTTGGAAAGCTACATTATCCCCGAGTAACATAGGCTATATTAAATTGGACCCGATAGGTGGCGCTGCGATCGAGTTTCAAGAATTTTACCTTTTTACCCGGGCGAAGCTTTCTGTGTGTTTCTGTGTGTCTTAAGCTAGATTCGAGAATGGTTTAGATTTACAATTGGACCCAATAGGTGGCGCTGCGATCGTGTTACGGGCAATTTAACTTTTTCACCCGAGCGAAGCTGGGCGGGACAGCTAGTTTATTATAAAGTTGGTACTAACTACCTATACACCTCTGCTTACCCCTTCAGGGACATGTATGTACTCATATGCTTTTTTTTACTTTTATTAACTTTCTAAATTTGTCTAAATGACCACATTTTCATACTAATTTACAGAAATATTAATAAAAAAATAAAGATCAGCTCTGCATTTTTAAAGATTACCTTATTTTGTTCACAGATATCCAACACGAATTGGGATATGAATGTTTGTATGTATTGCGGATGGATGATGAAGAAATTCCAGAGATTTGTTGAACAGTGTCGGGTAACTAATGACATGTTGAACCAAGTTGTTGACATGGTAAGGTTCAATTGAATTTTACATTAATCATAGTATTTTATGTGTGTGTGTGTGTATGTTCACAGACATACACACACACACACACACCCACACACACACTCACACACCTACAGACACCAAACACCCACACACATACTCACACACTCACACACACACACCCACACACCCACTCACACAAACACACACACACACGGGGGTAAATAATTTTAATAAATCTGCTTACGTAATTTTTGAACGGCCCCTAAGCATAAAGTATGCATTGCCTAAGCCTATCCTATTTGACAGGATTCAAAATCTTTCATTTTCCTGAACAAAATGTTGGACTTGACAATGTCAGGAATGGAGACACACTCCTTTCCATCATCAGACATATTTGCTTGTCAACCCACCTCACCCACTGGAGTGACTGCCCAGTCAAGAACAGACAGTGATGGGACTAAGGACGGCAATTCTGATTGTGATGATGTACCGCTTTTGATGTTGTCTCACTGTTCGGATAATGATGATGGCATGGATTCTCGGAAAAGGAAATTCAAGGTAAATGTTGATGGTAGTTTGATGATGTTTGGAGGTTTGAATAATAACGATGGGTGGATTGGGAAGAAAAAATCTTCTAAGAGAGGTAGGCCATAACGGGTTTCCCGTTCGAATTTGTATCTGCCCGAATGGGGCAGGACCTCCACCTTATAGAAGGCCGTAGACAAATAACACTATTGTTTGTGTTGTGTTCCTGCGCGGTGAATAAGGTTTCCAGTAATGAGCTCCTTGGGGAGGGTGAGGATTGTTATATTGCCTTGGCAGCAGAGGGATTAGTCCCATTATGCTGCTAGTATAACTCTCCGAACACAGAGTGGCAACGCGCAAGTGATACTTCGGTATCGTGAGCGTAAATAGGCTACGGTAGCCGTTTTCCATCATGTGGGCCGTATGCTCGTTTGCCACTCTTATTGTATAAAAGAAAATCAAGGTATGGTTTTCTCCGATAACGAATGCCTGCTGTTTTGTTTTCATCCCACCAATTTACTCGCTTATGATTGGTCGTTGAAGATTGACAGTATCTCGACCAATCATAAGAGGAAGATTATGAAGGTATAATAATCGATCGATTTAAATATTTATAACAATTGTAATAAAAATAATGAATTACAGAAGAAACACAAGTTACGTTTGACAGTAACCACAGAGGAATTACAAAATGGCGAAGAATCGAAACAGGATATGGAGTTTGATACAAAACGTGACAAATGCAAAAGATTAAAGAACATTCGAGAAGGATTCACATCGAAAATGGTACAGGAGACTGGCGAATATGTCGTGATCAAACTGACTAAAGATCAAGTAAGTATGACTTCTTCTTTTTTTTGGTCACTCCACTCCAGTAGTGAGCCCAATCTTGAGGAAGGATCATAGACAAGAATGTGGTTTGTGAAAACCTCAGCAGAATAGGATTACTATACATTAGGGGGCGTCCATAAATTACGCGAGATGTTTAAGGGGGAGGGGGTCGAGTCAAATCTCATCTAATCTTACGTTGGAGAGAGGGGGGGTCTCGGCACGCAATTCTAAATTTACGTATCTTCACGCCTTCACAAGGGTCCCCGCAGGGGTATGCAGAGGTGTGAAAGATCTTAGGTGCCAACGTGACAGATGGCGAGTTTATCGCCGTTACTCCAGCGCAACTATTCATACGCCTTTGAATGTCTTCTGATGAGAGACGTATGCAGGTTTCCTCTCGATGTTACCCTTCACCGTAAAGCTCGTGGTGTGCCTCACTGTAATTAAATGTCGAAAAACTCCTCGATCCAGTCGGGATTGGAACTCGCGCCGTTTGCGTGGCAGGCGGGTGCTGTGACCTCTCGGCCACGCCGCCTCCTCTTGTCCTGACGTATAAGTGGTATGGTATCGCAGTGCAGGCGCAACCCTCGTTTCCTCTCGATGTTTCCCTTCACCGTAAAGCTCGTGGTGTGACTTATCACTGTACTTTTAAGTTCAGAAAAACTTATTGGTACAATCGGGATTCGAACTTGCGAACTTTGTGTCGCAGGCAACTCGAACCACTAGGGCACCACGGCACGTGTATTATCAAGGTCTGTTTATCTGGTGGTTTTCAGGTATTACAAGAAATGCTCCAAAGGTCGCAAAGCGATTCGTTCTTGAGGGCCCCTTACAAATGCGATAAATGTATTAAAGGATATAACTTTGAAGACGTTTTACTGAACCATATGGAGAGACATACAATGGTAAGTGCTCGGCAATAAGAGGCCTACCACCTAGTACCCAGTCCCTTATGGCCAGTAATGTGACTAGCTACAGTGCCTTCCACACCGGCACACAGTGTAGTGTACGTACACTAGTGCTTGGCGGCAGGATATCTGACACTGCGGTGGTACCCACCTAGCCGGACTGTTGCAATAAGAGGCCTACCACCTAGTTCATCTTACCTTCCTCTCCAGAAGGCTGGCTACCTACGATGTGACATATGTACTCAGTACTGCCCCACGGTCGTATCCCTGCGAGGACACATCAAATCACATACTACCAGGTAAGTCGTAGAAAATAGTCATAAAACGCATGTTACAAACGAAATATCGTTTTCTTTTGTTTTTATACCACATGGGTGGCAAACAAGCATGCGGTCCGCCTGATGGTAAGCGGTTACCGCCGCCTATGCTTGCAACACGTATCACTCTCGTAGCCGACTCTGCAAGAATTTCTTCACACCCTTCTTGAAGAACTCCATGCTGTACTCTCCTGGGAAAACCTCAACGGGGAGCTTATTCCACAGCCAGAGCGTTCGCGGAAGGAAATAACACAAATTATTTAAAAACATAAATAATTTGAAATGTTAGGAATCAGAGCGGGCCAAGAATACTACCCTGTGGTACAACAGAGCTGTTTATCCCATCCGAAGAGCGGAAAGATGTCTATCGTATGGGTTAGGGCTCCGGTGTACCACAGGGTAGTATACTTGATCCGCTTTTATTTATTTATCTATCTATTGGGGGGCGTCCATAAATTACGTGAGATGTTTAAGGGGGGAGGGGGTCGACTCAAATATCATCTAATCTTACGTTGGAGAGAGGGGGGTCTCGGCAAATATAACGCAATTTTTTTCAGATTGTTACAAAAAATTATATTCTATTTTGGTAAATTTAATCCAGATTGTACATGCTTAAGATTTTATCGTAAGCATGTATGTAGGGGATGGGGGAGGGGGTTGAATAAAATCTCACATCTCACCAGGGGGGAGGGAGGGACAGAAAATAGAAAAAAGCACCTCACGTAATTTATGGACGCCCCCTTATCTATTATCTATCTATATTTATATCTTACTAATGGCTTACTACGGCTGAACCGATATGGCTGAAAGCTGAAATGGTGATAGCTTATACCTAGGAATAGGACATAGGCAACATTTGAATCACGAAAAGTTCAAAGTTCTAATATTATAAAGTATGCTGCTCTTTCCTCACGCCCTCCCACAAGGGTCACCGAAGGGGTAGGCAGAGGTGTATGGGTAATACCCACACACCCACTTTCCGCCAGAGGTATATTAGGTGCCAACGTGACAGATGGCGAGTCCATCGCCGTTACTCAAGCACGACTATACATACGCCTTTGAATTTCTTCTCAGACGTATGCAGGTTTCCTCACGATGTTTTCCTTCACCGTAAAGCTCGTGGTGGGTTTCACGGCATAGCGGCTGAGCCGATTCTAGCAGGAAAATACATAAGCTTTTTCGAACTCCACGCGGGCGAAGCCGCGGGCATAAGCTAGTATATATCTTAATATATATATTTCTTGTGTGCGTGTGTATGTGACTGAACTCCTCCTAAACGACTGGACCGATTTTGATGAAATTTTTTGTGTGTGTTCAGGGGGGTCTGGGAATGGTTTAGATTCACAATTGGACCCGATAGGTGGCGCCACTGGGTCCGTAGCTTTAATTTTTTCTCCCAAGCGAAGCTGGGCGGGACAACTAATATATATATAAATTGAATCACCGAAATGTCTGTACGCGCATAACTTCCAAACGACTGCACCAAATTGGATAAATCTTTATTTTATGTATCTATTCTTTATTGTTGGGCGAAGGAAAAACGGTGCGTGTGTATGTCTTTCAACTCCTCCTAAACATCTGGACCGATGTTAATGAAATTTTCTGTGTGTTCAGTTGGATTAGAGAATGGTTTAGATTAGACCCGATAGGTGGCGCTGCGATCGTGTTTCAGCTAGTTTTCAATAAAAACATAAGTTAACAGCCCTGAGCCAAAACACTTACATATTAAATACTAGCTGTCCCGCCCAGCTTCGCTCGGGTGAAAAAGTTAAATTGCCCGTAACACGATCGCAGCGCCACCTATTGGGTCCAATTGTAAATCTAAACCATTCTCGAATCCACCTTAAGACACACAGAAAGGGATAGCTTCGCACGGGTGAAAAAGGTAAAATTCTTGAAACTCGATCGCAGCGCCACCTATCGGGTCCAATTTAATATAGCCTATGTTACTCGGGGATAATGTAGCTTTCCAAAGGTGAAAGAATTTTTGAAATCGGTCCAGTAGTTTCGGAGCCTATTCATTACAAACAAACAAACAAACAAATCTTTCCTCTTTATAATATTAGTATAGATTAACATGTACATATACTTATTTTAAGTATCAGAAACAAGTATTACATAATGAATTAAGTTACGATCAGTTACTCCCTTTAAGCATATTATGCCTGTGCTAGGAGTATCTGCTTTTCCTTAAACTAGAATTGTTTGAAGCCGTGGTGGCAGAGTGGTTCGAGCCGTTGCCTGCGACGCAAAGGTCGCAAGTTCGAATCCCGACTGTACCAATGAGTTTTTTCTGAACTTAAGTACAGTGATTAGTCACACCACGAGCTTTACGGTGAAGGAAAACATCGAGAGGAAACCTGCATACGTCTGAGAAGAAATTCAAAGGCGTATGTATAGTTGTGCTGGAGTCACGGCGATGGACTCGCCATCTGTCACGTTGGCACCTAATATACCTCTGGCGGAAAGTGGGTGTGTGGGTATTACCTATACACCTCTGCCTACCCCTTCGGGGACCCTTGTGGGAAGGCGTGAGGATATATATATAGAATTGTTTAGGCTAGTTACTTAAATATTTAATCCTACTACCCTATTTAATATTATAAACGCGAAAGTAACTCTGTCTGTTTGTCTGTTACCTTTTCACGCCTAAACTACTGAACCGATTTAAATGAAATTTGGTAAAAAGGTTTGTCTAGAGCCTAATGAAGGATATAGGCTACTTTTTAATGCGAATAAGGGTTGTGTAGAAATAGGGGATGAAAGTTTGTATGGAACATTCGTATTTTTTTAAGCTAGAAGCTTGAATTTTATTTTTTAGGCTCGTGATTACATATACATTAATGTGTCATTCAAACTTTGTATAAATTTTACCATTCAGGGGGTAAGATAAAAATAGGGGATGAAAACAATGATTAGATGAAAAATCTAAAGTGTTGCCCAATGTCACTTCCACGCGGACACAGCTAGTTGAATATAATTAAACTCAATTAAAGGAAAACAAAAACTTAATAACCAATTGATAAATATAACAATATCTCCTCACGCCTTCCCATTCGGGTCCCAACAACCCATTAACTTATCTACTTAATATACCTCTGGCGGAAAGTGGGTGTGTGGGTATTACCTATACACCTCTGCCTACCCCTTCGGGGACCCTTGTGGGAAGGCGTGTCCACCTGTGCAAAGCTAGTATTCTATATAAACGGACATTTTTACAGACCTACATACATATCATTAGCAATTTTTTCCACATCGCAAGGTACAAGTGTAAGTTGTGCGGTCACACGCGTCTGTCTCGTCAACATTTGTTGGAACACCATGCGCTTGCGCACACCAGCGCTGCCATCACATATTCCTGCGACCATTGCAGTTTCACCACCAAGTAAGTTGACCGTCCACCAAGTAAGGTAAAAGTTAATAGTGCAAACAAGCATACGGCCCACCCGATGGAAAACGGTTACCGCAGCTTATTTACGCTCACGATACCGAAGTATCACTTGCGCGTTGCCACTCTGTGTTCGGAGAGTTAAACTAGCAGCATAATGGGACTAATCCCTCTGCCAACACAATATAACAATCCTCCCCCCTCCCCAAGTAGCTCATTACTGGAAACCTTATTCACCGCGCAGGAACACAACACAAACAATAGTGTTATTTGTCTACGGCCTTCTATAAGGTGGAGGTCCTGCCCCAGGCGGGCAGATACAAATTCGAACGGGAGACCCGTTATGCTCTACATCTCTTCCTATATTCCTAAATATACACATTCTTCTGATAATCCTTACAACACATAAATTTGCAAGGTGTTAAGGCTCTGTTTTGTGTTATATATCCTCACACCTTCCCACAAGGGTCCTCGAAGGGTTAGGCAGAGGTTTATAGGTAGATTAGGTAGTAACCCGCACACCTACTTTCTGCCAGCGGTATTTAGGTGCCAACGTGACAGATGGTGAGTCCATCGCCGTTACTCAAGCACGACTATACATAAGCCTTTGAATGTCTCTTCTCAGACGTATGCAGGTTTCCTCTCGATGTTTCCCTTCACCGTAAAGCTCGTGGTGTGCCTCACTGTAATTAAATGTAGAAAAACTCCTCAATCCAGTCGGGATTGGAACTCGCGCCGTTTGCGTGGCAGGCGGGTGCTGTGACCTCTCGGCCACGCCGCCTCCTCTTGTCCTGACGTATAAGTGGTATGGTATCGCAGTGCAGGCGCAACACTCATTTCCTCTAGATGTAAAGCTCGTGGTGTGGCTAATTTTGTTAATTGTAACTTGTGTTAATTGTTCCAGCAAACGTACGGTCATACAGCGGCATGTCAAAACACACGCGCCCATTGAGACCCACGCGTGTGACAAGTGCGGGAAACTGTTCAAGAACATCAACTCTTTGAGGGTTCACACTATGTAAGAACTAGAGTATAATATAACTTTATTGTTCACACGAGATGGAAAGTAAGAAAAAGATATCGCAAGAAGGATAACTGCCGGAAATAAGGTGAATGGGGCAATGTCGGCGTTGATGGGCAGCAAAGGTCTGAGCAAGAATGCTCGAGTTGCTGTCCACAACGCGATATTGGTGCCTTACCTTATTGTATGGCAGCGAATCCTGGGTATGTCAGAGGAAGCATGAAAATAGCTTGAATGCAGTTGAGATGCGATCTCTTCGAATCTGCAACGAAGAGATTTGCAAAACAACTGGCGTGAATGAGGGCGTGATTGTAAAGATGAAGGAAGGCATGTTACGTTGGTTTGGACACATAGAAAGGATGAGTGAAGAAAGATTGACGAAACAGATATACAAAGCGAAAGTGTGTGCAAGAAGAGGCAGAGGAAGACCACGTTCCAACTACCTGGATCAAATCGATTGGACGCTCAAGGACGGGAACGTCAAGAGTACTCGAAACCGACGAGCATGTATGAAGAGACTGATAATTGTGGACGAAGCGAAAGAGGTATGTTAGTCTAGAAAGAACTGGCGCTCGAGAGAGTATACTGTCTTCCTACCCCTTCGAGAACCCACCTTCCCACGCCCATGGATGGCGTGAGGATTTAGTTAGCTTGGACTTCAGACTGTAGGCAGACTGAAGTCCAAGCTAACCTCTGACTTCAGGCAGAGAGTATAAGAGCGCCAGTTCTCTCTAAACTTACATACCTCTTTCCCTTCGTCCACATTCATCAGTCTCATCCTCTGATTTCCGGTAAAATTATCCGAACAGCCGAAGCGTACTTGATATGGAAAAATCTCCTACAAATATTATAAATGTCCTACAAATATTATAAATGCCGTACAAATATGATAAATGCCGTACAAATATTATAAATGCCGTACAAATATTATAAATGCCGTACAAATATTATAAATGCCGTACAAATATTATAAATGCCGTACAAATATGATAAATGCCGTACAAATATGATAAATGCCGTACAAATATAATAAATGCCGTACAAATATTATAAATGCCGTACAAATATTATAAATGCCGTACAAATATTATAAATGCCGTACAAATATTATAAATGCCGTACAAATATTATAAATGCCGTACAAATATTATAAATGCGAAGGTTTGTGTGTATATTTGTTCCACTTTCACGCAAAAAATGGCGGAACGAAATGAGAAGAAGAAGAAGAACGAAATTGATGAAATTTGCCATAGAGATATATATAATTATATATCTCTATGGCAAATTTCATCAATTTCGTTCCAGCTAATGCTGGAACACATACGACAGTTGTTATTCCAGAAGAAAAAATCCTACCAATACATATTACGCAGATGAAACTGCGCACGCCCCACCCAATGGTAAACGGTTACCCATTTTTTCACAGCCGCCACGACAAATCGAAACGCTTGCGTTGTGAGCAATGCGACAAAATGTTCATTATCCCGTCACTGCTGCAGAAGCATGTGCTCTCCGTCCATGAGCGTAAGGACTATTATTGCGTGGAATGCGACGTCAAGTTTAAATCCCCAGTGAGTTACTTACTTTCATCAATTTGATATTTACCATATATGAAGAGACTGATGAATGAGGATGAAGCGAAAGAGGAATGTAAGTCTAGAGAGAACTGGCGCTCTATGCTCTCTGCCTACCCCGTTACCTACTCGGCGTGATGATATGTATGTATGTAATTTAATATTATTTTTATTGCTTAGTTTGAGACTAGGTCAATTTGTGTGTAATTGCCTATCTATATAAGTATGTATATCGTTGTCCAGTTCCCACAGTACAAGCTTTGCTTAGTTTGGGACTAGGTCAATTTGTGTGCAATTGCCTATCTATATAAGTATGTATATCGTTGTCCAGTTCCCACAGTACAAGCTTTGCTTAGTTTGAGACTAGGTCAATTTGTGTGCAATTGCCTATCTATATAAGTATGTATATCGTTGTCCAGTTCCCACAGTACAAGCTTTGCTTAGTTTGGGACTCGGTAAATTTGTGTGCAATTGCCTATCTATATAAGTATGTATATCGTTGTCCAGTTCCCACAGGACAAGCTTTGCTTAGTTTGGGACTAGGTCAATTTGTGTGTAATTGCCTATCTATATAAATATGTATATCGTTGTCCAGTTCCCACAGTACAAGCTTTGCTTAGTTTGGGACTAGGTCAATTTGTGTGAAATTGCCTATCTATATAAGTATGTATATCGTTGTCCAGTTCCCACAGTACAAGCTTTGCTTAGTTTGGGACTAGGTCAATTTGTGTGTAATTGCCTATCTATATAAGCATTTATATCGTTGTCCAGTTCCCACAGTACAAGCTTAAATCTGTTTTTCTATGATTATCCCCCAGGAGACGATGCGTCTACATTTCAAACGAGCGAAACGACATCGGGATAACTTACCTTATAAGTAAGTTATATTAATAATATAATATATCCTCACACCTTCTCACAAGGGTCCCCGAAGCGGTAGGCAGAGGTGTATAGGCAGTACCCACACACACACTTTACACGTGCCAACGTGACAGATGGCGAGTCCATTGCCGTCACTCAAGCGCGACTATACATACGCCTTTGAATGTCTTCTCAGACGTATGCAGGTTTCCTCTCGATGTTTTACCTTCACCGTAACACGCGGACAAAGTCACGAGCACAGCTATTGCAACAATATAAGTATAGATAGTGCCATCCACGAAGGCGCGCCCCACTATCCTCCCCTATAGTTAACAGTGTAAGTGTGCAACCTTCCACTAATGTGTGAGTATTGTCGGTACACACTGATTACCTATGAGTGCACACGCACACTACAATTAATAGACTCGGGTCATACTCCGCGCATCCCGCGACCCCTTCGACTAGACATTGGTGGGGCGCGTCTTCGTGGATGGCACTATCTATAGTCCTTTGTGGATACCAGGATGGATATCCTGGTATATGCTGGAGGCTTAGGTCTCGCCATTGACCGGTTAAGTAGCAAAAGTTCCCGGAACTCACGCTACGAGAGACAATACAAGTACCCCCCGACCTCCTATCGTAGAAGCCCCGCCGTCCCCGGGCAGCATGCGTGTGCGCAGTGCGAGCGCGCCTACTCCACCCGCGCCGCACTTCGTGCGCATGCGCATCGGACACACCACGCATACAAGGTGCTCACTATAATATAATTACTGACCATATTGAGGAGTGAAACGCTGTTTTAAGCGACATTTTGGATGGTATTTATGATATTGATGATAATTGGATGATAAATAATAATAATATCCTCACGCCTTCCTACAAGGGTCCCGGAAGGGGTAGGCAGAGGTGTATAGGTAATACCCACACACCCACTTTCTGCCATAAATATATTTTACTTGCTAACGTGACAGATGGCGAGTCCATCGCCGTTACTCAAGCACGACTATACATACGCCTTTGAATGTCTTCTCAGACGTATGCAGGTTTCCTCTCGATGTTTCCCTTCACCGTAAAGCTCGTGGTGTGACTAATCACTGTACTTAAGTTCAGAAAAACTCATTGGTACAGTCGGGATTCCAACTTTTTGTGTTGCACGCAACTATTCGAACCTTTATCTTCTTAGTTAACATACTTCATTCACTATATTATATACTAGTGGACATACCTACACCTCTGCCTACCCCTTCGGGGACCCTTGTGGGAAGGCGTGAGGATATATTATTTATTATTAGTGGACATATTAAAATTACGCGTCACGTTGTTTGTCCGCGATGGACTCCTAAACTACTTAACCGATTTCAATCAAATTTGCACACCGTGTGCAGTTTGATCCTACCTGAAAGATAGGATAGCTAACATCACAATTGGACCCGATAGGTGGCGCTGCGATCGCGTTTCAGGAAGTTTAACTTTTTCACCCGGGCGAAGCTGGGCGGGACAGCTAGTCTTAGTATAGATGTAAGTTTGAAGCCTTTTAACTTTCCCTTACAGAAACAGGATCCTAATTCCACTGACGATACAGAAATACGGGATGAACAAGAAAACATTGGCTTTGAAAAATAAAACTTTCAACATTAAACATTGTTTTTATTTAAAAAAAACTACATACATACATATCATCACGCCAAGTCCCTCGCGCTAGGCAGAGAGAGTAGAGTGGCAGTCCTTTCTAGACTTACATACCTCTTTCGCTTCGTCCACATTCATCAGTCTCTTCATACATGCGTCGGTTTCGAGTACTCTTGACGTTCCCGTCCTTGAGAGTCCGATCTATTTGATCCAGGTAGTTGGAACGTGGCCTTCCTCTGCCTCTTCTTGCACACACTTTTGCTTTGTATATCTGTTTCGTCAATCTTTCTTCACTCATCCTTTCTATGTGTCCAAACCAACGTAACATGCCTTTCTTCATCTTTACAATCACACACGTTCACGCCAGTTGCTTTGCATATCTCTTCAAAAATACGTACGTGATAATATTAAAGAGGAATGTATTACAAGGTTTAACATAAATATATTTCATTAAAACTATCATATTTCTTTTCTAAACTAAACTAATTTCAAAACTTAACATAAAAACTTTAAATTTCAATTATCAACAAATTTTAGTCGACTATTAAAAAAACGACTAAATCAATTATTTCCCCTGGCAACACTAACCCCAGGACCTGTGTCAATCGGCTCTCATACACTTTCTCTTCTCCAATACAATTAAATTCTTCAAGGCACTAGCTACTACATACCTCAGTTCGTGGAACTTTAGTAAGGACAGTCGATATGTGTTTGTCTGTCCGTCTGTCAGTTTGAGCATCAGAATGATATGTGTGTCACTCAGGGTCATCTCCTTGTTTGTCAGCTCGCTAGCAGTTTTTGTCTTCATTCTTGATTGACTGCAAAACAAAAGATTTTCCTATGATATTGAAGCCTTGCCATAAGGGTCCCGTAGGGGTAGACAGGACATACATAGGCGTAGTACCCACACAACTACTTTCCACCGAAGATGCATTATAGATGCCAACGTGGAAAATGGCGAGTCCATCGCCGTTACTCAAGTACGACTGTACAGCCTTTGAATGTCTTCGCAGACGTATGCAGGTTTCCTCTCGATGTTTGTTTAACTTCGTTGTTAATCTCGTTGTGTGACTAATCACTGTACTTAAGTTTAATCTATACTAATATTATAAAGAGGAAAGATTTGTTTGTTTGTTTGTAATGAATAGGCTCCGAAACTACTGGACCGATTTCAAAAATTCTTTCACCTTTGGAAAGCTACATTATCCCCGAGTAACATAGGCTATATTAAATTGGACCCGATAGGTGGCGCTGCGATCGAGTTTTAGGAATTTTAACTTTTTCACCCGTGCGAAGCTATCCCTTTCTGTGTGTCTTAAGGTGGATTCGAGAATGGTTTAGATTTACAATTGGACCCGATAGGTGGCGCTGCGATCGTGTTACGGGCAATTTAACTTTTTCACCCGAGCAAAGCTGGGCGGGACAGCTAGTACTTTATATAGATAGGCAATTACACACAAATTGACCTAGTCCCAAACAAAGCTAAGCTTGTACTGTGGGAACTGGACAACGATATACATACTTATATAGATAGGCAATTACACACAAATTGACCTAGTCCCAAACAAAGCTAAGCTGGTACTGTGGGAACTGGACAACGTTATACATACTTATATAGATAGGCAATTACACACAAATTGACCTAGTCCCAAACTAAGCAAAGCTTGTACTGTGGGAACTGGACAACGATATACATACTTATATAGATAGGCAATTACACACAAATTGACCTAGTCCCAAACAAAGCTAAGCTGGTACTGTGGGAACTGGACAACGATATACATACTTATATAGATAGGCAATTACACACAAATTGACCTAGTCCCAAACTAAGCAAAGCTTGTACTGTGGGAACTGGACAACGATATACATACTTATATAGATAGGCAATTACACACAAATTGACCTAGTCCCAAACAAAGCTAAGCTTGTACTGTGGGAAATGGACAACGATATACATACTTATATAGATAGGCAATTCCACAAACTGACCCCGATAGTTGGAACTATTGAGGTTCATAGGATGCGCATTGCACATAGACTTGTAATTCTGGTTACCTCAGTGACAAGTCTATTTTCCACTGCAAGCTGACGAGGCCAGGTTTGACCCTCAAGTGGGACGGTACTCTGTCGAATATCTTGTCTGTACACAACAGTGCTGTCAACTCTGATATACAGTCTGTGGAGAACCTGGAAGTATAAAATTATCTATATATATGGAACTATCCAAAAAGGTATGTTTATATTTGTCATATATTTAAGATTCGCCAAGCTCTGTGGAGGGGTTGGCAGAGATGCCACAGATTTCGCCGGAGTTACACACTTCTCATCAGAAAAATCAAAACACCTTGCAAGTTTATGTATTGTAAGGATTAGCTATTTTTCTGATGAGAATTATATATATTTCCGCCGGAAAGTGGGTGTGTGGGTACTATCCAAATCCCTACCTACCCCTTAGAAGACTCCTGTGGGAAGAGGTGAGAATATACATATTATTTATTATTTGTTATTATTAACATACATACATACATATCATCACGCCAAGTCCCTAACGGGGTAGGCAGAGAGTATAGAGCGCCAGTTCTCTCTAGACTTACATACCTCTTTCGCTTCGTCCTCATTCATCAGTCTTTTCATATTATTATCACTATTAATATATTCCTTTTATAATTTAATCAATCAACTTATTCATACAACACAAAAGATCATTGGAGTACAAGTGGGTAGTTTGAAATATTTTGTAGGTCTTACTACATAAGGTAATTAGATTTGTTATGTTGGCGGTTCTATAATTTAAATAAAGAACTGTCAGTCAAGAACCATCTTCTGCCTCCTATAGACGCTACACTACAAATCACAATAAATGCAATCCCTCTCAGATTGGTGTTTAATTAGACACTAGCTGTCCCGCCCAGCTTTGCTCGGGTGAAAAAGTTAAATTGCCCGTAACACGATCGCAGCGCCACCTATCGGGTCCAATTGTAAATCTAAACCATTCTCGAATCCACCTTAAGACACACAGAAAGGGATAGCTTCGCACGGGTGAAAAAGTTAAAATTCCTAAAACTCGATCGCAGCGCCACCTATCGGGTCCAATTTAATATAGCCTATGTTACTCGGGGATAATGTAGCTTTCCAAAGGTGAAAGAATTTTTGAAATCGGTCCAGTAGTTTCGGAGCCTATTCATTACAAACAAACAAACAAATCTTTCCTCTTTATAATATTAGTATAGACTAGTTGTCCCACCCAGCTTCTCTTGGGTGTAAAAATAAAAGCCACAGGCGCAACCTATCGGGTCTAATTCTGACTTTAAACCATTCTGGAACCCATTTGAAGAAACAGGAAATTTCATTAAAATTGATCCAGTCGAATGCGATTCTATAAAGGACATACAAACAAACTTGACGACCGTCTGGTCTAGTCGTTAGAGCTCCTGACTGCGAAACTTGAGGTCGCGGGTTCGAATCCCGCTGAGGGCAGATATTTGTGTGATGAACACGAGTATTTGTACCTTAGTCTTGGATGTCCTATGTATTTATGAATCTATCTATCTATATAAGTAAATCATTGCCTAGTTACCATAACACAAGCTTTGCTTAATTTGGGACTAGGTCAGTTTGAGTGCAATTGTCTCAGGTATTTATTATTTATGATTATTATTATTAAACATTCATTTTTATATATATAGATTACAACTAGGAATAAAGTGGCAGCCTTTACCTCAGTCCCTCCAAGAAGCTCTTCATGTCTTCTGAAGCCCAGGGCTCCTTGGTTGCTGACCGAGACCAGGCAACGTGCCTTACTACAGCTCGCACAGCTGCATATTTGTCTGCATTCATCAGACTGGATATCCTGCTGTCTGGGTTACCTTCCAATTCTTTAAGAGCCACTGGAATAAAATATTCATTCATTCACTCGTATTTATTGCATTGTTAGATGATACAGTAGTTACATTACACATTATACAGTAGGTACTAATAATAATATAATAATAATAATACCAAATATACCTCTGGCAGAAAGTGGGTGTGTGGGTATTTATTACCTATACACCTCTGCCTACCCCTTCGGGGACCCTTGTGGGAAGGCGTGAGGATATATTATTATTATTACTAATAATAAATAATAGTCAAATCAAATCAAATAAATTTATTGCATGTAAAATATATTTGTATGGATATGTATATATATTATACTAGTTGCCCCGCCCAGTTTCGCTCGGGTGGAAAAAAAAAAGATGGTGGCGCCACCTATCGGGTCCAATTGTGAATCTAAACCATTCCCAGATCCCCTTGAACACACACAAAAAATTTCATCAAAATCGGTCCAGTCGTTTGAGAGGAGTTCAGTGACATACACACTCACAGAAGAATTATATATATAAAGATATAAATTTTATGTATTTAATTGCTCTTAATAAAATGCCATACACCTCCAACTACCAAATTAATGATCTAATATTAATGTATTCCATCCAATGGTTGTCTGGAAGAGATCGCCGAGTGCGATAACACCACGAATTGTAATTTTTGCCTATGATGTACTATCTAAATTATATATAGTGTACAATAAAGCATATATAAATAAATATGTCATGTTGGCACCTAATATACCTCTGGCGGAAAGTGGGTGTGTGGGTATTACCTATACACCTCTGCCTACCCCTTCGGAGACCCTTGTGGGAAGGCGTGAGGATATATTATTATATTACATACATATCATCAGGCCAGTCTCTAAAGGGTTAGGCAGAGAGTTAGAGTGCCACTTCTCTCTAGACTTACATTACTGTCTCTTCTTAATCTGTACAGTCTCTTCTTAATCTACATAAATGATTTATGCAGTATCAATTCCGAAGGTTGTAAAATATACACCTTTGCCGACGATACTGCACTAGTTTTTCAAGGTAAAACTTGGGAAGAGGTAGGAAATAAGGCTGAGAAAGGACTTGCAAAAGTAATTGACTGGCTGAGAGATAACCTCTTAACTCTAAATTTGAGCAAAACTAAGTTTCTGCCTTTCTCAATGATCAGGGGTACACTGCCTAACGATGACTTTAAAATAAAAGCCCACCAATGTTACCCAGAATACAAAAGCATGAATGTTGCATGTACCTGTTACAATTTAGAACGCGCTCAAACGTACCTTGGAGTCCTACTAGATGAACATCTCAACTGGCAACAGCATATAGAGACTACAACAAGTAGAATAAGAAAACTCATGTTTGTCTTTAAAACTTTGAGAAATGTAGCAGAACCTAAGTTGTATATTTCAATCTACTATGCCCTTGCACAGTCTCTTATTTCCTACAGTATATCATCTTGGGGAGGTGCATGTAAAACATTTTTAATACACTTAGAAAGAGCACAAAGATCCTTGCTAAAGGTAATGTTTCGTAAGCCCTTCATGTACCCCACAAAAAAACTGTACTCTTTGGCTAATGTACTCACAGTAAGACAGATGTATATTAAACAGGCAGTAATTTATACTCACAAGTCACTCAAATATAATATAGAGAAAACTTATTCAAGGAGGTTAAACAATATTTGCCCTACAAAAACCTTCAACACATCATTTATAAGGAGATTTACTTGCTTTCAAGGTCCTAGATTATATAACAAAATTAACGACAAGCTCAACATTTACAAACTAACAACCAGAACATGTGCTAAAGAAACAAAAAAATGGCTTGTTGCATTGAATTACAATGATACTGAACAACTACTAACAGTAGTATCCTAAATTTCTTCCAAATCCATCCACGCATTCACACACTCACACACACACACATTCACACTCACACACATTCATAATTAATGCTCAATGTTATCCCTAAACTGCCACCATATACCCACCTGGCTCTCAAGATACAGGTTAGACCTAGTTTGAGAACCAGGGCACATTCATAATGATAGAATTTTGCTTATACTAATAATTATACATTTCTAAAACTCGATAAGTTTACCTAATAAGACTAGATAATAAGTTACACTGTATGCATATTTTTGCTATTGTAAACTTTCCATATAATGTATTTTATTGTTTATGTAATACTCTTTCTGGCATTTGAATAAATTTGAAATTGAAATTGAAATTACCTAAGTATAGGCATCATTAACACACATGCTTAAAGATAAAATTATACCCTGTTTGAAAGCACAGCAATGTGTGCAATATTTTTTTTTATATTATTTTAATAATAATAAATATAATATATCCTCATGCCTTCCCATAAGGGTCCTGAAGGGGTAGGCAGAGGTGTATAGGTAATACCCACACATTATTTTATTACTAATGCATTATAGGAAATATCAACATCGAGACTATCTGCCTACCCCTTGGGGGACCCTTGTGGGAAGGCGTGAGGATATATTATTATTTATTAACATAGATAAGTCAGATCAAAGAAAATGTGTCTCTCATAGCTTATAGGGAGGTGAAAGAGATTGCGCTAGAAAGAAGCAAATGGAAGGGACTGCATCAGAGACGCCGACAAGAGACCAGCTCTTAAAGCAAAGGTGCATATCATGCGCTGGACAGAAGCAAATGGAAGGGACTGTATCATAGATGCTGACAAAAGACCAGCTCTAAAAGCAAAGGTATCTCTCATGACATTCAGGGAGGGAAAAAAATGTGGTTTCCAAGCAAGTAGAGTAGACCTCTCTTTACGTTCATCAGTCTCTTTACATATGCTCACCCTACCTAGTATTTGTACTTGTGTACTCTTCTACTTCTCCTTCAATCGAGGAGTTGGTTTATATTCTTTTATAATGATATATATGGTGAAGGAAAACATCGAGGGGAAACCTGCATTCCCTTGAGAAGAAATTCTAAGCCATATTTATAGTCGTGCTTGAGTAATGGGGACAGACTCGCCATCTGTTAGCACCTAAAATATATCTCTGCGGGGAGTGCGTGGTTGGGTACTCTGCCACCCCATTCGGGGACCCTTGTGGGAAGGATGATTATCCAGAAAAAAACAGTAAAATTTACAGTTGTTCGTACCGCAGGGTACAGCTGGCATCAAATAGTTGGGGACGAGTATAAAGACTGATGAATGTAGTTGAAGCGGAAGCGTAAGATCAGAGTTTTGAAACTCTTCTCTATTTTTGATGAAAAATACAAACGTACACACAACGAAGGGTTTTATCTCTTTCTTTTGTATTTCTGGTGTCACAAATGACACAGGCACCCATTGTGATGGGTTTTCTGTTAATAATTCCAGCTGTTGTGACATATTATGAAGTTCAAAATAAAAATAAAATATTGAACGAACTGAATCGTAACTTAACTTCACTTCACTCACATCACCCAAACTTCACCTGACCAAAACAACTAGCCGTCAAACTTACAAAAACCATAGAGTGTAGATAGAACACAATGGAATTTAATTCAGATTTCAGGGTATACCTGGTAGAAAACGGCGCAGCTGATTACTCTGTGGGTTAGTGGTGTGTGTGCTGTTTAAAATTTGTATAAACTATTGTATTTGATTGAAGAACCTAAATATTTTTCTTTTTTTTGTGTTGTCTCTCGTAGCGTGAGTTCCAGGAACTTTTGCTACATACCCGGTCAATGGCGAGACCTAGGCCTCCAGCCAGTAAGAACCTTAATAAATAAAGTAGGTTATATACCAACAGACCTACTATACTTCTAAAAGTTTCTTGCAATTGTCGCCATAAATCTACCATAGATAGTCAAAAACCCATTGTAAATATACAATGGTTTTTTGACTATCTATGGTAGATAGTAGAATGTTTGGGAATGTGATTTTTATTACAGTGATACAGTCTATGAACTCTATGATTTAAGACATTTAAGTAATGGCCGCCGCTTGTTGGATTACGCGCCGCTTTACCGAATGATTACAATTCTTGAAAAAAAAAGACTTTCCTTACTAATTATTTTACTACATTGTTTAGTTAACTAAGTTTAAAAATGGCTGCAGTACAAGGCGCGCCGGGTAATAAACAGTGGCCTGCGAGACCGGGAATGCAACATCAAAACAGCCAAGGCAACGTTACCCTCAATAGACCAATCAATTTGTACCCCCTAACTAATTACACTTTCGGGACTAAAGAGCCGCTTTTTGAGAAGGATGCTTCGGTGCCGGCCAGGTTCCAGCGGATGAGGGAGGAGTTTGTCAAGATTGGAATGAGGAGGTGAGGTTATATTTCTGTTCAAAAAAGGTTCGCCATAGAAGCCGATTCGTTTGAGTCAAAATTTAATTATCAATACGCTGCGTCCCTCACGCTAGGCAGAAAGAGTAGAGCGCCAGTCCTCTCTAGACTTACAGTCCTACATACATATCATCACGCCGAGTCCCTCACGATAGGCAGAGAGAGTAGGGCGCCAATCCTCTCTAGACTTACAGTCCTACATACATATCATCACGCCGAGTCCCTCACGATAGGCAGAGAGAGTAGAGCGCCAATCCTCTCTAGACTTACAGTCCTACATACACATCATCACGCCGAGTCCGTCACGCTAGGCAGAGGGAGTTAGAGTGCCAGTCCTCTCTAGCCTTACAGACCTACATACATATCACGCCGAGCCCCTCACGCTAGGCAGAGAGAGTAGAGCGCCAGTTCTCTCTAGACTTACAGACCTACATACATATCATCACGCCGAGCCCCTCACGCTAGGCAGAGAGAGTACAGCGCCAGTCCTCTCTAGACTTACAGACCTACATACATATCATCACGCCGAGCCCCTCACGCTAGGCAGAGAGAGTAGAGCGCCAGTTCTCTCTAGACTTACAGACCTACATACATATCATCACGCCGAGCCCCTCACGCTAGGCAGAGAGAGTACAGCGCCAGTCCTCTCTAGACTTACAGACCTACATACATATCATCACGCCGAGTCCCTCACGATAGGCAGAGAGAGTAGAGCGCCAATCCTCTCTAGACTTACAGTCCTACATACACATCATCACGCCGAGTCCGTCACGCTAGGCAGAGGGAGTTAGAGTGCCAGTCCTCTCTAGCCTTACAGACCTACATACATATCACGCCGAGCCCCTCACGCTAGGCAGAGAGAGTAGAGCGCCAGTTCTCTCTAGACTTACAGACCTACATACATATCATCACGCCGAGCCCCTCACGCTAGGCAGAGAGAGTACAGCGCCAGTCCTCTCTAGACTTACAGACCTACATACATAACATATCATCACGCCGAGTCCCTCACGCTAGGCAGAGAGAGTAGAGCGCCAGTCCTCTCTAGACTTACAGACCTACATACATATCATCACGCCGAGCCCCTCACGCTAGGCAGAGAGAGTAGAGCACCAGTTCTCTCTATACTTACTGACCTACATACATATTAGGGA
Organism: Drepana falcataria; assembly: GCA_945859725.1. Classification (NCBI taxonomy): domain Eukaryota; kingdom Metazoa; phylum Arthropoda; class Insecta; order Lepidoptera; family Drepanidae; genus Drepana; species Drepana falcataria. Next base: position 3,516,033 of record OX243951.1, on the reverse strand, counting down.
TGTAACGGAGGTGGTTTTATCGGAACCAAATTTGGTTTATCAGAGTTGGAATCGGAGGTGGAAGAAAGACATACTAGTTAAGGGCAGGTGTAATAAATAAAAGGAAACAATACTCTTTAAATTTCTTATGCTGCTTATGGATGTGTGTGTAACTATTATCATATCCCAGGTCAGTGGAAGGTGTCCTGCTGGTCCACGAGCATGGGTTACCACATGTTCTTCTGTTGCAACTCGGTACTGCCTTCTTCAAGCTGCCCGGAGGGGAGCTGAACCCTGGTGAAGTAAGTTGTTGACTTTTTAGCTTTAAGCCAAGCCAATAATTTAATATAAAAATATACCCTTTCCTACATATATATTTAAGGTAGGTAGGGCATAAAGGGTTTCACATTTGAATTGCCCAACTGGGGCTGGACAGCTACCTTATAGAAGTCCGTAGCCAAATAACAAAATTTTTTGTGTTGTGTTCCTATGCGGTGAATAAGGTTTCCAGTACTCTTTACTGGAAACCTTATTCACCGCTCCTTGGGGAGGGGGAGGATTGTTATATTGTGCTGGCAGTAGAGGGATTAGTCCCATTATGCTGCCAACACAGTATAACTCTCCGAACACAGTGGCAAAGCGCAACTGATACTTCGGTATTGTAAACATATATAGGCTATGGTAACCGTTTTTCATCGGGTGGGAAAATTTAAAAAAGTATATAAATCAGAGAGAACTGGCGCTCTATACTCTCTGCCTACCCCGTTAGGGACTTGGTATGTATAAATCAGTAATATTATTTGACGCTATCTTAAAATTGTTTCCAGGATGAAATTGAAGGTCTGAAAAGGTTGCTGACTGAAACGCTTGGCAGACAGGATGGAGTTAAGCAAGATTGGGTGATCGAAGACACTATTGGTGAGTCCTCTGCTTTGCGGGCAGTATGACCCGAGTCTATTAATTGTAGTGTGCGTGTGCACTCATAGGTAATCAGTGTGTACCGACAATACTCACACATTAGTGGAAGGTTGCACACTTACACTGTAAACTATAGGGGAGGATAGTGGGGCGCGTCTTCGTGGATGGCACTATCTATATCAGTCATGTAAAGCCGTGGTGGCAGAGTGGTTTGAGTACTTGCCTGCCACTTGCTTGCACATTCTAATCCCGACTGTACCAATGAGTTTTTCTGAGTTTAAGTACTGTGATCAGTCTTACCACGAGCTTTATGGTGAAGTAAGACATCGAGAGGAAACGAGGGTTGCGCCTGCACTGCGATACCATACCACTTATACGTCAGGACAAGAGGAGGCGGCGTGGCCGAGAGGTCACAGCACCCGCCTGCCACGCAAACGGCGCGAGTTCCAATCCCGACTGGAGTGAGGAGTTTTTCTACATTTAATTACAGTGAGGCACACCACGAGCTTTACGGTGAAGGAAAACATCGAGAGGAAACCTCATAATTGGAAAGGCTTATCTATAAGCTTTATTTATTCCAGGTAACTGGTGGCGACCGAACTTCGAACCCCCTCAATATCCATACATACCACCACACATCACGAAACCAAAAGAGCACAAGCGCCTATTCCTCGTGCAGTTGCAAGATAGAGCTCTATTCGCAGTGCCCAAGAATTACAAATTGGTTGCGGCGCCTCTGTTCGAGTTGTATGACAACGCGCAAGGATACGGGCCCATTATATCATCACTCTCGCAGAGTCTGTGCCGGTTTAACTTTGTCTATATGTAATCTGTACGTTGTGTTTTCTCTATGGGCCGTGGCAGATTTATATATTTGATACTGGCTGGCAATTTTTTTTTAATTGGCCCGTTGTATTCCTCTTTCGTAGAGCCTGTACCGGTTTAATTTTGTCTATATGTAATCTGTAGATTCGTTTTGTCTATAGGCCGTGGCGGATTTACATTTTTTTTAATGGGCCCATTGTATTCCTCTTTCGTAGAGCCTGTATCGGTTTAATTTTGTCTATATGTAATCTATATATATTTGATCTGTACGTTGTTTCGTCTATGGGCCGTCGAATTTACACATTTGATACCGGATATAATGGATAACTTGAATAGCCTATTTAAGTTTAGACATCTACTATTCATTTCAATCAATAATCTTTTTTATTTATTCAATAATAGTATTTCAATTTCTGTGTTGATATGTACACGGTAATCGCTTACCATCACGCGACCCGTACATTTTTTCCACCTTTCTGGTAGTAAAATTATAATAACTAAAAAAATTGCCGCCTTTCTGGGGACTATCCTACTTGGTCTAGTAAATCCGCCACAGGCCATTATCTGTGTGTTGGCAACATTGGTTTTTGACAATACACTGGTAGTTTAGTGGAGATGGACAAATTAATGTCTATGACTCGTAAATGTTGATGTCATACATATATTTTATACACACACACACACACACATACATACATACATATACGAGATCTCAGTAAAGAGAGCAATTGTCTTCTAGAAGTTACAGGGGTGTTGTGAATATGTCCTCGTGACGATGCTATTGGATGGGTACTGCCTATACACCTCTGCCTACCCCTTCGGGGAGCCTAAGTTGCTCCTTTTTACATCGGCTATCTGCCAGTGAAAGTCCCGTCAAAATCGGTCCAGCCATTTCAGAGATTAGCCGGAACAAACAGATCAGACAGACAAAAAATTTAAAAATTATGTTTGGTTATGTGTGTATCGTGTATACATCCATATGCATTTTGTTAAAAGCGGTTATTTTAATATGTATTACAAACAGACCCTGATTTTATTTATACGTATAGATTTGAGCAGCAGTTCTATTTTTTTAAGACACCCTAATAGCCACAGATCTAAGCACACGTTAAAATATGTATGTGTGTGCTCCCGATGTAAAATGTCGATTGGCCAATCAGAGCGCAGCGTGTCTTTGCTTGGAGCTATGATTGGATAGTTTAGCGTTTAATATAGACCGTGATTGGACAGTTCGCAGTGACGTCATAGTCTCTCTAGTCTATACTAATATTATAAAGAGGAAAGATTTGTTTGTTTGTTTGTTTGTAATGAATAGGCTCCGAAACTACTGGACCGGTTTCAAAAACTCTTTCACCTTTGGAAAGCTACATTATCCCCGAGTAACATAGGCTATATTAAATTGGACCCGATAGGTGGCGCTGCGATCGAGTTTCAAGAATTTTACCTTTTTACCCGGGCGAAGCTTTCTGTGTGTTTCTGTGTGTCTTAAGCTAGATTCGAGAATGGTTTAGATTTACAATTGGACCCAATAGGTGGCGCTGCGATCGTGTTACGGGCAATTTAACTTTTTCACCCGAGCGAAGCTGGGCGGGACAGCTAGTTTAATATAAATATTAGCCACTGATCTAAGTACACGACAAGATATGTATGTGTGTGTGTGTGTGCTCCCGATGTAAAATGTCGGTTGACCAATCAGAGCGCAGCGTGTCTTTGCTTGGAGCTATGATTGGATAGTTTAGCGTTTAATATAGACCGTGATTGGACAGTTCGCAGTGACGTCATAGTCTCCCTAGTTTAAGATAAATAAATAGGATTATGCACTTGTGAAATTGGGGGATGGGTGACCAATTAAAATTAATATAAAACAATCATAATTAATACATACGTACATATCATCACGAGTCCCTAACGGGGTAGGCAGAGTTTTTTCTGAACCTTGCACACCTCCTCCGCTTCGTCCACATTCATCAGTCTCTTCATACATGCTCGTCGGTTTCGAGTACTCTTAACGTTCCCATCCTTGAGAGTCCGATCTATTTGATCCAGGTAGTTGGAACGTGGCCTTCCTCTGCCTCTTCTTGCACACACTTTCTCAATACATATGTAATCTCGGGTGAAAATTTGGTTCTTTTCCCCTGCCTACCCCTGCATACCCTCATAGAAGGGATGTGACGAAGAATTGTATGACGCCACCCGTCCCCCGTCTCACAATTACTTGTATGTAATTAAATTGTCGCTAGATTTAAGTTTGACCACAAAATAATAGCGTACATGAAGAAAATGCGTTTTATTTGTAATCAAGAAAGAAGACTGTTTCTAGATTTAAGGAAAAACAAAATGGCGGATTTGGTATTGCCATAGTCAATTAATGTATTGATGGTTTGTTTACGTTAATCATTGTTCACGCCTTCCCACAGGGGCCACGATAGGGTAGGGCTGAGGTGTGTAGGTTGTAGGTAAGAGAGGTAGGCCATAACGGGTTTCCCGTTCGTATTTGTATCTGCCCGACTGGGGCAGGACCTCCACCTTATAGAAGGCCGTAGCCAAATAACACTATTGTTTGTGTTGTGTTCCTACGCGGTGAATAACGTTTCCAGTAATGAGCTCCTTGGGGAGGGGGAGGATTGTTACATTGTGTTGGCAGAGGGATTAGTCCCATTATGCTGCTAGTATAACTCTCCGAACACAGAGTGGCAACGCGCAAGTGATACTTCGGTATCGTGAGCGTAAATAGGCTGCGGTAACCGTTTCCCATCAGGTGGGCCGTATGCTTGCTTGCCACTCTTGTTGTATAAAAAAAAATGCACCCACACGCACTTTCCGTCAGAGATATATTTTGGGTGCCAATCAATGTCTATTATGTAACAGAATAACTATTTAAATATAGGAATGCTTTGAGTATTTGCGTACATCACAAAGGTTGCAAGTTCGAATCCCGACTGTAACAATGAGTTTATTTGAATATTGTATATTGTTGGTTTTGTAGATACCTAGATCTTGCTAACATTGTTATAATTATCTTGTTTTATGTATGCTTTGTATAGTAAGCAACGACCTATTGTCGGGCCTACGTTGTTCCCCCATACTTGGGTACTATTGCTGTAACGAAAAAATATTGTATATGCCTAATGATTTGAAAAGAGTAACCATGGAGTTTCTTGCCGGTTCTTCTCCATGGAAGCGACCAACCCGAACCGTGCTTCTTTTTCGACGTTTTATAAGTGCCCACCTGGGCCTATGTGAAATAAAATATTTTGATTTTTAACTTAATTACAGTGAGGCACACCACGGGCTTTACGGTGAAGGGAAACATCGAGAGGAAACCTGCATACGTCTGAGAAGACATTCAAAGGCGTATGTATAGTCGTGCTTGAGTAACGGCGATGGACGCGCCATCTGTCACGTTGGCACATAAAATATATCTCTAGCGGTACACACCTTTGCCTACCCCTTCGGGGACCCTTGTGGGAAGGCGTGGATGATATTATTATATTGTATATATATATATATAGATACTATATATTTTTTTTATATTATATTATATTTTTATAAACATGTATTATATTGGTGATACAATTATTGTTGATATTACTTTCTCACATTATTTGAATCTCGTAAAGCCGTCAGAGACAAGCAAGTTTCATACTTATTACTTCGTTTTAAATGGACGGCCGGCTGTTGTTAGAGGTTAGAGCTCCTTCCCGCTGAGGGCAGATATTTGTGTGATGAACACGAGTATTTGTACCTTAGTCTTGGATGTCCTGTGTATTTATGTATATATCTATCTATATAAGTAAATATATCGTTGTCTAGTTACAAATAGTGCAATCTTTGCTTAATTAGACTAGGTATTTATTATATACTAGTTATCCCGCCCAGCTTCGCTTGGGTGAAAAAATAAAAGCCACGGACCTAGTGGCGCCACCTATCGGGTCCAATTGTGAATCTAAACTATTCTCGAATTCACCTGAAGAAACACAGAAAATGTAATTAAAATCCGACTACAATTCTATAAAGGGCCTACAGACAAATTCATTTATATTTACATATACTAGCGTATGCCCACGGCTTCGTTCGCGTGGAGTTCGAAAAAGTAGCTTATGTATTTTCCTCCTAGAATCGGTCCAGCCGCTATGCCGTGAAAGAGCAACATCTATATATATATAGGAGATCCCATTTGTGAACTCACTCATCACGAAATCTCAGGAACTATAAGGCCGATTGACTTGACATTTGGTAGGAGTATTCCTTACGCGGTGTAGAGGTCAGCTAAGAACGGATTTTATGAAACTCCACCCGCAAGGTGGAATGCGGGGAGATCCCATTTGTGAACTCACTCATCACGAAATCTCAGGAACTATAAGGCCGATTGACTTGACATTTGGTAGGAGTATTCCTTACGCGGTGTAGAGGTCAGCTAAGAACGGATTTTATGAAACTCCACCCGCAAGGTGGAATGCGGGGAGATCCCATTTGTGAACTCACTCATCACGAAATCTCAGGAACTATAAGGCCGATTGACTTGACATTTGGTAGGAGTATTCCTTACGCGGTGTAGAGGTCAGCTAAGAACGGATTTTATGAAACTCCACCCGCAAGGTGGAATGCGGGGAGATCCCATTTGTGAACTCACTCATCACGAAATCTCAGGAACTATAAGGCCGATTGACTTGACATTTGGTAGGAGTATTCCTTACGCGGTGTAGAGGTCAGCTATGAACGGATTTTATGAAACTCCACCCGCAAGGTGGAATGCGGGGAGATCCCATTTGTGAACCCACTCATCACGAAATCTCAGGAACTATAAGGCCGATTGACTTGACATTTGGTAGGAGTATTCCTTACGCGGTGTAGAGGTCAGCTATGAACGGATTTTATGAAACTCCACCCGCAAGGTGGAATGCGGGGAGATCCCATTTGTGAACTCACTCATCACGAAATCTCAGGAACTATAAGGCCGATTGACTTGACATTTGGTAGGAGTATTCCTTACGCGGTGTAGAGGTCAGCTATGAACGGATTTTATGAAACTCCACCCGCAAGGTGGAATGCGGGGAGATCCCATTTGTGAACTCACTCATCACGAAATCTCAGGAACTATAAGGCCGATTGACTTGACATTTGGTAGGAGTATTCCTTACGCGGTGTAGAGGTCAGCTATGAACGGATTTTATGAAACTCCACCCGCAAGGTGGAATGCGGGGAGATCCCATTTGTGAACTCACTCATCACGAAATCTCAGGAACTATAAGGCCGATTGACTTGACATTTGGTAGGAGTATTCCTTACGCGGTGTAGAGGTCAGCTAAGAACGGATTTTATGTAACTAAACTTTTTTACTTTTACACCCGGGCGAAGCTGGGCGGGACAGCTAGTACTTTATATTACCAAAGCTTTGAATTTTTCAGGATTCAAATGTATCATTTGTCCTAATCCCAGGTATAAGCAATCACCGTTTAAATTTTCAGCAAAACTGCTTTTTTATCTTTCCTAAATCTTTTTTTGTAATAAAAAGTATCCTATGTTACTTCTAATACCTCCAAGAATATGTGTACAAAGTTTCATGATGATCAGTTCAGTAGTTTTTACGTGAAAGCGTAACAAACAAACTTACATTCACATTTATAATATTATATATATATTTGTCCCGCCCAGCTTCGCTTGGGAGAAAAAATTAAAGCCACGGACCCAGTGGCGCGTTATGGTTATGGCAATTGTGAATCTAAACCATTCCCAGATCCCCTTGAACACACACAAAAAATTTCATTAAAATCGGTCCAGCCGTTTAGGAGGAGTTCAGTGACATACACACTCACAGAAGAGTTATATATATAAAGATTAATAAGGATACATATTTATTTATGAACTCGGATTTCCAACAAGGAATACATAATTACATGCAACATAACAGCTTAAGTAGTGATATCAATAAGGGTCCCCCAAGGGGTAGGCAGAGGTGTATAGGCAATACCCACACACCCACTTTTCGCCAGAGGTATATTAGGTGCCAACGTGACAGATGGCGAGTCCATCGCCGTTACTCAAGCACGACTATACATACGCCTTTGAATTTCTTCTCCGACGTATGCAGGTTTCCTCACGATGTTTCCCTTCACCGTAAAGCTCGTGGTGTGACTAATCACTGTAGTTAAGTTCAGAAAAACTCATTGGTACAGTCGGGATTCGAACTTGCGACCTTTGCGTCGCAGGCAACTGCTCGAACCACTCGGCCACTACGGCCTTTATATATATATATGTATTCTATATTTATACAAGTATGTATTTCAGTCACTGTTACCTAGGCCCTGCCTAGTTTAAGGTCAAGTGACTGCCTCTTTGGGCGGGCAAGTGGACAAAACGCTGCCACTTGCCTATATTGCTCGTCTGTCCGACGGGCAATTTGGCGTTGGTCTTGGGAGTAGCGCAGGTCGCGTAGATCCCCAAGGCAAGTCCGATGCACTATCCTGCTAGAGGTTGCCGCCTGCTATTTGCTTCATCCCCTAAGGGTGAAGCGTAACTGAAAGCTTCGGGCGCCACCCCTTTCCCTCTCCCTTCCCCCTCCTTCCCTCCCATCCCTCCGCATTTCCCTGGCACTTCCATTCCCTCCCTCCTTTCCCCCGTCCCTCCCTCCGTTCCCCCTTCCTTTTCCCATCCCTCCCCTTTCCTCCTTCCTTTACCCTTTCCCCCTTCCCTCCCCGTTTCCCCAATTTCGTCCCACCCATCCCGAACTCCAATCCTTCGTCACAGCTGCGGTGCAAAGAGGTCGGGCACCGCGGTCCCGCCATCTCAGCAAACGTAGATGGCGGGAGGGGCCGACCTCCCGCGTGTTTGTGCCGTGCGCGGGGACCCGTAATGGGGGGTGACGGAGGCCTGGTGGTTGAGCTGGCGACGGGCCGGCGGTCGATGTCCGTCGTTGGCAACACGCCTCTTTGGTCCTGAACTCTCCTAACACGGGAGGCTGATGCGTAGCCGCGTGTCAGCCAATCGGCTGCAGACCCGCCACTAAGGCGGTGGGGGGCTAGTGATCTGGTGTGAAGGGGTTCGTAGCCGGCGGTGTCAGCTGATGTAACGTGGTACAGGAAGCGAGCACCGTTAGTCTCGTGGACAACTCACATTGTGTCACTATATCCTGGTGGCAGCCCTGGTGCTTTCCAAGCATCCCCAAAGGTGCGGGCTCCGTGGAGGGTGGGGAGCTACCAGGATGAAGATATATAGTACTTGACCTATGGATATGCAAGATATTAAACCCATCAAGGTCTGGGAGACCGAAGCTATTAATGCGAATTTAGAGGCTCGTGATAGAGTGGAGAGGACGGCTGTTCAATGCGAAATGTTGGATGTGAAATGCGAAATTTCGAACTCTGAAGGTGGTATGAGCAGTGCACTGTGCCTGCTGCCCAATTTAAAGGTGAAGATTGAGCCTGATCCTAGTTTTAGGAATAACATAATACGCTCCGTGAGTGATGGCAAAGAGGTGGTTCCACCAAAGAGGAGAAAAGCTAGATGCAATTCCAAGAAAAGAAGAAGAGATAGAGCAGAGACTGCCAAGCTTAACGTACAGGGAGGTAGTACGGCGATAGAAGTTGTGAGAGATGCAGTTGTCGCGGTCAGGAATGCGCCAAAGAGAATGCGCTTAGCATTGCCCATGGTGCCTTCACAAATCAAGATGGCTATAACCGCAGAAGATTATCCTAAAACTCCTCTTACCGACACCATTGCTCAGGAGCTCAAGCAGTCCTTCTGGGAGAAGATGAGGGAAGAACCTGTACTGACTGTGGAGTGGATGGGGTTGCAAGCGGGTGTCGTTAGCGTGACATGCTACGGAGAGAAGGCCATGTCCTGGCTTAAGGTTTACGACGGCCAGACTTTCAGTGGGGTTAAACTCAATGTGGTTAAGCACGATGCGCTTGCCAAGCTGGTCACAATGACTTGGAAAAGAACTCGTGTGAACGAGGATGTTCCCGTCACTGAAGAACTGCAAATGCTAGAACTGCTCCATCCCACGATTAAAACACGGTACTGGATGGTGCAATCTACTTCTATGGATGGACTCGAAGCCACTAGCGTTTTGCTTTTGGACGAAACCTCTGCAGATGCCATAGCTAAAGCTGGATACCAACTCCACGCCGGCCTTGAGCGGAGTTACTTCAACGTTGTCATTGACTGATTGGTGAATGAGGCTAGTATGTCTCCGTGCGTCTGATAAAACAGGCCCAGAGTTAAGTAACATTGGTTAGGCCTAAACTTCGGTTCAAGGAAAGAATTTCAGTCTATAAAGTAAAATACGGGTTAGGTTAGACTTAAAGGAAATATTTTTTCTCCATCAAGTACCTGATTTATTTGCATTTGCAAATAAATGCAAATGCATATTGCATTTGCATTACCTGATGCATGGTCTGGTCGCAAGTTTAGCATCTTAGTTTAGTTTATGTTGGCCGCCATTTTAAATTTGTAAGAAAAAAATATTTGAAATTATTATTAAAAATATTATTAAAATTACCATTTGGTATATACTAACTGCACTTGCGTTGCATTACCGCACAAATTTAATTCTGTATATCGGTTTCTGGTATTTCTATCGTCTAGGAACTTAGGCCATCGTCAGAATTTAGGGGACGTGTCTATCTTTGCATTTCTCTAACATAACCAGGATTCGCTGCCGTACAATAAATTAGGCACTAATATCGCGTTGTGTACAGCTCGAGCAAAGCTTAGACTTTTACTGCGCATCAACGCCGACATGGCCCCATTCACCTTATTACTGGCAGTTATCCTTCTTTCAATATCGATTTCAAACTTTCCATCTCGTGTGAACATGCTTCCTAGATATACAAATTCATTAACTTCACACAATTTGCCCATTTACCGATGTAACATACTCGGTCACTTGTTGTCTTGCCTGCGTTTAGGCGTATACATTGATTTCTATTTAAATAAGTCTTTTGACCAACTTAAAATGGCCGCTTACTTTGTGACATATTAATATTTAAGTGCATTTAATGTTTGAAAGGACCAATTTAGTTAAGTGCCTTGAATATACCTAATTACATAAAATATGTAGAAGTGCCTTGAATATACCTAATTACATAAAATATGTAGATTTGTACTTTTTGAGATTTATAGTTGTAAGTCTATAATAAATCCGTTATTTGTATTTTGTTGTTATCTTTCACCACTTCCCTCCCACAGGTCCACGAAAGTAGAGGTATGTAGTATACACAGCTTTTTGCCAGAGATACATTTTAGGTGCCAGCGTGACAGATGGCGAGTCCATCGCCGTGACTCAAGCACGACTATACATACGCCTTTGAATGTCTTCTCAGACGTATGCAGGTTTCCTCTCGATGTTTTCCTTCACCGTAAAGCTCGTGGTGTGCCTCACTGTAATTAAATGTAGAAAAACTCCTCAATCCAGTCGGGATTGGAACTCGCGCCGTTTGCGTGGCAGGCGGGTGCTGTGACCTCTCGGCCACGCCGCCTCCTCTTGTCCTGACGTATAAGTGGTATGGTATCGCAGTGCAGGCGCAACCCTCGTTTCCTATCGATGTTTTCCTTCACCGTAAAGCTCGTGGTGTAACTAATCACTGTACTTAAGTTCAGAAAACCGAGAACTAGTAATCATTTATTTTCGATTCTATTATCGATATTATTACATTGAACGAGCAAAAATTTCGTTTGATTAAAATTGTTTTCAAAGAGCATTCAGGATGCCTTCCCGAATTGCAAAGTTTGATCAAATTATGTTGCTATTGAATTGGATTAAGACATTTTTTTTGTTCAAAGCACATGATCAAGAAATTGGCGAGTGTAATGTCACAAGAGACATAGGCTCTAACAGGTTTCCCGTCCTAATTTGTAGTTGCCCGACTGGGGCAGGACCTCTCACCCTATAGAAGTCCGTAGCCAAATAACACTACTTTTTGTTTCGTGTTCCTACGCGGTGAATAAGATTTCCAATAATGAGCTCCTTGGGGTGGAGGAGGATGTTAATATTGTGTTATCACAATATAACTAAGAATACAGTGGCAATGAGCACGCAAGCGATACTTCGGTGTCGTATGCGAAAATAGGCTACGGTGACCGCTTCCCATCAGGTGGGCCGTAGGCTTGTTGGCCACGTTTGTATGAAAATAAGCCTAGTGTGTTAATGTGGTGTGTGTATGGATATCATTGTATTTGTAGAAATATAGGTAGTTATTTTTTATTATTACTAGTAAAATCAATGTGCCAATACTTTCTTTATAATAAAATTGGAAATATCGATAGTCATATTTCACTTAAGTCGTAAAATCTACAAAAGTTTCGCTGTGAAACATGTTAAGGTTATATTTTTTATTTTTAAATATTAGCTTTGGATACTGTATGCTATGGCCACAAGGAATCGTGCATTTCGCCATCAATCCCAAGGATTATGGTAAGTCCTTATGTCCTATACCCTGACAATCCCATTTAGTCGCCTCTTACGACTGGCAGGAGATACCATAGCCAAAATTTTTAAGCCCAGGCTATTGGGCGGAAACAACCTAACCTAATCTAACTTGACAAACGGCGCCAAATTCTGACAGTTCAACAATTTTCCACAGATATACACTCGCAAGACATAATACTATCGACTCTACAGGATATTGAGAAGGAAATTTGCGTCAAATTCTTTAACACGCCCGTAAACTACTCGGCAAGTGAGCAACGTAAGATATTGTACATCAGTAACCCGGACAAACGGAAGTCCTGTCCCCCAGATACCTATTTTTTCAACGCGTCTATAGTCGTAAGTATAACGGTTTCAAGAAAATTCTTTATTTTATTACTTCCTCCTCAAATAAAGCAAACGTCGAAAGCAGTTCTGCCTCGCTTTCCCGCTTCTTGTTGTGACAAATTTTTGTAAAGTAGTTATCAATTATTGGATCTGCCTAATGGTAAGCTGTCACCGTGGGCCGTTATAGTATATTAAAAAGGAAACTGTATTCCAGGACATGCCGATCGGTTACAAATGTCTGAACCGGAAGGATATAACCAGGATTGTGGTCGCCATGTTGAAAGCGAGCATAGAGCAGCCTGGTAAATACCCATACACTTAAACAGATATTAATATACAATAATATTGTGGACATCTCACACAAAGCCAACTGACCCTAAACTAGGCAGAGCCTGTACTATAGGCATCGGCGACTGATATACACACTTATATACATGTTAATATACAATAATATTGTGGACATCTCACACAAAGCCAACTGACCCTAAACTAGGCAGAGCCTGTACTTTAGGCACCGGCGACTGATATACACACTTATATAGATGTTAATATACAATAATATTGTGGACATCTCACACAAAGCCAACTGACCCTAAACTAGGCAGAGCCTGTACTATAGGCATCGGCGACTGATATACACACTTATATAGATGTTAATATACAATAATATTGTGGACATCTCACACAAAGCCAACTGACCCTAAACTAGGCAGAGCCTGTACTATAGGCATCGGCGACTGATATACACACTTATATAGATGTTAATATACAATAATATTGTGGACATCTCACACAAAGCCAACTGACCCTAAACTAGGCAGAGCCTGTACTAAAGGCATCGGCGACTGACACGTTATAAATACACGCTTGTATAAATGTTAATGTTTTATATATAGATGTTTTAATAGTTTTAATGTTTCCTTGCAGTTGACCCAATAAACAGCTACGATTTGGTACAAAAATATCATGAAATGGTAAATATTATTGTTGTGTTTCAGTTGTCATTGTCAACTTTTAGGTAATTTAAAGAATTTTTTCTCCCGCCTTCAGACGTATGCAACTGCCATCTATTGGTAATCTCGGCAGTCTGAACCAATTTCATTACAAACTCAGTACAGTGATTAGTCACACCACGATGATACCCTATACGCCATGAGAGACACCTTAGCTTTAAGAGCTGGTCTCTTGTCGGCGTCTCTGATGCAATTCCTTCCATTTGCTTCTGTCCAGCGCAATCTCTTTGACCTCCCTATACGCCATGAGAGACACCTTTGCTTTAAGAGCTGGTCTCTTGTCGGCGTCTCTGATACAATTCCTTCCATTTGCTTCTGTCCAGCGCAATCTCTTTGACCTCCCTATACGCCATGAGAGACACCTTTGCTTTAAGAGCTGGTCTCTTGTCGGCGTCTCTGATGCAATTCCTTCCATTTGCTTCTGTCCAGCGCAATCTCTTTGACCTCCCTATACGCCATGAGAGACACCTTTGCTTTAAGAGCTGGTCTCTTGTCGGCGTCTCTGATGCAATTCCTTCCATTTGCTTCTGTCCAGCGCAATCTCTTTGACCTCCCTATACGCCATGAGAGACACCTTTGCTTTAAGAGCTGATCTCTTGTCGGCGTCTCTGATGCAATTCCTTCCATTTGCTTCTGTCCAGCGCAATCTCTTTGACCTCCCTATACGCCATGAGAGACACCTTTGCTATAAGAGCTGGTCTCTTGTCGGCGTCTCTGATGCAACTCCTTCCATTCCGATAGGCTAGTGGCGTAGCCGACACTGCCTATAATTTTTCCTATTCTAAAGCATAAGTCTTGAATTCGTCTTTTAATCTCAGCTTAATAATGTAAGGATGTTACAATAAATTAATAAATTTCACTTTACCACAGGACGAAGACCCCAATCGTCTCACGCTGCTGACTGCAAACGAACGAAATTATATAAACACACATTATTACGAGAAATGTAATGAATTGTCGCAACAAATAGCGCGCGATTACCGCCGAAATTCTTTCAACAATCTCAAAATGTCGGTCGACAATATGGCGTATTATGCCGACAAACTTTGGCCGTTTGGAATCGTAATGTACGGCGTTGAAGCCGGATTGAGTTAGTACATACATACATACATATCATCACGCCGAGTCCCTAACGGGGTAGGCAGAGAGTACAGAGCGCCAGTTCTCTCTAGACTTACATACCTCTTTCGCTTCGTCCACATTCATCAGTCCCTTCATACATGCTCGTCGGTTTCGAGTACTCTTAACGTTCCCGTCCTTGAGCCTCCGATCGATTTGATCCAGGTAGTTGGAACGTGTTTCTCTGTCTCTTCTTGCACACAATTTCACTTTGTACATCTGTCTCGTCAATCTTTCTTCACTCATCCTCTCTATATGTCCAAACCAACGTAACATGCCTTTCTTCATCTTTACAATCACGCCCTCGTGCATTTTTGTATTTATTAGAATTTTAAAAAAATAATTTCGATGTTTCACATCTGTCAGACGTCCCGTGACAGTTAGCTTTTTTTTTGTTGTTTTTCTTTTTTATTATGTACCTGCATTTATGAAACCTTACACTTTCAAGGAGGTTCTCCCCATTACAACACGCTCAAGTTCACCATGTCCACCATCGAGCTGATATCCTGCTTGGTATTCCAAGAGATGGACCAGCAGAGCGTCCTGGAGCCACGCAGCCTGGTATGGTTTGCTTCTGAGGGCAGCGACGTCCCACAACTTGGGAGGGTGGATGGAAACCAGGTTTGTATTTAATGATTGAGACCCGGCCACGCGTTGCTGCAGATATATACATAAATACATAGACATCCAAGACTAACCGCCGGTTTCTGGTACAATTTTAGCACGATGAATTAGTCAACACTTTGTCACAATAACAATTTGTTAACAATCTGTCATCGAGCTTTGAGTTTCTAGAACGCAAATCATCGAAAAATTAACTAATCTACTGTTGACAGCCGAATTATTTTTTAAAGTATATCTATTTCCCTCTAGCTTATAGCTTCGTCTTTGTCTTGCAATGTCAAAGTATTCCCACCGGGAGCTGAAGTTTCGTTAGTTGGACAAAAGTTTGATTTGTTGTTGTTTATCTTGTTTGTTTAGGTACTTCAGTTATCGTGTGATAAACAAGTGTAAAGAATATAAATAAATAAAGTGTAAATGTTAAAATGCCGCCGCTGTCGCGTAAAAATTACACAGAACGCGATCTATCTACTTAAATTTTATTCTAATATTTATATTATATAATTTATAGTAATTCAACATATAGGTAGGTTCCCGACAGGGCTGATGATGATGATTTGAAACTTGCCAATTTCTAATATTTTTGCTATTATTAAAAGATTATTTCGATTTCTGTAACTTTACACACTTATGTCTTAGGGTTTGTCTAAAGAGATTCGTATTAAAAAAATATCAGATTAAAAATCAAATAAAATTATATGAATAAAAATATAACCAATTCAAAACTAAAAATCAAAGGCAATGTTCTATTAATATTTCAACGTAAGGAATTAGGAAACCAAATAGCATTATTGATAGAAATTAAGTTTTATATTAATATTGCTATAAAAAACGAAAAATTAAAATCGATTATTTTGTAACATCCCTATATCCTATTAAATCCGCTTAGAAATTGGAGTTCAAATCGGAATACTTGCGTTAACACGTCGATAATTCCTCGATAATCTACAATTAAAAATTGTATGTCAACAATATGTTAACAAAGAGAAAATGCGTTCAGAAACTCAAAATGGCTCCAATCGGCAATTGATTTGGGATTTGACATACCGTTGACAAACTGCCAACAGTTTGTCAGTTGAAGCTTCTAGCAACCCAAACTACGTCTAATTAGAGATTAACAATCTGTCACGTAATTTGATGGATAGAAATGCGTACGAGAAACCGGCTGTCAGGCACAAATACTCGTGTTCATCACACAAAATATCTGCCGTCAGCGGGCCCGCGACCTCAAGTGTCGTACGTAGTCAGACGGCCGTCAATGTTTAATTTATTCGTGTATTTAACAACATATTCATTTCCATAGACAATACGCCTGAAGTCTATGGTCGAGGGCACGCCTGGCCACACGGCGCACACACTGAACCTTCTTCTGCGCATTCTTGGTGTTCCAATGATGTCGAACCGTTACGATAGAGATAACTATGTTAATGTTCGCTGGAAGAATATTGTCAAAGGTATGCAATGTTTGACTGTCCTAAAATGAGTGTTGAAGGCCGTCTGGTCAGGTGGTTAGAGCTCCTGACTGCGAAACTTGCGGTTTCTGTTCCTGTTTAGGGCAGATATTTGTGATGAACACGAGTATTTGTACCTTAGTCTTTGATGTCCTATGTATTTATGTATATATCTATCTATATAAGTAAATATATCGTTGTCTAGTTACCATTACACAAGCTTTGCTTAATTTGGGGCTATATCAATATACCTGGATGGTATAAAAAAGATAAAGAAAGGATAGCTGCCGGAAATATGGTGAATGGAGCCATGTCGGCGTTGATGGGCAGTAAAAATCTGAGCAAGAATGCCAGAGTTGCTATCCACTATGCGATATTGGTCCCTACCTTGTTGTATGGCAGCGAATCCTGGTATGTCAGAGGAAGTATGAAAATAGCTTGAATGCAGTTGAGATGCGATCTCTTCGAAAAAAGTGTGGAGTAACGATATTAGATCGAATCCGCAATGAAGAGATTCGCAAATCAACTGGTGTGAATGAGGGCGTGATTGTAAAGATGAAGAAAGGCATGCTACGTTGGTTTGGACATATAGAAAGGATGAGTGAAGAAAGATTGACGAAATAGATATACAAAGCAAAAGTGTTTGCAAGAAGAGGTAGAGGAAGGCCACGCTCCAACTACCAGGATCAAATCGATAGGACGCTCAGGGACGGGAACGTTAAGAGTACTCGAAACCGACGAGCATGTATGAAGAGACTGATGAGTGTGGACGAAGCGAAAGAGGTATGTAACTCTAGAGAGAACTGGCCCTCTATACCCTCTGCCTACCCCGTTAAGGACTTGGCGTGATGATATGTATATATGTTTGTATCAATATACCTATATTTATTTGCTACCTACTCTGGTGTGTGGCTAAATAACCCGCACTGGTCCACGCTCTACCTCACTCCCGGCCTCGTAACTTGCGTGGGTACCGACGCAGACGAATAAAGTTGCAGAATTCCCTCGCTAGATGGCGTGTATTTGTATTCAAGCAAGCACACAGCACTTGAAGGTTTCATCGAAAGTTGCAGTATTTTGTCGCTAGATAGCGTTGTTTAGCAACTACGCAAGCGAAGAAAGTTGCAGTATCCCTTTGATAGATGGCGTTCTTAATCCATAATGCAGGCAAAGAACACTTGCTGGAGAAAACCCCGGTGGAAGCGTGGCTCTCCTCCGGTACCTCGGAGCGCGCCCCATATGACTTCGATAGCGTGACGCATGCGCCCGCCAACTATCTCTGCGCGGACTGCGGCCTCAATGGACTGACAGTAGTCCCACACACGGTGAAAACCACGTTGTCTTTCTAAGCTATCATAATATTTAAAAAGCTGATATTAAACCGTGCCGTTAATAGCCGTGGTGGCCGAGTGGTCCGAGTTGCCCGCGACACAAAAATCGCAAGTTCGAATCCCGACTGTACTGTCAAAATGTAACAAATCGCTCCGTACATAGAGGATATATGAGAAGAAATATGATTGGGACCTTTATTAACGCAAATAGAACCCAAAATACTGATTGGGAGAATTTCTGTGTGTTTGTGCACGCTCATCTCAGCAGCGGCTTATCCGATTTAGATGTGGTTTTCACTAATATATTGTGGTAAGCTTCACTTAACATATGCAAAATAAACCGAAATATATAACCTTAAAAATGCTGCCTAGTCACTATTCCAAGCGGGCACAGCAAAGTAAGTAAATAAAATTGTCTATGATTCTAATTGTCACATTGTCTTCAATAGGACCACCTCTGGCAGCGCACCATGTCTATGGGCCACGGCATGGGGCTCAGTATGGGGGACACCTACACGCTCTTCACCCTGTACAATGATATGTGTCGAGCAAGATACGCCACTATTCAATAAAAATGATCTATGACCAGATTTTTATTCTGTGGGAATAAATTCGAGCGGGTGTTTCACATAAATTATTATTATTATTTGATACTAATTACACGTCATCCCACAAGGGAGCCGAAGGGGTAGGCACAAGTGTGTAAGAAGTATCCCCACACACCCACTTTCCGCCAGAGTTATCTTATGGGCTTATTACACTACGCAGTATTCAGACCATAGATTTAGGATTTTTTTCGCTACTATATCTATGATTCAGACTGTCTTAAAATCTAACTAGGCAAGCTCGCTATTACACTGGGCTGAATACCGCATGCTATCTCATTTGCAAAGCGTACGTAGTCGGTGACGGTTGTCGCGCGATGGGAAAACTTTCAAAGCACCAGAAATCGCCATAGCTCTTGCCGCGTCTATTAATTTAAGTACAAAAAAGAAAAGAAAAGTATGGGTGAAAGAGTATTTACTTTTGTGAGAAAAATTATCAAATATGCAAATACTGAGTGTTTTGGAACCATGTGACTTAAGAAACTTCCTTAGAGTAGGAGTTGCCGAGTTTGAATGTGTATTGAAATTAGTTACTCCATACATTCAAAAACAAACGTATACGACCATCTTTGCTCTGCGGCTGCCGCGCGCTGACTGAACGGTCTAAGCGTGCTAAGTCTTAAGGGCTTATTACACTATGCGGTATTCAGACAGTCTTACTAAGATTTAGCTTAATGTAATAAGAGCTAGCAAGTTAGCCTGTCTAATTAGACTGACCGAATGGGTTTGGCCGTGCTTACTCGCTTGCTTGCTGAATACCGCGTAGTGTAATAAGCCCTTAAGACTTAGCACGCTTAGACCGTTCAGTCAGCACGCGGCCTGGAAGAAAAACTAAAAGCCACTGACCCTGTAGCGCCACCTATCGGCTCCAATCTAAACCATTCTCGAATCCACCTGAAGACACAGAAAATTCATTGAATTCGGTCCCGCCGTTTACGATTCTATAAAGCACATACAGACAACATTAATTTTTATATATATATATATATATATATAGATTAGTAAAGGTTCCAAGGATACTGAAATAATTACATTTATATGGTATTTTATTCAAACGGATGTATAGAATATAACATACATACCGTCGACGTAGATGCTTGTTTTAACCTACTGCTTGGTGGCAAAAATCCGAAATGCATTGAAAAAAAAAATGATCGCCCAAAAACCTAATATCCATGTCTTTAATAAATCATAAAAAAAAAGTGTATGGAATCATAGTACTTTGAGTTAATTAAATTTCCAGTAAAGAGTGGCAAGAGTTCATTGAAATACTTCATAATAAAGTAATTTAGTTCATTTTTTTTATATCTGTAAAAAAGATAACCTCAAAACCATACCCGACCAAAAATCAGTCGTAAATATTATGAATGCTAAAGTTCATGAGGTTGATCTTCACTTAATTACACCAATAGCTGCCACATAATGAGTTTTTCTGAACTTAAGTACAATAATTAGTCACACCACGAGCCTTACGGTGAAGGAAAACGTCGAGAGGAAACGTGCATACGTCTGAGAAGACATTCAAAGGCGTATGTATAGTCGTGCTTGAGTAACGGCGACGGACTCGCCATCCGTGACGTTGGCACTAAAATATCCAACGAAGAGGGTCTTTACAAGTCTGCCTACCCTTTTGGGGCTGTAGAATTAAGAATACTGACAAATGTATTTCACTTAAGAGTCCTGCGCTTTGCTAATCAAACGCTTGTCAATATTAGTTCTTGAATGGGACACAAACTTGCACATATTATGGGAGAGTTGCCTCTCTTTGACTTCACTATCACTTTTACAGAAACTACACTCAACTGTATCGAAAAGGGACGAGCATTTGTAACAGTACTTCATAGCATCCTTCTCGGAAACCACTATAGTGTTTTTCTTGTCAACTTGATGTGTTGGCGATGAATTTACCTCTTTCTGTGTGTCAAGTTTCTTGGCAGTTCGCCGGTTGTTCTTACACTTTTTGTAAAAAACATTGATATTATTACAATCGGCATAAGTGAGTTGATTAATACTTTTCACTCGTATTCCCTTCATTTTGGGGTCTTCGGTTACCTTCTCAGACGCTGCTATTATCTTGTACACTGTCATGAAGTCCATATCAGAATTTTCGGCCGTATCTTCGCCTTTTAATTTATCTTTACGACTTCTGTCTTTATGATCTGTATTTTTACTAATAACTCTATTGATCACTGGTTTGTTATCTGTATTAATGCATTCTTCCTTTGCTTCTTCACCTAATTTCTCTGCGCAATTCTTAGTTACAACTTGGTTTGGTCGTTCATCACTTGTTTCCCTATCCTCGCATTTCTCAGATCTGGTTTCAATAGGAATTTTGATATTCTCCAAGTTATTCAGTATTTCTTCCTCATTAATACTCACATCGGAGAATACGTCTTCGTCTGCGCTATCTGAGAGTCTAGACTTTCCACTGCTATCACATTTGTCTATCCGATTAATATTGTCTGTGGAGTCGACATTTTCATCAATTGTATCGCTGGGCGATTTGTTCTTAATATTGTTTAATAAATCCTCTAGTTTATTTCTCTTATCTATGAATTTTCTACTATGTTTATTGAGATCAATTTTATCTAATTCTGTTCGTTTGTCTGTTTGTTCCTGTGTTTCTTTTGCAGGTGAAGTCCGACAGTATATTGCTTCTGTAAAGAGAAAAAGACCTTAGAATTATGCCTTGGACAATGCCTAACAAACCTAGTCCCAAACTAAGCAAAGCTTGTACTGTGGTAACTGGACAACAATATACATACTTATATAGATAGGCAATTGCACACAAATTTACCTAGTCCCAAATTAAGCAAAGCTTGTACTGTGGGAACTGGATAACGATATACATACTTATATAGATAGGCCATTCCACACAAATTGACCTAGTCCCAAACTAAGCAAAGCTTGTACTGTGGGAACTGGACAACAATATACATACCTTCGCAGTATCCATCAGGAGGGTCCTCCCACCAGACAGGACTGGGGCAGGTTAAAATTTCCATCCAATCCTCTTCATCCAAGCTCTGGGTATCTTCTGACCACCTCACTACGTCAGACATACTTAGCTCCGAATTTGGACTTTGTGTTATTTGTTCATAGTGATCATTGTTGCTTGAATCAAGTTGATTGGTGCATTTTAATACTGGCGACTTTGACTCTGGAACATAAGTTTATCCATAGCCAAATGACCCAATTTTATTGTGTTGGTTTCCTACGTGGGGGATAAGGTCTCCTGTTATGAGCTCCTAGGGGAGGGAGAGGATTGTTATATAGTGTTGGCAGCAGAGGGATCAGTCCTATTATGCTATACACAGTATAACTCTCCGAAGACAGAGTGGCAACGCGCAAGTGATACTTCGGTATCGTGAGCGTAAATAGGCTACTGTAACCGTTTCCCATCAGGAGGGCCGTATGCTTGTTTGCCACTCTTGTTGTATAAAAAAAAAAGTTTAATTCGGGTAAGTAACATATAGATTGCAAGTTCGAATCCTGACTGGTACAAGGTATAAAGATACAGCGTTAAGTATCATCACAAGCTTAAAAGACGTAAGTTGCGCTATCTGTCACGTTGACAGCAAAATATATCTCCGGCGAAATGTGGGTACTGCACACCTCTGCCTACCCTTTGGGCCAACCTATTATGCCCTGAGTTATGTATCACAAGTGTAAAATTCGATTTCAATTGTATTTTAATAGTATCTAGATTTATTATTGCTAGTAACTCACCCCGTCTCGGCACCCTGCGTTTTCTTTTATTAGTTGTGGCAATAACTTTCAAAGGAAAGTTAGGTTTCAATACAATCTTTTTGAAAGCCAATTTTCTTTTCAACTTATCGGGATAAAACTCCCTATCCTCTATGGTGTCCGAACACTTCGTTGGAACCTTATGTGAAATCTTGGCAGTTTTTTTTTTTTTCGGTGTACTCTTGCGGAGTGTCACTCTGGGTGGGCTTTTTAACAATTCTGTTATTGATTTCAAGCTCCGGTCCTTTTGTCTCAATTTCCGTTTCTGTTGAGCTGATTTTGTCCTAGTTACTATCATTTCTTTACAAGCTATCCTAGAGTCGACATTCCTGGGCTGTTTACTTGACATTGTTATCTGAAAGTTTAATTTTAAAATTTCTAATGGCATTTTTTACATTACAATATTTTTTTCCATTACTAACTTTTTGTTCAAATACCAAAATGTTGATATAATACTGGCTGCATAGACTAAATAAAAGATAACATTCCATATTCAAATTTGAGAGATATTTATTTTTTCAGTTATTTAAATTTACTAGTGGACAGTTAAATGCTTTTTACAAGGAGTCTATTACATATACACTAAACCACCTCTTATTAAGATAGACATATACATTAAAGAACATTTAATATAATTATTATTATATAATAATTGAGTGGTTTTACATATTATCCTTTTTTTTACCTTTCTCATAAAGTTATGAATATGTACTGATAATTCAAAACTCAAGATAACACAATACCAAACTACACTGGAATTCTGCCAATTTAAGCTAGATGGCGCCACTATCATTATAATTAATTAAATAGTGCATTTAGCACAATTTGATCCTTAATTAATTAATGTATATTAGTTTTAATAATAAAATCCAGCAATAGATTCAGTAAATTCGTAGAACTGACCAACACAGTCCAAGAGACAACTAAATGCTTTTAAAATCCATTCTAAATGTAAGATTGTGGCTCAAATGTCTAAATTAATAAATTATAATGCTTAATATCCCATTTCTAGTCAAAGTTAATTAATCAAGGTGTGTAAGCACACCTTTATCTTTAGATACTGTGACAAATGGCTTTCGTAGATATATCGCCTTTTCTATGATATTTAAACTTGGCAGCCTTGTATGATAACTGTATCTATTTTTAGCACCTGTTTCCGGAATAAAAGGGTAATTAAACAATTCCACTTTGTCATACATTTTGAACTAAATACTTAGATAAAATATCATACCCGAAATTCCAGGTGAGATGCGAAGAGCTTTGCTATTTATTGTTATATATCAGATGATACGTAAACGATTACGATATATATATATATTAATTGGCAAGATTATATTTAGGAATAGTACGTTAACAACACGCGAACTCAGTATCATATATATTTAATACACAATAATTTACGAATTAAAAACCCTTGCTCACTTAAGAACCCCATTCTTCCGTCCGCAATTCCGCATCTGAATAGTGATTGCAAGACAAACTAGTTAGAAATGCAAATAGTCGATAATTATCAGCTATCGACTAAAATAGTAACAGTAATAATTATGAATATAAAAAATATCTATAATTTTCATCTTTTTAATGTTTCCGTATATAAAGTATTAATGAGTTTCAATATTGGCAATATTTATACAAAATGAGTTTGTTTCTCCAAGTGTGATTCTACAAAATGACATTTTAAGAATAATATAACTTTTTTTTTTTTTTATACAAGATTGGCAAACAAGCATACGGCCCACCTGATGGGAAACGGTTACCGTAGCCTATTTACACTCACGATACCAAAGTATCACTTGCGCGTTGCCACTCTGTTATTTATAGCAAACTAGTGGTCCCGCCCAGCTTCGCTTGGGTGAAAAAAGTAAATGCCCTAAAACACGATCACAGCGCCACCTATCGGGTCCAATTGTGAATCTAAACCATTCTCAAATCCATCTGAAGACACACAGAAAATTTCATTAAAATCGGTCCAGTCGTTTAGGAGGAGTTCAGTCACATACACACGCACACAAGAAATATATATATTAAGACTAGTGGTCCCGCCCAGCTTCGCTTGGGAGAAAAAATTAAAGCCACGGACCCAGTGGCGCCACCTATCGGGTCCAATTGTGAATCTAAACCATTCCCAGATCCCCTTGAACACATACAGAAAATTTCATTAAAATCGGTCCAGCCGTTTAGGAGGAGTTCAGTCACATACACACGCACACAAGAAATATATATATTAAGATTAACAATGCTGTGATAAATGATAAAGATAGAACTATGCAATAATTAACCATTTCTATAATCGCCTTTTACTTAGTAATCGACTAATCGAAATGCTTACAAGTACTCGAATGACCTCGACACAACCCTAGTAGCGTGACTTTGTGTGTGTTGAGATAGAACCTTGTCTTCGTATTGGCATTATTTCGTAAATCGTCATAGTTGTTACGTAAACCTACTCATATTAGTGATTATTAAACTTATCAAACATTAACAAAAGAAAGATTTCGTAAGATGCACAAATAGCGATAATATGAAATATTTAATTACGGCACACGATGATCAGTCACGCCGTAGGGTGATACACGTGGGTGTTTATATGTGTGCGTAAGCGTTCTCCGCAAATGAATTATTTTCTTTGAAATTTCTTACAATAATGTTAATTAATTCTAAAGATTAAGATTCTTTATTTCAACAATAATATAATATTCCTATATTAATATTAGTTGCTCCCCGCCGGAAAGCGGCAAGGCCCATTTATAGCATCATTCGTATATCTTCATAGCTATCTCGCAACTCGGTTACATTGTATGTCAATCATAGATAATAGAAAGTTGATTCCGCCGTCTGTACATTTAAATCTTATAAACCAAAGACTACTATGGTAAATGGGCAAATTCTAGAGCAAGTGAATGAATTTGTATATCTTGGAAGCATGTTCACACGAGATGGAAAGTATGAAAAAGATATTGAAAGAAGGATAACTGCTGGAAATAAGGTGAATGGAGCCATGTCGGCGTTGATGGGCAGTAAAAGTCTGAGCAAGAATGCTCGAGTTGCTGTCCACGACGCGATATTGGTACCTACCTTATTGTATGGCAGCGAATCCTGGGTATGTCAGAGGAAGTATGAAAATAGCTTGAATGCAGTCGAGATGCGATCTCTTCGAAAAATGTGCGGCGTAACGATATTAGATCGAATCCGCAATGAAGAGATTCGCAAATCAACTGGCGTGAATGAGGGCGTGATTGTAAAGATGAAGAAAGGCATGTTACGTTGGTTTGGACACATAGAAAGGATGAGTGAAGAAAGATTGACGAAACAGATATACAAAGCAAAAGTGTGTGCAAGAAGAGGCAGAGGAAGGCCACGTTCCAACTACCTGGATCAAATAGATCGGACTCTCAAGGACGGGAACGTTAAGAGTACTCGAAACCGACGAGCATGTATGAAGAGACTGATGAATGTGGACGAAGCGAAAGAGGTATGTAAGTCTAGAGAGAACTGGCGCTCTATACTCTCTGCCTACCCCGTTAGGGACTTGGCGTGATGATATGTATGTACTATTGTATATGTTAAAAGTGTTAAAACTACCCGAAGTGGTATCTGTCATCTGGTTTTAAACAAAATAGTGACTCATCACGAATTATATACTTTTGTATGTAATTCAGAGGTAATTTAATTTAATTCATTTATGTTTACTACCTAGCTATCAGATTTATAAAATCATTATTGTACGTCTGCAAAGGACGAACTTGAGACTTTTTAATACATGTTGAATTTAATATCATGTATCCAATGTGCACAGTTCTACTAAGTTCTTTTGAACTAACCGCTATATACTATAAATTATACATATACTTTTGCCCGCGGCTTCGCCCGCGTGGAGTTGGAATAAGTAGCTTATATAGCTCAGCGAGCCCACACCCAGGACAAACCTGCTCAAATACGCTCCCCTTTCGAGAGCCATTAGTTTGATCAACACCATGTCTAACGATATAGATATATACCACCAGACCCTGCCGAAACTCGCAGAAACGGTTAGAAATTTCTTAGAAACTATTTGATAATATATAAGTTTTTAAAGTGTATTTTGTTGTATTGTAAATTAGTTTATTAATGTTATTATTATTATTATAATCTTCTTTTAACATCATATTGGTATACCTACTGTAAGGATGTTAAAGTGTGTGTAAATAAATAAATAAATATTTTTCGGGATTAAAATTTTACCTATGTCCTAATCCTAGGTAAAAGCCATGATCATTTCAACTTTCAGCCAAATCTGTTCAGCCGTCTTGCCGTGAAAGAACCGCAACATCTAAACTTCCTGGCTGGAGGCCTAGGCCTCGCCATTGACCGGTTAAGTAGCAAAAGTTCCCGGAACTCACGCTACGAGAGACAATACAAGAAAAAAAAAAATAAAAAAAAACTTACAAACTTTCACCTGTATAATATTAGTAAGATATATTTTACGTTGAAGACACATGCATTTACGGCGGATTACAGTTCATAAATAAAAACATTATGATTGTCTATTCCACTTAAGTGAAAAAACAGCCAGTATCAATACTAAAAAAGTGATATCTATATGACGATTACAATTAGTGGTTATTTTTAAAAAGAGAAGTAAGGTTGATTAAAGGGACATACAACTCGAATCGAAGATTTGGCGTGTATGAAGAGACATGGACAGTATACATTGTAATCTTTGGACATGGATGAAGCGAAAGAGGTCTGTGTGTCTATACAGGACTGACGCTCTACGCTTCTGCATGACATCGTAGTTAAATATATATTTGAACTAACGTAAAGTAACAGCACTGTATTAGACGAACTGTAAACTGAATATTTGCCCAATATAATACTCTAATCTATGTTTATTCTGTGCTATGTTTGGGTCAGCCAAACCCAAATCGATATTCAACAGTTACGTACCAACTTTTTTATTTATTAATCATGACATGGATACTAGTATTTCGTACGTCAGCTGTAGAGCACGCCATAAAATTTAATTATTTTATTTCGACGTCTCTATACATAAGACACCATTTACTGGACATTGATAAAAATATAAATAGCATTACTTGATTTTACTATTAACGTTTTACACCATTTTTGCTCAATATGGCAGACTTAAGATTTCGATTTTAAAAAATCCGATTCAAATTAAATAAGTTCTTAACATGAGAGATATTTAAAACGATAAATGAAATCTTTATTTATCGTTTTATATATCTTTCCTGTTTGGATCCTGAAACGTTTGAAAGAAAATTCAGAATGTGACATCAGAGATATGATTTAGCTCTCTTATTTATCATATGAGAGAATAAATAAAGGTAAAAATTACGAACTGGCTGATACCAGCCCAGTTTAGCTACTAAGCTTGCAAATCGGCGAAGCCGTCGCCTTAGGGGCCGCCGAGGACCTAAACTGACAGAGGTGTCCTTACTTGTGTTTAGTTAGCACTTAAGGTGTGCTTGGCTGTAGGCAATGGCTGGCAAAAGTAAATATGCTAGAAAAAACAAAAGGACCCAACAGAAGACTTAACGACAGAAATAATTTGTAGTATATACGATACTCTATCTGTGGACAGGTAAAATGAAGTAATCTGTGGTGAATAGACAATCAGTCAGCCAGCCTGTGTTTATTATTTTTATTTTCTTTTACTTTTAGTTTGTGTTTCTTCCCCTGGGCGACCGCGCCCCGAAACACGTTTCCCTCGCCCAAAGTCATGTCCATAAGTATGGACCCCCAAGCCTCAGTGGCATTTCTCGCGCGGCTCTTAGAAGCCGTGCCCACCCTCCGACGTCAATTTGACGAATTCACCCGCGACGTAATCGCGGGTACTTCCACTGCCGACGCAACAGCAGCGCTCGACAAGAGCGCTATCATTGACGTCACCAATGAGGCCAACAAGTCTCAAGACTCCCCCCTGTCCCCCGACTCTGTCATCATAGACTCCGAAATGGAGTCACTTCAATCTGAGTCGTCCGAGGGCTCCTCGGACGAATTTACGCCCGTCACGGGCTCCAAGAAGCGCGCCAGACGCGCTAAAAAGAAGGAGGCCTCAACCTCACCTTCCCCCCCGACTAAAGCCCCCAAAACCGTGCCCGTGCCCTCCGCACAGTCCTCCCCGGTAGCCCCCTCCCCGGCACCCCCCTCCCCCGCCCCCCTCGCCTCTCCGGAAGCCGAAGCCCCTCAGGCTAGCCGGCTCTCCCCCGTCCCGCGACCTACGCGGCCTTCCTCGACGAAGGAGCGCTCTTGCCCCCCCGTTTTCGTCCACACTAAGTCCAAGTGGACGGAAATCTCCGGTTGGTGTAAAACCAACCGAATCACCTTCACCCGTGCCACGGCCACAGCCGAAGGCATTAAGGTGCACCTCCCGAATTCGACCGAATTCAGAGCCTTCACGAGGCTCCTGCAGGCCAGAAGTGTGGAATACCACACTTATGATCTGCCGGAGGACCGTTTACTCCGGGTCGTCATCCGCGGCGTCCCACGTGAAATCGATACCGAGTCGATCAAAGATGATCTGAAGGCTCAGAATGTCGCGGTGAAGGAGGTGCACCGCATGCACCGACAAAATGCCGGAGAGGCATTCAACATGGTTCTCGCCATCTGCGAGAACTCCCCCGACGGCAAAGCCGTCTTTAAGATAAAAACCTTATGTCACCTGTCTGGCATAAGGGTTGAAACCCCCCACAAGGGCGGCCCTATAGGGCAGTGTCACAACTGCCAACTATACGGGCACGCTTCGCGTAACTGCAACGCGAAACCCAGGTGCGTCAAGTGCCTGGGCGATCATGGGACGAGCGACTGCTCGCGCCCTAAGGACCGCACACTCGCCGACTCGCCCCCTAGTTGCGTGCTGTGCCGCCAAGAAGGCCACCCGGCCAATTACAGGGGATGCCCCAAAGCCCCCAAACCCAGACCGGTCGTGGTCAAGAGGGCAGCGGCCCGCGAATGGCGTAACGCCCCCCCCGCGCAACCCGCCCCACCCCGACCTTCCCCGTGGAGGGCCCTCCCTCCGAGGGACTTTCCACCCCTCCCACAAGCGTCACCCCCTGTCCCCTCAGCGGCCCCGAGCCCGCAGATTACACCTCTGCCGTCGCTCTCAACCGCCAAACCTCAACAGCCCCAGCCCCAGGCTGCTACTCCCCCGCGTAGACCCCAGGCGGTCCAGCCCACTTCCTCCCCCTCTGAAACTTCCGCCAACATGGCATTCCTGGCGGATCTTTTCTCCACCGTCAACCTCTCAAGGGTTAACGAGATGGCACGAAGCCTCAGGGCCGTCCGGAAGGACCCTCTGGCCCTCCTCAAAGTGCTCGGCGACTACGCCGATGTATCAGAGTCCCTGGCTACCTTCTCGTCCAACCAATAATGGCCTCAAACGTAAGCAGCAGAATCAAACCCCGATCACTTTCAATTGGCTACTTTAATGCCAACGGCATTCACAGCCAAAAGGAAGAGATCGCCGCGTTCCTCCGCGACAACAATATCGACGTTTTCTTAGTGCAGGAAACCTTCTTGAAACCATCACACCGAGACCCTAGAATTGCAAACTACTGCGTGGTTCGCAATGATAGATCTCGATCCGCCCTCGGCGGTACTTTGATCTATTACAAGAGGTCCCTGCACTGTATCCCGATCCAACCACCAACCCTCTCCCACATAGAGACCTCGATCTGTCGATTAGGAATGACCGGCCATCAGCCGATCACGATAGTCTCTGCATACTGTTCCCCTGTTAACTCGACGGCCGATATCAAAGCTGATATCAAAGTCCTCATCAACCTCACTAGCTCAGTTATTATCGCGGGTGACCTGAATGCCAAGAGCGATGCTTGGAACAGCCACTCACGAAATAACAGAGGACGCCAATTGGAGGACCTCAGTGGGCTCCTCCAATTCGACGTCATTGCGCCTATGCACCCCACCCACTACCCCGAGAATATCAACCACCGACCGGACGTACTAGACATTGTGATCATCAAGAATGTAAACCTCCGTTTGCACTCGTTGAGGTCGCACGACGAATTAGATTCCGACCACCGACCTGTTACCTTAGCGCTCTCCCCCCGACTAGGCCCCCCGGACTCAGGTCAGCCCCCACCTCAGAAAAAGATAACAGACTGGAGAAAACTGGAGGAACTCCTCAAGTCCTCTTCATCTGTTCACTTAGATAGTATCCCGCCCCTCATAGAGTCGGCAGCCGACACTCAAAAGGCGGTCGATTCCCTCACAGCTCACGTACAGTCAGCCGTGGACGCCTGTTCACGACAAGTTCCGGTGATGGAAGACCATCGCTGGAAACTTCCCGATGACGTGCGTGAACTGGTGACGGAAAAGAACGCCGCTCTCCGAGCGCATAGAGCTCACCCGACTGAAGCGAACCGCACCTTTCTGAGGTCACTCCAGCGCAATCTGAGATACCGCATGAAAGACCTGCGAGACGCTCGCTGGAACAAGTTCCTAGGGGAACTTGAACCGAGTCACTTGGCCTTTTGGCATCTCCAACGGAAACTTAAATCAGACAAAATCTCGTCTATGCCTCCACTCACTCGTCCAAATCAAGGGCCCGCCTTTGACGACGACGAGAAGTCCGAGTGCCTGGCCGACAGTGTCGAGGCTCAATGTACGCCCAGCACCTTGCCAGTAGACCAGCGCCACCTCAAGAAGGTGGACGCCGAGGTCGAAAGCAAACTATCCCACCCACCCTCCGAACACCCAGACCACCCTATCGCCCCAATCACGGTGGACGAAGTCCGGAAAGTGATCAAGGATCTTCACCCCAGGAAAGCCCCAGGTCCCGACGGGATCGCTAATAGAGTTATCAAACTCTTCTCTCCTTGTCTCATAGTTTTGCTCACTGCCATCTTCAATGCAGCACTGAGCAACAACTTTTTCCCCCAATCCTGGAAAAGTGCAACGGTCATAGGTATTCCCAAGCCAGGGAAACCCAAGACCGAAGCCTCCAGTTATCGCCCCATCAGTCTCCTCAACGTCCTTGGCAAGATTTACGAGAGACTTATCTACAATAGATTAAAGAGTTTTGCAGACTCTAAGAAAGTCATACCTGACCAACAGTTCGGTTTTCGAACCAAACACTCTTGTGTCCAACAAGTCCACCGTATAGTGGAAGACGTCAGTAGCGGCTTCCAACTCGGTTATACCACGGGTATGCTCCTCTTCGACGTGGCGAAGGCATTCGACAAGGTCTGGCACAACGGCTTAATATACAAGCTGTACCAGTTGGGCGTGCCGGACCGTCTAGTACGCATAGTACGGGACTTTTTGTCGAACCGCTCCTTCCGCTACAGAGTCGAGGGCACACTCTCTTCCCCCCATCCCATACGAGCAGGAGTCCCGCAAGGCTCAGTGCTCTCGCCACTCCTATTCACGCTTTATACTAGCGACATTCCCCTCCATAGACGAGTTAAAAGCGCTCTATTCGCCGATGATACGGCTATCTACTACAAAGGTAGAACTCCCGAGGGAATTCACGACAACCTCCAATCCGCGGTCACAGCCCTGGGGCGGTGGTTCCGGAAATGGAGAATTGAAGTGAACCCCACCAAAAGCGCAGCCATTCTATTCTGGAAAGGCCTCGAACGCCCACGGGTAGCCCCCATCACCCTCTTCGGCAAACCCATTCCATGGGAAGAAAAAGCCAAATACCTGGGTGTGATCCTCGATCAACGCCTTTCTTTCCGTCACCACGTAAAGGCGGTACGCGCGCGAGCCGCCTTCGCGCTCGGTAGACTTCACAGCATGTTGAATGCGCGAAGTAAACTCTCATTGAAATCCAAGGTGAGGATTTACACGACGTGCATTCGACCAATCATGACATACGCGGGTGTAGTGTTCGCACACACTAGCAAGTCAACACTTAACCCCTTGCAAGTGCTCCAAAGCCGGTTTCTCCGGAGAGCCACAGGTGCCCCGTGGTACATGCGTAATAGTCAACTCCACGTTGACCTCAAAGTCCCCACTATAAAACAGTTTTTGAAAAAACTGTCCAAACGTCATTTCGATTCTGCTGTAAATCATCCCAACCCCCTCGTCGTATCGGCCGCCCGATACACTCCTTCCCTTATCTCGAAGATAAGGCGTCCAAGACACGCCGTCATCGAACCGGATGACGACATAACGGTCCTCCAGGACGCCCGACAAAAACATACCAACACTACACAAAACCGACCACTGTTCCGTCCTCGCCGACGAGGCTCGACGCGAATAAGCCGTAATGTTCCCCCCCGACCCCCGCTGCAAACGCCGGCCCGCGCCGAGCCTGACGCGCAAATCCCGCCCCCAAATAATATTTAAATAAAATTACCAGTCCAGCCCAGCTCCCTTGCTCGCGATCCAGCAACGCCCTAAGCCGAGGTTCGTACCCCACAGGGGGTGCCCTTAGCTGTGTTGCTTAGAAATAAAGTGCCTGGCTGGAGGCCTAGGTCTCGCCATTGACCGGTTAAGTAGCAAAAGTTCCCGGAACTCACGCTACGAGAGACAATACAAAAAAAAAAAAAAAAAATACTTTTAGTTTTATTTTCCTTTCAACAGTTTTGTTCTTTTTAAATAATGAAGAAAACACCCAACAAAGACCAAAGCAATCACTGTAAAATTTGTAACAAGATCATTTTAGGCGGTACGTACAAATTTAATTCCCATTTATTTCAACACAGGGCCGTGAAATCCCGTTTCAAATGCGAGACTTGCCCTAAAGAGTTCTTCAGGAAAGACGCTTATAAGAAGCACATGACAACACACACGGGGAAGTATCCCAAGAAGTATATTTGCGACCATTGCGACCGCGATTTCGTCGACAAACGCAACTTAGTTAACCATTTGAAAATACATGACGATACCAATTGTCATTCCACTATCATTCAGTACAAATGTATGGCATGCGCAATGACATACTGCGAGGAGCGTTTATTGAAATATCACATACGCAAAGAGCACTTTAACTTGCAAAAATATCACGCGAAACACACGAGCAAGCAACAGAACGACAAATGGCTGGAAAAAGTACGCAAAACCGGCGTCGTGGTCGAAATGAAGAAGATTAACAACAACGCGTTGACGATAAAGAGGCACGGCGCTGTCAAAACGGATGCAGTAATGGAAAAAGCATCTCCGAAAAGCAAGAAGGTTGCATGCCTGAAAGCAGAAAAGAAAAAAGCATTCCAGAAATACATGAACTCTATCATAGCTTGCGAGGATAAATCGCAGTTTTCGAAAGCTATTTGCAACTATTGCAACAAAGAAATGCTGAAGAAAAGCCTAAGAATGCACATTAAAGAGAGACACCTGAAGTTGAGGGAGCATAAATGCGGTAATTGCAATCTCTCATTCAGTCGACATTACAGAATGCTTGAACATACTTGTAAAACATACCAGAGGAAACGAGGCTTATGATTCGCCCGCTCTGCTCGTACTGTGCCCCGTGCGGACCTAGAGATGTATTTATCTACATGGTATGTGATCAATCACTCTACTCAGTCCGACAAACCCAAGCAGTACTTGATGTGACGGTGCACACACTTATTAATGCCTTGACAGAAACAACAGGGTAAAAATATAGAGCTATAGATGCGAGTGTGAGTTGGACATTGACGAAGACATTTGGTAAGTATGAATGCGGAGCAAAATAGTAGTAAATAGTATGTTTCTTGGAATGTTATATGTTCTCATTGTGACACACACTCAATACTTTCTGTTACTTCTAGCTATCATGCAAGTAACATAATGACACTTCACATAACAGGCCCCAGACTGATTGATGTATTTCCATTTCTGCCTTTTACCGTCTCACCTCTCCATCCATAAATGTCTCGTACTGCATGGTTCTAAAGAAATTTTCCTGCCGCTAATGTGCAGGCTGTAGAGTGTAGAGCTCTACAAGTTCTCCATGAAGACGCGCCCCACTATCCTCCCCTATAGTTTACAGTGTAAGTGTGAAATCCACGAATGTTTGAGTTTTATCGGTACACACTGATTACCTATGAGTGCACACGCACACTACAGTTAATAGACTGTGGTCATACTCCCCGCATCGCGTGACCCCCTCGACTAGACATTAGTGGGGCGCGTCTTCGTGGATGAAACTATCAATACTGTAGTGCCATTGATTGGTTGGCAAGAATGATCCCAAATTTAATTCTTGAATCTACCAATAAGTTTTTCTGTGGGTATTACCTACACCTCTGCCTAACCCTACGGGGACCCTTGTGGGAAGCCATTGCATGTCACCTTTGGCGAATTCCTACGGGCTTGGATGAGTATTTATGAATACACAATTCTGTATATGTTAACTGCTTGATTTTAATGATTTTATGTGATTTTGCTTGGGTTCTGGGATTAAGAGACTGATGAATGTGGACGAAGCGAAAGAGATATGCAAGTCTAGAGAGAACTGGCGCTCTATACTCTCTGCCTACCCCGTTAAGGACTCAGCGTGATGATATGTATGTATATTAAACCTGATAGGTGGCGCTGGGATTCAGCATTCTTAAAGTTTTCTTTCACTCAAGCCTACATTGTACACTCAAGTGTAAATAGTATATATATAGATTAGGTTTGTCTTCCTTTTATTGTTAATTAATAGAACAGACGCACAGTGAATTTGAGGTTATCTGTCATTTTACTCATTTTGTTATATCATGTTATGTGTTTAATAAATTAAGTTATGTGATTTGATGGTGAATAATGTTTTGGGCTCGACCAATAATTACTGGGCATCTATTTATAAAATAATAAAAAACATAAAAAAAGCCGTGGTGGCCGAGTGGTTCGAGCAGTGGCCTGCGACACAAAGATCGCGAATTTCGAATTTCGAATCCCGACTGTACCAGTGAGTTTTTCTGAACTTAAGTACAGTGATTAGTCACACCACGAGCTTTACGGTGAAGGAAAACATCGAGAGGAAACCTGCAAACGTCTGAGAAGAAATTCAAAGGCGTATGTATTGTCGTGCTTGAGTAACGGCGATGGACTCGCCATCTGTCACGTTGGCACCTAATATATCTATGGCGAAAAGTGGGTGTGTGGGTATTACTTATACACCTCTGCCTACCCTTTCGGGGACCCTTGTGGGAAGGCGTGAGGATATATTATTATAGTATATATCTATTAATTGGGAGGTAATTTTGGCAATTTTTTGGGCCATTCCCCCCTTGGTGCGATTTTACTCGACACCGTCTGACCCCACCTGTCAATTGTCTTCGAATATGCATGTTTTTAATGTAGGTTAATAATTGAATCTGTGCTCTATTGTGTTTTGATTCTTTTTTAAAAACTAATTTGTTTTTTATTAAGACATGTAATTGAATTGAAATTGCCAGTATTTTGGCAATTTTACAATGTTACTTGTGGATAGAATAATTATGTGATATGTGCCCTCTCCCCACTTGGGATTACGTGAGGTTCAGCATTTTCCTCTCCTTGTATTTTGTATGTATTGATGAGTATTTTTGATTTTAATCGCGTTGGCTCCTCCCTAAATGGAAGGAATTGGTTTTGTAGAAAACTTGGATGTTACGGGCCTTACGCTATCCTATGGATAGAATTGTCAAATTGTTGATTCGTAGATGAAATTTACAGTAATTTTAGCCAACTGATTAATGTTTTATTTAACTGAGACTGTGAAAAGTGCCTTCTTTTTTATATACTATATAATATGTACTAGATTTTGAATGCGTCTGTTTATAGCGACTGATGACATTAGCGTTCGCGCCTATTTTTGATAAGGCTAAATGTCATTTTGACATGCAGTGCTTGGAAGTTGAAATAAAGAATAAAGTTTAAATTTAGAAAATTATGTTTAAAAAAAGAATCTTTTAGATGTAAAAAAAAGTATATTCACCATCGCACACTATAATTGTTGTGACGTTTTTGGTCTCGTCCTAGTTAAATTACCCATGATCTTAGTATATATTGTATCTATATTTATAAAAAAAAGGATTAAGTAACACCTATGCTATGTATACTACACCTTTCTTCGAATACAGATAATGTGACCATGAGCATAGGTAATGTATTGTAATTCGTAATGTTAAAACAGCGGGGTTATTGTATAAAATACCCTGATCTGAAAATGTTGTTGAAATTGTTGAAAATATTGTCCTACGTTTAGGTATTATACAAGTTGACAATGTTTTTTTTTATTCTTGACACCTCATCTGAACATGACAGTAGAGTGTGAAGGCCCAGACATCATCAGAAGCAGACATGACAGGTAGTTAAAATAATAATCACCGCAATAGTAGGTAACTACAATTGCTTTTTAATCTGATTGTAGTTATTCTGCACTAAATATTAAAATTATTGAAACTACAATTAAAAGACAAATTACAAAATCTATTAATTATATTTTTGTGCTGGTAGCATTGCTTTCAAGCCATGGTGGCCGAGTGGTTCGAGTAGTTGCCTGCGACACAAAGGTCGCAAGTTCGAATCCCGACTGTACCAATGAGTTTTTCTGAACTTAATTACAGTGATTAGTAACACCACGAGCTTTACGTTTAAGCAAAACATCGAGAGAAAACCTGCATACGTCTGAGAAGCAATTCAAAGGCGTATGTATAGTCGTGCTTGAGTAACGGCGAGCGATGGACTTGCCATCTGCCACGTTGGCACCTAAAATATATCACTAGCGGAGTGTGGGTGCTACCTATACACCTCTGCCTACCACTTCGAGGATTCTTATGGTAAGGCGCGAGCATTGCTTTTAACAATCATCGTGACAGGATCCCGATGGCCGCAATTTTTGACACACGCGTAATTTTTGCCGCCTTTTTGCATGACTCTTGAATAAATTACGTCATTGGATTCATTTATTATTCTAAATATAACGTAATTTCTTCGTATCTGAAATATGTTGAAAAAGAAAATTAAATGTACCGTAATAATAAATGTGTTCAGTTTATTTTTGGATATGGCTACTAAATCCTGCAGTTCGTCAAATTTGTCAAATGTCAACCAACAACCGATCGCGTTCCATATCCGGACTTATTCTGGCAATTTGAACCACCGCTGCACGCACGAAAAAGGATGACTCATTGTCCCGTTACGCTCATTGTAACGTTACGATCGGTGTGAGTGCGCTACACGAGCGAGCGAAAAGCACGATCTTGTTATGACGTTGTCAGGTTAAACAATCGTCCGTAAACCGAATTCACAGACTACCAATTTTTTGAAGTGAAACTTCTTTATCGTGGTTGGGAAAAAATTTTTTTGTTACGCGTCACATTCTTCCGTTAGGTCACATTCTTAGTTAACCTTTGTCATATATATATATATATATATATATATATTTATATATATATTTATATATATGTATGTATATATATATTAATGGTCATTATTTTTTTTAAAATAACGTTATAAAGAAGTTTCACTTCTTACGAGTGTACGCTAGTACACGCACACACAATTTTTTTTAATTAGTCTCACCACGAGTTTTACGGTGAAGGAAAACATCGAGAGGAAACGAGGGTTGCGCCTGTACTGCGATACCATAGCACTTATACGTCAGAACAAGAGGAGGCGGCGTGGCCGAGAGGTCACAGCACCCGCCTGCCACGCAAACGGCGCGAGTTCCAATCCCGACTGGAGTGAGGAAATTTTCTACATTTAATTACAGTGATGCACACCACGAGCTTTACGGTGAAGGGAAACATCGAGAGGGAACCTGCAATACGTCTGAGAAGACGTCCAAAGATGTAGTCGATATAATGATATCGACTACATTATGTAGTTTTGCTTGAGAAACGGCGATGTACCCGCCAACCGTCACCTTGGCGCTTAAAATATGTCCACGCCGAAAAGTTGGTGAGGGTCTTCGAAGACCCAGCAAGGCGTGAAGACTGAAGACATAGTATATGTACAATCAAAATTAGCCAGCAAAATCTAGTTATTTAAAGCTACCAACACACTTGTTCTTACCACGTAAGTAGTAGCGATTTGACAATCTGTATTACAAATATCATTTTTTACTTTTTCAGTCGAATTTGTACTATACGTCTTGGTAATGCGCCATTCGGTCTCTATTGGATTGTCACAGGTACCTGTCAGATCTCCGAATGTAACAATTACTGGGCACGTCGAGTTTCCATTTTCGTATTCCATGTAATTAAAAGCGCATAGTTCGTCGTTATTCGACAGTGAAAATAATTCAAATGGGCATGGAAGTTTGCGTTCCATGACCTGTGAATGAAACAATTAACATGACATTTTGTTGCCGAAACAGATATACACCGCGAATGAGTGAAGGGGCAGAGGTCACGTTCCGATTACCTGAAGAGAGGTAGGGCATAACGGGTTCCCCGTTCGAATTTGTGTCTGCCCGCTAGGGGCAGAACCTCCAACCTAGAAGGCCGTAGCCAAATAACACTATTGTTTGTGTTGTTTTCCTACGCGGTGAATAAGGTTTTCCAGTAATGAGCTCCTTGGGGTGGGGGGAGGATTATTATATTGTGTTGGCAGCAGAGGGATTAGTCTCATTACGCTGCCAACACAGTATAACTCTCCGAACACAGAGTGGCAACGCGCAAGTGATACTTCGGTATCGTTAGCGTAAATAGGCTGCGGTAACCGTTTTCCGGGTCCGTATGCTTGTTTGCCACTCTTGTGGCACTCATTAAAAAATCCCTACTTTTAAGCACTGAAGTATGGAACTGTCACATGTCCAAGATGCGTACAGATTATTTTGACTCTTTAGTCTCAGCATTTAGAGCAGCAGCACTATAATTTCGTAGTCTGTTCTACTATATACAAATTAGTTTCATTCCAATTGCTTAATTTTACCTCTTTATAATGTTTCAATCATGCATCTGTGATCTGATCTTGCAATGATTTCCCTATCTATCGCGGCTTACCTGATTATTCTGTACAGTCTCTAAATTACACATAAAAGCAGTAAATACCTGCTATCCTTATTTAATGTAATTTTCTAGTACTATATTTTTCACTTCACCTAAATCAACCCTGACGTGTCAAACTGCGCGTGCCCATATTCTCAAATGAGGGGAAGTACCAATACTACGTGAACCATTTTTTATTTTATTTTGAACGTTCTCCCACCTCCTTAGGGGACCACTCTTAGTATTTGCTAAGCGTTCGCCACCCCCTTTCCCTCAGAGTTTTCACGTAGTAATAGCTCGAAAAAGCGTGAGATATTTCTACAGGATAATAACCTGTGACGTTGGGTACGTTCCCTAATCACAAAGACTACGATATAATATAGATGATAAATGTTATTATTAAATACTAATTGAATCTTTTCTTACCCAATATCCGCCACTACAATTTGTACAATTCAGAGGAACGACATTGTTGCATTTATAAGCTACAATCATTTTATTTCCCGCTAAATCTGTCACTTCTCGCCATGTCCGCCAATACATATCTCTTTTAAATTGGAATTTAAATCCATCCATGAATATAAGTCTTTTGAAATCTCTCTCAAACTCATTGATGCGACGCCAATTGGCATTACGTCTGTCAATTATTTGATGTCGAATATTATCCACGTTGACAATTGTATTATGTTGCACATCCACTTGCCATCTGTCTCTTTTGCGAATACGATTGCTGTTATTTTCAATGACAGTTGTTAAGAAAAAAATTAAAACCAAGGAGGTAAATACCTTACTCATAATAATTTACAATTTATAATCTGTACGATAAATGTCACTGCGTTTTTTTTATATCGGAACGTTGGAACTTTCGTATAATATTACAATTTACATTAACATTTTATCTAAATAGCAAATTGACGTAAGGCAATGTGCCTTACGTCAATTTGCACTGACTACCTTAAGGCGCTTTCGAATGAAAAAGAGAAGAAAATAATGTTTGTAAATTCGATAACAGTGTTTGCAATGAATGGCTTGCTTTCATAGTTTCTTTTTAAACAATGATGAAAGGGTGGTAGGCAAAATATATATATCTTCACGCCTTCCTATATGGGTTCCAGAAGGGGTTAGCAGAGG
The DNA here is from genome assembly GCA_945859725.1 of Drepana falcataria. NCBI lineage: Eukaryota > Metazoa > Arthropoda > Insecta > Lepidoptera > Drepanidae > Drepana > Drepana falcataria. The sequence goes on along the minus strand of OX243951.1, from coordinate 3,475,681 downwards.
TGTGTATATAGTACTCACACCCACTTTCTACCAGAGATATATTTTAGGGGCCAACGTGACAGATGGCGAGTCCATCGCCGTTACCCAAGCACGACTATACATACGCCTTTGAATGGCTTCTCAAGGTACGCAGGTTTTCTCTCGATGTTTTCCTTCACCATAAAGCTCGTGGTGTGACTAATGACTGAACTTTTCTAACATGCTCGCCGGTTACGAATACTCTTTACGTTCCCATCCCTGAGTGTCCGATCGGTTTAGGTAAAGTAGTTGGAACTTGGTCTTTCTCCTCTTGCACACCCTTTCGTATTGTATACCACATGTCAAAAAAAACACACGATCACACCCTCGTTCACTCCAGCGCCTTTGCGAATCTCTTCATTGCGGACAAAGACTACTATTGAACACTTGAAAATTGCGGATTCGATCTATGGTAGGGTAGCTCTATATAATCCTCTAATCTATGATCTAAGGTAATGACGCGTACGCCTCACATTTAATGCAGAGCATTTCAAATGCATTTATGATATTTTCATGGTTTTTCTTACATATCCAGGGGACTAATAACGCGTTGTAACCAGCTAATAGAGCATGCTCTGACTATAACTTTTTATAATAAGCATTATTATTATTTTTAGTTTTATTCCAGACTGAATTTATATTTATATATTTATTAGCGAAACAAGTATGTAAGGTTCGTAACAATTGGAAAGAAGTGGTCTCTTCCTACCTCTAAGGGAAAGAGGCGTGATTATATGAATGTATGTATGTATGTATGAATTTATATATTCCAGGTGCCAATAAACCAACTGTCAAATAAAAAGTTCTGTATAAAATCATAAATATCATGCTAATAATAACAAAATAGAATCTACCTATTTGGAACGCAATCATGAATGACAAACGGAAAAAACATGTTGAATGATATGCTGGCTTGCTACGTTTCGTTCATTCGCACATTTCTTCATCATTTTGATTCTTTTCTTTCTTCCACAAATGTCATTCACCTCATAACTATGGGTGATAGAGGTTGTTTATCGACGAGATTTTGAAAACCAACCAATTTTTAATAATTTGAACTATCACAGTGTGTAAATACTATATTGACAATAATACAATTTGTGCCATAACCTGTGCTTATGAGTTTTTGTCCAGTGTCCTTATGTGAGTTGTAAATAAGTTATTGTGTGACAGCTCTACTCTACTCACTGTAAGTATGAAAACAATAATTTATCTGCTGGCTCTTTATTTAAATATTGAATTAAGGATTTAATACCCATATGAGTTTTCCACTGTTGTTCAATATTTTTTTTCCATAGCCTGTATTTCGACTTTTTTTTTTAATTGGGGCTTTTTTCTGACGAAACTGCGAGCAAATTAAACGTCACATTGAACAAAACTTTTTTTTTATTAGGTCCGTGTAGTAATTAACAAGAGGGCGTAAACATTATCTGTTAGTCTTTTCTCAATGGCTCGAAAATAGTACTACATATTTTAAGGGTAATAAAATGTAACCTTGTATAATTATTGCTTTATGAGTGATAACTACTCAGACAGTATTTACAAAATCATATCTATCAGATTAATGTGTACAGATGCTTGTAAGTATTTTAAATAAATAAAGTTAGATAGTTACTCAGTCTTTTGAACCACTTACTGTCAAAAGTACAAAGTATTGTTGTTGACACTATAAAATTTTATTAAACTGTGGCCAAGGTTTCACTATTGTAATTTTTTTTCTTAGGTATTTTTTTTTCTGGAATTTAGCAAAAAATCATTCTCTGTGCTCAAGTTACAACCAATTGCATTGAGTAGTTATTGCGTGAAAGAAGAAAATCCATACACAATTTCATAGTTTTATAAATATTATTTATTAGGGCTCATCAGTATAGATAGTAACACCCTACTATCCTCCCCTATAGTTTACAGTGTAAGTGTGCAACCTTCCACTAATGTGTGAGTATTGTCGGTACACACTGATTACCTATGAGTGCACACGCACACTACAATTAATAGACTCGGGTCATACTGCCCGCATACTGCGACCCCCTCTATCTATAAACTACAATATTAATATTTATGTAAGCTTGGTACCTTTCCACAATGACTGCTTCTAATCAAACGTTACTGTGTCTGCGAGCTGCTCTGGTGTGCAAACGTGCTCACCTGTTTGGCACACCCTCTGCATTATTATTACTCATTTGGATAAATACCCTAGCTTGTTAGTTTTTTGAGCCCTGGTGGCCGAGTGGTTCGAGCAGTTGCCTGCGACGCAAAGGTCGCAAGTTCGAATCCCGACTGTACCAATGAGTTTTTCTGAACTTAAGTACAGTGGTTAGTCACACTACGAGCTGAACGGTGAAGGAAAACATCGAGAGGAAACCTGCATACGTCTGAGAAGAAATTCAAAGGCGTATGTATAGTATAGTCGTGCTTAAGTAACGGCGATGGACTTGCCATCTGTCACGTTGGCACCTAATATACCTCTGGCGGAAAGTGGGTGTGTGGGTATTACCTATACACCTCTGCCTACCCCTTCGGGGACCATTGTGGGAAGGCGTGAGGATATATTATATATTATTATAACATTAATTAACTTAAAAATTCACTTATATTGTAGTAACATTTATAAATATTTTTTACTAAATTCGTGTGTGAACCGTATTAGTTCATCAACCAGACAGAAACAGGGACTTTGGATGCAGTATCAACCATCAGATTTATGACTAGTTTTTACAGTACAGCTTTTAATTGTCCCGCTTAACAGTGACAAAAGACGCTCCAGCCTGTTCTCTATCTCCGATAACGAATGGCTGCCGTTCTGTCATTACCCAACCAATTTACTCGCTTGTGATTGGTCGTTGAAGATTGACAGTATCTCCACCAATCATAAGAGGAAGATTAAGAAAGTAATAATCGATAGACTGAAATATTTATAACACGGGTGTAACGCAAGCTGTGTACTCTACACCTACGTGAGAATTGGTCAATGATCTCGCTGCCATATTTAAACTTTGTGATAAGTAATCAGTTTGTCTGTGCTTACTTAACCTATATAAAAATCAATGCCGTATTCAGAGAACTGGAGGCCTCGGGGCAACAAAGAAGCAGAGGCCCCTGGCCCCAAATAAAATGGATTTTTTTTCAGACCAGTTTTCCAATAAATATTTTTTTGTGTTATCGCAGGCAACTACTCGAACCACTCGGCCAGCACGGCTCTTGTTATTTATATATCCTCGCGCCTTCCCACAAGGGACTTCGATGGGGTAGGCAGAGGTGTATAGGTAGTACCGACACACCCACTTTTCTGCCACAGATATATTTTAGCTGTCAACGTGATAGATGCCGAGTCGATCGCCGTTACTCAAGCACGACTATACATACGCCTTTGAATGTCTTCAGACGTATGCAGGTTTCCTCTCGATGTTTCCCTTCACCGTTCAGCTCGTGGTGTGCCTCACTGTAATTAAATGTAGAAAAACTCCTCAATCCAGTCGGGATTGGAACTCGCGCCGTTTGCGTGGCAGGCGGGTGCTGTGACCTCTCGGCCACGCCGCCTCCTCTTGTCCTGACGTATAAGTGGTATGGTATCGCAGTGCAGGCGCAACCCTCGTTTCCTCTCGATGTTTTCCTTCACCGTAAAGCTCGTGGTGTGACTAATCACTGTACTTAAGTTCAGAAAACTCTTTGGTACAGTCGGGCTTACTTGCCTTACTTACTTTAACTTGCTTACTTGAACTTGCAATCTTTGTGTTGTTGGCTGGCCGAACCACTTACTTGTCCACGTCACTTAGGTCACGCTGTGTATTTATTAAATTTTCCTGGAAATTGTTGTGTTATTGTATGATAAGCACGCTCAGTGGTGGGGCGTGATAGCTACATACCTACATACAGGCCGAATGGGTACAAGGTCGTTCGCCTTCTTACTGCGCCGCCAGCTGTTCGGTTAAATGTATTCGTTGTTAAGATGAAGACAGATGTTAATATAAAAAAAGCCGTGGTGGCCGAGTGGTTCGAGCAGTTGCCTGCGACACAAAGATCGCAAGTTCGAATCCCGACTGTACCAATGTGTTTTTCAGAACTTAAGTACAGTGATTAGTCACACCACGAGCTGAACGGTGAAGGAATACATCGAGAGGAAACCTGCATACGTCTGAGAAGCAATTCAAAGGCGTATGTATAGTCGTGCTTGAGTAACGGCGATGGACTCGCCATCTGTCCGGCCATACCTCTGGCGGAAAGTGGGTGTGTGATTATTACCTATACACCTCTGCCTACCCCTTCGGGGACCCTTGTGGGAAGTCGTGAGGATATATTATTATTATTATATTTTATTTATGTTAATATAATATTATAACAAAAGTATACATATAATAGAAATGTAACAGATCGCTGTCGGTCTGTACATGGAAAAAATATTTTTGGGACCTTTATCAACGCAAATAGCACCAAAAACAATTATTGTTAGAATGTTTGTCTATTGATCTCTTTGTCTGTGCGTTTGTGCACGCTAATATCAGAAACGTCTTGTCCGGTTTCGAGAGTCCGATCGATTTGATCTAGGTAGTTGGAACGTGGTCTTTCTTAAAACTAAACGCAATTGTAATAGGATGCGCACTTAACGTTGAAAATAATAAATAAAAATAATAATAAATACCTGGGACAATTCCACACAAATTGACCTAGTCCCAAATTAAGCAAAGCTTGTGTTATGGTAACTAGACAACGATATATTTACTTATATAGATAGATATATACTTAAATACATAGGACATCCAAGACTAAGGTACAAATATTCATGTTCATCACACAAATATCTGCCCTCAGCGGGATGGGAACACGCGACCTCAAGTTTCGCAGGCGGGAGCTCTAACCACTAGACCAGACGGTCGTCTGGTCGAACTAAATGCATACAGACGTACATTCACACACAGAAGCAATCTTATTTGTATAAGTTTAATAGAGATGTGTGTCGCATCGCTTGTTTTAACAAGGGAGCGTCAGTTAGCATATCATCTTAAATTATCTTGGGACCACACTATCGTGACTGCGCAAATAGACTGTGTTTGACAGAAGATAGGGCTGTCCCTAAAACGCATACATACATATAATCACGCCTATTTCCCGTAGGGGTAGGCAGAGACCACTTCTTTCCACTTGCTACGATCCTTACATACTTCTTTCGCTTCGTCCACTTTTATTATTTTATTTATTTTATTTTATTTTATTTTAATAGGAAAACATACAGTTACATCTAATCTAAATTTACATAAACAATATTTAAGTTACAACCATTAACATGTTTTCGCAGTTATATAACAAAAAGTAAGCTTGTTTAAGCTAGGCTATTTCTTATATTCATATAAGAAATAGCCTAGCTTAATACTTACTACTTACTTAATACTTACTTAATACTTAATATATCTAAATACCATCATGACAAATTTGTTGCACAGTTAGAGAACCAAGATCTAGTCAGCGTCCTTTTAAACACATCTGCTTTAGAATTAAATAAGTCCAGTTTGTCTAAACTTGCTGAATTGAACGCTTCTGGAGCTCTTATAAGAAAAGAGTTCCTTTAAAGAGAAAGAGAGATATTCCCTTCATACATGCTCTTCGGTTTAGGGTACTCTTGACCTGGCCTTTTTTCAAGACGTCCCTAATTAGGTCTAGAAACGTCCGCCTAGGTCTACCCCTTCCAACACTTTCATTCACACTCGCCTTATACACTTTTTTCGTCAATCGTTCTTCATTCATTCTCTCGACATGGCCAAACCATCTCAGCATACCTTTTAGAATTTTTGTCACTACATCTTCTTTCAGACCACAACGTTTCCTTATCTCACTATTTCTTATCCTGTCACTCAGTTTAACTCCTATCATACTTCTTAACGCTCTCATCTCAACTGCATTTATTCGGCTTTCATTCTTCTTCTGCCATACCCAACTTTCACTTCCGTACATGAGTGTCGGAACCAACACTCCCCCATGCACAGCCAAACGAGCCTTGAAAAACACATTCCGTCTGCCCCTAAAACACGTGCAACAACTAAGAGAGGTAGGGCATAACGGGTTTCCCCTTCGAATTTGTATCTGCCCGACTGGGGCAGGACCTCCACCTTATAGAAGGCCGTAGCCAAATAACACTATTGTTTGTGTTGTGTTCCTACGCGGTGAATAAGGTTGCCAGAAATGAAATGAGCTCCTTGGGGAGGGGGGAGGATTGTTACATTATGTTGGAAGCAGAGGGATTAAACCCATTATGCTGCCAACAAACTGTAACTCTCCGAACACAGAGTAGCAACGCGCAAGTGATACTTCGGTATCGTGAGCGTAAATAGGCTACGGTAACCGTTTACCATCAGGTGGGCCGTATGCTTGTTTACCACTCTTGTTGTATAAAAAAAAAAAAAAAAAAACGTAAAGCATGTGTGTGCAAGAAGAGGCAGAGGAAGACCACGTTCCAACTACCTGGATCAAATCGATCGGACGCTCAAGGACGGGAACGTCAAGAGTACTCGAAACCGACGAGCATGTATGAAGAGACTGATGAATGTGGACGAAGCGAAAGAGGTATGTAAGTCTAGAGAGAACTGGCGCTCTATACTCTCTGCCTACCCCGTTAGGGAATCGGCGTGATAATGTTAAAGTAAAAAATAAAGTAAAAAGTCTTTAATTACTGCAAAAACATAATAACACATTAAACGTAACATATAAACAAACGAGCCGTGGTGGCCGAGTGGTTGGAGCAGTTGCCTGCGACGCAAAGGTCGCAAGTTCGAATCCCGACTGTACCAATGAGTTTTTTCTGAACTTAAGTACAGTGATTAGTCACACCACGAGCTTTACGGTGAAGGAAAACATCGAGAGGAAACCTGCATACGTCTGAGAAGAAATTCAAAGGCGTATGTATAGTCGTGCTTGAGTAACGGCGATGGACTCGCCATCTGTCACGTTGGCACCTAATATACCTCTGGCGGAAAGTGGGTGTGTGGGTATTGTGGGTATTGGGTGGGTACCTATACACCTCTGCCTACCCCTTCGGGGACCCTTGTGGGAAGGCGTGAGGATATATATATACATAACATATGTTCACAATTTTGCAGAGAACCTGACTTATTAAAAATATAGTTTAAAAAAAAAACTAAAAAAACTTGCTTTTTACAGAAAACTAAACTAAAAAATAAAAAATAAATTTTAATAAATTTGAATTAATAGTAGTGTAAAAATTCTTAATAAATAATTTAAAAAAAGCGTGGGGTGCTTTTTAAGATATTGTCGAAATAATAAATCTTCTATTCTTATAGATATAAGTATTTTATTGACAGATATCAATAAAATATTTAGAACTATTGACACCATGCACCCCACGCTTTTTTTAAATTATTTATTAAGAATTTTTACACTATTATTAATTCAAATTTATTAAAATTTATTTTTTATTTTTTAGTTTAGTTTTCTGTAAAAAGCGTGGGTTTTTAGTTTTTTTTTAAAACTATATTTATTATTAACTTTTTAGTTCGATATTTTTCAAAAGGGAGCCAGAGAAACGTCTACGAGAACCAAGAAAGGCCGCAGGCGCGCTAATTACCCACGGAGAGTTACATACTGACATACTGACATACAAGTGAAGCTAATAAAAAGCGTGTAAAAACACAATATCTTTTGGTTTCCTCACTAGGCAAAGCCTGTATCGAGGAAACCGAGAATGTGTATGAGGACATCGAGACGAAACCTATAATTATTACAAACAGACTTCCAATTTATTTTATTAGTATAGATAATGTATTCGGACGTTTGACAACCCTAGCTGTATAACCAATCAACTCTCCTTGGGAGCACGCTTCCCTTTGTATAGTATCATTGATGTCATACATACATATAATGTGAGTACTATTGATAATTTACGAAAGCGACCTCTTATTGCAACAGTCAGGCTAGGTAGGTACCACCGCAGTGGCAGATATCCTGCCGCCAAGCACTAGTGTACGTACACTACACTGTGTGCCGGTGTGGAGGGCACTGTAGCTAGTCACATTACTGGCCATAAGGGACTGGGTACTAGGTGGTAGGCCTCTTATTGCAACAGTCCGGCTAGGTGGGTACCACCGCAGTGGCAGATATCCTGCCGCCAAGCACTAGTGTACGTACACTACACTGTGTGCCGGTGTGGAGGGCACTGTAGCTAGTCACATTACTGGCCATAAGGGACTGGGTACTAGGTGGTAGGCCTCTTATTGCAACAGTCAGGCTAGGTGGGTACCACCGCAGTGGCAGATATCCTGCCGCCAAGCACTAGTGTACGTACACTACACTGTGTGCCGGTGTGGAGGGCACTGTAGCTAGTCACATTACTGGCCATAAGGGACTGGGTACTAGGTGGTAGACCTCTTATTGCAACAGTCAGGCTAGGTGGGTACCACCGCAGTGGCAGATATCCTGCCGCCAAGCACTAGTGTACGTACACTACACTGTGTGCCGGTGTGGAGGGAACTGTAGCTAGTCACATTACTGGCCATAAGGGACTGGGTACTAGGTGGTAGGCCTCTTATTGCAACAGTCCGGCTAGGTGGGTACCACCGCAGTGTCAGATATCCTGCCGCCAAGCACTAGTGTACGTACACTACACTGTGTGCCGGTGGGGAGGGCACTGTAGCTAGTCACATTACTGGCCATAAGGGACTGGGTACTAGGTGGTAGGTCTCTTATTGCAACAGTCCGGCTAGGTGGGTTCCACCGCAGTTTCAGATATCCTGCCGCCAAGCACTAGTGTACGTACACTACACTGTGTGCCGGTGGGGAGGGCACTGTAGCTAGTCACATTACTGGCCATAAGGGACTGGGTACTAGGTGGTAGGCCTCTTATTGCAACAGTCCGGCTAGGTGGGTACCACCGCAGTGGCAGATATCCTGCCGCCAAGCACTAGTGTACGTACACTACACTGTGTGCCGGTGTGGAAGGCACTGTAGCTAGTCACATTACTGGCCATAAGGGACTGGGTACTAGGTGGTAGGCCTCTTATTGCAACAGTCCGGCTAGGTGGGTACCACCGCAGTGTCAGATATCCTGCCGCCAAGCACTAGTGTGTAATGTATTCTGTTTATATGCCTGTGTGTAGGTTTATTCATGGTTTGTTTGCTAATAAGCGCCGTTAGATAATCTGAATACTTTCTTTACACAATGTAGTTGCATACGCATAGTGATTGTCCCCGAGTCTATTGTGCCACCAGGGAGGTACCGGAAGTTCTATCAATAAACTGGGCCCCGTTAATCGTCGTAGCCTTAGTAAATTATGTATGTATGTAGGTCTGTAAGTCTAGAGAGAACTGGCGCTCTACTCTCTCTGCCTGGCGTGAGGGACTCGGCGTGATGATATGTATGTAGGTCTGTAAGTCTAGAGAGGACTGGCGCTCTACTCTCTCTGCCTAGCGTGAGGGACTCGGCGTGATGATATGTATGTAGGTCTGTAAGTCTAGAGAGGACTGGCGCTCTACTCTCTCTGCCTAGCGTGAGGGTCTCGGCGTGATGATATGTATGTAGGTCTGTAAGTCTAGAGAGGACTGGCGCTCTACTCTCTCTGCCTAGCGTGAGGGACTCGGCGTGATGATATGTATGTAGGTCTGTAAGTCTAGAGAGGACTGGCGCTCTACTCTCTCTGCCTAGCGTTCGGGACTCGGCGTGATGATATGTATGTAGGTCTGTAAGTCTAGAGAGGACTGGCGCTCTACTCTCTCTGCCTAGCGTGAGGGACTCGGCGTGATGATATGTATGTAGGTTTGTTTGTAAGGCTAGAGAGGACTGGCGCTCTACTCTCTCTGCCTAGCGTGAGGAACTGGGCGTGATGATATGTATGTAGGTCTGTAAGTCTAGAGAGGACTGGCGCTCTACTCTCTCTCTGCCTAGCGTTCGGCGTGATGATATGTATGTAGGTCTGTAAGTCTAGAGAGGACTGGCGCTCTACTCTCTCTGCCTAGCGTGAGGGACTCGGCGTGATGATATGTATGTAGGTTTGTTTGTAAGGCTAGAGAGGACTGGCGCTCTACTCTCTCTGCCTAGCGTGAGGGACTCGGCGTGATGATATGTATGTAGGTTTGTTTGTAAGTCTAGAGAGGACTGGCGCTCTACTCACTCTGCCTAGCGTGAGGAACTCGGCGTGATGATATGTATGTAGGTCTGTAAGTCTAGAGAGGACTGGCGCTCTACTCTCTCTGCCTAGCGTGAGGGACTCGGCGTGATGATATGTATGTAGGTCTGTAAGTCTAGAGAGGACTGGCGCTCTACTCTCTCTGCCTAGCGTTCGGGACTCGGCGTGATGATATGTATGTAGGTCTGTAAGTCTAGAGAGGACTGGCGCTCTACTCTCTCTGCCTAGCGTGAGGGACTCGGCGTGATGATATGTATGTAGGTTTGTTTGTAAGGCTAGAGAGGACTGGCGCTCTACTCTCTCTGCCTAGCGTGAGGGACTCGGCGTGATGATATGTATGTAGGTTTGTTTGTAAGGCTAGAGAGGACTGGCGCTCTACTCTCTCTGCCTAGCGTGAGGGACTCGGCGTGATGATATGTATGTAGGTTTGTTTGTAAGTCTAGAGAGGACTGGCGCTCTACTCTCTCTGCCTAGCGTGAGGGACTGGGCGTGATGATATGTATGTAGGTCTGTAAGTCTAGAGAGGACTGGCGCTCTACTCACTCTGCCTAGCGTGAGGAACTCGGCGTGATGATATGTATGTAGGTCTGTAAGTCTAGAGAGGACTGGCTCTCTACTCTCTCTGCCTAGCGTGAGGGACTCGGCGTGATGATATGTATGTAGGTCTGTAAGTCTAGAGAGGACTGGCGCTCTACTCTCGTCTCGTCGATTGTCTGATCAGCTGATACACATTCTTTTACAATAGCGGTGTATGTTAACATGTGTCACGTGACTCATACAGATAGCGGAATAATAACTTGTATCTTGTGTCAACAGGAAATGTTTTCATTTACTGTGTGTATGACGTGTACTTGTATGTAATTAATTATCTGTGATCGGATCCATTTTATTTCTCAGTATTTCTGTGCACGCTTGCTTGCATGGTTTCACTCTTTTTATCTCTATATTTTTATCTATTATTGTGAAGAGGCATAAAATAAATATCCTCACGCCCTCCCACAAGGGTCCCCGAAGGGGTAGGCAGAGGTGTATGGGTAATACCCACACACCCACTTTCCGCCAGAAGTATATTAGGTGCCAACGTGACAGATGGCGAGTCCATCGCCGTTACTCAAGCACGACTATACATACGCCTTTGAATTTCTTCTCAGACGTATGCAGGTTTCCTCTCGATGTTTTCCTTCACCGTAAAGCTCGTGGTGTGACTAATCACTGTACTTAAGTTCAGAAAAACTCATTGGTACAGTCGGGATTCGAACTTGCGACCTTTGCGTCGCAGGCAATTGCTCGAACCTCTCGGCCACCACGGCTATTATTATCTATTATTGTGAAGAGGCATTGTTTGCTTAAAAGGAGGCTCTGGCCACTAATTAAGATTTCATGTTTTCTTTTACCGCAATAAAATACTATTATTATTATCTCAAACACTATGGACTCATGTCTGAATTAAATTATTTGATTTGATTTATCTCGGTTTCGCGCCCATAATTTTTTTTAAAATCCTCACGCCTTCCCACCTACGGTCCCCGAAGGGGTAGGCAGAGGTGTATAGGTTTTACCCACACAATAAGCTGCGGTAATCGTTTTCCTTCAGGTGGGCCGTATGCTAGTTTGCCACTCTTATTACAGAGACAGTCGGTTACAAACATACATCTGTATGTTTGTTTGTGACGAAAAGCGTGTAAAAACACCAATTTTCCACCAGAGATATATTTTTGGTGCCAACGTGACAGCGAGTCCATCGCCGTTACTCAAGCACGACTATACATACGCCTTCGAATGTCTTATCAGACGTATGCAGGTTTCCTCTCGATGTTTTCCTTCACCGTAAAGCTCGTGGTGTGCCTCACTGTAATTAAATGTAGAAAAAACTGCTCACTCCAGTCGGGATTGGAACTCGCGCCGTTTGCGTGGCAGGCGGGTGCTGTGACCTTTCGGCCACGCCGCCTCCTCTTGTCCTGACGTATAAGTGGTATACCCTGCAGTGCAGGCGCAACCCTCGTTTCCTCTCGATGGTTTCCTTTACCGTAAAGCTCGTGGTGTGACTAATCACTGTACTCAAGTGCAGAAAATCTCGGTACAGTCGGGATTCGAGCTTGCAATCCCTGCGTGTTGGTATTGAGTTACGCGAGCGATGCGAAACAATGGTTCTAGGTAGTCTAGATAACTGTAGTGCTTGCAACGGACGCCGTTAAGTAGCTGTCCTCAACACGATATACAGAGCAAGGCTTATGGACTAAATACCTGTCTCGTTGATACTACTCATGACACGCGACTTCGGCCGTTTTTTGATAATATAATATAATACAATTGCACACAAATTGACCTAGTCCCAAATTAAGCGAAGCTTGTGTTATGGTAACTAGACAACGATATATTTACTTATATAGATAGATATATACACAAATACATAGGACATCCAAGACTAAGGTACAAATACTCGTGTTCATCACACAAATATTTGCCCTCAGCGGGATTCGAACCCGCGACCTCAAGTTTCGCAGTCAGGAGCTCTACCACTAGACCAGACGGTCGTCACCTCTGCCTACCCCTTCGGGGACTCTTATGGAAAGGCGTGAGGATATTATATTAATTATACTTTTACTAAAATGAAAACTAAACGCAGGTACAACGCGGTCACATTAACTTGACGCATGGCTTTGATGACGTCATTTCGGCGGTCAGGTACGGTGCGAAAAAAAGCATGTAGCTAAATAAAACTATATTTTTTATTTTGGAGCATAGGTTTTATTTGTTAATCTTGCAATATGTTGCATCATGTATTTTTTTATACAATATAATTGAAAACTATTTTGTTTCTTTTAAAACACTTTCAACACAAGATTTCTCCCTTCACTGTGTATAGATTCCCCATGTTCAAGAATTAGTAGTAACAAAAATAGTCCAAAATTAACAAAAACAGTCCAAACTTAAACAATAACGAAAACGTAACAAAATATCCAATAACAACAATAGCAACAGAAAACTAGTCAACATATCGACGCGCGTATCGGTAACAGAGATGCTAACCATACTGACGATTGCCGGGCGAGCTAAGGGAATGCGGGGGAAGCGGGCGGGGCCTCGCATTCCAGCGATGCGTCAAGTTAATGTGACCGCGTTGTTGTCAAATCGTTACAGAATATGTGTATGTGAAAATAAGGTTAAAAAATTAGTCCTCACGCCTTCCCTTAACGGTCCAAGTGGTAGGCAGAGGTGTATAGGGGTTAGCTTCCCTTTTGGAGCAAGTGTCCCATTTCTGAGATTTTGTGTACCTATATATTTTTTCAAACCAAATCAAATAAATTTATTGCATGTAAAATTACCTAAGGGAATGTACCCCATACTACGTGACCAATTTTTTTAGTTTTTTCGACCCCTCCCTCCCATCGGTGACCACTCGCAGTATATGCCAAGACCCCGCTCTCCCCCTTTAGTTTTCACGTAGTAATTCATAATTATTATTTTTTATAATTTCGCAAGGCAAAAAAGAAAAATAAAATTGTCTCATACTCGTCTTTATTGCATACTAGCTGTCCCGCCCAGCTTTGCTCGGGTGAAAAAGTTAAATTGCCCGTAACACGATCGCAGCGCCACCTATCGGGTCCAATTGTAAATCTAAACCATTCTCGAATCCACCTTAAGACACACAGAAAGGGATAGCTTCGCACGGGTGAAAAAGTTAAAATTCCTAAAACTCGATCGCAGCGCCACCTATCGGGTCCAATTTAATATAGCCTATGTTACTCGGGGATAATGTAGCTTTCCAAAGGTGAAAGAATTTTTGAAATCGGTCCAGTAGTTTCGGAGCCTATTCATTACAAACAAACAAACAAACAAATCTTTCCTCTTTATAATATTAGTATAGAAGACTGCATGCATACTTAAATTACTAGTGAATTATATCAATCAGCTGACGTCTCGGCATATGTGCGTCAGCGCCACCAACTGTGAGTTTAAAAAGCGCTAAACACTGCGCGCCATATTCGAATATAGGTGTTAAAAATACGAGATTTCTCTCAGTAAAATCGACCTGTGACTGACCGTATTATTTTAAAGACTCCGCTCCCCCCCAAAACGGGTCGCGTAGTATGGGTTCGTTCCCTAAGTACAGACGTCATTTACACAGTATACTATGGTTAAAGATTAAATTACACCCTGTTTGAGGGCACGGCCATATGAAAGCGGTTACACGGCATGGTGCCCTAGGTTTTATGTTATTATATCTAGGTGCCCGGGGCTTGATTGTAAAGATGAAGAAAGGCATGTTACGTTGGTTTGGACACAGAAAGGATGAGTGAAGAAAGATTCACGAAGATATACAAAGCAAAAGTGTGTGCAAGAAGAGGCAGAGGAAGGCCACGTTCCAACTACCTGGATCAAATCGATCGGACGCTCAAGGACGGGAACGTTAAGAGTACTCGAAACCGACGAGCATGTATGAAGAGACTGATGAATGTGGACGAAGCGAAAGAGGTCTGTAAGTCTAGAGAGAACTGGCGCTCTATACTCTCTGCCTACTCCGTCAGGGACTTGGCGTGATGATATGTATGTATGTATGTATTTATTTATTGTTAACTGTAACAATTTCACCAATACAATAATTTTTGCACATAACAAAAAAAAAACATAGGTTACAAAATAGAGGACTCTCTCGCATCCTGATCCTCACATAACTGCAAGCATTCTCATACAATTTTATTCCATCCATCCGCAAACAGATCACATTCAGGGTTGCTAACAAGGAGGGCGTTGAGCGCGCTTAGAGTACGACATACCGGTGACTGGTCCCTAGCGATTGTTCGGCTCGATGGTTGCACGAACAATTTATGTTGTCGTCTAGGAGATCTATGTGCAGTGTGTCTATTTGGGACATTCAAGTGTCAGAATAAATCATAGAGCATGTAGCCCCGGGCATACATATCATCACGGCAAGTCCCTAACGGGACAGGCAGAGAGTTTAGAACGCCAGTTCTCTCTAGACTTACATACCTCTTTCGCTTCGTCCACATTCATCAGTCTCTTCATACATGCTCGTCGGTTTCGAGTACTCTTGACGTTCCCGTCCTTGAGCGTCTGATCGATTTGATCCAGGTAGTTGGAACGTGGCCTTCCTCTGCCTCTTCTTGCACACACTTTTGCTTTGTATATCTGTTTCGACAATAAATAAATAAATTTAGTTAAGTTGTGTTTATCTATTGGTGATTACATCGTAATGAATAGTCGGCCATTTTATAATCAGGGTCGTCGACCTTGGTGTATCTTGTCGCCTGATGTGGCGCGGTCCAAGGTTACATACATAATATAATAATAATAATAATAATAATAATATATCCTCACGCCTTCCGTGTATGCCCCACTTTCCGCCAGAGGTTGATTTATCTGCCAGCGTGACAGATGGCGAGTCCATCGCCGTTACTCAAGCACGACTATACATACGCCTTTGAATGTCTTCTCAGACGTATGCAGGTTTCCTCTCGATGTTTCCCTTCACCGTAAAGCTCGTGGTGTGACTAATCACTGTGCTTAAGTTCAGAAAAACTCATTGGTACAGTCGGGATTCGAACTTGCGGCCTTTGCGTCGCAGGCAACTGCTCGAACCACTCGGCCACCACGGCTTCATTCTTCTTATAATTACTAATAAATAATAAACAAAAATAATAAACGCTGGCAAGACTAAGGTTCTGGTATTCGAAAGAGATGAACAAGTGACCGAGTGTGCAATATCGGTAACTATGAACATCTTAATTTATAGCCGCAATATTATTTTATTGCAAATTATTTGACAGTCACAATTATCTGTTAGCTCCAAGATTCTAACAGATGGACTCGAGAATGGTTTAGATTTCACAATTGGACCCGATAGGTGGCGCTGCGATCGTGTTACGACCAATTTAACTTTTTCACCCAAGTGAAGCTGTGCTACAGCTAGCTATATACTGACCCGTGGTGGCCAAGTGGTACGAGTAGTTGCAAGATCGCAAGTTCGATTCCCGACTGAACCGATGCGTTTTCCTGAACTTAAGTACATATAGTGATTAGTCATACAACGAGCTTGACGGTGAAGGGAAACATCGAGAGGAAACCTGCATACGTCTGAGAACGTAACGGCGACGGACTGGACACTTTTTTTTAATACAATATCTCTGGAGGGAAGTAGTTGTGTGGGTACTATCGTATACCTGTGCCTACCCCTTCGGGAAATATATTATAAATACGTATACAATAGCTTAGAGCGACCATATTTAACAATGCAAAATTCAAGTTTACTACACTGACGATAGAAACGAGGTTATCAAAGATTTTGGCAAAGTGATGCTAACAAACTCCAGAGGTGATCGACCGACAGCTGCTCACCTAAATGACCTCGTTAGTGGCAACCTGTTGTGTATTCAAGGCCAAATGAGACTTAAGACGAAGCGATCCTCCCAACACAAGGTCGGCACGCGAGTGATACCCCTGGTGTTGCAAGCGTCCATAGGCCTAGGTCACCGCGCTCCATCAGGCAGTAGGGGGACCCGTTCGTCCCTTGTGCTAGCACAGCGATCCTCCCAACACAAGGTCGGCACGCGAGTGATACCCCTGGTGTTGCAAGCGTCCATAGGCCTAGGTCACCGCGCTCCATCAGGCAGTAGGGGGACCCGTTCGTCCCTTGTGCTAGCACAGCGATCCTCCCAACACAAGGTCGGCACTCGAGTGATACCCCTGGTGTTGCAAGCGTCCATAGGCCTAGGTCACCGCGCTCCATCAGGCAGTAGGGGGACCCGGGGGTCGGCTTCAAGTACTCCTGACGTTCTCGTCCTTGAGCGTCCGATCTATTTGATCCAGGTAGTTGGAACGTGGCCTTCCTCTGCCTCTTCTTGCTCACACTTTCGCTTTGTATATCTGTTTCGTCAATCTTTCTTCACTCATCCTTTCTATGTGTCCAAACCAACGTAACATGCCTTTCTTAATCTTTACAATCACTCCCTCATTCACGCCAGTTGATTAGTGAATCTCTGAATAATAATAATATTCTTTATTGTACACACACACATCTATAAAAACAAATAGCATGCCATAAAACATAGATCAACATGTAATAGGCACAATAGGCGGCCTTATCGCAAAAGCGATCTCTTCCAGGCAACCAAGTGGAGAGAGAAAAGAAATGAGAAAAAAGGTAGGTGCGATAGTTGAGCGGATGAAATATACACAATCACTATAATATAAGCCGTGGTGGCCGAGTGGTTCGAGCAGTTGCCTGCGACACAAAGATCGCAAGTTCGAATCCCGACTGTACCGTCACACCACGAGCTTTACGGTGAAGGAAAACATCGGGAGGAAACCTGCATACGCTTGAGAAGTAATTCAAAGGCGTATGTATAGTCGCGCTTGAGTAACGGCGACGGACTCGCCATCTGTCACGTTTGTACCTAAAATATATCTCTGGCGGTGTGTGTATTACCTATACACCTCCGCCTACCCCTTCGGGATCCCTTGTGGGAAGGCGTCAGGATGTATACACTATAATGTCTCTCTCTCCATTGCGGATTCGTTCTGTATCTAAGTGTAATTATTTCGTTTAATACTTTCAAGGTCTTTTGATTACGAGGTTATTTAACGGTTCGTAAGCAGTTGCCACCGAGCGTATCTAACGAAGGCGATGGCGCCTTGATTAATGATCTTTAGGTACCTGCATACTAAAACGCGATAAGCTGGGCATCTGTCTTTGTGCGATGTATTTATTTACCGAATGAGGGCGTGATTGTAAAGATGAAGAAAGGCATGTTACGTTGGTTTGGACACATAGAAAGGATGAGTGAAGAAAGATTGACGAAACAGATATACAAAGCGAAAGTGTGCGCAAGAAGAGGCAGAGGAAGGCCACGTTCCAACTACCTGGATCAAATAGATCGGACTCTCAAGGACGGGAACGTTAAGACTACTCGAAACCGACGAGCATGTATGAAGAGACTGATGAATGTAGACGAATCGAAAGAGGTATGTAAGTCTAGAGAGAACTGGCGCTCTATACTCTCTGCCTACTCCGTCAGGGACTTGGCGTGATGATATGTATGTATGTATTTATTTACTAGCTTATGCCCGCGGCTTCGCCCGCGTGGAGTTCGAAAAAGTAGCTTCTGTGTTTTCCCGCTAGAATCGGTTCAGCTATGCCGTGAAAGAGCAACATACATTATAATATTAGAACTTTTAATTTTTCGGGATTCAAATGTAGCCTCTGTCCTAATGCTAGGTATATTTATTTCCTATTCAATTTTGAATGCTTCTTATTTTGATGTCCATTCTATAAAAAACATAAACATATAATCACGCCTCTTTCCCGTAGGGGTAGGCAGAGACCACTTCTTTCCACTTGCTACGATCCTTGCATACTTCTTTCGCTTCGTCCACTTTCATTATTCTCTTCATACATGCTCTTCGGTTTAGGGTACTCTTGACCTGACCTTTTTTCAAGACGTCCCTAATTTGGTCTAGAAACGTCCGCCTACCCCTTCCAACACTTTCATTCACACTCGCCTTATACACTTTTTTCGTCAATCGTTCTTCATTCATTCTCTCGACATGGCCAAACCATCTCAGCATACCTTTTAGAATTTTTGTCACTACATCTTCTTTCAGACCACAACGTTTCCTTATCTCACTATTTCTTATCCTGTCACTCAGTTTAACTCCTATCATACTTCTTAACGCTCTCATCTCAACTGCATTTATTCGGCTTTCATGCTTCTTCTGCCATACCCAACTTTCACTTCCGTACATTAGTGTCGGAACCAACACTCCCCCATGCACAGCCAAACGAGCCTTGAAAGACACATTCCGACTGCCCATGAATGCCCATGAATGCCCATTCTATGCTATGTAATATATATGTATCTATCAACATAATTAAGCTAATTCTTCTGTGCACACCCGCTTCCATGTTTCTTCTGTCAAGGGTGGTTGACTGGTAGAAAATGCTTTAGCATTAAGGCCACCATTGTACTTCAATTGTGTATAAATATTGAATAAATAAATATAAGCCATTACCATTTAAATTTTCAGCCAAATCGGTTCAGCCGTTTTGCCGTGAAAGAGCAGCAAACATTCAAACATCCAAACTTACAAACTTTCGCCTTTATTATATTAGTAAGATTAGTAAGTAAGATTTATTAATAAGCGATAAATTCAAAGAGAATAGGCGTGACGACATTATTAAATCAATGGATTGAATTACGGTGAAGGAAAACAGAGTATTCGAGCGAGCATGTATGAAGGGACTGATGAATGTGGACGAAGCGAAAGAGGTATGTAAGTCTAGAGAGGACTGGCGCTCTATACTCTCTGCCTACCCCGTTAGGGACTCGGCGCGATGTTATTTATATTTATGTGAAATCGCCGGATATAACTAGTAATTCATGTTTTCCAATTGTTTCAGGCACAAACCCAATCATAATAATTATACTAGCAGAATTATGGTGACAATTAACGGCAAAAGAACATTGCAAATATACACACATCAAAACACTCCTGATATGAGCTAGTGGGCAGCAGTTCACCAACGTTTGACAGTCGGCCATTTTATGTAAACAAGTGCACGACAAAATGGCCGCGCCCGCATCAGTCGTCGATGACAAGCTGAGGGATGGAGCGGATGAGAAGTTGCTTAAACAAAACCTGCAAGAAGAGTTGGACCCCGGGAAGAATGCCGTACTGGTGACCCGGCAAGATGGCGGCGTTGTTGCTGTCAAGTCTTCGAAGAAAGGTCAGTGTCATATTCAAATCAAATCAAAATAGCACTTATAAAACGTCGAAAAAGGTGCACGGTTCGGGTTGGTCGTTTCCATGGAGAAGAACCGGCAAGAAACTCCATGGTTACTCTTTTCAAATCATTAGGTATACAATAACAATATTATTATGTTACAGCATTAGTACTTAAGTATGGGGGAACAGCGTAGGCCCGACAATAGGTCGTTGCTTACTATACAAAACGTACATAAAACAAGATAATTATAACAAAGTTTTATGCCGTATTATGCTGAGTGGGTAACGGTGTTATCACACCCACATTTGGTCATATCTATTATGTAGGTACTTCTAATCAATACATATATAAAAATGTAACGGATCGCTGTCTGTACATGGAAGATATATGAGAACAATTTTTATTGGGACTTTTATCAACGCAAATAGCACCCAAAACACTGATTATGTTTATCTGGCCATCTGTTGGACTGTGCGTTTGTGCACTTTACGCCAGAGATATATTTTAGGTGCCAACGTGACAGATGGCGAGTCCATCGCCGTTACTCAAGCACGACTATACATACGCCTTTGAATGTCTTCTCAGACGTATGCAGGTTTCCTCTCGATGTTTCCCTTCACCGTAAAGCTCGTGGTGTGCCTCACTGTAATTAAATGTAGAAAAACTCCTCAATCCAGTCGGGATTGGAACTCGCGCCGCTTGCGTGGCAGGCGGGTGCTGTGACCTCTCGGCCACGCCGCCTCCTCTTGTCCTGACGTATAAGTGGTATGGTATCGCAGTGCAGGCGCAACCCTCGTTTCCTCTCGATGTTTTCCTTCACCGTAAAGCTCGTGGTGTGACTAATCACTGTACGTAAGTTCAGAAAAACTCGCAGGAAACTTACTCGAACCACGGCTCTATTGCTAACAAACAAACGCAAAATCGAATCTTTTCTCTTCATAATATTATGTTTTGATTTAGAAACCACCTGTTTCAACGTAGTTTGTTAATTAAATTTATACAATATAGCTGTGCCCGCGACTTCGTCCGCCCGGAAAAGTGATATTAAGCAGCATTTTTTTTACCCCCTTAAGGGTAACATTTTTACAAACTTTGAATGTAATATTAATTTATATGTAATCAAGAGCCTAAAAAATAAGTTTCAAGCTTCTAGCTTCAAAAATGACGAAACTTCCATATAAACTTTAATCCCCTATTTCAACCCCTTACAACCCTTTTTCGCATTAAAAAGTAGCCTATGTCCTTCCTCAAGCTCTAGGCTATATCTGTACCAAGTTTCATTTAAATCGGTTCAGTAGTTTAGGCGTGAAAAGGTAACAGACAGACAGAGTTACTTTCGCATTTATAATATTAGTAGGGACGCTTTATATTATGTTCGTTTTGTGAAAGCAATACATCATCGTTTCATTCTATTAAGACTGACAATTTCAACTCACTTTATACACGGTTCCGTGGTGTAGTGGTTATCACATCTGCTTTACACGCAGAAGGCCGCCAGTTCGATCCTGGCCGGAATCACACTTTTTGTTGCATTTTAGTTTTTTCCAACGATAATTTTGTTACGAAATAAGATTTTTTTCTATTTATTTATTTACTTCAATTCGAATACTGTAATTTTTTTTGTCTTCTTGTATTTTCTTTATGTTCAAAGAAATTGATTTCTCCTTTAACATTGAAAACAACCGAAAAGACTGTGGCAATATTCATTATTTTAAACGTAAGCTTAACATGTATTTACAAACACAATTATCTATGCATTCGCTCCACAGAAATATATATATATATATACTAGTGGTCCCGCCCAGCTTCGCTTGGGTGAAAAAAGTAAATGCCCTAAAACACGATCACAGCGCCACCTATCGGGTCCAATTGTGAATCTAAACCATTCTCAAATCCATCTGAAGACACACAAAAAATTTCATCAAAATCGGTCCAGTCGTTTAGGAGGAGTTCAGTCACATACACACGCACACAAGAAATATATATATTAAGATATATATCCTCACGCCTTCCCACAAGGGTCCCCGAAGGGGTAGGCAGAGGTGTATAGGTAATACCCACACACCCACTTTCCGCCAGAGGTATATTAGGTGCCAACGTGACAGATGGCGAGTCCATCGCCGTTACTCAAGCACGACTATACATACGCCTTTGAATGTCTTCTCAGACGTATGCAGGTTTCCTCTCGATGTTTTCCTTCTCCGAAAGCTCGTGGTATGACTAATAAAACATATGTTAATTTAAGTTTCTTTGTATATCATCTATCTTAATAAATATAAATTACGCGTCACGTTGTTTGTCCGCGATGGACTCCTAAACTACTTAACCGATTTCAATAAAATTTGCACACCGTGTGCAGTTTGATCCAACTTAAAAGATAGGATAGCTTACATCACAATTGGACCCGAGGTGGCGCTGCGATCGTTTTTCAGGAAGTTTAACTTTTTCACACAGGCGAAGCTGGGCGGGACTAGCTCTCCCGCCGTAAATCTATACAAATAAATAAAATTGGAGTGTCTGTTTGTAATATTAAAATAACAGCTTTTTACTAAATGTATATGGATGTATACACGGTACATGTAGCAAAATAACATATTTTAAAATTTTTGTCTGTCTGTTTGTTCCGGGTAATCTCTGAAACGGCTGGACCGATTTTAACGGGACTTTCACTGGCAGATAGCTGATGTTAAAAGGAGTAACTTATGCAACTTGTATTTTAGAAACCAAACAAAAACTTTTTGTTTAATTCCTTCCACCAATGAACTTCATGTTTCCATGAGAAATAAATTTCTTTGAACCTTAAAAAATAATATTTTATTTAACTTCGGTTCGTTTTTACGTTAACCGAAGCGGGTTTCTCCTACCAACGTTTTAAACCCAAGGTATCCACAAGTTTTTATCGCTTAACGGAGGGTAGTTTAATTACGTTCAAATACAATTTAGACGTAAGGCACTACGAGTTAGTTCTGTTTGCGCAGTGTTTGTGGTCGAAACTCAAGTGACAAAATGAGTAGGACGCGATACAAAAAGCTGAAAACTGGTTAGTTTAGTAATCCGATATTAATACTAAAAGTAAAGTGATTAGTCACACCACGAGCTTTACGGTGAAGGGAAACATCGAGAGGAAACGAGGGTTGCGCCTGCACTGCGATACCATACCACTTATAAACGGCGCGAGTTCCAATCCCGACTGGATTGAGGAGTTTTCTACATTTAATTACAGTGAGGCACACCACAAGCTTTACGGTGAAGGAAAACATCGAGAGGAAACCTGCGTACGTCAGAAGCAATTCAAAGGCGTATGTATAGTGCTTGAGTAACGGTGATGGACTCGCCATCTGTCACGTTGGCACCTGAATTATGTCTGTCGGAGACTGGGCGCGTGGGTACTACCATACCACTGTCTGTCTACCCTGACCTGAACTTTGTCGGAAAGTTTTTTTTTATACCACACGGGTGGCAAACAAGCATGCGGTCCGCCTGATGGTAAGCGGTTACCGCCGCCTATGGACGCTTGCAACACCAGTGGCATCGCTCGCGGACCGACCCTGCAGGAATCTTTTCACACCCTTAAAGAACTCCATGCTGTAAAAAAGTAACCATGGAGTTTCTTGCCGGTTCTTCGCCATGGAAACGATTAACCCACACTGTGCACCTTGATGTTTTATAAGTGCCCATCTAGGCCTATGTGAAATAAAAAAAAATAGTTTTGAGGCATGTGACGTTGGTTTGGACATATAGAAAGGATGAGTGAAGAAAGATTGACGAAACAGATATACAAAGCGAATGTGTGTGCAAGAAGAGGCAGAGGAAGGCCACGTTCCAACTACCTGGATCAAATCGATCGGGAGCTCAAGGACGGGAACGTCAAGAGTACTCGAAACCGACGAGCATGTATGAAAAGACTGATGAATGTGGACGAAGCGAAAGTGGTATGTAAGTCTAGAGAGAACTGGCGCTCTATACTCTCTGCCTACCCCGTTAGGGACTCGGCGTGATGATATGTATGTCTGTATGATTTTGATTGACTCACTAGGGAAAACCTCAACGGGAGCTCATTCCACAGCCTGAGCGTTCGCGGACGGAAGGAAAGTGTTTATCATTATGCCTCCAGCTCCATGCTTGGCATCTGGCCAACTGATACTCTATCTATATATAAACTCACCGCCGCATGCGGGAGGTCAGTCGGTCGAGCCGTCGACCCCACCCCAACTAGAAGGTGCTTGCCGGCTGTGAGATCACCTCACTGGGATCGGCGATGCCAGTTTTTACACGCTTTATATTAGCTTCACCTGTATGTATGTATGTATGTATGTATGTAACCGACCCCTTTGAGCTCGATTTTGACCCACTTTAAACGGCCAGATTTCGTTCAAACTTTGTAGATTTATCGAGGACCGATGACAATACACTAATAACTAAAAAGTAGAAAATAAATAATAGTTAAAAAAAACTAAAAAACACGCTTTTTATGGAAAACCGAACTAAAAAAAATAGAAAATAAATTTCGATAATATCTTAAAAAGCGTGGGGTGCTTTTTAAGATATTACCGAAATTATAATCACTCTACTCATATCTGACGATAAAATATTTATAACTTATTATCGAAGAGATATTAAGATATTATCGAATTTTTTTTTCTATTTTTTAGTTCGGTTTTCTATAAAAAGCGTGTTTTTTAGTTTTTTTTTAAACTATTATTTTTTTCTTAATAATTATAAGAGAGCCGTGTTGGCCGAGTGGTTTGAGCAGTAGCCTGCGACGCAAAGGTTGCAAGTTCGAATCCCGACTGTACCAATGAGTTTTTCTGAACTTAAGTACAGTGATTAGTCACACCACGAGCTTTACGGTGAAGGAAAACATCGAGAGGATACCTGCATACGTCTGAGAAAAAATTCAAAGGCGTGTGTATAGTCGTGCTGGAGTAACGGCGATGGACTCGCCATCTGTCACGTTGGCACCTAATATACCTCTGGCGGAAAGTGGGTGTGTGGGTATATTAACTATACACCTCTGCCTACCCCTTTGGGGACCCTTGAGGCAAGCATACGGCCCACCTGATGGGAGACGGTTACCGTAGCCTATTTACGCTCACGATACCAAGTATCACTTGCGCGTTGCTACTCTGTGTTCGGAGAGTTATAGTGTGTTGGCAGCATAATGGGTTTAATCCCTCTGCTGCCAACACTATGTAACAATCCTCCCCCCTCCCCAAGGAGCTCATTACTGGAAACCTTATTCACCGCGTAGGAACACAACACAAAAAATTGTGTTATTTGGCTACGAACTTCTATAAGGTGGATGTCCTGCCCCAGTCGGGCAGCTCCGAATTCGAACGGGAAACCCGTTATGCCCTACCTCTCTTAGTGACGTGACAGATGGATGGCGTGGCAGATCCATAAAGCTCGTGGTGTGACTAATCACTGTATTTATGTTCAGAAAAACTAATTGGTACAGTCGGAATTCGAACTTGCGGTCTTTGTGTCGCACTCGAACTATTCGGCCACCACGGCGGCCGGTGAGTAAACGATGCGGATGAATATTTTACAGAAAATGGCAGTGTTTTGTATTTATTTTTACAGTGAAGCTACCGGAGGATGAGTGCGCCACTGTGGGGGGCGGGCGGTTCACCATCGGGCCAGCCCCGGACAGGGACTGGGAGATGGTCCCGCCCGACGGCAAGTGGGGATGGTGTGTGCTCGTAGGTAAATCAATCACTTATGGTAAATGCGCTGAAAAAGTACCAGTTGGAACCGGTTTACGCCGTCTGAAACTGGTTTAAATGATCTTGTGTTCGATCGCTGTGCATAAGGGACGAACGGCTCCCCCTACTGCCTGATGGAGCGCGGTGACCTAGGCCTATGGACGCTTGCAACACCAGGGGTATCACTCGCGTGCCGACCTTGTGTTGGGAGGATCGCTGTGCTAGCACAAGGGACGAACGGGTCCCCCTACTGCCTGATGGAGCGCGGTGACCTAGGCCTATGGACGCTTGCAACACCAGGGGTATCACTCGCGTGCCGACCTTGTGTTGGGAGGATCGCTGTGCTAGCACAAGGGACGAACGGGTCCCCCTACTGCCTGATGGAGAGCGGTGACCTAGGCTAATGGTAAATAAAAAAATGTGTTCATTTGTTTCCAGGTGCGACTCTAGTGAACATCCTCATTCCGGGTACGATCAAGTCGTTCGGTGTACTCCTCCTGGAGTTCAACGACATGTTCCAGGCTAGTCCCTCGGCTTCAT
Source organism: Drepana falcataria (assembly GCA_945859725.1). Classification (NCBI taxonomy): domain Eukaryota; kingdom Metazoa; phylum Arthropoda; class Insecta; order Lepidoptera; family Drepanidae; genus Drepana; species Drepana falcataria. The sequence goes on along the minus strand of OX243951.1, from coordinate 3,449,549 downwards.
CAGGGATCGTAGCCTTATGCTATTTCCTCTACAGTAGTTTGGGTGAGTGTCTCACACATAATAATAATAATAATAATAATACCTGGGACAATTCCACACAAATTGACCTAGCCCCAAAATTAAGCAAAGCTTGTGTAATGGTAACTAGACAACGATATATTTACTTATATAGATAGATATATACATATGTACATAGGACATCCAAGACTAGGGTACAAATACTCGTGTTCATCACACAAATATCTGCCCTCAGCGGGATTCGAACCCGCCTCAAGTTTCGCAGTCAGGACCTCTAACCACTAGATCAGACGGTCCTCATACATACATACATACATGTATCGCCATCCACGAAGACGCGCCCCACTAATGTCTAGTTGAGGGGCTCGCGGGATGCGTGCAGTATGACCCGAGTCTATTAATTGTAGTTTGCGTGTGCACTCAGGTAATCAGTGTGTACCGACAATACTCACACATTAGTGGAAGGTTGCACACTTACACTGTAAACTGTAGGGGAGGATAGTGGGGCGCGTCTTCGTGGATGGCGCTATGTATCGATATATACAGTGATTGGTAACTCTTGGGTTTCCAGTTGTTGCCTGCACCACATACGCTTGAGAAGCAATTCAAAGGCGTATGTATAGTCGTGCTTGAGTAACGGCGATGGACTCGCCGTCTGTCACGTTGGAAAGTGGGTGTGTGGCAAGCTTGAATGCTTGGAGATATCACGATATAAATTTGTGTTTTCAGGTCCCCTGTCATCTATATTGTCGGTTAAATGGTCGTATCGTACAGTGACACTGATTGGAGGAAGTTTTGCCGCCTTTGGAATGATATCTAGTAGCTACGCTTTTTCAATAACGTATTTATACTTCAGGTAAGTGTCAAAGATTAATGATTGATATGTAAGTCTAGAGAGGACTGGCGCTCTACTCTCTCTGCCTAGCGTGAGGGACTCGGCGTGATGATATGTATGAAGGTCTGTAAGTCTAGAGAGGACTGGCGCTCTACTCTCTCTGCCTAGCGTGAGGGACTCGGCGTGATGATATGTATGAAGGTCTGTAAGTCTAGAGAGGACTGGCGCTCTACTCTCTCTGCCTAGCGTGAGGGACTCGGCGTGATGATATGTATGAAGGTCTATAAGTCTAGAGAGGACTGGCGCTCTACTCTCTCTGCCTAGCGTGAGGGACTCGGCGTGATGATATGTATGAAGGTCTGTAAGTCTAGAGAGGACTGGCGCTCTACTCTCTCTGCCTAGCGTGAGGGGCTCGGCGTGATGATATGTATGTAGGTCTGTAAGTCTAGAGAGGACTGGCGCTCTACTCTCTCTGCGTAGCGTGAGGGGCTCGGCGTGATGATATGTATGTAGGTCTGTAAGTCTAGAGAGGACTGGCGCTCTACTCTCTCTGCCTAGCGTGAGGGGCTCGGCGTGATGATATGTATGTAGGTCTGTAAGTCTAGAGAGGACTGGCGCTCTACTCTCTGCCTAGCGTGAGGGACTCTGCGTGATGATATGTATGTAGGTCTGTAAGTCTAGAGAGGACTGGCGCTCTACTCTCTCTGCCTAGCGTGAGGGGCTCGGCGTGATGATATGTATGTAGGTCTGTAAGTCTAGAGAGGACTGGCGCTCTACTCTCTCTGCCTAGCGTGAGGGGCTCGGCGTGATGATATGTATGTAGGTCTGTAAGTCTAGAGAGGACTGGCGCTCTACTCTCTCTGCCTAGCGTGAGGGGCTCGGCGTGATGATATGTATGTAGGTCTCTAAGTCTAGGGAGGACTGGCGCTCTACTCTCTCTGCCTAGCGTGAGGGACTCGGCGTGATGATATGTATGTAGGTCTGTAAGTCTAGAGAGGACTGGCGCTCTACTCTCTCTGCCTAGCGTGAGGGGCTCGGCGTGATGATATGTATGTAGGTCTCTAAGTCTAGAGAGGACTGGCGCTCTACTCTCTCTGCCTAGCGTGAGGGGCTCGGCGTGATGATATGTATGTAGGTCTCTAAGTCTAGAGAGGACTGGCGCTCTACTCTCTCTGCCTAGCGTGAGGGACTCGGCGTGATGATATGTATGTAGGTCTGTAAGTCTAGAGAGGACTGGCGCTCTACTCTCTCTGCCTAGCGTGAGGGGCTCGGCGTGATGATATGTATGTAGGTCTCTAAGTCTAGAGAGGACTAGCGCTCTACTCTCTCTGCCTAGCGTGAGGGACTCGGCGTGATGATATGTATGTAGGTCTGTAAGTCTAGAGAGGACTGGCGCTCTACTCTCTCTGCCTAGCGTGAGGGGCTCGGCGTGATGATATGTATGTAGGTCTGTAAGTCTAGAGAGGACTGGCGCTCTACTCTCTCTGCCAAGCGTAAGGGACTCTGCGTGATGCTATGTATGTAGAAATGTAACTCCAGAGGGGACTGGAAAATCATGGACCATATTATATTATGGTACATGATTTGACGATTCGGTCTGACGGTAAACGGTAAAAGCCTGTTAATCTCTGCCAATCTTACAACAGACCTTGACACCACTCCTGCAGACCTCTATACTTGTTTTTTTTTTTTTTCAAGTTTTGGGGCTATGGTCGGCGCAGGCGCAGGCTTGGCGTTCCCCCCTACTGTGTATATAGTAACATCTTATTTCGTGAGGCTGCGCGGCTTGGCCAACGGGATCTGCATGTCTGGATCGGCTTTTGGTAGTATCATACTACCCCCAGTGTTGAGGTTCCTCTTGGAGACCTATGGTTATAAGTAAGTACTTTTAAGTTTATATTATATTATTATTATTATATTGTAGTATAGAGCCGTTGGCCGAGTGGTTCGAGCAGTTGCTTGCGACGCAGAGGGCGCAAGTTCGAATCCCGACTGTACCAATGAGTTTTTCTGAACTTAAGTACAGTGATTAGTCACACCACGAGCTTTTCGGTGAAGGAAAACATCGAGAGGAAACCTGCATACGTCTGAGAAGCAATTCAAAGGCGTATGTATAGGCGTGCTTGAGTAACGGCGAAGGACTCGCCATCTGTCACGTTGGCACCTAATATATATCTCTGGTGGAAAGTGGGTGTGTGGGTACTACCTATACACCTCTGCCTACCCCTTCGGGGACACTTATAAGTGTGTATATCAGTCGCCGATGCCTATAGTACAGGCTCTGCCTAGTTTAGGGTCAGTTGGCTTTGTGTGAGATGTCCACAATATTATTGTATATTAACATCTATATAAGTGTGTATATCAGTCGCCGATGCCTATAGTACAGGCTCTGCCTAGTTTAGGGTCAGTTGGCTTTGTGTGAGATGTCCACAATATTATTGTATATTAACATCTATATAAGTGTGTATATCAGTCGCCGATGCCTATAGTACAGGCTCTGCCTAGTTTAGGGTCAGTTGGCTTTGTGTGAGATGTCCACAATATTATTGTATATTAACATCTATATAAGTGTGTATATCAGTCGCCGATGCCTATAGTACAGGCTCTGCCTAGTTTAGGGTCAGTTGGCTCCGTGGCTTATTATTATTATTGATACCATCTTTCTCAGAGGCGCGGTCTTAATCCTCGGCGGTATCATGCTGAATGTATGGGCGGCCGCTCTGCTCTTCCAGCCAGTAGAAGAACACATGGTCAGGAAGTACAAAGAACCGGAGGAAGACGACGGGCCACAGGTACGAAATCTTGGTCGAGAAGTCGCGTAGCGCCATCTCTTGGCGGATTTGTTTAAACTCTTGAAGATGTCGATAAAAATCGTTGTTCCGAGAGAAAAAGAGAATTATCGGCGTTTTACGTTAACGTTACGTTATGTTGCTCACAATAACGTTATATTTTATCGTTTGTATATTGTTTTTTTTCTCATTATTTGCAATTAAATGTGCAATTTTTATAAGAAAATATATTTATATATTTTCAATATCGCTATGTTATTGGGGTATTTATTGTCACGCAATTAATTTAAAGCGAATTTTGTTTTTATTTGAAATAAAAATCATACCGACATAAATAACAATAGACAAATATTCGTTGTGACCGTTGCGTTATAGCGTTCTATAATATTTCTTTTCAAATTATAAAATTTGCAGAAAAATGGTATCGTTATGACCGTTGCGTTATTACGTTGAATATCTATTATTTTTTTCCAAATTGTAATACTCGCAGCAAACACGTTATTCGTTATGACCGTTGCGTTATAACGTTGTATACCGATGTGTTATTTTTGAAAATGAAACGTGCGTGGATCTCTTGCCGACGTCACGAATCATAAAGTAAGCGACATTGTTCTATATACTATGCTGATAGTTTACATAGGTGAATGACCTAGCTAACTTGCCTTTTTATCGTTATGAGTCGTCTATTAACCATGTGACGTTTTAGCAACATTACATTCCCCCACTACCTCCCACATCCCTACCCAAAAATGTATTTAGCAATTTTTCATCCGATTTAATTTTTTCCGATATCTCCGCAGCCTTTCCTAGCGTCACATGATTAGTAGACGCTCGACTTTACTAACTAATCCTTGTCTTGATTCTTGCACTGTGCCTAGAAAAGTCACTTACTCTCGTTTTAAATGGGGACGAAGCGCAAACGAACGCGAAACACGAACGTGGATGTAAAGATGAAGAAAGGCATGTTACGTTGGCTTAGACATGAGAGGATGAGTGAAGAAAGATTGACGAAACAGATATACAAAGCGAAAGTGTGTGCAAGAAGAGGCAGAGGAAGGCCACGTTCCAACTACCTGGATCAAATCGATTGAACATTCTAGGATGGGAACGATAGAGTACTGGAAACCGAGCATGTATGAAGAGACGTGAATGTGGACGAGAGGAGAAAGAGACCTTTAAGCCAAGAGAAAACTAGAGACTTCTCTAGAGAGAACTGGCGCCCAAATCTCTGATTAGCCTATGCCACTCGGCGCGATGGTGCGTATGTTGGTCTGTAATTCTAGAAAGAACTGATGTTCTACTCTCACTGCCTACGGTATGATTGGTTATGGTTGTAATTTCCTCTACTTAGTGTTGCCACAGATAATTAAGGACCAGGTCTCTCTAAACTTACCGATCATAGCTCAGTATTCGCACACTGAAAGTGATGCTACTTTTCTGACACTTTTGCTATATCTGTTTCGTCTACTGTCTCTGGCAAGTATTGTTTAATCATTATTGCGGCTTTCCCCACTTGTTAACACAGCTTTCTCTTAATTCCGTAGTGTTGTATATAAGGGACACGACATTAATTACGTAAGGACATCTCCATCATTGCCCCCCCCCCCCCTACCTCGCATGTAAAGGCGAGAGGTTTCGCATTCTACTCCTTCTTACTTAAGAATTTAAAAAAGGATCAGCAACTTATTATTATTTGACGTAAATCAAAGATTTTCCATGCTCTCGAAACCCTTACGTAATTAATGAACAATCCCTAAAATTACTAACAGTTTAACTATCAAATAATCACTTTCTTTAACCTCCTCCACTAATACAGGAAGCGTAGTTTCATTTTCAAAAATGCAAAGAGAATTAAATGTTCTAAATAAAAAATGGCTAACGCTAAATAACGTGTTATTTGAGCTGTTGTTTTTAATACAACTAAAGTAGCGAACAAGCATGCACTCCGCCTGATGGTAAACGGTTACCGCTGCTTATTTACGCTTGCATTACCATGGGTATCGCTCGCGGGCTGCCAACCCAATAGGATATATACAGGGTCTTTGGAAATGGAACAGTTGCCTTCTACAAGTTATAGTGTGTTGTGAATATATCCTCGTGACGATGCAATAAAACATATAGCTCCAAAGATGACACAATGACGACATTATTAAAGGGAGTAATACTCACGTGGAAACATGGTTTTTTCCGAAACTATATTAATATAATTATAGATTCTAGCAGAATTTTATTCGAATATTACATAATTGAGCAACTGTTCCGTCTTTTATGATACCTTTTATATATCCACGCCTGCCCACAAGAGTGTCCAAAATAGTAGGCAGAAGCCAAACACTGCCCTCGGATTAATACACAGTATTTTATATTTGTGTTATAAAAAAGAGAGTGTTAAGTGTCAAAAGGTTTGTGTTCACATAAGATCCTGAAAAACGGCACTTAGATCTCCATCGAAGAGGCGTGTTACTACGCACATCTGCCTACCGCTTCGGGGACCCTTGTGGGCTAAAAGCTTATACTATAAAAGCGAAAGAATTGTTTAAATATTTTATTGTATCTGAGTACGTGAGCTTCACTAAAATGTCATGGCGGACGTTCCGTTACAACGGTATAACGGTAGCGTTAAATCATTGTTTAATAGCTACATATTAACGGTAGAATAACGAAAGTGATTATTGTGTGTATATGTGTCGGTTGAACGTTAATTAGATATTTTAGTATTATTTGTTTTGTTTCTTGGTGTCTGGTATTTTTTAAATATGAATTTTCTCTTTTAGATTTTGTTTAATTCTATGTTTTATTGCAGGATGACATATTGTTTGAAGAAGAGGAGCCAGTGGAGTCGTTCAATATGACGCAGCCTAAGCTAGAAAATGGTTACACGGATAAACTAAAAGACATTTCAGAGAGAAGTGTGTCACAAGACGTTGTGCATAACAGCCAGAATTGCGTGCGCTCGCCGTCTTCCCAGAACCTCAGGCCGAACTTGTCCAAAAGGAAGCTGTCTTACACCAAACCTATACCTAAAACAACGTACAGTTCAACGTCGATCACCAAGCTGGGATCCCAAGAAGGTTTCGGGCGACGCTTGAGTACAGTCGGCCCGAAGCGTAACTATTCAACGTCGAGTTTTTCTTACGTTTCGACGCCATTCCACGGCTCGACGTTGTCGGCGTTCGAGCAACCCAACGAGTTTGCGTCACAGTTTTCGTTGAAATCCGTAACGGAGAGCGTTGCGGACGCTGCGTATTGTTGCTTCCGTTGCAAGAAGAAGGAGCGAAAAGAACCAAATAAATTCCTCGACTTGAGCTTATTGTCTGACCCCACTTACCTAGTAATTCTAATTTCCAGCAGTACAGTAGCCATATCGTGTACCAACTTTATAATTCTGTTGCCTTCGCACGCGCAGAACATAGGGTTTGATAAAGCGAGAGGGGCGTATTTGCTCAGCACAGTGTCTGCGTTAGATTTGGTTGGGCGCATCGGTGGCTCGGCGCTGTGCGACCTCAACATTATACCAAAGACATTCTACTTTGTAGGCGGTCTGTTATTCTCGGGCATAACGTTGGCTATCATACCGTTTTTAGAGTCGTACACGACGATAAGCGTTTTTTGTGCGCTATTCGGACTAGCTTCAGGTGTCAATAACAGTGTGACAACCCTAGTTATGGCCGAGATATTGGGCGTTGAAAGACTTATGTCCACGTACGGTATTAGTCTTTTCGTCAATGGTATTTTGCAATTAATTGGACCCCCACTCTGTGGGATATGGTATGAGTACACGGGGAATTACAAAAGAATGTTTTTAGCGTTCGGCTTGATATTTATTGGAGGCTCGTCCTTGTGGTTGCTAATGCCTTTAATTAATAAGTATAAAAAAAATAAACCTGTCAAAATTGACAAGCAATCCCAAAAAGTTTGAATGACGCCCCAACGCGTAGTGATACAGTTAAACGAACACGTCCGTTTTTAAACGCTATGAATAACGAATATATTATTTTGTAACGATTAAGCTAACGGTAACGTAACGTTTTGTATAACGTTGAGCACGTTTTTTACTGTTATTAAGTACTGTTATCAACGCACATTTTTCACAATATACTTTTATAAGATATAAGTTTTAATACTAACAACAATATTTTATCGTCAAGGTATGTATTTGACGTTACTTCTAATTCTTGTAAGTAATAAGAAGATCCAGTAATATATGAGGGATTTCAAAAGTTATTGGAACGGCGATGGACTCGCTATCTGTCACGTTGGCAATATTTCCGGCGGAAAGTGGGTGTGTGCGTACTAGCACATCTCTGCCTACCCCTTCGGAGCCTTATGGGAAGGCGTGAGGGTTAATCAATATTCTCTTCTATTAGTAATGTAACATGCCTTTACATTTTTTGAAACGTAAAACCGATATCTGGCTTGGCGACGCATGCCGTGGCGACGCGTCGCCATACTTCAGTTACCATCGACCAATTGTCACAGTAATACCGTCCTCAGAGGCAACATGAACACGAATTAAGTAGTCACGATTTGAAATGAATTCGTAAATTTTTATTTCATGAAAATAAATGTTTGTTCAATAAATAGTCATCGTTATCTGGAAAAAAAACTTATTTTATTTTAACATTATGACATATTTAGTTCCTATCACAATCTGTTATTTTCTGCATATTACTTTTACAAAATAATGTCGATGTTTCACATCTGCCAGGTGTCCCGTGACAGCTGACATTTTTTTTTCCTACAATCCATTGCAAATGTGACTGTGGTCTTCCGTCCTAGCCTAACGATAACTATACATTTTTACATATTATTACATTAGTTCTTCTAGATTTGCCAAAATGTATACGCTGATAAACTAAAATAGGATTATAATTATTGGAGACACCTAAAATATATCTGTTGGAATGTGGGCGTGTGGGTATTACCTATGCACCTCTACCCCTTCGGGGAGCCTTGTGGGAAGGCGTGAAGGTGATATAATTATAGGAAGAACTTTTTTTTCTTCCAATTTTGCTGAATACGCAACTCGATCTACCGACTGGATATTGTCAAGTTATAAAACTTTAGATTTTCTCGTTTTTGTTGATATTCCAATAAAAATTAATGTGTTTTTAACAGCCATGGTCGCCGAATGGTTCCAGTAGCATGCGACACAAAGATAGCAAGTTAGAATCCCGGTTGTACCAATGAGTTTTTCTGAACTTAAATACAGTGATTAGTCACACCACGAGCTTTACGGTGAAGGAAAACATCCAGAGGAAACCTGCATACGTCTGAGAAGACATTCAAAGGCGTATGTATAGTCGTGCTTGAGTAACGGCGATGGACTCGCCATCTGTCACGTTGGCACCTAAAATATATATCTGGCGAGAAGTGTGTGTGGGTATTACCTGTACACCTCTGCCTGCCCCTTCGGGGTCTCTTGTGGGAAGGCGTGAGGATATATATATTATATGAAATCTTACTAATATTATAAATGTGAAAGTTTGTAAGTTTGGATGTTTGCGGTTCTTTCACGGCAAACGGCTGAACCGATTCGGCTGAAAGTCGAAATGGGATAGCTTATACCTAGGAATAGGACATAGGCATTTTTTAATCCTAAAAAATTCTAAGTTCTTATATTGTAATGTATGATGCTCTTTCACGTCATAGCGGCTGACCGATTCTAGCAGGAAAATTTCCAAAGCTACTTTCTCCAACTCAACGCGGGCAAAGCCGCGGGTATAAGATAGTTATTATATATTAATGTGTTCTTTACTACCGTATATTTTACTGAATATATTTCATTTACGCGTATCGTGCGACCGGTTAGTTGTAAGCGCTCATGGTGATTCAAACTTTTCAGTTTTATCTAGATGCCATACACGAAGACGCGCCCCACCAATGTCTAGTCGAGGGGGTCGCGGGATGCGGGCAGTATGACCCGAGTCTATTAATTGTAGTGTGCGTGTGCACTCATAGGTAATCAGTGTGTACCGACAATACTCACACATTAGTGGAAGGTTGCACACTTACACTGTAAACTATAGGGGAGGATAGTGGGGCGCGTCTTCGTGGATGGCACTATCTATTCACATGGTACGTTACAACGTGGGCCTTGGGTTCCTGGACCCAAGGTCGGTAGAATAATCTAATTTAAATGAAATTAATTGTATATGTACACAAAATTGAGGCTCCCAGTTAGAATTACTGCATTAATTTTTAAGATTTTTTTATACTGCCTGCTCTAAGTGCCCTCAGGGGTAGGCAGAGGTGTGGTAAAATAGTCTTGAGTGTAAAACAGGGCTACCAACGTGATGAATAGACAGGCAAATGTAATGTTATTGCAAATTTCTTAGCCAAAATGTTGCTGTCTTAATAGAAAAAATATTTTTTTTCCAATTTAAAACAAAAGTATTACTTCCAAATATAAAATTAATTTACCTTGAATATAACTAGGAGTTAAAGAGTATAGTACTAACTTATATTTTTTTATTATAATTACGATTATTAATTTTTATAATTTTCTCATATTTGAATATGATATAAATATCAAAATCAATCAAAATCAAAATCTTTTTATTTCACATTGGCCCAGGTGGGCACTTATAAAACGTCGAAAAAGAAGCACACAAGCAATATACTAGTTTAAATAAAAGATAGGCGATAGCCGCTTACCCGCGGTTTATGTGGGTGTATAGGTCTACCTACACACCTCTGCCTACCCCGACACCCTTGTGGGAAGGCGTGAAGATATTTAACATTTATTTATCCCAGAAAGAAAGACGGAACTTTACGCATTCATAATTTTAATTAAGTGAGTAATTTTAGTCCGATCACAGTAAATTTAATTACCTATAAAATCAAATTTAAGGCGAGTGAATCTGCGGGTCACAGCTAGTACTAATTATTACACAACTAATTTTAGGGTTTACTTTCAAACCATAAACAAGAGGCTTGTCAACGAACGAAACGAAAGGAGGCATTCTCTTAACGAATTTCCTAATGCTTTAAAGCTGGGTTTCTCAAACTTATGTCTCCACGAACTCCAGTTGAACTCATTAACTGACTAATTAAATCCCCAAAGAAAATAATTAAATTTACCGTTGAAGAAAGTAAGGTTTTTATTTCAATCAAAGGTAACAATTACTATGACAAAAGAAAGAAAAAGATAAATAGAACACTTGTCTTCTACAAGTTATAGTGTGTTGTGAATATATCCTCGTGACGATGCAATACAACATATAGCTCCAAAGATGACACAATGACGACATTATTAAAGGGAGTAATAGTCAATGTAAAACTTGTCTCAGATAGAGCAGTTGTCTTCTACAAGTTATAGTGTGTTGTGAATATATCCTCGTGACGATGCAATACAACAAATAGCTCCAAAGATGACACAATGACGACATTATTAAAGGGAGTAATAGTCAATGTAAAACTTGTCTCAGATAGAGCAGTTGTCTTCTACAAGTTATAGTGTGTTGTGAATATATCCTCGTGACGATGCAATACAACATATAGCTCCAAAGATGACACAATGACGACATTATTAAAGGGAGTAATAGTCAATGTAAAACTTGTCTCAGATAGAGCAGTTGTCTTCTACAAGTTATAGTGTGTTGTGAATATATCCTCGTGACGATGCAATACAACATATAGCTCCAAAGATGACACAATGTCGACATTATTAAAGGGAGTAATAGTCAATGTAAAACTTGTCTCAGATAGAGCAGTTGTCTTCTACAAGTTATAGTGTGTTGTGAATATATCCTCGTGACGATGCAATACAACAAATAGCTCCAAAGATGACACAATGACGACATTATTAAAGGGAGTAATAGTCAATGTAAAACTTGTCTCAGATAGAGCAGTTGTCTTCTACAAGTTATAGTGTGTTGTGAATATATCCTCGTGACGATGCAATACAACAAATAGCTCCAAAGATGACACAATGACGACATTATTAAAGGGAGTAATAGTCAATGTAAAACTTGTCTCAGATAGAGCAGTTGTCTTCTACAAGTTATAGTGTGTTGTGAATATATCCTCGTGACGATGCAATACAACATATAGCTCCAAAGATGACACAATGACGACATTATTAAAGGGAGTAATAGTCAATGTAAAACTTGTCTCAGATAGAGCAGTTGTCTTCTACAAGTTATAGTGTGTTGTGAATATATCCTCGTGACGATGCAATACAACATATAGCTCCAAAGATGACACAATGACGACATTATTAAAGGGAGTAATAGTCAATGTAAAACTTGTCTCAGATAGAGCAGTTGTCTTCTACAAGTTATAGTGTGTTGTGAATATATCCTCGTGACGATGCAATACAACATATAGCTCCAAAGATGACACAATGTCGACATTATTAAAGGGAGTAATAGTCAATGTAAAACTTGTCTCAGATAGAGCAGTTGTCTTCTACAAGTTATAGTGTGTTGTGAATATATCCTCGTGACGATGCAATACAACAAATAGCTCCAAAGATGACACAATGACGACATTATTAAAGGGAGTAATAGTCAATGTAAAACTTGTCTCAGATAGAGCAGTTGTCTTCTACAAGTTATAGTGTGTTGTGAATATATCCTCGTGACGATGCAATACAACATATAGCTCCAAAGATGACACAATGTCGACATTATTAAAGGGAGTAATAGTCAATGTAAAACTTGTCTCAGATAGAGCAGTTGTCTTCTACAAGTTATAGTGTGTTGTGAATATATCCTCGTGACGATGCAATACAACAAATAGCTCCAAAGATGACACAATGACGACATTATTAAAGGGAGTAATACTCACGTGGAAACATGGTTTTATGGGATTTTGTACAGGAACTATTAATATGATTAAAAGAAATAACAACGTTAGATTTTCCATGTAAAACTTTTAGAAATGATTAACGAATGTTTTTTTTAATTATTAATGACTTTGAAAAAAATTCAACGCCATTTTATTTCGGCTGATATTTGAGCGGAAGTAAAAAAAAGAAATGTCAACAGTTTTTTTTTTGTGTTTTTGTATTTTGATCAGCCTCCTTTTTCTTACATATTTGAACAACTGCTCTATTTTCTGAGACTACTGTATTTTTTGTTCTTAGTACAGTGAATATTATACTTATATGGAGTACCGTCATAGTCGAACCTCTAATAAGTCGGTCCGAAGGTCGTAATGAACAACAGATTCAGATGTAAAGACTACATTTTGAAATATTGTTATTGATTTATATTATGTGCTGTTATAAACTATTTGTAAATAAATCGTGTATTTTAATATTAATATTGTGTTTTATTCACACACACATATATATACATAAACATATCATCACGCCGAGTCCCTCACGCTAGGCAGAGAGAGTAGAGCGCCAATCCTCTCTAGACTTACAGACCTACATACATATCATCACGCCGATACCCTCACGCTAGGCAGAGAGAGTAGAGCGCCAATCCTCTCTAGACTTACAGACCTACATACATATCATCACGCCGAGTCCCTCACGCTAGGCAGAGAGAGTAGAGCGCCAATCCTCTCTGGACTTACAGACCTACATACATATCATCACGCCGAGTCCCTCACGCTAGGCAGAGAGAGTAGAGCGCCAGTCCTCTCTCTAGACTTACAGACCTACATACATATCATCACGCCGAGTCCCTCACGCTAGGCAGAGAGAGTAGAGCGCCAGTCCTCTCTAGACTTACAGACCTACATACATATCATCACGCCGAGTCCCTCACGCTAGGCAGAGAGAGTAGAGCGCCAGTCCTCTCTAGACCTACAGACCTACATACATATCATCACGCCGAGTCCCTCACCCTAGGCAGAGAGAGTAGAGCGCCAGTCCTCTCTAGACTTACAGACCTACATACATATCATCACGCCGAGTCCCTCACGCTAGGCAGAGAGAGTAGAGCGCCAGTCCTCTCTAGACTTACAGACCTACATACATATCATCACGCCGAGTCCCTCACGCTAGGCAGAGAGAGTAGAGCGCCAGTCCTCTCTAGACCTACAGACCTACATACATATCATCACGCCGAGTCCCTCACCCTAGGCAGAGAGAGTAGAGCGCCAGTCCTCTCTAGACTTACAGACCTACATACATATCATCACGCCGAGTCCCTCACCCTAGGCAGAGAGAGTAGAGCGCCAGTCCTCTCTAGACTTACAGACCTACATACATATCATCACGCCGAGTCCCTCACGCTAGGCAGAGAGAGTAGAGCGCCAGCTCTCTCTAGACTTACAGACCTACATACATATCATCACACCGAGTCCCTCACGCTAGGCAGAGAGAGTAGAGCGCCGGTCCGCTCTAGACTTACAGACCTACATACATATCATCACGCCGAGTCCCTCACCCTAGGCAGAGAGAGTAGAGCGCCAGTCCTCTCTAGACTTACAGACCTACATACATATCATCAAAATGTGATTTAAATAATGCCTATTTACAGCTGGAGCCGTTCGCGGAGGAAGATCCCGATGAGCTCGAAGAGTCGCAGCCTCCGAAGGTAGTGTTCACTCCCGGAGACACCCCCAATGCGGACAAACACCCGAACGGTTCCCCACCCATATTCAAGAACCGCTCCAACGCTTATCTCGACGACAAATCCCCGAGCAAAGACAACTTCGCCCGCTCAGCTAGTGCAGCGCTAGTCACAGCACGCGCCGATGTCGATAGGACCAGAAAAGTGTCCACTCCAGTCTCGTCGAAGCACGGCCTGCAGAATTTATCGAGTAAGAATCACCTACCTAGCAACCAGTCACTTCTGGAGTCCGTGCCTGAAGGGAAAAGCAGAGCATGTTCGCGAGTCAGCTCCACCGAAGCGTTCGGCAAGAAGTTGGTTGTGCCGAAGACGCCGAAGAGGTCACCTTCGACTTCGAGCTTTCAATTCATGTCGACGCCTTTTCACGGATCGACACTGTCCGCTTTTGAGAAGCCGAGCGAATTCGCCTCGCAGTTCTCGCTGAAGTCTGTCACGGATAGCTTAGCCCCTGTCACGTACTGCTGTGGCTTACGGAAACGCCCAAAAGACGACGAAGCCAAGAAAGAACCGAGCAAGTATTTCGATGTTCAGTTGTTAAAAGATCCAATTTATCTTGTGATTTTGATATCCAACTGTACTTGTGCAATTTCTTATACCAATTTTATAATTCTTGTTCCGTCGTACGCGCAGGAATGCGGTTTTGACAAGTCACTAGGTGCTTATTTGCTGTCAATAATATCTGCTCTAGATTTGGTAGGCAGGATCGGCGGGTCGGCGCTGTCCGATGTGGTGACGACTCCGAAGCGCTACTTTTTCATATTCGGTTTGCTCCTTTCGGGCATTAGTCTCGCTATGATACCTCTAGTGAATAGTTATTCGGCGATTTCGGCATTTTGCTCGATATTCGGCATCGCGTCGGGAATCAACGTGGGTGTCACAGCACTAGTGATGACAGAAATGCTGGGCAGCGAACGTCTCATGTCATCTTACGGTATCAGTTTGTTCGTGAATGGTATTTTGCAGTTGATAGGCCCGCCCATTTGTGGCCTATGGGCGGAGTACACCCATTCTTACAAGCCTTTGTTCGTTACACTTGGGTTTATACTGATTGGTGGGGCAGCTCTTTGGAGCTTCGTACCTTTCATACAAAGGCGAAGACGCCTTGCGGAGCAGAAGCTGACAAAACTAGGGAATGCGTAGCGTTAAGAACAATATCTACGTTAAGGGTGCGTTCTCGTCAGCGCTCGTAAATTTTACATACGATAACTAAAATTGAAATTTATTTTTACAATATATTTTTTTCGTTGTATACGAATTTGCTTCGGGTTTAATTCTTGCGGGGCTAGGTGCGATAGCTTCATGAATGTGTTAATTAATTTAATATGGTTTATAATTATTACTCACAGCCGTGGTGGGCCAGTGGTTCGACAAGCAAAGGTTGCGTGTTCGAATCTCGGCTGTAGAAATGAGTTTATCACCACGAGCTTTACGGTGAAGGGAATCTTAGGGAAGAAATCTGCATACGTCTGAGAAGACATTCAAAGGCGTATGTATAGTCGTGCTTGAGTAACGGCGACGGACTCGCCATCTGTCACGTTGAGTCCATAATGTGTCTCAGGCGAAATAGGGTGTTGATGTACTTGTGCCTACCCCATCGGGGTAAGCGATACATACTTCTCATGGTCTAGTTAGTTAGCTTATAGGTTTTGTTTTAGGTAAGGTCAATTGTTGATGCAAAGATAACAAATACAATTTTCATATTAGTTAAGAAGGTTTTATTTCTTATCTAAACACTTTGGCAATAATATGCCATTGACTGGCAACCCACAGGCCCAGATGTCAGTGTCTACATCGTGGCAACTAGATGTCATTGAGTTTGATCAGTTAATAGACAATATTTGGTGGAACTGGCAACCCACAGGCCCAGATGTCAGTGTCTACATCGTGGCAACTAGATGTCATTGAGTTTGATCAGTTAATAGACAATATTTGGTGGAACTGGCAACCCACAGGCCCAGATGTCAGTGTCTACATCGTGGCAACTAGATGTCATTGAGTTTGATCAGTTAATAGACAATATTTGGTGGAACTGGCAACCCACAGGCCCAGATGTCAGTGTCTACATCGTGGGAACAATATGTCATTGAGTTTGGTCAGTTCATATACAGAATTTGGTGGAACTGGCAGCCCACAGGCCCAGATGTCAGTGTCTACATCGTGGGAACAATATGTCATTGAGTTTGGTCAGTTCATATACAGAATTTGGTGGAACTGGCAACCCACAGGCCCAGATGTCAGTGTCTACATCGTGGGAACAATATGTCATTGAGTTTGGTCAGTTCATATACAGAATTTGGTGGAACTGGCAGCCCACAGGCCCAGATGTCAGTGTCTACATCGTGGGAACAATATGTCATTGAGTTTGGTCAGTTCATATACAGAATTTGGTGGAACTGGCAACCCACAGGCCCAGATGTCAGTGTCTACATCGTAGCAACAATATGTAATCGAGTTTGGTCAGTTCATATACAGAATTTGATGGAACTGGCAACCCACAGGCTTAGATGTGAATGTCAGCTTATTATAATTTAATTAATAATTAATTAAATACATGCGAAATAATATCATTACGGTGCTTAACAAATTTAACTGTACTTATTATATGTACTAATATATTATACTAGCTGCGCCAGCGACTTCGTCGGCGTGGACGGCTTTTTATCTTTCGTAAATTGATATTTTTTTCAATAAAATATCCTATTAAGTAATAAAGTATCCTATGTTACTTCTAATACCTCCAAGAATATGTGTACAAAGTTTCATGATGATCGGTTAAGTAGTTTTTACGTGAAAGCGTAACAAACAAACTTACATTCACATTTATAATATTAAGTATTAGTAAGGATTATTCGTAGAATTTATTGTAAACTGCATATTACACCTGAGAACAAAAAAAAACCTAGTGCCCCCGGGTCCAATCGCGTCAATATATATATATATATATATATATATATTAATCAAATTCAATATATATCAAATTGAATATATATATATATATATATATATATATTCAATTTGATTAATTCAATTCAATTCAATTCAATTTGAAATTGAATATATATATATATATATATATATATATATATATATATATATATTCAATTTGATTATAGATGTATGAAAATAATACGCTAAGTTACTCCATAGAACATTAGCTATCTGCCTGTGAAAGTTCTGTAAAAATGAGTCGAGCCGCTTCGGAGATTCAACGACGAACACGAACTTCGGACGAACAAATATTTCATAAAACCATGGTACGTTAAAAATACCATACAAAGACTGTGTTTTTACACCGCTGCCTACCCCTTCGGAAACCTTTTAGGGGAGGCGTGAAGGTATATACATAGTGCCATCCACGAAGACGCGCCCCACTATCCTCCCCTATAGTTTACAGTGTAAGTGTGCAACCTTCCACTAATGTTTGAGTATTGTCAGTACACACTGATTACCTATGAGTGCACACGCACACTACAGTTAATAGACTCGGGTCATACTGCCCGCATTCTGCGAATTAGAAATTGGTGGGGCGCGTCTTCGTGAATGGCCTTATCTATACATAGCTTAATGATCAAATTAGTGTTTAAATTTAGCTTATTTTTGCTTTCGTGATATTCAAGTAAAGTTTGCGATTTTATTACACCCTTGTGGGAAGGTGTGAGGCAAGGAGCCTCTAATTAACCGACTTCAAAAGGACGAGGTTCTCAATTCGATTTGTATTTTTTTTCTCTTTATTTAGGGGTTTTGTCGCACATGTCACATGACATGTCATGTAAACTCAAATCTACGCTTTAATAAACCTAGTAATTCATCAGAATTAGGGTTCGCCAGGATGCTAAGCTCAGAAATATGATTCGATTAACGTCAATCTTTAGTTTGACGTCGATTAGTTGTCAATTACTACAGACTATATCGAACACCGTCTTCATAGATAACAATATTTTTTTAGTCACTGGCGTCTTACGGTCAGTGGCAATTTAGGATGTCTTTGGAAATAGAACAGTTGTCTTCTACAAGTTATAGTGTGTTGTGAATATTTCCTCGTGACGATGCAATAAAACATATAGCTCCAAAGATGACACAATGACGACATTATTAAAGGGAGTAATACTCACGTGGACACGTGGTTTTAGGGTTTTTGTCAGAAACTTTTGCCAGCATATAAAAAAACTAAAAGGTCAGAATTTTATCTTTACAGCAGATTTTTGTGATTTTTTGTCATCTTGTCATTTTTTTATTGTTTTATTTTTTCGTGCACTATAATATATTTTAACAACAGTCGCATTTTCTTCAGAAACAGTCTAATTCATTTTGTAAATTCGTGTAAGAGGCCCTCTTTTGTAGAAATTCTTTACGTCAATTAAGGCTTCATTAAGACGGACGTATAGATAGTGCCATCCACGTAGACGCGCCCCACTATCCTCCCCTATAGTTTACAGTGTAAGTGTTGCAACCTTCCACTAATGTGTGAGTATTGTCGGTACACACTGATTACCTATGAGTGCACACGCACACTACAGTTAATAGACTCGGGTCATACTGCCCGCATCCCGCGACCCCCTCGACTAGACATTGGTGGGGCGCGCCTTCGTGGATGACACTATCTGTACATATATGAAGTCAGTAGATCTGTATTTTTAATGATGGCAATACCGCGGCATCGTAGCCCAGAATAACAATTAAAAAGTCAATTGTCAAAACTCGGTGCCATTAAAATGTAATAATAGGTACTTATTGCTTTCTAATAAGCTACAGACTGACGTTTAAGTCGATGTTGCCAGATAAAAAAGTGTAACCTCGTTCAGTAAGAATTTTTATTGTATTTTTTTGTCACAAAATTACCAGTGGTACAATTTCAAAGAAACCTGCATACGTCTGAGAAGACATTCAAAGGCGTATGTATAGTCGTGCTTGGGTAACGGTGACGGACTCGCCATCTGTCACTTTGACACCTAAGATATATCTTGCGGAAAGTGGGCGTTGTTTCACCTCAATAGGCAAGAGTTTATAAATGAAATAAAATAATATTTGCCTGCCAAATACGTAGGTATAAATGAAAGGAAATTTATATAATGTATAAATATATGAATTTAATGATTATGCCTTATAATTATTATTGTAACTGTTACTCATAGTTATTCCAAGGATATAGTTTTCTTGTATGTTTAATATAAGATATTAATTAATAAGTTTTTAAACTTTTTGAAAAGTACCATGTGTTTCATTCCTAAAACACACTTTCAAACGCATATCTATTTTAACATCCGGTTCGAAGGACCAAAAGCAGAAAGAAGGAGCAGTTAAGCCCTATGCCGGATATTCGGCTTACCTAGTAGCCGGATAGTCGTATATTCGACCGCCGACGAATTCATCCCCATACCTTGGAACCACAAAGGTTTTGCACTAAGCGGTTCCAAAGGAGTTTCCTTCCGCGAACGCTCAGGCTGTGGAATGAGCTCCCCGTTGAGGTTTTCCCTGGAGAGTACAGCATGGAGTTGTTCAAGAAGGGTGTGAAGAGATTCCTGCAGGGTCGGCAACGAGAGTAATACCCCTGGTGTTGCAAGCGTCCATAGGCGGCGGTAACCGCTTACCATGAGGCGGACATCATTTTGGCCATCCAGGTGGTATAAAAAAAGGCTACATGGAAGTGCTTGATGCTGAAAGAACTCGCCAGGATTTTAGGGGAATATTAAAAAAAATTCCTTTTGAGTCCTGCAGTAGCAGCTCGAATCCCGACTTTACCAATGAGCTTTTCTGAAGTTAATTAAGTACAGTGATTAGTCACACGAGCTTCACGGTGGAGGAAAACATCGAGAGGAAACCTGTGTTGCGCCTGCACTGCGATACCATACCACTTATACGTCAGGACAAGAGGAGGCGGCGTGGCCGAGAGGTCACAGCACCCGCCTGCCACGCAAACGGCGCGAGTTCCAATCCCAACTGGAGTGAGGAGTTATTCTACATTTAATTACAGTGAGGCACACCACGAGCTTTACGGTGAAGGAAAACATCGAGAGGAAACCTGCATACGTCTGAGAAACAATTCCAAGGCGTATGTATAGACGTGCTTGAGTAAAGGCGAGGGACTCGCCATCTGTCACGTTGGTACTAAAACATATCTCTGGCGGAAAGTAGGTGTGTTGGTTACTACCTATACACCTCTGCCTACCCCTCGGGGACCCTTGTGGGGGCATGAAGTCATGTATTTGACGACCGTCTGGTCTAGTGGTTAGAGCTCCTGACTGCGAAACTAACTCCTGAGCTCCTGACTGCGAACCCGCGACCTGAAGTCGCGGGTTCGAATCCCGCTCAGGGCAGATATTTGTGTGATGAACACGAGTATTTGTACCTTAGTCTTGGATGTCCTATGTATTTAGATATATATCTATCTATATAAGTAAATTATCGTTGTCTAGTTACCATAACACAAGCTTCGCTTAATTTAAGTCGATTTGTGTGGAATTGTCCCAAGTATTATTATTATTATTATTATGTATGAAAGATATATAAAAGAACAGCTGGTTACAGTGCAATTACGCTGAAAAGGTAAAAACGGATGAAAGAGAAAAAAACTACATACCTATTTATTTATTGTATATATTTCAAGTCATATATTAAAATGTATTAAAATATCACAAATTCAAATATATGTACTTATAACACGCCGCTAGGGCGATGCTTAGTTCCACTTAACAGTTATATATGAACTAATTTACAGAAGATTCGTAAAGATGAAGAAAGGCATGTGACGTTGGTTTGGACATATAGAAAGGATGAGTGAAGAAAGATTGACGAAACAGATATACAAAGCAAAAGTGAGTGCAAGAAGAGGCAGAGGAAGGCCACGTTCCAACTACCTGGATCAAATAGATCGGACGCTCAAGGACGGGAACGTCAAGAGTACTCGAAACCGACGAGCATGTATGAAGAGACTGATGAATGTGGACGAAGTGGAAGAGGTATGTAAGTCTAGAGAGAACTGGCACTCTATACTCTCTGCCTCCGACTAACATTAATATCCTGTTTATTTTTAATTACATAAGATTATTTGGAGCAAAGTAACAAAAAAATCTTTTTTTTGTAAAAAAATAAACTATATTTTTTTATTTTGTTCTATCGAGCGATGATCACACAAAATATGTTTCTCTTTTTATAAATTACGACTTAAATCATAGCTCACATATATTAATTATTATGATACCTTCTTCAGGCTGACTGTGATATTCTGTTATCTTTCTAGGGTCCCCTTATAGTTTCGCCATGGCCGTTTGTCTGTCGAATATACATAGCCACTTCGTATTACAGAGCTGTAATTAGGTATTAGATATAGGTATTGTAGTACATAGTAGGCCACCTTATACGACATGATAGCTTAGAAACATCTTAGAAGGAAAGGTAGATGAGAAGAGAGGAAAACCAAGATTAACATACATGGGTCAGGTCAAAGAAAAAGTGACTCTCATGGCGTATAGGGAGGTCAAGGAGGTTGCGCTGGACAGAAGCAAATGGAAGGAATTGCATCAGAGACGCCGACAAGAGACCAGCTCTTAAAGCAAAGGTGTCTCTCATGGCGTATAGGGAGGTCAAGGAGGTTGCGCTGGACAGAAGCAAATGGAAGGAATTGCATCAGAGACGCCGACAAGAGACCACCTCTTAAATTTATGATGATGGGTACATATAAGCCGCCGACAAAGTGGTAAAATTAAATCCTGAAAAAATATCGTTTTCGAGTCCACGTAAAACAAGGGATTTTAAACTATGTATTTTGAGATTTTGTTCTAATGGTCTCACAAAAATCTTTTTTCTTCTCACATAATCAAGTTAATGCTAATAATTATATATCCTCACGCCTACCCACAATGGTCCTCGATGGGTAGGCAGAGGTGAATATTAGATGCCAACGTGACAGATGGCGAGTCCGTCGCCGTTACTCAAGCACGACTATACATACGCCTTTGAATGTCTTCTCACACGTATGCAGGTTTCCTCTCGATGTTTCCCTTCGCCGTAAAGCTCGTGGTGTGACTAATCCCTGTACTTGAGTTCAGTAAAGCTCATTGGTACAGTCGGGATTCGAACTTTGTATTGTAGACTACTTGAACCATTCGGCTTTCCATTTAACAACATTACCTTAATTATTATGAAAGATTCTGACAACTAGTCTAGTTTAGAAATTTTGGTCATATTTGTTAATTTACTAATTTACCTTTTATTCTAACAAATAGCTTATAAATCCACGTACTGTTATAAATAGAAGGCATTTCCTATCTTTAGGCCCGCCCTTAACGTAGGCAATGGCGTAATAATACCCACATTCCTTCGTCAACATAATTAGGTTCTGACTTGACGGCGTGTACTAGTCTCTTATAATCAAATAACATTACTATTGTTGCAGGCGACGGTATAATAACACCCACATTACTCTAGAACTGTGTTTCCCAACGTCCCACAGGGGGGCAATTGGTTAGTTAAGGGGGCAATTTGATAGTTGAGGGGGCAATTTGATAGTTCAGGGGACAATTTGATAGTTAAGGGGGCAATTTGATAGTTAAGGGGGCAATTTGATAGTTCAGGGGGCAATTTGATAGTTAAGGGGGCAATTTGATAGTTAAGGGGGCAATTTGATAGTTCAGGGGGAGTCAGAAGAAATCAGAAGGGGTCAGTAGAAATGTTAAGGTGGGACATGGCCTAAAAAAGATTGGGAAACATGGTCTAGAGTGATATTAAGGTGCCAACGTGACAGATGGCGAGTCCATCGCCGTTACTCAAGCACGACTATACATACGCCTTTGAATGTCTTCTCAGACGTATGCAGGTTCCCTCTTGATGTTTCCCTTCACCGTAAAACAGTCTTGGCTTCGAACCTGCAATCCTAACTTTGTTGGTAACACCTACGCAGATACATGACAATTCGAGAATTAATGAATATGGCGGACATTATACTTATTATTAATATATCCTCACGCCTTAAGGGTCCCCAAAGGGGTAGGCAGAGGTGTAAAGGTAGTACCCACACACCCACTTTCCGCCAGATATATATTTTAGGTGTGTGACAGATGGAGAGTCCATCGCCGTTACTCAAGCACGACTTACTGACTCACTCTTATTATTATTAATAAATATATACTTAGAAATTAATGAGATTGCCAATTCTACCATTTATAAAAATATGTAAGTAATTTGTTCTAGAAAAAATCCTAGAAATTCTCTAATATGTACAGTAATATTAAAAAATATATCATATGTATATTAGCTGTCTTGTCTAGCATTGCATGGGAGAAAAAAAATGTGGATTCCCTTAACACGATCGCAGCGCCACCTGTCGGGTCCAATTATCTAAACCATTTTCGAATCCACTTGAACACACACAAAAGTCATTAAAATGTATATATATATTTATATATACATATGTAAATAGATAGATATAGTGCCATCCACGAAGACGCGCCCCACTATCCCCCCCCACAGTTAACAGTGTAAGTGTGCAACCTTCCACTAATGTGTGAGTATTGTCGGTACACACTGATTACCTATGAGTGCACACGCACACTACAATTAATAGACTCGGGTCATACTGCCCGCATGCCGCGACCCCCTCGACTAGACATTGGTGGGGCGCGTCTTCGTGGATGGCACTAACTGTAAGCTGCATTGTTTCCATTCGCATACATACAAATTTGGTGTAGAAAGGGGCAGGGCTGACGTATTTGTAGGGGTTTAGTATCGCCATATACAATTTGTGAGTAAACTAATTATTTCCGCCGATGCCAAGGTGAAATAGGCCTTATCTCAGGCCAAGTAAGCTCTTGTTTCCTTTGAGTGAAGCCCGCAGTTTCTTGACCAGTGCAGACGGTTGTATCAATATGGAGACTTCAGTTCCGTAGCGACTCAGTCTCTGCATATCAACTTCTCCACCCTTAAAACAATATTTAGAATATTAAAATAAATAAGAGGCAGAGGAAGGCCACGTTCCAACTACCTGGATCAAATAGATCGGACTCTCAAGGATGGGAACGTTAAGAGTACTCGAAACCGACGAGCATGTATGAAGAGACTGATGAATGTGGACGAAGCGAAAGAGGTATGTAAGTCTAGAGAGAACTGGCGCTCTATACTCTCTGCCTACCCCGTTAGGGACTTGGCGTGATGATATGTATGTATGTATGCATTGCAATATGTATGTATGCATGTATGTAAAATAAATAATAATATATCCTCACGCCTTCCCACAAGGGTCCCCGAAGGGGTAGGCAGAGGTGTATAGGTAGTACCCACACACCCACTTTCCGCCAGAGATACATTTTAGGTGCCAACGTGACTAGTCGACTAAGGCCGTCGTTCGGCTGGACCACGTACCTTGACCAAGTTGATAGGTCTGTTGTTGACCTCCGTGAGTGCCCACTTGCCCAGCGGTGGGACCCCAGCCCTGTGGGCCGGCGAGTCCGCCTCCACGCTCACGATGTTGCACTCGCCGTCCAGCTTTATGCCTGAAATGTCAGAAATGCTGCAGGCAACGGTGTCATAACACCCACATTTCTTTAAATTTATATTTAGGATGCCAACGTGGCTGCGGGTCTGTAGAAGTCACTCCGGCAGTGCGCGTACGTCTATAAGGCTGTGGGCAATGGTGCAATAACACCCTCATGTGCACAATTAGTTATCTCTGTAACCTCTCTAAACTCGTGGTGTGACTAATTACTGTACTTAAGTACTAATGCTGTAACATAATAATATTGTTATTGTATACCTAATGATTTGAAAAGAGTAACCATGGAGTTTCTTGCCGGTTCTTCTCCATGGAAACGACCAACCCGAACCGTGCACCTTTTTCGACGTTTTATAAGTGCTTCCTAGGCCTATGTGAAATAAAACTATTTTGATTTTAATTTTTACTTAAGTTCAGAAAACATCATTGGTACAGTCGGGATTCGAGCTTGCGATCTTTGTGTCGCAGGCTACTTGAACCACTCGGCCACCACAGCTCATCACATCATATCAAGGGTGTTTTTCTCGTCCCACCCTGTATAATAATGAGCTCCACACAACTACATCCTGTATAGGCTTACCTAAGCCTTCCTGCTCCCTTTTATTAATCACGTAGATCTTCCCCAAAGGTACTCGGTGAAAGAGGACATCTACCTGTAATTAGAGAAAATATATCATCACGCCGAGTCCCTCACGCTAGGCAGAGGGAGTAGAGCGCTAGTCCTCTCTAGACTTACAGACCTACATACATATCATCACGCCGAGTCCCTCGCGCTAGGCAGAGGGAGTAGAGCGCCAGTCTTCTCTAGACTTACAGACCTACATACATATCATCACGCCGAGCCCCTCGCGCTAGGCAGAGAGCTCCTTGGGGAGGGGGGAGGATTGTATATTGTGTTGGCAGCAGAGGGATTAAACCCATTATGCTTCCAACACACTATAACTCTCCGAACACAGAGTGGCAGCGCGCAAGTGATACTTCGGTATCGTGAGCGTAAATAGGCTACGGTAACCGCTTGCCATCAGATGGGCCTATGCTATTGCCACTCTTCTTTATATATAAAAATCATTGTTTGTATCGACACTCCCTACGTATCATCGTCTAACTGCCAGATACACACTTATACGTTTGATGCATTTTTGGCATCTACACATGCCAGCCTATCATTATAACTTACAAAAAAACAAAAAAGTCTACTCTAAGTACTTTTTTCTTGATCGTATAACTATCCAACTTCATTATTTTCCCGCCATATAATACTGTATCTTCCCTATACACACTTTGACGCGGGGGGGAATGAGGTGCGGGAAGTGGTAAGTACCCGTTACGCAGTTCTTGCGCGGACAGCGAGTAGAATGCGAAAATATTTTATTGCCGCAAAATGACAAGTGAACGTTTCCGATTCCTGAATAACTTAAAAGCAGAGGCTACTACGAAAGGAAAAGTAGATGTCCTAGACCCAGCTATATCTACTACAAGACCAGGTAAGTAAATCATAATTAATGATTTACCAACTTTTTGTAATTTTTGAGGTCCAATCATAGGTATTATAGGTTTCTTGAATCAGTTGTGTGTTATTGCCTTTTTTGCTGACTAAATAGACAATTATTACTAAGAACATTTGATAAACTTTCCAAAGTTTTTTGATACATACATACATACATACATACATACATACATACATACATACATACATACATACATACATACATACATACATACATACATACATACATACATACATACATACATACATACATACATACATACATACATACATACATACATACATACATACATACATACATACATACATACATACATACATACATACATACATACATACATACATACATACATACATACATACATACATACATACATACATACATACATACATACATACATACATACATACATACATACATACATACATACATACATACATACATACATACATACATACATACATACATACATACATACATACATACATACATACATACATACATACATACATACATACATACATACATACATACATACATACATACATACATACATACATACATACATACATACATACATACATACATACATACATACATACATACATACATACATACATACATACATACATACATACATACATACATACATACATACATACATACATACATACATACATACATACATACATACATACATACATACATACATACATACATACATACATACATACATACATACATACATACATACATACATACATACATACATACATACATACATACATACATACATACATACATACATACATACATACATACATACATACATACATACATACATACATACATACATACATACATACATACATACATACATACATACATACATACATACATACATACATACATATCATCACGCCAAGTCCCTCGCGCTAGGCAGAGGGAGTAGAGCGCCAGTCTTCTCTAGACTTACAGACCTACATACATATCATCACGCCAAGTCCCTCACGCTAGGCAGAGAGAGTAGAGCGCCAGTCTTCTCTAGACTTACAGACCTACATACATATCATCACGCCGAGTCCCTCACGCTAGGCAGAGAGAGTAGAGCGCCAGTCTTCTCTAGACTTACAGACCTACATACATATCATCACGCCGAGTCCCTCACGCTAGGCAGAGAGAGTAGAGCGCCAGTCTTCTCTAGACTTACAGACCTACATACATATCATCACGCCGAGTCCCTCACGCTAGGCAGAGAGAGTAGAGCGCCAGTCCTCTCTAGACTTACAGACCTACATACATATCATCACGCCAAGTCCCTAACGGGGTTTATTTGATAACCTACGTAAAAATGTGTAACTACGCACTTACATGTTTATACACCGGGATTCACTATGATCATAAAGTGTATCTAGGCACTTACATATTTATACGTCGTAAAGTTGATAAATCAAAATTCAGTAACTGACCTTTACATAGTTTTACATCGGAAAAGTATTGAATTAAAGATATAGTTACCTATGCACTTACATAGTTTTGTGTTTGTGTTTTCATTTCATATTATTTTAATAAAAAACAATTACATATTTTTGTATATATATATAGATATGTGCGTATGATCCCGGATAACTTCGTTGTTTGTGAACCGATTTTGTTGATTCTTTTTTTGTCGGAAAGAAGATAATTCCAAGGTTGGCCTCATTAAAATGTTGAGGATCTGATAATGATATTCAAATGAACAGAGATGCACTTCAAAAGTGCAAGGTGCTCTGTTCACATGAAAATTAAGTCGATTTTCATAAAAAAATTAACTTTGCCCCTTGTTGTTGTTTTTCAGATGTATCTCCAGTGCCTTTCTCAGAAAATTTTACCGAGGATGACCTAAGCCGAATGGGTGAGATGATATCTGACAGCGATGAAGAACCTTTTCTTGCACCGCGCATTTCACCCACTTTGGCAGCAAACATGCCTGAATCTCTCCTACTGCTACAGTCTCCCTCAAGCATTAATATGTCATCATCACTGTGTGAATCTCCCAATTACGTCCACATTATAGCTCAACAGATTGACCAATTAGGCTGCACGGAGTCACCAGCACCCACTCCAGTGACATTGCCAGTTGTCTCTCCGGATGACCACCTAGGTTGCGCTGAGTCAACAGCACCCACTCCAGATGAACAGTTATTAGGCTGCCCTGCGTCACCGGCCT
Organism: Drepana falcataria; assembly: GCA_945859725.1. Lineage (NCBI taxonomy): Eukaryota > Metazoa > Arthropoda > Insecta > Lepidoptera > Drepanidae > Drepana > Drepana falcataria. The sequence goes on along the minus strand of OX243951.1, from coordinate 3,421,172 downwards.
CCACTCCAACGTTATTGCCAATTGGCTCTCCAGGTATGTCAGGGAATTATTCTGACCAGCTTGAAATCAATGACAGCGAGCCAGCTAAGAAGAAAAGGCGATATACAAATAAAAAAGATAAGGGTCGATTGCGTTTGGTCCATAAACACGAATGGCTAGATGTTAAGCGTAAGGACAACAGAAACTCAGGAAAACCATACACTGGAAGAGACGGTAAATTAAGGAAAAAGAGAGAGATGGGGCCTGCTTGTGGAGACAAATGCATTTTTAAATGTTCACAAAAAATTAATGACTTTGAAAGAGACCTGCAGTTTGTGGCTTTTTGGTCATTGGGAGAACTTGTTCGCCATTGGGATTTTATCAATAGATATTGTGACAAAATCCCAAAACGACGTTTTACGTGTGAAGCACCCACAAGAAGAGAATCTACCATACGATACTACTTACCTACGGGAGTAGGTACCGAAAACTTACCTAGGACTGAGGAACCTAAAATAAGAGTTTGCAAAACAATGTTTTTGAACACTTTGGGCATAAAACAGGGTATGGTTTACTCTGCCTTGAATAAACTTTCTATTCAGGGTACTGTTCTCAAAGACAATAGAGGTCGTCATCCTAATCATAAAAAAGTTATAACAGAGGAAATGATAACCAGTGTATGTGACCACGTTAATTCTTTTATACCCGTGGAATCACACTACGTCCGTGAAAGAACTAGCAAACTATACCTGGATGGAACTCTTTCATTTGCTCGTATGTTTCTACTATATCAAGAATGGTCTGATCCTAAAAATAATACAAAAGTGATGACAGCACGACAATATACTGATATAGTAAATGAAAAAATAAACTTAGGGTTTCATGTCCCAAAAAAAGATCAATGTGACGTTTGTCATGTATTTAAAAACTTACCCCGACCTGTCACAGAAGAACAAATGAGAAATTACATGACACACATACGAAATAAGACAATTGCACGGGAGCTCAAGAACAAAGACAAAGAAAACTCAGGGAAAAGAAGCGAAGTACTATCTGCAGTTTATGATTTCCAAAAAGTTCACGGCATGCCCTGTGCGGAAACAAGTATACTTTACTATAAAAGAAAACTAACAGTCTTCAATTTTACCATTTTTGAAATGGGTAGTCGGGTAGCCAAGTGCTACGTGTGGGACGAAAGTACAGCAAAGCGAGGTGCAATTGAGGTGAGCAGTTGCATATACGACTTTATTCGTGAACATCACCAAAAGGGTATTAACATTTTTAACTTTTGGTCTGATAACTGTGGCGGCCAAAACCGGAATAGAATTGTTTTTGCGTCGTACCTACGAGCGGCAAAAGATTTTCAAGTAACTATCACCCACAAGTACTTTGAAAAAGGTCACACACAGAATGAGGGTGATAGTGTTCATGCACTCATCGAAAGGACAGCAAAAAACAAAATGGTGTATACACCCGACCAGTGGTTTGCCCTCATACGATGGGCTAAACAAGATGGAAATCCATATATTGTTAAAGAAATGGGAACATCAGACTTTTTTGACTTTAAAACTCTACTGTCTGGATGTAACTGGAAGATGAACACAGACAGAGAACGAGTTTTTTGGTCCCAAATCAGACAGTTAGAAATTTTACCTGATGAATCTAATAAAATAGACTATAAAACTAATTTTTGCGATCATGAGTTCAAGACCATAATAGTACAGAACACGCTCGAGACCCCAAGAACAAGAAGAATCCGAAATAGACGAGAAAATAATCTGCTGTTAGCACCGCTTTCAAGACCACTGATTCAAGCATACATGGGGAAGTTGCCGATTCCTCAGGCTAAACTTCAAGATCTAAAGTACCTATGTCAAACAAATATAATACCATCGATATATCACGAATTTTACAATAATTTGATAGAGGGTTGTGTAAGAGATGTTGACGAACGTAGTGATGAAGAAGAGTAACTAAATAAAAAAGACACGTAGAGAATCCTATTTCTTGTGATATTTGTCAAATGACAAGCTCAAGCTAGTTTACATAAATAAGTAGGTAATTTAATAGGTAGATACTTATAAATAACAAATTAGATTATTGTTAAGTAATGCTATTTTTAATAGTCACTGATAATTATATGGAAAAAAACTACATAAAAAACATAATTAATAATAGGGTAATTCGTTACAAACATATAATATAAAGTGTTAATTTGTTATAAAAATAAATACAAATAAATATAGCTTTAATAATAATTGCATAAACTAGTTAACTTAGCACGATGATGCTAAAGTGCCATAATAATGTGAGTAAAGAAAACGATTTATTGCCTTATACTTTGTAAAGTATAAAACGTTAATATTAGTAGGTACTATACTACTACCCTCATATCTATGTTTGCATCTACTCGTTTCTATGTCATTGTGTCTGTGTTCATATATTTAATAAAAAGTATTATTTAAAAAAACGTGATTAAATTACGTTTGAAACCATATAAAATTTGGCTTAAATACTTTAAATAATGACTTGTGTTTATTTTTTATAAAAGTACGTAAAAATTATGGTACTTACCATAATATTTGATCTCAATTGAATAATTTTGCATTTGTGTTAATTTTTATCATCTTGGAAATTTTATAGTCAAGTTTGGGTATTTATTATTATTAATTTAATAACTTTTCATGTCTGTGTTTATATTTTTGATATAGGAATTTTGAAAATTTAGATATATCCCTATAACCTATAGTAATGATAGCTCTACTATTATTTCGATCTCAATTTAATAAATGTTGTATTTCCTATTATTATGTAAATTGTTTAGTTAGACTTTGACAAAGTCAAGTTTGCTATTTCGTAATATTACTTGATAATAATTAAGTTGAAGTTCCTAATAGTAAAGACTGATTAGACGTGTTTGATAGTCGTTAAGATTTTAAAGCTGAGTTAGTTACCAACTCAGTTGGTTTTGTTTTTCTTATTTTTGAAATAACCATCCTTAAAAGGTATTTTTGTGTTTAGGTGAGCACCTACTTCCCTAATAAATGGTATTTTGAGCTCTTTATTTCTTGTTTTATTTAAGATTATTGATCGAGCGAACGAAGTCAGCGAAGCATCTTAGCATCAAGTCTAGCGAAATTAGCGTTTCTGTCAGTATTTCCGTACTCCTCTACAGATCGTATTTTACAACCGATCGGCATGAAACTTTCAGCATTAAACTTAGTTTCGCAAGCAAGTAAATATTCGACAATAAGGGCCTGGCAACCTGTATTAGGAACTGGTCACCTAACGAACTGATAAACAGGGCTAATTTGCCGAAACAGAATAATTATGTAGAAGCATATTATTAAATTATACAATTTCCATGTAAGCACCAGTTAAACATAATTAGTCTAATAGATCTACTAAGTATAACCGTGTAACAGGCAGTTGCGACATTGTTTTTCTTCTAAGCTTCCACGAAAAAGTGTGTATGTGCCACATACGGCATTTTATTAGGTTATATACACCACGTAAAAATATGCAAGTGTAATGAAATCTAAACTAGTATAGATTTGAATAAAAAATAGTATCCATCTTAAACTAGATCTACAGTAAGAGCATCTCACCAATTTTCACAGAAATATCTCAAAAAGGGCTCTAGTTATAGGCATTTGAACATTTTCAAATCTTTAAAACGCTCTCCTGTAAAATTTGTGTTTTGCAGATACACAACTATACGTAGGGAGTGTCGGTATGTCCTCCACGGAATTGTAAACGGCTGGAGCGATTTCAATGAAATTTTCTGTCTTCAGGTGGCTTCTGAGAATGGTTTAGTTCATAATTGGAGCCGATAGATAGCGCTGCGATCGCTCTTCACGAACTATATTTCTTTTGGGCGGGACAGCTAGTGTCGTATAAAAAGCCCATAGGGTTATCGCTCGCGCGTAGTGGGATTTTTGTATACCACTTGGGTGACAAACTGCATGATGGTTAGCTGTGACCTAGGCCTATGGACGCTTGCAGCACCAGGGGTACCCTGTAAAAATCTCTCCGCACCCTTCTTGAAGAACTCCATGCTGTACTCTCCAGGGAAAACCTCAACGGGGAGCTCATTCCACAGCCTGAGCGTTCGCGGAAGGAAACTCCTTTGGTATGCAAGGGGAGCAATGCTATCGTTCGTGAGCGTATGACTGACCGTGTGACTCCTGGCCTGCTGCAGCAGCGCCTTGGCGTGCGCGGCGTCTCGCGGGGCCGCGCCCCCCGCGGCGCACAGGCGGTCCCCCGCGCGGCCCCCCATGCGGGGCCCACACACGGCCCACCACGAGACCCTACACCACGCCACACGTCAGTAGGGGACTATGCACACACCAAGCAAAGCTTGCACTGTGGGAACTGGACACCGATATACATACTTATATAGATAGGCAATTGCACACAAATTGACCTAGTCCCAAACTAAGCAAAGCTTGTACTGTGGGAACTGGACAACGATATACATCTTACTAATATTATAAATGTGAAATCTTACTAGAGCCGTGGTGGCCGAGTTGTTCGAGCAGTTGCCTGCGACGCAAAGGTCGCAAGTTCGAATCCCGACTGTACCAATGAGTTTTTCTGAACTTAAGTACAGTGATTAGTCACACCACGAGCTTTACGGTGAAGGAAAACATCGAGAGGAAACCTGCATACGTCTGAGAAGACATTCAAAGGCGTATGTATAGTCGTGCTTGAGTAACGGCGATGGACTCGCCATCTGTCACGTTGGCACCTAATATACCACCGGCGGAAAGTGGGTGTGTGGGTATTACCTATACACCTCTGCCTACCCCTTCGGGGACCCTTGTGGGAAGGCGTGAGGATATATATATTATATGAAATCTTACTAATATTATAAATGTGAAAGTTTGTAAGTTTGGATGTTTGCGGTTCTTTCACGGCAAACGGCTGAACCGATTCTAGCAGGAATATTTCCAAACCTACTTTTTCGGACTCCACGGACAACTCACCACACTTGCTTGTTGTAATCGGCAAACACGGGAGGGTCCCTTATAGGTACTGCGGCCACTAGTGCAGCGCCGCGACGTTGCTCGGTCCTCAAGGCCGCGGCCTGGCGACAGCGGAGGGACTGCAGGCCGGGGGGGTGGGGCCCGGGGGATGAGCCTAAACAAACGGACATGCCAGCTATACTTCTTTTTTATTATTATTTTCATATATTATTCATATCCTCACGCCTTCCCACAAGGGTCCCCGAAGGGGTAGGCAGAGGTGTATAGGTAGTACCCACACACCCACTTTCCGCCGGAGATATATTTTAGGTGCCAACGTGACAGATGGCGAGTCCGTCGCCGTTACTCAAGCACGACTATACATACGCCTTTGAATGTCTTCTCAGACGTATGCAGGTTGCCTCTCGATGTTTCCCTTCACCGTAAAGCTCGTGGTGTGCCTCACTGTAATTAAATGTAGAAAAACTCCTCACTCCAGTCGGGATTGGAACTCGCGCCGTTTGCGTGGCAGGCGGGTGCTGTGACCTCTCGGCCACGCCGCCTCCTCTTGTCCTGACGTATAAGTGGTATGGTATCGCAGTGCAGGCGCAACCCTCGTTTCCTCTCGATGTTTCCCTTCACCGTAAAGCTCGTGTGACTAATCACTGTACTTAAGTTCAGAAAAACTCATTGGTGCAGTCGGGATTCGAACTTGCGATCTTTGTGACGCAGGCCGACATTCTTAAGCCCTGTCTATTGGGCGGTTTGAAGGTTTGAAGTCTGAACTCTACACTCACCATTGCTAAAGGAGCTGCTCCTCCGCCGTCCGCTGTCGACCCTTGTCGATGTTCGCGACACTCTCACTGTCACCATTGACGTATTACTGCAATGAACACAAGATGACTTCTTGGTAATAGTTGACGGCCGTCTGGTCTAGTGGTTACAGCTCCTGACTGCGAAACTTGAGGTCGCTGGTCCTAATCCCGCTGAGGACAGATACTTGTGTGATGAACACGAATTGAATTGACAATGACGGGGAATTCATCCCCATACCTTGGAACCACAAAGGTTTCGCACTGCGCAGTTCCAAAGCAAAGTTTCCTTCCGCGAACGCTCAGGCTGTGGAATGAGCTCCCCGTTGAGGTTTTCCCTGGAGAGTACAGCATGGAGTTCTTCAAGAAGGGTGTGAAGAGATTCCTGCAGGGTCGGCAAGTCGGCTTCCAAGGGTCCCCGAGCGGGTAGGCAGAGGTGTATAGGTAATACCCACACACCCACTTTCCGCCAGAGGTATATTAGGTGCCAACGTGACAGATGGCGAGTCCATCGCCGTTACTCAAGCACGACTATACATACGCCTTTGAATGTCTTCTCAGACGTATGCAGGTTTCCTCTCGATGTTTTCCTTCACCGTAAAGCTCGTGGTGCGACTAATCACTGTACTCAAGTTCAGAAAAACTCATTAGTACAGTCGGGATTCGAACTTGCGACCATTGCGTCGCAGGCAACTGCTCGAACCACTCGGCCACCACGACAGTGTACACGGCATAAAATTGTGTATATAATAATGTAGATAAAATTGGACTGTCTGTGTGTAATACAAAAAAAAAAAAGCTTTTTACTAAATGCATATGGACGTACCGTCCGTATATAACAAAATATCATTTTTAAAAATTTTTATCTATCTGTCTGTTTGTTCCGGGTAATCTCTGAAACGGCTGGACCGATTTTAACGGGACTTTCACTGGCAGATAGCTGATGTTAAAAGGAATAACTTAGACTACTTTTATTTTGGAAACTGTACAATATTTTTTTCGTATAAATTCCACGCGGACGAAATAGCGGGGACAGCTAGTCTATAATACAATTTCATATGAATATGAGAATATCTAGGTTATTTATCTAAACTGCACCCGAACGGAAGCGAAACGAGTCTTTAGAAAAAAAAATACTAACTTGTCGTTGACTTCCGTTTCCCGACTGGGGCTGACCTGCCTCTTGCCTTGACCGAAGCCTCGGAGCCTCGTTAGAAGTGACAGCTCTGTCAGGCCTCGCCTCCAAATAGGCTTGGAGTTGCATCCCCCATTCTTGTCTGATATAGAAACGAAATAATATTTAGGCGTCGATAAGGCAGTAGAGGGACCCGTCCCACAAATAAATACATATCATCACGCCGAGTCCCCAACAGGGTAGGCAGAGAGTATAGAGCGCCAGTTCTTTTTAGACTTGCATACCTCTTTCGCTTCGTCCACATTCATCAGTCTCTTCATACATGCGTCGGTTTCGAGTACTCTTAACGTTCCCGTCCTTGAGTGTCCGATCTATTTGATCCAGGTAGTTGGAACGTGGCCTTCCTCTGCCTCTTCTTGCACACACTTTCACTTTGTATATCTGTTTCGTCACCATCTTTCTCCACTCAATACCAATCATATATTATTTTTAGAATTAGTTCGTATTTGTATCTGCCCGACTGGGGCAGGACCTCCACCTTATAGAAGGCCGTAGCCAAATAACACAATTGTTTGTGTTGTGTTCCTGCGCGGTGAATAAGGTTTCCAGTAATGAGCTCCTTGGGGAGGGGAGGATTGTTATATTGTGTTGGCAGCAGAGGGATTAGTTCCATTATGCTGCTAGTATAATTCTCCGAACACAGAGTGGCAACGCGCAAGTGATACTTCGGTATCGTGAGCGTAAATAGGCTACGGTAACCGTTTCCCATCAGGTGGGCCGTATGCTTGCTTGCCACTCTTGTTGAATTAAAAAAAAGCTGAAGAGTTTGTTTGTTTGAACGCGCTAATCTCAGGAACTACTGGTTGGAATTGAAAAAATATTTTTGTGTTGGATGGTCCATTTCTCTAGGAAGGCCTTAGGCTATATAACATCACGCTACGACCAATAGGAGCGAATCATAAATGAATAATGTTGCAAGAACGGGAAAAATTATTCCTTTTTGAGAGCTTCCGGTGCAAAATAAAAAAGTCGAACACTTTTCTGTCTTCAGGTGGCTTCGAGAATGGCTTAGATTCACAATTGGACCCGATAGGTGGCGCTACGATCGTGTTACAGGGAATTTTACTTTTTCACCCGGGCGAAGCTGGGCGGGTCAGCTAGTCTATACTAATATTATAAAGAGGAAAGATTTGTTTGTTTGTTTGTAATGAATAAGCTCCGAAACTACTGGACCGATTTCAAAAATTCTTTCACCTTTGGAAAGCTACATTATCCCCGAGTAACATAGGCTATAGTAAATTGGACCCGATAGGTGGCGCTGCGATCGAGTTTTAGGAATTTTAACTTTTTCACCCGTGCGAAGCTATCCCTTTCTGTGTGTCTTAAGGTGGATTCGAGAATGGTTTAGATTTACAATTGGACCCGATAGGTGGCGCTGCGATCGTGTTACAGGGAATTTTACTTTTTCACCCGGGCGAAGCTGGGCGGGTCAGCTAGTATATAATAATAGGAGAAATAATTACCATTCTTTCCATCAATCCTCCGTGCGTCTTGTCCAATCAAATTCCTTCTGTGCAAGTCGTTAGAACTCTGACTGTCCGACCGTTCGACTCTAGCCCTTATCACACTTGTATTAGAGACGACAAAGCTGTTTTGCATATCCACATAGGATGCATTCACTGCGTTGCTATGGGAATTTGTTCTGTTCAGAGGAACCTGTGTATTTATAGCCTGTGTATTTATAAACTGTGTATTTATAGACTGTGTATTTATAGCATGTGTATTTATAAACTGTGTATTTATAGACTGTGTATTTATAGTATGCGTATTATTCAGATTCAGCCTTGGTGAGCTTGGTGTATTGCTCGTGTTTCTACACGGTGAATTCGTACTGCGGGACGTTAGACCGACAGTGCCGTTCGCAGCGTGTGTATCGTTCGTGTGTGTAACTGTGTTTATAGACGGTGTATTGACGTGTGTAGTACTGTCAAGGTCACCACCAATCAGTCTAATATAATTATTTGGCTGCGTCCTGTTATTTGGGTACAAATACTCGTAGGTAAAGTCGGACGTGTTCAAATTGGGCAGAGAAGACTTCCTCGCATTCTCCCAATTCGCCAACTTCCTCACGGCCGCCGGCGAGGAAGATTCGGTGGACGTCGACGCCTGGCACAGCCTCTCGTAAAACCCCTCCTGCTTGTCTGCCACTTTGACGGCGCCAGTCAGAGTGACAGCTGTCGGACTGACAGCTGCGCTGACGGCGCTCGTCAGGTTGACAGTGGTGAGGCTGAGGTATTTCGGTTCGACATCGAACACGGTTCCGTAGTCGTTCTGTTGGCTCCCGTTCGTGTTGACGACGTTCACGACGTCTCGCTTCTGGGTGAAGTCAAACGGGAACGGGCCCCGTTCAGACCCGTATACCGGTATGGCTGTGCGCGGCGGGTCTTTGTTGTGCACTTCGATTACGGTGATATTTGTTGGTCTGTCACTACAAAAAAACATTTTTTTTATTCAGAATGACACTCTTGTGTTCCCACAAGGGTCCCCGAAGGGGTAGGCAGAGGTGTATGGGTAGTACCCACACACCAATTTTCCGCCGGAGATATATTTTAGGTGGTGGCCGAGGCCGGTTTGTGTAGTTGCCTGCGACGCCAAGAACGCAAGTTCGAATCCTGACTGTACCAATGAATTTTTCGGGATTTATGCACAGTACCTACAACTTTTTCACCCAAGCGAAGCTGGGCGGGTCGGCTAGTATATATATTTATTTTGTCACGTTGGCACCTAAAATATACCTCGGAATAGGACACAGGCTACCACTTATTAATATTATAAAGGCGAAAGTTGGTAAGCTTGGATATTTGTTTGTCTTTCAAGGCATAGGAGCTGAACCGATTCTAGCAGGAAAATGCATAACCTACTTTTTAGAACTCCATGCGGGCGAAGCCGCGGGCATAAGCTAGTAAGAAATAAACTTACCCAGAACACTCATCATTCTCCTTAACGACAACTGTCTGCCTATAGTCATCCGCAGCGGCCATTTTATCGACTGCTTCACTCAATCGATCGATTTCGTTAAAGAACTCTTCGTCGCTGTCGGTCACGTCACTAGTGCGTTTAAAGATGGAGTCGTCCAGACATATATTTTGGCCGCATATCTTGGCAACACTCCTATGCGATTGGTCTTGACTCGGACCGGGATGGAGATCCTGTACAGATTACATCATCATTATCACATCATCATAAATAGCCGCGGTGGCCGAGTGGTTCGAGCAGTTGCCTGCGACGCAAAGGTCGCAAGTTCGAATCCCGACTGCACCAATGAGTTTTTCTGAACTTAAGCACAGTGATTAGTCACACGACGAGCTTTACGGTGAAGGAAAACATCGAGAGGAAACCTGCATACGTCTGAGAAGAAATTCAAAAAGGCGTATGTAATAGTCGTGCTTGAGTAGGCGAGTTGGCACCTAATATACTTCTGGCGGAAAGTGGGTGTGTGTGTATTACCTATACACCTCTGCCTACCCCTTCGGGGACCCTTGTGGGAAGGCGTGAGGATATATTATTATTATTATTATTATCATATCATCACGCCGAGTCCCTAACGTGTTAGGCAGAGAGAATAGAGCGCCAGTTCTCTCTAGACTTACATACCTCTTTCGCTTCGTCCACATTCATCAGTCTCTTCATACATACTCGTCGGCTTCGAGTACTCTTGACGTCCCCGTCCTTGAGCGTCCGATCGATTTTTAGCCTATTTACGCTTACAGTACCGAAGTATCACTTGCGCGTTGCCACTCTGTGTTCAATACAATATAACAATCCCCACCCCTCCCCCAAGGAGCTCATTACTGGAAACCTTATTCACCGCACACAACAAAAAAAATTGTCCATCGTCGTTACTCAAGCACGACTATACATACGCCTTTGAATGTCTTCTCAGACGTATGCAGGTTTCCTCTCGATGTTTCCCTTCACCGTAAAGCTCGTGGTGTGACTAGTCACTCATATATCTGGCAGAAACTGGGTGTGTGGGTTCTACCTATACATTTCTGCCTACCCCATCGGGGACCTTTGAATGTCTTCTCAAACGTATGCAGGTTTCCTATCGATGTCTTCCTTATTTTGTTAAGTAACTCTATTACTGACCTTATCCTTACTGGGTTGTTTCTTAACTGGCACACAATTACTCGTACTCGGTTGACTGACGTGACTTGAACTCGGTTGACCCACGTGACTGGAACTCGGTTGACAAACGTTACTTGAACTCGGTTGACCGACGTGACTTGAACTCGGTTGCCTTAGAGTACCCCAGTCGGATATATCCACCGGAGTTGTTTCTGGTGTGGTGGTTACTTCATTTGACTCCGGTTGCGATGGGGGTTGAGTTGCGGGAACTCGTTGGGTTGGGGGGGTTGTTGTTGCGTTGGGGGGTGGCTCCGAGCGTGATGCTGGGACTATCTCTATGCCTGGGACTCTGAAAAGGGTATCGGTGAATTATTTTATTAATGACTAACGAATAGTTTAGTTCGAACCCCAATCAGTTAAGTAAACCCTTGTAAAGTGGTGTCGCTACGAGTTTAATTGGAAGGAGGGGGCAGGAGAGGGAGGGAGTCACTATGGGGCAATGGAGTGTGAGGAGCAATTGACTGTCACCTAGGGAGGGGGGGGGGGGGGTTGATGTTAATGGAGAGACAAATATTGGGAGGTACTTCAAGTATAACCTGCGAAAAGCAATGCGGCTAACCTAAATAGGGGGGGGGGACAAAAGTGTCACCTGTGAGAGGGGAGGGGGCCAATGGAGTGCCAACTCGGATGGTGGGTGTCAATAAATAAATAAATACCCTGGGTCAATTCCACACAATTTGACCAAGTCCCAAACTAGCAAAGCGTGTACTATGGAAACTAGACAATGACATATATATATATACTTATATAAATAAATATACATATATACTTATATAAATAAATATATATATACTTATATAGATAGTGCCATCCATGAAAGCAGGGGTTGATTGTCAACTATCGGAGTGTGGGAGTGAATGGAGTGTTACTCTAATAATGTAATTTACATATGGGGGGGGGGGGCATATTGTCACCTGTGGTGGGGGTGATGGAGTGTTCACACAGAGGGGGATAATGGAATGTCACCTGTATGGGAGGGGAGGGCAATGTAATGTCAACTATCAGAGCGTAGGAGTGAATGGAGTTTTTCCCTAATAAGATCACCTATGCATAGGGGAGCAATGATGTCACCTGTTTGGGGCGGGGCCTGATGGCATGTCCACACAGAGGTAGGGGGGGTAATGGCGTTTCACCTGTGGGGGGAGGGTAAAGGCGTGTCACCTGTGTGTGGGGGGGGTAAGGGCGTGTCACTGTGTGTGTGGGGGTATGGGCGTGTCACCTGTGTGTGGGGGGGGTAAGGGCGTGTCACTGTGTGTGTGGGGGTATGGGCGTGTCACTGTGTGTGTGGGGGGGTAAGGGCGTGTCACCTGTGTGTGTGTGGGGGGGTAAGGGCGTGTGACCTGTGTGTGTGGGGGGGTAAGGGCGTGTCACTGTGTGTGGGGGGGTAAGGGCGTGTCACCTGTGTGTGTGTGGGGGGGTAAGGGCGTGTCACTGTGAGTGGGGGGGTAAGGGCGTGACACCTGTGTGTGTGGGGGGGTAAGGGCGTGTCACTGTGTGTGGGGGGGTAAGGGCGTGTCACCTGTGTGGGGGCGCGGGGGGCGTGGGCGGCAGGGGCGAGGTGGGGTCCCTCGCGGCGGCGCGGGGCGCGGCGGGTACGGGGGGGGCGCAGTACAGGTTCTCCCCCTTGGGCAGGATGCGCAGCTCGTGCAGGGTCTCGCGGAGGGTGCTCACCCAATCCTGCATCGCTTCCCTGGAGGTGATGGTAAGTATACATACTATTTCGTACATACATACATATCATTACGCCAAGTCCCTAACGGGGTAGGCATAGAGTATAGAGCGCCAGTTCTCTCTAGACTTACATATCTCTTTCGCTTCGTCCACATTCATCAGTCTCTTCATACATGCTCGTCGGTTTCGAGTACTCTTAACGTTCCCGTCCTTGAGCGTCCGATCGGTTTGATCCAGGTAGTTGGAACGTGGCCTTCCTCTGCCTCTTCTTGCACACACTTTTTTTTTTTCACCGGGTATATATTATGCATGTGCCAACGCCTAACGTGAGGGACTCGGCGTGATGATATGTATGTAGGTCTGTAAGTCTAGAGAGGGCTGGCGCTCTACTCTCTCTGCCTAGCGTGAGGGACTCGGCGTGATGATATGTATGTAGGTCTGTAAGTCTAGAGAGGACTGGCGCTCTATTCTCTCTGCGTAGCGTGAGGGACTCGGCGTTATGATATGTATGTAGGTCAGTAAGTCTAAAGAGGACTAGCGCTCTACTCTCTCTCCCTAGCGTTAGGGACTCGGCGTGATGATATGTATGTAGGTCTGTTAGTCTAGAGAGGGCTGGCGCTCTACTCTCTCTGCCTAGCGTGAGGGACTCGGCGTGATGATATGTATGTAGGTCTGTAAGTCTAGAGAGGACTGGCGCTCTACTCTCTCTGCGTAGCGTGAGGGACTCGGCGTGATGATATGTATGTAGGTCTGTAAGTCTAGAGAGGACTGGCGCTCTACTCTCTCTGCGTAGCGTGAGGGACTCGGCGTTATGATATGTATGTAGGTCAGTAAGTCTAAAGAGGACTAGCGCTCTACTCTCTCTCCCTAGCGTTAGGGACTCGGCGTGATGATATGTATGTAGGTCTGTAAGTCTAGAGAGGGCTGGCGCTCTACTCTCTCTGCCTAGCGTGAGGGACTCGGCGTGATGATATGTATGTAGGTCTGTAAGTCTAGAGAGGACTGGCGCTCTACTCTCTCTGCGTAGCGTGAGGGACTCGGCGTTATGATATGTATGTAGGTCAGTAAGTCTAAAGAGGACTAGCGCTCTACTCTCTCTCCCTAGCGTTAGGGACTCGGCGTGATGATATGTATGTAGGTCTGTTAGTCTAGAGAGGACTGGCGCTCTACTCTCTCTGCCTAGTGTGAGGGACTCGGCGTGATGATATGTATGTAGGTCTGTAAGTCTAGAGAGGACTGGCGCTCTACTCTCTCTGCGTAGCGTGAGGGACTCGGCGTTATGATATGTATGTAGGTCAGTAAGTCTAAAGAGGACTAGCGCTCTACTCTCTCTCCCTAGCGTTAGGGACTCGGCGTGATGATATGTATGTAGGTCTGTAAGTCTAGAGAGGGCTGGCGCTCTACTCTCTCTGCCTAGCGTGAGGGACTCGGCGTGATGATATGTATGTAGGTCTGTAAGTCTAGAGAGGACTGGCGCTCTACTCTCTCTGCGTAGCGTGAGGGACTCGGCGTTATGATATGTATGTAGGTCAGTAAGTCTAAAGAGGACTAGCGCTCTACTCTCTCTCCCTAGCGTTAGGGACTCGGCGTGATGATATGTATGTAGGTATGTTAGTCTAGAGAGGACTGCCTCTGTGTGTATACCAGTCTGGGGCTCGCATGCGCACTGGTCCGGCCTCGGCGTGGAGGACAAAGTCGGCCCCCCGTACGCTGGGGGCCACCAGGCGAGCGCGCGCGAGGCTGGCTCGCCACACCGGCGCGTGGGCCTGGGCGGCGCCACGAGAGCCATACTGCTCCAAGTACGGCGTACGCCCGTTGTGTACACACAGAACACTCCACAGGGGTTGCGTGGCTGACTTCTGTAGAATTTTACACTCTATGTAACTAGCTACACCAGTTACTGTGGCCGCGACTTCGTCCGCGTGGAATTTAACAAAAATTTTTTAGTTTATGAAATACTTGCGGTCCGTCCCGGCTTCGCACGGGTGGACATAAGATTTTTTACGAAAGAAAATAGCCTATGTCTTTCAGGGTGAATGTAGCTTTCCAATGGTGAAAGAATTTATTAAATCGGTCCAGTAGTTTCGGAGCCTATTCAATACAAACATACTTACATACAAATCTTTCCTCTTTATAATATTATAGTATATTTAGTATAGAAAAGTAGCCTAAGTTACTCGTTTTACGCCATCTATCTGCCAGTGAAAGTCCCGTCAAAATCGGTCTAGCCTAGTTCTTCGAATCCCGACTATACAAATGTGTTTTTGTGAACTTGCACAGTGATTAGTCATACCACGAAGACACCGACTGTCCCCCAGAGATATATTTTAGGTGCCAATGTGACAGATGGCTTGTCCATCGCCGTTACTCAAGCACGACTATACATACTTCGCCTTTGAACTTCCCTTTGAGCCTTTGAATGTCTTCTCAGACGTATGCAGGTTTCCTCTCAATACTTTACTTTAGTACTGAGATATCCGATTATCACCTGAAGTAAAGCTAAGGGCAGAATGTACCTTGTGAACCAAAGGTCTGAGTTTACTGCCTCCTTCATCCTCGGGGATCCTCTTGAGATACGCATTCTTCTGAATTTCCCTGTAGTACACTGGTCCCTCTTCGTCCGTTATCATTGTGCCACCTAGAAATAAAAATATAATTTAGAAAAATTATCTTAAAATATATAAATTACGTGTTGCATTGTATGTCCGCAATGCTCTAAAGTGCTGTGCCGCAAAGGCTCCTAAACTACTTAACCGATTTCAATCAGATTTGCACACCGTGTGCAGTTTGATCCAACTTAAAAGATAGGATAGCTCATGCTTCAGGAAGTTTAACTTTTTCACCCGGGCATAGCTGGGCGGGACAGCTAGTATATTATATATTTGGAGGAAATATTAGACGTTATGCATAAAATATTTATTATTTCTCTAAACAATTGGTGACCCTGCTATTGCTCAATAATAATACAGACGTCCAATTATGTGGATGTTTGTCGCATTACAAACAACAATTGAGCGAAAAAACGCCGGCTGCATTAATTAACACTCATTGGGGACCGTTATGAGATGACTCAAACTTAAGGAATGCTAAATAGTTACTTATATGGTAGTCCAAGGAATACATATCAAAGAAACAGTTATACACAAATTATTACGGATAAACTAACAATAGAACTGTATTTCCGAAGTTAAATTCAATATGGCACGTTGCATCGGTTTATTTGTGACGTAATTGACAATTGAAATATAATAATTACAAGTTACTGTTTACGTAAACGCAGAAAATCATTAAATTAAATGTACTTAGTTACCTTACCGTGTAAGCAATTCACTTTCTCTACGTTGAAGTGTTAATAGTTCAGCGCACGACCTTCATGTTGCAGTAAAACAGCAGCAGTTATCTTATAAATTATTGCAACATTAATAAACAACAGTTTTTATATGAACATGGAAATATTTGACTGACACAAAACATTCTAAATCACAATACAATGCAGCCATTTTTTTGTCTGACGGCTGGCAGATTGTCAGCTGTCAACTGACGTTTATTGATTAATTGCATGTTAAAAAATCCGTTTAATTATTGTGGATTTGGTGTTATTTATCATCAATCACATTAATTTTAATGTTGAAGTTCTTAAGGTATATCTCTGTAATGAGTAACCTATTTTTTATGAGTCATTACGAGTCATTACATAGACTAGGAGCAGTGACCGATAAGACTAGATTATGATCATGGCAACATTTTATTATTTAGTTTGCTTATGGTGTTACTTGACGTTTGAAGTTGGCCGTAACTTCCACAAAACAATTGCAATTTTGGATTAAATGTAAGTTTTTTGGAATCATTATTACTGCTTAACTAAATATAATCGCAATACACTCTTGTCAACACTCATTCTAGCGCGATGTTATAGGAAATTCCACATAAATCCCGCTTATCATCGTAGCTGTCAAAATAAATAACATTTTTAATCTTAGTTCATTATTCCACCGCAATAGCGCTTCCTGTCGTACCATATTTTGGTCACGTGACCATTTCAACCGCCAAAATAATTGTCAGTTTTTGCCGGATGACATATTTTTTCCTATAACAAAAACGACTTTTCAAACTGATTACGCTCGTAAACGTGCTAAATACGTGAAAACCGAGCTCCAAAGGCAACAAATACTTCAAATCCAGTGAAAAACATGGCTAAGGTGCACATAACGAATGTTGTTGTATTGGACAATCCTAGCCCATTCCTGAATCCGTTTCAATTCGAGTTAACCTTCGAATGCATTGAAGAGCTGAAAGAAGATTTAGAATGGAAGATGATCTACGTGGGATCAGCAGAGACAGAAGATCACGACCAGGTATTGGATACCATCTACGTGGGTCCAATTCCGGAGGGTCGTCACATGTTTGTCTTCCAAGCTCCGCCACCCGACGTGACCCGTATACCTGAAAACGACGCTCTAGGAGTCACCGTGGTGTTGTTAACGTGTTCTTACCGAGGACAGGAGTTCGTCAGAGTGGGTTATTTCATAAATAACGAATACAACGAGAGCGAGCCGGAGCTTCGCGAGAATCCCCCGGCGAAACCTCAGTTTGACAAAGTAGTGAGGAATATCCTCGCTTCGGAGCCGCGCGTGACCAGGTTCAAGATCAATTGGGCGGAACCAGACGCCGCGGCCGCTGCGGACTCCGGTGATGGTAACTTGGAAACGTCACACGCTCCCAGCAACGACTCCTATGGTGCATCCTTCAACGCAGACAGCCAAATTAGTGGAATTGAGTTCCAAGGAAGCTTAAGTGGCTACGGAGACAATTCCAACTCAATAGCACCGATGGAGTGCTGAGGTAAGTGTTCCATACCTGTTGCAAATAGTTTTATGTGGTTACGGACAATATGCGGCGTTCGGATCAAAGAGAACGATGACCCGACTACGTATAAGTTGATGGGGAAGATCAGTGGCTTTGTGGGTCTATGAAAGAAGAGAGTGCAGGAGAGTCCCCGTTGCAACTGCCACAGGATTACTGCTGCTGGGTCTACGAGATGACTTGATAACTAATAGTGGGTTCCAAATCTTGGTGGAGGAGAGGTACTGCCCCAGCCCCGGTTGGGCAACTGCTATTGTGGACAGAGAGAGGGAACGGGCTCAGGGGCCTTTTCTTTAGCTGCTTGTTAGCACCATTTGGGGGTGTTAACAGATGCAAGCAGCGTCGACCCAAGGTATCCAGGAGCAGTGCCAATAGTGTGCAATCTTCTGTAAGGTGGCGGCACTGCCCCAGTTGGGCAGCTGCTATTGTGGATGGGAGATCCGTTGTGCCTACCTCTCCGTAGCTGTCGTTAGCATCACCCAGGGAACACGTGTGAAGTATCAATGGTGTTTGCGGACACAAGCAGTGCTGTTGTAGATTATCATCACGCCAAGTCCCCAGCGGGGTAGGCAGAGAGTTTAGAGCACCAGATATGTATGAATAATTAGAAGATCCTTTTCTTTTTCAGATATCGGAATATTCAAGCGTTCCATAACCAAGTGAGGATATTTTTATGTAAAATAATGAATGGACTGATTTAGAATTAAGGAAATATATTTTTTATTAAGTTTGTCTCTGGTCAAGCTGTGTACTGACTGGCTGTCTCAGTGTCGGGAGTTAGACATGACTCCATTTACTTAGCACTTTCAGACACCTTATTAATATTGAGAAGCAATAATTCTTCTGTTGACATTTTTAAAGTAGACATGGGAATATATGCTCTATTGTCTACAACTTAGAGTTTATATTTCCATAACATAAAACTTGTTGAATACTGACATTCTTCTTTTGCGATTCTTCTGCTGACAGTTTTAAAAAAACACATGGGAATATATACTCTGAGTGTTAAATTTAGGGTATATATTACCATGTGATGTTAGCAGTACAGTGCCTTAAGACAAACCATGTTTCTGTCAACATTGTCAGCTTGTCATTTACTTTGCTTGCGTTGTGTACATAGTGCTGTCATAGGTGATTTGACTGATAGAACAATGCTTAAGCATTGGTCTTTGATTGTGCATAGATAAGAAGGATTATGTCACACCACAAGCCTTACGGTGAAGGAAAACATCGAGAGGAAACGAGTGTTGCGCCTGCACTGCGATACCATACCACTTATACGTCAGGACAAGAGGAGGCGGCGTGGCCGAGAGGTCACAGCACCCGCCTGCCACGCAAACGGCGCGAGTTCCAATCCCGACTGGATTGAGGAGTTTTTCTACATTTAATTACAGTGAGGCACACCACGAGCTTTACGGTGAAGGGAAACATCCAGAGGGAACCTGCATACGTCTGAGATGACATTAAAAATAATGAGTAGTTGTGCTTGAGAAACGGTGATGGACCTCTCCATCTGTCACATTGGCACCAAAAATATGTCTGGCAAAAAACTAACAGCCTGCTATATCATCACCCCGAGTCCTACACGCTTGGCAGAGAGAGTAGAGTGCCAGTACTCACTAGACTTACAGACAGACCTACATGCACATCATCACGCCTAGTCCCTCACGCTAGGCAGAGAGAGTAGAGCGCCAGTTCTCTCTAGACTTACAGACCTACATACATATCATCACGCAGAGTCCCTCACGCTAGGCAGAGAGAGTAGAGCGCCAGTTCTCTCTAGACTTACAGACCTACATACATGTCATCAAATATATATCTGTAATATCTGTGTGGGTTGTGTAGAGCCAAAGACAATGCAAGTCTTTGGTGAATCTGTTTGACTAATGTTAGTTCAACAAATTATGTAAGTACTATTATAAAGTTTATAACAATGTAAAACTTGTGTTATTAAAACTGCTCTGTGTCAAAATTAATACCATAATTAAAATGTCAAATTGTTTTCTTTTTTTTTTGCTACCTTCACTTGTCACGACAGATGTCTCTATTAGAGCCGTGGTGACCGGTGGGTTTTGAATAGCCTCTTTCGACACAAAGAATGCTATTTCCAATCCCGACTGTACCAATTACATTTTTCTGAACTTTAATAAGGGGGCGTCCATAAATTACGTGAGATGTTTAAGGGGGGGAGGGGGTCGGGTCAAATCTCATCTAATCTTACGTTGGAGAGGGGGGTCTCGGCAAATATCACGCAATTCTTTATCTGATTAAACAAAAATATATATACTATTTTGGTCCATTTAATCCAGATTGAACATGCGTAAGATTTAATCTTATAATTAAACTCTCAGCAATATTGATTACTAGTCTTAGCTAGTCTTAAATAAAAGCACGAAGCAATTTTTTTTTCTTTTTACAATAAAAATCCAACGCGTTTACGTAAGAAACCCACATTTTGAAAAATCTCACGTGAGATTGGGGGATGGGGGAGGGGGTTGAATAAAATCTCACGATGTCTCACCAGGGGGGGAGGGAGGGTCAGAAAACTAAAAAATACACCTCACGTAATTTATGGACGCCCCCCTAAGTACAGTGATCAGTGGCGTAGCTATGTAACCAAAGGCCCTGCGGCAAAAGTAAACTAACCCACACAGGGCCCCAACTAAACTATTTAAAATAGTTTGATTCGTATTCGTCGTTTTCCCAATTCGTTGTACTCCAGATTCGTCTTAACAGTCTAATCCATAATAAAATTTTTTTTTTTTAATGAACTGATCAAATGAAGTGATTAGTCACACCACGAGCTTTACGGTGAAGGGAAACATCGAGAGGAAACGAGGGTTGCGCCTGCACTGCGATACCATACCACTTATACGTCAGGACAAGAGGAGGCGGCGTGGCCGAGAGGTCACAGCACCCGCCTGCCACGCAAACGGCGCGAGTTCCAATTCCGACTGGAGTGAGAAGTTTTTCTACATTTAATTACAGTGAGGCACACCACGAGCTTTACGGTGAAGGGAAACATCGAGAGGAAACCTACATACGTCTGACAAACAATTCGAAGGCGTATATATAGGGACCCTTGTGGGAAGGAGAGAAGATTTATTATATTTAATTAAAGATATGTAGATTTGTTCAAAAAAATATAAAATTTATTAAAACTCTTTAGTCATAATTCCAGATATTTTTGCGTCATAAAAATAAAAACGGATATTGGCGCGAAGTAATGTCAAATTGCAAATCTAATTATTTTATTAAGACTAATTAGTTATTGTTAATTATTTTATGTAACTACGTGTTTTAATAATGGGTGCTCGCACTAGTGTTTTATTTGTGTAAGTATCAACCATGGACTAAAATTGTTTTTACGAGTTTGAATTGTGTACGTACTCCATCATTGGTACTCGTACACTGACTTACCACCTAGTACCCAGTCCCTTATGGCCAGTAATGTGACTAGCTACAGTGCCCTCCACACCGGCACACAGTGTAGTGTACGTACACTAGTGCTTGGCGGCAGGATATCTGACACTGCGGTGGTACCCACCTAACCGGACTGTTGCAATAAGAGGCCTACCACCTAGTACCCAGTCCCTTATGGCCAGTAATGTGACTAGCTACAGTGCCCTCCACACCGGCACACAGTGTAGTGTACGTACACTAGTGCTTGGCGGCAGGATATCTGACACTGCGGTGGTACCCACCTAACCGGACTGTTGCAATAAGAGGCCTACCACCTAGTACCCAGTCCCTTATGGCCAGTAATGTGACTAGCTACAGTGCCCTCCACACCGGCACACAGTGTAGTGTACGTACACTAGTGCTTGGTGGCAGGATATCTGACACTGCGGTGGTACCCACCTAGCCGGACTGTTGCAATAAGAGGCCTACTGCCTAGTACCCAGTCCCTTATGGCCAGTAATGTGACTAGCTACAGTGCCCTCCACACCGGCACACAGTGTAGTGTACGTACACTAGTGTTTGGCGGCAGGATATCTGACACTGCGGTGGTACCCACCTAACCGGACTGCTGCAATAAGAGGCCTACCACCTAGTACCCAGTCCCTTATGGCCAGTAATGTGACTAGCTACAGTGCCCTCCACACCGGCACACAGTGTAGTGTACGTACACTAGTGCTTGGTGGCAGGATATCTGACACTGCGGTGGTACCCACCTAGCCGGACTGTTGCAATAAGAGGCCTACCACCTAGTACCCAGTCCCTTATGGCCAGTAATGTGACTAGCTACAGTGCCCTCCACACCGGTACACAGTGTAGTGTACGTACACTAGTGCTTGGCGGTAGGATATCTGACACTGCGGTGGTACCCACCTAGCCGGACTGTTGCAATAAGAGGCCTACCACCTAGTACCCAGTCCCTTATGGCCAGTAATGTGACTAGCTACAGGGCCCTCCACACCGGTACACAGTGTAGTGTACGTACACTAGTGCTTGGCGGTAGGATATCTGACACTGCGGTGGTACCCACCTAGCCGGACTGTTGCAATAAGAGGCCTACCACCTAGTACCCAGTCCCTTATGGCCAGTAATGTGACTAGCTACAGTGCCCTCCACACCGGTACACAGTGTAGTGTACGTACACTAGTGCTTGGCGGTAGGATATCTGACACTGCGGTGGTACCCACCTAGCCGGACTGTTGCAATAAGAGGCCTACCACCTAGTACCCAGTCCCTTATGGCCAGTAATGTGACTAGCTACAGTGCCCTCCACACCGGTACACAGTGTAGTGTACGTATACTAGTGCTTGGCGGTAGGATATCTGACACTGCGGTGGTACCCACCTAGCCGGACTGTTGCAATAAGAGGCCTACCACCTAGTACCCAGTCCCTTATGGCCAGTAATGTGACTAGCTACAGTGCCCTCCACACCGGCACACAGTGTAGTGTACGTACACTAGTGCTTGGCGGCAGGATATCTGACACTGCGGTGGTACCCACCTAGCCGGACTGTTGCAATAAGAGGCCTACCACCTAGTACCCAGTCCCTTATGGCCAGTAATGTGACTAGCTACAGTGCCCTCCACACAGTGTAGTGTACACTAGTATAAAGAATAATTGTCGTTTCAGATTAGCATCACTGACGCAAGCCACGCTATCAGCACGGCCCCACATTAGTAAGTCTTTATTTGGCACAGAGATATACTATAAGCTTGACTTGCACAAAGGATATGTCTGAATCCAGAATAAGTCGACCATTGAAATTTCACACGGGTTCTTTATATCATCATATAATCACACGACGTCCCTAACGGGGTAGGCAGGGAGTATAGAGCGCCAGTTCTCTCTAGACTTACATACCTCTTTCGCTTCGTCCACATTCGTCAGTCTCTTCTTACATGCTCGTCGGTTTCGAGTACTCTTAACGTTCCCGTCCTTGAGTGTCCGATCGATTTGATCCAGGTAGTTGAAACGTGGTCTTCCTCTGCCTCTTCCTTGCACAAACTTTCGCTTTGTTTCGTCAATCTTTCTTCACTGATAAGTGAAGATGAATATTAAGATATTAATATTTATAAATTACGCGTCACGTTGTTTGTCCGCGATGGACTCCTAAACTACTTAACCGATTTCGATTTGCACACCGTGTGCAGTTTGATCTAATTTAAAGGATAGTATAGCTTACATCACAATTGAACCCGATAGGTGGCGCTGCGATCGTGTTTCAGGAAACTTTACTTTTTCACCCGAGCGAAGCTGGTCATTCCTATATGTCAAAACCAACTTAACATGCCTTTCTTCATCTTTACAATCACGTCCTCGTTCACGCCAGTTGATTTATTTTACATAAGCCGTTGGCAGCCCACCACGTGTCAAATACGTGCGCTTATTCCCAGATCTTCACCAGATGGCGCTGCAGCGTTTGACAGCGCTTAGGGCGCTGATGGCGAGCCAGGCGACGCCCTTGGCTGCGTACATAGTGCCGACAGCCGATGCTCATAATGTAAGCTGCTGGAGCTGAGTCCCTCACGCTAGGCAGACAGAGTAGAGCGCCAGTCCTCTCTAGACTTACAGACCTACATACATATCATCACGCCGAGTCCCTCACGCTAGGCAGAGAGAGTAGAGCGCCAGTCCTCTCTAGACTTACAGACCTACATACATATCATCACGCCGAGTCCCTCACGCTAGGCAGAGAGATTACAGCGCCGGTCCTCTCTAGACTTACAGACCTACATACATATCATCACGCCGAGTCCCTCACGCTAGGCAGAGAGATTACAGCGCCGGTCCTCTCTAGACTTACAGACCTACATACATATCATCACGCCGAGTCCCTCACGCTAGGCAGAGAGATTACAGCGCCGGTCCTCTCTAGACTTACAGACCTACATACATATCATCACGCCGAGTCCCTCACGCTAGGCAGAGAGATTACAGCGCCGGTCCTCTCTAGACTTACAGACCTACATACATATCATCACGCCGAGTCCCTCACGCTAGGCAGAGAGATTACAGCGCCGGTCCTCTCTAGACTTACAGACCTACATACATATCATCACGCCGAGTCCCTCACGCTAGGCAGAGAGATTACAGCGCCGGTCCTCTCTAGACTTACAGACCTACATACATATCATCACGCCGAGTCCCTCACGCTAGGCAGAGAGATTACAGCGCCGGTCCTCTCTAGACTTACAGACCTACATACATATCATCACGCCGAGTCCCTCACGCTAGGCAGAGAGATTACAGCGCCGGTCCTCTCTAGACTTACAGACCTACATACATATCATCACGCCGAGTCCCTCACGCCGAGTCCCTCACGCTAGGCAGAGAGATTACAGTGCCGATCCTCTCTACACTTACAGACCTACATACATATCATCACGCCAAGTCCCTCACGCCGAGTCCCTCACGCTAGGTAGAGAGGGTAGAGCGCCAGTCCTTTCTAGACTTACAGACCTATATACATATCATCACGCCGAGTCCCTCACGCTAGGCAGAGAGAGTAGAGCGCCAGTCCTCTCTAGACTTACAGACCTACATACATATCATCACGCCGTGTTCCTCACGCTAGGCAGAGAGAGTAGAGCGCCAGTCCTCTCTAGACTTACAGACCTACATACATATCATCACGCCGTGTCCCTCACGCTACGCAGAGAGAGTAGAGCGCCAGTCCTCTCTAGACTTACAGACCTACATACATATCATCACGCCGTGTCCCTCACGCTAGGCAGAGAGAGTAGAGCGCCAGTCCTCTCTAGACTTACAGACCTACATACATATCATCACGCCGAGTCCCTCACGCTAGGCAGAGAGAGTAGAGCGCCAGTCCTCTCTAGACTTACAGACCTACATACATATCATCACGCCGAGTCCCTCACGCTAGGCAGAGAGAGTAGAGCGCCAGTCCTCTCTAGACTTACAGACCTACATACATATCATCACGCCGAGTCCCTCACGCTAGGCAGAGAGAGTAGAGCGCCAGCCCTCTCTAGACTTACAGACCTACATTCATATCATCACGCCGAGTCCCTCACGCTAGGCAGAGAGAGTAGAGCGCCAGCCCTCTCTAGACTTACAGACCTACATTCATATCATCACGCCGAGTCCCTCACGCTAGGCAGAGAGAGTAGAGCGCCAGCCCTCTCTAGACTTATAGACCTACATTCATATCATCACGCCGAGTCCCTCACGCTAGGCAGAGAGAGTAGAGCGCCAGCCCTCTCTAGACTTACAGACCTACATTCATATCATCACGCCGAGTCCCTCACGCTAGGCAGAGAGAGTAGAGCGCCAGCCCTCTCTAGACTTACAGACCTACATTCATATCATCACGCCGAGTCCCTCACGCTAGGCAGAGAGAGTAGAGCGCCAGCCCTCTCTAGACTTACAGACCTACATTCATATCATCACGCCGAGTCCCTCACGCTAGGCAGAGAGAGTAGAGCGCCACTTTTACATACCGTTTTAGCTTCCTCTTTCGCTTTAAACTCTTGAATGGTTCGTCCTGATACAATTTGTACTTTTTTTTATTGTAATTTTCCATTTTGTCTTCCAGTCAGAATATATAGCACCGGTTGATGCTCGTCGGGAGTGGTTGACTGGGTTTACGGGGTCGGCTGGCACTGCTGTGGTAACCGCTTGCCATGCCCCAGTATGGACGGACGGGCGGTACTACACGCAGTTCCTGAAGGAGGCCGACCCAGAGTTGTTCGTCTTGATGAAGCAATGTGAGTAGCATCTTTGAATTACGTCGCGCCATCTCTTTGCAGCATCTCTCTATTGCTACTTTACAGGGTATAGTGCCATCCATGTAGACGCGCCCCACTATCCTCCCCTATAGTTAACAGTGTAAGTGTACAACCTTCCACTAATGTGTGAGTATTGTCGGTACACACTGATTACCTATGAGTGCACATGACCCGAGTCTATTAACTGTAGTGTACAGTTAATAGACTCGGTTCATACTGCCCGCATCCCGCGACCCCCTCGACTAGACATTGGTGGGGCGCGTCTTCGTGGATGGCACTATATATAATAGGACCAATGATAGGCAGAAAACAAAGGAAATCTATACGTATAAATAAAATTGGAGTGTCTGTTTGTAATATTAAAATAACTGCTTTTTACTAAATGTATATGGATGTATACACGGTACATGTAGCAAAATAACGTCGTGCCGAGACGTGGTGGCCGAGTGGTTTGAGCAGTTGCCTGCGACGCAAAGGTCGCAAGTTCGAATCCCGACTGTACCAATGAGTTTTTCGGAACTTAAGTACAGTGATTAGTCACACCACGAGCTTTACGGTGAAGGAAAACATCGAGAGGAAACCTGCATACGTCTGAGAAGATATTCAAAGGCGTATGTATAGTCGTGCTTGAGACATCTGTCACGTTGGCACCTAATATACCTCTGGCGGAAAGTGGGTGTGTGGGTATTAGCTATACACCTCTGTCTACCCCTTCGGGGACCCTTGTGGGAAGGCGTGAGCATACTGACAGTTATATAATAACTAGGTACAGATAGAGAGAGAGACTGGTACAGAGTTTATATATGTAATCTTTTCTCCCCCCACGTAAAAGGGAACAAATGTTAAAAAAAAAAAACCGGGGAGTTTGTTTCGCCGTTTCTTCTCCTGGCAGGTACTTTTTTTTCTTGGAAACGGTGGTAACTTTAGCTTATATTAAATATGTGACGTTCAATAAGTGTTCCCTGTGTCCCTTACGTTGAATAAAATATTTTGATTTTGATTTTTGATTTTAGGCGTGCCCGCGACTTCGTCCGCGTGGAATAGTAACTTTGCGCAGTATTTTTGTATTTATTTTGGATGTGTGTGTGTGTGTGTGTGTGTGTGTGTGTATAGGGGATGCCTACGTCATAGTAGCTTTATACATGCAAAGTCTCAGCCCGATCGGTTTAAAATTGACAAAGTTTCATACAAACTCATCCCCTATTTTATCCCCTTGGGGGTAGAATTAACCAAAATCCTTTCTTAGCGGATGCCTACGTCATAACATCTACCTGCATGCCTAATTTCAGCCCGATCCGTCCAGTGGTTTGGGCTGTGCGTTGATAGATCACTATGTCAGTCAGTCACCTTTGAGTTATATATCTTTATATATATATAATTCTTCTGTGAGTGTGTATGTCACTGAACTCCTCCTAAACGGCTGGACCGATTTTAATTAAATTTTTTGTGTGTGTTCAAGGGGATCTGGGAATGGTTTAGATTCACAATTGGACCCGATAGGTGGCGCCACCATCTTTTTTTTTCCACCCGAGCGAAGCTGGGCGGGACAACTAGTATATATATAATAATAATGATATTATTATTATTATAATAATGATATTATAACATTTTTTATTTATTTATATGTGTTAATCATGTCGCAGCCCTCCCCGAGACGCCCTCGATGGAGAAATGGTTGACGTTGAACCTTCCAGAAGGGTCCGCAGTGGGGGTCGACGCTCACACTATAACACGAGATGAATGGACTCCTCTAGAGGTACATACATATCATCACGCCCCTAGGAGTCCCTAACGGGGTATGATGAGAGTATAGGCCGCTAGTTCTCTCTAGACTTACATACCTCTTTCGCTTCATCCACATTCATCAATCTCGTCCTACATGCTTGTCGGTTTCTAGTACTCTTGACGTTCCCGTCCTTGAGCGTACGATCGGTGATATATACAGAATGTCTGTCAATAGGATAGTTGCTCAAATATTTGATAGGGCATAATGACAGGAAGCTAATGTTATTAGTCACACCACGAGCTTTACGGTGAAGGGAAACATCGAGAGGAAACCTGCATACGTCTGAGAAGACATTCAAAGGCGTATGTATAGTCGTGCTTGAGTTACGGCGATGGACTCGCCATCTGTCACGTTGGCACCTAAAATATATCTCTGTCGGAAAGTGGGTGTGTGGGTACTGCCTATACACCTCTGGCTACCCCTTCGAAGACCCTTGTGGGAAGGCGTGAGGATACGTAGAGGTAAACTGAAGAGCATGTATGAAGGGAATAATTAAGTGGACGAAGCGAAACAAGTATGTCAGGACCGTAGCAAGTGGAAAGAAGTGGTCTCTGCCTACCCCTACGGGAAAGAGGCGTGATTATATATATGTATGTATATGTAAATAATATGCCTCCCTGACCTCAGACAGCGCTCAAAAAGGCGAATATGCAACTAGTAGCTGTTACTAAGAACCTGGTGGACGAAGTAAGGGTCCAATTGTACGAGCCGCCCCCAGCGAGACCCAACAACGCAATCACACCCCTGCCCAAAACATACACGGGTAAGTCCTAAATCCTTTGAGACAATTCCACTTTAGCTTTGTGTATCTGTTTCGTATACAAGAGCCGTGGTGGCCGAGTGGTTCGAGCAGTTGCATGCGACACAAATTCGCAAGTTCGAATCCCGACTGTACCGATGAGTTTTTCTGAACTTAAGTGCAGTGATTAGGCACACCACGAGCTTTACGGTGAAGGGAAACATCGAGAGGTAACCTGCATACGTCTGAAGACATTCAAAGGCGTATGTATAGTCGTGCTTGAGTAACGGCGATGGACTCGCCATCTGTCACGTTGGCACCTAATATACCTCTGGCGGAAAGTGGGTGTGTGGGTATTACCTATACACCTCTGCCTACCCCTTCGGGGACCCTTGTGGGAAGGCGTGAGGATCGACTACCATCTGCGAAACTTGAGGTCGCGGGTTCGAATCCCGCTGAGGGCAAATATTTGTGTGATGAACACGAGTATTTGTACCTCAGTCTTGGATGTCCTATGTATTTAAGTATATATCTATCTATATAAGTAAATATATCGTTGTCTAGTTACCATAACACAAGCTTTGCTTAATTTGAGACTAGGTCAATTTGTGTGGAATTGTCCCAGGTATTTATGATTATTAAATTCTTCACTCATCCTTTCTATGTGTCCAAACCAACGTAACATGCCTTTCTTCATCTTTACAATCACGGGATCTTTCACGCCCGTATATTATATTAAATTTTCAGGTAAATCAGCCGGCGATAAAATCAAAGAGTTGAGAAACAAAATGGCCGACAGGAAAGCGGCCGCTTTAGTGATTACGGCATTGGATGAAGTGGCTTGTGAGTTAATATTCTTAACTTTCAATCATAAACTTTTGCATTTTTTGCAACTTTTAGATATCCCTTATAGGTATTGCAACTCGACAGTTGCAATACCTATAAGGGATATCTTGACGCTCCCGTCCTTGAGCGTCCGATCTATTTGATCCAGGTAGTTGGAACGTGGCCTTCCTCTGCCTCTTCTTGCACACACTTTCGCTTTGTATATCTGTTTCGTCAATCTTTCTTCACTCATCCTAATTTTATGTAATTCAATATATATATTTTTTTTTATACAACAAGAGTGGCAAACAAGCATACGGCCCACGTGACGGGAAACGGTTACCGCAGCCTGTTTACGCTCACGATGCCGAAGTATCACTTGCGCGTTGCCACTCTGTGTTCGGAGAGTTAAACTAGCAGCATAATGGGACTAATCCCTCTGCCAACACAATGTAACAATCCTCCCCCTCCCCAAGGAGCTCATTACTGGAAACGTTATTCACCGCGTAGGAACACAACACAAACAATAGTGTTATTTGTCTACGGCCTTCTATAAGGTGGAGGTCCTGCCCCAGTCGGGCAGATACAAATTCGAACGGGAAACCCGTTATGGCCTACCTCTCTCTCTCTACTCTTGACGTCCTTGAGCGTCCGATCGATTTGATCCAGGTAGTTGGAACGTGGTCTTCCTCTGCCTCACCTTGCACACACTTTTGCTCCGAGCAAATATTTTTTTTCTTTTGGTCCACAGACACCTTGAACCTGCGCGGCAGTGATATTGAATACAATCCAGTTTTCTTCTCATACCTCGTCATCACACCGACCTTAGTGAAGATATTCTGGTCCACTGGACACCACGTGAGTCCATATACCCATAGACTAGATCAGGGATACCTAAACTTGTTTCCGTAGTCATCAACTATAGTGCCATCCACGTAGACGCGCCCCACTATCCTCCCCTATAGTTTACAGTGTAAGTGTGCAACCTTCCACTAATGTGTGAGTATTGTCGGTACACACTGATTACCTATGAGTGCACACGCACACTACAGTTAATAGACTCGGGTCATACTGCCCGCATGCCGCGACCCCCTCGACTAGACATTGGTGGGGCGCGTCTTCGTGGATGGCACTATCTATATATCTTATGAGAAAAGTCTAATAACGTCTTTGCCTATTGAGGATAACTTTAATGTGTATATTAATATTGCCAGAGCGACGCCGTAAAAGGACATCTCCTGCAAGAAGGGGTGGGGGACATCGAATGGTGGTCCTATGATGGCGTGGTTGGTCACCTAGAAGGACTGGCGGTGAGTCGATTCAATTCCAGCGGCGAGAGTGGAGACAACAAGAGCTCTTAAGGAAAGGTCACCCTTGTGCTAGCACAGCGATCCTCCCAACACAAGGTCGGCACGCGAGTGATACCCCTGGTGTTGCAAGCGTCCATAGGCCTAGGTCACCGCGCTCCATCAGGCAGTAGGGGGACCCGTTCGTCCCTTGTGCTAGCACAGCGATCCTCCCAACACAAGGTCGGCACGCGAGTGATACCCCTGGTGTTGCAAGCGTCCATAGGCCTAGGTCACCGCGCTCCATCAGGCAGTAGGGGGACCCGTTCGTCCCTTGTGCTAGCACAGCGATCCTCCCAACACAAGGTCGGCACGCGAGTGATACCCCTGGTGTTGCAAGCGTCCATAGGCCTAGGTCACCGCGCTCCATCAGGCAGTAGGGGGACCCGTTCGTCCCTTGTGCTAGCACAGCGATCCTCCCAACACAAGGTCGGCACGCGAGTGATACCCCTGGTGTTGCAAGCGTCCATAGGCCTAGGTCACCGCGCTCCATCAGGCAGTAGGGGGACCCGTTCGTCCCTTGTGCTAGCACAGCGATCCTCCCAACACAAGGTCGGCACGCGAGTGATACCCCTGGTGTTGCAAGCGTCCATAGGCCTAGGTCACCGCGCTCCATCAGGCAGTAGGGGGACCCGTTCGTCCCTTGTGCTAGCACAGCGATCCTCCCAACACAAGGTCGGCACGCGAGTGATACCCCTGGTGTTGCAAGCGTCCATAGGCCTAGGTCACCGCGCTGCATCAGGCAGTAGGGGGACCCGTTCGTCCCTTGCGCTAGCACAGCGACTTGTCTCTCTTTCTGGTCAC
This sequence comes from Drepana falcataria, assembly GCA_945859725.1. Taxonomy (NCBI): domain Eukaryota; kingdom Metazoa; phylum Arthropoda; class Insecta; order Lepidoptera; family Drepanidae; genus Drepana; species Drepana falcataria. The sequence goes on along the minus strand of OX243951.1, from coordinate 3,389,846 downwards.
TAGATGGCGTGACGCGTTAATTACAACGCGCTTTCATGAGGCTCTATAGCGACTCTTTGCTTGCAGAAAGAATTATCATTGATTGGTAACGGCAAGCATTCCATTTGGTTGTCCAGTGATGCCAGTGAAGCTATACATCGAGCTGCTGCAGGGGTATGTATACTCAACCCTTTAATGTCCTCCACCCTCACGCCTTCTCACAAGGGTCCCCTAAAGCAGAGAGAGAAGGCCTAAGCAGAAGTGTATAGGTACCACACACCCACTTTCCGCCGAAGATATGTTTTAGGTGCCAACGTGGCAGATGGCGAGTTTCCCTTCACCGTAAAGCTCGTGGTGTGCCTCACTGTGATTAAATGTAGAAAAACTCCTCAATCCAGTCGGGATTGGAACTCGCGCCGTTTGCGTGGCAGGCGGGTGCTGTGACCTCTCGGCCACGCCGCCTCCTCTTGTCCTGACGTATAAGTGGTATGGTATCGCAGTGCAGGCGCAACCCTCGTTTCCTCTCGATGTTCCCCTTCACCGTAAAGCTCGTGGTGTGCCTCACTGTGATTAAATGTAGAAAAACTCCTCAATCCAGTCGGGATTGGAACTCGCGCCGTTTGCGTGGCAGGCGGGTGCTGTGACCTCTCGGCCACGCCGCCTCCTCTTGTCCTGACGTATAAGTGGTATGGTATCGCAGTGCAGGCGCAACCCTCGTTTCCTCTCGATGTTCCCCTTCACCGTAAAGCTCGTGGTGTGCCTCACTGTAATTTAATGTAGAAAAACTCCTCAATCCAGTCGGGATTGGAACTCGCGCCGTTTGCGTGGCAGGCGGGTGCTTTGACCTCTCGGCCACGCCGCCTCCTCTTGTCCTGACGTATAAGTGGTATGGTATCGCAGTGCAGGCGCAACCCTCGTTTCCTCTCGACGTTTCCCTTCACCGTAAAGCTCGTGTGACTAATCACTGTACTTAAGTTCAGGAAAACTCATTGGTACAGTCGGGTCTGTGGGTATTACCTTTACACCTCTGCCTACCCCCCATAGTAATTTGTGGGGTGGCGTGAGAGTATATTATGTTATCTATACTAATATTATAAAGAGGAAAGATTTGTTTGTTTGTTTGTTTGTTTGTTTGTAATGAATAGATAATTGAAGATTTCAAAAATTCTTTCACCTTTGGAAAGCTACATTATCCCCGAGTAACATAGGCTATATTAAATTGGACCCGACAGGTGGCGCTGCGATCGAGTTTCAAGAATTTTACCTAACCCGGGTAAAAACCCGGGCGAAGCTTTCTGTGTGTTTCTGTGTGTCTTAAGCTAGATTCGAGAATGGTTTAGATTTACAATTGGACCCAATAGGTGGCGCTGCGATCGTGTTACGGGCAATTTAACTTTTTAACCCGAGCGAAGCTGGGCGGGACAGCTAGTTATATATATTTTTACTGTAATTGTTTTGTATAAGCTGGTTCTTATATGTATAGGGTTGATGTGTGCATTTGTATAATTATATAACATGTTTTATTATCTTTCTTTCATTGTGTCCTATTATACATGTGATTGTCTCAAAAAAGAAAAAAAGAAATTCGGTCCCCAAATTTGCCGCCCCAAAAATCTGCCGCTTTAGACTCCAGCCTACTCAGCCTGCTGGTAAATCCGCCACTGGCCACATCATACTTACTTAAAATTCGCTGAAACAGTAATGAATTATCTTTTTTCTTTTATCTTCTCAGGGTAATCTCCTGAAGAGACCGCTGAATTTAATATCCGAAGTGTCGCCAATAGCCCTGATGAAATTGGTGAAGAATGATGTGGAATTAGAGGTAAGCTTTGACGTCACACACAAAGCCAACTGAATATAAACTTGTATTACGACTTCCTAGTATTTATTAGTTAGCCGTTTATATATGGGTAGGTATCCTGGTATAAATTTCCAGAGAGCTTAAAGTAGGGGGGGTACCTTGCCATAAATTCCCAGGTAGCTGAAAATAGGGGTAATCTGGCATAAATTCCTAGGAAGCTGAATTAATATAGGGGTATCCTGGCATAAATTCCCAAAGAACTGAAAATAGGGGTAATCTGGCATAAATTCCTAGGAAGCTGAATGAATATAGGGGTAGCCTGGCATAAATTCCCAGAGTGCTGAAAATAGGGGTAATCTGGCATAAATTCCCAAGAAGCTGAAAATAGGGGTACCCCAGGAATAAATTACCAGAGAGTTGGTACCCTGGCATAAATTCCCAGGTAGGTGAAAATAGAGGTAGCCTGGCATACATTCCTAGGGAGCTGAATATAGAGGTATTCTGGCATAAATTCTCAGAAAGCTTTAAAGAGGGGAACCCCAGGCATAAATTCCCAAAGAACTGAAAAAAGGGGTACCCTGGCATAAATTCCCAGAGAGCTGAAAATAGGGGTAATCTGGCATAAATTCCCAAGAAGCTTAAAATAGGGGTACCCCAGGCATAAATTCCCAGAGAGTTGGTACCCTGGCATAAATACCCAGGTAGGTGAAAATAGAGGTAGCCTGGCATACATTCCTAGGGAGCTGAATATAGAGGTATTCTGGCATAAATTCTCAGGAAGCTTTAAATAAGGGTACCCCAGGCATAAATTCCCAAAGAACTGAAAAAAGGGGTACCCTGGCATAAATTCCTAGAAATTTGAATAGTCTACATACATACGTCTGAAACATTCAAAGGCGTATGTATAGTCGTGCTTGAGTAGATTCCATTTGTCACGTTTGGTACCTTGCCTCTGCCTACCCCTTCGGGGACCCTTGTGGGAAGGCGTGAGGATATATATATATATATATATATATATATATATATATAATTGTGTTCTGTTCCTAAATACATCAATTTATTTCAGGGTTTCCGCCAAAGTCACATTAGAGATGGCATTGCTGTAGTACGGTTCTTTAGGTGGCTTCACAGCGAGGTAGACTCGGGAGCTAGCGTCACCGAAATCCAGGCTTCGGACAAACTACTGGAGTTCCGCAAGTATAACACGCCTCGCCACAAGGGTCCCCGCAGGGGTAGGCAGAGGTGTAACGGCCTCTTTTCGTCGGAGATATATTTAGGGCCCGACAGATGGCCACAGTCCATCGCCGTTACTCAAGCACGACTATACATACGCCTTTGAATGTCTTCTCTGACGTATGCAGGTTTCCTCTCGATGTTTCCCTTCACCGTAAAGCTCGTGGTGTGCCTCACTGTAATTAAATGTAGAAAAACTCCTCACTCCAGTCGGGATTGGAACTCGCGCCGTTTGCGTGGCAGGCGGGTGCTGTGACCTCTCGGCCACGCCGCCTCCTCTTGTCCTGACGTATAAGTGGTATGGTATCGCAGTGCAGGCGCAACCCTCGTTTCCTCTCGATGTTTTCCTTCACCGTAAAACTCGTGGTGTGACTAATCACTGTACTTAAGTTCAGAAAAACTCATTGGTACAGTCGGGATTCGACTTCGACGATTTTAGTGTTGCAGATATCAGACACCACGGCTCTTCCGAATTTTAAAATGTATCTTTGATAACATTTTGGAATACAGAATCGAACTCCAACTCCACTCTGTATAAATGCTGTTAACTTAGTACAGAGTATTAGCGTGCTTTACGGTGAAGGGAAACATCGAGAGGAAACGAGGGTTGCGCCTGCACTGCGATACCATACCACTTATACGTCAGGACAAGAGGAGGCGGCGTGGCCGAGAGGTCACAGCACCCGCCTGCCACGCAAACGGCGCGAGTTCCAATCCCGACTGGAGTGAGGAGTTTTTCTACATTTAATTACAGTGAGGCACACCACGAGCTTTACGGTGAAGGGAAACATCGAGAGGAAACCTGCATACGTCAGAGAAGACATTCAAAGGCGTATGTATAGTCGTGCTTGAGTAACGGCGATGGACTCGCCATCTGTCACGTTGGCACCTAATATACCTCCGGCGGAAAGTGGGTGATATAGCGCCTCTGCCTGCATTAGTGAAGTTAATATATGTGTATATGTCATCAGAGAGGAGTCAGATTTCATGGGGCCATCTTTCGAGACGATAGCCGGCGCGGGGCCTAACGGCGCCATTATACACTACGGCCCCTCCAGGGAAGGGCCCCAGAAGCTTATAGAGAGGGGGGACATGTTCCTATTGGACTCTGGAGGACAATACAGGTATGCTATTATATAAGGGACTATTTTAATGATGACTAAAAGGACGTTTGATTTTTAAATTGTAAGTTCTACTACAAAATATTGTATTTATATATAGAATATACAAGCTGTGCCCGTGACTTCGTCCGCGTGGAATTAAAAAAAAACATTGTTCAGTTTCCAAAATAAAAGTAGCCTAAGTTATTCCTTTTTATATCAGCTATCTGCCAGTGAAAGTCCCGTCAAAATCGGCCCAGTCGTTTCAGAGATTAGCCGGGACAAACAGACAGACAAAAATTTTAAAAAACCTTTTTGGTGTATGTACCGTGTATATATTCTTATGCATTTAGTAAAAAGCGGTTATTTTAATATTACAAACAGACACTCCAATGATATTTATCTGTATACATACATACATACATAACATCACGCCAAGTCCCCAGCGGGGTAGGCAGAGAGTATTAGAGCGCCAGTCCTCTCTAGACTTACATACCTCTTTCGCTTCGTCCACATTCATCAGTCTCTTCATACATGCTTGTCGGTTTCGAGTACTCTTAACGTTCCCGTCCTTGAGCATCCGATCGATTTGATCCAGGTAGTTGGAACGTGGCCTTCCTCTGCCTCTTCTTGCACACACTTTCGCTTTGTATATCTGTTTCGTCAATCTTTCTTCACTCATCCTTTCTATGTGTCCAAACCAACGTAACATGCCTTTCTTAATCTCTACAATCACGCCCTCATTCACGCCAGTTGATTTGCGAATCTCTTCATTGCGGATTCGATCTCATTTATGTATAAATGTATAGATAGAAAGCCGTGGTGGCCGAGTGGTTCGAGCAGTTGCCTGCGACACAAAGATTCGCAAGTTCGAATCCCGACTGTACCAATGAGTTTTTCTGAACTTTAGTACAGTGATTAGTCACACCACGAGCTTTACGGTGAAGGAAAACATCGAGAGGAAACGAGGGTTGCGCCTGCACTGCGATACCATACCACTTATACGTCAGGACAAGAGGAGGCGGCGTGGCCGAGAGGTCACAGCACCCGCCTGCCACGCAAACGGCGCGAGTTCCAATCCCGACTGGATTGAGGAGTTTTTCTACATTTAATTACAGTGAGGCACACCACGAGCTTTACGGTGAAGGAAAACATCGAGAGGAAACCTGCATACGTCTGAGAAGACATTCAAAGGCGTATGTATAGTCGTGCTGGAGTAACGACGATGGACTCCCATCTGTCACGTTGGCACTTAATAAACCTCTGGCGGAAAGTGGGTGTGTGGATATTACCTATACACCTCTGCCTACCCCTTCGGGGACCCTTGTGGGGAGAGAGAGAGATGTATAGATTATAGACTGTACCTTATCAATACGTTTGAGCAAGTTTCTTTTTCTAGGGACGGAACAACAGACATCACTCGCACTAGACACATGAGCGCGTCGCCCACTGCTGCTCAAAAAGATGCCTTCACGAGGGTACTTAAGGGTCAAATTATGTTGGGCAGTGCGTTGTTCCCTAAAGGGGTAAAGGTAAATATTAACATGCATACAAACATATCCTTACTTAATATTATAAATGTGAATGTAAGTTTGTTTGTTACGCTTTCACGTAAAAACTACTGAACCGATCATCATGAAACTTTGTACACATATTCTTGGAGGTATTAGAAGTAACATAGGATATTTTTATTGAAAAAAAAAACATTTCTAGGACAGAAAAAAAAGCCGTTTTACTGAAAATTTAAATGGTGATGGCTTATACCCAGGATTAAGACATAGGCTACATTTGAATCCCGAAAGATTCAAAGCTCTAATGTTATAAAGGCAAAAAAAATTATGTTGCTCTTTCCACGCGGGCGAAGCCACGGGCATAAGCTAGTAAATTAATAATAGTGTACCTACCTGGATCAAATAGATCGGACTCTCAAGGACGGGAACGTCAAGAGTACTCGAAACCGACGAGCATGTATGAAGAGACTGATGAATGTGGACGAAGCGAAAGAGGTATGTAAGGATCGTAGCAAGTGGAAAGAAGTGGTCTCTGCCTACCCCTACGGGAAAGAGGCGTGATTTTATGTATGTATGTAACGCGCGATACCCCTGGTGTCGCAAGCGTTCACAGGCTTCGGTAACCGTTTACCATCAGGCAGACTGCATGCTTGTTTGTCATGTGGTATAAAAAAAAATATGTATGTATACAGGATGCCTCAGTAAATAGAACAGTTGCCTTCTATAAGTTACAGTGTGTTGTGAATATATCCTCGTGACGATGCAATAAAACATATAGCTCCAAAGATAACACAATGTCGACATTATTAAAGGGAGTAATAGTCAATGTAAAACTTGTCTCAGATAGAGCAGTTGTCTTCTACAAGTTATAGTGTGTTGTGAATATATCCTCGTGACGATGCAATACAACAAATAGCTCCAAAGATGACACAATGACGACATTATTAAAGGGAGTAATAGTCAATGTAAAACTTGTCTCAGATAGAGCAGTTGTCTTCTACAAGTTATAGTGTGTTGTGAATATATCCTCGTGACGATGCAATACAACATATAGCTCCAAAGATGACACAATGACGACATTATTAAAGGGAGTAATAGTCAATGTAAAACTTGTCTCAGATAGAGCAGTTGTCTTCTACAAGTTATAGTGTGTTGTGAATATATCCTCGTGACGATGCAATACAACATATAGCTCCAAAGATGACACAATGACGACATTAAAGATATAGCTAGTGCAATCCACGAAGACGCGCCCCACCAATGTCTAGTCGAGGGGGTCGCGGCATGCGGGCAGTATGACCAGAGTCTATTAACTGTAGTGTGCGTGTGCACTCATAGGTAATCAGTGTGTACCGACAATACTCACACATTAGTGGAAGGTTGCACACTTACACTGTTAACTGTAGGGGAGGATAGTGGGGCGCGTCTACGTGGATGGCACTAGCTATATTAAATGAAGTATTACTATTTATTTTTATTACATTCGCTTCCTATTTACTTAAATTCCACATTATCAAAACTATTATCCGCTGTACCCTGTCGCAATTATTTGTACCCTGTCCCACCATCTGTCACGTGAACACCTGAAATATATATGAAAATATCCTTACGCCTTCCCACAAGAGTCCCCGATGGGGTAGGCAGAGGTGTATAGGTAATATACCCACACACCCACTTTCCGCCAGAGGTATATTAGGTGCCAACGTGACAGATGGCGAGTCCGTCGCCGTTACTCAAGCACGACTATACATACGCCTTTGAATTTCTTCTCCCGACGTATGCAGGTTTCCTCTCGATGTTTTCCTTCACCGTTCAGCTCGTGGTGTGACTAATCACTGTACTTAAGTTCAGAAAAACTCATTGGTACAGTCGGGAAATATATCTCAGCGGAAAATGAGTGTGTGGGTACCTATACCTCTGCCTACCCTTTCGGGGACCCGTGTGAAGACGTGTAGATATATAAATATTATGAACGATACCTAAGAAAACAATATCAGCTCTGCTCTAAGAGAGTTGGCTCTGTATGAGATGTCCACGGAATTGAATCTTGTCCTAGGGCAACGTGCTGGACAGTTTCGCCCGCAAGGCCCTGTGGGATGTGGGCCTGGACTATGCCCACGGCACCGGCCACGGCGTGGGCCACTTCCTGAACGTCCACGAGGGTCCTTCTGGAGTCTCCTGGAGGCCTTACCCCAATGACCCTGGACTGGCGCCCAGGCAGATACTCAGCAATGGTAGGTCTTTTTTTTAATTTATTTACTAACTGTTCTAGTACTAGCTTCGCTGTGGCACATTAATGATGCTAGAATGAGAACCGTTAATATATATATATATATATATATATATATATATATATATATATACTAGTTGTCCCGCCAAGCTTCGCTTGGATGAAAAGTTAAATTTCCTGATACACGATCGCAGCGCCACCTATCGGGTCCAATTGCGAATCTAAACCATTCCCAGATCCCCTTGAACACACACAAAAAATTTCATCAAAATCGGTCCAGTCGTTTGAGAGGAGTTCAGTGACATACACACTCACAGAAGAATTATATATATAAAGGTATATTATTGAATAAAGAGAGTCAATATAAAATATGTTGGTTCCGACACTCATGTACGGAAGTGAAAGTTGGGTATGGCAGAAGAAGCATGAAAGCGGAATAAATGCAGTTGAGATGAGAGCGTTAAGAAGTATGACAGGAGTTAAACTGAGTGACAGGATAAGACATAGTGAGATAAGGAAACGTTGTGGTCTGAAAGAAGATGTAGTGACAAAAATTGAGAAAGGTATGCTGAGATGGTTTGGCCATGTCGAGAGAATGAATGAAGAACGATTGACGAAAAAAGTGTATAAGGCGAGTGTGAATGAAAGTGTGTTTCTAGACCAAATTAGGGACGTCTTGGAAGTCGTCCCGTCAGGTCAAGAGTACCCTAAGCCGAAGAGCATGTATGAAGAGAATAATGAAAGTGGACGAAGCGAAAGAAGTATGTAAGGATCGTAGCAAGTGGAAAGAAGTGGTCTCTGCCTACCCCTACGGGAAAGAGGCGTGATTATATGTATGTATGTATGTATATAAAACTAGCTTATGCGCGCGGCATCGCCCGCGTGGAGTTTGAAAAAGAAGCTATGGAAATTTTCCTGCTAGAATCGGTTCAGCCGCCTATGCCGTGAGTGGCATAGCGGCCATAGTGCATATGACGCTAGGCAGAGAGTATTGAGCGCCAGTCCTCTCTAGATTTACAAATCTCCGTCCACATTCATCAGTCTCTCCATATACAAGAATTCAATGGCATCATTAGTCTGCCGCTGATTCTAAAACACTATTGCAGAACCTGGATTCTACTCAGTGAGCGAATACGGCATACGCCACGAGGATTTGGTGGAAACCATCGAAGTGACCAAAGAATCCAGTCATCCCAGGGTAAGTCCACCAATTAATAGAGGTAGGCCATAACGGGTTTCCCGTTCGTATTTGTATCTGCCCGACTGGGGCAGGACCTCCACCTTATAGAAGGCCGTAGCCAAATAACACTATTGTTTGTGTTGTGTTCCTGCGCGGTGAATAAGGTTTCCAGTAATGAGCTCCTTGGGGAGGGGAGGATTGTTATATTGTGTTGGCAGCAGAGGGATTAGTCTCTCACTTCTGTCTCTCGTAGCGTGAGTACCGGGAACTTTTGCTCCTTAACCGACCAATGGCGAGACCAAAGGCCTCCAGTCAGGCATTTAAGTGCTAAGCAAACACAGCTAAGGGCACCCGGTGGGGGGTACGGACCTCAGCTTAGGGCGTCGCTAGGTCGCGAACAAGGGAGCTGGGCTGAATCTTCACTTTGGTCTTGATCTTCTCTGCAGGCGAAGAATCTTCTAGGAGATTACGACGGCAGAGGAGTTATAGGGTTCAATACCTTAACCTTGGTGCCAAATCAGAGGGAGTGCATCGATGCCTGCATGCTGGACGACTTTGAGGTCAGTGCCCATTGGTTTTAGGTAGACAATCGCTTGGACCAGAAGTGGGGGGTTGGGTAACTTCGGCACTTTTATCCTCACGCCTTCTACAAGGGTCCCCGAAGGGGTAGACAGAGGTATATAGATAGTACCCACCACACCCACTTTCCGCCAGAGGTATAATTTAGGTGCCAACTTGACATATACACAATACTCACTGTAGCCTTTGAATGTCTTCTCTGACGTATGCAGGTTTCCTCTCGATGTTTCCCTTCACCGTAAAGCTCGTGGTGTGCCTCACTGTAATTAAATGTAGAAAAACTCCTCAATCCAGTCGGGATTGGAACTCGCGCCGTTTGCGTGGCAGGCGGGTGCTGTGACCTCTCGGCCACGCCGCCTCCTCTTGTCCTGACGTATAAGTGGTATGGTATCGCAGTGCAGGCGCAACCCTCGTTTCCTCTCGATGTTTTCCTTCACCGTAAAGCTCGTGGTGTGACTAATCACTGTACTTAAGTTATGTATATACATACATTTCATCACGCCGAGTCCCTCAAAGAGTAGGCAGAGAGTATAGAGCGCCAGTTCTCTCTAGACTTACATACCTCTTTCGCTTTGTCCACAATCATCAGTCTCTTCATACATGCTCGCCGGTTTCGAGTACTCTTTTATATGTATGTATGATATAAATGTATGTCCACAGCTGTCATACACCAATGCCTACCATCAGCGCGTTCTGGACACTCTAGGCCCTATACTGAAAGAGCGCGGCTTGCGTCGAGACTACAGCTGGCTTGAGAAGGAATGCGCTCCCATCACTAGAACTTAGTCGAGTCACGCGCCATGGCTCTGACAGTTTTTTGACAGATGACGTTTTTATTTTTTTATGTTTCGAACAACTAGTTATACAGCCTATTACATAACCAACACGATGCGATGCAACGCAGTGAATGTTCAGCGCACGTGGAATTTATATAAATTTAAATATTTTTATATGTATAAATTGGGCATTGATAGATTTTTTTATGAAATAAATGTATGATAAGAGGAATTCATGAGATGTTTTTTTTACATACACTTAGCTACTATGTAATAAAGATTAATGCTTAAAGGGCCATATTTTAGAAATAACCGACATTTTAAAGCCGCCTAAAAGACTTGCTATCCACGCTATGAAAAAAATATATACTGTCACTATACTGTCATTGCTGAATGTCAGTTATTAAAGTGGCGCGCAAGGAGTAAAAATGAAATGAAAATAATAAACTTGATACAAACTAAAGTATGATTGAATTAAGAAGCCCATGCCCATGGAAGATGTCTGTTGAAATATAAATCTTATATTAATAAACTTAACAAAATTATGTAGTTAATTTTTGTTAAGTACCTATGTATGAGAATGAAAAGGTTACTCCCCATAACATTAGCTATCTGCCACCAAACGTCTCATCAAAATCGGTCCGAACGTTTCGGTAATTAGCCGGAACAAACTAATAATAATAATAATAATAATCATTTATTTGCAAAAAAACATGGTATAAATTTGGTGTTAATAAATAAATAATTTTGTACATACATGTTTACCCGAGTTTTCAGCATGCAAATCCAGGTTAGTGTTCAAAAAATTCTTTAACACTATAAAAGTTATTGTCATTCAACCACTTATACAGTTGAACTTTAAACCGCCTATGGCTTAATAACTTAAATGTTAACTAAAGGAGCTTTATATTGGGAAACAAACTTAAGGAGCTTTATATTGGGAAACAAACTTAAGGAGCTTTATATTGGGAAACAAACTAAAGGAGCTTTATATTGGGAAACAAACTAAAGGAGCTTTATATTGGGAAACAAACTAAAGGAGCTTTATACTGGGAAATAAACTAAAGGAGCTTTATATTGGGAAACAAACTAAAGGAGCTTTATACTGGGAAACACACTTAAGGAGCTTTATATTGGGAAACAAACTTAAGGAGCTTTATATTGGGAAACAAACTTAAGGAGCTTTATATTGGGAAACAAACTAAAGGAGCTTTATATTGGGAAACACACTTAAGGAGCTTTATATTGGGAAACACACTTAAGGAGCTTTATATTGGGAAACAAACTAAAGGAGCTTTATATTGGGAAACAAACTTAAGGAGCTTGTTACGCCATAGCAACATATGGAAACTGCTGACTTCAGTTTCCATATTCCTGATACTACATGGCTCTCACGGGACATGGCTCCCACGGTTCGTGAGGTCCCACGATACGTCGGACACACGATGCGCCGAGTCAGCTTATTCTACGGAAACTTACTGTAATCTTATTCCTTTATGTATCCAATGTATGAGTATTAATTAAATCATGTTGTCATTGTTAGCCTAGCATCGGTAGCATTCACACCTTTGTAAATTAGATTAAATTTAAAGTTTAATTAAATATATTTAAAGTAATTTGGTTTTTTTTGGATCCTCCGGCTCCGACCTTCGTAATTGGCGCAGTCGGTAGGATATTCGGATAGGATAGCTAGGGTATTCTCACATCGAACTACCTAACGCTCTGCTTCAAGCCCTTCCGAATATCGTCATAAAGAACCTGGAGGCCCGCGGCTGGAGGACAAATCAAGACATCGATTCCAAAGGAACCAATATGAAGTATCTCATGTAAGTACTTGAATTGCTCCTGTACTTGCTTGTCCCATAGTTTTATCCTTTTAGTGTAAGCAATCTTTCAAGATTTTCTACCGTAGAAAAAATTCCTTAAGCCCTGCATCAAGTAGGCAAGCCCGTAGGAATATATTAGATAGTAATAGACATTTAGAGACTTTATCGGAATTAAGCTATATTATAGAGATGGACCCTGACACTATTTTCAAGGTCTTACGCCCTGTGCCTGAGTTTGATGGAAACCCTAACGTTTTAACTCGATTTATACGATTGTGTGATCAACTATGTGCAGTGTATTTGAGTGCCGATCCGGGTAGTGAGCTTTCCAACCTATGCTTATTAAACGGAATTCTTAATAAAATAACCGGGCCTGCCGCCCGCACGATAAACTCGAACGGTATCCCAGAAAGCTGGGAAGGTATCAGAAATGCTCTTATTAACAATTTCTCAGACCAGAGGGACGAAACGGCCCTCTACAATGACCTTTCACTTGCTACCCAGGGTCATAATTCACCCCAAGAATTTTATGATCGTTGTCAGAATTTATTCAGCACTATCATGACATATGTAAGCCTACACGAATCAATTGCAACAACTATAGAAGCGAAGCGTACGCTTTACAAGAAACTTACATTACAAGCATTTGTTCGTGGATTAAAAGAGCCTTTAGGTTCGCGTATAAGGTGTATGCGTCCTGAAAGTGTTGAGAAAGCCCTACAATTTGTGCAGGAAGAACTCAATGTGATGTACTTGCAACAGCGCAGCGATTCTGTATGTGATCGCAAATCTAGTAATAATGTAGCACCAAAACCAATGCAATTTTCAATGCCAGTACAAAAATCATTCGTTCCTCCTGCGCCTATGTATAATATGCCATTTAATGTGCCTTTTCAGCGACATGTGCCCCAGTCCCAACCTATGCCACTATGGAGGCCTAACCTTCCAATGAACCGACCTCCTCAAGGTCCATCCCGCACCCAACAAATGTTCCGTGCGTTGCCCCCTAATTATAATGCTCAATATAATTCATTTAGAATGCCACCACGTAACCAATCGTATAATACAGGCCCTAAGCCAATGAGCGGCGTAAGCCATTATGTGACCAAAACCTTACCACCTACTGGTTTGGGCGGACATGACTGGACAAGGTCGGGTAACCCGCCGCCCAGTAACTACTTTAAATCCAGAGAAATGAATCTCAACGAGTGCTCCGATAACGGAATATACTATTATCCAGACTGTGAGCCTTATTCGTATTATCCTGAATATGAATATAATTATGACTGTCCGACGACATATGACCATGATGAGACAGAGAACTATTCTGACTATAACATCTGTGAACAGACTGACACTGACGATATGAATGTCCCTCAACCCTCTACTAGTAACGCTCGCACAGACCAGGATTTTCACAAAGGTCAGATATCAAAAAAGTTAAAATAGAAGTCAACCTTCAAACGCAACGGCAACTTCCATATATACAAATTTCCGATCCTCCTTTGAAGTTCCTTATAGATACCGGGGCCAATCAGTCCTTCATCAACCCCGAGGCAGTTGAACGCTATTTTCCACATGTACCTCTTAATTATGATCCCTTCGAGGTAAGTAATGTGCATGCCACTACTCGCAATGATTATTCTGTGACTTTACCGTGTTTTTCAGAATTTCAGGACCATAGTTGTATTAAACTGTTTGTGTACCGTTTTCATAATTACTTTGACGGACTTATTGGACTTGACTTACTTGAAAAGTGGGAAGCTAAGATTGACCTTAAGAATAAAGTACTTATAACTCGTGACGCGACGAATCCCATTCAGATGTACAACTCGCGTAATGTTAACTTATACGAGGACGTTATTCCGGCAAATTCTTCAAAATTAGTTAGACTTCCAATTAACATTCACGACGGAGACGCTTTTATACCAGAACAAGTAGTTAGCAATTGCGTCATAAAGGATTGTCTTACGGTAGTTAACAACAACCGCGGCATTTTAGAAATCTTAAATCCGTCCCAACACGATATAATATTCTCAATGGATAATCCGGTTTTCGCTGAAGCTCATACTAACGAGTGCACGCGCAACGAACAGATAGCCTCGCGCGCTGACGAAGTCTTGACACGGTTACGTACAGATCACCTGAACGCTGAGGAACGCGCGAATTTAGAAGCCTTATGTTCTCAATATGCGGACGTATTTTATATAGACGGAGAAGCATTAACGTTCACTAATAGAATAAAGCATCGAATTCGAACCACCGATGAGGAACCGGTGTATACTAAAAGTTATCGGTATCCATTTGTTCATAGGGACGAGGTCAAACAACAAATTCATAAAATGTTGGACCAAGGTATTATACAACCATCCGAGTCTGCTTGGAGCTCTCCGATATGGATCGTACCTAAAAAGGCAGACGCATCTGGCAAAGTAAAATGGCGACTAGTCATAGACTTCCGCAAAGTTAACGAGAAAACAATCGATGACAAGTACCCGATCCCCAACATTTCGGACGTGTTAGATAAGCTAGGGAATAGTCAATACTTCACCACGTTAGACCTAGCTAGTGGTTTTTATCAGGTTGAGATGAGCCCTGAGGACATTCCCAAAACCGCGTTCAATGTGGAGCATGGGCATTATGAATTTTTACGTATGCCCATGGGACTTAAAAATTCACCATCCACATTCCAACGTGTGATGGACAATGTGCTCAAAGACCTACAGAATACCGTGTGCCTGGTGTACTTAGATGACATAATTGTCTTCAGTACTTCGCTCCAGGAGCACATGGTCAACCTTCAAAAAGTATTCCAAAGACTCCGGGAATCTAACTTTAAAATCCAGATGGATAAGTCCGAGTTTTTAAAGTTAGAAACCGCGTATTTAGGCCATGTCATAACTAGAGAGGGAATCAAGCCTAATCCGGATAAGATCTATGCAATTAAGAACTACCCAATACCCAAAACTCCGAAGGAAATAAAACAGTTCTTGGGCCTAGTTGGATATTACAGGAAATTTATACCAGATTTCGCCCGAATCACTAAACCGTTAACTAATTGTTTGAAGAAGGGAAATAAAGTAATATTAAATTCCCAATATACGGATAGTTTTGAAAAATGTAAAACCCTTTTAACTAACGACCCCATATTGCAATATCCCGATTTTAACAGAGACTTCATATTAACAACAGACGCTTCAAATGTGGCTCTTGGAGCCATTCTCTCTCAAGGCCCTGTAGGATCGGATAAGCCTGTGTGCTTCGCTTCCCGAACCCTAAACGATAGTGAAATCAACTATAGCACGATAGAGAAGGAGCTATTAGCTATAGTTTGGGCCACCAAGTACTTCCGGCCGTACCTGTTTGGCCGTAAATTTAAGATTATTACGGACCATAAGCCACTCCAGTGGATTATGAGCCTTAAAGAACCGAATTCTCGACTGACAAGATGGAGACTCAAGCTTAGTGAATATGACTTCACGGTCATATACAAAAAGGGGAAAGCCAACACTAATGCCGACGCACTTTCTCGGGTCGAGATCCATAATGAAAATGCAGCCTCACTGGTAGTTAATATCTCGGACTCAGAATCGACGGTTACGGCACCTGACGATAGACCACTTATAAGTGACTCTTCAACTGACACCGCACCTACCAGAAGAGCGTACAGTTCTGATGTAGCCCCCGACATAAATGACGAAGGCACACGACATACATCTGACGAAAACCCCGTACTTGAGATACCCATAATTGACGACCCAATAAATAAGTTTAATAGACAGCTCATTATGACAGTAGTAGGTGACGTAAAACGACGACCGACCGTTACAAAACCGTTTGACACTCACACGAGAACATGCGTACAGTTAACTGAAAATAACTTAGCAAGAGACGTTGTAAGTGCTATTAAAGAGTATGTGAATCCCAAGGTTAAAACGGCCCTCTTAATTAATCCGCCTTCACATATCTACAATATAGTCCCGATTATTCAGGAGAAGTTTCGTAGCTCCGCAATGAATTTAGTGTTAACGAAGAAAGAAATTGAAAATGTCAAAGAATATCTTCGACAGCAGGAACTAATCCGTAACTACCACGATGGTAAAACTAACCATCGGGGCATTAATGAATGTTACTTGTCTCTTTCGAATAAATATTATTGGCCTAAAATGAGGGACCATATAACAAAATTCATTAACGACTGTACTGTATGTGGTCAAGCTAAATATGACAGAAATCCCATTAAGCAGAGATTTAATATAGTTCCGCCAGCGACAAAACCTTTTGAGATTATCCATCTTGACCTATTCACAGCTCAGAACGAAAAATATTTGACATTCGTTGACGTATTCTCCAAATACGGACAGGCATACCACCTTCCTGACGGGACAGCCGTAAGCGTAATTCAAAGCTTGCTTCGCTACTGTAATCATCACGGCCTCCCACTGACTATTGTAACTGACAACGGCACTGAATTCACCAACGAACTATTTTCTGAATTCACTAAATTGCATAAGATAATTCACCATAGGACATTGCCTAACGCACCTAATGATAACGGCAATATCGAAAGACTTCACTCAACTCTTTTAGAACATCTCCGTATTCTTAAACTTCGACAGAAAGATGAGCCAATTATAAATATTATGCCTTACGCTATCTTAGCATACAACAGCTCTGTGCATAGTTTCACGAAGTGCCGACCTTATGACCTAATTAACGGACATTTTGACCCCAGAGACCCAGTTGACATGGACATCACTAAGCATTTATTACAACAGTATATTAGGACTCATCGTGAGCAAATGGAGACGGTATATAACTTAATAAACGAAACCGCACTATCTAATCGAACGACTTTAATAGAAAACCGTAACAAGACCCGCGAGCCTGAAATTGAATATCAAACGAACCAACCTGTTTTTATTAATAATCCATTGGCTAGCCGACAAAAACTTGCTCCGCGCTACACCCAGGATACAGTTTTAGCCAATCTACCAGTACACATATATACTTCAAAAAAGCGCGGCCCAGTAGCTAAGTCACGTCTTAAAAGAGTTCCTAACTCATCAAACTTGTTACAGGTTCCTTCTGACCCTGACCAAAATGACAATGCTGGAAGCTCAAGAGATAAAACTTGAAAGCTTAGACGATGGACCTGGACTTTTACCATTCAAGTTAGGACCCGCTACATTAATTACACATTATCATACTTTCCTTCAATACGTAGAACTGGACAATATCGAAGAACAAATTGACAACTTGCAAACTCAGCTTTCTGACTATAAGACTAGACTTGAAAATGACACCTTTACTTTATATGAATTACAAATTGAGTACTTAAATAATAAATTCCAGAAAATATTAAGTCACTTAAGTAGTTTAAAACCCCGTCGCAATAAAAGAGGTCTTATTGATGGTCTAGGTTCCGTTATTAAGAGCATAACTGGCAACCTGGATTACTCGGACGCGATTAAATATGACAACGCTATAAAAGTGTTGGATAGTAATCAAGCAAAAATAACGCATGAGTTTAATAACCACATAAGTCTAAGTAAAGATTGGATGGCACACCACAGTAAGGTTATCACACAGATAGTTCAAAATCAAGAAATGATTAAAACTACTTTAGAGCTTCTTTTAAACAGCGAGGCACATAGAGATACAAGTCTTATTAAGTACGCAAAATTTGCCCAATTATTAATAATCATCTCAGAAAATGCAGATGATATTATGACAGAACTTTTTAGATTAGAGAATATTTTAAGTTTTGTGCGTGCATCAAGCACACACCATTCTATAGTAAGTGTAGATGTATTAGCCAAAATGAGGGATAAATTAGAATTAATCTACCCTCAAGGTCATATTTTAGGTATAGATTTAAGAGACTATTATAATATTATTAAGCCGGGCTACTATTTCTCAGGCAAACGTATAGTTATAACTTTAAAGTTTCCCATAGTATCACCTAAAAGTTACGATTTGTATAGACTAGCCATCCTTCCTAATAGAAATAACTTGTCCATCATACCTCTCTATCCTTTAATAGCAAGTAACAGGCAAGCATTCATGTACATAGAGGCAGAATGCCCGAAGTATAACGAGAAATTCCTATGCGAAGAAAGTATAAAGCATCAAATCCAGGCGCAACCAGATTGCATCCAGAATCTCATCAACAACCAGTCCCTGGATCCATCCTGCGTGATGACTACTATCAAGCTATCAAAAGAAGCCGTGGACCGCCTTGACGAGAGACATTACG
The DNA here is from genome assembly GCA_945859725.1 of Drepana falcataria. Lineage (NCBI taxonomy): Eukaryota > Metazoa > Arthropoda > Insecta > Lepidoptera > Drepanidae > Drepana > Drepana falcataria. The sequence goes on along the minus strand of OX243951.1, from coordinate 3,371,372 downwards.
TTGTTTCGTTTCCTCACCCGACGAAAATTCACACTGTCTGTGGACACGAGAGCTACAACACGGTACAAGGAAGCTTCTTAATCACAATCCCAATCAGCTGTTCCCTGAATACAGAAGAAGTAGTTATCAGTAATAACTATGATAGAATAGAGGGACAACCTCTAAAAATTATGAAAATTTCAATGAAATCTGACATTGCAAACACGCTAACACCACCACAGTTAAAATTGAACTCCATCGATCTCAGAGATCTCCACGAATATCAAGACAAGTTAATGCTGCAGCCTTCGATACACCTGGATCACACAGCATCTGATATCGTTAATCACACCACGATACCAGTCTACATCATACTTCTCAGCGCAGTTATAATTGGAGCCATACTATCTATACGTCGATACATTAAACATCCTACGAAAACTCAGAAGATCAAAACGGGAAATTCACATTATGAAGATGCTGAGGAACCCACGACTTCGCCGAAAGCTCCGGCAACATTTTCTCTCAAAGTTCTAAAATAGATGCCGTTCTGAAGGGGGAGGTGTTACGCCATAGCAACATATGGAAACTGCTGACTTCAGTTTCCATATTCCTGATACTACATGGCTCTCACGGGACATGGCTCCCACGGTTCGTGAGGTCCCACGATACGTCGGACACACGATGCGCCGAGTCAGCTTATTCTACGGAAACTTACTGTAATCTTATTCCTTTATGTATCCAATGTATGAGTATTAATTAAATCATGTTGTCATTGTTAGCCTAGCATCGGTAGCATTCACACCTTTGTAAATTAGATTAAATTTAAAGTTTAATTAAATATATTTAAAGTAATTTGGTTTTTTTTGGATCCTCCGGCTCCGACCTTCGTAATTAGCTTTATACTGGGAAACAAACTTAAGGAGCTTTATATTGGGAAACAAACTCAAGGAGCTTTATATTGGGAAACACACTTAAGGAGCTTTATATTGGGAAACACACTTAAGGAGCTTTATATTGGGAAACACACTTAAGGAGCTTTATATTGGGAAACAAACTTAAGGAGCTTTATACTGGGAAACAAACTTAAGGAGCTTTATATTGGGAAACACACTTAAGGAGCTTTATATTGGGAAACACACTTAAGAAGCTTTATATTGGGAAACACACTTAAGGAGCTTTATATTGGGAAACACACTTAAGGAGCTTTATATTGGGAAACACACTTAAGGAGCTTTATATTGGGAAACACACTTAAGGAGCTTTATATTGGGAAACAAACTCAAGGAGCTTTATATTGGGAAACAAACTAAAGGAGCTTTATATTGGGAAACAAACTAAAGGAGCTTTATATTGCGAAACAAACTAAAGGAGCTTTATATTGGGAAACAAACTTAAGGAGCTTTATACTGGGAAACAAACTTAAGGAGCTTTATATTGGGAAACACACTTAAGAAGCTTTATATTGGGAAACACACTTAAGGAGCTTTATATTGGGAAACACACTTAAGGAGCTTTATATTGGGAAACACACTTAAGGAGCTTTATATTGGGAAACACACTTAAGGAGCTTTATATTGGGAAACACACTTAAGGAGCTTTATATTGGGAAACACACTTAAGGAGCTTTATATTGGGAAACACACTTAAGGAGCTTTATATTGGGAAACACACTTAAGGAGCTTTATATTGGGAAACAAACTTAAGGAGCTTTATATTGGGAAACAAACTCAAGGAGCTTTATATTGGGAAACAAACTCAAGGAGCTTTATATTGGGAAACAAACTCAAGGAGCTTTATATTGGGAAACAAACTCAAGGAGCTTTATATTGGGAAACAAACTTAAGGAGCTTTAAATTGGGAAACAAACTTTCTCATTTTTTTTTTTTTTTTTTTTTTTTTTTTTATACCACTTGGGTGGCAAACAAGCATGCGGTCCGCCTGATGGTAAGCGGTTACCGCCGCCTATGGACGCTTGCAACACCAGGGGTATCACTCGCGCGTTGCCGACCCTGCAGGAATCTTTTCACACCCTTCTTGAAGAACTCCATGCTGTACTCTCCAGGGAAAACCTCAACGGGGAGCTCATTCCACAGCCTGAGCGTTCGCGGAAGAAAACTTCTTTGGTAGCGCACAGTGCGAGACCTTTGTGGTTCCAAGGTATGGGGATGAATTCCCCGTCGATGGCGAGAGGTGCGGTGGTAGAAGGTGGAAGTGGGCATCATATCGAACAATTCTGCAGAACACTCCCCGTTATACAAGCGGTAGAACACACACAGGGAGGCAAAGTCTCTCCTCAGACTTAGTGATTCCAAGCCGCTTGCGAGCATGGGATCGTCGACAATTCTAGCGGCGCGTTTCTGAACCGCGTCAAAAGGCCCAAGCTGGTATCCAGGGGCTCCAGCCCACAGGTGGCAGCAGTACTCCATATGTGGCCTAACTTGCGACTTATAAAGTTGCAGCCTTTGTTGCGGTGTGAAGTACTGCTTAGCTCTGTTGAGTACACCGAGCTTCCTCGACACCAGCTTAGCCTTGTCCTCTAAATGACCACGGAACTGAACGTCGCTAGAAATATCGACCCCAAGGATCCTAATGCTCTCCGAGATGTTCAGGGGAGTGTTCTGGAATTGTGGAGCCACAGCGAATGGAGTTTTTTTTGCGGTGAACGCGCAAACTTGTGTCTTAGTGGGGTTGAAGTGGACTAGGTTTAGTCGACCCCAATCGGAGACACTGCGAAGTGTACTCTCGATTTCAGATAGGCAGAGAGTAGAGCGCCAGTCCTCTCTAGACTTACAGACCTACATACATATCATCACGCCGAGCCCCTCACGCTAGGCAGAGAGTAGAGCGCCAGTCCTCTCTAGACTTACAGACCTACATACATATCATCACGCCGAGTCCCTCACGCTAGGCAGAGAGTAGAGCGCCAGTCCTCTCTAGACTTACAGACCTACATACATATCATCACGCCGAGTCCCTCACGCTAGGCAGAGAGTAGAGCGCCAGTCCTCTCTAGACTTACAGACCTACATATATGTCATCACACCGAGTCCCTCACGCTAGGCAGAGAGTAGAGCGCCAGTCCTCTCTAGACTTACAGACCTACATACATATCATCACGCCGAGTCCCTCACGCCGAGTCCCTCACGCTAGGTAGAGAATAGAGCGCCAGTCTTCTCTAGACTTACAGACCTACCTACATGTCATCACGCCGAGTCCCTCACGCTAGGCAGAGAGTAGAGCGCCAGTCCTCTCTAGACTTACAGACCTACATACATATCATCACGCCGAGTCCCTCACGCCGAGTCCCTCACGCTAGGTAGAGAATAGAGCGCCAGTCCTCTCTAGACTTACAGACCTACATACATGTCATCACGCCGAGTCCCTCACGCTAGGCAGAGAGTAGAGCGCCAGTCCTCTCTAGACTTACAGACCTACATACATATCATCACGCCGAGTCCCTCACGCCGAGTCCCTCACGCTAGGCAGAGAGAGTAGAGCGCCAGTTCTCTCTAGACTTACAGACCTACATACATATCATCACGCCGAGCCCCTCACGCTAGGCAGAGAGAGTAGAGCGCCAGTTCTCTCTAGACTTAGACCTACATACATATCATCACGCCGAGTCCCTCACGCTAGGCAGAGTGAGTAGAGCGCCAGTTCTCTCTAGACTTACAGACCTACATACAGATCAGCACGCCGAGTCCCTCACGCTAGGCAGAGAGAGTAGAGTGCCAGTCCTCTCTAGACTTACAGACCTACATACCTATCATCACGCCGAGTCCCTCACGCTAGGCAGAGAGTAGAGCGCCAATTCTCTCTAGACTTAGACCTACATACATATCATCACGCCGAGTCCCTCACGCTAGGCAGAGAGAGTAGAGCGCCAGTCCTCTCCAGACTTACAGACCTACATACATATCATCACGCCGAGCCCCTTACGCTAGGCAGAGAGAGTAGAGCGCTAGTCCTCTCTAGACTTACAGACCTACATACATATCATCACGCCGAGTCCCTCACGCTAGGTAGAGAGAGTAGAGTGCCAGTCCTCTCTAGACATACAGACCTACATACATATCATCACGCCCAGTCCCTCACGCTAGGCAGAGAAAGTAGAGTGTCAGTTCTCTCTAGACTTACAGACCTACATACATATCATCACGCCGAGCCCCCCACGCTAGGCAGAGAGTAGAGCGCCAGTTCTCTCTAGACTTAGACCTACATACATATCATCACGCCGAGTCCCTCACGCTAGGCAGAGAGAGTAGAGCGCCAGTCCTCTCCAGACTTACAGACCTACATACATATCATCACGCCGAGCCCCTTACGCTAGGCAGAGAGAGTAGAGCGCTAGTCCTCTCTAGACTTACAGACCTACATACATATCATCACGCCGAGTCCCTCACGCTAGGTAGAGAGAGTAGAGTGCCAGTCCTCTCTAGACATACAGACCTACATACATATCATCACGCCCAGTCCCTCACGCTAGGCAGAGAAAGTAGAGTGCCAGTTCTCTCTAGACTTACAGACCTACATACATATCATCACGCCGAGTCCCCCACGCTAGGCAGAGAGAGAACAGCGCCAGTCCTCTCTAGACTTACAGACCTACATACATGTCATCACGCCGAGTCCCTCACGCTAAGCAGAGAGAGTAGAGCGCCAGTTCTCTCTAGACTTAGACCTACATACATATCATCACGCCGAGTCCCTCACGCTAAGCAGAAAGAGTAGAGCGCCAGTCCTCTCTAGACTTACAGACCTACATACATATCATCACGCCGAGTCCCTCACGCTAGGCAGAGAGAGTAGAGCGCCAGTCCTCTCTAGACTTACAGACCTACATACATGTCATCACGCCGAGTCCCTCACGCTAAGCAGAGAGAGTAGAGCGCCAGTCCTCTCTAGACTTACAGACCTACATACATATCATCACGCCGAGTCCCTCACGCTAGGCAGAGAGTAGAGCGCCAGTCCTCTCTAGACTTACAGACCTACATACATGTCATCACGCCGAGTCCCTCACGCTAGGCAGAGAGTAGAGCGCCAGTCCTCTCTAGACTTACAGACCTACATACATATCATCACGCCGAGCCCCTCACGCTAGGCAGAGAGTAGAGCGCCAGTTCTCTCTTGACTTAGACCTACATACATATCATCACGCCGAGTCCCTCACGCTAGGCAGAGAGAGTAGAGCGCCAGTTCTCTCTAGACTTACAGACCTACATACATATCATCACGCCGAGTCCCTCACGCTAGGCAGAGAGAGTAGAGCGCCAGTTCTCTCTAGACTTAGACCTACATACATATCATCACGCCGAGTCCCTCACGCTAGGCAGAGAGTAGAGCGCCAGTTCTCTCTAGACTTACAGACCTACATACATATCATCACGCCGAGTCCCTCACGCTAGGCAGAGAGAGTAGAGCGCCAGTTCTCTCTAGACTTAGACCTACATACATATCATCACGCTGAGTCCCTCACGCTAGGCAGAGAGTAGAGCGCCAGTTCTCTCTTGACTTAGACCTACATACATATCATCACGCCGAGTCCCTCACGCTAGGCAGAGAGAGTAGAGCGCCAGTTCTCTCTAGACTTAGACCTACATACATATCATCACGCCGAGCCCCTCACGCTAGGCAGAGAGAGTAGAGCGCCAGTTCTCTCTAGACTTAGACCTACATACATATCATCACGCCGAGTCCCTCACGCTAGGCAGAGAGAGTAGAGCGCCAGTCCTCTCCAGACTTACAGACCTACATACATATCATCACGCCGAGTCCCTTACGCTAGGCAGAGAGAGTAGAGCGCTAGTCCTCTCTAGACTTACAGACCTACATACATATCATCACGCCGAGTCCCTCACGCTAGGTAGAGAGAGTAGAGTGCCAGTCCTCTCTAGACATACAGACCTACATACATATCATCACGCCCAGTCCCTCACGCTAGGCAGAGAAAGTAGAGTGCCAGTTCTCTCTAGACTTACAGACCTACATACATATCATCACGCCGAGTCCCCCACGCTAGGCAGAGAGAGAACAGCGCCAGTCCTCTCTAGACTTACAGACCTACATACATGTCATCACGCCGAGTCCCTCACGCTAAGCAGAGAGAGTAGAGCGCCAGTTCTCTCTAGACTTAGACCTACATACATATCATCACGCCGAGTCCCTCACGCTAAGCAGAGAGAGTAGAGCGCCAGTCCTCTCTAGACTTACAGACCTACATACATATCATCACGCCGAGTCCCTCACGCTAGGCAGAGAGAGTAGAGCGCCAGTCCTCTCTAGACTTACAGACCTACATACATATCATCACGCCGAGTCCCTCACGCTAGGCAGAGAGAGTAGAGCGCCAGTCCTCTCTAGACTTACAGACCTACATACATATCATCAAGCCGAGTTCCTCACGCTAGGCAGAGAGAGTAGAGCGCCAGTTCTCTCTAGACTTAGACCTACATACATATCATCACGCTGAGTCCCTCACGCTAGGCAGAGAGTAGAGCGCCAGTTCTCTCTTGACTTAGACCTACATACATATCATCACGCCGAGTCCCTCACGCTAGGCAGAGAGAGTAGAGCGCCAGTTCTCTCTAGACTTAGACCTACATACATATCATCACGCCGAGCCCCTCACGCTAGGCAGAGAGAGTAGAGCGCCAGTTCTCTCTAGACTTAGACCTACATACATATCATCACGCCGAGTCCCTCACGCTAGGCAGAGAGAGTAGAGCGCCAGTCCTCTCCAGACTTACAGACCTACATACATATCATCACGCCGAGTCCCTTACGCTAGGCAGAGAGAGTAGAGCGCTAGTCCTCTCTAGACTTACAGACCTACATACATATCATCACGCCGAGTCCCTCACGCTAGGTAGAGAGAGTAGAGTGCCAGTCCTCTCTAGACATACAGAGCTACATACATATCATCACGCCCAGTCCCTCACGCTAGGCAGAGAAAGTAGAGTGCCAGTTCTCTCTAGACTTACAGACCTACATACATATCATCACGCCGAGTCCCCCACGCTAGGCAGAGAGAGAACAGCGCCAGTCCTCTCTAGACTTACAGACCTACATACATGTCATCACGCCGAGTCCCTCACGCTAAGCAGAGAGAGTAGAGCGCCAGTTCTCTCTAGACTTAGACCTACATACATATCATCACGCCGAGTCCCTCACGCTAAGCAGAGAGAGTAGAGCGCCAGTCCTCTCTAGACTTACAGACCTACATACATATCATCACGCCGAGTCCCTCACGCTAGGCAGAGAGAGTAGAGCGCCAGTCCTCTCTAGACTTACAGACCTACATACATATCATCACGCCGAGTCCCTCACGCTAGGCAGAGAGAGTAGAGCGCCAGTCCTCTCTAGACTTACAGACCTACATACATATCATCAAGCCGAGTTCCTCACGCTAGGCAGAGAGAGTAGAGCGCCAGTCCTCTCTAGACTTACAGACCTACATACATATCATCACGCCGAGTCCCTCACGCTAGGCAGAGAGAGTAGAGCGCCAGTCCTCTCTAGACTTACAGACCTAGATACATATCATCAAGCCGAGTCCCTCACGCTAGGCAGAGAGAGTAGAGCGCCAGTCCTCTCTAGACTTACAGACCTACATACATATCATCACGCCGAGTCCCTCACGCTAGGCAGAGAGAGTAGAGCGCCAGTCCTCTCTAGACTTACAGACCTACATACATATCATCACGCCGAGTCCCTCACGCTAGGCAGAGAGTAGAGCGCTAGTTCTCTCTAGACTTACCGACCTACATATCATCACGTTGAGTCCCTATACTGTTCTTTCGTTAAGAAAAGTTTTTAGGACCGGCCCCCAAGATTTGAACTTGCAACCTTGACTATTTGGCAGGTGTCTATTTAGAGTCACTGCCACTGCCGCTCATTCTTCAAGTAATATCTTACCGACAACAATTTAACGATTAATTTTCTTTTCCGTTCCAACAGCTTAGTGCATAATGCACTGGCACACATACCCGGGAGTTACTATTACTCGGCGGAGCCTGATCAACCCATATACGGTACGTATTTATCGCCATAAGGGTAGGCAAAGGTAAACATCTACTCTTCGCCGCAGATATTGATTTATTTATTTATTATAAAACACTATAAAGAGCCGTGGTGGCCGAGTGGTTCGAGCAGTTGCCTGCGACGCAAAGGTCGCAAGTTCGAATCCCGACTGTACCAATGAGTTTTTCTGAACTTAAGTACAGTGATTAGTCACACCACGAGCTGAACGGTGAACGAAAAAATCGAGATGAAACCTGCATACGCCTGAGAAGAAATTCAAAGGCGTATGTATAGTCGTACTGGAGTAACGGCGATGGACTCGCCATCTGTCACGTTGGCACCTAATATACCTCTGGCGGAAAGTGGGTGTGTGGGTATTACCTATACACCTCTGCTTAAAACTATTATTATATATTATCAACAATTATCATAACATTAGTAATTAAGTATAGCACAATACGAATAACGTGGTCCTTGCGAATTCGTTCATAGAACACGAGAACAGATCAATATTGCGCGTCAGGGGCGCCTTGTTCTGCAGGTTGGTCCTCCCGTGAGGCACCGCCAGGACGACCTACAAAGTTGTCTGGCACGCACAAACAAACTGACTCTAATATATAATACTCTAATATATAAATTATGGTTTGATACCTTCCCTAGAAGTACTTTTAGTACATATAGATGCCGTGGCAGTTGGCAAGTCCATTGCCATTACTCAAGCACGACTATACATACGCCTTTGAATTTCTCAAACGTATGTCTTCACGCCTTCACACAAGGGTCCCCAAAGGGGTAGGCAGAGGTGTATAGGTAGTACTCAAACACCCACTTTCCGCCAGAGATATATTTTAGGCGCCAACGTGACAGATGGCGAGTCCATCGCCGTTACTCAAGCACGACTATACATACTCCTTTGAACTTCTCAGACGTATGCAGGTTTCCTGTCGATATTTTCCTTCATCGTAAAGCTCGTGATGTGACTAATCACTGTACTTAAGTTCAGAAAAGAATATCGGTACAGTCGGGATTCGAACTTGCTTTGTGTTACAAGCTACTACTCGAACCACTCGGCCACCACGGCTCTTTCTCTCACAAACCATTTTGATGAGTATTTATTTTTTTAACTAGCGACATCTAAAGATTAAATGAGAATTTTCAATCCTCAGTTGCCCAGTCTTCGGACAAGCTGAGTCGTCAAGATAGTCAAATTCGGCTGACAGCAGTGCGCAATGTGTTGGCACAATATGGAGTGGACGCCTACATAGTACCCACAGCTGATGCTCATAACGTAAGCATTACACTACACTGTGTGCCGGTGTGGAGGGCACTGTAGCTAGCCACATTACTGGCCATAAGGGACTGGGTACTAGGTGGTAGGCCTCTTATTGCAACAGTCCGGCTAGGTGGGTACCACCGCAGTGTCAGATATCCTGCCGCCAAGCACTAGTGTACGTACACTACACTGTGTGCCGGTGTGGAGGGCACTGTAGCTAGTCACATTACTGGCCATAAGGGACTGGGTACTAGGTGGTAGGCCTCTTATTGCAACAGTCCGGCTAGGTGGGTACCACCGCAGTGTCAGATATCCTGCCGCCAAGCACTAGTGTACGTACACTACACTGTGTGCCGGTGTGGAGGGCACTGTAGCTAGTCACATTACTGGCCATAAGGGACTGGGTACTAGGTGGTAGGCCTCTTATTGCAACAGTCCGGCTAGGTGGGTACCACCGCAGTGTCAGATATCCTGCCGCCAAGCACTAGTGTACGTACACTACACTGTGTTCCGGTGTGGAGGGCACTGTAGCTAGTCACATTACTGGCCATAAGGGACTGGGTACTAGGTGGTAGGCCTCTTATTGCAATTAATCAGATGCTCTTGTGTTCCAGTCTCAGTACATATCTCCGGCGGATGCGAGGAGGGAATGGCTGTCGGGATTGAGAGGGTCTTCAGGGACAGCCGTGGTGACGGCCTCTCGAGCCCTCATCTGGACTGACGCTCGGTACTGGACGCAGTATTACGTGGAAGTGGATACAACGCTTTGGGAGCTCATGAGGCAGGGTATGTGGTTTTGACACATTTAAAAAAAAATATCTAAATATCGATATCTTCACGTCAAGAGTAGATGAATGTGGACGGAGCGAAAGAGGTATGAAATCAAAATTATAATATTTTATTTCACATAGGCCTAGATGGGCACTTCTACATACATATCATCACGCCGAGTCTCTAACGGGGTAGGCAGAGGGTATAGAGCGCCAGTTCTCTCTAGACTTACATACCTCTTTCGCTTCGTCCACATTCATCAGTCTCTCCATACATGCTCGTCGGTTTCGAGTACTCTTAACGTTCCCGTCCTTGAGCGTCCGATCGATTTGATCCAGGTAGTTGGAACGTGGCTTTCCTCTGCCTCTTCTTGCATGCATCTGCCTTTTTACACGCTTTATATTAGCTTGGGTTGTATCTATGTATGTCTGTAACGGAATCTTTGAACTTAATTTTCACCAGTTTCCAGAAGTCTGATTAATTTGAAACTTTGCATACGTATCGAGGACCGATGACAATACACTAATAACTAAAAAGTAGAAAATAAACAATAGTTAAAAAAAACTAAAAAAACACGCTTTTTATAGAAAACCGAACTAAAAAATAGAAAATAAATTTCGATAATATCTTAAAAAGCGTGGGGTGCTTTTTAAGATATTACCGAAATGATAATCACTTTACTCATATCTGTCAATAAAATATTTATAACTATTGACACCATGCACACCACGCTTTTTAAGATATTATCGAAATTTATTTTCTATTTTTTAGTTCGGTTTTCTATAAAAAGCGTGTTTTTTTAGTTTTTTTTAACTATTATTTTTTTATTATATAATTTTTAAGTATTTTCCTAAACACAAATACATAAATTATTTCAATCTACAGGTACTGACTTATCGACCCAAGCATGGCTGGTACAGAACATGCCTCCTAACTCTATCGTGGCCGTGGACCCTACCACGTACACGAGGACATCATGGACACCCCTACAGGTGATACTGCAACTATTGATCCAATGCTAATGTCAAATGTCGGTGTCATATGTCAAATGCTAATGTCAATTGATCCAATGCTAGTGTCGGAAAATACACCCCCATCCATACCATTCCAAAGGAGTTTCCTACCGCGAACCCTCAGGCTGTGGAATGAGCTCCCCGTTGAGGTTATCCCTGGAGAGTACAGCATGGAGTTCTTCAAGAAGGGTGGGAAAAGATTCCTGCAGGGTCGGCACGCGTGCGATACCCCTGTTTTTGCAGGGTCCGCATGCTTTCTTGCCCTGTGTGGTATAAAATTAAAGAAATACATACGCTTTTGAACGTCTTCTCAAACGTATGCAGGTTTCCTATCAAAAGTCAGTACTATCCATACAATATTTTTAATTAGCATTACAATTAAAAGAGCCATGGTGGCCGAGTGGTTCGAGCAGTTGCCTGCGACGCAAAGGTCGCAAGTTCGAATCCCGACTGTACCAATGAGTTTTTCTGAACTTAAGTACAGTGACTAGTCACACCACGAGCTGAACGGTGAAGGAAAACATAGAGAGGAAACCTGCATACGTCTGAGAAGAAATTCCAAGGCGTATGTATAGTCGTGCTGGAGTAACGGCGATGGACTCGCCATCTGTCACGTTGGCACCTAATATACCTCTGGCGGAAAGTTGGTGTGTGGGAATTACCTATACACCTCTGCCTACCCCTTCGGGGACCTTGTGGGAAGGCGTGAGGATATAGCATTACAATAAAAAATCATAGATTCTTCTAATTATATGTGTGATAAAAAATCTGCTGTACAACGCGAGCGATACCCCTGGTGTTGAGTTTTGGTATGTGACGTTCAATAAGTGTTCCCTGTGGCGTTGAATAAAAGATTTTTGATTCATAATTGTCTGCTTTAGGCTGCCCTAGCAGAAACAAATATAACTTTGGTGGCGATAGAAGAAAACTTAGTTGATATTGCGAGGCGTAATATCAGCGATGGACCCCCCAGCAGACCCAACAACGACCTCCTGGTGCTCACTACTGAATTCACCGGTAAGACTCCCTTTAATAATGTCAGTTTGTTGTTCCCACAAGGGTCCCCGAAGGGGTAGGCAGAGGTGTATGGGTAATACCCACACACCCACTTTCCGCCAGAGGTATATTAGGTGCCAACGTGACAGATGGCGAGTCCATCGCCGTTACTCAAGCACGACTATACATACGCCTTTGAATTTCTTCTCAGACGTATGCAGGTTTCCTCTCGATGTTTTCCTTCACCGTTCAGCTCGTGGTGTGACTAATCACTGTACTTAAGTTCAGAAAACTCATTGGTACAGTCGGGATTCGAACTTGCGACCTTTGCGTCGCACAGAAAATCTAATCTAATAAAATCTACTCTAAATCTTATCTTACGTCTTCGTTTGTTTTATTCTTATTAATGATTTCTGAAAAAACCCCTAAAACCATGTTTCAATCAATCAAAATATTTTTATTTCACATAGGCCCAGGTGGGCACTTATAAAACGTCGAAAAAGAAGCACGGTTCGGGTTGGTCGCTTCCATGGAGAAGAACCGGCAAGAAACTCCATGGTTACTCTTTTCAAATCATTAGGCATATACAATATTTTTTCGTTACAGCAATAGTACCCAAGTATGGGGGAACAACGTAGGCCCGACAATAGGTCGTTGCTTACTATACAAAGCATACATAAAACAAGATAATTATAACAAAGTTTCCACTTGAGTATCTATACTCCCTTTAATAATGTCGTCATTGTGTCATCTTTGGAGCTATATGTTTTATTGCATCGTCACGAGGAAATATTCACAACACACTACAACTTCTAGGAGACAATTGTTTTATTTACTGAGCCTCTATATATACTTTTCTTGTTAATTAGGTAAACAGTCCAGTGCTAAGATATCTGAAATTGTTGATCAGATCAGAGCGAGGGGTGCGTCTGCTCTCGTCCTCACTGCATTGGACGACGTGGCTTGTAAGTACAAATATAAGGAGCCGTTTAAATATTACGTGGTCAGGTTACATATTTGCTGAATTTGCGGTTGAAACTCTGGGGCCTTGGGGTCCTGAGGCTCACCATCTTTTTAAAGAGGTCTCGCGCCGTCTAGTCGTGACCTCTCGTGACAGGCTGGAACATATCTCGCTCAGATAATCAGCATTGCTATCCAGCGTGGCAATGCTGCTAGTCTCCTTGGCACGTTGCCTCGGGATACCGATTTGGGACAAATATTTTATCTGTAAGTAGTTGGTTTCAACTTTGTAAATATTGTTAATTGTTGTAAGCAGATTTATTACAATTATTTAAAAAAAAGTAAAATTAGTAAATAAAAAAGTAAATAACTACCGATGACGTCATCATCATCTGGACTCCCCTACCCCCCATGTCATCCATAAGCAAAACAAAGACAATAGTTCTTACGTAATAATTGAGCGGCCCTAATACAAATACATATAATTGGAGTGTCTGTGAGTACATATTGTCACGATGGAAGGTTCTAGAGGTCACGTGACAGCCATAAAACACACCGGAAATCGAGACATAAGAAGCCTATATTCATTGACATATTATTAGGTACTCAAAAATTAAAAATGGAATTGGATTCAGGCTCAGGTCGTAGTGTAATTTCAAACAATTTATATAAAGATAAATTCTCCAATTATAAATTACAAATTAGTACAGTATTATTAAAATGTGCTTGTATAATGGTCATAAAATCTCTCCCTTAGGCTATTTTTGTGTTGAAAATGTAAAATTAAATCCCATCTTCGTCGTCAATGTTACGTATGTATGGAGCGGAATAAAAGATGTTATTCAGAACACTGGTTTATACCTGGTTACTGGTGATAATGGCGCGCATTTGCACCAAAGCCCGCTAAAACAAATTGTTGACAGCTGTCATTGTAAGTAACCGCGCCAAGCCGAAAATCACTGACAGCCAGGCAAGACAGTATACACATCATTCCTCCAGCAATTAAGAATATCATCACGCCTCCCCACAAGGGTCTCCGAAGGGGTAGGCAGAGGTGTATAGGCAATACCCACACACCCACTTTCCGCCAGAGATATATTTTAAGTGCCAACGTGACAGATGGCGAGTTCGTCGCCTTTACTCAAGCACGACTATATGCCTTTTGAATTGCTTCATTGCAGGTTTCTTCTCGATGAAGAAGAGAAGGAAAACTCCTTCTCTTCTTCCTTTCCTTTCTTTTCTTATAATAATATATAATATATCCTCACGCCTTCCCACAAGGGTCCCCGAAGGGGTAGGCAGAGGTGTATAGGTAATACCCACACACCCACTTTCCGCCAGAGGTATATTAGGTGCCAACGTGACAGATGGCGAGTCCATCGCCGTTACTCAAGCACGACTATACATACGCCTTTGAATTTCTCCTCAGACGTATGCAGGTTTCCTCTCGATGTTTTCCTTCACCGTAAAGCTCGTGGTGCGACTAATCACTGTACTTCAGTTCAGAAAAACTCATTGGTACAGTCGGGATTCGAACTTGCGACCTTTGCGTCGCAGGCCACGACCACGGCTGTGTTTTGATATCTTTCTGTTCTCATTTATGTTGATATTTAATCATTTTTACAGACACCCTTAATCTCCGAGGCTCCGACATCCCCTTCAATCCGGTCTTCTTTGCCTACCTCGTCATAAGGGTTGCAGTAAGTATACAATCTCACCTCTCCTTCACCTGACCCCTGGGAGGCTAAGGAGCAGCTGGAGAGAAGGCACAACGGATCTCCCGTCCATAATAGCAGTTGCCCGACTGGGGCAGTACCTCCACCTTACAGAAGGTCGCACACAAATAGCACTGCTCCTGGTTACGTTGGGTTGATGCTGCTCGCGTCCGTAAACACCCTCGATACCTCACACGTGATCCCCGGGTGGTGCTAACGAGCAGCTGGAGAGAGGTAGGCCACAACGGATCTCCCGTCCACAATAGCAGTTGCCCGACTGGGGCAGTACCTCCCAACATCTCCCCTCTACAAATCGATTGGACATCTAAAAAGGGAAAGACAAGAGTACTCGAAACCGGTATTAAGTGACTGATGAATGTGAAGAGGTCCGTAAGGACCTCTTTCGCTTCGTCTAGAGGGAACTGGCGCTCTACTCTCTGCCAAACCAAATTAAAGGCAAGGCAAAGCACGATGATATATATATACATATATATATATATATATATATATGTATGTAACACAGTTAAAGCGAAAGTTTCAAATATGAATGGTTACTCTATTCAATGTTACCAAACCTCTATTAATATTTCTCCCTCAAGCTTAACGCGAAAACCCCTTAAATCCCACAAATAAAATATTCGATATATAATAAAACTAGCTGTGCGCGCGACTTCGTCTGCGCGGAAAAGTGATATTAAGCAGCATTTTTTTTTACCCCCTCAAGGGAAAGATTTTTACAAACTTTGAATGTAATATTCATTTATATGTAATCAAGAGCCTAAAAAATAAGTTTCAAGCTTCTAGCTTCAAAAATGACGAAACTTCCATACAAACTTCAATCCCCTATTTCTACCCCTTACAACCCTTTTTCGCATTAAAAAGTAGCCTATGTCCTTCCTCAAGCTCTAGACTATATATGTACCAAGTTTCATTTAAATCGGTTCAGTAGTTTAGGCGTGAAAAGGTAACAGACAGACAGACAGAGTTACTTTCGCATTTATAATATTAGTAGGGAAGTAGGGATATACAATATCTAAATGTTCTTTATAAGATTACTTTAGAATTTAGTTGGATGTTATTACGTCATTATTATTTGTTGTACATTTGGATATTAGATGGGTACATTTTTTTTTATACAACAAGAGTGGCAAACAAGCATACGGCCCACCTGATGGGAAACGGTTACCGTAGCCTATTTACGCTCACGATACCGAAGTATCACTTGCGCGTGTTCGGAGAGTTATACTGTGTTGGCAGCATAATGGGTTTAATCCCTCTGCTTCCAACAAAGCGTAACAATCCTCCCCCCTCCCCAAGGAGCTCATTACTGAAAACCTTATTCACCGCGTAGGAACACAACACAAAAAATTGTGTTATTTGGCTACGGACTTCTGTAAGGTGGAGGTCCCGCCCCAGTCGGGCAGCTCCGAATTCGAACGGGAAACCCGTTATGCCCTACCTCTCTTAAAACCTAATAACGGTATCTCCTTTTAAAAAAAATTTAATGCTGCCCAATTTCACTTTTCCGCGCGGATGAAAACGCGGGAACAGCTAGTTTTAATATATTTCTTTTTTAGAACGAGGCGAGTAGTGTCATCCTGTTCTGGGGAGACGGCGTGCTGCCCTCGACCATAACCCAGCATCTAGCGCTGGAGGGCATCAGCGTGGAAGCCAGGCCATACCAAGACATATTTGACTACCTACGCACCTTTTCTGTGAGTCTTCCCTTCTACCGATTACCACACGAGCTTTAAGGTGAAGGAAAACATCGGGAGACACCTACGCTTGAAAAGACATTAAATGTGACAGTCTGTAAGCCTAGAGAGAACTGGCGCTCTACTCTCTCTGCCTAGCGGGAGGGACTCGGCGTGATGATATGTATGTAGGTCTGTAAGTCTAGAGAGGACTGGCGCTCTACTCTCTCTGCCTAGCGTGAGGGGCTCGGCGTGATGATGTGTATGTAGGTCTGTAAGTCTAAAGAAGACTGGCGCTCTACTCTCCCTGCCTAGCGTGAGGGACTCGGCGTGATGATATGTATGTAGGTCTGTAAGTCTAGAGAGGACTGGCGCTCTACTCTCTCTGCCTAGCGTGAGGCACTCGACGTGATGATATGTATGTAGGTCTGTTAGTCTAGAGAGGACTAGCGCTCTTCTCTCTCTGCCAAGCGTGAGGGACTCGGCGTGATGATATGTATGTAGGTCTGTAAGTCTAGAGAGAACTGGCGCTCTATTCTCTCTGCCTAGCGTGAGGGACTCGGAGTGATGATATGTATGTAGGTCTGTACTGTAAGTCTAAAGAGGACTGGCGCTCTACTCTCTCTGCCTAGCGTGAGGGACTCGGCGTGATGATATGTATGTAGTCTGTAAGTCTAGAGAGGACTGGCGCTCTTCTCTCTCTGCCAAGCGTGAGGGACTCGGCGTGATGATATGTATGTAGGTCTGTAAATCTAGAGAGAACTGACGCTCTACTCTCTCTGCCTAGCGTGAGGGACTCGGAGTGATGATATCTATGTAGGTCTGTAAGTCTAGAGAGAACTGGCGCTCTATTCTCTCTGCCTAGCGTGAGGGACTCGGAGTGATGATATGTATGTAGGTCTGTAAGTCTAGAGAGAACTGGCGCTCTATTCTCTCTGCCTAGCGTGAGGGACTCGGCGTGATGATATGTATGTAGGTCTGTAAGTCTAAAGAAGACTGGCGCTCTACTCTCTCTGCCTAGCGTGAGGGACTCGGCGTGATGATATGTATGTAGGTCTGTAAGTCTAGAGAGGACTGGCGCACTACTCTCTCTGCCTAGCGTGAGGGACTCGGCGTGATGATATGTATGTAGGTCTGTAAGTCTAGAGAGGACTGGCGCTCTACTCTCTCTGCTTAGCGTGAGGGACTCGGCGTGATGATATGTATGTAGGTCTGTAAGTCTAGAGAGGACTGGCGCTCTACTCTCTCTGCTTAGCGTGAGGGACTCGGCGTGATGATATGTATGTAGGTCTGTAAGTCTAGAGAGGACTGGCGCTCTACTCTCTCTGCCTAGCGTGAGGGACTCGGCGTGATCATATATAGGTGTAATTCATTGAAGGTTTTCCCGTAAAACAACTTTATAACGGTTTCAGAGTGACATACCAGATGGGAGCCTCATTTGGTTGTCAGATGAAGCAAGCCACGCGATATACATAGCTGTGGAAAATGTGAGTAAATATATCGTTATAACGTAGGTGGTAGGCCTCTTATTGCAACAGTCCGGCTAGGTGGGTACCACCGCAGTGTCAGATATCCTGCCGCCGAGCACTAGTGTACGTACACTACACTGTGTGCCGGTGTGGAGGGCACTGTAGCTAGTCACATTACTGGCCATAAGGGACTGGGTACTAGGTGGTAGGCCTCTTATTGCAACAGTCTGGCTAGGTGGGTACCACCGCAGTGTCAGATATCCTGCCGCCAAGCACTAGTGTACGTACACTACACTGTGTGCCGGTGTGGAGGGCACTGTAGCTAGTCACATTACTGGCCATAAGGGACTGGGTACTAGGTGGTAGGCCTCTTATTGCAACAGTCCGGCTAGGTGGGTACCACCGCAGTGTCAGATATCCTGCCGCCAAGCACTAGTGTACGTACACTACACTGTGTGCCGGTGTGGAGGGCACTGTAGCTAGTCACATTACTGGCCATAAGGGACTGGGTACTAGGTGGTAGGCCTCTTATTGCAACAGTCCGGCTAGGTGGGTACCACCGCAGTGTCAGATATCCTGCCGCCAAGCACTAGTGTACGTACACTACACTGTGTGCCGGTGTGGAGGGCACTGTAGCTAGTCACATTACTGGCCATAAGGGACTGGGTACTAGGTGGTAGGCCTCTTATTGCAACAGTCCGGCTAGGTGGGTACCACCGCAGTGTCAGATATCCTGCCGCCAAGCACTAGTGTACGTACACTACACTGTGTGCCGGTGTGGAGGGCTTTGTAGCTAGTCACATTACTGGCCATAAGGGACTGGGTACTAGGTGGTAGGCCTCTTATTGCAACAGTCCGGCTAGGTGGGTACCACCGCAGTGTCAGATATCCTGCCGCCAAGCACTAGTGTACGTACACTACACTGTGTGCCGGTGTGGAGGGCACTGTAGCTAGTCACATTACTGGCCATAAGGGACTGGGTACTAGGTGGTAGGCCTCTTATTGCAACAGTCCGGCTAGGTGGGTACCACCGCAGTGTCAGATATCCTGCCGCCAAGCACTAGTGTACGTACACTACACTGTGTGCCGGTGTGGAGGGCACTGTAGCTAGTCACATTACTGGCCATAAGGGACTGGGTACTAGGTGGTAGGCCTCTTATTGCAACAGTCCGGCTAGGTGGGTGCCACCGCAGTGTCAGATATCCTGCCGCCAAGCACTAGTGTACGTACACTACACTGTGTACCGGTGTGGAGGGCACTGTAGCTAGTCACATTACTGGCCATAAGGGACTGGGTACTAGGTGGTAGGCCTCTTATTGCAACAGTCCGGCTAGGTGGGTACCACCGCAGTGTCAGATATCCTGCCGCCAAGCACTAGTGTACGTACACTACACTGTGTGCCGGTGTGGAGGGCACTGTAGCTAGTCACATTACTGGCCATAAGGGACTGGGTACTAGGTGGTAGGCCTCTTATTGCAACAGTCCGGCTAGGTGGGTACCACCGCAGTGTCAGATATCCTACCGCCAAGCACAAGTGTACGTACACTGCACTGTGTGCCGGTGTGGAGGGCACTGTAGCTAGTCACATTACTGGCCATAAGGGACTGGGTACTAGGTGGTAGGCCTCTTATTGCAACAGTCCGGCTAGGTGGGTACCACCGCAGTGTCAGATATCCTACCGCCAAGCACAAGTGTACGTACACTGCACTGTGTGCCGGTGTGGAGGGCACTGTAGCTAGTCACATTACTGGCCATAAGGGACTGGGTACTAGGTGGTAGGCCTCTTATTGCAACAGTCCGGCTAGGTGGGTACCACCGCAGTGTCAGATATCCTGCCGCCAAGCACTAGTGTACGTACACTACACTGTGTGCCGGTGTGGAGGGCACTGTAGCTAGTCACATTACTGGCCATAAGGGACTGGGTACTAGGTGGTAGGCCTCTTATTGCAACAGTCCGGCTAGGTGGGTACCACCGCAGTGTCAGATATCCTGCCGCCAAGCACTAGTGTACGTACACTACACTGTGTGCCGGTGTGGAGGGCTTTGTAGCTAGTCACATTACTGGCCATAAGGGACTGGGTACTAGGTGGTAGGCCTCTTATTGCAACAGTCCGGCTAGGTGGGTACCACCGCAATGTCAGATATCCTGCCGCCAAGCACTAGTGTACGTACACTACACTGTGTGCCGGTGTGGAGGGCACTGTAGCTAGTCACATTACTGGCCATAAGGGACTGGGTACTAGGTGGTAGGCCTCTTATTGCAACAGTCCGGCTAGGTGGGTACCACCGCAGTGTCAGATATCCTGCCGCCAAGCACTAGTGTACGTACACTACACTGTGTGCCGGTGTGGAGGGCACTGTAGCTAGTCACATTACTGGCCATAAGGGACTGGGTACTAGGTGGTAGGCCTCTTATTGCAACAGTCCGGCTAGGTGGGTGCCACCGCAGTGTCAGATATCCTGCCGCCAAGCACTAGTGTACGTACACTACACTGTGTACCGGTGTGGAGGGCACTGTAGCTAGTCACATTACTGGCCATAAGGGACTGGGTACTAGGTGGTAGGCCTCTTATTGCAACAGTCCGGCTAGGTGGGTACCACCGCAGTGTCAGATATCCTGCCGCCAAGCACTAGTGTACGTACACTACACTGTGTGCCGGTGTGGAGGGCACTGTAGCTAGTCACATTACTGGCCATAAGGGACTGGGTACTAGGTGGTAGGCCTCTTATTGCAACAGTCCGGCTAGGTGGGTACCACCGCAGTGTCAGATATCCTACCGCCAAGCACAAGTGTACGTACACTGCACTGTGTGCCGGTGTGGAGGGCACTGTAGCTAGTCACATTACTGGCCATAAGGGACTGGGTACTAGGTGGTAGGCCTCTTATTGCAACAGTCCGGCTAGGTGGGTACCACCGCAGTGTCAGATATCCTACCGCCAAGCACAAGTGTACGTACACTGCACTGTGTGCCGGTGTGGAGGGCACTGTAGCTAGTCACATTACTGGCCATAAGGGACTGGGTACTAGGTGGTAGGCCTCTTATTGCAACAGTCCGGCTAGGTGGGTACCACCGCAGTGTCAGATATCCTGCCGCCAAGCACTAGTGTAACATATTAATCTTTTCAGAACACTTCCATTCGTACTCTGTCCACGGTGTCTCCAGTTGCTCTCATGAAGGTTGTGAAGAATGAGGTGGAGTTACGAGTGAGTACACATTTAAAACTACTACTTACTACAATATCCTCGACTAGGCCTGCAAACCAAAAGCATTTTCTGAGCTTAAGTACAGTGATTAGTCACACCACGAGCTTTACGGTGAAGGTAAACATCGAGAGGAAACTTGCATACGTTTGAGAAGACATTCAAAGGCGTATGAATAGTCGTGCTTGAGTAACTTACTTGAGTAACGATGGACTCGCCATCTGTCACGTTGACAGTTAAAATATATTTCCAGTAAAAAGTTGGTGTGTCCCTAGGACCCTTGAGGGAAGGCGCGCACACATCCCACTTGAGTAACGGCGATGGACTCTCCATCGCAAGCTCGACTATTCATACGCCTTTGAATGTCTTCTCAAACGTATGCAGGTTTCCTCTCGATGTTTATAAGTAAATACATTGTTATCTAGTTACAATAACACAAGCTTTGATTAATTTGGGACTAGGTCAATTTGTGTGGAAGAATACAAATTTGAAGAGTGACCTGTACTTTATTTATGTCAGGGTTTCCGGTCCGCTCACGTGAAGGATGGGACAGCAGTGGTGAGGGCCTTATACTGGGTGCACCAGCAGGTCGACGCTGGTGAACAAGTCACGGAAATCATGCTCTCAGACATGTTGGAGGAACTTAGGAGGTTAGTTAGCCTATATTAATAATAATAATAATAATAATTTATTTATTTATCAGATATCTAAATCCATTTCTTGATAGTAAACATAGGCTTATCTACTAGGTTAGTACAAATAAATTACAAAATACACACAATAAAACAAATAATTACAGAACAGACAACTACCACTTCACCCGACACCGTTTGCGACATGTCTGGCACAGCAATGCCTGATGTAATGGCAATCCATCCTGCTGGCTATCATAGTCAGGACGATGCTGTAGTGTTATTGTAGCATTCAAATAGCGAAAGAATTTTTAAAATCGGCCCAGTACTTTTGAGCCAATTCCTTACAAACAAACTTAGATACAATTCTTTTAAATACAAAAAATACCACGTTCCGCCGGAGTAATATTATAGGTAGCAACGTGACAGATGACGAGTCGAAGTGAGAACAGAAGAGAAAGAGGTATGTAATTGTAGAGAGAACTGGCGCTCTACTCTCTGCCTACCCCCGTAGGGACTCGGCGTGATGATATGTATATATGTACTTGCAATATTGATACTTCCATGCTATACATACAGCTGCAAACAAAAACTTGTTTTTTGTTACTTGACCTTTATAATATTAGTAGAGATATGCTTAATCCTCTACAGCGAGGAACAGTTCTTCATGGGACCATCCTTCGACACCATCGCCGGCGCGGGAGAGAACGGCGCCATTATACACTACAAGCCTAATAGAGAAGGACCGCAGAAGTCGATAGAGCGAGACGAAATGCTCCTCATCGACTCTGGCGGACAGTATTTGTAAGTGCTCCCAATTTACATTGAACACTTTCGCTTTCGTAAATTGTACTTACGTACTCATTGTACTTATATACTCATAATAATACGTATGTACTCATATATATATAGTAACTAGCTGTCCCGCCCAGCTTCGCCCGGGTGAAAAAGTTAAACTGCCTGAAACACGATCGCAGCGCCACCTATCGGGTCAAATTGTGATGTAAGCTATCCTATCTTAAAAGTTGGATCAAACTGCACACGGTGTGCAAATTTGATTAAAATCGATCAGATGTTGATTTGCGAATCTCTTCATTGCGGACTCGATCTAATATCGTTACTCCGCACATTTTTCGAAGAGATCGCATCTCGACTGCATTCAAGCTATTTTCATACTTCCTCTGACATACCCAGGATTCGCTGCCATACAATAAGGTAGGTACCAATATCGCGTTGTGGACAGCAACTCGAGCATTCTTGCTCAGACTTTTACTGCCCATCAACGCCGACATGGCTCCATTCACATTATTTCCGGCAGCTATGCTTCTTTCTATATCTTAATTTATGTATTTTAAGATATATATATATACTCATTTGATAAAATTTTGTATACTTTAATTTTTGAATACTTTAATTTTGTATACTTCTGTCCAACACAATTTATTACATTCCTTAAAAACTCTTGGGATATAATTTGGAGTCGTTAATTGAGTGACCCCCAGGGACGGGACGACGGATCTGACGCGAACGAGACACATGTCTTCCTCTCCAACTGCGGCACAACGGCTGGCCTTCACACGAGTCATGAAGGGACAGATCTCCCTCGCCACGGCGGTCTTCCCATCAAGAACATTGGTAGTTTATTTTTCTATTTATTTTACACTAGCTTATGCCCGCGGCTTCGCCCGCGTGGAGTTCGATAAAGTAGCTTATGTATTTTCCTACTAGAATCGGCTCATCCGCTATGCCGTGCATCATGCTTTATAATATTAGAACTTTGAATATTCGGGATAAAAAAAGTAGCCTATGTCCTATAATATTCCTAGGTATAAGCTATCACCATTTCAACTTTCAGCCAAATCGGTTCAGCCGTTTTGCCGTGAAAGAACCGCAAACATCCAAACATCCAAACTTACAAACTTTCACATTTATAATATTAGTAAGATTTATTTTTTATTTTACATTACATTTGTTAAAAAAGACACACAAAGACATATATTTAAGTCAAAAAAAATCTTAATAAAACTGTTACGAGCTGGGTTTCGGAAGATTTTGATCACAGCCGGTGGTTACACTAAAATCTACAGATAATTCAAACACTAAATATTTCCGGACACTTTCACGGCGAAGCGGTACACTGTATACTACAACACAGTACACTACAACACTGTATACTACAACACTGTATACTACAACACAGCACACTACAACACAGTACACTGCAACACTGTACACTACAACACTGTATACTACAACACAGTACACTACAACACTGTATACTACAACACAGTACACTACAACACTGTATACTACAACACAGTACACTACAACACTGTATACTACAACACAGTACACTACAACACTGTATACTACAACACAGTACACTACAACACTGTATACTACAACACAGTACACTACAACACTGTATAATACAACACAGTGCACTGCAACACAGTACACTACAACACAGTACACTACAACACAGTACACTACAACACAGTACACTACAACACAGTACACTACAACACAGTACACTACAACACTGTATACTACAACACAGTACACTACAACACTGTATACTACAACACAGTACACTGTAACACAGTACACTACAACACAGTACACTACAACACAGTACACTACAACACAGTACACTACAACACAGTACACTACAACACAGTACACTACAACACAGTACACTACAACACAGTACTAGTACAATACGGTAAGCACTAGGAACTAAAAACACTAAAGTCACTGATAAAGCAGTCTTTTCATACATGCTCTTGTTACGAGTACTCTTGAAGTTCCTGTCCTTGAGTGAAGATAAATATCTTCAGTCTCTTTCACACTTTCTAGGGTCACGTGATAGAGGTCCTAGCCCGCAAGGCCTTGTGGGACGTGGGTCTCAACTACGGGCATGGGACTGGGCACGGTGTGGGGCACTTTCTGAACGTTCATGAAGGTCCCACTTGGATCCTCAGTGGTCCAGCAGCCAACGACCCCGGAATTGCTCCCAACATGATCTACAGTAATGGTTAGTAAATAATAATCATCACGCCGAGTCCCTCACGCTAGGCAGAGAGAGTAGAGCGCCAGTTCTCTCTAGACTTACAGACCCATATATCATCACGCCGAGTCCCTCACGCTAGGCAGAGAGAGTAGAGCGCCAGTCCTCTAGACTTACAGACCTACATACATATCATCACGCCGAGTCCCTCACGCTAGGCAGAGAGAGTAGAGCGCCAGTCCTCTCTAGAGTTACAGACCTACATACATATCATCAAGCCGAGTTCCTCACGCTAGGCAGAGAGAGTAGAGTGCCAGTCCTCTCTAGACTTACAGACCTACATACATATCATCACGCCGAGTCCCTCACGCTAGGCAGAGAGAGTAGAGCGTCAGTCCTCTCTAGACTTACAGACCTACATACATATCATCACGCCGAGTCCCTCACGCTAGGCAGAGAGAGTAGAGCGCCAGTCCTCTCTAGACTTACAGACCTACATACATATCATCACGCCGAGTCCCTCACGCTAGGCAGAGAGTAGAGCGTCAGTCCTCTCTAGACTTACAGACCTACATACATATCATCACGCCGATTCCCTCACGCTAGGCAGAGAGAGTAGAGCGCCAGTCCTCTCTAGAGTTACAGACCTACATACATATCATCACGCCGAGTACCTCACGCTGGTGGAGAGTTGTCTATTGGCCCTGTTTTTAGAACCTGGATACTATGAGATTGGAGAATATGGTGTGAGACACGAGGATTTGGTGGAGACCATCCTGCTGACGCCAGGGTCTGATCATCTACAGGTAATGCTTTCATTCATCTTGTTTGTAAAAGATTTGAAGGCTCATCGAATCGAGGGTTTCCTTTGGGAGTAGAGCATAGAATTTCTCAAGGGTTTGAAAATATTACTGCAGGGTCGGCAATGCGAATGATACCCTTGACGTTGCAAGCGTACTTAGGGGGCAATAATCGCTTACCAAGTTTCTTATGCCACATAGCTTATTAGCCAATAGTTGTAGTATTAATTATCTCTTTAACAAATTTCATCCAGTTCCCTCCTGAATGTTTTGACGTTTACGTCAAATAAAATGTCAAAATGTCATATTTATTTGTTGACAGGCGAGTGGACTAGTGGGCGACTTCGAAGGCCGTGGGGCTGTTGGCTTTTATACCATCTCCCTGGCACCTCATCAGACTGCATGTTTGGATATCGACTTACTTACAGATTTTGAGGTAAAGTTTTATTTTGATGGCTGTATATTTTGACCTATGCCTGATAATGCAGAGTCGTCACTCAACAAAAAGCGATCTAATATTGCAGATCTAATCATGAAGCTGTTACACAAAGGTTGCCAGTTCGAATCCTGACTGTAACAGTGTTTCTGTGCGTAAGTACAGTGATTAGTCATACCACGAGCCTTACGGTGAAGGAAAACATCGAGAGGAAACCTGCATACGTCTGAGAAGCAATACAAATGCGTATATAGGTATAGTCCTACTTTAGTAACGGTGATGGACCCTCCATGTGTCACGATGGCACCTAAAGTATATCTCCGAAGAAAAGTGGGTGGATACTATCCACCTCTGCGTACCCTTTGGGGTCCGAGGATCCTTGAGGGAAGGTGTGACGATATTTAATTATCTTTACAGATCCAATATCTGAACGACTACCACGCAAGGGTTCTGTCGGAAATTGGATCCATTTTACTGCAGAGAAATCTAACGGAAGTATACCAGTGGTTGGAACGAGAGTGTGCGCCCATCGTACGCGAAGGAGCCTCAAGTGCCGCGCTGTCAAAATCCGCGCCATTTTTGATCGTTGGTGTTGCTAGTTTATTAATGAACTTGTGATGAAAATTGTTTTTAAAATATAATTTTTACTTAATGTACGAAACATGTTATTCTTTATCCCAATATTGTGGTTTAACAAGAACAGATGAATGTGGACGAAGCGAAAGAGCTATGTAAGACTATGGAGAACTGGCGCTCTACTCTCTCTGCCTAGCGAGAGGGACATTGCGTATTTTTTTTTAATACCACTTTCGTGGCAAACAAGCATGCCGCCCGCCCGATGGTAAGCGTTTACCTCTGCCTATGGACGCTTGCAACACCAGAGGTATCACTCGCGCGTTGCCGACCCTGATATGCATGTAGGTCTGTAAGTCTAGAGGGCTGGCGCTTTACTCTCTCTGCCTACAGGGGCTCTGCGCGATATATTGGTCTGTTAATCTATAAAACTGGCGCTTTATTTTCTCTGCTTACCCCGAGAGGAACTTGGTGATCCAATTCCCATAAGAAAAAAAACAAGCATAGATTTGTTAAATTAATCTTTACTTATAACATAATAAACAATACATTGTCCCACTACACAAGGTTAACAATTAATGAAATACAAATATCCTTTTATTGGCGCCAATTTTAATGTCAGTTAACTGTCAGTTTATTTTCTTTAAGTTTGACATTTACAGAATGGTTATGTCATAGTATTTACGGGCCATTTTAGCAAATCATAGATTGTACACATAAATAATTATCCTTGTTTCTATTGTCTATGGTGACTAATGCTTATTCATGGTCACGGTAGTGTTTGATGTTGACCAGCACCCAGGCGGGGATGGCTGACCAGCCGATGACCATCAAGGTGGCGAGGAAGGCAACCTCCTGAAAACAAATTGGGCATTTTAGAAAACTCATTTTTTTTTAATTTTGTGTAAATATTTTACATATAGACATATAATCACACTGAGCCCCGCAGAGTAGGCAGAAAAAGTAGTGTCAGTTCATACATGTTCTTGCACACATTCTGTCACATTGGCACCATAAATATATCTCTGGCACAAAGTGGGTGTGTGGGTGTTACCTAAACACATCTGCCTTTTTCTCTTATGGAACAGTGTGAGGATATATATAGATATTCATAGATAACATCACACAGAGTACCTAACAGGGTGGGCAGAGAGTATAGAGTGCCAGCTCTCTCTTGACTTAAATGCCTCTATCGCTTCGTCCACTTTAATCAGTCTTTGCATACATGCTCGTCGGTATATATGTTCCTACATATTTGCTGGTTTCAAGTAGACTTTTCCATCCTTGAATGTCCAATTAATTTGATCTAGGTAGTTGGAATGTGGATTTAAAATTAAACCCTTTACAACAGTCAATTGGAGCGAAAATTTTTATACTTGCCAACACCAGTTTGCTCTAGACTTAGTCATCTTTCGTTTCATCCACATTCATCAGTCTCTTCATACACTATTGGTTTCGAGTACTCTTCACTTTCCCATCCTAAAGTATCCAGATCTAGTTGATCTATGTGGTTGGAATGGTCTTCTTCTGCCTCTTCTTGCACACACTTCCATTGTATATTTATTTCGTCAATCTTTCTCTACACATCATTTTGTTTACACTTTACTTGAATATGTATAGAACACATATTAGTATCTAGTAACATAGCAGGACTATACATACATGTGACAGAAGTGTCACAACACTTTAAATATTGTTTATAATAATTTGGTATCTAATCTTTTCACCTAACCTAAAACTTTTGGCAAATTACGTAATTAAATTCACTTCATCAAAACCCTTTTTCTACCTTTCAGAAGGGGTCAAGATGTTGAAATACAGTTAAATTGTCTTGTATTAGTGTGTTCAGAATGAAATGTTTGCAGTTTGCTAATTTTTTCATCGAAAATATGAAGTGATTACTTACGCCCTTTGAAACCTTATTTCTGGCAGGAGTGGAGATCACACTCATATTTCTCTGCTGGACTACATTTCTAACAATCTGCTGGTTGGCTCTGATAAGGCTCCTGATACCCAACATTTTGATATTTCACTAAAATTTGTCTGGGAATTCGACACAAATGTACAAGGAAATCAATTGAACTTGACAGTAGTTATTAGGTGAGGTGAAGTGCCTTGCAAAGACAGATAATAAAAATGGCAAAATAATGGCGATTTTTTACAGATACAAAAAAAAATATAATCGACTATAATACATACATACATATCTAGGGTAGGCAGAGAGTACAATAGTATTAATTTATACCATTCTAGTTATATTGAGTTGTCAAAATAATAGGTAATACCCACACACCCACTTTCCGCCAGAGGTATATTAGGTGCCAACGTGACAGATGGCGAGTCCATCGCCGTTACTCAAGCACGACTATTACATACGTCATTTGAATTTCTTCTCAGACGTATGCAGGTAATCACCTCTGCCTACCCCTTCGGGGACCCTTATGGGAAGGCGTGAGGATATATTATTTATTATTATAAAATAATATTCTTTCTTCAAAAGAACTCTTTCAATGCGTTTGCAAGTTTTTCTGAACATAATAACACGATTGCGTACGTAGAAAAAAGTACAACCTGAAATATTGCACCACCATCAGGCGAACTGCACGCTTGTTTGCCACCAGTGTGGTATAAAAAAAACGTGTGGCACTGGGACTGCCGCGGTAAAGCTATTATTGTGCATATAGCATTTTTTATCAACTTATGCAATACACGTATATACTTTCTCACAAACAGCTGCTTACGTACTAGGCATGCTTTTTAAGTTCAGTTGTTTCCATATTTCCCGGCAATTTTGAATTTGGAACTGTTCTATATTCGAATGTTCAAATTTTTTATGTGTTGTTTTTGGCGGGAATCTTGCCGAGCAATATAATTTCTATTTTTGTAAACTGTCTAACGTATAACGCCACGCGTAGTGCCTGATTGGTGGCCCTGGTCTAGCCATTATTCGGTTAAACCTAGCGAAATTTCAGAGATTTGTACAACAGAAGACAATAAAAAAACCACCTTACAATCAGCAATTTATTTTAAAATACAATCTTACATAACTTACGTGTAACTTAGGAATACAACTTCTTCTAAACAAAACAAAATCTTCTGCATCACAATTATAAAGCACATATTTCAAGACATATCTTTAGGGGCCGTTCAAGTATTACGTAAGCACTATGGGGGGTAGGGGGTCCTCGCTTTGCTTATTTTGTATGACATGGGGGGTAGGGGAGTTCAGATGATGGTTACGTCATCGGTAGTTATTTACTTTTTACACGAATGTCAACCCTCACATTGTCTATGCTTGCAACGAAACGAAATTTTTTAAATTCTTTTTATAATAAAAAAAAAAACATTTTTAATTGAACAATGTTTACGTAAGCATGGGGGAGGGGGTGAGAGCTTTGCTTACTTTTGCTGACAAGGGGGGTGGGGGGTAGATAATTGTAATAAATATGCTTACGTAATATTTGAACGGCCCCTTACCTTCTGTCTGTCTTACCTTCATAAGCAGATCCCAATAGTATCCACTCATCTCCAGAAGTCTATTTAAGGACTAATGTGACAGATGGCGAGTCTGTCACTGGTTGCATGATATTTCAACACATGTTAACCGTCCCTGTCTGTCTGTGCATTGATAAAGGTGCCAATTACATTTTTTTCTCATACATGTTCCATATGAGTGTGAGGGTACACTTCCATGTACAGACAGGGATCCGTAACATTTTTATTATATGTATAGATATAAGAAACGGCGATGGACTCGCCATCTGTCACGTTGGCACCTAATATACCTCCGGCGGAAAGTGGGTGTGTGGGTATTACCTATACACCTCTGCCTACCCCTTCGGGGACCCTTGTGGGAAGGCGTGAGGATATATTTATATAAGAGCTTGAAGGTACCACAGGTGATGTCAGACCTCCAGTGTCCAAGTCGTTGGAATGCCAGTAACAATCAACAGAACAATATCCTCTTTTTTTAAAGTTGGAATCATGTATACATAATAATTTTGAATCATCAACAGGTCAAATTTACTGAGACACTTCCATCAACTGCGCAGCATCTGGAAATTAAAATATATATGGATGTAGCGCCAGTCCTCTCTAGACTTACAGACCTACATACATATCATCACGCCGAGTCCCTCACGCTAGGCAGAGAGAGTAGAGCGCCAGTCCTCTCTAGACTTACAGACCTACATACATATCATCACGCCGAGTCCCTCACGCTAGGCAGAGAGAGTAGAGCGCCAGTCCTCTCTAGACTTACAGACCTACATACATATCATCACGCCGAGTCCCTCACGCTAGGCAGAGAGAGTAGAGCGCCAGTCCTCTCTAGACTTACAGACCTACATACATATCATCACGCCGAGTCCCTCACGCTAGGCAGAGAGAGTAGAGCGCCAGTCCTCTCTAGACTTACAGACCTACATACATATCATCACGCCGAGTCCCTCACGCTAGGCAGAGAGAGTAGAGCGCCAGTCCTCTCTAGACTTACAGACCTACATACATATCATCACGCCGAGTCCCTCACGCTAGGCAGAGAGAGTAGAGCGCCAGTCCTCTCTAGACTTACAGACCTACATACATATCATCACGCCGAGTCCCTCACGCTAGGCAGAGAGAGTAGAGCGCCAGTCCTCTCTAGACTTACAGACCTACATACATATCATCACGCCGAGTCCCTCACGCTAGGCAGAGAGAGTAGAGCGCCAGTCCTCTCTAGACTTACAGACCTACATACATATCATCACGCCGAGTCCCTCACGCTAGGCAGAGAGAGTAGAGCGCCAGTCCTCTCTAGACTTACAGACCTACATACATATCATCACGCCGAGTCCCTCACGCTAGGCAGAGAGAGTAGAGCGCCAGTCCTCTCTAGACTTACAGACCTACATACATATCATCACGCCGAGTCCCTCACGCTAGGCAGAGAGAGTAGAGCGCCAGTCCTCTCTAGACTTACAGACCTACATACATATCATCACGCCGAGTCCCTCACGCTAGGCAGAGAGAGTAGAGCGCCAGTCCTCTCTAGACTTACAGACCTACATACATATCATCACGCCGAGTCCCTCACGCTAGGCAGAGAGAGTAGAGCGCCAGTCCTCTCTAGACTTACAGACCTACATACATATCATCACGCCGAGTCCCTCACGCTAGGCAGAGAGAGTAGAGCGCCAGTCCTCTCTAGACTTACAGACCTACATACATATCATCACGCCGAGTCCCTCACGCTAGGCAGAGAGAGTAGAGCGCCAGTCCTCTCTAGACTTACAGACCTACATACATATCATCACGCCGAGTCCCTCACGCTAGGCAGAGAGAGTAGAGCGCCAGTCCTCTCTAGACTTACAGACCTACATACATATCATCACGCCGAGTCCCTCACGCTAGGCAGAGAGAGTAGAGCGCCAGTCCTCTCTAGACTTACAGACCTACATACATATCATCACGCCGAGTCCCTCACGCTAGGCAGAGAGAGTAGAGCGCCAGTCCTCTCTAGACTTACAGACCTACATACATATCATCACGCCGAGTCCCTCACGCTAGGCAGAGAGAGTAGAGCGCCAGTCCTCTCTAGACTTACAGACCTACATACATATCATCACGCCGAGTCCCTCACGCTAGGCAGAGAGAGTAGAGCGCCAGTCCTCTCTAGACTTACAGACCTACATACATATCATCACGCCGAGTCCCTCACGCTAGGCAGAGAGAGTAGAGCGCCAGTCCTCTCTAGACTTACAGACCTACATACATATCATCACGCCGAGTCCCTCACGCTAGGCAGAGAGAGTAGAGCGCCAGTCCTCTCTAGACTTACAGACCTACATACATATCATCACGCCGAGTCCCTCACGCTAGGCAGAGAGAGTAGAGCGCCAGTCCTCTCTAGACTTACAGACCTACATACATATCATCACGCCGAGTCCCTCACGCTAGGCAGAGAGAGTAGAGCGCCAGTCCTCTCTAGACTTACAGACCTACATACATATCATCACGCCGAGTCCCTCACGCTAGGCAGAGAGAGTAGAGCGCCAGTCCTCTCTAGACTTACAGACCTACATACATATCATCACGCCGAGTCCCTCACGCTAGGCAGAGAGAGTAGAGCGCCAGTCCTCTCTAGACTTACAGACCTACATACATATCATCACGCCGAGTCCCTCACGCTAGGCAGAGAGAGTAGAGCGCCAGTCCTCTCTAGACTTACAGACCTACATACATATCATCACGCCGAGTCCCTCACGCTAGGCAGAGAGAGTAGAGCGCCAGTCCTCTCTAGACTTACAGACCTACATACATATCATCACGCCGAGTCCCTCACGCTAGGCAGAGAGAGTAGAGCGCCAGTCCTCTCTAGACTTACAGACCTACATACATATCATCACGCCGAGTCCCTCACGCTAGGCAGAGAGAGTAGAGCGCCAGTCCTCTCTAGACTTACAGACCTACATACATATCATCACGTCGAGTCCCTCACGCTAGGCAGAGAGAGTAGAGCGCCAGTCCTCTCTAGACTTACAGACCTACATACATATCATCACGCCGAGCCCCTCACGCTAGGCAGAGAGAGTAGAGCGCCAGTCCTCTCTAGACTTACAGACCTACATACATATCATCACGCCGAGCCCTCACGCTAGGCAGAGAGAGTAGAGCGCCAGTCCTCTCTAGACTTACAGACCTACATACATATCATCACGCCGAGTCCCTCACGCTAGGCAGAGAGAGTTATCCTCACCTCC
This sequence comes from Drepana falcataria, assembly GCA_945859725.1. Taxonomy (NCBI): domain Eukaryota; kingdom Metazoa; phylum Arthropoda; class Insecta; order Lepidoptera; family Drepanidae; genus Drepana; species Drepana falcataria. Next base: position 3,338,081 of record OX243951.1, on the reverse strand, counting down.
ACCTCCGTCATTAAACATGAACTCGTCCTGGTACTCCTTGAGGAACTGCTCCGACCTGTGCTCGTCCAGGAACAGAGAGTACACCTTTTTCACGTCCTCCATGCTCACCTACGAAAGAAAATTTCAAAATCAATGACAGTTGATAGCCGTGGTGGCCGAGTGGTTCGAGTAGTAGCTTGTAACACAAAGCAAGTTCTAATCCCCACTGTACTGAGTTTTTCAACATTAAGTACAGTGATTAGTCACACCACGAGCTTTACGGTAAAGGAAAACATCGAGAGGAAACGAGGGTTGCGCCTGCACTGCGATACCATACCACTTATACGTCAGGACAAGAGGAGGCGGCGTGGCCGAGAGGTCACAGCACCCGCCTGCCACGCAAACGGCGCGAGTTCCAATCCCGACTGGATTGAGGAGTTTTTCTACATTTAATTACAGTGAGGCACACCACGAGCTGAACGGTGAAGGGAAACATCGAGAGGAAACCTGCATACGTCTGAGAAGCAATTCAAAGGCGTATGTATAGTCGTGCTTGAGTAACGGCGATGGACTCGCCATCTGTCACGTTGGCACGTGTAAAGTGGGTGTGTGGGTACTACCTATACACCTCTGCCTACCCCTTCGGGGACCCTTGTGGGAAGGCGTGAGGATATATATAAGAAAAAGAGAAAACCTGCAGCATAGCGATGCAAAAACTTGTACGCCTTGAATGCCTATTCTGACCGTGCAATTTTGTTATATTCCACATGGGTGGCAAACAAGCATGCTGCCTGATGGTAAGCGGTTACCGGCACCTATGGACGCTTGCAACACCATAGGTATCACTCTCGTTGCCGACTCTGTAGCAATCTTTTCACACCCTTCTTGTAGAACTCCATACTATAGGCTTCAACCAACCTCGTTGGCCTTCCGCCGCTTGGCGACGAGCGAGGCCGTGGTGATGAGTTGTATGGCGTATCGCAGTGACGTCTCAGTGGCGACGCGGGTCAGAACTGTCAGAGCGTCGCCTGACATCTGACAATCCTCCTCCTCGCACCTGTTCGGAGAATACGATTAAATTAAAGAGGTTATACTTGAAGAATACTGAAGAAAGGCATGTGACGTTGGTTTGGACATAAAGAAAGGATGAGTGAAGAAAGATTGACGAAACAGATATACAAAGCAAAAGTGTGTGCAAGAAGAGGCAGAGGAAGGCCACGTTCCAACTACCTGGATCAAATCGATCGGACTCTCAAGGACGGGAACGTTAAGAGTACTCGAAACCGACGAGCATGTATGAAGAGACTGATGAATGTGGACGAAGCGAAAGAGGTATGCAAGTCTAGAGAGAACTGGCGCTCTATACTCTCTGCCTACCCCGTTAGGGACTTGGCGTGATGATATGTATGTATGTGTATAAAGAGGTTATACTTCGCTTCGTTAAAAAAAAATGGGATTTTTTCTCATTGATTCATAAGATTTATATCCTCACGCCTTGGCACAAGGGTCCCCGAAGGGGTAGGCAAAGGTGTATAGGTAATACCACACACCACTTTCCGCCAGAGATATATTTTAGGTGCCAACGTGACAGATGGCGAGTCCATCGCCGTTACTCAAGCACGACTATACATACGCCTTTGAATGTCTTCTCAGACGTATGCAGGTTTCCTCTCGATGTTTTCCTTCACCGTAAAGCTCGTGGTGTGCCTCACTGTAATTAAATGTAGAAAAACTCCTCACTCCAGTCGGGATTGGAACTCGCGCCGTTTGCGTGGCAGGCGGGTGCTGTGACCTCTCGGCCACGCCGCCTCCTCTTGTCCTGACGTATAAGTGGTATGGTATCGCAGTGCAGGCGCAGCCCTCGTTTCCTCTCGATGTTTCCCTTCACCGTAAAGCTCGTGGTGTGACTAATCACTGTACTTAAGTTCAGAAAAACTCATTGGTAGTCGGGATTCGAACTTACGATCTTTGTGTCGCGATATCTATACAAATAAATAAAATCCGAGTGTTTGTTTGTAATAATGAAATAGCCGCTTTACTACATAAAAAAATCCGAAATTTTGGGAAACCGGCGCACCTACAATTCCATCCACTAAGTAACGAAAATCCGGACTTTGGGGGAACCGGCACACCGAAACTTCCGTCCACTAAACAACGAAAAATATATGTACTTCGGGGAAACCGGCACACCCAAACCTCCGTCCACTAAACAACGAAAAAAATCCGGACTTCTGGGAAACCGGAACACCCAAACTACCGTCGACTAAACAACGAAAAAAATCCGTACTTCGGGGAAACCGGCACACCGAAACTTCCGTCGACTAAACAACGAAAAAAATCCGGACTTTTGGGAAACCGGCACTCCCAAACTTCCGTCCACGCACCTGATGTTTAGTATCTCTCGCAGTTCCTTGGGCGAGTAGGGGGAGGTGGGCACGATGATGGCGCGGTCGAGCAGGTCGAGGGGGATGCCGTGGGGGCTGCGGTAGGTGGTGCCGCGGATGCGCGTGATGCCGCGGTTGGTCGCCATGATCACCACCGGCGCAGTCTCCGACTCGAGGGCTCGGTTCAGGAACGAGAAGCATTCGATGTCCAGCATGTGCGCCTGGGGTGGATAGGAGATAGATCACCACATATTTATTTATTTGGATCACCAACAGGTAAGAACACCTTAATATTAACAGAATATGCCATAATAAAACTTACATAAGTGTCCACCCAATTACAGGTAACCACAACTACAACAAGAATTAAGTAAAAAAGCTTAAAAATATAAAAAAATAAATAAAAAACTAAGAAACTAGGTACATATTATAAAGAATATATAAAAAAAAATTGTAAGTGTACACACACACACACACACACACATATACACATACACAGATACATGAATGTAAGGCATATACATTTCTTTTTCATCTTTATCATAAAAATTATAAAAATTAATATAGATATTGTTGGCATATCTTGATAAATAATAATATCCTCACGCCTTCCCACGAGGGTCCCCACGGGTAGGCAGAGGTAATATAAATAATAATAAGAGTAATAATCCTTCCGCGAACGCTCGGCTGTGGAATGAGCTGCCCGTTGAGGTTTTCCCTGGAGAGTACAGCATGGAGTTGTTCAAGAAGGGGGTGAAAAGATTCCTGCAGGGTCGGCAACGCGAGTAATACCCCTGGTGTTGCAAGCGTCCATAGGCGGCGGTAACCGCTTACCATCAGGCGGGCCGCATGCTTGCTTGTCACCCATGTGGTATAAAAAAAAAATACTCGGCGCGATTATATGTATGTATGTATGTATAAATAAATAACATACATAGTAACCTACTATGTATGTTATTTATAAATAACCTACACACCTAAAATAAATAACCTACACACCTAAAATAAATAACCTACACACCTAAAATAAACAACCTACACACCTAAAATAAATAACCTACACCCCTAACATAAATAACCTACACACCTAAAATAAATAACCTACACACCTAAAATAAACAACCTACACACCTAAAATAAATAACCTACACACCTAAAATAAATAACCTACACACCTAAAATAAACAACCTACACACCTAAAATAAATAACCTACACACCTAAAATAAATAACCTACACACCTCTGCCTACCCCTTCGGGAACCCTTGTGGGAAGGCGTGAGGATATATTATTTTTATTATTATAAACATAGTATAATATACATATCATCCCGCCGAGTCGCTAACGGGGTAGGCAGAGGGTGTACAGCGCCAGGATATAAATATCAATCTAATATCAATATAAATATATCGATACAGAAAAAAGTAGCCGTGGTGGCCGAGCGGTTCGAGCAGTTGCCTGCGCAAAGGTCGCAAGTTCGAATCCCGACTGTGACCAATGAGTTTTTCTGAACTTAAGTACAGTGATTAGTCACACCACGAGATTTACGGTGAAGGGAAACATCGAGAGGAAACCTGCATACGTTTGAGAAGACATTCAAAGGCGTATGTATAGTCGTGCTGGAGTAACGGCGATGGACTCGCCATCTGTCACGTTGGCACCTAATATACCTCTGGCGGAAAGTGGTTGTGTGTGTACTACCTATACACCTCTGCCTACCCCTTCGGGGACCCTTGTGGGAAGGCGTGAGGATATCAATACACATAAATAAAAAGTGTCGTGACAAAAAGTGTCGTGACAACTTTTCGTAAGAATTTTTTCCGTCTAGCCCCCTTTCACAACGCGCGATAAGGAACTTCGTTCCAAAATTGGAGTGTCTGAACAATGTTTTTTTTGTTAAATTCCACGCGGATGAAGTCGCGGGCAAAAATTTAAAAAATGATTGTATTTTGGTGTATGTACCGTGTATACATCCATATGCATTTAGTAAAAAGCGGTTATTTTAATATTACAAACAGACACTCATACATACATACATACATATCATCACGCCAAGTCCCTAACGGGGTAGGCAGAGAGTATAGAGCGCCAGTTCTCTCTAGACTTACATACCTCTTTCGCTTCGTCCACATTCATCAGTCTCTTCATACATGCTCGTCGGTTTCGAGTACTCTTGACGTTCCCGTCCTTGAGAGTCCGATCTATTCTAAACAGACACTCCAATTGTATTATATGTATATAGATTAACATATCATTAAGAGAGAGGTAGGGCATAACGGGTTTCCCGTTCGAATTTGCAGCTGCCCGACTGGGGCAGGACCTCCACCTTATAGAAGGCCGTAGCCAAATAACACAATATATTGTGTTGTGTTCCTGCGCGGTGAATAAGGTTTCCAGTAATGAGCTCCTTGGGGAGGGGGAGGATTGTTACATTGTGTTGGAAGCAGAGGGATTAAACCTTATGCTGCCAACACAGTATAACTCTCCGAACACAGAGTGGCAACGCGCAAGTGATACTTCGGTATCGTGAGCGTAAATAGGCTACGGTAACCGTTTCCCATCAGGTGGGCCGTATGCTCGTTTGCCACTCTTGTAGTATAAAAAAAAAAAATATTGATCGAAAATCGATCGACCAATTCTGCACAACTAGCCTTCCCTATTGGGGTAGGCAGGGGTCACCCACCTCGTCTATGAACAGCACTCCTGGTATCATCTCAGCCTTGCCCTCCTCCCGCCACTCGGCGACCTTGCTGTTGATCTGTTCCCGGATCTCAGACTTGATCTCGCCAGTGTCCCCTGAAGAGCAATACATATGGTCAGAGCTGACCGCGAAGCTCTTGGTCGCGGGTTCGATTCCCGGTAAAGGTCGTTTGTGTGATGAACACGAGTATCTGTACTCTAGTGATGGATGTTCCGTCTTCAGGCCTACCCACAAGGTTCACCGAAGGGGTAGGCAGAGTTGTGTAGGTAGTACCCTGACAACCACGTTCCGCTTTGTATGTTGGAAAAAAAAGTCGATAAAATAAAATTGTAGTCGTATGAAAGCGCTGAGTAACTCAACATACATTTATATATATACTAGCTGTCCCGCCCAGCTTCGCCCGGGTGAAAAAGTAAAATTTCCTGGAGCACGATCGCAGCGCCACCTATCGGGGTCCAATTGTGATATAAGCTATCCTACCTTTCAAGTTTGATCAAACTGCACACTCACAGAAGAATTATATATATAAAGATATATATACTATACTTATATATATATATATATATATATATATATATATATATTAATATTATAAAGCTGAAGAGTTTGTTTGTTTGTTTGAACGCGCTAATCTCAGGAACTACTGGTTGGAATTGAAAAATTCTTTTTGTGTTGGATAGTCCATTTCTCTAGGAAGGCCTTAGGCTATATAACATCACGCTACGACCAATAGGAGCGAAGCATATATGAATAATGTTGCAAGAACGGGAAAAATATTCCTTTTTGAGAGCTTCCGTTGCGTGCGCTGCGTAAACGGTTTAAGTTACACAAATATCATGTATGAGGGAATTGTTCCTCTTTAAAAGTTCTAAAAAAAGTCCGCGACAGCATATGTCTATCTTTTAAGACTGACTCACTATAACCTTTTTATGGCAATCAAGTCCGCGATGGACTCCTGAACTACTTAACCGATTTCAATCAAATTTGCACACCGTGTGCAGTTTGATCCAACTTGAAAGAAAGGCTGGCTTACATCACAATTGGACCCGATAGGTGGCGCTGCGATCGTCTTTCAGGAAATTTTACTTTTTCACCCGGGCGAAGCTGGGCGGGAGAGCTAGTTTTAAATTAATTTAGTTATCCATTTCCAATAATATATATATTTCTTCTGTTCGTGTGTCTGTCACTGAACTCCCTAAACGACTGGACCGATTTTAATTAAATTTCTGTCTTCACGTGGATACGAGAATGGTTTAGATTTGATCCGATAGGTGGGGCCACCATCGCATTTTTTCACCCGGGCGGAACCACTAGTATAAATACATACATTTGACGACCGTCTGGTCTAGTGGTTAGAGCTCCTGACTGCGAAACTTGAGGTCGCGGGTTCGAATCCCGCTGAGGGAAAATATTTGTGTGATGAACACGAGTATTTGTACCTTAGTCTTGGATGTCCTATGTATTTAAGTATATATCTATCTATATAAGTAAATATATCGTTGTCTAGTTACCGTAACACAAGCTTTGCTTAATTTGGGACTAGGTCAATTTGTGTGCAATTGTCCCAGGTATTTATTTATGCGAGTAATGTAGATGTAATGCGATAGAGTTTATGCAAGATAAGATTAGATAATTGTTTCCTAAAAATCGTTTTTTAAGTTTCTATTTATATAAATATTTTTCTATTTTAAGTTTCTATTAATATATATTTTTTTCGGTAAATAAATTTAAGTTACGTTTATATTTTAAGGTTAGAATAAGTTAGCAAGTACCTACATTGTTCCCCTTTTTATAATTTGTGTCCCTCTCACAAGTTGCTGTGCCCAACAGGGTCCACTGTATACCCTGATATTATATATAACTAGTGGTCCCGCCCAGCTTCGCTCGGGTGGAAAAAAAAAAGATGGTGGCGCCACCTATCGGGTCCAATTGTGAATCTAAACCATTCCCAGATCCCCTCGAACACACACAGAAAATTTCATTAAAATCGGTCCAGCCGTTTAGGAGGAGTTCAGTGACACACACTCACAGAAGAATTATATATATAAAGACTAGTGGTCCCGCCCAGCTTCGCTCGGGTGGAAAAAAAAAGATGGTGGCGCCACTTATCGGGTCCAATTGTGAATCTAAACCATTCCCAGATCCCCTTGAACACACACAAAAAATTTCATCAAAATCGGTCCAGTCGTTTGAGAGGAGTTCAGTGACATACACACTCACAGAAGAATTATATATATAAAGATGTGACATTATTGTAAGTGGAAGAGCAATAAACACTTATGATTATGATTATTATTTATTTATTATACTAGCTTATACCCGCGGCTTGCCGTGAAAAAGCAACATGCTTTATAATATTAGTGCTTCGAATTTTTCGGGATTCAAAAGTAGCCTATGTCCTAATCCTGGATATAAGCCATCACCATTACAACTTTCAGCAAAACTGCTTTTTATCTTTCGTTCTCAAGCACGACTATACATACGCATTTATTATGTTATATAATAATATAATAATATAATTATATAATAATCTTAATATATATAAATCTCGTGTCACAATGTTTGTCCTCAATGGACTCCTAAACTACTTAACCGATTCCAATGAAATTTGCACACCGTGTGCAGTTTCATCTAACTTAAAAGATAGGATAGCTTACATCACAATTGGACCCGATAGGTGGCGCTGCGATCGTGTTTCAGGAAATTTTACTTTTTCACCCGGGTGAAGCTGGGCGGGAGAGCTAGTATAATTATAAATGTGAATGTAAGTTTGTTTGTTACGCTTTCACGTAAAAACTACTTAACCGATCATCATGAAACTTTGTACACATATTCTTGGAGGTATTAGAAGTAACATAGGATACTTTTTATTGAAAAATATATATATATATTATATATATATATTTATCAATATATAAGATACTTACTACAATATATAATATAAGATACATATATTATTCATTTTTCAATAAAAACAATCCTATGTTAATTCTAATACCTCCAAGAATATGTGTACAAAGTTTCATGATGATCGGTTAAGTAGTTTTTACGTGAAAGCGTAACAAACAAACTTACATTCATAATTTTTTTTTTTTTTTTTTTTTTTATACCACTTGGGTGGCAAACAAGCATGCGGTCCGCCTGATGGTAAGCGGTTACCGCCGCCTATGGACGCTTGCAACACCAGGGGTATCACTCGCGCGTTGCCGACCCTGCAGGAATCTTTTCACACCCTTCTTGAAGAACTCCATGCTGTACTCTCCAGGGAAAACCTCAACGGGGTTATAATAATAATAATAATATCCTCACGCCTTCCCACAAGGGTCCCCGAAGGGGTAGGCAGAGGTGTATAGGTAATACCCACACACCCACTTTCCGCCAGAGGTATATTAGGTGCCAACGTGACAGATGGCGAGTCCATCGCCGTTACTCAAGCACTACTATACATACGCCTTTGAATTTCTTCTCAGACGTATGCAGGTTTCCTCTCGATGTTTTCCTTCACCGTAAAGCTCGTGGTGTGACTAATCACTGTACTTAAGTTCAGAAAAACTCATTGGTACAGTCGGGATTCGAACTTGCGACCTTTGCGTCGCAGGCAACTGCTCGAACCACTCGGCCACCACGGCTGTGGGTGTAATACCTAATACACCTCTGCCTACCCCTTCGGGACCCTTGTGGGAAGGCGTGAGGGTATAATATTACATACATACATACATATCATCACGCCAAGTCCCTAACGGGGTAGGCAGAGGGTATAGAGCGCCAGGTTACAGGTTACTAGACTTATATTAATATCAGTAAGGACATATATTTTATTCAACGCAAGCCCAACAGGAAGCACTCATTGAACGTACACACTAAACACTTCAAGAAGGGTGTGAAAAGATTCCTGCAGGGTCGGCAACGAGAGTAATACCCCTGGTGTTGCAAGCGTCCATAGGCGGCGGTAACCGCTTACCATCAGGCGGACCGCATGCTTGTTTGTCACGCATGTGGTATAAAAAATAAATAAAAAAAAACTACATTGACCACCAACATCCAAGTACCACAACCATACTGACCTGAGAACAGCGCCAAGAAGCCATGTGTCCTGGAGTTGATCACGTCCACCTCGTGCAGGGTCACCGTGTGGACGACCTCCTTGCGCTTCTGCAGCTCTCCTTCAGGACACTGGACGAAGCGGGCTTGTTGACCTGGACAAATGGATCTGCTCGTATAGGCATTCTTTGCTTAAGAGGAGACTACTAACTAAATCAATACATAACAATCATCCCTACGGGGCTGTCCATTAATCACGTGACGTTTTTTCAACACTTTTTAGCCCCTCCCTCCCCCATGGTGGTACGTGGTGAGGCTTAAGGCTACCCACCCCCCTCCCCACCTCCCACCAAAAATAACGTGTATTTTGAATTGATTTTGGAATAAGCTCCCCGTTGAGGTTTTCCCAGGAGAGTGCAGCATGTAGTTCTTCAAGGGTGGGAAAAGATTCCTGCTGGGTCGGCAAAGCGAGAGATCCCCTGGTTTTGCAAGCGTCCATAGGCGGCGGTAACCGCTTACCATCAGGCGGACCGCATGCTTGTTTGCCACCCAAGTGGTATAAAAAATATAAATAAAAAAAATTTTAGTTCCTACAATCTTAAAACATTACTTTCAAATACCGGTATAAAGTATAATCTAATTCTAATCTAGAAAATTAAGGACGATGAAAGAAATGTCTAGACACATAGGTCACGTTGGCACCTAAAATATATCTCTGGCGGAAAGTGGGTGTGTGGGTGCTACCCATACACCTCTGTCTACCCCTTCGAGGACCCTTGTGGGATGGCGTGAGGATATATTATATAACAAGCTGTGCCCGCGACTTCGTCCGCGCGGAAAAGTGTTATTAAGCAGCATTTTTTTTACCCCCTTAAGGGTAACATTTTTACAAACTTTGAATGTAATATTAATTTATATGTATAATAATACAAAAAAATTATTTCAAGCTTCTAGCATCAAAAATGACGTAACTTCCATACAAACTATCATCCCCTTATGCAACCCCTTACAACCCTTATTCGCATTAAAAAGTAGCCTATGTCCTTCCTCAAGCTCTAGACTATATCTGTACCAAGTTTCATTTAAATCGGTTCAGTAGTTTAGGCGTGAAAAGGTAACAGACAAACAGACAGCGTTACTTTCGCATTTATAATATTAGTAGGGATTCTTATAGTGAAGTTAATTATTCCATCATGTAAAAAAGCATGGTGGTCCCCATGACTGATGTCCTGTCTCCTACCATTCCCCTTGAATAGTTTCTACTACAATCTTACTAACATCATAAATGTGAAAGTTTGTAAGTTTGGATGTTTGCGGTTCTTTCACGGCCAAACGGCTGAACCGATTTGGCTGAAAGTTGAAATGGTGATAGCTTATAACTAGGAAAAGGACATAGGCTACTTCTTTTTTTAATCCTGAATAATTCAAAGTTCTTATATTATAATGTTTATATTATAATGTATGATGCTCTTTCACGGCATAGCGGCTGAACCGATTCTAGCAGGAATATTTCCAAACCTACTTTTTCGAACTCCACGCGGGCGAAGCCGCGGGCATAAACTAGTATAGTATAACAAAAACCCTGGCCACAGCAACGCGTGGCCGGGTCTGCTAGTCTATACAAACAGCAAGGAGAAACCCACCAGTAGCATCGTAGTCGCGAGCTCGGGCAAAACTTCTCCCCAACTTGTTGATCTTGCCAGTAGCTTTGTCTATGGTGATCACGTCGCCGGATTGTACCTGTACACATACCATAATATATTTATAATAATAAAAGCCTTTATTCTCTGACCATGAGTACTTAACTAAATTTTTACAATAATACAACGCTTATTACTAATGTTGTTTTTTTTTTTTTTTTCAGCAACCAGTTATTCGTCAGGATGTCCTTCGACATAGGCCTCCCCTAGTTCCTTCCACACTTTCCTATAGCGAGCTAATCTTCTCCATCCCTCAGGTAAATCGTCCTCCCACCTCTTTATTTGGCGTCCTCTTTGCCTTTTCCCGTTTCTATTCCCATAATATATACATATATGCATATCTACAGCAAGAATGCTCGAGTTGCTGTCAACAACGCGATATTGGTACCTACCTTATTGTATGGCAGCGAATCCTGGGTATGTCAGAGGAAGTATGAAATAGCTTGAATGCAGTCGAGATGCGATCTCTTCGAAAAATGTGCGGCGTAACGATATTAGATCGAATCCGCAATGAAGAGATTCGCAAATCAACTGGCGTGAATGAGGGCGTGATTGTAAAGATGAAGAAAGGCATGTTACGTTGGTTTGGACACATAGAAAGGATGAGTGAAGAGAGATTGACGAAACAGATATACAAAGCAAAAGTGTGTGCAAGAAGAGGCAGAGGAAGGCCACGTTCCAACTACCTGGATCAAATAGATCGGACTCTCAAGGACGTGAACGTTAAGAGTACTCGAAACCGACGAGCATGTATGAAGAGACTGATGAATGTGGACGAAGCGAAAGAGGTATGTAAGTCTAGAGAGAATACTCTCTGCCTACCCCGTTAGGGACTCGGCGTGATGATATGTATATGTATGTATATCTAAATATATATAAATTACGTGTCACGTTGTTTGTCCGCGATGGACTCCTAAACTACTTAACCGATTTCAATCAAATGGTGCACAAATCAAGTGGCGCTGCGATCGTGTTACGGGCAATTTAACTTTTTCACCCGGGCGAAGCTGGCTTTACTCAAGCACGACTATACATACGCCTTTGAATGTCTTCTCAGACGTATGCAGGTTTCCTCTCGATGTTTCCCTTCACCGTAAAGCTCGCGGTGTGACTAATCACTGTACTTAAGTTCATAAAAACTCATTGGCACAGTCGGGATTCGAACTTGCGACCTTTGCGTCGCAGGCAACCGCTCGAACCACTCGGCCACCACGACTCTTTATTTATTTAGTACATACATACATACATATAATCACGCCTCTTTCCCGTAGGGGTAGGCAGAGACCACTTCTTTCCACTTGCTACGATCCTTACATACTTTTTCGCTTCGTCCACTTTCATTATTCTCTTCAGACATGCTCTTCGGCTTAGGGTACTCTTGACCTGACCTTATAATAATAATAATAATAAAGCCTTTATTTAAAAAAAATCCATGACTACATATACTTATTCATAAATAACTATATTTATTAAGGTGAATGTCATGGCCCCCTTCGGGTATAGGCCTCCTCCAAATGCCCCCACTTCTTCCTATCCTTAGCTGTCCTCATCCAGTTTACTCCCTTTTTTCGACCTGGCCTTAGTACGTTTTAAATACCTTCTCCTTCAACAGGGAGTCGATCATCTTGGCGCCCATGTCGTAGTTGGTCTCCATGTCAGTAGTCTTGAGCGTGAGTCGCCCGACGCGAGCGCCACCGCCGCCCGCCGCGCGCTCCACCACCACCTCCACCACTTCTCCCTCTATTATCTCCGACTCCTCTCTGGAAATAATCAATAATCAACGCTCTCTTAAATCACAATCCTGAGTGCGATCTGTTTGCGGGTGAATGGATGAACGTCCCATCGGAATGTGTGAAGTTTTGTGAGCGCGAAGCATGTTAGGATCCTAGATAAGTGGTGTGATTAATCACTGTACTTAAGTTCAGAAAAACTCATTGGTACAGTCGTCATTCGAACTTGTGACCTTTGCGTCGCAGGCAACTGCTCGAACCACTCGGCCACCACGGCTTTTACAACTTGTCACAACAGAAATAAATTCTTTTAATTCTTTAATTCTTTTCAATTACTGTCACTCAGATTAATTTAATTATAGGTGAGGAGGTTACGGCGATGGACTCGCCATCTGTCACGTTTGCACCTAATATACCTCTGGCGGAAAGTGGGTGTGTGGGTACTACCTATACACCTCTGCCTACCCCTTCGGGGACCCTTGTGGGAAGGCGTGAGGATATATATATATATATATATATATATTTGTTTGTTTGTTTGAACGCGCTAATCTCAGGAACTACTGGTTGGAATTAAAAAAATATTTTTGTGTTGGATAGTCCATGATTCTAGGAAGGCTTTAGGCTGTATAAAATATAAAAAAATAATAGTTAATATTAAAAAAATCTCTGAAAAGTGAGTGTGCGAAAGAGACAGATAACAAGATTGTGAGACGTTATATTGACAAAACTCTGTCAGAGTGACGTTCAGTTGTTAGGCCAGTGTGTCTTCAAAAATATTGACAGTAAAGGTGCGTTCAAAAATCAAATCAAAATTCTCTCTTATAATCGATTTCATTTTCAATTCCATTTGAACGTAAATTAATTTAAAATACCAATAATATTAAATATAAAAAAAGTATTATATTTTTTTTCAATATGAATCTATTTATACATTAATTAATCAAGTTTATTTTCAAGGCTTACAGATTATAAACTATCATCTTAAATCTTTTGCTTTCTTTTTACTAACTCGCCGTTTGTATTATTTACCTGCACGCTCAAAACGCTCTGTAATCCATTCCATTTGAGGTTACGACAGTAACGCAAGCAAACGGGAAAAACTGCGGTTGTGATCGTGGAACGCACCCTATGGATAGATAGACTGACATTTCATTCAAGTAGTAGTTTTGACAAACAACAAATTACAGTTTCTTTCATAACAACAAAAGCAAAAAGATGTTTGTTGTGTTTTAGTGTGAGTTTCATGATTAATCGTCGTTTTTTTTTTTTTTTTTAAATACCACCCGTAAGGCGTCAAAATATCGGTTGGCGCACACCAGTTCGATCGCAGTGTAACGCAATTCCTGTTCAATCGCAGTGTAACGCAAGCCCAGTTCAATCTTCGAGCCAATGAGACTGAATGGTAAATTTCTTCAGATTTATTTCCTGGGGAATTCTGAAGAAGTAAATGAACGCTGTTCGCAGAGATCATTTAGCAGTTACAACAACTTTTGCATGAACATAATCAGTTGATCCAATTGTTCAAAACTGCCTTAGAAGTAATGTGATGTCATCGGACAATCAGAAAATAGTGATCACAGCAGACAAGCGACCTTCATGAGACGACATGACATGAGACAGGCATCAATGCACCAATGTCAAATGATGTTGCCTTAATCGTGTTTGGGGAGAATATGGAGTCTCGCGATATTGTAACGTAACCAAGAAATGATGCCATCATCCTTCAGCGTATTAGGGCAAATTCTCTCCTCTTATCAAAATAATCTAATATCCATGTAACAATAAATGAATATAAACTACACCTAAATACTTTGAATGCCTAACTTTTTAACATAACCATTTAAACCATAAGATTTTGTTTTATTTCAATATTTTAACACTCTCTTTGCGTGTTTCCAGTGAACTGCAGTAAAACAATTGTTAAATTGGCTTAAATAGCTGACACTGTAACAGATATCTGGGCGTGTAAGTATAGACAAATACATAAGACTTCCTATCAGTTGCTGATAAGGATATTGTTTACAAAAATTTTCTGACTTATCCAACTTCAAATTACATTCAATAGGAGTATCAACAACATTACAGTTTGACATCTTAAACTTATTTAAAATATGTTCGACAAAATGCTCCTGATCTAATGATATACAACCATTTTTATTAAACTTTTACTCTCATACCTAAGCATTTTTTCACTTGCCCTAAATCTTTAGTTTTGAAATTTGACATTAAACTATGTTTCAGTTCATCTGTCAATGCCTTGCTACTGGAAAATATGAAAAAATCATCGACAAACACAGTTATTAAAATTTGTTCCTTATTTACCTTTTTACTATATAAACATGGTTCCAATTTAGACTTAATATAACCCTGGCTTAACAAACAATCATCTACTCTCTTATTCCACTGCCTTGCTGATTGTTTAAGTCCATACATTGCATGTTTTAGTTTGAGTACACTGTTACTCTGACATTCTAAATTAGGTGGTACTTGCATGTATACTTTTTCATCAAGGTAGGTAGTTTTCACCAAGGTGAGGTATTTAAAAATGCAGTGTTAACATCAAGATGAGTAATTTCTAAATTTAACTTTACACTTAAAGCAAATAACATTCTCAAAGTTGAGTGTCTTAATACAGGTGAGTATGTTTCTTTATAGTCCACACCTTCTACTTGGGTAGAGGCCTTAGCGACTAAACGAGCCCTATATCTCACTTTATTATCACTTCATCATCACTTTCAAACTTTCTTTTGAAAACCCAAATTATAAATTCTTTTAACAAATTCTAGAGCAAGTGAATGAATGAATGTGGACGAAGCAAAAGAGGTATGAAGTCTAGAGAGAACTGGCGCTCTATACTCCCTGCCTACCCCGTTAGGGACTCGGTGTGATGATATGTATGTATGTATGTATGTACCTATGTAAATTTTCACCCATGCGAAGCTGGGCGGGACAGCTAGTCTATACTAATATTATAAAGAGGAAAGATTTGTTTGTTTGTTTGTAATGAATAGGCTCCGAAACTACTGGACCGATTTCAAAAATTCTTTCACCTTTGGAAAGCTACATTATCCCCGAGTAACATAGGCTATATTAAATTGGACCCGATAGGTGGCGCTGCGATCGAGTTTCAAGAATTTTACCTTTTTAACCGGGCGAAGCTTTCTGTGTGTTTCTGTGTGTCTTAAGCTAGATTCGAGAATGGTTTAGATTTACAATTGGACCCAATAGGTGGCGCTGCGATCATGTTACGGGCAATTAAACTTTTTCACCCGAGCGAAGCTGGGCGGGACAGCTAGTATATATATAATTTCTTTAAATTCATCTAAGTATTTGCGTCACACTAAGATTATTAGCAAAATAGCTGAGCCCGCGACTTCGTCCGCGTAGAATTTGACAAAAAACTTATCGTTCAGTTTCTAAAATAATTAGCCAATAAATCAGTAGCCAAGTTACTCCTCATTATATCAGCTATCTGCCAGTGTAAGTCCCGTCGAAATCGGTCCAGCCGTTTCAGAGATTAGCCGGAACAAACAGACAGATACAAATTATACATACATATCATCACGCCGAGTCCCTAACGGGGTAGGCAGAGAGTATAGAGCGCCAGTTCTCTCTAGACTTACATACCTCTTTCGCTTCGTCCACATTCATCAGTCTCTTCATACATGCTCGTCGGTTTCGAGTACTCTTAACGTTCCCGTCCTTGAGCGTCCGATCCATTTGATCCAGGTAGTTGGAACGTGGCCTTCCTCTGCCTCTTCTTGCACACACTTTTGCTTTGTATATCTGTTTCGTCAATCTTTCTTCACTCATCCTTTCTATGTGTCCAAACCAACGTAACATGCCTTTCTTCATCTTTACAATCACGCCCTCATTCACGCCAGTTGATTTGCGAATCTCTTCATTGCGGATTCGATCAAATATCGTTACTCCGCACATTTTTCGAAGAGATCGCATCTCGACTGCATTCAAGCTATTTTCATACTTCCTCTGACATACCCAGGATTCGCTGCCATACAATAAGGTAGGTACCAATATCGCGTTGTGGACAGCAACTCGAGCATTCTTGCTCAGACTTTTACTGCCCATCAACGTCGACATGGCTCCATTCACTATTAAAAAGATACAAATTAAAAAAATATATTTTGCTATATGTACCGTGTATATATCCACATGCATTTAGTAATACATGTTACAAACAGACACTAAAATCTTATTTATTCGTATAGAGATGCGAAAGTCTGTGTTTGTTCCTCTTTCACGCAAAAAATACTGACCAGAATTGGATGAAATTTGGCCTGGAGATAGGTTATTCGCTGGATTAACACATAGGATATTATTTATCCCTGAGAAAAACGACCATTAAGTTAACTACTATGTAAACTGGGAGACTCAGCCAGTCCTTATTAACTTTTGTTTCCTTGAAGTAAAATTGTCAAGGGAATACTCACTTAATTCTAATGCCGATAGACTTCCTAATCGCTTGTGTCAGGGCCTCAGTCTTGCTCATTTCCAATGAGTATATTTCTGAACCTAGAACAGAAAAATAATTAATCAAGTATTTTTTTTTAATCTTCATTCCTTCCGCCTAGAGCAGTGTTTCCCAACGTGGGGTCCACGCCCCACAGGGTTGCAAGTTGATAAGTTAAGGGGGCAATTTAAAAATGGACTCAACACAGCCATTACGAATTATGTTAATTTAAAAAAAATATTATGGGGGCATCAACATTTTATAAATGTTAACATGGGGCATTTCCTGAAAATGGTTAGGACACACTGCTCTAGAGCCTACGATAGGGTAGGCAGGCATTGAAAAAAGATATAGGCATTTGAAAGAAAACCCAAGCCATGGTGGCCGAGTGGTTTTTGTAGACTGCATGCTAAGATTGTAAGATTTTAATCAAATTTGCACACCATGTGCAGTTTGATCCAACTTATTTATTTATTTATTTACACACGCATTAACATCCTTACAGTAGGTATACCAATATGATGTTAAAAGAAGATTATAATAATAATAATAATAACATTAATAAACTAATTTACAATATAACAAAATACACTTTAAAAACTTATATATTATCAAATAGTTTCTAAGAAATTTCTAACCGTTTCTGCGAGTTTCCGCAAAGATAGGATAGCTTACATCTCAATTTATAGTCCCAATATTATTTTATTGCAAATTATCTGTCTATTATTTGAGTCACAATTATCTGTTAGCTCTAAGCAATTCTAACAGATGGAGATATCTGTCGACTGGATTGAGTAAGTATTTATATATTTATGTACAATGTAAAATTCAACACCTTAGCCACAGCAACACATGGCCGGGTCTGTTAGTAGGATATGGAACCTTACAACCAGACTTACAATTAAATGAAGTAATATACATCTGGCAGAAAGTGGGTGTGTGGATATGACCTATACACCTCTGCCTACCCCTTCGGGGACCCTTGTGGGAAGGCGTGAGGATATATTATTATTATAAGTATGGTTCAATTACTCTACATACCAGCCATACTGGTGAATGGAGTGTCAGGCCCTAGGGCCTGTGCGAGACCCATAGCTATGGCAGTCTTCCCCGTACCCGGTTGACCGGCCAGCAACACCGCTCGGCCAGCTATTTTACCTGATTAAAGGATATAAATACCTGCTTTTAAAACCTTAAATTTTTTTATCCTACTAATACATAGACATGCAAGTGTATGAGTGTGTATGCATATTTGGTCCACTTATACTAAAATGAAATGAAATAGGTAATTTATTCATCAGAACAAGACATGATTTCAGCATTCCCGCACATAATATTGGCATATGATTATGAATTTTCCCATAGGTAGCTATTAATGCATTTAGATACCTCTAATGTCGTAATGTTGTATGTATAGTCGTGCTTGAGTAACAGCGATGGACTCACCATCAGTCCCATTGGCACCAAATATATCTTTGGCGGAAAGTGGGTGTTTGGGTATTATCTTTATCCCTCTGCCTACCCCTTGTGGGAAGGCGTGAGGATATATTATTATTACACATTATACATGCAAGTGTGCCAGTGTGTTTGTTCCACTCCCACTCAAAAAGCACACAACAGAATTGGATAAAATTTGGCATAGAGGTAGTTTACTAGCTCCATTGAGACACAGGGTGTTATCTTCTAGAAGAATCTTCCATGAAATCAATAAAATGATAGATGGAACACGTTACCATGGCAACCTGTTCTATCGAATAAATACCTTCTCGAATCATCTGTAGGATGACGCCGGCGGCCTTCCTGGCCATTTTCTGGCCCACCATGCCCTGGGACACTGCTCGGGGCTCCAGCGAGTCATCGAGACCTAAACCTCGTATATGAGAATGTGCACCGATTCTCTCTATACGCGTTATAGACCGCACTTCTTGCACTTGCGCTGCCGCTATCGACTAGAAAATCAAATTTAGCTTAACTTCCTTTATCTTTGATACTTAATATTTACGAAATATTTGAATTACTATGTTATTTCACATTTTATTGTCTAGTTACCATAACACAAGCTTTGCTTAATTTGGGACTAGGTCAATTTGTGTGGAATTGTCCCAGGTATTTATTATTATTATTATTATTTGAATATCGTTCTTCGAACCTTAATATTAGTGCTAGTTATAAGTAAACCTGTATTTCTCAATTTAAGTGAATTGTATTCTTTTGAGAAATAAATGTCTTAAACCATGAAATAGCATTCCTGCTAAAAAAAAGTTAGGTTATAAACAAACCAATGCCGCCTTAATTTTTTTTACAAAATTTTATAATTTAAATGTTTTGCTAATACTTACAGCCATTTTACACGAATTGCGGTAACGATATTGTTGATTAATTAAATTTAGGTATAATTACTTGGGAAGAAAATTTGAGTGTGTTTGTATGTCGCTTTGACAACCAACCAAACAATAGTGAGTGTATGCGAGCGAGCGAAACAAAGCATTCATGTCATGTCATGTATCGATAAAAATAATACTTGTCGAATCGATTTTTTTTATATTTGCAAACCGTTGTACAATTATAATAGCCGTTATATATATATTATATAATTTATAATTATAATATATGGAAAATTAAAAAAAGATGAACAAGTTAAGTGACAATGTACGTTTTTAATCGTATAGTACTGATTCTCTTTTTAGAAATATTATATTTATCGTAAACTGATACAGTTTTAATCAATCTCCAAATGTTCCTTCGTCTGTGACGATTTATATCACATCCTGATGGAATGTGACCAGAACAAAGATGTCAGAAGAACTATGTTTGGATGTAGCCAGGATGTGGGCCTGTGTAACAGTATCCTAGCGAACCCTAGTTCTGACGATATAAAATATTTATTAAAATTATATATGCGTAGATTTTAAGTACTTTTATTGCCAAGTGTCCTCACGGAGTGACATAGTCGCTGTGCGACAAAACTACTTTAATAAATAGAAAAAAAAAAATTATAGGTCTGTACCTATTTGAGCGGTTCCAGACTAGCGTATTTTTTTGCGCGTATACGGTCGTTTCAGCATACGCGCTTATACGCGGGCAACATTACGCGCTTCTAAAAACCATACTCGCGTAAACGGACATATTTCGGCGTGTTCGCTCGGACCGGTGGTGTCATGTCAGTATCAACATGGATTCTGACGAAGAAACATTACTATTTGCGTTACTTATTCGTCGTCGACTGAGACGACGAAAAAATGCTGGGTGTCACCGATAGTTGCATCAAGACTGATGACCGGTCACTTAAATTTCTCTCGCAGCTTGCACTTATACGAGCTTAGAAGCGCGTCAACGCTCCTACGAGTCGAGCGTGTTACAAAAGGCGCGCCTATACGCGCCTACATGCGCTTCCAAAAACGAGCTCATACACGCGTATAAAACGCTAGTCTGAATTGGCTCTTTATGTGATTGGTGATTCTTTAAAATAACCAACATTTTCAGATTTAGTTAGTTATCTGTAGAGTGGAGTTAGTGTTGTTTTGTTTGTTAGTGGAGTGTAGATTGGCGCGTAATTCGAAGTTCACAAATTTATTACGAAATCCCTGTTATTTTAATTTAGAATGCATTAATTTGTGTTCAGATAGTTTTTTGTATTTTTGAAATTGTGATAGGTAGTTTCTGGCGCCATGGATAAAGTGAAAATTCGTACAATTTACGAATATGGCTTCCCACGTGGAAGTACCGCTGCGCTAACAATACGAAATATTATTATTATTATTAGCTAGCAATTAGAAATGTGTCCCGCAAAGACTACTATTGATATCCCGTCCACGTTGCTCACCGTACACGTGTACGGGACACGTTTTTAATGTTTCGAACCTAACACTGCTTGCATATACATTATTGATTCAACCGTTTTAAATCTGGAAATGTTGATTTGAAGAACGAACCTCGCGGTCGTCCGTTTGCCATTGTGGATTTGTGGACAACGAACGATATATTTATGGCGGTAATGGAAGCGGATCCAGCTCAATTTAAGGCTGAACTTGCTGCGGGAAAACTTATATAGTAACTTCTGATGAACCAAATAAATAAATAAAACAATATTAAGCATTTGAATCAATTCGAAAGATAAATTACCCCATTGTTAACGCTTTTAATACAACTTACAACAAAGTTATAATATATCCTCACGCTTTTCCATAAGTATAGATAGGTATAGGTTTGAGGTTTTCCCTGGAGACAGCATGGAGTTCTTCAAGAAGGGTGGGAAAAGATTCCTGCAACGCGCGAGTGATTCCCGGTGTGGCAAGCGTCCATAGGCGGCGGTAACCGCTTACCATCAGACGAGCCGCGTGCTTGTTTGCCACCCAAGTGGTATAAAGAAAAGGTATAGGTAGTACCCACACACCCACATTCCACCAGAGGTATATTTAAGGTGCCAACGTGACAGATGGCGAGTCCATCGCCGTTGGCCATTAGGCCATTATTTTACCTAATAATAAAAAAATATTATTAGGTATTAATAACGGACCGAATATATCGTGCGGATTTCGAGTATGTTAATAATTGAAAGTGTCAGGAAAAGACAAGTAATGTGGGAATTGAAAAAGCGTTAGCCATTTGAATTTTGAGCGGTAGCAAAACAATATTATTTAAAAAAATATCAACGAGAAAATTCCATAACCTATTTTGAAGTGATGCCTCAAGGTGACAACATAACGATACTTAAGCCATAGTGCATCTCGCGTCACGTTCCCCTACTGAGCTAGTAACGAGACACAATGTATGCAATGAAAACACTGCGCTACCATTGGTGTGAGCGAGAAAACTCGAATCTAGCTAGAGTGTCACTCGCAGAAAATAGAAGAGTTCTTCAAATATTTAATAGTGCACAATGAAAGGATGCTCATAAAAAATATAATTAAAGCATCCCAAGTTGTATTTTTTTTTCCATAATTCGAATAAAAAATTCATCCGTTTTAATTATTTAATCTTTATTAGTTTCTGAAAAAAAAAGTAAAATCAGGTTTCAAAATATTACTCCCTTTAATAATGTCGTCATTTTATTATCTATGGAGCTATTTGTTTTATTGCAACGTCATGAGGATATATTCACAATACTGTAACTTCTAGAAGACAACTGTTTTTTTTACGCACCTATAGTCTACCTACACTATAATTGAATAAATTAATAAATAAATGATTTAGCTGTGCCCTACGGTTTGAAATAATATTTTTTATTACATTTTTTACTGGGTAGCATATCCTATTAGTTAATCCACTTAATAACCCATCACTATGCCAAAGTTCATCCAATTCCGTTGAGCCGTTTTGGCGTGGCAAGCACGACTATACATACGCCTTTGAATTTCTTCTCAGCCGTATGCAGGTTTCCTCTCGATGTTTTCCTTCACCGTAAAGCTCGTGGTGTGACTAATCACTGTACTTAAGTTCAAAGAAGGTCATTGGTACAATCATGATTTGTACTCATCACTTTTATTTAATCGGGTTTCAATCGCTTTGTTAATTGGTACTGACAATTTATTAAAAAAAAAACAAAAGAAACCGTAGTAACACGTCAGCAAACTATATTTACGAGGGTTCAACACACCCACAAACAAAACTTAAAAATCACCCTTCGTTCGCGTACATCCGTAAACATTCTCCTCTCCTTCCATCCCCTGTAATACCATATACACCCCTCTCTTTCTAACTCAATGTTGTATTGCAGCCATCTCTCTCGCGCATAATCGATTTTCCCTCCATATTTTCCGCGACCCCAGCCCGAAGCTAACGTGGGCTTTGCGCCGAAAATAGCATTGTAGTGTGAATTGTGCAAAATAAATACACATTTTTAAAAGTTTTGTGTTAATTTCAGCTTTTAGTGTTCTTGTCTTAGCGTCAAAACGCCATTCAGTGACTAAAAGGTAATGAATCCTTTCATAGTAAACATAATTTATTTTGTTTTTTTTTCGGAACGTATTGATTAATTCCAGTTGTACCTTGCAATGGTTAAACCCTGCTTTAATTAAAAAGTTTAAAATGTATAAATTACACAAACTGTTGTCTATTTAGATATTTAAATTTAAATTTGGAAGACATCAGTAATTCCGTCTTCAAATAGAAACTCTTTGCTATAAGATTTAATATTTACAAAGAATTATCCGTTTACTTATTTTAAGTAGGTATTTTATAATGATATTTTATAATGGGCTGTACATGTTAATAATTATATGCACATAGTTTTTAGGTATATTGTTTTATAATTACTACGTCATTACCTTATTTTAACGCCTTAAATTAAATAACATGTTGACGTCTCTGATCTCGTGTGATTACACTAAAAGCAACAAGCATCAAAACTGGCTGGCAGTACAATCTTTGAGCGTAATTTTTTTTAATTTGAATAATCGAGTTTTATATATTTCGTTGTTGTAGTTGGAGAAAACCATTATATTAAGATATTAAAAGCGCTTTCATTTGCGTGTAAATTTAGTTATATGTGAGCCGTGGTGGCGTAGTGTTTCGTGTCAACCAATGGTGATTAGGCACACCACGAGCTTTACAGTGAAGGAAAAAGTCGTGAGGAAACATGCTTACGTTTGAGAAGACATCCAAAGACGTATGTTTAGTCGTGCTTAAGTAACGGGCATGGTCTCGCCATCTGTCACGTTGGCACCTAAAATATATCTCTGGCGGAAAGTGGGTGTGTGGATACTACCTATACACCTCTGCCTACCCCTTTGGCGACCCTTGTGGGAGGTCGTCGGGAAAAATTTAATATGTATAAGAGTTTATTCTAAGGCTCGTACGTTACTCAAGCACGACTATACATACACCTTTGAATGCTTCTCAGACGTATGCAGGTTTCCTTTCGACGTTTTCCTTCACCGTAAAGCTCGTGGTGTGACTAACCACTGTACTTAAGTTCATAAAAACTCATTGGTACAGTCGGGATTCGAACTGGCAATCTTTGTGTTGCAGGCGAATACTTGGACCATTGGACCACCTCGACTACTTCATGTAAAATCTTTATTAAATATGTCAGACATGTGACATCATCATCATCATCATCATCATCATCAACTGGGTAGGCAGATAGTAAAGAGCGTCAGTTCTCTCTAGACTTACATACCCCTTTCGTTTCTGCCACATTCACCGATCTCTTCATACATGCTCGTCGGTTTCGACTACTCTTGACGTTCCCGTCCTTGAGCAACATGTGACATAGTTATAAATAATTAATATTTTAATTAAATACCACCTAAAATACTCTTGGAAGCTTAGCAAGAGAATGGGAGTCCTTATGAAGCAATTAAAATTCAACATTTGAGTAGAAATTTAAAAGCCTAAGAGCCATCAACCTCTTTGATCCTCGCATATCCGCTTCGTAGATTGGTAATATCCGATCGACTATCGGAAACAGGAAATTGCGTTCCATGGAGCAAGATAATTGGATTTTTAGCTTGTTATCCACTCAGGTTGCGACGGATTTTTTTAATGAACCTACTCCTTCTTGATTATTTCCCTAGTATTATGCACACATACTATAGAGCATTATAAACATAGTTATATAATATAATATATATCCTCACGCCTTTCCACAAGGGTCCCCGAAGGGGTAGGTAGAGGTCTATAGGTAATACCCACACACCCACTTTCCGCTAGAGGTATATTAGGTGCCCACGTGACAGATGGCGAGTCCATCGCCGTTACTCAGGCACGACTATACATACGCCTTTGAATTTCTTCTCAGACGTATTTAGGTTTCCTCTCGATGTTTTCCTTCACCGTAAAGTAAGTCGGGAATCGAACTTGCGACCTTTGCGTCGCAGGCAACTGCTCGAGCCACTCGGCCACCACGGCATTATATATATATATATATATATATATATATATATATATATATATATATATATATATATATACATAATTATAAGCCGATCATTAACCCTTAGTTTTAATATACATAATTTTAGTGGTCGTTTTGGAAGTAAAATTGTAATATACTTTATTTTTTATTGTATGTGTGCATGCACCGATTGAGAAGAAACTTTTTATCTATCTATCTATCTATTGTGACTGTTTGCTGAAGTAACGAATGACACATATTAATATTAATAATATTAATAGAATATAAATATCAATAGCATTTTCATACAAAAAAACTACAAAAATATAGGTTCAATTCAATGGGAGCAGAGCGGAACCGTACTAAGCTGAATGCGAGGGAAAAAGACGCGATTATTCCGACGCAAGGATGCGTGGTCCTTTGAGCTCTTAATGACAGGGGAGGCTGAATGCCTTGTTTTCGTTGCCACTTTTTTCCTCTCTAAATGGTTATTGTTCCGTGGCGGGAAAATTAATATTTCCACAAGCTTTGAAGGCTTTACCGCCTTTGAAATGAACTCCCTTCTTATCTTTTACTGCCGACTACAAAGGAGGGTTTATTTGCACTCAGGTTGGATTTAGTGCGCGCTTTTTTAATAAAAATATCTCGAGGAACTTTAAAAAAACAATAACAAATAAGCAATTTCGCAATATGTTTTTTTTTTCTATTTGACATTTAGATAAAGCTACTTAATGCACAATGTCAATAAAAATCATAGAAAAAAATCCTAAATCTATGATAAAAATATAAAGTGGTTAATTTGAATTTAAGAATCGAATGGTAGGTTCGAGTTTGTTGGTTTAATTTATATATCGAAAGATAATACAATTTTATGGATCAGTTGATTAGTTAAAATTAATTATTGAGTCGAAACTTCTTAGTTCATCCACAACGATAGCGCCATCTATCGCGTATTGGTTGCACTACTGTTACGAAGAGTTCGATTAACGAAGTCTTTATACTTTTCTGCTTTTAATACAGGTCCAGGCATGCCGCGGATGTCGTGAGATGGACGGCATACAAATGGAACCGATTGGCAAGTATAAGGCCGAAAGAAACGGCTCTGCTAAGGGTAAGAACTCATTTATTAACTTGAGAGTTGTTTACTGTAAACCGATAGATGGCGGTAGTCACTAATAAAGCAGTGATTCGAAAATTAAATAATCGACTATTGAGAACAATGATACAGCTATTCGACTAATTATATATACATTTACAATAAACATATTAAAATAAATATAATACGTTACTTAATTAAATTAAATAATAATTATATTATTTAATTTAATAATTAATTAAATAATACGTTACTTAATTAAATTGCGTTTGACGACCTTCTGGTCTAGTGGTAAGAGCTCCTGACTGCGAAACATGAGGTCGCGGGTTCGAACCCCGCTGAGGACAGATATTTGTGCTATCCTATCTATTAAGTTGGATCAAACTGCACACGGTGTGCAAATTTGATTGAAATCGGTTAAATAGTTTAGGAGCCCATCGCGGACAAACAACGTGACGCGTAAATTATATATATTAAGATAAAATTTGCCTAAATATTGTTTTATCTTTTGTAGCAGCAGCTTGGCGGAATATGGTTGACCAAGATCTTGACGATGTAGCATTCTTGGCTGGTGAGTATCAATCAATATTCAAAGTATTAACCAAGATTTTTTTTTATACTACAAGCATACGGCCCTCCTGATGTGGAGGCGGTTACCGTAGCCTATTTACGCTAACGATACCGAAGCATCATTTGCGCGTTGCACTGTATTCGGAGAGTTATACTGGCAGCGTAATGGGACTAATCCCTCTACTGCCAACACAATATAACAATCCTCCCTCCTCCCCAAGGAGCTCATTACTGGAAACCTTATTCTCCGCGCAGGAACACAACACAAACAATAGTGTTATTTGGCTACGGCCTTCTATAAGGTGGAGGTCCTGCCCCATCTCTCATCACTCAGGCTTTCTAATGTCCAAACCAACGTAACATACATACATATCATCACGCCGAGTCCCTAAAGGTTAAGGCAGAGAGTATAGAGCGCCAGTTCTCTCTAGACTTACATACCTCTTTCGCTTCGTCCACATTCATCAGTCCCTTCATACATGCTCGTCGGTTTCGAGTACTCTTGACGTTCCCGTCCTTGAGCGTCCGATCGATTTGATCCAGGTAGTTGGAACGTGGCCTTCCTCTCCCTCTTCTTGCACACACGTTTGCTTTGTATATATGTTTCGTCAATCTTTCTTCACTCATCCTTTCTATGTGTCCAAACCAACGTAACATGCCTTTCTTCATCTTTACAATCACGCCCTCATTCACGCCAGTTGCACTGCAAATCTATTTGTAGATATCTATACTAATAGGGAAAGATTTGTATGTACGTATGTTTGTAAGGAATTGGCTCAAAAAGTACTGGACCGATTTTAATAAACTTGAGAGGTGTCAAGGGACACCCGGATGGAACGAAGTTAGAAGGAATTGTAATAAAATTTAATTTTTTTTAAGTTATAATAATTTTTTTTTTATTATTAACAAATATAATGTTATATAAACTTAATCAGTAGGTTCAATTTTCGTAATAAAAGTGTCGTGACAACTTTTCGTAAGAATGTCGTGACAACTTTTCGTAAGAATGTCGTGACAACTTTTCGTAAGAATTTTTTCCGTCTAGCCCCCTTTCACAACGCGCGATAAGGAACTTCGTTCCAAAAATTCTTTTACCATTTGAATGCTACATTATCACTGATTAATAAAGGCTATTAAAGAAGCAAGAAAAAAAAATTTTTTTTTTCCAAAATGTTTAAAATTAAATGTCCACCCGTGCGAAGCCGGGACGGGCCGCTAGTTATTATTAATATCCATATTGTGTTTAGACACCGACAAAGCCAGGGAGGCCCGAGAGCTGCATGAGACTCCAGTGGCGGTGTGCTCACAAAGGCGGGCGCTTTGTCTTGCCACGCTAGTAGTCTGTGCTATGGTGGCGACCGCTCTGCTCGTGGTATACGCCACACCACAGCCCGGTAAGATCCTCACGCCTTCCCACATTGTCCCAGAAGGTGAAAGCAGTGTATTGGTAGCAACCACACACACCTACTTTCCGCCAGAGATACATTTTAGGTTCCAACGTTTAGATGGCAAGTCTAACGTTACTCAAGCACGACTATACATACGCCTTTGAATGTCTTCTCAGACGTATGCAGGTTTCCTCTCGATGTTTTCCTTCACCGTAAAGCTCGGGGTGTGCCTCACTGTAATTAAATGTAGAAAAACTCCTCACTCCAGTCGGGATTGGAACTCGCGCCGTTTGCGTGGCAGGCGGGTGCTGTGAACTCTCGGCCACGCCGCCTCCTCTTGTCCTGACGTATAAGTGGTATGGTATCGCAGTGCAGGCGCAACCCTCGTTTGCTCTCGATGTTTTCCTTCACCGTAAAGCTCGTGATGTGACTAATCACTGTACTTAAGTTCAGAAAAGCTCAGTGGTACAGTCGGCATTTGAACTTGAGATCTTTGTGTCGCAGGCAACTACTCGAACCACTCGGCCACTTAAGCCCGGCACACGGTTCTCTTTAGAACACAACACTAGCAGTGCCATTTGTGTGCGACCTTCTGTAAGGTGGAGGTACTGCCCCAGTCGGGCAACTGCTATTGTGGACGGGAGATCCGTTGTGGCCTACCTCTCTCCAGCTGCTCGTTAGCACCACCCGGGGATCACGTGTGAGGTATCGAGGGTGTTTACGGACGCGAGCAGCATCAACCCAACGTATCCAGGAGCAGTGCCATTTGTGTGCGACCTTCTGTAAGGTGGAGGTATTGCCCCAGTCGGGCAACTGCTATTGTGGACGGGAGATCCGTTGTGGCCTACCTCTCTCCAGCTGCTCGTTAGCACCACCCGGGGATCACGTGTGAGGTATCGAGGGTGTTTACGGACGCGAGCAGCATCAACCCAACATATCCAGTAGTGCTATTTAGGGGTCTTGCCTCGCACCGATGCGAACATTCATTGAAGACATTCTCAATGGAGGACAATAGATAGGACGATCGAAGACATTGAAATTTTACATCTTCACAGACTGTCCTTGTGCTGGAGTGGCGACACTAATACCAGGACAACCACCGACGGACTCTGAAACCAGTGCAGCAGCAGCTAACAAGTATGTACATATCATCACGCCGAGTCCCTCACGCTAGGCAGAGAGAGTAGAACGCCAGTCCTCTCTAGACTTACAGACCTACATACATATTATCACGCCGAGTCCCTCACGCTAGGCAGAGAGAGTAGAGCGCCAGTCCTCTCTAGACTTACAGACCTACATACACATCATCACGCCGAGTCCCTCACGCTAGGCAGAGAGAGTAGAGCGCCAGTCCTCTCTAGACTTACAGACCTACATACATATCATCACGCTCTGTCTAAACGTCTTCTCAGACGTATGCAGGTTTCCTCTCGATGTTTTCCTTCACCGTATAGCTCGTGGTGTGACTAATCACTGTACTTAAGTTCAGAATAACTCATTGGTTGTTTCAGAGAACGGATCGCATCAAACGGAGCCGTGTTTCCGTGGCGTGGGGCGCGACTACCAACTTTTGTGATACCGAAGCACTACAGCCTATGGCTCCATCCGAACCTGACTACTGGAGAGTTGAGAGGTACTAGTTCGTAAAGAGCTTCAGACAACAAGAGTAGCAAACAAGCATACCGTACACCTGATGGGAAGCGGTTACCGTAGCCTATTTACGCTCCCGATACAGATACTGCTACCACGAAGACGCGCCCCACCAATGTCTAGACGAGGGGGTCGCGGGATGCGCGGAGTATGACCCGAGTCTATTAACTGTAGTGTGCGTGTGCACTCATAGGTAATCAGTGTGTACCGATAATACTTATCCAAATAGTAGACTCTGGGACCATCGGGTCCTAAAACTTATCATTTATATTTCTTAAGGGAACAAAATAATATTTAAATGTACAAAAAAATTATGGGGGCATAAAAAATTTTGACTTTAGGCTGCAGTAACCATTTTCCATTGGGTGGGCCGTATGCTTGTTTGCCATTCTTGTGGTATAAAAAAAATTACTTGAAAATACGTAGAATATTTCATTCTTATTTTGTATTCTTTAATTTATTTTGTTTTCCAGGCGAGGTATCCATAGACTTTCGCGTCGATCGGGATACAACATTCGTAGTTCTTAACGTGCGCGATATGAATGTGACCGAACGAGCGCTCTTCAAGTCTGGCGGCTCCCAGGGGCCTAAAGTCGCGAAAACCTTGGACTACCCGCAAGCAGACCAAACATACATCGAATTCAAGGTAAGTTCATAGCACTCCCAACACAAGGTCGGCACGCGAGTGATAGCCCTGGTGTTGCAAGCGTCCATAGGTCTAGGTCACCGCGCTCCATCAGGCAGTAGGGGGACCCGTTCGTCCCTTGTGCTAGCACAGCGATCCTCCCAACACAAGGTCGGCACGCGAGTGATACCCCTGGTGTTGCAAGCGTCCATAGGCCTAGGTCACCGCGCTCCATCAGGCAGTAGGGGGACCCGTTCGTCCCTTGTGCTAGCACAGCGATCCTCCCAACACAAGGTCGGCACGCGAGTGATACCCCTGGTGTTGCAAGCGTCCATAGGCCTAGGTCACCGCGCTCCATCAGGCAGTAGGGGGACCCGTTCGTCCCTTGTGCTAGCACAGCGATCCTCCCAACACAAGGTCGGCACGCGAGTGATACCCCTGGTGTTGCAAGCGATTATCAACTTTATAATGTTGTTTCAGGACAAGTTGCGTCGCAAATTCAACTACACGCTAAGCCTACGTTTTATCACTAGGCTGGAGCGAAGTGATAAACACAGAGGATTTTTCCTAGCTGGCACACATAGGCAGTAAGTGTAGTTACAAATATTCGTGTTCATCACACAAATATCTGCCCTCAGCGGGAATCAAAGCCGCGATCTTAAGTTTCGCAGTCAGGAGCTCTAACCACTAGACCAGACGGCCGTCTAGTGTCAAATGGCGAGTCCATGCAAACACGACTATACATACGTCTTTGAATGTCTTCTCAGACGTATGCAGGTTTCCTCTCGATGTTTCCCTTCACCGTAAAGCTCGTGGTGTGCCTCACTGTAATTAAATGTAGAAAAACTCCTCAATCCAGTCGGGATTGGAACTCGCGCCGTTTGCGTGGCAGGCGGGTGCTGTGACCTCTCGGCCACGCCGCCTCCTCTTGTCCTGACGTATAAGTGGTATGGTATCGCAGTGCAGGCGCAACCGTACTTAAGTTCAGGTAAACTCATTGGTACAGTCGGGTGGGCTTGCAATGGTTATATTTGTATGTATTTCAGTCGCTGCGCAGTATCAAGGTTCTGGCTGACGCATGCGCGGTCCACGTTTCCTTGCTTTGACGAGCCCCACTTTAGGGCTACCTTCAAACTCACCATAGTACGAGATAGGTGAGTGTTCACATACATAGATTAAGTTCTTTATTGTACAGAACCACGAAGACGCGCCCCACCAATGACTAGTCGAAGAGTCGCGGGATGCGGGCAGTATGACCCAAGTCTATTTACTGTAGTGTGCGTGTGCACTCAGGTAATCAGTGTGTACTGACAATACTCACACATTAGTGGAAGGTTGCACACTTCTGTTCCAGATTTCACGTGTCGCTGACAAACATGCCTATTGTGGCTACAGAAGAAGCTGGATTCTATTTGGGACACAGACTGGTAAGGAGACTCAAACTAATATACAAGACAGAATATCTGACCTAGTACCCAGTCCCTTATGGCCAGTAATGTGACTAGCTACAGTGCCCTCCACACCGGCACACAGTGTAGTGTACGTACACTAGTGCTTGGCGGCAGGATATCTGACAATGCGGTGGTACCCACCTAGCCGGACTGTAGCAATAAGAGGCCTACCACCTAGTACCCAGTCCCTTATGGCCAGTAATGTGACTACCTATAGTGCCCTCCACACCGGCACACAGTGTAGTGTACGTACACTAGTGCTTGGCGGCAGGATATCTGACACTGCGGTGGTACCCACCTAGCCGGACTGTAGCAATAAGAGGCCTACCACCTAGTACCCAGTCCCTTATGGCCAGTAATGTGACTAGCTATAGTGCCCTCCACACCGGCACACAGTGTAGTGTACGTACACTAGTGCTTGGCGGCAGGATATCTGACACTGCGGTGGTACCCACCTAGCCGGACTGTAGCAATAAGAGGCCTACCACCTAGTACCCAGTCCCTTATGGCCAGTAATGTGACTAGCTACAGTGCCCTCCACACCGGCACACAGTGTAGTGTACGTACACTAGTGCTTGGCGGCAGGATATCTGACACTGCGGTGGTACCCACCTAGCCGGACTGTTGCAATAAGAGGCCTACCACCTAGTACCCAGTCCCTTATGGCCAGTAATGTGACTAGCTACAGTGCCCTCCACACCGGCACACAGTGTAGTGTACGTACACTAGTGCTTGGCGGCAGGATATCTGACACTGCGGTGGTACCCACCTAGCCGGACTGTTGCAATAAGAGGTCTCCCACCTAGTACCCAGTCCACCACCAGTACCTGAATACCTGACTCTTCGTGTTGTTCAGTTGCAGGACGAGTTCGGTACCTCCCCCCCTATGCCTCCGCACATGACTGCACTTGC
The DNA here is from genome assembly GCA_945859725.1 of Drepana falcataria. Lineage (NCBI taxonomy): Eukaryota > Metazoa > Arthropoda > Insecta > Lepidoptera > Drepanidae > Drepana > Drepana falcataria. Next base: position 3,305,546 of record OX243951.1, on the reverse strand, counting down.
AGTGTGCCGTTTGCAACGACGCTCGCAGCCAAGTCTTGAAAACTCCACGGATCTTGAAGATGGGGAATTACCTCCGCCGGAAATAAGCGTTTATAGTGACCAGCAGGTCATTTTGGAAGAGAGCGGGTGAGTTCTTTTTAGACTTAGGTCTGGTCTATCCTGCATCAGCAGTGCCGGCCGTGTATCACGTCATTCCTCCATAAATTACTTGATACGCCGGGCTCTGGTCAGCGCCGGCGTGCCTGCTGTGCTGGAACCAGTCGGTCTCGCTCGCGGCGATGACCGAAGGCCGGACGGTATGTCTCTGAAGCCATGGAGGATGGGTCGGCCCTTAGTGTGGGACGCTACGTGTCGATACACTGGCTCCTTCCCGTCTTCCTGACACATCGATGGCGGCCGGCGCCGCTGCTGCCAGCAGGAGTGCCTCAAGCACCGCAAGTATGCCTGTCTCGGGTCAGGTTACAAATTTGCTGCATTTGCGGTTGAAACTCTGGGGCCTTGGGGTCCTGAGGCTCACCATCTTTCTAAAGAGGTCTCGCCCCGTCTAGTCGAGACCTCTCGTGACAGGCGGGCTGGAACATATCTCGCTCAGAGAATCAGCATTGCTATCCAGCGTGGTAATGCTGCTAGTCTTCTTGGCACGTTGCCTCGGGATATCGATTTGGGACAAATATTTTATCTGTAAGTAGTTAGTTTCAACTGTTCTTTGTAAATATTGTAAATTATTTAGACTTAGGTGATCCGGCGAGCTTCGTGCTCTCAAAAGTGATAGTTTTATGTTAATCTTTCCTATATTTTAATAGTCATTCTGCTATCCTCGTATCCAACAAATCAGAGATCATCTAGATCGATTCACCCGTTCTTGATTCGTTAAAAATGACGGCATTATTTAAGGCACTCACGTAGATTTATGGTTTAATGGTCCTGAAACTATGAATGACATAAAAAAAAGGTACTCTAAACTGTCTTTGACCTCCCTATACGCCATGAGAGATACATTTGCTTGAAGAGCTGGTCTCTTGTCGGCGTCTCTGATGTAATTCCTTCCATTTGCTTCTGCCCAGCGCAATCTCTTTGACCTCCCTATACGTCATGAGAGACACCTTTGCTTGAAGCTGGTCTCTTGTCGGCGTCTCTGATGTAATTCCTTCCATTTGCTTCTGCCCAGCGCAATCTCTTTGACCTCCCTATACGTCATGAGAGACACCTTTGCTTGAAGCTGGACTCTTGTCGGCGTCTCTGATGCAATTCCTTCCATTTGCTTCTGCCCAGCGCAATCTCTTTGACCCCCCTATACGCCATGAGAGACACCTTTGCTTTATGAGCTGGCCTCTTGTCGGCGTCTCTGATGCAATTCCTTCCATTTGCTTCTGTCCAGCGCAATCTCTTTGACCCCCCTATACGCCATGAGAGACACCTTTGCTTTATGAGCTGGCCTCTTGTCGGCGTCTCTGATGCAATTCCTTCCATTTGCTTCTGTCCAGCGCAATCTCTTTGACCCCCCTATACGCCATGAGAGACACCTTTGCTTTATGAGCTGGTCTCTTGTCGGCGTCTCTGATGCAATTCCTTCCATTTGCTTCTGTCCAGCGCAATCTCTTTGACCCCCCTATACGCCATGAGAGACACTTTTGCTTTATGAGCTGGTCTCCTGTCGGCGTCTCTGATGCAATTCCTTCCATTTGCTTCTGTCCACCGCAATCTCTTTGACCCGCCTATACGCCATGAGAGACACCTTTGCTTTATGAGCTGGTCTCTTCTCGGCGTCTCTGATTCAACTCCTTCCATTTGCGAGGCTCACAAAAAGAACTATCAATATTTAATTCAGGGAACCAATACGTATGGTACCAGCTGCTTTAAATAATGATGCGTTCCTCCACAGGCCTCTGCTCGAGTGGGTTCAGAAAACGATTCAGCTCTTCGCCTATGAACTCAACACCTCATATCCACTTCCTAAGTTTGGTAAGTACGTTCTTGTTTATTCACTAGATAATGATATTAAATATGAACACTTAAAGTAAATTGGTATTGCAAATCTATATAAGTATGTATATCGTTGTCCAGTTCCCGCAGTACAAGCTTTGCTTAGTTTGGGACTAGGTCAATTTGTGTGCAATTGCCTATCTATATAAGTATGTATATCGTTGTCCAGTTCCCACAGTACAAGCTTTGCTAAGTTTGGGACTAGGTCAATTTGTGTGGAATTGCCTATCTATATAAGTATGATTATCGTTGTCCAGTTCCCAAAGTTGGGTACACACTTTGCTATATCTATTTCCAGATATTGTGGTAGTCGATGGTGGGAACTCCTATTCTGAAGGTTGGGGCCTTATCACGCTTTCACCAGCGACACTCACAGACTCCAAAACCATCGCCAGGCTGCTAGCACAACAGGTGAGTCCTCTTTAGTCATGATGCCTAGGTAAGGAGACCCTGGATCAAAGTAAGTGTCAATCTGTAAGTCTAGACTGGACTGGCGCTATACTCTCTCTGCCTAGCGTGAGGGACTCGGCGTGATTATATGTTTGTAGGTCTGTAAGTCTAGAGAGAACTGGCGCTCTACTCTCTCTGCCTAGCGTGAGGGACTCGGCGTGATGATATGTATGTAAGTCTGTAAGTCTAGAGAGGACTGGCGCTCTACTCTCTTTGCCTAGCGTGAGGGACTCGGCGTGATGATATGTATGTAGGTCTGTAAGTCTAGAGAGGACTGGCGTTCTAGTCTCTCTGCCCAGCGTGAGGGACTCGGCGTGATCATATTCTTTGTGTTTTTTAGTGGTTTGGGGGCCTAGTGTCCCCACGATGGTGGAGTTCCCAGTGGCTTCTGGAAGCCCTGACTTCAGTACTAGCAGAGAAGGCCCCATCTTTAGAAGGTTCGGCAGCGCGGCAACAGGATGCTCTCCTTCTGGATCACGTGTTACCTGCTTTGAGGTTAGTTCTGCTATGCTGGACAGTACCATTCCAAATATTACAATCGCTAGGTATCCTTACCTTACCATCTAGCTTACCATCAGACAGGTCCTATGCTTGGTTCCCATATTCTCTGGTTATAGGAAAAACATTGGTCCTTCGAGCCTTTTTTTATGTAATTTTATCTTATCTTATCTTACTAATATTATAAATGTGAAAGTTTGTAAGTTTGGATGTTTGCGGTTGCATCACGGCAAAACGACTGAACCGATTTGGCTGAAAGTTTAAATCGTGATGGCTTATACCTAGGAATAGGACTTTTTTTTTTAAACTCGAAAATTCAAAGTTCTAATATTATAAAGTATGATGCTTTTTCACGGCATAGCGGCTAAACCGATTCTAGCAGGAAAATACATAAGCAACTTTTTCGAACTCCACGCGGGCGAAGCCGCGTGCATAAGCCAGTATTATATATTTTATAACCCTACTTGTCGTGCTTGAATAACGGCGATGGACTCGCCATAAAATATACCTCTATCTTTGTTCCTCTTTCGCGCAATAACTACTTAATGGAATTGGCTGAAATGTGATAGATTGTAATCAGCAATGTTTTATTATAGAGAATTAACCAGAAAAAAAATTTACGCGAGTAAAACTGTGGGGCTTGAAATCTACGTAGTTAATTTTATCTTTTTTTAAAATAGCTTGAAATTAGTGGATAACTTGATAGCATGAAATGTTGGTCTGAACTTGGAAATGGCGTTTTGTTTTAGTGGCGCCATCTATGGAATTGTGTTTCACTTAAGATAATATTTGATAGACTCGACTCGAGCAACTCCGTGCGTGCCGTGGCGTCGCCAAGACTTGAGAGAGCCGATATCGAGGCCGCCACAGACGAGCTGTCCTTGCACAAGGTAAGATAAAATACCTTAAACCATTATGGGTGGGAATTAAAGTGGGTAAGGGTGGGATTTCAAGCCAGTAGAATGTGTTAAGGGAGGAGAATTAGGGGAGACAATGTATTTAATAATAAATAATAATAATAATATATCCTCACGCCTTCCCACAAGGGTCCCCGACGGGGTAGGCAGAGGTGTATAGGTAATACCCACACACCCACTTTCCGCCAGAGGTATATTAGGTGCCAACGTGACAGATGGCGAGTCCATCGCCGTTACTCAAGCACGACTCCATACACCTTTGAATGTCTTCTCAGACGTATGCAGGTTTCCTCTCGATGTTTTCCTTCACCGTAAAGCTCGTGGTGTGATTAATGTATTTGCGTGTAATAATTTTGGTAAGGTAGATGGGTTGAGATGAAATATTGGTAGCAAGCTGGATGGGTTGTAGTGGCGACGTAAATGTGTCTGTGTGGTAACGATGGTGGTAATACATTACGTATGGTGTGACAGGGGGCCGCTATTGTGAGTATGGCTATCGAAGCAGCTGGCGAAGCGGCAGGAAGGGCAGCACTGGCGCGGCTGCTGCATCACCACCGAGCTGCAAGCGCTGATGCCAAGTAAGGGTCTTTCCATCATAAGAGCCATTTGAATGCCGTCTGATCTTGTAGTTCCCACAGTACAAGCTTTGCTTAGTTTGGGACTAGGTCAATTTGTGTGTTTTTGCCTATCTATATAAGTATGTATATCGTTGTCCAGTTCCCACAGTACAAGCTTTGCTTAGTTTGGGACTAGGTCAATTTGTGTGGAATTGCCTATCTATATAAGTATGTATATCGTTGTCCAGTTCCCACAGTACAAGCTTTGCTTAGTTTGGGACTAGGTCAATTTGTGTGGAATTGCCTATCTATATAAGTATGTATATCGTTGTCCAGTTCCTACAGTACACGCTTTGCTTAGTTTGGGACTAGGTCAATTTGTGTGTAATTGCCTATCTATATAAGTATGTATATCGTTGTCCAGTTCCCACAGTACAAGCTTTGCTTAGTTTGGGACTAGGTCAATTTGTGTGTAATTGCCTATCTATATAAGTATGTATATCGTTGTCCAGTTCCCACAGTACAAGCTTTGCTTAGTTTGGGACTAGGTCAATTTGTGTGGAATTGCCTATCTATATAAGTATGTATATCGTTGTCCAGTTCCCACAGTACAAGCTTTGCTTAGTTTGGGACTAGGTCAATTTGTGTGGAATTGCCTATCTATATAAGTATGTATATCGTTGTCCAGTTCCTACAGTACACGCTTTGCTTAGTTTGGGACTAGGTCAATTTGTGTGTAATTGCCTATCTATATAAGTATGTATATCGTTGTCCAGTTCCCACAGTACAAGCTTTGCTTAGTTTGGGACTAGGTCAATTTGTGTGTAATTGCCTATCTATATAAGTATGTATATCGTTGTCCAGTTCCCACAGTACAAGCTTTGCTTAGTTTGGGACTAGGTCAATTTGTGTGGAATTGCCTATCTATATAAGTATGTTTATCGTTGTCCAGTTCCTACAGTACACGCTTTGCTTAGTTTGGGACTAGGTCAATTTGTGTGTAATTGCCTATCTATATAAGTATGTATATCGTTGTCCAGTTCCCACAGTACAAGCTTTGCTTAGTTTGGGCCAAGTTGAGCCCGCACCTAAGACTTCCCAGTCAGGATCTCTGAGTAGACTAGTATAAGGAGATTATTTTGTATTCTCCAGAGACCTCTGGCGCGCTCTGCAGCGTGACGGTGAGGACTCGGCCCAGGTCCACGCGTGGGATGGGTGGTGTGAGAGACCTGGATACCCATTGCTGTGTGCAACTGTCGTTGGCAGCGACGTCGTTTTGAAACAGGAAAGGTAAGGCTAAAGGAGTTTCTTTAGGAAAATGTCGAAATGATATCAGATGGATGAAACGAAGGCATCCGCAGAGCAACTGGCGTGAACGAGGGAGTGATTGTAAAGATGAAGAAAGGTACGTTGGTTTGGACACATACAAAGGATGAGTGAAGAAAGATTGACGAAACAGATATACAAAGCAAAAGTGTGTGCAAGAAGAGGCAGAGGAAGGCCACGTTCCAACTACCTGGATCAAATCGTATACTTAACGAAGGTAACAAGGGAATGTCATGAGTACTGGCAACCAGTGTTGTATGAAGAGACTGATCAATGTGGTTGTAGCGAAAGATAGCTGGCATATTATCTGCCTAGCGTGAGACTCGGCGTGACGATATGTATGTAGGTCTGTAAGTCTAGAGAGAACTGGCGCTCTACTCTCTCTGCCTAGCGTGAGGGGCTCGGCGTGATGATATGTATGTAGGTCTGTAAGTCTAGAGAGAACTGGCGCTCTACTCTCTCTGCCTAGCGTGAGGGGCTCGGCGTGATGATATGTATGTAGGTCTGTAAGTCTAGAGAGAACTGGCGCTCTACTCTCTCTGCCTAGCGTGAGAGACTCGGCGTGATGATATGTATGTAGGTCTGTAAGTCTAGAGAGGACTGGCGCTCTACTCTCTCTGCCTAGCGTGAGGGGCTCGGCGTGATGATATGTATGTAGGTCTGTAAGTCTAGAGAGAACTGGCGCTCTACTCTCTCTGCCTAGCGTGAGAGACTCGGCGTGATGATATGTATGTAGGTCTGTAAGTCTAGAGAGGACTGGCGCTCTACTCTCTCTGCCTAGCGTGAGGGGCTCGGCGTGATGATATGTATGTAGGTCTGTAAGTCTAGAGAGAACTGGCGCTCTACTCTCTCTGCCTAGCGTGAGGCACTTGGCGTGATGATATGTATGTAGGTCCGTATGTCTGACTGTTTATATACATATATTTGATGTGTCACCAGATTTGTCATGGTAGCGGAGCCTCCAGACCCCGAACCAGCAATGGTGAACTATCTTCTGACGTTGGACCTAAGAGCGGAATTGGACGAACTCTTTTATGAACCAGGCAAGTGGACTTTTCAAATCACTGTCTTCCCAAAAGGGTAGGCAGAGGTGTGTTGGTAGGTCCCACACGCTCACGTTTTGCCGAGTGTGGTGACGAGGTGGCGTTTTCATCACCGGTGCCCAAGCACGACTATACATTGGAATGTCTTCTCAGACGTTTGCAGGTTTCCTCTCGATGTTTCCTTTTTTTTTTTTTTTTTTTTTTTATACCACTTGGGTGGCAAACAAGCATGCGGTCCGCCTGATGGTAAGCGGTTACCGCCGCCTATGGACGCTTGCAACACCAGGGGTATCACTCGCGCGTTGCCGACCCAGCAGGAATCTTTTCACACCCTTCTTGAAGAACTTCATGCTGTACTCTCCAGGGAAAACCTCAACGGGGAGCTCATTCCACAGCCTGAGCGTTCGCGGAAGAAAACTTCTTTGGAAGCGCACAGTGCGAGACCTTTGTGGTTCCAAGGTATGGGGATGAATTCCCCGTCGATGGCGAGAGGTGCGGTGGTAGAAGGTGGAAGTGGGCATCATATCGAACAATTCTGCAGAACACTCCCCGTTATACAAGCGGTAGAACACACACAGGGAGGCAAAGTCTCTCCTCAGACTTAGTGATTCCAAGCCGCTTGTGAGCATGGGATCGTCGACAATTCTAGCGGCGCGTTTCTGAACCGCGTCAAAAGGCCCAAGCTGGTATCCAGAGGCTCCAGCCCACAGGTGGCAGCAGTACTCCATATGTGGCCGAACTTGCGACTTATAAAGTTGCAGCCTTTGTTGCGGTGTGAAGTACTGCTTAGCTCTGTTGAGCACACCGAGCTTCCTCGACGCCAGCTTAGCCTTGTCCTCTAAATGACCACGGAACTGAACGTCGCTAGAAATATCGACCCCAAGGATCCTAATGCTCTCCGAGATGTTCAGGGGAGTGTTCTGGAATTGTGGAGCCACAGCGAATGGAGTTTTTTTTGCGGTGAACGCGCAAACTTGTGTCTTAGTGGGGTTGAAGTGGACTAGGTTTAGTCGACCCCAATCGGAGACACTGCGAAGTGTACTCTCGATTTCAGACACAAGTCGTTCGCGACTTTCCTCCACAGTGGAACGAGGGAGATTAGCACGGCCCGTGTAGTAAGTGTCCCCAGTGCTGTCGTCTGCATAGCAATGAATGCCTTCAATAGAAAGCATGTCATTAATATGCAGAAGAAACAGAGTCGGGGACAACACAGAGCCTTGCGGGACGCCAGCATTAATTTCCATGCTTTCGGAGCAGCTACCGTCAACGACGGCTCTTATGCATCTGCTGGACAGAAAGCTGGCGACCCATTTGCATAATCCCTCTGGCAGTCCGTAGGATGGAAGCTTCGATAGAAGACCGCGATGCCAGACCCGATCGAACGCTTTCGCCACATCCAAGCTAACAGCTAATGCCTCACCTTGACTCTCAATGGCGAGTGACCAACGGTGCGTGAGATATACTAGAAGGTCACCCGTTGAGCGACTGTGGCGGAAGCCATACTGTTGGTCACTCAACAAACCGTGACCCTCTAGATATCGCAGGAGTTGCGTGTTAATCACTCGCTCCATAATTTTGGAGAGGAGGGAGGTGATGGCGATCGGCCTGTAATTCGATGGGTCTGATCTATCGCCCTTTTTGGGCACTGGGTGCACGTGGGCGGTCTTCCACGAAGTTGGGACTTTTTGGGTGGAGTAGGAAAGCGCGAATAGGCGCGTCAAAACAGGACACAGTTCAGGAGCACACTGCTTAAGCACCACTGCCGGAATACCGTCTGGCCCGCTCGACTTATGGACGTCCAGAGACAGCATCTCCCGCCGGACCTCCCGTTGGGTTATGCTTATCTCCGGCATAGAGTTCTCACACCGCAGGATAGTTGGCGGTGTGGCGCCTCCGTCATCCATAGTCGAGTTCGAGGCAAAGAGAGAGCCCAATAGATCCGCTTTCTCTTTGGCACTGTGGGCCAAGTTACCATCCGGCTTACGGAGTGGTGGTAGGGACGACTGGCAAAAGTTTCCCTCAGCAGCCTTGGCAAGGGACCAAAAAGCACGGCTGCCAGAAGGGTAGCTAGCGAGTCTCTTACCAATTCTGCTGACGAAATCGAATTTCGCCCTGGCAATCGCTCGCTTACAGTGCCTTTCACCGTAAAGTTCGTGGTGTGACTAATCACTGTACTTAAGTTCAGGAAACATAATTGGTACATCGAGATTCGAATCGCAATCTTGGCACTGCAGCCAGCCGTTCCAACCACTCGTCACCTTGATTTGAGTTTATAAATATTAACTGTTTATCATAAATTCCCAGAAAACTTCACCGAATTCTCCGAAGATGACTTCAACTCGACGACCACCTCCCCTGTCACCACCACGACCACCAAGAAACCCATCGTGAAGACTACACGAGCCCCACCATCTCCAAAATGGGTGATACCTGTGACCTTCATAGTGGGACCTCTGGAGGAAGATGAGGCCATGGAAAACATCACCAGGATCTGGAAGAACATCACTGAGAACGTGCAGAATGGCACTTGGTGAGCATATAGTTGAGTAGTGAGTATACATACAGTAGTGGATTGGAGAAGAGTGGAATGCCTGAAGTGAATGGAGTGATTGGAGTGGATTAGATAAGATTGAAGTGGAGACGAATGTCGATAGAGTTGAGTGGGTTGAGAGGAGGGGGATTGAAATGAGTGGTAGAAGTCGAGTGGAGTAGGAATGAGTGCAGTTAGTGGAATGAAGTGCTGTGAGTTGAGTGAAATGGATTGAGCGTGTTTGGTTTGAGTAAGCGAAGTGGAGTGGCGTGGGATTTGCATCAACTTTAAGCTAGCTGTCACTGTCAGTTGTCACTGTCAGCTGCCACTTTCAGCTGTCAGTCGTCTGTACTCAATGATTTTATGTGTATAATATAATATCTATCCTCAGGTACGACTTGGGCAATGATACGAAGGTACTGAAAACATCGCGCTGGGCTGAGAACGTGACCCATCTCATATGGATGAACGATACAGAGAGTGAGTTTGAGCTCTTTCCAAATATCTTCTTCTTTCCTCCCTCATACAGGATGTTTCAGAAAGTAGGATAGTTACTTGAATATACGATAGCTAGCGTAGGGTTAAAGGAATATAATACAAATATATTGATAAAGTTATAAATATATAAAGAATATATATATAATAATGACGATGTTGATATCCTCACGCCTTCCCACAAGGGTCGCTGAAGGGGTAGGCAGAGGTGTGTAGGTAGTACCTACACGACTACTTTCCGCCAGAGGTATATTAGGTGCCAACGTGACAGATGGCGAGTCCATCGCCGTTACTCAAGCACGACTACACATACGCCTTTGAATGTCGTCTCAGACGTATGCAGGTTTCCTCTCGATGTTTTCCTTCACCGTAAAGCTCGTGTTGTGACTAATCACTGTACTTAAGTTCAGAGTAAAACTCTTTGTTACAGTCGGGATGCTAGTCATTGTGTCAAAACTCCACGGATTTTTTTAATTATATATCCTCACGCCTTCACACAAAGATCCCGAAGGGGTAGGCAGAGGGGTATAGGTAATACCCATACACCCACTTTCCGCCAGATAATTTTTAAAATTAATTTTACTAAATATCACACTTTTGGCTTTCCTCTATTTTCACCCTCGCGATCCATTGCCTTCAACGTAATTAATTTATTTGCAGTGACAATACCAGATCTAGGCAAACACAAATGGGTACGCTACAATGTGGGAGCTAGAGGACTGTACCGCGTCGCGCCACAAGACAGGAACGCTGGGGAGGTAAGTCTAGTAATACAGGGCCTAGATATTTACTAGATGTCCACAAAATTGCCTTAAATTATCATCTATAAATAATAATATAATATAAAATATCCTCACGCCTTCCCACAAGGGTCCCCGAAGGGGTAGGCAGAGGTGTATAGGTAATACCCACACACCCACTTTCCGTCAGAGGTATATTAGGTGCCAAGGTGACAGATGGCGAGTCCATCGCCGTTACTCAAGCACGACTATACATACGCCTTTGAATGTCTTCTCAGACGTATTCAGGTTTCCTCTCGATGTTTTCCTTCACCGTAAAGCTCGTGGTGTGACTGACGTAATCACTGTACTTAAGCTCAGAAAAACTCATTGGTAGAGTCGGGATTCGAACTTGCGACCTTTGCGTCGCAGGCAACTGCTCGAACCACTCGGCCCCCACGGCTCTCTATCATCTATATAAGTATGTATATCATTGTCCAGTTCCCACAGTACAAGCTTTGCTTAGTTTGGGACTAGGTCAATTTGTGTGCAATTGCCTATCTATATAAGTATGTATATCGTTGTCCAGTTCCCACAGTACAAGCTTTGCTTAGTTTGGGACTAGGTCAATTTGTGTGCAATTGCCTATCTATATAAGTATGTATATGTTTGTCCAGTTCCCACAGTACAAGCTTTGCTTAGTTTGGGACTAGGTCAATTTGTGTGCAATTGCCTATCTATATAAGTATGTATATCGTCGTCCAGTTCCCACAGTACAAGCTTTGCTTAGTTTGGGACTAGGTCAATTTGTGTGCAATTGCCTATCTATATAAGTATGTATATCATTGTCCAGTTCCCACAGTACAAGCTTTGCTTAGTTTGGGACTAGGTCAATTTGTGTGCAATTGCCTATCTATATAAGTATGTATATCGTTGTCCAGTTCCCACAGTACAAGCTTTGCTTAGTTTGGGACTAGGTCAATTTGTGTGCAATTGCCTATCTATATAAGTATGTATATGTTTGTCCAGTTCCCACAGTACAAGCTTTGCTTAGTTTGGGACTAGGTCAATTTGTGTGCAATTGCCTATCTATATAAGTATGTATATGGTTGTCCAGTTCCCACAGTACAAGCTTTGCTTAGTTTGGGACTACTTCTTTGTGGTATTGTCCTAAGGTATTATTATTAACTCAGAGTGCAGACTCGGCTGCATACCGTGCAGCCATGCTGTATACGAGTGGAGCTCCAGCTGAAAGGGCCTTACTCTTGGACGATGCCTTCGTTCTCAGCAGAGCTGGTAGCTTACCAGCTAGCAGAGCGATCGCAGCGGCTGGTGAGTGTCTGCAACATACATATCATCACGCCGAGTCCCTCACGCTAGGCAGAGAGACTAGAGCGCCAGTCCTCTCTAGACTTACAGACATACATACATATCATTACGCCGAGCCCCTCACGCTAGGCAGAGAGAGTAGAGCGCCAGTTCTCTCTAGACTTACAGACCTACATACATATCATCACGCCGAGTCCCTCACGCTAGGCAGAGAGAGTAGAGCGCCAGTTCTCTCTAGACTTACAGACCTACATACATATCATCACGCCGAGTCCCTCACGCTAGGCAGAGAGAGTAGAGCGCCAGTCCTCTCTAGACTTACAGACCTACATACATATCATCACGCCGAGTCCCTCACGCTAGGCAGAGAGAGTAGAGCGCCAGTCCTCTCTAGACTTACAGACCTACATACATATCATCACGCTGAGGCCCTCTCGCTAGGCAGAGAGAGTAGAGCGCCAGTCCTCTCTAGACTTACAGACATACATACATATCATCACGCCGAACCCCTTACGCTAGGCAGAGAGAGTAGAGCGCCAGTCCTCTCTAGACTTACAGACCTACATACATATCATCACGCCGAGTCCCTCACGCTAGGCAGAGAGAGTAGAGCGCCAGTTCTCACTAGACTTACAGACCTACATACAAGTCAGATAAAAACCTTTTTGTTATTAGCTCGTCTTAGCTCCGAGCAGCATTGGGCTCCATGGCGAGTGGTGCTAGGCCACCTGTCCTGGTGGAGGGAGCTGCTCAGGCTCTCCTCTTCAGGTCCACACCTCAATAGCCTCCTGAAGAGACTGCATCCGCCCACCGTGGTGTTATACACAGATAATCAGATCGATGGGAAGCTTAGCGAGGATCAGCTGTAAGTTGTACTTGATAGCAATTCATCATCATCATCACCAGCCTATCACTGTTGGACATAGTCCCCTAATGAGCGCCATATAGCCTTGTCTTCAGCCTGCCGCATCCAGCATCCGCAATTGCAATTAGCTTGAAGGAATTCCCCAGTCAAGGGGTAGGCAGAGGAGTATGCGCAGACGCGAGACTTAGTTCGCGTCCGCGCGAAAGTTGAAAGTTACTCCTTTTTATACAAGCTGCCATTTATATCTGCCAGTGAAAGTCCCGTCCAAGCCGTTTCGGATATTAGCCGTAGCAAACAGACCAGATAGAGACAAAATAAAAAATAGTTGGTATTTGGTATAGAGGACATCTGTCACGGTGACATTTAAATATACTTAAGGTAACTGTACTGTACTTAAGTTCAGAAAAACTCATTGGTACATTCGGGCTTAGATCTTGCAATCTTTTTTGCAGGCGAGTACTCGAACCACTCAATCAGCACGGCTCTTTGTGGATAATTCCCGTGCTGTTTTGCTCATGGTAAAGGTCTTGTTCCCAGGTGGCTCAGTGGAGCATTGCTCACCGCTGGAGTGGAGTGGGAGAACACTAGAGTTACCGCCCAAGCAGTGGAACTATTTGATGCATGGCTAAACACGAACCGAACGATACCGGAGATATATCAAGAGGTAGGTTGGCTATGGACGCTTGCAACACCAGGGGTATCACTCGCGTGCCGACCTTGTGTTGGGAGGATCGATGTGCTAGCACAAGGGACGAACGGGTCCCCCTACTGCCTGATGGAGCGCGGTGACCTAGGCCTATGGACGCTTGCAACACCAGGGGTATCACTCGCGTGCCGACCTTGTGTTGGGAGGATCGCTGTGCTAGCACAAGGGACGAACGGGTCCCCCTACTGCCTGATGGAGCGCGGTGACCTAGGCCTATGGACGCTTGCAACACCAGGGGTATCACTCGCGTGCCGACCTTCTGTTGGGAGGATCGCTGGGCTAGCACAAGGGACGAACGGGTCCCCCTACTGCCTGATGGAGCGCGGTGACCTAGGCCTATGGACGCTTGCAACACCAGGGGTATCACTCGCGTGCCGACCTTGTGTTGGGAGGATCGCTGGGCTAGCACAAGGGACGAACGGGTCCCCCTACTGCCTGATGGAGCGCGGTGACCTAGGCCTATGGACGCTTGCAACACCAGGGGTATCACTCGCGTGCCGACCTTGTGTTGGGAGGATCGCTGTGCTAGCACAAGGGACGAACGGGTCCCCCTACTGCCTGATGGAGCGCGGTGACCTAGGCCTATGGACGCTTGCAACACCAGGGGTATCACTCGCGTGCCGACCTTGTGTTGGGAGGATCGCTGTGCTAGCACAAGGGACGAACGGGTCCCCCTACTGCCTGATGGAGCGCGGTGACCTAGGCCTATGGACGCGTGCAACACCAGGGCTATCACTCGCGTGCCGACCGAGATTGTGTCGGGAGGATGGCTAACACGAGATATTTTCAGGCATCGTTCACGGCCGGTGTCCGTACACATGGTGAAAGAGCTTGGAAAGCTTGCTGGAGGGCCCTGCTGACCTCGCATGCCGCCCCACGACCGCTGTACAGCCATCGGGCATTGCTCACCGCCCTAGCGTCTCCAGTAGACGACTGGTTGTTCTATAGGTAAGTATTTTCTAAGTACTCTTTAGACATTTAAGTCACGAGCTACGGTGAAGGAAAACATCGCGTTACAATAAAAATTGTGTAACGGATTTGGCTACGGACTTCTATTAGGTGCAGACTGGGGCAGGTCGGCAGATTACTGGGCCCATAACCTATTAAAACTATGATGGTTTTTGCACAGACTAACAAATTTATTTAAGTTGAACACAGAATATATAAAAGAACAATTTTATTTTGATATACATATTTAACACTGATACAATTTAGAACGTGAAACCCGTTATACCCTACCTCACTTCCTACCGAAATACAGGTTTTAGGAAGAATTATACTTGGGTAAATTCAAACCGGTCCTGACAGTAAGACAGATATGCACATATAGCCATAGAGCCAGACAATCAGACAGGCATACAGCCAGACATACAGACAGAGAGACAGTTTTCCTTTCTTGGAATCGGTAGTAATTGTATGTAACATTAAATTTATAACAAAAAAATATGTTCGCAGTCTTTTGCGTTGAATAAATATTTTTTTATCTTGATTTGAACATATATTATACAGACATAGTCGAATTAAAAAGAGTTAAGCCGACTTTTTGTACTTAACAGATTTGCCTTCACGGCTCTGTCAGCCGAAGCGCAACGAAGCAAGGAATGGCGGCTGTGGGTCACTGCCCTCTGCACGGCTGCATGCAGGTTTGTGTCTACACGACGACAGATGGCGCTGTATACTTATCGTTTTTGTCGTAGCAATTACATGACAAGAGATGGCGCTGTAATGATTTATCACAGCAAAAAGGATTGGTGTCCGATGATGATGAGTTCAATGGTAGTTTTTTTTCAACAATCAAACAAAAAATCTAGTTATTCCTTATAATACGTTTTTGGTAAAGATGTAGCTTTATGATGATGAAGATTTTTTTAACTCAGTCGAGATTTTATTCAGTTAAATCGTAACAAATAAAAATCCGAAACATTAATATTTATAATATTTGAAAATTATAACTAACTTAATTGATAGCTTAAGGTTATCAATTATAGCTACAAGGTAAAATTTTATTGTGTCCAGGTGGCGAGGCGCCAGCGGCATCTGGCGGTTAATACAGCCACAGCCGCCATTACCACCGCCAGCTCTCCAAGCCGCCGCTAGATGTCTCTACCAACCCACCGACTACTATAGGGTAAGCTAAAATTAATACAAGGTTTCGCAGCTAGATGTCGCCACCTAAATCTTTGGTACTGCGATGCATTATATTAAATACTAGTTGGTCCCGCCCAGCTTCGCCTGGGTGAAAAATAGGAATATTTTCTGAAACACGATCACAGCGCCATCTATGGGGTCCAATTGTGAACTGAAGACACAGATTCTCCCGCTTATCTTCGCTTGGGTGAAAAAATATCATGGTGGCGCCACCTACCTAAGCCACTTGAAGACAAACAGAAAATGTCATTAAAATTGGTGTCCGGGACATACACACGTACAGATTTATATATATATAAAGATGGTGACCGTCTACCGCCACCTTTATTTTAATCAAATATATTTTAGTTTAAGGATCTGTACGGCGACCTCCGCGGTTCATCATCAGCTCTGGATACCATCGCACTCAACTCCGCGTGGGTGATGAGAGCTGACGCAGATCTGCTTAGATACTTCAATGCCGTCAACAAAGTGTAACGGTCTACTCGAAAGACCAAGGCGGTCTTCTCGAAAGACCGAGAAGAAATGAGTAGAACACGTTGTTTTCGATGACTTATCCTTACGTTAATACCTTCTTGGTATTAAATAATAAAAAATGTGGTCTTCTCGCAGTAGACCATCAAGAAATAGGGTTTTTTTCTATGGAAACTTTACCATACTAGAATTTTATACAAACTTCTATGTGACAGCTACTTAAAACTTGTACTTAAATGGTCTACTCAAAAGACCAAAATTTATACTCCTATATTATCAACCAGTCAGCCTGCCTCCCCCCCCCCCATACACAAATATAACAAATCAGATTCATATCACAAGTATTTCTCATACATCGCTTCCTATAATTTAGCTTCAATTAAGAAGTCACGTATTTAAAATGCAGTATTAATACAATATACATATTTATATAAAGCACAGTTAAATGTATGCACATAATAGTTTTATCTCCGGCGGGATATGTTTCACAGATTCCAAATATATAATTTTCTTTTTTAAATAACCTAGATACGAGTCCTTTAGTTGCGCTCATTGGAAGTTTTAACTTTCTTTCAAATACTTAAATACGTTTGGTAATTTATAAAAAAATCATTGCATATTTTTCTAATACACACTTATATTTTTAGTTTTCTTCGATTGACAAACCTTTGTTAACTGCAATGCAAAATACAGCAAAACAGTTTGTATACTTTGCAAAATAGTATGTTATCTATCCACGCTCCGTCTTAATGCCCTCTAATTATTATAATCTATGGGCCCCCCTCTGAAAGTCCTCAGTGGAGCATTTGTCCACGTTAAGCATCTATGGTTTAAAAATGCGCGCCTTAAATTTTGACATAACATGACAGCTCTTAAAGTTTTTTATTTTATATTAAACTATAATATTAATTAAGTAATACTACAATAATAACGCGAAATATTTATATTAGTCACTTCGTTTGGAAATTGTGAAATATTTTCCAGTCAGTGAAATATATCAGAAAAAATTATGAAATATTTTCTAGTAATTTTAAGATTTTTCGGGCGGGAGTTTACTTTTATAGATAAGTTTAAATTAAATATACTTATAATTACATTCCAATTGGATAAACGTGCCATAAAGTTAAAACTGAGTAGAATAATGCCTCTTTTTACGTTGCTCAAGAAATATTAAAAAGAGCGGCTTTTTTCTTCTTCATAATTTATGCGTGTCTATGGTTTTTATCTATAGAAATTGTATAATCTGTATAGCTTACGAAATATAATATATTAGCTTTACAATGCAGCCAATGCATATATATAAACAGTGCTACATACCACCTTTCCTCCGACGAGGCTCGACGCGAATAAGCCGTAATGTTCCCCCCCCGACCCCCGCCGCAAACGCCGGCCCGCGCCGAGCCTGACGCGCAAATCCCGCCCCCAAATAATATTTAAATAAAATTACCAGTCCAGCCCAGCTCCCTTGCTCGCGATCCAGCAACGCCCTAAGCCAAGGTTCGTACCCCACAGGGGGTGCCCTTAGCTGTGTTGCTTAGAAATAAAGTGCCTGGCTGGAGGCCTTGGTCTCGCCATTGACCGGTTAAGTAGCAAAAGTTCCCGGAACTCACGCTACGAGAGACAACACAAAAAAAAAAAAAAAAAAAACCACCTTTCCTTGGGTGCGCATTATGATGTAGCCTTACTCAAAAATAGGCTAAAAACGGCAAATTACAAATCAGAGGAATATACAGATAAACACTCAACCACTAAATACAGGCTGTCTCAGTAAATAGAGCAGTTGTCTCCTAGAAGTTATAGTGTGTTGTGAATATATCCTCGTGACGATGCAATACAACAAATAGCTCCAAAGATGACACAATGACGACATTATTAAAGGGAGTAATAGTCAATGTAAAACTTGTCTCAGATAGAGCAGTTGTCTTCTACAAGTTATAGTGTGTTGTGAATATATCCTCGTGACGATGCAATACAACATATAGCTCCAAAGATGACACAATGACGACATTATTAAAGGGAGTAATAGTCAATGTAAAACTTGTCTCAGATAGAGCAGTTGTCTTCTACAAGTTATAGTGTGTTGTGAATATATCCTCGTGACGATGCAATACAACATATAGCTCCAAAGATGACACAATGACGACATTATTAAAGGGAGTAATAGTCAATGTAAAACTTGTCTCAGATAGAGCAGTTGTCTTCTACAAGTTATAGTGTGTTGTGAATATATCCTCGTGACGATGCAATACAACATATAGCTCCAAAGATGACACAATGACGACATTATTAAAGGGAGTAATAGTCAATGTAAAACTTGTCTCAGATAGAGCAGTTGTCTTCTACAAGTTATAGTGTGTTGTGAATATATCCTCGTGACGATGCAATACAACAAATAGCTCCAAAGATGACACAATGACGACATTATTAAAGGGAGTAATAGTCAATGTAAAACTTGTCTCAGATAGAGCAGTTGTCTTCTACAAGTTATAGTGTGTTGTGAATATATCCTCGTGACGATGCAATACAACAAATAGCTCCAAAGATGACACAATGACGACATTATTAAAGGGAGTAATAGTCAATGTAAAACTTGTCTCAGATAGAGCAGTTGTCTTCTACAAGTTATAGTGTGTTGTGAATATATCCTCGTGACGATGCAATACAACAAATAGCTCCAAAGATGACACAATGACGACATTATTAAAGGGAGTAATAGTCAATGTAAAACTTGTCTCAGATAGAGCAGTTGTCTCCTAGAAGTTATAGTGTGATGTGAATATATCCTCGTGACGATGCAATACAACATATGGCTCCAAAGATGACACAATGACGACATTATTAAAGGGAGTAATAGTCAATGTAAAACTTGTCTCAGATAGAGCAGTTGTCTTCTACAAGTTATAGTGTGTTGTGAATATATCCTCGTGACGATGCAATACAACATATAGCTCCAAAGATGACACAATGACGACATTATTAAAGGGAGTAATAGTCAATGTAAAACTTGTCTCAGATAGAGCAGTTGTCTTCTACAAGTTATAGTGTGTTGTGAATATATCCTCGTGACGATGCAATACAACAAATAGCTCCAAAGATGACACAATGACGACATTATTAAAGGGAGTAATACTCACGTGGACACGTGGTTTTTTGGGGGCTTTTTTCAGAAACTCTGATAAAGATAAAATAATTAAGACGTAGTTATTTTCTATCTGTATCATTTAACCGCTACAGCAGATTTTTTATTTTTGCTTCCTTTAATTATTGCCCTATCGCATAATTGAGCAACTGACCTATTGACTGAGACATTCTGTATATTTATGCTCGCTAGGTTATCTATGGTCCCACTGGAACAATTTTTCAGGATGACAGAAAGTGGCACTGTTTAGCCTATACCCCTGATTGCAAACTTTCATAATCATCAGTTGAGTCGAGAAGAAGTTGCAGACAGACATACTTCGAATTTCTATTAGCTTGGATAATTAATTATTCATCCAGGTTCATTCACGTTAAATTCATATAAAAAATATGACTGTTCCACTCCCTTGGGTAGTAAGTACAATATTTAACCATACATATAATATTGATGAACATTACACTACAAATCCGATGCGTAGTTCCAAAGACCTTTTAACTACGTCTAATTATAAAAAAAAAAAAGAATACGTAAAAACGGTTTAGCCACCGTTCCTTTTCGACCAAAATGTATTTTCACTATTTTTATAGCGTTACAAAAAAGTCTTATACAAATGTCTTTTAGATCATTAGAAATTACCAAATTTGGTAAGTTTGGTAAAATTTATCCGGCCAGCGTTTTCAAATTAAAAAGCTAAAAATTATTGGTTGTGGTTTGTTTTGACAGAAGGTGTCGCCATTTTGGATTATTTAAACTTCTAATTTGTATCACCATATGTCACACGTATTGTGTCAAATATTATTTGTATGTATGGAAAATTATATAAAACAAATATTTTTACACTGTGGCGGGTTTACACATTACATACAAAACATACATGCCGACCGCCTGGTCTAGTGGTTAGAGCTCCTGACTGCGAAGCTTGAGGTCGCGGGTTCGAATCCCGCTGAGGGCAGATATTTGTGTGATGAACACGAGTATTTGTACCTTAGTCTTGGATGTCCTATGTATTTATGTATATATCTATCTATATAAGTAAATATATCGTTGTCTAGTTACCGTAACACTTTGCTTTGCTTACTTTGGGACTAGGTCAATTTGTGTGCAATTGTCCCAGGTATTTATTATTATTATACATACAGTTAGGAAATTCAAATGTTGCCGCCATTTACATATATATTGAATTGTAATCATGTTCATTAATATTATTGCCATAACAAACGTATCAAGCTCTTGCAGATAATTCGGCAACATAATAATGTAACAATTCAGTTCGCTCTTTCCATTTTTATACACCCACACACACTTAACTGTCCTTAGAAAAATGTGAGGTCCATCGCCGTAACTCAAGCGCTATACATACGCCTTTGAATTGCTTCTCCGACGTATGCAGGTTTCCTCTCGATGTTTCCCTTCACCGTAAAGCTCGTGGTGTGCCTCACTGTAATTAAATGTAGAAAAACTCCTCAATCCAGTCGGGACTGGAACTCGCGCCGTTTGCGTGGCAGGCGGGTGCTGTGACCTCTCGGCCACGCCGCCTCCTCTTGTCCTGACGTATAAGTGGTATGGTATCGCAGTGCAGGCGCAACCCTCGTTTCCTCTCGATGTTTTCCTTTACCGTAAAGCTCGTGGTGTGACTAATCACTGTACTTAAGTTCAGATAAACTCATTAACAGTCTAAATTCGAACTAGAAATCTTTGTGTGGTGAATACTATACCATTTGCCAATCTTTTCAATTTCTATATGAGTTAAATACATATATACATATCATTACGCCGAGTCCCTAACGGGGTAGGCAGAGAGTTAAATAACTTTTGTAAATCCGCCACTAGTGTCAGCACACTGGCTAGTTGCGAGCTGTCATAAATGACATTGCTTGACTGCTCGCAACAGTGTAAGCGAAGGCGGGAAAATCATAATTGCCGCTTACAGTGTTGCCGTACCAGATATATATAATACAGATAATTTACAATTACCAACGTGTTACTTTTGTGTGCAATATGATCTGTCCAAATATGATTGTATATTACTTATAATTGAGTGTATGTTTATCAATTAATTGCATATATGTGGGTATAGAGTTGCAATTTAGTGTTCCGTATACAATTACTTGCAGACCCGGCCACGCGTTGCTGTGGGTAAGGTTTTAGTTATATTACTTTGTAAATAAATGCTTACTCAATCACCAGATATCGCCATCTGTTAGAATCGTTTGGAGCTAACATAATTGTGACTGTCAAATAGTAGACAAATAATTTGCAATAAAATAATATTGCGACTATGAATTGAGATGTAAGCTATCCTATCTTTCAAGTTGGATCAAACTGCACACGGTGTGCAAATTTGATTGAAATCGGTTAAGTAGTTTAGGAGTCCTTACATCGTCACCAATCAAATTTGAGCAGCGATCCCAGAATTCAAATACCTTATTTATGAAAATTTATAATAATATCCTCACGCCTTCGCACAAGGGTCCCCGAAGGGGTAGGCAGAGGTGTATAGGTAATACCCACACACCCACTTTCCGCCAGAGGTATATTAGGTCATTAGGTGCCATGAAAATTTACATATATTAAGATCACGTTCTTTTGTATGTCAATGCCGTACCGTTGGTACACTGTAAGGAAAAACACTCATTTTGATCTTACAAACATACATACATATCATCATGCCTCTTTCCCGTAGGGGTAGACAGAGACCACTTCTTTCCACTTGCTACGATCCTTACAAACTTGTTTCGCTTCGTCCACTTTCATTATTACCTTCATACATGCTCTTCGGTTTAGGGTACTCTTGACCGGGCCTTTTTTCAAGACGTCCCTGATTTGGTCTAGAAACGTCCGCCTTATACACTTTTTTCGTCAATCGTTCTTCATTCATTCTCTCGACATGGCCAAACCATCTCAGCAAATCATCATACAAACCTACGCTTCAATTGTCCACATTAGCATCTTAAGACCATACCCACATAATGCTCACTAACTGATAAACATATCGTTCAGTGTATCTAACTCGACTAGTTGTCTAACATTTTGTATCTGCTTTTGTAATAAATCTTCCGAATATATGATATTAGACTTTCACTCATTCCTGTTCATACTTCCCTGGTACTGATACACCGGCACACAGTGTAGTGTACGTACACTAGTGCTTGGCGGCAGGATATCTGACACTGCGGTGGTACCCACCTAGCCGGACTGTTGCAATAAGAGGCCTACCACCTAGTACCCACTCCCTTATGGCCAGTAATGTGACTAGCTATAGTGCCCTTCACACCGGCACACAGTGTAGTGTACGTACACTAGTGCTTGGCGGCAGGATAACTGACACTGCTGTGGTACCCACCTAGCCGGACTGTTGCAATAAGAGGCGATAAGAAGTAAGAAAGCGTAATTATTCAAATATTTTTATATTAATCTATCCTGAAAGGCGCGGAGTATCTCCCGCGTGGTCCGTTAAACCAATAATAGCCCAAGTTCGGGAGGTCACTCTCGTCCCAGTGGTATCTCTTCGGCATAAAGTAGGGAAGCCTCCCTCCCTTCCTAGCGTTTGGCCCAAACAAGCGATTCCTGCCTTGCATATAATTATATTTATCATTGCGCCCTGAAATCGACAGTTTTTTTGGTTTAACATCTTCAGTAGAAGACAGCAAGCCGCTGGTGTCTGATTCGCTTTCAGGACTTGACGATTCTTCAATGGATATATTTTCTTTACTCTCCGGGTCTGGCGTCGTGTACGGGGTGAACGTTTCCTCTGAGGACTGGGGAACAACTTGAAATCTTTTCGGTCTTTTCTTCTTCTTTTCCTTGGGTTCCTCCTCGCTCGTGTCATACTCTGTGCTGGACAATTGTTTCGAATTCCATCTGCCAGATTTTCTGTAGTCTCCGCGCCTGGTCAAAGCGCACAGCGGTCTCTTCTTCCCAGTAGAGCCTACAACGTGCATCATGCTCACTCTGTCCTTGGGCCCGCCATAGCCATCTGACAGCTCATCTTTATACCAAATAGGGTTAAGCTTAGCGCTCTCAACAGCACCACGATCGCCATAATATTGACCCGAATCTTTGATATACGATAGTCCAAGTTTTTTAAAAATGAATGAAGCCCCGTTCCATAGTTTCTCAATAATAAACGGTATCAAGGATTGTAATATTATTCCAGGCAGAGAAAACCCCTTTTTTCGTAGTAGCTCGCGTTTAGTTCTCATCTTCAGATTTCTTTTCACATCTTCAATACATTTCTGTTTCCCAAAATGTCTATCACATCTCCTCAGGCGGTCTATTAGAGCTATGAAATAAGGTTCCAGGTGGTTCTGCTTTATAGCTGCGAGCAGTTGGTGCAGGAACACATCTCCGTGTGGCGACACGCTGTCTTCGTCTTCCATTACATGGTACTCATTCGTAAGTGCAGTGTCTTTTAGAGATGCATCGTTTTTCACGTTAACTTTGTACACTTTTGCACTTTCCGTACGATTTGCTGTAAGTTTTGAAAGTTTTAATTATTTTAAATGAAAAGTTACAAACAAGAAGAGTCGTGGTGGTTGAATCCAGACAATAATCTTGAGACACAGCGATGACCTCTGCATCTGTCCCATTTTGGACTAGGTCATTTTGTGTGGAATTGCCTATCTATATAAGTATGCATATCGTTGTCCAGTTCCCACAGTACAAGCTTTGCTTAGTTTGGGACTAGGTCAATTTGTGTGGAATTGCCTATCTATATAAGTATGTATATCGTTGTCCAGTTCCCACAGTACAAGCTTTGCTTAGTTTGGGACTAGGTCAATTTGTGTGGAATTGCCTATCTATATAAGTATGTATATCGTTGTCCAGTTCCCACAGTACAAGCTTTGCTTAGTTTGGGACTAGGTCAATTTGTGTGCAATTGCCTATCTATATAAGTATGTATATCGTTGTCCAGTTCCCACAGTACAAGCTTTGCTTAGTTTGAGACTAGGTCAATTTGTGTGGAATTGCCTATCTATATAAGTATGTATATCGTTGTCCAGTTCCCGCAGTACAAGCTTTGCTTAGTTTGGGACTAGGTCAATTTGTGTGGAATTGCCTATCTATATAAGTATGTATATCGTTGTCCAGTTCCCACAGTACAAGCTTTGCTTAGTTTGGGACTAGGTCAATTTGTGTGCAATTGCCTATCTATATAAGTATGTATATCGTTGTCCAGTTACCACAGTACAAGCTTTGCTTAGTTTGGGACTAGGTCAATTTCTGTGCAATTGCCTATCTATATAAGTATGTATATCGTTGTCCAGTTCCCACAGTACAAGCTTTGCTTAGTTTTGGACTAGGTCAATTTGTGTGCAATTGCCTATCTATATAAGTATGTATATCGTTGTCCAGTTACCACAGTACAAGCTTTGCTTAGTTTTGGACTAGGTCATTTTGTGTGCAATTGCCTATCTATATAAGTATGTATATCGTTGTCCAGTTCCCACAGTACAAGCTTTGCTTAGTTTTGGACTAGGTCAATTTGTGTGGAATTGCCTATCTATATAAGTATGTATATCGTTGTCCAGTTCCCACAGTACAAGCTTTGCTTAGTTTGGGACTAGGTCAATTTGTGTGCAATTGCCTATCTATATAAGTATGTATATCGTTGTCCAGTTACCACAGTACAAGCTTTGCTTAGTTTGGGACTAGGTCAATGTGTGTGCAATTGCCTATCTATATAAGTATGTATATCGTTGTCCAGTTCCCACAGTAGAAGCTTTGCTTAGTTTTGGACTAGGTCAATTTGTGTGCAATTGCCTATCTATACAAGAATAGTATTTTTGCATTTTACTTACCGAACAAGGAGAGAATGGATAATATAATAAATCTTGTATTCATTATATACAAACGTATATATGTGTTTATTTATATAAAATTTTTGTTAAAAATCAACCGAAAACAAATGTACTAGGTACCTATCATTCAAATAACATACCTTAAGTGGAAAAGTTATTATCGAAAACAAGTTGAAATTAATTACAATTTGTAATTGGAAAAAGTTACTAACATTTGTGTTGCTTTACGGCGTACTAGTTGAGCGTTTTCTCACGAGGATGTCAGGTAGTGTAGGGCACACAATAGGAAACAAATACTAGATATAGATAGTGCCATCTACGAAGACGCGCCCCACTATTCTTCCCCATAGTTTACAGTGTAAGTGTGCAACCTTCCACTAATGTTTTTATTTGCATCCGTCAATTGTGTCGGAATCTATACTAATATTATGAAGAGGAAAGATTTGTAAGTACGTATGTTTGTGAGGAATTGGCTCTAAAAGTACTGGAACGATTTTTTTTTATTTTTTTTTTTTATACAACGAGAGTGGCAAACAAGCATACGGCCCACCTGATGGGAAACGGTTACCGTAGCCTATTTACGCTCACGATACCGAAGTATCACTTGCGCGTTGCCACTCTGTGTTCGGAGAGTTATAGTGTGTTGGCAGCATAATGGGTTTAATCCCTCTGCTTCCAACACAATGTAACAATCCTCCCCCCTCCCCAAGGAGCTCATTACTGGAAACCTTATTCACCGCGTAGGAACACAACACAAAAAATTTTAAAAATTCTTCATTATCATTGATTGATACAGGCTATTTTAATTGCCTTCCTACAAGGGTCCCACACACCCACTTTCCGCCAGAGGTATATTAGGTGCCAACGTGACAGACGGCGAGTCCATCGCCGTTACTCAAGCATGACGCCTTTGAACTTCTTCTCAGACGTATACGATCTCTCGATGTTTTCCTTCAACGTATAGCTCGTGGTGTGACTAATCACTGTACTTAAGTTCAGAAAAACTTATTGGTACAGTCGGGATTCGAACTTGCGATCTTTGTGTCGCAGGCAACTACTCGAACCACTCGGCCACCACGGCTTTATCATATTTTAACTGCAAGAAAAAAAAAATTATGCCAAAATGTTTAAAAAATAAATGTCACCCGTGCGAAGGCGGGATTGGCCGCTAGGTGCATGATATTTGAGCAACACATCTATATTGTAAGGCTCTCTGTATTGTTTTCATTTGAATTGTACACATTTGAAACAGCAGGTCACAGTACTCTTATATCATACATACCTACATACATATCATCACGCCAAGTCCCTAACGGGGTAGGCAGAGAGTATAGAGCGCTAGTTCTCTCTAGACTTACATACCTCTTTCGCTTCGTCCACATTCATCAGTCTCTTCATACATGCTCGTCGGTTTCGAGTACTCTTAACGTTCCCGTCCTTGAGAGTCCGATCTATTTGATCCAGGTAGTTGGAACGTGGCCTTCCTCTGCCTCTTCTTGCACACACTTTTGCTTTGTATATCTGTTTCGTCAATCTTTCTTCACTCATCCTTGCTATGTGTCCAAACCAACGTAACATGCCTTTCTTCATCTTTACAATCACGCCCTCATTCATGCCAGTTGATTTTCGAATCTCTTAATTGCGGATTCGATCTAATATCGTTACGCCGCACATTTTTCGAAGAGATCGCATCTCAACTGCATTCAAGCTATTTTCATGCTTCCTCTGACATACCCAGGATTCGCTGCCATACAATAAGGTAGGTACCAATATCGCGTCGTGGACAGCAACTCGAGCATTCTTGCTCAGACTTTTACTGCCCATCAACGCCGACATGGCTCCATTCACCTTATTTCCGGCAGTTATCCTTCTTTCAATATCTTTTTCATACTTTCCATCTCGTGTGAACATGCTTCCTGGATATAAAAATTCATTCACTTGCCCATTTACCGATATAGCACACTGGGTCACTTGTTCATCTCATTCGAATACCAGAACCTTAGTCTTGCCAGCGTTTAGGCGCAGCCCCTTCTTTTCACATTCTTCTTTCATTACGGTAACTAGTGACTGCAGTTCGCCCTCTGATGACACTAGTAAAACCGCGTCATCGACGTATAGAAGGCAGTTGACCACTAAGTTTCCCAGGTTCACTCCACATCCGTGCGTTCTTAGTGCTCTCAGACAGTTATCTAGATATATAATGAACAGCCAGACATGATACACCCTTGTGTGACCCCCGACTTCACATCAAACCAGGGTGACATCCCACCGTTAACCCTAACGCACGCCTCGCTATCACTATAGAGTGATTTCACGGCATGCAGTAGGGAACTGCTCACTCCATATCCAGGCAACACGTCCCAGAGTTCCTTTCGTACGACTCTATCAAATGCCTTCTCTAAGTCGACGAAAGCGCAGAAAACCTTTTAGTTAATATCCAAAAACTTTTCCGCGATTCCGCGAAGCGAGAAGGTTTGATCCATACATCCTCTTCCTGGTCTAAATCCACCTTGGGATTCCCAGAGAAACCTTTCGGATCGCTCTTGCATTCTTATCGTCAGGATCTTCGTGTACACTTTACTAGCTAAGCTGACCAAGCTGATGGCTCTGTAGTTTGAGCAGTCCAATCGAGATCCTTTCCTTTATGGAAAGGCACGATGACTGCACGCCTCCAGTCGTCCGGAACATCACCCTTTTCCCAGCAAAGATTGCATAGCAAATAGATGACGTCTCAGACCGCTGGTCCACCGTACTTGATCATCTCAGCCATCTATTCCCGCAGCTTTTCCACATTTCAAATTTCTTATCGCTCTTACAATCTCTCCCATACTTATTTTATCCGCTATAGGATCCTCGAAAGATTCTGTTGGAGGCAGCTCTATGAGTAGATCAGCGGCATCATCATCATACATATCTTTGTAGAATTCACTCCATCGCCGGAGGACGTCTGTTTTGTCAGTCAGTATGTCATTGTCCTTCGAGAAAAACACATTCATCCTACTACTAGCTATAACACAATTTCTGGACTTCTTAACTTCCCTCCAAAAAGTTCCCTTTGCCGCCCTTTCGAAATGCCACAAACCTCTTTCGCGGCGCATAATATGCTGGACTTAAGGAACTGCCAGCAAACATCGACACTCTCAAACACATCTTTCGGGGGACAGGCTAGCTGTTCAGATACCCTTTCTTGATATCTGTCTCTAATAGCCGCATCTTGAAGCCTCCAGCTTTTGATGCGGTCTGCGACTGCAGAACAGGGACCCCCAGCGCGGGATCGCCAGCCCGCGAACAGACCTCTTATCCTAGTTATAGCTAATCTATTAGAAACAGATCTATCATGCTTCGCTCATTTTTCCGTTCCCATGTATACTGATGAATCCTTTTATCAACCACACTGAAATTGGACGCCACATTACAATTTACAAAATTGGTCGATAACAATTGTAATTAATTACAACTTGTTTTCAATAACAACTTTATAACATGCGGTGTATTAATTGAATGATAACCAGTGCACATGCTGTGGACAGCTTTCTAACTAAAATGTTAGTTTAATATACATATGTGTGTATAATGTATACGAGATATATTATATCAACGATTCTCTATTTGTTAGGTAAGTAAAATGCAAAAATACTACTATGCTATGGACAACCTAAGGACAATGACCTGGACAACGTTATACATACTTATATAGATATGCAATTGCACACAAATTGACCTAGTCCCAAACTAAGCAAAGCTTGTACTGTGGGAACTGGACAACGATATACATACTTATATAGATAGGCAATTGCACACACATTGACCTAGTCCCAAACTAAGCAAAGCTTGTACTGTGGGAACTGGACAACGATATACATACTTATATAGATAGGCAATTGCACACACATTGACCTAGTCCCAAACTAAGCAAAGCTTGTACTGTGGGAACTGGACAACGATATACATACTTATATAGATAGGCAATTGCACACAAATTGACCTAGTCCCAAACTAAGCAAAGCTTGTACTGTGGGAACTGGACAACGATATACTTACTTATATAGATAGGCAATTGCACACAAATTGACTTAGTCCCAAACTAAGCAAAGCTTGTACTGTGGGAACTGGACAACGTTATACATACTTATATAGATATGCAATTGCACACAAATTGACCTAGTCCCAAACTAAGCAAAGCTTGTACTGTGGGAACTGGACAACGATATACATACTTATATAGATAGGCAATTGCACACAAATTGACCTAGTCCCAAACTAAGCAAAGCTTGTACTGTGGGAACTGGACAACGATATACATACTCATATAGATAGGCAATTGCACACACATTGACCTAGTCCCAAACTAAGCAAAGCTTGTACTGTGGGAACTGGACAACGATATACATACTCATATAGATAGGCAATTCCACACAAATTGACCTAGTCCCAAACTAAGCAAAGCTTGTACTGTGGGAACTGGACAACGATATACTTACTTATATAGATAGGCAATTGCACACAAATTGACCTAGTCCCAAACTAAGCAAAGCTTGTACTGTGGGAACTGGACAACGTTATACATACTTATATAGATATGCAATTGCACACAAATTGACCTAGTCCCAAACTAAGCAAAGCTTGTACTGTGGGAACTGGACAACGATATACATACTTAAATAGATAGGCAATTGCACACAAATTGACCTAGTCCCAAACTAAGCAAAGCTTGTACTGTGGGAACTGGACAACGATATACTTACTTATATAGATAGGCAATTGCACACAAATTGACCTAGTCCCAAACTAAGCAAAGCTTGTACTGTGGGAACTGGACAACGATATACATACTTATATAGATAGGCAATTGCACACAAATTGACCTAGTCCCAAACTAAGCAAAGCTTGTACTGTGGGAACTGGACAACGATATACATACTTATATAGATAGGCAATTGCACACAAATTGACCTGGTCCCAAACTAAGCAAAGCTTGTACTGTGGGAACTGGACAACGATATACATACTCATATAGATAGGCAATTCCACACAAATTGACCTAGTCCAAAATGGGACACATGCAGAGGTCATCGCTGCGTCTCAAGCCCGACTTTACCTGCATGTGCAGGTTTCCTCTCGATGTTTTCTTTCACCGTAAAGCTCGTGTACTGATTAATCACTATTGTTAAATTCAGATCACTCATGATAATTGTCTGGATTCAAACACCACAGCTCTTCGTGTTTGTAACTTTTCATTTAAAATAATTAAAACTTGCAAAACTTACAGCAAATCGTACGGAAAGTGCAAAAGTGTACAAAGTTAACGTGAAAAACAATGCATCACTAAAAGACACTGCACTTACGAATGAGTACCATGTAATGGAAGACGAAGACAGCGTGTCGCCACACGGAGATGTGTTCCTGCACCAACTGCTCGCAGCTATAAAGCAGAACCACCCGAAACATCATTTCATAGCTCTAATAGACCGCCTGAGGAGATGTGATAGACATTTTGGGAGCATGTACGGCACGCAACAACAAAAGCAGAAATGTATTGAAGATGTGAAAAGAGATCTTAACACGAGAGCTAAACGCGAGCGACTACCATTAGGAAAGCTTCGTGTGAATCGTTTATTACCTTATACTCCATTACCGTATACTCAGAAATCCAATGAAATATGGAGCGAGAAAAAAAGAAAAAACGAAAGGCAAAATCGAGAAATATATGAGAAAAGGAAAAACATTAAAATTCCGCTGTCGTATACCGACTATTTATATGGCGTTCAGAGCGCTAAACTTAACCCTATTTGGTATAAAGATGAGCTGTCAGATGGCTATGGCGGGCCCAAGGACAGAGTGAGCATGATGCACGTTGTAGGCTCTACTGGGAAGAAGAGACCGCTGTGCGCTTTGACCAGGCGCGGAGACTACAGAAAATCTGGCCGATGGAATTCGAAACAATTGTCCAGCACGGAGTATGACACGAGCGAGGAGGAACCCAAGGAAAAGAAGAAGAAAAGACCGAAAAGATTTCAAGTTGTTCCCCAGTCCTCAGAGGAAACGTTCACCCCGTACACGACGCCAGACCCGGAGAGTAAAGAAAATATATCCATTGAAGAATCGTCAAGTCCTGAAAGCGAATCAGACACCAGCGGCTTGCTGTCTTCTACTGAAGATGTTAAACCAAAAAAACTGTCGATTTCAGGGCGCAATGATAAATATACTTATATGCAAGGCAGGAATCGCTTGTTTGGGCCAAACGACAGGAGATAGAGGCTACCCTGCTTTATGCCGAAGAGATACCACTGGGACGAGAGTGACCCCCCGAACTTGGGCTATTGTTGGTTTAACGGACCACGCGGGAGATACTCCGCGCCTTTCAGGATAGATTAATATAAAAATATTGGAATAATTACGTGTTCTTACTTCTAGTCGCCTCTTATTGCAACAGTCCGGCTAGGTGGGTACCACCGCAGTGTCAGGTATCCTGTAAACATTCTAACACTCTGTTTTCGGGTGCTATTTGCCTTGATTAAGGTCCCAATAATATTTTTTCTTATATATCTTCCATGTACAGACAACAATCCCTTATATTTTTATTATATTTATTGATTAATAGTACAAAAAAAAGAAATTCAAAGACTTATGTAAAGTTGCTTGAGAAACGCCGTGTCACGTTGAAAACTTAAATAAAAAAAAAATTATATGGCTCCAGTGAAAAGTAGCCGTGTGGGTACTACCTACACACCTCTGCCTACCCCTCTGGGAGCGCAGGCAGATAAGATACTCTTCTTACTGGTTCGTACTTGCGCTATTGACTTGACTGGCCAGATCACTGGCCAAGGACTGGATCATGGATAGAAATCAGAAAATCAAAATCTTTATATTTCACTTAAGCCCAGGTGGGCACTTAATAATAATAATAAATAATATATCCTCACACCTTCGCACAAGGGTCCCCGAAGGGGTAGGCAGAGGTGTATGGATAATACCCACACACCCACTTTCCGCCAGAGGTATATTAGGTGCCAACGTGACAGATGGCGAGTCCATCGCCGTTACTCAAGCACGACTATACATACGCCTTTGAATTTCTTCTCAGACGTATGGAGGTTTCCTCACGATGTTTTCACACAGTACAGTCGGGATTCGAACTTATAAAACGTCGAAAAAGAAGCCCGGTTCGGGTTGGTCGCTTCCATGGAGCAGAACCGGCAAGAAACTCCATGGTTACTCTTTGAATGAAAAAGAAACAATTATTTTCACATAAATATATATTTTTATTTTCTATCTATACTTTTCCTCTTTCGATACAAAACCTATAACGCTATTCGCATTCCGCAAGCTTAATTTATTTTAATTTGGAATAAAAAAAAAAGATTTATTAAAAGAGAAACAAATCGTTCACAGCGACATCTATTCATAGCAGTGAGAACGAATTTAAAGACGTCTATTGAAGACTAGTGAAAATCTGATAAAGCGACATCTGTTGGCGGCTGTGAGAATTAATTATAAGCGTTGATGTTGAAGCGTTAGCCAGTAAATGTTTAACAGAGCGACATCTGTTGATGGCAGTGAAAGGTGTGGAGTGTAAAACCAGACTTATTACATTTTAAAGTCGGAATTTTGAAAATTGTGGCAACAATAAGTCCATGAGACTTATTGGACCTGGTAACCCACAGACTTAGATGTCAATGTCTACATAATGGCAACAATTATGCGACATTAAATTAATAATAATATGCTTTATTCGACGCCGCATTTACCTATAGACATGAAATATATTTTATTTACAATAATTATTCAAACAAGAGAAATATAGGTAATATTTTCGCTAATATCATAATAATAATTATTTATTATCAATTTTGTCTTTTTTTTTCTAAATATAGTCAATTCATCACTCATATTATTAATAAATATAAAAACTACATATTTTTCTTTTGTTACAATTCTTATAATTGGAATACTAGACAGAATCATCAGGGATCACGAGCCGTATTGCAAATTGAGTCTTAAGTTATATACAATAAGGTACATTATACATCTAAATTGTAAGCATGAAGCTTAGGAATTTTTTTGGTACTACCAAAATATGCCTAAAATGTATCTATTATAAAGTTTATAATTAAGAAAAGACTGGAAACATTAGCATTTAACATATGAAATTTCACAGGTACTATAAAAAGTGTCAAAGATAATAGAACATTTGTCTTCTACAAGTTATAGTGTGTTGTGAATATATCCTCGTGACGATGCAATAAAACATATAGCTCCAAAGATGACACAATGACGACATTATTAAAGGGAGTAATACTCACGTGGACACGTGGTTTTAAAAGGCATTTTCAGGAACTAAACAGTAGCTAAATTCTACATGTATATAAATAGTGCCATCCACGAAGACACGCCCCACCAATGTCGTCAATAGCCGAAGGGTCGCGCGATGCGGAGAGTACGACCCGAGTCTATTAACTGTAGTGTGCGTGTGCACTCATAGGTAATCAGTGTGTACCGACAATACTCACACATTAGTGGAAGGTTGCACACTTACACTGTTAACTATAGGGGAGGATAGTGGGGCGCTTCTTCGTGGATGGCACTATGTATACTTTGCGTCACAGCTCATGTATTGCTATTATATTTGAACACACATCAAATTTTCTATGCAACCTGAACACAAAGAAAAAATCAGAACTCAGCTGTATTTACTACCTTCCAATCTTACACATTAATGGTCGTTGTCTGGAAACTATTAAAGTACAAACACACGCAATTCAATTCAACTAGCAACACCGAAACGGCAGTTCCAAATTCAAAACCGCGTCACATGTTCGACGGAAATGATGGCGGTGAATTTTTTTTTTGTCAATTTAATTGCGGATTTCAAAACGCCCCCTAAATACTGGTGCAATTCGGAGCTTGGGAATAAAATAGATTAAATATCTTAGAACGAAGTGTAGCCACAGCACGCAGTGCCTACTGTTACAACTTTACCATACCTGTTACCATCACCATAGCAAGTACATTACCCCAAACCCACAGTGTTGTGATTGGCTTGCCTGAGTTGTCAGTAGTTTCGGGTTAGCGCAACTGTTTACAGATGACAGCTGCTGTCAGTATGTCTCGGGTTGGCGCGGCTGTTTACAGATGACAACTGCTGTCAGTATGTCTCGGGTTAGCGCGGCTGTTTACAGATGACAACTGCTGTCAGTATGTCTCGGGTTGGCGCGGCTGTTTACAGATGACAACTGCTGTCAGTATGTCTCGGGTTAGCGCGGCTGTTTACAGATGACAACTGCTGTCAGTATGTCTCGGGTTGGCGCGGCTGTTTACAGATGACAACTGCTGTCAGTATGTCTCGGGTTGGCGCAACTGTTTACAGATGACAACTGCTGTCAGTATGTCTCGGGTTGGCGCAACTGTTTACAGATGACAACTGCTGTCAGTATGTCTCGGGTTGGCGCGGCTGTTTACAGATGACAACTGCTGTCAGTATGTCTCGGGTTGGCGCGGCTGTTTACAGATGACAGCTGCTGTCAGTATGTCTCGGGTTGGCGCGGCTGTTTACAGATGACAACTGCTGTCAGTATGTCTCGGGTTAGCGCAACTGTTTACAGATGACAACTGCTGTCAGTATGTCTCGGGTTGGCGCGGCTGTTTACAGATGACAGCTGCTGTCAGTATGTCTCGGGTTGGCGCGGCTGTTTACAGATGACAACTGCTGTCAGTATGTCTCGGGTTGGCGCGGCTGTTTACAGATGACAACTGCTGTTAGTATGTTTCGGGTTGGCGCAACTGTTTACAGATGACAGCTGCTGTCAGTATGTCTCGGGTTGGCGCGGCTGTTTACAGATGACAACTGCTGTCAGTATGTCTCGGGTTGGCGCGGCTGTTTACAGATGACAACTGCTGTCAGTATGTCTCGGGTTGGCGCGGCTGTTTACAGATGACAACTGCTGTCAGTATGTCTCGGGTTGGCGCGGCTGTTTACAGATGACAACTGCTGTCAGTATGTCTCGGGTTGGCGCGGCTGTTTACAGATGACAACTGCTGTTAGTATGTTTCGGGTTGGCGCAACTGTTTACAGATGACAGCTGCTGTCAGTATGTCTCGGGTTGGCGCGGCTGTTTACAGATGACAACTGCTGTCAGTATGTCTCGGGTTGGCGCGGCTGTTTACAGATGACAACTGCTGTCAGTATGTCTCGGGTTGGCGCGGCTGTTTACAGATGACAACTGCTGTCAGTATGTCTCGGGTTGGCGCGGCTGTTTACAGATGACAACTGCTGTCAGTATGTCTCGGGTTGGCGCGGCTGTTTACAGATGACAACTGCTGTCAGTATGTCTCGGGTTGGCGCGGCTGTTTACAGATGACAACTGCTGTCAGTATGTCTCGGGTTGGCGCGGCTGTTTACAGATGACAACTGCTGTCAGTATGTCTCGGGTTGGCGCGGCTGTTTACAGATGACAACTGCTGTCAGTATGTCTCGGGTTGGCGCGGCTGTTTACAGATGACAACTGCTGTCAGTATGTCTCGGGTTGGCGCGGCTGTTTACAGATGACAACTGCTGTCAGTATGTCTCGGGTTGGCGCGGCTGTTTACAGATGACAACTGCTGTCAGTATGTCTCGGGTTGGCGCGGCTGTTTACAGATGACAACTGCTGTCAGTATGTCTCGGGTTGGCGCGGCTGTTTACAGATGACAACTGCTGTCAGTATGTCTCGGGTTGGCGCGGCTGTTTACAGATGACAACTGCTGTCAGTATGTCTCGGGTTGGCGCGGCTGTTTACAGATGACAACTGCTGTCAGTATGTCTCGGGTTGGCGCGGCTGTTTACAGATGACAACTGCTGTCAGTATGTCTCGGGTTGGCGCGGCTGTTTACAGATGACAACTGCTGTCAGTATGTCTCGGGTTGGCGCGGCTGTTTACAGATGACAACTGCTGTCAGTATGTCTCGGGTTGGCGCGGCTGTTTACAGATGACAACTGCTGTCAGTATGTCTCGGGTTGGCGCGGCTGTTTACAGATGACAACTGCTGTCAGTATGTCTCGGGTTGGCGCGGCTGTTTACAGATGACAACTGCTGTCAGTATGTCTCGGGTTGGCGCGGCTGTTTACAGATGACAACTGCTGTCAGTATGTCTCGGGTTGGCGCAACTGTTTACAGATGACAACTGCTGTCAGTATGTCTCGGGTTGGCGCGGCTGTTTACAGATGACAACTGCTGTCAGTATGTCTCGGGTTGGCGCAACTGTTTACAGATGACAACTGCTGTCAGTATGTTTCGGGTTGGCGCAACTGTTTACAGATGACAACTGCTGTCAGTATGTTTCGGGTTGGCGCAACTGTTTACAGATGACAGCTGCTGTCAGTATGTTTCGGGTTGGCGCAACTGTTTACAGATGACAGCTGCTGTCATTTTGACTGTTGTTATGTTTTTCACCCGGGCGAAACTGGGCGGGACAGCTAGTCTAATATAAACACAGTACCAGGAGTTCATAGAGCATTCTTTCATATTGTAATCTTGTCATAATTTCCTTAAGGTAATCATCCTGTGGTTTTGACGTGTTGGTATGGTGATGGTAAGCTATAAGGTCATGTGATAAGTATCCGCTGTGGTCACACGAAGCATTGCGTACGATGGATATAATGGTATTACTATTATTATTAAAAATATTATTTGGTTTTAAGATGGCAAGGTGCGAGGCTCTACATAATTAAGACGCGATACGTTATATATCCTCACGCCTTCCCACAAGGGTCCCCGAAGGGGTAGGCAGAGGTGTATAGGTAATACAGGTTACATACATCCTTCTTTAGAGTCTCCTTCGGCGACGGCGACTTCCATAGGCGGCGGTAACCGCTGACCATCAGACATTTAGTACACTTTGTACAAAAGTGAGTTCCAATTCTGACTATACCTAGTCAAAATAGTCATATTGACTATAGTCACTATCGTCCGTCGATCTAGACACGCGGTTGACCAATCAGAGCGCTTGGAATTTTAAAGTCAAAATTCACGATGAGCAATAGAAAGCAGACTTTTCGAACGCGTCCGGATTTTGGATGGTGAGAGAAAAATACTTTTTTAACGATAACATTTTTCGATAAATATGATTTTCACATGTAATTTTCAATTTCAGGAATGAAATTAGTGTTAATCCAATCAATAGTGTATTTATTCCAGAAAAATCTACGCATTAAGCTGTTTTAACCGCAGGGGAAATCGCGCGACAGAGCTGTCTTCAAACTCCTTACGTATGCTTCAAGACGAGAAGATTTGACGTCGAGGTCCAATGAGAGGAAATAGTAGCTTACCATTAAACTTAGGAATTATTTGGTGACAGTAACAGACATATTATGGCATTAGGGACTTTCCATTAAATACGCGAGGTAATATCGGCGTTTTTTCTCCCCCTACTCTCAATTATATTTACCAAATTCAACGTAATACATAAAAGAAAAAAATATTGTCAGACTTTGCTGGCCTAGATAAAAAAAAACCTATTTAGTGAATTCCCACATCAGTGCATAAACTACAATATATATATACAATTTTGTTGTTTTATATATACAATGATGTAACAAGCTTTC
Organism: Drepana falcataria; assembly: GCA_945859725.1. NCBI lineage: Eukaryota > Metazoa > Arthropoda > Insecta > Lepidoptera > Drepanidae > Drepana > Drepana falcataria. Next base: position 3,267,986 of record OX243951.1, on the reverse strand, counting down.
GACATATTTCAATTGAGAAAAATGTACTAAAAGTCAGATTTCTCTTAGAGAAAAACAATCATACTATACCCCCCCCCCCCCCCCCTAAACGCCTCGCATAATGAATGGACGCTCCCTTACCTACGACTAAAGTTACCAAAAGCCCAACTCGTCAACATTACAGCCAGATATCGTATAGAATATTAATAACCAGAATAATAATAACAATAAACATCTTTGTTTATAACAATCTAATTAAATTGGATTACAAAAGCTATTCGAAAGGAAATCTACACCAAAAACTTACCAGTTAGGAAAAAATATTTTCTACTATATTCCATAAAGTTGCCGGGAGCGCCAATATCAGTCTTTGCGGTAGAAAATCCAGTTGAGGAGCGCCTGGAGCACCATCGCGAGGACGAAGCCCCCGAACAGGTCCCAGGAGTGGGGGCTGGTGGGGACTCGCCCCACGTTCTGGGGTCTGAAGGCCGCGGCGGTCCGCTGCCCTTCGGAGAGGGTCTCCACAGTCTTGGATAATCTTTCAATCGCTAGAGTTTGGTCGCGCAATGCCGTGTCGATTGCGAATAGGGTCTGCTTCAACGTTCGCCTGGTCAAACATTTATTTATTAAAAAGCCGCGGGGGCCGAGTGGTTCGACCACCCTGCAATACAAAGATGACAAGTTCGAATCCCGACTGTACCAATGAGTTTTTCTGTACAGTGATTAGTCATCACACCACGAGCTGTACGGTGAAGGATAACATCGAGAGGAAACCTGCATACGTCTGAGAAGGCATTCAAAGGATGTATAGTCGAGCTTGGGTAACGGCGATGGACTCGCTATCTGTCACGTATCGCTGGTGAGAAGAGGTTCTTTTCTTTCACAACCCTGCTTACCCCTTCGAGGACCCTTGTGGAAGGTCGTGAAGACGCTATCACTATAACCCCAGCGAAATATGGAGTAGAGAGTGAAGATTAATTGCTCTACTTACGTGGACTTCTTGGAGCGCTGAGCGAGCTCATCGTGGCTATCAGAATCGGATCGCTGATCCCGACGCGTGTCCGACGAAGGCTGGCGTAGCTCGGGCGGCAGAGGCAGTGGCCCAGCATCACCCACAGAACGGATCACGAAGTCATCCTCATACTCCAATATCTCCGAGCGCTGCCAAGGACTGGCAAAGACATAGACTTACAGAACTACATACATATCATCACGCCGAGTCCCTCACGCTAGGCAGAGAGAGTAGAGCGCCAGTTCTCTCTAGACTTACAGAACTACATACATATCATCACGCCGAGTCCCTCACGCTAGGCAGAGAGAGTAGAGCGCCAGTTCTCTCTAGACTTACAGACCTACATACATATCATCACGCCGAGTCCCTCACGCTAGGCAGAGAGAGTAGAGCGCCAGTTCTCTCTAGACTTACAGACCTACATACATATCATCACGCCGAGTCCCTCACGCTAGGCAGAGAGAGTAGAGCGCCAGTTCTCTCTAGACTTACAGAACTACATACATATCATCACGCCGAGTCCCTCACGCTAGGCAGAGAGAGTAGAGCGCCAGTTCTCTCTAGACGTACAGACCTACATACATATCATCACGCCGAGTCCCTCACGCTAGGCAGAGAGAGTAGAGCGCCAGTTCTCTCTAGACTTACAGACCTACATACAAATCATCACGCCGAGTCCCTCACACTAGGCAGAGAGAGTAGAGCGCCAGTTCTCTCTAGACTTACAGAACTACATACATATCATCACGCCGAGTCCCTCACACTAGGCAGAGAGAGTAGAGCGCCAGTTCTCTCTAGACTTACAGACCTACATACATATCATCACGCCGAGTCCCTCACACTAGGCAGAGAGAGTAGAGCGCCAGTTCTCTCTAGACTTACAGACCTACATACATATCATCACGCCGAGTCCCTCACACTAGGCAGAGAGAGTAGAGCGCCAGTCCTCTCTAGACTTACAGACCTACATACATATCATCACGCCGAGTCCCTCACACTAGGCAGAGAGAGTAGAGCGCCAGTCCTCTCTAGACTTACAGACCTACATACATATCATCACGCCGAGTCCCTCACACTAGGCAGAGAGAGTAGAGCGCCAGTCCTCTCTAGACTTACAGACCTACATACATATCATCACGCCGAGTCCCTCACACTAGGCAGAGAGAGTAGAGCGCCAGTCCTCTCTAGACTTACAGACCTACATACATATCATCACGCCGAGTCCCTCACACTAGGCAGAGAGAGTAGAGCGCCAGTCCTCTCTAGACTTACAAGCCACCCAACAGGATATGTTAAAGTAAGACTATAAAATCAAATCCATTCCCAATTATTAGGTCGTTGTGGGACTTTACTGCCTTATTTTTAACTTAACCAAAGCATTGGACACGTAATATATCTATTAATTTACTAGTCGGTGGTGTAATTAGAGGCCTTTTTTCGGTGCAAAACCTCACGTCCATAATATTACTATGAAAATAAACTACAGTGTATTTTTTTACTATAACTATAGCCCTGAATAAGCATATTCGTTCTGGAGTCCCATAAGGCTCTCACCTTGGCCCTATAGTATTCCAACAGTACAAATGTAACAATTAGCGATAAAAATTAAGGTGTACTCTACCAAGGTTTCATACATACATACATATCATCACACCAAGTCCCTAACGAGGTAGGCAGAGAGTATAGAGCGCCAGTTCTCTTTAGACTTACATACCTCTTTCGCTTCGTCCACATTCATCAGTCTCTTCATACATGCTTACAAATATTTTATAATAATATCCTCACGCCTTCCCACAAGGGTCCCCGAAGGGGTAGGCAGAGGTGTATAGGTAATACCCACACACCCACTTTCCGCCAGAGGTATATTAGGTGCCAACGTGACAGATGGCGAGTCCATCGCCGTTACTCAAGCACGACTATACATACGCCTTTGAATTTCTTCTCAGACGTATGCAGGTTTCCTCTCGATGTTTTCCTTCACCGGAAAGCTCGTGGTGTGACTAATCAATGTACTTAAGTTCAGAAAAACTCATTGGTACAGTCGGGATTCGAGCTTGCGACCTTTGCGTCGCAGGCAACTGCGCGAACCACTCGGCCACCACGGCACTTATATACACGACAAATATTTTATTGATCAAATCACGGTTCTATTCCACTGGTTGTTAAAGCAAGAGTGAGAGGGAAAGAGAAGATGATGACGGAGCCGCGATTTTGCGAAAGAGCTTAACTAAATTAAGGGGTATAAAATAAATACCTGGTATTGACATGGTTGTACTTCCAACCTTGGTCAATTACACCTGAAAACAAAAAAATGTTTTAAGGCGATCTGTAAAGTTTGGAAAATCTCGCGCTAAGAGAAGAATATGAAGAAGAAGACTAAATAAGTGTATAAGTTTCGACAATAAATGAAATAGTTACATAGATAGGCGATTCCACACACATTGACCTAGTCCCAAACTAAGCAAAGCTTGTACTGTGGGAACTGGACAACGATATACATACTTATATAGATAGGCGATTCCACACAAATTGACCTAGTCCCAAACTAAGCAAAGCTTGTACTGTGGGAACTGGACAACGATATACATACTTATATAGATAGGCGATTCCACACACATTGACCTAGTCCCAAACTAAGCAAAGCTTGTACTGTGGGAACTGGACAACGATATACATACTTATATAGATAGGCGATTCCACACAAATTGACCTAGTCCCAAACTAAGCAAAGCTTGTACTGTGGGAACTGGACAACGATATACATACTTATATAGATAGGCGATTCCACACAAATTGACCTAGTCCCAAACTAAGCAAAGCTTGTACTGTGGGAACTGGACAACGATATACATACTTATATAGATAGGCAATTCCACACAAATTGACCTAGTCCCAAACTAAGCAAAGCTTGTACTGTGGGAACTGGGCAACGATATACATACTTATATAGATAGGCAATAACACACACATTGACCTAGTCCCAAACTAAGCAAAGCTTGTACTGTGGGAACTGGACAACGATATACATACTTATATAGATAGGCAATTACACACAAATTGACCTAGTCCCAAACTAAGCTAAGCTTGTACTGTGGGAACTGGACAACGATATACATACTTATATAGATAGGCAATTACACACACATTGACCTAGTCCCAAACTAAGCAAAGCTTGTACTGTGGGAACTGGACAACGATATACATACTTATATAGATAGGCAATTACACACAAATTGACCTAGTCCCAAACTAAGCAAAGCTTGTACTGTGGGAACTGGACAACGATATACATACTTATATAGATAGACTATTTGCCTAATATCTAGTGACCATCTCACCGTCCGGTGGTGACCCGTGCATGTCCTTGTGGAAGAAACGAGGGACCCATGGGGCGACCATGTTCCTGGAGCGAGCTCGCTGACCTTCTTCGATGATGGTCTTCTGCTCGGTGGCTGACATCTGAATGGCAATAGACATTGGCAATTATATACGGCAATAGACATTGGCAATTATGAATGGCAATAGACATTGGCAATTATATATGGCAATAGACATTGGCAATTATAAATGGCAATAGTTTTAGTTTTTTTCTTATTTTATACAACAAGAGTGGCAATTAAGCATACGGCCCACCTGATGGGAAGCGGTTACCGTAGCCTATTTACGCTGACGATACCGAAGTAACACTTGCGCTCCCCCTCAACACATACCTGCCACATGACCACGCCCCACCTGCTAAATGTCACCTCACCTGCTGCAAGTCACCTCACCTGATCATCCCTGGCGATCGCCTCCGAGACCTTTATCCAGAGCCTCTGCGACTCGAACTCCTGCTGGTGGTCTACCTTCATGAGGTACCGGGGCATGCGCTGTTCCTTCAGGAGGGAAACGTCTAGGAGGTTCGTCTCCTCCTGCAAGAAATTATCCATGTTGCGGGCTCACAAAATGTTTAACCCCCCCATAAACTTTGAGTCCCCCTCCAGATGAAAAGACGTGATTTTTAACACATTTTTTAATCGTCATCGCTACGTCACCTGTCCTAAAGCATAAGGTGGGGCGAACCTCCCCCCCCCCCTCTGAAATCCCGAGTATGGGGGAGGGGCAGGGGATTCAGCCCTGGTAAAATGTCTGAGGTTCGCCTAACTGCGTCCCCATCAAAATACTTGTGTTTATTTCTATACGAAGTAAATATAGATAAATATATCCTCACGCCTTCCCACAAGGGTCCCCGAAGGGGTAGGCAGAGGTGTATAGGTAATGCCCACACACCCACTTTCCGCCAGAGGTATATTAGGTAAATATAGAATATGTATATGAAACTTCCCGCATCGAACATTCTGAAGTTCAAGCTTTATTCAAGAAAACGAAATAGCCGCGGTGGCAGAGTGGATCGAGTTGCCGCCAGCAATGCATAATTGCAAGTTCGAATCCCGACTGTACCAATGAGTTTTTCTGTACAGTGTTTAGTCACACCACGAGCTTTACGGTGAAGGAAAACATCGAGAGGAAACCTGCATACGTCTGAGAAGACATTCAAAGGCGTATGTATAGTCGTGCTTGAGTAACGGCGATGGACTCGCCATCTGTCACGTTGGCACCTAAAATATAACTCGCTCACTTACCCCGGTCTTCTTCTCCTTAATGTCAATCTTCCCGTCCCAGTATCCGTCCACTGTAGCCAATGTATCCTTGCCTCGCTTGATGCGGCCCGATATCGCGTTGGTTTGGTCTGAACTACCCAGGAACGACTGTGGACCGAGGAGATTTCTCAATTACGTCGTTAATTTGCAATTCATTTGCTAGTAACTATTACCTACTAATATTATAAACGCGAAGATTTGCGAGTAATAATGATAATCTTACTGATAACTTATAATAATATATATCCTCACGCCCTTCCACAAGGGTCCCCGAAGGGGTAGGCAGAGGTGTATAGGTAGTACCCACACACCCACTTTCCGCCAGAGGTATATTAGGTGCCAACGTGACAGATGGCGAGTCCATCGCCGTTACTCAAGCACGACTATACATACGCCTTTGAATGTCTTCTCAGACGTATGCAGGTTTCCTCTCGATGTTTCCCTTCACCGTAAAGCTCGTGGTGTGACTAATCACTGTACTTAAGTTCAGAAAAAACTCATTGGTACAGTCGGGATTCGAACTTGCGACCTTTGCGTCGCAGGCGACTGCTCGAACCACTCGGCCACCACGGCTTCAATATCTTACTAAACTTACTAATATTATAAATGTGTAAGTTTGTAAGTTTGGATGTTTGCGGTTCTTTCACGGCCAAACGGCTGAACCGATTTGGCTGAAAGTTGAAATGGTGATAGCTTATACCTAGGAATAGGACATAGGCTACTTTTTTTTTTAAATCCTGAAAAATTCAAAGTTCTAATATTATAATGTATGATGCTCTTTCACGGCATAGCGGCTGAACCGATTCTAGCAGGAATATTTCCAAAGCTACTTTTTCGAACTCCACGCGGGTGAAGCCGCATATGCTAGTAATCCTTACATACAAATAAATAAAATTGGAGTGTCTGTTTGTAATACTAAATAACTGCTTTTTACTAAATGCATATGGATGTATACACGGTACAAGTAGCAAAATCACATTTTTCAAAATGTTTGTCTGTCTGTTTGTTCTGACTAATCTCCGAAACGGCTAGACCGATTTTGACGGGACTTTCACTGGCACATAGCTGTTGTGATGAGGAGTAACTTAGACTATTCAACGCGGACGAAGTCGCGGGCACAGCTAGTATTCGTATATAATGTACGAAGTATATACATACCCGCAATTTGAACTCGACATCTGCATGATAGCCGCTGTCCGGACACGTTATGTGGACCTGAGAAACACGGCCAATCGTTTATATGTTTATTTAAAACACAAAACAAATAATAATAAAAAAATATATAATCATCTCCACGCCACAAGGAGTTGGAAGGTCACCACACAGGTCCTGCCCCAGTCGGGCAGATACAAATTCGAACGGGAAACCCGTTATGTCCCTCCTATTTTTTTTTTCATACAACAAGAGTGGCAAACAAGCATACGGCCCACCTGATGGGAAAAGGTTACCGTAGCCTATTTACGCTCACGATACCGAAGTATCACTTGCGCGTTGCCACTCTGTGTTCGGAGAGTTATACTGTGTTGGCAACATAATAGGTCTAATCCCTCGGTTGCCAACACAATATAACTATCCTCCCCCCTCCCCAAGGAGCTCATTACTGGAAACCTTATTCACCAATAAGGAACACAACACAAAAATTTTTTTTTATTTGGCTACGAACTTCTATAAGGTGGAGGTCCTGCCCCAGTCGGGCAACTCCAAATTCGAAGGGGAAACCCGTTATGTCCTACCTCTCTTAAAATCTCTCTCTTTTAAATCTCGTGTGAACCTAGATATACTTATTCTTTAGCTTATATATAAACTGGAAGCCGTGGTGGCCGAGTGGTTCGAGCAGTTGCCTGCGACGCAAAGGTCGCAAGTTCGAATCCCGACTGTACCAATGAGTTTTTTCTGAACTTAAGTACAGTGATTAGTCACACCACGAGCTTTACGGTGAAGGAAAACATCGAGAGGAAACCTGCATACGTCTGAGAAGAAATTCAAAGGCGTATGTATAGTCGTGCTTGAGTAACGGCGATGGACTCGCCATCTGTCACGTTGGCACCTAATATACCTCTGGCGGAAAGTGGGTGTGTGGGTATTACCTATACGCCTCTTCCTACCCCTTCGGGGACCCTTGTGGGAAGGCGTGAGGATATATTATTATTATTATATATAAACTCATCATATATATATATATAGAGGAGATCCCATTTGTGAACTCATCACGAAATCTCAGGAACTGTAAGGCCGATTGACTTGCAATTTGGTAGGAGTATTCCTTACGCGGTGTAGAGGTCAGCTAAGAACGGATTTTATGTAACTCAACCTTTTTTTTTACTTTTTCACCCGGGTGGTGAATAAAGTGAGATTGGACACGCACCTTGCCACCCAACTCCATACTGAGTGTACCGATGACGATGCCTTTGCAGTGAGCGTAGGGAGCGGTCGTAATATACGTCTCGCCCCACGGGATTAAGTGAACATACGCGCAACCTTCCAATATGGCCGACGTTGAGTTACCTGAAAAAAAAAAAGTTAACTAGACACACACGCAAGCTCGAATCCCGACTGTACCAATGAGTTTTTCTGTACTTAAGTACAGTGATTAGTCACACCACGAGCTTTACGGTGAAGGAAAACATCGAGAGGAAACGAGGGTTGCGCCTGCACTGCGATACCATACCACTTATACGTCAGGACAAGAGGAGGCGGCGTGGCCGAGAGGTCACAGCACCCGCCTGCCACGCAAACGGCGCGAGTTCCAATCCCGACTGGATTGAGGAGTTTTTCTACATTTAATTACAGTGAGGCACACCACGAGCTTTACGGTGAAGAGAAACATCGAGAGGAATCCTGCATACGTCTGAGAAGAAATTCAAAGACGTATATATAGTCGTGCTCGAGTAACGGCGATGGACTCGCCATCTGTCACGTTGGCACCTATACACCTCTGCCTACCCCTTCGGGGACCCTAGTGGGAAGGCGTGAGGATATATATAACTAGCTGTCCCAGCTTCACTTGGGTGAAAAAGTAAAATTGTCCGTAACACGACCGCAGCGCCACCTATCGGGTCCAATTGTGAAGTCTAAACCATTCTCGACTCCATCTGTTAGAATCGTTTGGAGCTAACAGATAATTGTCACTGTCAAATAATTTGCAATAAAATAATATTGCGACTATAAATGGTGACGTAAGCTATCCTATCTTTCAAGTTGGATCAAACTGCACACGGTGTGCAAATTTGATTGAAATCGGTTAAGTAGTTTAGGAGTTCATCGCGGATAACAGACTCGGGTCATACTCCCGCGGCCTATCGACTAGACATTGGTGGGGCACGTCTTCGTGGATGGCTGTCTATACAAAAGTACCGACCGTAGAATTTCGACCGCGCCAATAGACTGCCCTCTATGACGTAACCATCTCTCCTGTTTGACACGTAGAATGCCGACACGGGAGGGTGATGAGACACCTGCAGAAAAAAAAACACTCAACGTTCGCCTTTTAAGTCAATAAAAAATTACGCGTTGCACTCCGGGAGTGCCGGCAGGAGTGAAAACAATTACAGTTGCAGTTTTTGACATTGGTTCTCTCAATAAATACCATGCAGGCTCTTGACAAAAAAATCAAAAAATAAGAAACAAATCTGACGCGAGTTGAACAAATTTTACCCATCTAAAAAAAGGTGCCAAGCGCCGCTAAAGAAGACACAGAAACACACACACACACACACACACACACACCCACACACTTATTTTTCTATTTCGCATTTTATAATGGTCGAATTTTACTAATTCTACAATTTTGAATCGTACTGTAAATTTTTCATTATAAGTAAAACATTTACGAATTGGGGAGACTGGGGAGGGGAGCTAAGAAATTGGCCTTCTTTTGCAAACATGGAAAAGGGGTGAATGTAAGTACAAAAATTGCCTACGTAATACTTAAACGTGTAGGTGGGCCGTATGCTTGTTTGCCACTCTTGTTTGTATAAGAAAACAAAAAAATAAACAGCTCCCAAATCTGCCTCTATCTCTCTACCATTCCTTCAAATATTCGTACGACCCCCCCATTTTTAAATGCCGCACTAAAATAGCCCTTATTACCTGCTCGGCAACATAGTATGTGTAAGTTTTCTCCGTCTTGTGTTTCCAACAGCACCTGAACACTTCTCCAAGTACCGGGTTGTAGGGCTTCTTCAGACCCTTCGGCTTCCTGTACAGTCCTGACAGGTACCACTTCAGAACACACTTGAACCTCTGGTAGGGATCCTCGATGCTTTGGGCCCTGAAACAAACAACACTCCAGCAAACAGGTGGTGGGATCTCTGAGCAAAGTTCGCAAGCTCGAATCGCGACTGTAGCAATGAGTTTTTCTGAACTTAAGTACAGTGATTTGTCACACCACGAGCTTTACGGTGAAGGAAAACTGCTGATTTGTAGTAAATATTATTCTCTTTAGCTTAATAATGCTATACGTGGCGCCATCTGTTGTCAAAATAATAAGTGTCGTGACGTTAGAAGAAAAGTCAGTCTGGATTTTTGTTGCTCTTTCACTGCAAAACGGCTGAGCCGATTTGGCTGAAAGTTGAAATGGTGATGGCGTATACCTAGGATTAAGACATAGGCTACATTTGAATCCCAAAACAATGAAAGTTCTAATATTATAAAGTATGTTGCTCTTTCACGGCATAGCGGCTGAGCCGATTCTAGCAGGAAAATACATAAGCTACTTTTTCGAACTCCAAGCGGGCGAAGCCGCGGGCATACGCTAATATAATTATATCAATGGTATATACATACGTTGGCATCTAAATATATCTCCGACGAGTTGTGGGTGTAACACTTCTGCCTACCCCTCCGCGAACTTGTGGGAAGGCGTGAAGAAAACAATACTCACTGCGACAAAATATCCGCATGGTAGTAATTATCGGAGAGCTTGTCCAGGAACGAGCGCGGCTCCAGGATGAAGGTGGGGAGGACCACCTTACTCAGGTCCATGCCGGGGCGGACCTGCTTCAGCAGGAACCATAGCAGGGACTTGTTCTCTTCTGTCACATCTTCGACCAGCTCACCCGCCTGAGGAAACAGCCCAACCCATTATTAGATCCAAAAAAATCAATCAAAAATCAAAATATCTTTATTTCACACTAGCTTATGCCCGCGGCTTCGCCCGCGTGGAGTTCGAAAAAGTAGCTTTTCGGGAATAAAAAAATAGGCTATGTCTTATTCTACCCCAGTCCTCTCTAGACTTACAGACCTATATACATATCATCACGCCGAGACCCTCACGCTAGGCAGAGAGAGTAGAGCGCCAGTCCTCTCTAGACTTACAGACCTACATACATATCATCACGCCGAGACCCTCACGCTAGGCAGAGAGAGTAGAGCGCCAGTCCTCTCTAGACTTACAGACCTACATACATATCATCACGCCGAGACCCTCACGCTAGGCAGAGAGAGTAGAGCGCCAGTTCTCTCTAGACTTACAGACCTACATACATATCATCACGCCCAGTCCCTCACGCTAGGCAGAGAGAGAGTAGAGCGCCAGTTCTCTCTAGACTTACAGACCTACATACATATCATCACGCCGAGTCTCTCACGCCTGTAACGAGGACGTGAACACTTGTGGCAGTAAAAATGACTCACCGCGCCGGTCTCTCGATTCGGATCCTCCGTGTATACAGAGGCTATCCTCGCCAGGACCTCCTTCTCCTTAGCAGCCTCCATCTGCTCATCGGGCAGTCCCGCCCGGGACGGTTCGCTATCCGAGTCAGACTCAGCGCCGGCTAACTCTGCGGGGGGTGCGTACACTAGCTCAAAACCACTGTGTCTACACTAGCTCTACATTTGTTGAGCTTATCAATAAATAAAATAAGTGTCTGTTTGTAAAATAACAGCTTTTTACTAAATGCATATGTATGATGGATGTATACACGGTACATATAGAAAAATAATCATTTTTTAAATGTATGTCTTGTCTGTCTGTTTGTTCCGGCTAATCTCTGAAACGGCTGGGCCGATTTGAACGGGACTTACACTGACAGATAGCTGATTTAAAGAGGAGTAACTTAGGCTACCTCTATTTTTTTTAATGTACAAGGTTATTTTTTTGTGAAATTGCACACGGACGAAGTCACAGGCACAGCTTGTCTATAAAAAACTAGCATATATGTATTAGCATTTAGACATAAAGCAGTGTACGAGCAGTGTTTCATGGTAAGCGGTTACCCACCTGATGGGAAACGGTTACCGTATTACCTATTTACACACGATACCTACGTATCACATGCGTGTTGCCACTCTGTGTTCGGAGAGTTATAGTGTGTTGGCAGCATAATGGGTTAATCCCTCTGCTTCCAACACAATGTAACAATCCTCCCCCCTCCCCAAGGAGCTCATTACTGGAAACCTTATTCACCGCGCAGGAACACAACACAAACAATTGTGTTATTTGGCTACGGACTTCTATAAGGTGGAGGTCCTGCCCCAGTCGGGCAACTTCAAATTCGGACCTGGTTTGCCTTGAAATAAATGATTTTTATTTTTAACCGACTTCAAAGAAGGAGAAGGTTTTTATTTATTTTATTAATAGTGTCTGAAATGTCCCCATTAAAACCTTGTTTCCTTGCGAGTATTACTTTAATAATGTCGTCATTGTGTCATATTTGGAGCTATATGTTTTATTGCATCGTCACGAGGATATATTCACAACACACGACAACCTGTAGAAGACACCTGTTCTAATTTCAGAGAGGTCTTATTCATAATACAGTAATACCCCGCTTTACGCGAGGGATATGTTGCGGAAAAAATCGCGTTAACAGAAATTCGCGTATATCGAGGTTTATGGTTAAACATAGTCAAAATTTAATACAAACCGCTATGCCGTGAAAGAGCATAATACTTTATAATATTAGAACTGAATTTTCGAGATAAAAAAAAAAACAGTTGCCTATGTCCTATTCCTAGGTATAAGTCATCACGATTTCAACTTCCAGCCAAATCGGTTCAGTCGTTTTGCCGTGAAAGAACCGCAAACATCCAAACTTACAAACATTCACATTTATAATATTAAGTAAGATACTCTGCAATATGTCCAAACCTGAATAAATGTAGAAATTTGAAATTCGCTTTATAGTGAAACCGCGCATAACGGGGTCGCGTAAAGCGGGGTATTACTGTACAGTTACACATACAAAAACGAATAATTTCCAACTAAAATGCAGACGAAAACCAACCTTCGGCCGACGACCTACAATCCTTCTCCAAGCAAGCTTTGAATCCGTCATCGACCCTCTTGAAATCGGAAAAAATTGCAGAATCCACAGAATACTTTCTCATCAGTTTGAAGCCGTTCGTCGTCTCTGGCTCTGACAGTTGTCTGGTCAATTTCTTCGGGCGTTTGAGCAAAGAAAATATGCTAGATCTTCGGCGTTCCGGCTTATCTTTCAATTTGGAAGCCATCGCTAATTCTGTCTCGAGATCCATTTAAGGATCCTAGGTAAGAATTTATCGCAAGGCGATTGCGATCGATCTCCGTTATCAAAAAAGATGACATCTAGTTCGACGCATATTGGAATCACTATTCACTGATTTCTTGACATATTACAAAAAAATCCACATTCAACCACATATATTTTAAGTCCCAACGTGTTAGATGGCGAGTCCATCGCCGTTACTCAAGCACGACTACACACGTCTTTGAATGTCTTCTCAAACCTAGCTATACACCTCTGCCTACCCCCTCGGGGACCCTTGTGGGAAGGAGGATACATTATCTATATATATAAAAATGAATTGCTGTTCGTTAGTCTCACTAAAACTCGAGAACGGCTGAACGGATTTACCTTATCTTAGTCATGAAATGTTCGTGGAGGTCTAGGGAAGGTTTAAAAGGCGAGAAAAAATCGAATAATTTCCGGGAAAACCCTAAAAACAGCCCTTTTCTATTTCCCATACAAACGTTTTCTAGAGTCAATTTGAACTTTATTGCTATTCAATAAAGTTCATATTAAATTATAATCACTCACTGTTGTCTAAGCAATTGAGGTGTGTTGCTAACGTCAAAGTGTCAAGATTTGATAACCAACTAATATGTCAATCATTCTGTCGCACTTCAGAACACGGAGATTTATGGCTTAAAAGAACACGGAAAAAATTATTACGATTGACGATATTGTGTTACGATCATGGTTTCGATATTCTATGAATGCATCCTTCTATCTTTGTGAGTGACGATTACTGCTACGTGCGCGAGAACTTTCTTTACTTTTGTGATCCTTTGTGATAGTGACATTCCAAGTAGTGTGCTCTTTTTTTGTTGATATTTTGTGATAGTGACACTTTACTGTTAAGTGAGCGAGAAATTTTCTCATTTTGATTTATTACGTTACGATGCCGAGGAGAAGACGACCTGACTTAGGTCGTCGCAGTCAATCAAATGTGCGAAGAGCTACCTCACGTGCTAACTGCACTGATGACCAGAGAGAGACAGATCAAGAAAATAGTCGTATTGCTATGTCAGAATTGCGTTATTTAGTGATTAACAATGAAGTGGATAGGCTTAGAATGCAACGAGTTCGTGCACATCAAACACAACAACAGCGAGCCCGACATAATGAAATTGACCGAATCCGCAGACGCAGTGCTCCTGTGATTCTTGAACGAGCTGCATTCCACTATGATCCGGCAATTGATTATTGTGCCGACAAATCGGTAACAATTGGGGAAATGAAAATAATTTGTAAATATTGTAAGGCGTTAAAATACACTGGTGAATCAACTGGATTATGTTGTGCTGGAGGCAAAGTAAAATTGCTACAATTGGTACCAGATCCTTTACGCTCTTTAGTTTCTGGGATTGGAAATGATTCTAAGCACTTCTTGGCCAACATTCAGAAATATAACAACTGTTTCCAGATGACATCATTTGGCGCTACACATATTATACAGGACAATTTCATGCCCACTTTCAAGGTATTATACCAGAATATTTTTTAATGATATTCAAGTTTGTAATAAAATGTATATACAGCGTGTAACGGAAGGGGGTATCAACCCTGAAGGAGGTGCATGTGCTCATGAAACTCAACAACTTTCCCCCAAGAACATAGGTCGAAATATGAAAAAAAAATTTGGCCCTACCATAGTAAATCAATCAGCTGGTAGTCAGTTTTGTAAGGGAGAGCCAAATTTTTTTTCGTTCGTTCGTTCCACTAAGCTCGCACAGCGATCAAAATGCTCCTATAACCGTTCCACATAAGGACCGCGGTCGTTGTGGTCGCGGCGAAAACGTCAATTATAATGTCATACTTTCGCTCACGACGACCCATCTAAAAAGGTGGGTCGAAGTGATCGTTGAGAAAATTAGCGGCATTTTCAAAACTCAAAACATATAAAATGGCGACCGTACCTCTTACCAAATATCCACGTGCCACCGCAAGACATTTTAATTCAATTTGAACGTAAATTAATTTAATACACCAAAAATATTTACATCACTTATTTAACATACAAAAAAAGGATTATATTTTTTTTCAATATGAATCGATTTAAACATTAATTTATCAATTTTTTTTCAAGGCTTACAGATTTTAAACTAACCTCTTAAATCTTTTGCTTTCATTTTACTAACTCGCCGTTTATTTTATTTACCTGCACGCTCAAAACGCTCTGTAATCCATTCTATTTGAGGTTACGACGGTAACGCTTACAAGCAAGTGAAACGGGAAAAACTGCGGTCGTGAACGTGATCGTTGTGAACGCGTAGTGGAACGCACCCTACGGATAGATAGACTGACATTTCATTCAAGTAGTAATTTTGACAAACAACAAATTACAGTTTCTTTCATAACAACAACAGCAAAAAAAATTTGTTTTGTTTTAGTGTGAGTTTCATGATTAATCGTCGTATTTTATTCTAAAAAAAATGCCACCAGTAAGGTGTCAAAATATCGGTTGGCGCACACCAGTTCGATCGCAGTGTAACGCAAGTCCTGTTCAATCGCAGTGTAACGCAAGCCCAGTTCAATCTTCGAGCCAATGAGACTGAAGAACAGCGTAGGCAATGGTAAATACAAATTTCTTCAGATTTATTTCCTGGAGAATTCTGAAGGTGGAGTAAATGAACGCTGTTCGCAGAGATCATTTAGCAGCTACAACAACTTTTGCATGAACATAATCAGTTGATCCAATTGTTCAAAACTGCCTTAGAAGGGATGTGATGCCATCGGACAATCAGAAAATACTGGTCAGAGCAGACAAGCGAACTGCAGGAGACGACATGACATGAGAGAGGTATCAATGCACCAATGCTAAATGATGTTGCCATAGTCGTGTTTGGGGAGAATATGGAGTCTCGCGATATTGTAACGTAACTAAGAGATGATGCCATCATCCTTCAGCGTATTAGTGAAATATACCGTTCTTAAGATGCTTTACAATACCCATTACTATTTTTCCGAAGAGGACAGGACGGATATATTTTTTTTAAAAATATGATTTATCCAGCTAACGGTATTGCATCAATGCATAAATTAACAAAATTGTTTAGATTGTGGCCACAGCTATTTGTAGAATAAAAAATATCATAATATAAGTTGTGTAAAGTATTATCTAATTCCTTCCGTGTGTTAGTCATTCAACTTCTCCTTAATACTGGACCGATTTTTATGTTTTTTTATTGTTTTTTTGGTTTGTGTTCAAGTGGATTCGATAATGGTTTAGACTCACAATTAGACCCGATAGGCGGGACTGCAATCGTGTTTCATGAAATTTTTATTTTTACTTCCGAAAGAGATTAACAAGTGACTGATTGTGTTATATCGGTAAATGGGCAAATCCTAGAGCAAGTGAGTGAAATTGTATATTTAAGAAGCATGTTCACACGAGATGGAAAGTATGAAAAAGATATTGAAAGAAGGATAACTGCCGGTAATAAGGCGAATGGGGCCATGTCGGTGTTGATGGGCAGCAACGGTTGCTGTCCACACTGTGATATTTGTGCCTACTGTATTGTATGGCAGCGAACCTTGGGTATGTCAGAGGAAGTATAAAAATACTTAGATTGAATCTGGAATTAAGAGATTCGAAAGGCGAGATTGAAAAGATGAAGAATGACATGTTACGCTGGTTTGGACATATAGAAAGGATGAGTGAAGAAAGATTCACGAAACAGATATACAAGGAAAAGTGTGTGCAAGAACAGGCAGAGGAAGGCCACGTTCCAACTACCTAGATCAAATCGATCGGACGCTCAAGGACGGGAACGTCAAGAATATTCGAAACCGACGAACATGTCTGAAGAGACTGATGAATGTGGACGAAACGAAAGAGGTATGAAGTCTAGAGAGAACTGGCGCTCTATACTCCCTGCCTACCCCGTTAGGGACTTGGCGTGATGATATGTATGTATGTATGTATGTATGTAAATTTTCACCCATGCGAAGCTGGGCGGGACAGCTAGTCGTAAATAAATATAATATTGTACAGGTGAAGGTTGGTAAGATTGGATGTTTGGATGTTTGCGGTTCTTTCACGGCAAAACGGCTGTACCGATTTGGCTGAAAGTTGAAATGGTGATAGCTTATACCTAGGAATAGGACATAGGCTACATTTGAATCTAGAAAAATGCAAAGTTCTAATATTATAAAGTATGCTGCTCTTTCACGGCATAGCGGCTGAGCCGATTCTAGCAGGAAAATACATAAGCTACCTTTTCGAACTCCGCTTCGAGCATAAGCTAGTTAAATAAATATAATATTTTAGTATTCATTTGTATGTTTGCGTGATTTATAACGATCATTGGATGGTTTAGATACACAATTGGTTACCTTATCCGAAGACACTTCGATGGGTATGTATTTTTAGTTTCTCTCGATCAGCTAGAACAGTGGTTCTCAAAGTTGGGTACGACAGTAACTAGGAGGTAATAATCATATAATATATAATATATCCTCGAAGGGGTAGGCAGAGGTGTATAGGTAATACCCACACACCCACTTTCCGCCAGAGGTATATTAGGTGCCAACGTGACAGATGGCGAGTCCATCGCCGTTGCTCAAGCACGACTATACATACGCCTTTGAATTTCTTCTCAGACGTATGCAGGCTTCCTCTCGATGTTTTCCTTCACCGTAAAGCTCGTGGTGTGACTAATGACTGTACTTAAGTTCAGAAAAACTCATTGGTACAGACGGGATTCGAACTTGCGACCTTTTCGTCGCAGGCAACTGCTCGAACAACTCGGCCACCACGGCTTCGGCAAATAGGAGGTTCGCGACATAATTTACATAATGGTGGCTTGATGACTGACTGCACAAGATGCATATATGAGTAGGTTTTCACACCTGGTCATGATAAAAACGAAATACATAAATCGACTCGATACCTAGATAAATCGATGATTGTAAAGATGAAGAAAGGCATGTTACGTTGGTTTGGACACATAGAAAGGATGAGTGAAGAAA
The DNA here is from genome assembly GCA_945859725.1 of Drepana falcataria. Classification (NCBI taxonomy): domain Eukaryota; kingdom Metazoa; phylum Arthropoda; class Insecta; order Lepidoptera; family Drepanidae; genus Drepana; species Drepana falcataria. The sequence continues at coordinate 3,249,900 of OX243951.1, read as the reverse complement.
GATTGACGAAACATATATACAAAGCAAAAGTGTGTGCAAGAAGAGGCAGAGGAAGGCCACGTTCCAACTACCTGGATCAAATAGATCGGACTCTCAAGGACGGGAACGTTAAGAGTACTCGAAACCGACGAGCATGTATGAAGAGACTGATGAATGTGGACGAAGCGAAAGAGGTATGTAAGTCTAGAGAGGACTGGCGCTCTATACTCTCTGCCTACCCCGTTAGGGACTTGGCGTGATGATATGTATGAATGTATGACTCGATACCGAGTCAGAATAAAGGTTAAAATTTACAAAAATTACTCCAAAAATTTACTCAATTACCCACACATCACCCAGTAAAAAGTTATTTAATTAGTTCGCTGCCATCTGGAAAACTTGAAAGATGTTCGAGGAGACAAAAGGTTGAGGAACCCTGAGCTTCATGAGGTATATTATATACTAGCTGTCCCGCCCAGCTTTGCTCGGGTGAAAAAGTTAAATTGCCCGTAACACGATCGCAGCGCCACCTATCGGGTCCAATTGTAAATCTAAACCATTCTCGAATCCACCTTAAGACACAGAAAGGGATAGCTTCGCACGGGTGAAAAAGTTAAAATTCCTAAAACTCGATCGCAGCGCCACCTATCGGGTCCAATTTAATATAGCCTATGTTACTCGGGGATAATGTAGCTTTCCAAAGGTGAAAGAATTTTTGAAATCGGTCCAGTAGTTTCGGAGCCTATTCATTACAAACAAACAAATCTTTCCTCTTTATAATATAACTAGCTGACCCGCCCAGCTTCGCATGGGTGAAAATTTACATACATACATACATACATATCATCACACCAAGTCCCTAAGGGGGTAGGCAGGGAGTATAGAGCGCCAGTTCTCTCTAGACTTTATACTTCTTTTGCTTCGTCCACATTCATCAGTCTCTTCATACATGATCGTCGGTTTCGAGTACTCTTTTCGTTCCCGTCCTTGAGCGTCCGATCGATTTGATCCAGGTAGTTGGAACGTGGCCTTCCTCTGCGTCTTCTTGCACACACTTTTGCTTTGTATATCTGTATCGTCAATCTTTCTTCACTCAACCTTACTATATGTCCAAGTCAGCGTAGCATGCCTTTCTTCATCTTTTCAATCTCGCCCTGATTCACGCCAGTTGATTTGCGAATCTCTTGATTCCGGACTCGAACTAAGATCGTTACTCCGCACGTTTTTCGCAGCTGATATCGCATCTCAGCTGCATTTAAGCTATCTTCATACTTCCTCTGACATACCCAGGGTTCGCTGCCATACAATAAAGTAGGCACAAATATCACGCTATGGACAGCAACCGTTGCTGGCCATCAACACCGACATGGCCCCATTCACCTTAATACCGGCCTTCTTTCAATATCTTTTTCATACTTTCCATCTCGTGTGAACATGCTTCCTAGATATACAAATTCATTCACTTGCTCTAGAATTTGTGAAAAGAATTTAAAATTTGGGTTTTCAAAAGAAAGTTTGAAAGTGATAATAAAGTGAGATATAGGGCTCGTTTAGTCGCTAAGGGCTCTACCCAAGTAGAAGGTGTGGACTATAAAGAAACATACTCACCTGTATTAACACTTTGAGAATGTTATTTTCTTTAAGTGTAAAGTTAAATTTAGAAATTACTCATCTTGATGTTAACACTGCATTTTTAAATGGCTAGGTACCTTGATGAAACAGTATACATGCTAGTACCACCTAATTTAGAATGTCAGAGTAACAGTGTACTCAAACTAAAACATGCAATTTATGGACTTAAACAATCAGCAAGGCAGTGGAATAAGAGAGTAGATGATTGTTTGTTAAGCCAAGGTTATATTAAGTCTAAAGTGGAACCATGTTTATATAGTAAAAGGTAAATAATGAACAAATTTTAAAAACTGTGTTTGTCGATGATTTTTTTCATATTTTCCAGTAGCAAGGCATTGACAGATGAACTGAAACATAGTTTAATGTCAAATTTCAAAACTAAAGATTCAGGGCAAGTGAAAGAATGCTTAGGTATGAGAGTAAAAGTATATAAAAATGGTTGTATATCATTAGATCAGGAGCATTTTGTCGAACATATTTTAAATAAGTTTAAGATGTCAAACTGTAATGTTGTTGATACTCCTATTGAATGTAAATTGAAGTTGGATAAGTCAGAAAATGTTTGTAAATAATATCCTTATCAGCAACTGATAGGAAGTCTTATGTATTTGTCTATACTTACACACCCAGATATCAGTTACAGTGTCAGCTATTTAAGCCAATTTAACAATTGTTTTACTGCAGTTCACTGGAAAAACGCAAAGAGAGTGTTAGAATATTTAAATAAAACAAAATCTTATGGTTTTTTAATGTTTACAAATGATAATAAAAACTTAGAAGGATTTGTAGACTCAGATTGGACATCAAATACTATTGACAGGAGATCTTATACAGGTTTCTGTTTTAAATTGTCTGATACTGTAATATCATGAATGCAGAAAACAACCGACAGTGGCATTGTCCAGTACTGAGGCCGAGTACATGGCAATGCCATTTTTTCAATGTCAAAATTTCAATGCCAAGGCAATTTGCCAACTACTGAAATGCCTGCTGACTTGTTAACGAAAGGGTTAAGTAGTTTGAAACATTACTATTATGTTAAAAAGTTAGGCATTAAAAGTATTGTTTAGGTGTAGTTTATATTCATTTATTGTTACATGGATATTAGATTATTTTGATAAGAGGTGAGAATTTGCCCTAATATGCTGAAGGATGATGGCATCATTTCTTGGTTACATTACAATATCGCGAGACTCCATATTCTCCCCAATCACGATTAAGGCAACATCATTTAACATTGGTGCATTGATGCCTCTCTCATGACATGTTGTCTCCTGCAGGTCGCTTGTCTGCTGTGATCACTATTTTCTGATTGTCCGATGGCATCACATTACTTGTAAGACAGTTTTGAACAATTGGATCAACTGATTATGTTCATGCAAAAGTTGTTGTAACTGCTAAATGATATCTGCGAACAGCGTTCATTTACCTCTTCTTCAGAATTCCCCAGGAAATAAATCTGGAGAAATTTGTATTTACCATTGCCTACGCTGTTCTTCAGTCTCATTGGCTCGAAGATTGAACTGGGCTTGCGTTACACTGCGATTGAATAGGACTTGCGTTACACTGCGATCGAACTGGTGTGCGCCAACGGATATTTTGACGCCTTACGGGTGGTATTACTAATAAAATACGACGATTAATTATGAAACTCACACTAAAACACAACAAACATCTTTTTGCTTTTGTTGTTATGAAAGAAACTGTAATTTGAGGTTTGTCAAAACTACTACTTGAATGAAATGTCAGTCTAGCTATACATAGGGTGCGTTCCACTAAGCGTTCACAATGATCACGCTCACGACCACAGTTTGCTTGTAAGCGTTACTGTCGTAACCTCAAATGGAATGGATTACAGAGCGTTTTGAGCGTGCAGGTAAATAATACAAACGGCGAGTTAGTAAAAAGAAAGCAAAAGATTTAAGATGTTAGTTTATAATCTGTAAGCCTTGAAAATAAACTTGATTAATTTAAATAGATTTATATTGAAAAAAATATAATGTTTTTTTTATATTTAATATTATTGGTGTTTTAAATTAATTTACGTTCAAATAGAATTAAAATGTCTTGCGGCGACACTTGGATATTTGGTAAGAGGTACAGTCGCCATTTTATATGCTTTGAGTTTTGAAAATCACGCAAATTTTCTTCGATTCAACGATCACTTGGACCCACCTTTTTAGATGGGTCGTCGTGAGCGTAAGTTATGACATTATAATTGACGTTTTTTCCGCGACCACAACAACCGCGGTCGTTATGTGGATCGATTAGGTATAGGAGAATTTTCATTGTTGTGTATTACACGTCACTCACTCTCACTCACGTCACTCTGACAGAGTATTTGTCAATATATTGAAAACGTCTCAGTATCTTGTTGTCTGTCTCTTTCGCACACTCACTTTTCAGAGATTTTTTTAATATTAACTATTATTTATTTATATTTTATATAGCCTAAAGCCTTCCTAGAATCATGGACTATCCAACACAAAAATAATTTTTCAATTCCAACCAGTAGTTCCTGAGATTAGCGCGTTCAAACAAACAAACAAACAAACAAACAAACAAACAAACTCTTCAGCTTTATAATATTAGTATAGATATTATATAAGAAGCCTTTATTGCTGTTAAAATTTACAATACTTATATCTAAATATTATGTATATATTTTAATGTTAGAATTTCATTATATATTTTAAGTATCGACATCCGGAATGTTTAGGAAACAGCTTGTCTCTCGACATAGGCCTCCTCTAATGTCTTCCACAAGTTCCTGTCCTTTGACTTTTGCAGCTACTTATCTATACTAATATTATCTATACTAATATTATAAAGAGGAAAGATTTGTTTGTTTGTTTGTTTGTAATGAATAGGCTCCGAAACTACTGGACCGATTTCTAAAATTCTTTCACCTTTGGAAAGCTACATTATCCCCGAGTAACATAGGCTATATTAAATTGGACCCGATAGGTGGCGCTGCGATCGAGTTTCAAGAATTTTACCTTTTTACCCGGGCGAAGCTTTCTGTGTGTTTCTGTGTGTCTTAAGCTAGATTCGAGAATGGTTTAGATTTACAATTGGACCCAATAGGTGGCGCTGCGATCGTGTTACGGGCAATTTAACTTTTTCATCCGAGCAAAGCTGGGCGGGACAGCTAGTCAACTATAATTTTACTTCACAAAAAGGGAGATAAAGGAGACAGTGGAGATATATTATACGATACCGTAATTAACCAAGATTACACATGTCCACATAGATAGTGCGCTATCAGCGAACATGCGTTTAGAAATTCAATCTCTATCGTTTAAAGATTAAGGACTAAAATCCTCTGAGTATTAACAGCGATATTTACAGTCGAGATTACGAAATCCTTAGAATCAAGTTTAAAACGTTTAGTGCCTTTTGCTAACTGAAGTACTAATCAGACAAGTGCATAGAAAATTAAACTTAATTCCAATGATAACAAGAGCCAAAATAGTATACACATCTGACTTGTCAACATTAAACCTTTTTAATAGCATAATCATTGCAAAGTTAGATTTATAATAATAAATAGATAATAATAATATCCTCACGCCTTCCCACAAGGATCCCCGCTACACACCCACCTTCCGCTAGAGATATATTTTAGGTGCCAACGTGACAGATGGCGGGTCCATCGTCGTCCGATCGTAATATTAGCATAAATGAGAACAATCTGCTTTAAACCGGCCCAAACCGGCCCCAACCGGTCCAACCGGCCGCCGAGGTTAGATTTAAAATATGTCATATCATAACTGTCACTGTGACAGTGTCATGTATACAGTTGCAATATTATCTGTGCAATCGTCATATTCTGTATCGTTTAGAATGTAATTTGTTTAATATGTAATTGAATTGTCAAGGTTGAAAGTTGCAGTCGCGCAAGCAAATATAGCCTTTAAGGCCACCAACATTGTCTCAAAATATTATCATGTTAAAGCATTAGTACTTAAGTATGGGGGACTGTACAGTCGGGCATAATAATAATAATTTAGTTATTGTATACCAAATGATTTGAAAAGAGTAACCATGGAGTTTCTTGCCGGTTCTTCTCCATGGAAGCGACCAACCCGAACCGTGCACCTTTTTCGACGTTTTATAAGTGCCCATCTGGGCCTATGTGAAATTAAAATATTTTGATTTGATTTGATTTAGGCCGTGCTAATATTCATATTCAAAAAGATTTTATTCAACGTAAAGGACACAGGCGACACTTATTGAACGTCACATCTATACTAATATTATAAAGCTGAAGAGTTTGTTTGTTTGTTTGTTTGAACGCGCTAATCTCAGGAACTACTGGTTTGAATTGAAAAAATATTTTTGTGTTGGATGGTCCATTTCTCTAGGAAGGCTTTAGGCTATATAACATCACGCTACGACCTATAGGAACGAAGCATAAATGAACAATGTTGCCAGAACGGGAAAAATATTCCTTTTTGAGAGCTTCCGTTGCGTGCGCTGCGTAAACGGTTTAAGTTACACAAATATCATGTATGAGGGAATTGTTCCTCTTTAAAAGTTCTAAAAAAAGTCCGCGACAGCATATGTCTATCTTTTAAGATTGACTCACTATAACCTTTTTTATGGCAATCAAGTCCACGATGGGCTCCTGAACTACTTAAACGATTTCAATCAAATTTGCACACCGTATGCAGTTTGATCCAACTTAAATGAAAGGATAGCTTACATCACAATTGGACCCGATAGGTGGCGCTGCGATCATGTTTCAGAAAATTTTACTTTTTCACCCGGGCGAAGCTGGGCGGGACAGCTAGTACTTAATATAAATTAAAGTTACCACCGTTTACAAGAAACCTGTCAGGAGAAGAAACGGCAAAACAAGCTCTCTGGTTCCCTTTTTCAACATTGGTAACACCGCACGTAACTTGCAATATTCGCGTTGCAAACGACTATAGATAATGCCATCCACGAAGACGCGCCCCACTATTCTCCCGTATAATTTACAGTGTAAGCGTGCAACCTTCCACTAATGTTTGAGTATTGTCGGTACACACTGATTACCTATGAGTGCACACGCACACTACAGTTAATAGACTCGGGTCATACTGCCCGCATCCCACGACCCCCTCGACTAGACATTGGTGGGGCGCGTCTTCGTGGATGGCACTATCTATCTATCTATACAGGAGCCACTGGGCCGGCACTTGACTACCACGTATTTCAAGCCCCTAATACAGCCTTCATCTAATTGATAAATGTGCGAAAAACTTCCGACAATGACCTCACACAACATGACGCACTATGCACACAACTCGCTTAAGTAAAGAACAGAAATTTCAACGAACGGTTAGTTTGCACACATATGTCCATATCATCACGCCGAGTCCCTCACGCTAGGCAGAGAGAGTAGAGCGCCAGTCCTCTCTAGACTTACAGACCTACATACATATCATCACGCCGAGTCCCTCACGCTAGGCAGAGAGAGTAGAGCGCCAGTCCTCTCTAGACTTACAGACCTACATACATATCATCACGCCGAGCCCCTCACGCTAGGCAGAGAGAGTAGAGCGCCAGTCCTCTCTAGACTTACAGACCTACATACATATCATCACGCCGAGTCCCTCACGCTAGGCAGAGAGAGTAGAGCGCCAGTCCTCTCTAGACTTACAGACCTACATACATATCATCACGCCGAGCCCCTCACGCTAGGCAGAGAGAGTAGAGCGCCAGTCCTCTCTAGACTTACAGACCTACATACATATCATCACGCCGAGTCCCTCACGCTAGGCAGAGAGAGTAGAGCGCCAGTCCTATCTAGACTTACAGACCTACATACATATCATCACGCCGAGTCCCTCACGCTAGGCAGAGAGAGTAGAGCGCCAGTCCTCTCTAGACTTACTGACCTACATACATATCATCACGCCGAGTCCCTCATGCTAGGCAGAGAGAGTAGAGCGCCAGTCCTCTCTAGACTTACAGACCTACATACATATCATCACGCCGAGTCCCTCACGCTAGGCAGAGAGAGTAGAGCGCCAGTCCTCTCTAGACTTTCATACCTACATACATATCATCACGCCGAGTCCCTCACGCTAGGCAGAGAGAGTAGAGCGCCAGTCCTCTCTAGACTTACAGACCTACATACATATCATCACGCCGAGTCCCTCACGCTAGGCAGAGAGAGTAGAGCGCCAGTCCTCTCTAGACTTACAGACCTACATACATATCATCACGCCGAGCCCCTCACGCTAGGCAGAGAGAGTAGAGCGCCAGTCCTCTCTAGACTTACAGACCTACATACATATCATCACGCCGAGTCCCTCACGCTAGGCAGAGAGAGTAGAGCGCCAGTCCTCTCTAGACTTACAGACCTACATACATATCATCACGCCGAGTCCCTCACGCTAGGCAGAGAGAGTAGAGCGCCAGTCCTCTCTAGACTTACAGACCTACATACATATCATCACGCCGAGTCCCTCACGCTAGGCAGAGAGAGTAGAGCGCCAGTCCTCTCTAGACTTACAGACCTACATACATATCATCACGCCGAGCCCCTCACGCTAGGCAGAGAGAGTAGAGCGCCAGTCCTCTCTAGACTTACAGACCTACATACATATCATCACGCCGAGCCCCTCACGCTAGGCAGAGAGAGTAGAGCGCCAGTCCTCTCTAGACTTACAGACCTACATACATATCATCACGCCGAGTCCCTCACGCTAGGCAGAGAGAGTAGAGCGCCAGTCCTCTCTAGACTTACAGACCTACATACATATCATCACGCCGAGTCCCTCACGCTAGGCAGAGAGAGTAGAGCGCCAGTCCTCTCTAGACTTACAGACCTACATACATATCATCACTTCGTCGTAATTATAAACCGTATTTACGTAACGATAACAAACTATTTGAACAATCGGCCTTTAGACCTTGAAACGTACTAAAACTTGTTTTAAGACATAGGACTGCGACAGTATAAATTCTCTTAAGGGACGCCTCAATTAATGTTATTTATTTATTAATGAAGAGATTCGCAAATCAACTGGCGTGAATGAGGGCGTGATTGTAAAGATGAAGAAAGGCATGTTACGTTGGTTTGGACACATAGAAAGGATGAGTGAAGAAAGATTGACGAAACAGATATACAAAGCGAAAGTGTGTGCAAGAAGAGGCAGAGGAAGGCCACGTTCCAACTACCTGGATAAAATCGATTGTCGGGAACGTCAAGAGTACTCGAAACCGACGAGCATGTATGAAGAGACTGATGAATGTGGACGAAGCGAAAGAGGTGTGCAAGTTTAGAGAGAACTGGCGCTCTATACTCTCTGCCTACCCCGTTAGGGACTCGGCGTGTATATATATATATATATATATATAGGTTTATATAATATATCTTTATATATATAATTCTTCTGTGAGTGTGTATGTCACTGAACTCCTCTCAAACGACTGGACCGATTTTGATGAAATTTTTTGTGTGTGTTCAAGGGGATCTGGGAATGGTTTAGATTCACAATTGGACGCGATAGGTGGCGCCACCATCGTATTTTTCACCCGAGCGAAGCTGGGCGGGACAACTAGTATATATATATATATATATATAGGTTTATATATATATAAACATTATACATATACAACTTACAACAAAATAAATAACTTCATTTCTTTTTAATATCAATACCCCTAACGGGGTAGGCAGAAGGAATAGAGCGCCAGTTCTCTCTAGACTTCTCTTTTACAATTGGAACTATAAATCAAAACGTCAGTTAGTATATAAGACCGAGTTACAAGGAAAAATACTTATCTGTGTGAGCGAAGCTTTAATTTGTCCGTACAAGTCATTATTATACAGACAAGGTCATAAACACAGTGCTGTAAACCATAAAGTAAATATAAATACACTAGCTGTCCCGCCCAGCTTCGCTCGGGAGAAAAAATAAACTTCCTAAAACGATATCGCAGCGCCATCTATCGGGTCCAATTGTAAATCTAAACCATTCTCTAATACACCTGAAGACGCACAAAAAATTAATTAAAACCTGGACCTGGACCGTTTAGAAGTTCAGTGACTAGCACACGCACAAAAGATATATATATACTTATATATATATATATATATATATATATATATAGACATATCTTCGCGCCTTACCACAAGGGTCCCCTAAGGGGGTAGAGAAATATAGCACACACCCACTTTCCGCCATAGATATATTTTAGGTGCCAACGTGACAGTTGGCGAGTCCATCGCCGTTACTCAAGCACGACTATACATACGCCTTTGAATGTCTTCTCAGACGTATGCAGGTTTCCTCTCGATGTTTGCTTATTCAGACGACCGTCTGGTGTAGTGGTTAGAGCTCCTGACTGCTAAACTTGAGGTCACGGGTTCGGATCCCGCTGAGGGCAGATATTTGTGTGATGAACACGAGTATTTGTACCTTAGTCTTGGATGTCCTATGTATTTATGTATATATCTATCTATATAAGTAAATATATCGTTGTCTAGTTACCGTAACACAAGCTTTGGTTAATTTGGGGCTAGGTCAATTTGTGTGGAATTGTTCCACGTGGTATTTATTTATTATTGGCGGTAAGAATACTATAATTGCAATCTTTTATTCTTATCATACCTCAGGTCAATCACCTTGGCAGTTGATAATATAAATATAATAAATTACATACTTTCTTATCCGAGATAAAAAGCAGGGGTAGCCGAGCGTTTAGAACTCCCTGCGAGACAAAGATTCCAACACGTTCGAATCCCGACTGTAGCAACTAGTCCAAACTTAAGTACAATCATTAGTCACAGCACAAGCTTTACTGCGAAGGAAAACATCGAGAGGAAACCTGCATACGTCTGAGAAGCAATTCAAAGGCGTATGTAGTGCTTGAGTAACGGCGATGGACTCGCCATCAGTCACGTTGGCACCTAATATAACTCTATCGGAAAGTGGGTGTGTGGGTATTACCTATACACCTCTGCCTACCCCTTCGGGGACCCTTGTGGGAAGGCGTGAGGATATTATCATTATTATTTTTTATATTGTTTTTATTTTTTTCTCCCATTTTGAAGGGGGTAATATAGCTTACGCACGGGCCTTAACCAAGTGTGGCAGATTTTTATTTAAATATATATATGTATATACGCGTAATATTTATAAATATATAACTTATAAGGATGATGTTGAGGATGATAGAAATTTACGTGTGAGACGACACGTGTTTAGTATTGCAGCTTTTTGTAGGAGTGTGAGAGTGGACCTGGGCATCTGTAGCGTGTTGAGGTGTGTCTGCAGTGTGTTTGGGACGACGCCGGTAGTGGATATCACTATCGGTAATGTTCTAACTGTGTCTATTTGCCACTGTCTTTTGATTTCTATGGAAATGTATTATTATTATTATTATTATATTATGTATAGTCGTGCTTGAGTCATGGATGGACTCGCCATCTGTCACGTTGGCGCCTAAAAGTATACACAGTTTACAACTCAACGTGACTGAAACCGCATATTACACAAGTACATATGTTCTCAATTCAGAACTGACTCAAATAACTTCACATAATTTACAACACCAACGCAATGTATCTTACTACACACACACACACACACATATATATATTATTTACACAACAGTCCAAACGACATGAAACAACACGTCCTTATCACAACCTTCATCCGTATCAGTAGACGTCCGTACTGCACGACACGCGAATATATACTGAATATTATACAAGATAAAACACACTATTGAATGCGACAATATCAGCGTTAAATGGCAGACCTTTAAAGGTAAATGAGACTAGAGCGGTGTGCTTGCATGAGTGGAAACTAGCCGGACTGTTGCAATGAGAGACCTACTACCTAGTACCCAGTCCCTTATGACCAGTAATGTGACTAGCTACAGTGCCCTCCACACCGGCACACAGTGTAGTGTACGTACACAAGTGCTTGGCGGCAGGATATCTGACACTGCGGTGGTACCCACCTAGCCGGACTGTTGCAATAAGAGGCCTACCACCTAGTACCCAGTCCCTTATGGCCAGTAATGTGACTAGCTACAGTGCCCTCCACACCGGCACACAGTGTAGTGTACGTACACTAGTGCTTGGCGGCAGGATATCTGACACTGCGGTGGTACCCACCTAGCCGGACTGTTGCAATAAGAGGCCTACCGCCTAGTACCCAGTGAGTTATGGCCAGTAATGTGGCAGCTGTAGTGTGTTCCGGCCCTTATTACCTCTCCAAATATTAAAATCACTACTATTGTACACAAAGTACCATAAACAAGAAGTTTCTCAGAGAGCAAATAATGTATGTATTGTTTGTTTGTCCGCATAAAGGTCACAACGAAACACGTGTCGGTGAAATTTTGACGTAATTCTTAACACACACTACACTCTGGTCCAGTGATTAATGCTCGTGACTGCGAAACATGTGGTCGCGAGTTTGATTTCCGCTGACGGCAGATATTTGTGTGATGAACACGAGTACTTGTACCTTAGTCTTGGATGTCCTATGTATTTATGTATATATCTATCTATAATTCTATATCTTTATATATATAATTCTTCTGTGAGTGTGTATGTCACTGAACTCCTCTCAAACGACTGGACCGATTTTGATGAAATTTTTTGTGTGTGTTCAAGGGGATCTGGGAATGGTTTAGATTCACAATTGGACCCGATAGGTGGCGCCACCATCTTTTTTTTCCACCCGAGCGAAGCTGGGCGGGACAACTAGTCTATATATATAAAAGAAAGTCGTGTTAGTTACACTATTTATAACTCAAGAACGGCTGAACTAATTTGGCTGAAAATTGGTGGAGAGGTAGCTTAGAACCAGGAGAAGGACATAGGACTTTTTATCGTGTCCGTGGGACGTGACATATTTTTTTTTATACCGCCGGGTGGCAAACAAGCATGCGGTCCGCCTGATGGTAAGCGGTTAGTATGGCTCGACTTCGTGCTTCTCAATCACACCAGCAAAGTGAGGCAGCTCGTGAAACGGCTAGGTTGGCAATGCGAAATAGTCCAGCAAATATGATGATAAAAGTTGTGTGTATTTATTTGGTGTATGTATTACATATGCCCGTGTGGTCATTCAACTGCTCCTTAATGCTGGACCGATTTTAATGGTTTTTTTGTGTGTGTTCAAGTGGATTCGAGAATGGCTTAGACTCACAATTAGACCCAATCTTGCACTGCAATCGTGTTTCATGAAATTTTAATTCTCACTGCCGAAAGAGATTAACAAGTGACCGAGTGTGTAATATCGGTAGGAAGCATCTTCACACGAGATGAAGAGTATGAAAAAAATATTGAAAGAAGGATAACGGCCGTTAATAAGGTGAATGGGGCCATGTCGACGTTGATGGCCAGCAAAAGTCTCAGCAAGAATGCTCGAATTGCTGTCGACAATGCGATATTGGTGCCTACTTTATTGTATGGCAGCAAATCCTGGATATTTCAGAGGAAGTATGAAAATAGTTTAAATGCAGTTGAGATGCGATCCCTTTGAAAAATGTGCGGAGTAACGATCTTAGATCGAATCCGCAATGAAGAGATTCGCAAATCAACTGGCGTGAATGAGGGCGTGATTGTAAAGATGAAGAAAGGCAGGTTACGTTGGTTTGGACACATAGAAAGGATGAGTGAAGAAAGATTGACGAAACAGATATACAAAGCAAAAGTGTGTGCAAGAAGAGGCAGAGGAAGGCCACGTTCCAACTACCTGGATCAAATAGATCGGACTCTCAAGGACGGGATCGTTAAGAGTACTCGAAACCGACGAGCATGTTTTTTTTATTTTTTTTTATACAACTAGAGTGGCAAAAAAGCAACGGGCCCACCTGATGGAAAACGGTTACCGCAGCCTATTTACGCTTGCAATACCGAAGTATCACTTGCGCGTTGCCACTCTGTCTTCGGAGAGTTATACTGTGTTGGCCGCACAATGGGACTAATCCCTCTGCTGCCAACACAATATAACAATCCTCACCCCTTTCCAAGGAGCTCATTACTGGAAACCTTATTCACCGCGTAGGAACACAAGACAATTAATTGTGTTATTTGGCTACGGCCTTCTATAAGGTGGAGGTCCTGCCCCAGTCGGGCAGCTCCAAATTCGAACGGGAAACCCGTTATGCCCTACCTCTCTTGTATGAAGAGACTGATGAATGTGGACGAAGCGAAAGAGGTTTCGCAGTTAGGTATAGGATATTAGCAGGTTTAGCAGTTGCAACTGGCGCTCTATACTCCCTGCCTACCCCGTTAGGGACTCGGCGCGATGATATGTATGTATGTAAATATTCACCCATGCGAAGCTGGGCGGGACAGCTAGTAAGTGAATATATCGTTGTCTAGGTACCATAACACAAGCTTTGCTTAATTTGGGGCTAGGTCAATTTGTGTGGAATTGTCCCAGGTATTTATTATTATTATTCTACACGTCTGTGTGTATCCTACTGCCCTACCAACATTATAAATGCGAATATTTCAATGTACTCAATGTTTGTTACTCAATCAATCGACGCATGGCAGCTTGTATCGTTTAAATTGTCGTGTACGAAGACGCGCCCCACTATTCTCCCCTATAGTTTACACTGCAACCCTCCACTAATGTGTGAGTATTGTCGGTACACACTGATTACCTATGAGTGCACACGCACACTACAGTTAATAGACTCGGGTCATACTCCCCGCATCCCGCGACTGCGACTAGAAATTGCCGGGGTCTTCGTGGAAGGCACTATCTCTACCAACCTTTACCTACCCTAGACCTCGGACCCCACCTGATAGCTCTACATGCACACAAACTGGCGTTACTCCTCGACTTCTCACCATTCCTCACCACCCTCCCAGACACATGTACGGTAAGAGAGGAGAGCCTATCTCCCTTCCTCTCTTCCCTGATCGCCGCGTAGCTGGCCGACGGTAAGTGTCTGTAGTCAATGACAGAGTATTTGTCCGGCGTTGACGTTGACAGATACAACCCTCTGACAACAAACGTCAAAACTGTACGTCAAAGCAATACGTCAAAACTATTCGTAAAGCAATACGTCAATATTACGAGACATGGCTATGTCGCATAGTTGTGCGTCACAAGAGCTTTCATCATCATCATCAACCTATATAAGTCCACTGCTGGACATTGGCCACTCCACAAGAGCTTTACGGTGAAAGAAAACATCGAGAGGAAACCTGCATACGTCTGAGAAGACATTCAAAGGCGTATGTATAGTCTGTGCTTGAGTGACGGCGATGGACTGGCCATCTGTCACGTTGGCACTTGAAATATATCTCTGGCGGAAAGTGTGTGTGTCTGTGTACTAACTACACCTACCCTTTCGGGGACGCTTGTGGTAAGGCGGGAGGATATATATATATATTCAAATAAGTCAAATAAATTGTACACAAAATTAAATATATGTTGATGTAGCCTTCCCACAAGGGTCCCTAATAGGTTCGTAGAAGTGGCAATATAAGTGGCACAGCATCCCTTTCTCGCCGAAGATATATTTAGGTACCAGCCTGTATACGTTTGAGAAGAAATTGAATATTTTCTCAAACGTATGCGTCGACCGTATACGTCGACCGATTTTTATGAAATTTTCTGCGTGTCTTCAAGTGGATTCGAGAATGTTTCAGATTCACAATTAGACCCGATAGATGGCGCTGCGATCGTGTTTCAGGAAATTAAAATTTTCACCCGAGCGAAGCCGGGCAGGACAGCTAGTATATATATATATATATATAAAGATAAGATCAAACAAACATATTATTATCAGTTCAAACCTACCTGCTACAATCTTCATCGCTGGACGACGAGTATTTCTTAAACCTTTCGACAGATGGCGCTGTCTTCGTAATAATAATATTATCCCGAGTGGCGCATATGATTTCTGCGCTGCCTACGACGTTTCGCTTCAAACTGACCCTTGTCTTCATAGAGGCATGATCATTTTCAGAATCGCCATTCCTCTTCGCCAAGGAGGGCGTCGAGCTCCTACGTTTGGGAGCAGTCGATATAAAACCGACTAACTCATCTTCAATTGCGACTTTCTCCCTTCTATCGGCTAACAAATCGAAACATTTGAAAAGAGGCGATTTCACCACATCCGTCTTCATCGGACTCGACTCCCAACTGTTACTGATCTTCAGCGGTCTTGACGCGGACAGAGCGTTGCGTACTATAGCCGTCTCCCTCTTACGCATGAAGTCTAGGATGCAGGCGTCTTTCTTCTCGCCCTCGGACGAATCACTCGATATGTATCTGGTGAGATGTTCTATGGATTCCACGAACTGAGCCCATTTTGATGTTTTACGTGGCTTCGGTTGGGATGAATAGTCGTTTACGGACATGAGCGGGGATCTACAGGTGGATAGCTTACACAATTTGATTGCTAACCATAGCATTACATAATACGTGCAAGAGGGATAGATGTTTAGTTAGTTATAATCGTGCCAGGCGGGCTGGAACATATCTCGCTCAGAGAATCAGCGTTGCCATCCAGCGTGGCAATGCTGCTAGTCTTCTTGGCACGTTGCCTCGGGATATCGATTTGGGACAAATATTTTATCTGTAAGTAGTTAGTTCGAATCCCGACTGTACCAATGAGTTTTTCTGAACTTAAGTACAGTGATTAGTCACACCACGAGCTTAACGGTGAAGGAAAACATCGAGAGGAAACCTGCATACGTCTGAGAAGAAATTCAAAGGCGTATGTATAGTCGTGCTGGAGTAACGGCGATGGACTCGCCATCTGTCACGTTGGCACCTAATATACCTCTGGCGGAAAGTGGGTGTGTAGGTATTACCTATACACCTCTGCCTACCCCTTCGGGGACCCTTGTGGGAAGGCGTGAGGATATATTATATTATAAGTAGTTAGTTTCAACTGTGCTTTGTAAATATTATTAATTGTTGTTATTGTAAATAAAATATAGTTATAATATATACAAATAATACATATGTAACGTATCGCCGTCTGTACATCACTAGTCCCTACTAATGCTAAATACTAAACTAAAGTGTCTAATAGCCGTGACACATTTAAAGCGAAAGTGAAGCAGCTTTACTTCCGTCATGCAGAAACTGAATAATATTTATGTGTATTATATGATATTTATTGATATTTATAATAAAATAATAATAATAATATCCTCACGCCTTCCCACTAGGGTCCCCGAAGGGGTAGGCAGAGGTGTATAGGTAGTACCCACACACCCACTTTCCTATAAATACTAATTGTTTGTTTGTTTGTAATGAATAGGCTCCGAAACTACTGGACCGATTTCAAAAATTCTTTCACCTTTGGAAAGCTACATTATCCCCGAGTAACATAGGCTATATTAAATTGGACCCGATAGGTGGCGCTGCGATCGAGTTTCAAGAATTTTACCTTTTTACCCGAGCGAAGCTTTCTGTGTGTTTCTGTGTGTCTTAAGCTAGATTCGAGAATGATTTAGATTTACAATTGGACCCAATAGGTGGCGCTGCGATCGTGTTACGGGCAATTTAACTTTTTCACCCGAGCGAAGCTGGGCGGGACAGCTAGTATATTATATATATGTATTATGAGTAGATTTATTCGTATTTAAACATTATCTATTATATAATTAGATGTATGATATTATTATATATTATATATATCCTCACGCCTTCCCACAAGGGTCCCCGAAGGGGTAGCCAGAGGTGTATAGGTAATACCCACACACCCACTTTGTACCATACTTTATACCATAACACAAGCTTTGCTTAATTTGGGGCTATGCCATTGTGAGTGGAAGTATCCTGCGTATTTTTTAAATTATTATTATAAACTTGAGGTCGCGGGTTCGAATCCCGCTGAGGGCAGGTATTTGTGTGATGAACGTGAGTATTTGTACCTTAGTCTTGGATGTCCTATGTATTTATGTATATATCTATCTATATAAGTAAATATATCGTTGTCTAGTTACCGTAACACAAGCTTTGCTTAATTTGGGACTAGGTCAATTTGTGTGGAATTGTCCCAGGTATTTATTTATTTATTCATAGAGCAGTTGTCTTCTACAAGTTATAGTGTGTTGTGAATATATCCTCGTGACGATGCAATACAACAAATAGCTCCAAAGATGACACAATGACGACATTATTAAAGGGAGTAATAGTCAATGTAAAACTTGTCTCAGATAGAGCAGTTGTCTTCTACAAGTTATAGTGTGTTGTGAATATATCCTCGTGACGATGCAATACAACATATAGCTCCAAAGATGACACAATGACGACATTATTAAAGGGAGTAATAGTCAATGTAAAACTTGTCTCAGATAGAGCAGTTGTCTTCTACAAGTTATAGTGTGTTGTGAATATATCCTCGTGACGATGCAATAAAACATATAGCTCCAAAGATGACACAATGACGACATTATTAAAGGGAGTAATAGTCAATGTAAAACTTGTCTCAGATAGAGCAGTTGTCTTCTACAAGTTATAGTGTGTTGTCAATATATCCTCGTGACGATGCAATAAAACATATAGCTCCAAAGATGACACAATGACGACATTATTAAAGGGAGTAATAGTCACGTGGACACATGGTTTAATGGAGTAATTTCAGACACCATTATTAACATAAAAAAAACCGTTGTTAAATTGGTCTGCCTACCTATATCGTTGCATCAGAATTGCATCGAATCGAAAAACTAATTAGCACAGTCGGGATTCGAACTCGCATCTTAGTGTTGCAGGCGACTCAAACCGCTCGGGCAACATGGGTCCAAAAAAAAAAAAATTTTATACAACTAGAGTGGCAAACTAGCATACGGCCCACCCGATGGAAAACGGTTACCGCAGCCTATTTACGCTTACAATACCGAAGTATCACTTGCGCGTTGCCCCTCTGAGTTCGGAGAGTTATACTGTGTTGGCAGCATAATGGGAGTAATCCCTCTGCTGCCAACACAATATAACAATCCTCCCCTCCCCAAGGAGCTCATTACTGGAAACCTTATTCACCGCGCAGGAACACAACACAAACAATAGTGTTATTTGGCTACGGACTTCTATAAGGTCCTGCCCCAGTCGGGCAGATACAAATACGAACGGGAAACCCGTTATGGCCTACCTCTCTTAATATATTTTTTATACCACATAGGTGGCAAACAAGCATGCGGCCCGCCTGATGGTAAGCGGTTACCGCCGCCTATGGACGCTTGCAACACCAGGGGTATCGCTCGCGTGCCGACCCTGCAGGAATCTTTTCCCACCCTTCTTGAAGAACACCATGCTGTACTCTCCAGGGAAAACCTCAATATAATATATCTTTCTCTATATTTCGTCTTTATATGGGTCGTACTCACCATGCTCATTGAAATGCTTCTCAAGTTCCTCATGAGAGATGTTGGCATCAGACACGGGAGCCTCGGCAGCTACAGTCAGCTCTGGCTGCGGCCGGGAGCACCTGCGACATGACAGGTTCTCCTTCACCGTAAAGCTCGTGTTGTGACTAATCACTGTGCTTAAGTTCAGAAAAACTCCTCAATCCAGTCGGGATTGGAACTCGCGGCGTTTGCGTGGCAGGCGGGTGCTGTGACCTCTCGGCCACGCCGCCTCCTCTTGTCCTGACGTATAAGTGGTATGGTATCGCAGTGCAGGCGCAACCCTCGTTTTCTCTCGATGTTTTCCTTCACCGTAAAGCTCGTGATGTGACTTATCACTGTACTTAAGTTCAGAAATTACTCATCCAAAACTCAGTTGAGCACTGCTTAGTGCAGTCCTTACTTGAGCAAATATCTCAGTCCTCACCTGAGCACAGCTCTTAGTCCTCATCTGACCACAGATCTCAGTCTTCACCTGAGCACAGCTCTTAGTCCTCACCATAGCAAAGCTCTTAGTCCTCACCTTAGCACAGCTCCCAGTCCTCACCCCAGCACAGCTCAGTCCTCAACTTAGCACATCTCTCAATCCTCACCTTAGCACAGCTCTCAGGCCTCATCGGAACACAACTCAGTCCTCACCTCAGTACAGCTCAGTCCTCATCTCAGCACAACTCTTAGTCCTCATCTGACCACAGTACTCAGTCCTCACCTTAGCACAGCTCTCAGTCCTCACCTCAGCACAGCTCTGTCCTCACCTCAGCACAGCTCTGTCCTCACCCCAGCACAGCTCAGTCCTCACCTCAGCACAGCCCACAGTCCTCACCTGAGCATAGCATTGGAGCAGCGTAACGCGAGCTCGAGCCCATCCAGCCAGCAGTGGCCTGCAGCAGGCGAGGGCGCGCGGAAGATCAGGTGTGCCGTCGGCAGAGGCTGGACCACGGCCCCTGGGGACACTGGCGTTATGAAGGGCACTGGGGGTAGGCAAGCCTAGGCAAAGGGCCACGGCATCGCTAAAGGGGTTTTTTTTGTGGCAAACAAGCATGCGGTCTGCCTGATGATAAGCGGTTACCGCCGCCTATGGACGCTTGCAACACCAGGGGTATCACTCGCGCGTTGCCAACCCTGCAGGAATCTCTTCACACCCTTCTTGAACAACTCCACGCTGCACTCTCCAGGAAAACCTAAACGGGGAGCTCATTCCACAGCCTGAGCGTTCGCGAAAGTAAACTCCACAATACCACAAGAGTGGCAAACAAGCATACGGCCCACCTGATGGAAAACGGTTACCGTAGCCTATCCACGCTCATGATACCGAAGTATCACTTGCGCGTTGCCACTCCGTGTACGGAGAGTTATACTGTGGTGGCAGCCTAATGGGACTTTTGATTTTGGTGTAACAACACATATCGCTATAGCCAAAGATATATTTTAGGTGCCAACGTGACAGATGGCGAGTCCATCGCCTACACTCAAGCACGACTATACATACGCCTTTGAATTGCTTCTGAGACGTATGCAGGTTTCCTCTCGCAACCTCAGTGGTATAACCATTGACGACCGTCTGGTCTAGTGGTTAGAGCTTCTGACTGCGAAACTTGAGGTCGCGGGTTCGAATCCCGCTGAGGGCAGATATTTGTGTGATGAACACGAATATTTGTACCTTAGTCTTGGATGTCCGATGTATTTATGTATATATCTATCTATATAAGTAAATATATCGTTGTCTAGTTACCGTAACACAAGCTTTGCTTACTTTGGGACTAGGTCAATTTGTGTGGAATTGTCTCAGGTATTTATTTATTATTATTTATAACAAAAAAGCCAAGATGGCTTGCCGACCATCGACGGTACCAAGGATGGTAGAATCGCCACCGATGGCGAGATACAACGTGGTCATCAAACCGTCGCCACTTACCAATAGTCTCGTTGTGTGGCCCCCGAGGCGCCCAGATGCTCTGCTCGAGAGGATGGTAGAGCTTGAAACAGAAACCGTCCTTCTTGCTCGGCCTCTCGATCACCTGACAGGAGGTCAGGAGGACTGTGCCTACCCAGTGGCTGCTCTGTTAGGTGAAAGCAAAAAAAACACACTGATCTCTGATGTATTTATTACATTTATTTTATTACGCAAAATGCAAAGATCGGAAGTTCGAATCCCGACTGTACCAATGATTTTATCTGAACTTAAGTACAGTGAATAATCACACCACGAGCTTTACGGTGAAGGGAAACATCGAGAGCAAAACCTGCATACGTTTGAGATGTAATTCAAAGGCGTATGTATAGACGTGCTTGAGTAACGGCGATGGACTCGCCATCTGTCACGTTGGCACCTTATATATATGTCAGGTGGAAAGTGGGTGTGTAGGTACTACCAATACACCTCTACCTACTACCTACCCCTGTGGGAAGACGTGAGGATATATATTTTATTACAGCCAATAATATGAACTCACAGCTAAAAGCCAACACGTGCATACCATTAAATAATGGGGGCGTTCAAGTATTACGTAAGCGCTTGGGGGGGGGGGGTTCGGGGGGGTTATTTTTGATGACATGGTAGGTGGGGGGGGAGGTCGATAACGTGATTACGTCAGCAGTTATTACTACCTTTTTAACAAAAATGGCAACCCACAAGTTATATATAGTAATGCTTACGTAAGCATGGGAGGGGGGGGACAAGAGGTTTGCCTACTTTGTTGACAAAGGTAGGCATTCAAGCTATACTCATGCTTCCTCTGACATACCCAGGATTCGCTGCCATACAATAAAGCAGGCACCAATATCGCGTTGTGGACAGCAACTCGAGCATTCTTGCTCAGACTTTTACTGCCCATCAACGCCGACATGGCGCCATTCACCTTATTTCCGGCAGTTATCCTTCTTTCAATATCTTTTTCATACTTTCCATTTATTATTAACACGGTTTTATTTTTAAATTAATTTATTTTAGTCACCATCTAATTCTGAATATCCTAGTATGGATTGTCATCGGCCCTTGATAAGTAAGCAAAATTTCGATTTAATCCGACGTTTTGAAGGAGGTCAACATCATGTTCAAAGTTTCCGTGTCTGCCTACCCAAAAACACTTACCTTCGCCTTGGGACTCTTGTACAGCAACAATAGACCTGGCTTGAGGACACACCAGAGCTTAGTCCAGGACTTGAGGGAGCCACGGACCTAAAACAACACAATGATCTTTCATTAATGGTAGTGTTCGACATAATGACAGCAAACGTCATTTGATGATGCTTGGCCGTAAAACAAAATAGGCCTTAACAGAAGTTGGGCACATCGTCGCACTCCAAAAGGATGTACTATGGAAACTATACAATGATATACATACTTATATACATAGGCAATTCCACACAAATTGACCTAGTCCCAAACTAAGCAAAGCTTGTACTGTGGGAACTGGACAACAATATACATACTTATATAGATAGGCAATTCCACACAAATTGACCTAGTCCCAAACTAAGCAAAGCTTGTACTGTGGGAACTGGACAATGATATACATACTTATATAGATAGGCAATTCCACACAAATTGACCTAGTCCCAAACTAAGCAAAGCTTGTAGACTTATGATAAATTACCTTGAGCCAGTCAGCGAGCACCACAACCGCTGGATCCTCAATGGAGTGCAGCAGGGCAGAGGTGGCCCTCTTCTTCTCGCGTCTATAGTGTTGCCTCTGCGCCTTGTAACTCTCCTTGCGGGAGAGAGGGGTGCTGGGCGTTCGGGAGACGCCTACTGCAGTCTCGGAACTCTACAACATAAGCGAGTGGGTGAGTGAGTGAGTGGGTGAGTAAGTGGACGAATGAGTGAACGTGTGACTGGGCAAGTAAGTGGGTGAGTAAGTGGGTGAGTGAGTGGCTGTGTGAGTAAGTGGGCGAGTGAGTTGGTGAGTGAGTGAGTAAGAGGGCGAGTGAGTTGGTGAGTGAGTTTGTGGGTGAAAGAGTGGGCGAGAGGGTCGACGAGAGAGGTACAAATACTCGTGTACATCACACAAATACTTGCCCTCAGCGGGATTATGAACCCGCGACCTCAAGTTTCGCAGTCAGGAGATATATTACAGGCAGTAGAGATATATTATTGACTGTGTGTGTTGACTTTAATGGTGCGTATGAGATAAATGCGTCACCTTGTCAGACGAGGTCCCGTCCGGATGCTGCGCCCTGATGTCTCCGGAGGCGGGGCTGGTGGCCGCGCCCGGGGACCGCGGCGGGGGGGTGAGGGTAGGCTCGCCTAATACTCATCAATATTAACAAACTTTTATTCAACACAAGGGACACAGGGAACACTTATTGAACGTCACGTCTACGTACATACATATCATCACGCCGAGTCCCTAACGGGGTAGGCAGAGAGTATAGAGCGCCGGTTCTCTCTAGACTTGCATACCTCTTTCGCTTCGTCCACATTCATCAGTCTCTTCATACATGCTCGTCGGTTTCGAGTACTCTTGACGTTCACGTCCTTGAGCGCCCGATCTATTTGATCCAGGTAGTTGGAACGTGGCCTTCCTCTGCCTCTTGCACACACTTTTGCTTTGTATATCTGTATCAACACGTCTACATAAATAAAATTTGTGTGTCTGTTTGTAATATTAAAACAACTGCTTTTTACTAAATGCATATGGATGTATACACGGTACATGTAGCAAAATTTATTATTTTGAAAAAAAAGCCGTGGTGGCCGAGTGGTCCGAGTAGTTGCCTGCGACACAAAGCGAAACTTAAGTATAGTGATTAGTCACACCACGAGCTTTACGGTGAAGGAAAAAATCGAGAAGAAACCTGCATACGTCTGAGAAGCAATTTAAAGGCGTATGTATAGTCGTGCTTGAGTAACGGCGATGGACTCGCCATCTGTCGCTTTGGCAACTAAAATATATCTCTGGCGGAAAGTGGGCGTTTGGGTAGCACCTATGCACCTCTGCCTACCCCTTCGGGGACCCTTGTGGGAAGGCGTGAAATTTAGTCAAGAAGATGCGTCAGTTTGTGTGTGTTTGTTTCTCTTTCAAGCAAAACTACTAAACGAAATTGGATGAAATCTAGCACAAAGATAGATTATTGTAGGTGTATTGCATATTAAATACCGTATATTGGCGGTGTCGCCGGCGCAGTGGATGGTAGCACGACGGACAGGGCCTGTGGGTTTTGTCTCTGTAAGAAAAAGTATACTATTATTCATGTGCTCCTAGTATCATTGCTAACTTAATGAGCAACTTAAAAACATCGGCGATGGTATGTGGGTTTTATACCTTTGCCTGAGCCATAATGAGTGAACAATGCACAAGACAAATCGTAGAGTAAAAAGACTCGTAAAAAATATAGTTTGTTTAGGTGTCATCTGTCACGTTGGCAACTAAAATATAGCGCTGGCGGAAAGTGGGTTTGTGGGTATTACCTATACATCTCTGCCTACCCCTTCGGGGACCCTTGTGGGAAGGCGTGAGGATATACATAAATAAAGTAAAATATCGAAAATATTACGGTTTTCATCTTAAAATATGTGATATGTGGGCGCTATTACACCACTGCCTACACAATCGAAACATGGCTGGAAAATATAACAGACATAATTCAGTATTGAGGTTGAGGTTTTCCCAGGAGAGTACAGCATGGAGTTCTTCAAGAAGGGTGTGAAAAGATTCCTGCAGGGTCGGCAACGCGAGTAATACCCCTGGTGTTGCAAGCGTCCATAGGCCTAGGTCACCGCGCTCCATCAGGCAGTAGGGGGACACGTTCGTCCCTTGTGCTAGCACAGCGATCCTCCCAACACAAGGTCGGCCCGCGAGTGATAGCCCTGGTGTTGCAAGCGTCCATAGGCCTAGGTCACCGCGCTCCATCAGGCAGTAGGGGGACCCGTTCGTCCCTTGTGCTAGCACAGCGATCCTCCCAACACAAGGTAGGCACGCGAGTGATACCCCTGGTGTTGCAAGCGTCCATAGGCCTAGGTCACCGCGCTCCATCAGGCAGTAGGGGGACCCGTTCGTCCCTTGTGCTAGCACAGCGATCCTCCCAACACAAGGTCGGCACGCGAGTGATACCCCTGGTGTTGCAAGCGTCCATAGGCTTAGGTCACCGCGCTCCATCAGGCAGTACGGGGACCCGTTCGTCCCTTGTGCTAGCACAGCGATCCTCCCAACACAAGGTCGGCACGCGAGTGATACCCCTGGTGTTGCAAGCGTCCATAGGCTTAGGTCACCGCGCTCCATCAGGCAGTACGGGGACCCGTTCGTCCCTTGTGCTAGCACAGCGATCCTCCCAACACAAGGTCGGCACGCGAGTGATACCCCTGGTGTTGCAAGCGTCCATAGGCCTAGGTCACCGCGCTCCATCAGGCATCAATACATATTATAATAAAAATGTAACGGATCGCTCTGTCTGTACATCAAAGATATATGAGAAAAAATATTATTGGGACCTTTATCAACGTAAATAGCACCCAAAACAATGGTTGTTAGAATGTTTGTCTGTGCGTTTGTGCACGCTAATCTCAGAAACGGCTTATCCGATTTAGATGTGGTTTTCACTAATATATTGTGGCAAGCTTCAATTAACATATCCAAATAAGCCAAAAGATATATCCCTTAAAAGCTGCCCAAAGTCACTATTCCACGCGAACGAAGTCGCGGGCACAGCTAGTTAATAATAAAAAGGATCTTTAGAAAAAAAAAATAACACATTCACATAGCCATCTACCAAACTAGTACCGCCATCCACGGATAGATGGCGCTAAAATTGATACGCGACACTCACCCTTCCAACGAATTGTGGCGTGGACGTCTGGAAATTGCCGTTGTCAACCCTCAACGATGGCGAAGAGGGAGTGGTCGACGGAGACGACGGCTCCACCACTGGAGAGGAGCTCATGATAAGGATTTGAGGGTCAGAGCATGATAGGAGAGGAATGGCCTTATTGGGTGGTGGGGGGGTGGCAAATCTATAGAACCTTAATTAACTCTTTGTTAGTTGTGTAAATATATATACATACATAGATATATATATATACATATATATAAGTGGAATAACAAAGTGCTTATATCATAAGAAAGTTAATTTATATTTAATATCAAGGCTCAATTTATTGCTACATATATATATATATTATATATTATTAGTATAAAATACTCGAGGAAAAAGTTCACACTGATTTGATACTTGAAATGTGTATCAAGTATTAAGATCGATAATCTAATAACATTACTATTTAATTATAATAAATTTGCTCTTTGAAAGTTATACAAAATGGCAGTGTAAGGCGCGTTCAACATTGGTTTATATATATTAAAAACAATTATAATAATTAACAATGCTTAAATAAATATCGCACTAGGATAATATATAAATAAAAAACATACAAGTTAATGTTACTTACTAATTAATATATTTATCTAATTTTATTATATAAAAATTTTTTGATTCATTACTGGAATGGCTAGGATGGGGAAGTCAATAAAATATTTTCATATATAATAAATAAATGCATATATAATATGGAATGGAGTAGGAAAGAGGAAAAATTGAATATTTATAGCTGTCCTGTAACAAATTATACAAAATTAATATTGTAACATAATACACTTTCAACCAAGTCACCCATAGATGGCGTTGGGATCGAAATAGATCGCGCAAGCGAACTGTTCTCGTAATTTCAAGACCCGGGAGCCGTGCGAAAACAAATTTGTACTTGCCTGCTAGGAACTAGCCTTTCGCATGCTACATGCTTTCACTAAGTTGAGACATTTTAGCATCGTTAGTGTTAGACTACTTAATACTGGTTGAGTCTGAGTGTGCTTCCACCACAGGTTGGGACTCACTGAACGGTATTAGGCGCGATATTCAGGCAGAGACCTCTCCTTTTCACTTGCTACGATCCTTACATACTTATGTCGCTTCGTCCACTAACCACTTTCATTATTCTCTTCATACATGCTCTTCGGTTTAGGTTACTCTTGACCTGACCTTTTTTCAAGACGTCCCTAATTTGGTCTAGAAACGTCCGCCTAGGTCTACCCCTTCCAACACTTTCATTCACACTCGCCTTATACACTTTTTTCGTCAATCGTTCTTCATTCATTCTCTCGACATGGCCAAACCATCTCAGCATACCTTTCTCAATTTTTGTCACTACATCTTCTTTCAGACCACAACGTTTACATTGAGTCTATTGAAAAGTTATATTTGGGGTTGCGTTCGTCAGAGGACGCAATATTTTTTTTTAGATATGAGATGATTAAACTTTACACTAACCCAGGGGTTAAATCTTGGTAAAAAGGGCTCAAATGGTTTTTGCGATTTATCGGCCAAAGAGTCCCCGAAGGGGTAGGCAGAGGTCTATAGGTAGTACCCACACACCCACTTTCCGCCAGAGATATATTTTAGGTGCCAACGTGACAGATTGCGAGTCCATCGCCGTTACTCAAGCACGACTATACATACGCCTTTGAATTGCTCAGATTCCGTATGCAGGCTACCTCTCGATGTTTCCCTTCACCGTAAAGCTCGTGGTGTGCCTCACTGTAATTAAATGTAGAAAAACTCCTCAATCCACTCGCGCACAACCGTTTGCGTGGCAGGCGGGTGCTGTGACCTCTCGGCCACGCCGCCTCCTCTTGTCCTGACGTATAAGTGGTATGGTATCGCAGTGCAGGCGCAACCCTCGTTTCCTCTCGATGTTCCCCTTCACCGTAAAGCTCGTGGTGGACTAATCACTGTACTTAAGTTCAGAAAAACTCATTGGTACAGTCGGGATTGGAACATGCGAATTTTGTGTCGCAGGCAACTAACTACTCGAACCATTCGGCCACCACGGCTATACACTATACACTTTAGGGAAGAATAGTGGGGCGCGTCTTCGTGGATAACCCTGTATATATGTCGAGATAACTCGTGACTGTGTATCTCATGTGCGTTGCCATACTGGGCAAACCCGCGCCTCACCCCCCTTCCCCTCTGCCCGAGATAATTCAACTGACAACGGATTTTCTCATCTCCTTAAATGTCATATCTATAAAGATGATCAATCATAACGGTATCTTAGATACGGGAGATTACTGTCTATCTTGAGCAGTGGCGTAGCTAGGTAACCAGAGGCCATGGGGCAGAATATAATCTAGGCCCCCAACTGAACAATTTAAAATCGTTTTTTCCGTATAGGCGTATTCGTCGTTTTCCCAATTCGAAGTACTCCAGAATTGTCGTAATCTCAAATCAAATCAAATCAAATCAAAATCTTTTTATTTCACATAGGCCCAGGTGGGCACTTATAAAACGTCGAAAAAGAAGCACGGTTCGGGTTGGTCGCTTCCATGGAGAAGAACCGGCGAGAAACTCCATGGTTACTCTTTTCAAATCATTAGGCATATACAATAACAATATTTTTTCGTTACAGCATAAGTATGGGGGAACAACGTAGGCCCGACAATAGGTCGTTGCTTACTATACAAAGCATACATAAAACAAGATAATTATAACAATGTTAGCAAGATCTAAGAATCTACAAAGCCTACAATGTTCTCACATTCACAAATTAGACAAATTAAACAAGTGACACAAATATTGTCATCAGTACTGTAACTAATTCTGGTCAAGATATGGAATAAATTAAAATAAAAAAAAAAGGAAATTTATTATTGTATAAAAAAACAAACGCGAATCTTACTCCTTACTAATATTATAAACGTGAAAGTTTGTATGGCAGCGAATCCTAGGTATGTCAGAGGAAGTATGAAAATAGCTTGAATGCAGTTGAGATGCGATCTCTTCGAAAAATGTGCGGAGTAACGATATTAGATCGAATCCGCAATGAAGAGATTCGCAAATCAACTGGCGTGAATGAGGGCGTGATTGTAAATATGAAGAAAGGCATGTTACGTTGGTTTGGACACATAGAAAGGATGAGTGAAGAGAGATTGACGAAACAGATATACAAAGCAAAAGTGTGTGCAAGACGAGGCAGAGGAAGGCCACGTTCCAACTACCTGGATCAAATAGATCGGACTCTCAAGGACGTGAACGTTAAGAGTACTCGAAACCGACGAGCATGTATGAAGAGACTGATGAATGTGGACGAAGCGAAAGAGGTATGTAAGTCTAGAGAGAACTGGCGCTCTATACTCTCTGCCTACCCCGTTACGGACTCGGCGTGATGATATGTATATGTATGTAAGTTTGGATGTTTGGATGTTTGCGGTTCTTTCATGGCCAAATGGCTGAACCGATTTGGCTGAAAGTTGAAATGGTGATAGCTTATACCTAGGAAAAGGACATAGGCTACTTTTTTTTTAATCCTGAAAAATTCAAAGTTCTTATATTATAATGTATGATGCTCTTTCACAGCATAGCGGCTGAACCGATTCTAGCAGGAAAATACATAAGCTACTTTTCGAACTCCACGCGGGCGAAGCCGCGGGCATAAGCTAATTTATAATATTATAAAGAGGAAAGATTTGTATGTACGTATGTTTGTATTGAATAGACTCAGAAACTACTGGACCGAATTGAAAAAATCTTTTACCATTGGAAAGCTACATTCACCCTGAGTGACATAGCCAATATTTTCTTTTATAAAAAAAAAATGTGCCACCCGTGCGAAGCCGGGACGTACCGCTAGTCTATAGTATTTTTTTAAACAAGGAAACCATAAACAACCATTCTATAAGCTCACTTGTTTGGCAAACAACTTCAAGTCAGCTGTTTGATGTTTTCAGTTTAAAGTATATGATTATTTTGTTGATCAATATTTATGTTGGAGATGTTTATACAACATTTTTACTGTCTTACAAGCTGCAGTTACCTACACACATTTTCAAGGCTTCCATTCAAATTCAGACATACTTACTTGTTTCATACAAAAGAGAGGTAGGGCATAACGGGGGTTTACAAATTTGTATCTGCCCGACTGGGGCAGGACCTCCACCTACAAGACAAATAACACTATTGTTTGTGTTGTGTTCCTGCGCGGTGAATAAGGTTTCCAGTAATGAGCTGAGGGGAGGGGGGAGGATTGTTATATTGTGTTGGCAGAGGGATTAGTCCCATTATGCTGCCAAAACAGTATAACTCTCCGAACACAGAGTGGCAATGCGCAAGTGATACTTCGGTATCACGATATCGATAAGTGTTAATAGGCTGCAGTAATCGTTTTCCATTGGGTGGACTGTATGCTTGCTTACCTCTCTTGAAGTATAAAAAAAAACAGTTAATGGCAATGGCAGACAGCTGGGTTCTCACCTGACAATTTTAAGGCCATAGTGGCCGAGTGGTTTGAGCACTTGCCTCAACAAGAAGATTGCAAGTTCGAATCCCGACTGTACCAATGAGTTTCCTGAACTTAAGTACAATGATTAGTAACATCACAAGCTTAACGGGAAGGAAAACATCTAAGTCTGAAAGCAATTCAAAGGCGTATGTATAGTCGTGCTTGAGTAACGGCGATGGGCTCGCCATCTGTCACGTTGGCACCTGAAAAATATCTGCCGAATAAATAGTCGGGATTCCAACTTGCGATCTTCTACTCGAACCACTTGGCCACTACGACTACTGCTGGTAGTAATGGTGTATGAATAGGGGATGGTTTAAGCAACAATGCCCCCAGTACATAGATGTCTTATTGATGGGTGTGTTATATAATAATAATAATCTTTATTTACTCACAAAGCATTTCTTATACTTAATCTAGTGACCAGTCTCCTTTAAGCAAGGATGCCTGTGTTAGGAGACTCCTCTCCTCTATAACTATGAGTAATGTTATATGTGTGTGTGGTGTGTGTGTGTGTGTGTGTGTGAGTGTCTCTGTGTGTGTGTGTGTGTTTTCGTTTTCGTGCCTTCAACACTGACAGTGTTAGTAGGCCAATAATGCAGTTAAAGTAACAGTAAATATTAACCAGAAAAACAAGAACGGGAAGTTGAAATAGCTATGTATGGCATATAAAAAAATTATAAGTTCTTCATGAAACTGATGAATAGGTCTAGAGAACTGGCGCTGTATACTCTCTGCCTATGCCGTTAGGGACTCGGCGTGATGATATGTATTTAAGTTCTCCAAATGAAATATTGTGCTAAGTGAAGAACTATGTAACAAACCTATCTAAGTATTTAAGTCTCCTATGAGTTATTCATATCATTATGATACATTTCCTGTTAAGTTAGTTTTAAGTTGATAAATAAATAAATAAATACATAAATAAATAAGTAAAATTATGCCGAGTGCCTATGCCCTAAGGTCTAATACAATTTAATCAAAATTAATGAAACTTGAAATGTTAATTAACATTAACATTTCCATTATTAACAATAACTCTCTTGTTTTAAATTTAAAGGCAATTTTTTTTAAGTTAAATATTTATATAAGTTTGAAATAATTTTAAGACTCAACAGTTATCATTCTGGCAATGGAAAAATATTGTTTCGTAACCCCGCGACCAATAAGAATCTTATTATCTCTAACACTAGTGACCTAATAACGTAACACCCTTGCCTGCATATAATTGGATTAAAAAAATATGAATAGTTGGCACTAAAGCGATTTATGGTTTGCGCAGATTATTTATGATATTTTACTTACAATTATTAGTAGAATCACAGGTTTCGGTCATCAAATGAATAGTTTTCTATTGCGTTCGATCACTGGCGGCCCGGCGTAACATAGCACTGTTTGAGATACACTCAAAGTATTGCAATGATAGTCGCGGAACATCTATCAATTATCGTATAAGTTACGTAGAATGCTACACAAACAATCAATTGCGTACTATTTCAGTGCGAATTGATTTGCATTCCGCATGAAGTTAGAATAAGCACTTGTAAATTAGCAGTTTTAATAAAAACACTAACACATCTGACGCACTGAAGTCCTTGGACGAAAGCAAAATTTATCGCTCCAGTTACAGAGTCACTTTGGTTTGTAACAATGTCGAATTTATGTCGAAACAATGATAAATTGAAATGGAATACCTATTGCTTCAAGGCACAAAATTTATCCTTTTTACAATTTCTGACTTGATTGAAGTGACGTGTAGCGTTGCGAAAGAGCAAAATGAAATATAAAAAAAATCGACTAAAAACTACTTAATTATTGCAACTATTGTAAATTATATTAAACTCTCGAACTACACAAAAATTATGAAAACTAACAACGATGACAATATAATAATTAACATACACAAAAAAATATACTACAAGGGCATACATATGTAATAAGAAAAAGGAATATGATGTATACTAATATTATAAAGAGGAAAGATTTGTTTGTTTGTAATGAATAGGCTCCAAAACTACTGGACCGATTTCAAAAATTCTTTCACCTTTGGAAAGCTACATTATCCCCGAGTAACATAGGCTATATTAAATTGGACCCGACAGGTGGCGCTGCGATCAAGTTTCAAGAATTTTACCTTTTTACCCGGGCGAAACTTTCTGTGTGTTTCTGTGTGTCTTAAGCTAGATTCGAGAATGGTTTAGATTTACAATTGGACCCAATAGGTGGCGCTGCGATCGTGTTACGGGCAATTTAACTTTTTCACCCGAGCGAAGCTGGGCGGGACAGCTACTATACAATATGTAGAAATTTGTAAGTGTAAGATCTAAGAAGATAGAGTTTTTGTTCTAGTTTCAGACAATTATTAATTTTATAATAATACCCCTTCGGGGACCCTTGTGGAAAGGCGTGAGGATATCAATCAATATAATAAAGTATGTATATTAAATTAATTTGCGGTTGAAACTCTGGGGCCTTGGGGTCCTGAGGCTCACCACCTTTTTAAAGAGGTCTCGCGCCGTCTAGTCGAGACCTCTCGTGACAGGCGGGCTGGAACATATCTCGCTCAGAGAATCAGCATTGCTATCCAGCGTGGCAATGCTGCTAGTCTTCTTGGCACGTTGCCTCGAGATACCGATTTGGGACAAATATTTTATCTGTAAGTAGTTAGTTTCAACTGTTCTTTGTAAATATTATTAATTGTTGTTATTGTAAATAAATGTAAGTAAAATACAAGCATTATATACATATTTATTTTATTTATTTATATATGCTTTATTGTACACTATATTTAATTTAGATAGTACATCATAGGCAAAAAGTACAATTGGTGGTCTTATCGCACTCGGCGATCTCTTCCAGACAACCATTGGATGGAATACATTAATATTTAAATAATTAATTTGGTAGTTGGAGGTGTACGGTATCTTATTAAAAGAAATTAAATACATAAAATTTATATATGAATATATATACATACATATATACATGTCGATACAAATATATTTATTTATAATTATTGCAGAGAATTTAGGTAATGTTCCTTCACAAGTAGTTTAAAGGAATGAGATGTCTTTGCTTGCCTTATGGTCAATGGCAGCGCGTTCCACAGGCGTTTACATATATTCCTTGATAGTCTTCACAACCGATATAAATTGATTAAACTAAGTTAATCAATAAATATTTCATACTATTTACATCCCTAAAACTTGCAGTAGTCATAGATAAAGACTAGTTTTACTTATTTCTACCGGCATTGTTACCCGCACCGAGGTCCTTTTAATACAATGTTCACTTACCTTTGAGAACCATATTCAGTTCTTTACATAACTCTAATTCATCTTAGTTTATATTTACAATTTCTAAACAATATCAGTAAGTAAGTAAGTGAGAAACTGTGTGTTTAAGTAGTATACCCATAAATTCATATAACTCGTTTTTATTCACGTCCAACACATTTCAGTTCCTCGAGGAAAGTTTATCCTCACGCTACCCCACAAGGTATAACTAGAAAGAAAGTAGCAACGTTGCTACGCTGGATAGCAATTGCTAATTATAATAAATAAATTAACTATAAAAAAATAATAGTTCCAAAATATATAATATGAATACTAAAAGATATGTATTCCATGTCGTGCAAAAAAATCTGACAATATAAGTTTGACGTTAAGTCATAATTCTAATTTTGTTTGTTATTCTAATTAAAGGGGAATTTCCCAATAGAAGTTTATTATTTCGGCAAGAAATATATACAAATCTAGAAAAAAAGTTGGTAATTAATATGTCGTCCTTTCTGTGTTTCATATGCCACAGTACAGTAAATTCTGAAACGAACGAAGAGACTCGTGAAAAGTACCGCGAAATCGTCGGAATACATGTAAATATCTTACTTACTTCAGCGATATTTACCTATAAATTTCATCATTATTCATTATATCATCACGCCGAGTCCCTAACGGTGTAGGCAGAGAGTATAGAGCGCCAGTTCTCTCTAGACTTACATACCTCTTTCGCTTCGTCCACATTCATCAGTCTCTTCATACATGCTCGTCGGTTTCGAGTACTCTTAACGTTCCCGTCCTTGAGAGTCCGATCTATTTGATCCAGGTAGTTGGAACGTGGCCTTCCTCTGCCTCTTCTTGCACACACTTTTGCTTTGTATATCTGCTTCGTCAATCTTTCTTCACTCATCCTTTCTATGTGTCCAGAATGAATGAAATAGATATTAGATAGATAATAGATATTTATATATATATTATACTTTGCAGCTCTGTCCAGACAGTCATCTATGCTATATCTGTTGCCATGTGATGAAGAAACTATGGTTATTTAGATCCGTTTGCATGAAAAGGAGCTTGGAATATCCAGTTTTATTTAAGTGAGTTTAACTGTCATCCTCTCATAACTTACGTATGACGGCCGCCTGGTCTAGTGCTCAGTGGTCCTGGCTGTGAAACTGGAGGTTGCGGGTTCGATTCCCGTGGCCAGATATTTGTGTGATGAATGTGAGTATGCGCTCCTTACTCATGAAAGAAACTGGCTTTTTATAATATTAAATATAGCATTATGTATATTTCAGCGAAAAGGGCACCATTAACCTCCAACACACGGACACAGAAGTCCAGGTATTTTGTCCTGATGAACTGTGCGAACAACATCGCAATAGTTACAACAACCACACTACGTACCACTACAACGAACACAGCAGTGAAGCAAGCAACGACTACATCGAAAACAATGGCTACGTTGAATTTGATACGGATTACTTTGATCAAAACAACTATGTTAGCCAATCAAATTTAGCCACAGCAGAAGAGACACTTACTGAAACAGATTTGAACCAACACCAAGAATTAATTAATGATAACTGTAGTCACATTAAGGATTTAGATGTGGTTGAAAACGAAGCCATTCATCATACACAAAGTCATTATGATTCAGATAAAGAAGATGATACCGATACAATCAAGAATTTAGACAATTGTAGAGATGTAGTAAGGGAGAGAGAGACGGAGGAAGCAGAAGGAGATAACGTTTCCATGGAAAAAGAAGAGGGTGGTTTTATAAAGATTATGAAAACGCTTGAAGAGCAGAAAGCTGAGTTAGAGTCTAATAGACGGAGTAAGAAGTACTTGGAAGCGGAGTTTAAGTGCTATAACTGTGCTCTCGGATTCCTCTTGAAGGAATCACATCAAGCGCACATGATGAGGCATGAGGAGGTATTTTTGAGGTTATTAACACATATTTGAGATGTAATAAACACAATATTTTTCCCCTGAAGCAACTACTGGAACCACTCGGCCATCACAGCATTTTCTAATATATATCTTCACGCTTTCCCACAAGGGTCTCCGAAGGGGTAGGCAGAAGTGTATAGGTAGTACCCACACACACAGTTTCGGCCATAGATATATTGTGCCAACGTGACAGATGGCGAGTCCATCGCCATTTTCTAATATAAATTTCATATTGTCGTTTTGGTATATACTAGCTGTCAATGCGAATTAATTTTATTAATTAATTTACCATTTAATTCCACAAACTAAAAAAAACAAATCTTTCCTCTTAAAATTTCCTCTTCCCTCTCAAATATGGCCTATGTTTGCGGTTCTTTCACGGCCAAACGGCTGCACCGATTTGGCTGAAAGTTGAAATGGTGATGGCTTATACCTAGGAATATGCCTACCCCTTCGGGGGCCCTTGTGGGAAGGCGTGAGGAACAGGTATTTATTATTATTATTTTTAAACCCGAAAATTCAACTTTTTAATATTATAATGTATGATGCTCTTTCACGGCATAGTGGCTGAACCGATTCTAGCAGGAAAATACATAAGCTACTTTTCGAACTCCACGCGGGCGAAGCCGCGGGCATAAGCTAGTTTATAATATTAGTAAAAAGATTGACTATGAGCCCGTAACTTGTAGTCCAACGGGGAGTATCAGTGCAAAGTGTGTACACTCCGCTTTGGGTCAGCGAGCGGGGAGCGGCACCACCGCACGCTTCACGCCGCGCGCTTTGTGTGCGCGTGCGGCCGCAGCGTGCCGCCCTCACGCCGCGCCGCGCACCGCCGCCGCTGCGCGCACATGGACCGCCCCGCCTGCCACAGCTGCGGCAACCGCTTCGCGTGAGTACACACACAGGTGGCAATACATCTAGGCAGAGGGTAGACCTACATACATATCATCACGCCGAGCCCCTCACGCTAGGCAGAGAGAGTAGAGCGCCAGTCCTCTCTAGACTTACAGACCTACATACATATCATCACGCCGAGCCCCTCACGCTAGGCAGAGAGAGTAGAGCGCCAGTCCTCTCTAGACTTACAGACCTACATACATATCATCACGCCGAGCCCCTCACGCTAGGCAGAGAGAGTAGAGCGCCAGTCCTCTCTAGACTTACAGACCTACATACATATCATCACGCCGAGCCCCTCACGCTAGGCAGAGAGAGTAGAGCGCCAGTCCTCTCTAGACTTACAGACCTACATACATATCATCACGCCGAGCCCCTCACGCTAGGCAGAGAGAGTAGAGCGCCAGTCCTCTCTAGACTTACAGACCTACATACATATCATCACGCCGAGCCCCTCACGCTAGGCAGAGAGAGTAGAGCGCCAGTCCTCTCTAGACTTACAGACCTACATACATATCATCACGCCGAGTCCCTCACGCTAGGCAGAGAGAGTAGAGCGCCAGTCCTCTCTAGACTTACAGACCTACATACATATCATCACGCCGAGCCCCTCACGCTAGGCAGAGAGAGTAGAGCGCCAGTCCTCTCTAGACTTACAGACCTACATACATATCATCACGCCGAGTCCCTCACGCTAGGCAGAGAGAGTAGAGCGCCAGTCCTCTCTAGACTTACAGACCTACATACATATCATCACGCCGAGTCCCTCACGCTAGGCAGAGAGAGTAGAGCGCCAGTCCTCTCTAGACTTACAGACCTACATACATATCATCACGCCGAGTCCCTCACGCTAGGCAGAGAGAGTAGAGCGCCAGTCCTCTCTAGACTTACAGACCTACATACATATCATCACGCCGAGTCCCTCACGCTAGGCAGAGAGAGTAGAGCGCCAGTCCTCTCTAGACTTACAGACCTACATACATATCATCACGCCGAGCCCCTCACGCTAGGCAGAGAGAGTAGAGCGCCAGTCCTCTCTAGACTTACAGACCTACATACATATCATCACGCCGAGTCCCTCACGCTAGGCAGAGAGAGTAGAGCGCCAGTCCTCTCTAGACTTATAGACCTTCATACATATCATCACGCCGAGTCCCTCACGCTAGGCAGAGAGAGTAGAGCGCCAGTCCTCTCTAGACTTACAGACCTACATACATATCATCACGCCGAGTCCCTCACGCTAGGCAGAGAGAGTAGAGCGCCAGTTCTCTCTAGACTTACAGACCTTCATACATATCATCACGCCGAGTCCCTCACGCTAGGCAGAGAGAGTAGAGCGCCAGTTCTCTCTAGACTTACAGACCTTCATACATATCATCACGCCGAGTCCCTCACGCTAGGCAGAGAGAGTAGAGCGCCAGTTCTCTCTGGTCTTACACTATTGTTTCCACTACAGAGACAAGAGCAGTTTGTCCCGGCACCTGAAGCGGTTTCACGGACCCCAGTCGACCAAAACTTACTCCTGCAATGTTTGCGGCGAGATGTTTGCCAACCAAGCGGCAGTTACGACTCATATGATGTGAGTATAGTAACTGTTGGCGACACGACGAAGTAGTTTATACTTGTTTGCCACTGTCAAAGGTAAAACCTTAAACTAAAATTTGATAGTAGCAAAAAAGTATAATCCACTTCGTCGTGTCGCCAACACTCCCCCCCTGGTAATGCTTCTGCATTACGAAGTATGCTTTGTATAGTAAGCAACGACCTATTGTCGGGCCTACGTTGTTCCCCCATACTTGGGTACTATTGCTGTAACGAAAATATATTGTTATTGTATATGCCTAATGATTTGAAAAGAGTAACCATGGAGTTTCTCGCCGGTTCTTCTCCATGGAAGCGACCAACCCGAACCGTGCTTCTTTTTCGACGTTTTATAAGTGCCCACCTGGGCCTACGTGAAATAAAAATATTTTGATTTAGATTTTGAACCATCCATCCGGATGCGAGCGACTTACCTTTGGCAGTGGCAAAAAAGTATAAACTACTTCGTCGCGTCGCCAACAGTTACTTTAATATATATATATATAGACATACATACATATCATCACGCCGACACCCTGACGGGGTAGGCAGAGAGCGCCGGTTCTCGTTCACGCCAGTTTTTTGTGAATCTTCATTGCGAATTCGATCTAAGATCGTTACTCCGCACATTTTTCGAAGAGATTTCGACTGCATTCAAGCTATTTTCATACATTCTCTGTACAACAAAGTAGGCACCAATATCGCATTGTGGACAGCAACTCGAGCATTCCAATTGTATTTATTTTTATACATTAAGAAGATGTTTGTACCCACCTAGCCGGCCTGTTGCAAAAGAGGCCTACCCAGTACAGTCCAGCTAACCCCCAGTACATTTCTGCTATTACCCCCCAGTACAGTCCAGCTATTACCCCCAGTACAGTCCAGCTATTACCCCCAATTACAGTCCAGCTATTACCCCCAGTACAGTCCAGCTATTACCCCCCAGTACAGTCCAGCTATTACCCCCCATTACAGTCCAGCTATTGCCCCCCAGTACAGTCTAGCTATTACCCCCCAGTACAGTCCAGCTATTACCCCCCAGTACAGTCCAGCTATTACCCCCCAGTACAGTCCAGCTATTACCCCCCAGTACAGTTCAGCTATTACCCCCCATTACAGTCCAGCTATTACCCCCCATTACAGTCCAGCTATTACCCCCAGTACAGTCCTGCTACTACCCCCCAGTACAGTCCAGCTATTACCCCCAATTACAGTCCAGCTATTACCCCCAGTACAGTCCAGCTAGCACCCCCCATTACAGTCCAGCTATTACCCCCAGTACAGTCCAGCTATTACCCCCAGTACAGTCCAGCTATTACCCCCAGTACAGTCCAGCTATTACCCCCCAGTACAGTCCAGCTATTACCCCCCATTACAGTCCAGCTATTGCCCCCCAGTACAGTCTAGCTATTACCCCCCAGTACAGTCCAGCTATTACCCCCCAGTACAGTCCAGCTATTACCCCCCAGTACAGTCCAGCTATTACCCCCCAGTACAGTTCAGCTATTACCCCCCATTACAGTCCAGCTATTACCCCCCATTACAGTCCAGCTATTACCCCCAGTACAGTCCTGCTACTACCCCCCAGTACAGTCCAGCTATTACCCCCAATTACAGTCCAGCTATTACCCCCAGTACAGTCCAGCTAGCACCCCCCATTACAGTCCAGCTATTACCCCCAGTACAGTCCAGCTATTACCCTCAGTAAGCACATCAACCGCAAGTTCGCCTGCCCGGAGTGTCCCGCGACCTTCAGCAGTCCGTACACGCGGCGTGCCCACGTGATGCGCCACGCGCCCACGGTTGAGGTCCACTCTTGCGAGGCCTGCGGAGTCTCCTATCGCTCGAGGAAGGGACTCCTGGCGCACTACGCCAGGGCTGCGGCGCACCAACACACCAGGTGACAGGTGACAGATGATAATGGTCGAACGTGAGCCGCCTGTGAGCTCTCCTACCGGCTCGTCGATATGACTGCGGCGCAACACTAACGCACCAGGTGACAGATGACAATGGTCGAACGAGTGCTGCCTGTGAGCTGCTACCGGCTCGTCGACATTAATACTCCAGGTGACAATGGTCGAAGGGTTGTACCGGCCCACGCCACCCTGGCTTTTCACAACCTTACCTATATTATAAATGCGAATTTGTGAAGTGCTTAGTAGTCTTACACGCAAAAAAGCGAGTCCATCGCCGTAACTCAAGCACGACTATACATACGCCTTTGAATGTCTTCTCAGACGTATGCAGGTTTCCTCTCGATGTTTCCCTTCACCGTAAAGCTCGTGGTGTGCCTCACTGTAATTAAATGTAGAAAACTCCTCAATCCAGTCGGGATTGGAACTCGCGCTGTTTGCGTGGCAGGCGGGTGCTGTGACCTCTCGGCCACGCCCCTCCTCTTGTCCTGACGTATAAGTGGTATGGTATCGCAGTGCAGGCGCAACCCTCGTTTCCTCTCGATGTTTTCCTTCACCGTAAAGCTCGGGGTGTGACTAATCATTGTCATTAATGAAATAATTTCAGATATGACTGCAGTATTTGTGGCAGATCTTACACGAGAGAAGGTTTGACAAGTCATCTGCGACGGGTGCACGGCGATGGACCCAAGAAGAAACGCACGAACCACGTCCGTCCGGCGGTCTGTCACAAATGCGGGGCAATGTTTCAGGTATATATATCATCACGCCGAATCCCCAACAGGGTAGGCAGAGAGTATAGAGCGCCAGTTCTCTCTAGACTCTAATTCTTTCGCTTCGTCCGCATTCATCAGCTTAGTATCATTAATATTGTTAGTATTTATTTATTGAGGTTACCAAACTTCGATAACGAATATTTTTTACGATTTTTTTTTTTTTTTTTGCTCTTTCCAGAATAGTAGCAAGTTGAATCGACACTTAAAAATTGTCTGCGAGAAGGACAAGCAAGAAGAAGAAATAACGTATTATCAGTGATATATGCATACGTACATATCAGGGTAGGCAGAGAGAGTAGAGCGACTGGTCTAGATTCTCATCGTGGGTGATAACGAACTCATCGGTGTCATGAGTACCATAGACAATAACAAGTAAACCTGGCAAGCGCCTGGCTGGGGGTCTAGATCTCGCCTTTGGTCGGTTAAGTAGCAAAAGTTCCTTTTACTCACGCTACGAGACCATTCAAAAACAAGAAAAAATTGCCGATTATCTGTGGTAGATTGATAATGGCGCGAAACTCAAATGTCATTAAATGGAAACCTAAGGGATTCTAACTTTGCTATAGACACTTACATACTCTTGATTATTGAGATTTTCACTGGAGCAGACCAATAGAGTAAGAAGACTTTTGAAGCAGAATATGAGAGCAGATAAGAAAAATATACTTACCAATAAAATTGCCAAAAAATGCATTTTTATTTTCTCCTAATGTTATAGGTATTCTAGACAACTGCATCTCGACTTTCGCGTAAACGGGGCCTTTATACGTATTATTAGATCCTCACGCTTTCCCACAAGGGTCCCCGAAGGGGTAGGCAGAGGTGTATCGGTAATACCCTCACACCAACTTTCCACCGGATATATTTTAGCCAACGTGGCCGATGGCGAGTCATCGCCGTTACTCAAGCACGACTATTCATACGCTTTTGAATGTCTTCTCAGACGTATGCAGGTTTCCTCTCGATGTTTTCCTTCACCGTAAAGCTCGTGGTGTGACTAATCACTGTACTTGAGTTGAGACAAACTGTTTGGTACAGTCGGGATTCGAACTGGCGTTCTCTGTGTCCCAGCCACCACTGCTTATATATAAACATATATAACCTATATTATATGCAGAGGAAACGGTAACTTTGTCGCGATTTCAATTGTTTCTTCCCATCTTAAAAATGCCCAACGCGCGTAAAGAAGTTTTGACTTCAAAAACATGCAGGCGAAGTCAGGGCGGTTCGCTAGTAGGTCATAAAGTCAATAAAATTGTATAAGTGATGTGTATATTGTCTTGCCTGACAGCTGTCAATGAGTTTCGGCTTGGCGCGATTACTTAACATGACAGCTGTCAGCGATTTGTTTTGGCGGGCTTTGGTGCAAATGCGCGCCATTATCACCAGTAACCAGGTATAAACCAGTGTTCTGAATAACATCTTTTATTCCGCTCCATACATACGTAACAATAAGGTTACCTTTAGTGCACTTACTTTGTGAAGAACTGCGTTCCAGCGTCTGTTGTGATGAGAAGCATGAAAATGTACACAAATAAATTGACAATTTACATGTCAGGGAATAAAAATTGATTTAAACTTTAATTTTGCACAGAATTGAAACACTGCAAGGCAGCGTACGCGATCAAACTGAAGTTATCCATACATTTCACAATTAATTTGTTCAAAACCTCGCTGCATTTTGACAACACACATTTTTCAAAACTACCCTCCATTTGAGACTCTGTCGAATTGGGGTTCCATTTTTTCCTCCAAATGTCCGTTATGGAACTCCGTTTGAATGTGCCGCCATCTTGAGACTGCGTTTGACTAAACGTTCCTTTCTTCTTAATATACCTTCTAATTAAAACCTCTAGTATGTTAAATATATAAGCCAAATTTTCAAGTGCTGTTATGTTGTTGATTTCGAAATTTTCGTCATTCGCCGCCATTTCCGTATATATATTATCTAAAATGTCCGTTATTCTGTCAATACTGAATTTTAATAGATGAATGGATTGGTTGAAAAGTAAAACGCGTTGTATACACTCGTCTTTGAGAAGGAGCTGAAAAATAAACTAGTTTAATAGATCATATCATAAAGCCGAGTCCCTCACGCAAGGCAGAGAGAGTAGAGCGCCAGA
Source organism: Drepana falcataria (assembly GCA_945859725.1). Lineage (NCBI taxonomy): Eukaryota > Metazoa > Arthropoda > Insecta > Lepidoptera > Drepanidae > Drepana > Drepana falcataria. Next base: position 3,207,152 of record OX243951.1, on the reverse strand, counting down.
AAACTTAAAGATCTTCATAGATTTAGCGCTAGAAGTTGCCTATTTCTATGTGCTAGTAACATCAAAATCGGTCCGTCAATTTTGCAGATTACCCAGAGGAAACAGGCATACCGATAGATAAAAAAGATCTTTAAAGGATGAAAAAGAGATTGTAATCTTTATGGAGAATTAATAATTTCTTGAATTCAGATTAAAGACAACGCAAAGTTCGGTTCGAAGGACCAAAATAACACTTACCTCATTTTCGCTCTGTGAATTTACTTCAATTACGTTTTTAAGCTGTACATCCACATGTTCAAGAAGATCTTCTAAGAACGATGGATACTTCTCTTCATCATGAAGCCTGTCAATGAATTGTCCTAGAACCTGGAACAACGGTTTGGTCACACTAGTGTTACGTACACTACACTGTGTGCCGGTGTGAAGGGCACTGTAGCTAGTCACATTACTGGCCATAAGGGACTGGGTACTAGGTGGTAGGCCTCTTATTGCAACAGTCCGGCTAGGTGGGTACCACCGCAGTGTCAGATATCCTGCCGCCAAGCACTAGTGTACGTACACTACACTGTGTGCCGATGTGGAGGGCACTGTAGCTAATAACTTACCGCTGATATTTCATTAGAGATATCTTCAGTCCTGTCCACTAAAGGACATTGAGACAAGAAGCTGAATAAGCAATGCCCTGATTGATTGATCCAGGTTCCTGATAGTTGTAGACCTGGAACAAGGAATAGCATCTCACACAAAGCCAACTGACCCTAAACTAGGCAGAGCCTGTACTATAAGCATCGGCGACTGATATACACACTTATATAGATGTTAATATACAATAATATTGTGGACATCTCACACAAAGCCAACTGACCCTAAACTAGGCAGAGCCTGTACTATAGGCATCGGCGACTGTATACACACTTATATAGATGTTAATATACAATAATATTGTGGTTATCTCAAACAAAAGCCATTTCGCAGATTAGCCGGAAAAAACTTATAGTGGGCTAAACCAATTATAAAATGTGTTATTTTATCAGTGAACGTAATCGTTATGTATTTAGCATAAAAAATACTTGTGATTATGTTATTACGAACAGACAATTTGGGTTTGATTTAATTGTAGACTCATATAACTTACCATTTCTTGATTTGGATTGAGAATCGCTCCTGTAGCCCGAATCGCTCAAAAATCCTTCACTGGTATTGCTATAAAATTTCCTCAGAAAACACTTAATTTTGTTCAATTCTTCAATCACTTTGAACGGTATCAATTCCTTTTGAGATGTCGATATATCATCAAACATATCTGTCTCCTCTTTAAATCCATCATTATTATCCGAAGACAAATTTATCGAATACACTTTATCGATATTTTCATTGAAACGCACATCCCTATTTATAGTATCGATATTAAGATCCTCATCTATAACGTAAGAATTGATATCAAATTTATTACTATTCGTTTCTGAATTATTATTTTCAGTACGATCGATGTCTCGACTGCTTTTCACCAAATCCACGTCGACATTTTCGAATTCCGTCGCGTTTGTCTCTATGTCTAATGGAGATTTAGTATTGCATTTGCTTGTAGGCTTATCGTCTTTAGTAGCATATATATATTTCCTTGGAATTACCATCGCGATTTGGCTCTGACTTACATGTGTCAAATTGTCAGAAAGATCTCGTGGAGTGTAACACACTGTTTCCTGTGAATCTATTGGTTTTGGAGAACTATCTAGAAGTCCTTTGGTATTAAATACTCTTTTGTAAAGTTGGATATTGTTATTAGGAATAAACCTAGCGTCATTAGTAGGCTTAGTTTCAAATGTTTTCTTAATATTTCTCGATATATTTGCTTGTATTGTTGCATTGGCGATGCTCCTGTATTGATTTATACCTAGATGATACGTTATTACGTTACTAGTTGTGATATCTTTATCATTTATAGCTAAATTTGGGCCTAAATTTGGGTTACTTTCATTGTTGCCAGATAGATCGGTTAAATTATTGTCCAAAACAGTTGTATTTTGGCAGAATGTTTCAATATCATTATCAGCTTGAGTCATATCAATATCGTCACAGATATTCTCATTTGGAGCTAAAGCACCATTATTCAACTGAAAATTTAAGCAGATAACATTCAACTAGTTTCCCACAAGGGTCCCTGAAGGGGTAGGCAGATGTGTAAAGGTAGTAACCACACACCCACTTTCCGCCTAGATATATTTTAGGTGCCAACGTGACAGTTGACGAGCTAGAACAAAAATATATCCTAACATTTCCACTCCTACCCGCAGGGGTAGGCAGAGATGTGTAACACCCTCTATTCCGCATAGATAGATATATTTAGGTGCCAATGTAACACGTTGCGAGTTGCTCAGGCACAACTAAACATATGTAAATATGTCTTTGAATTTCTTCTCAAATGTATGCTGGTTCTCTCTCGAAGTTTTCCTTCACCGTAACTAGCTTTATGAACAATCACTTTATTTAAGTTCATTAAAATTACACAGTACAGTTTGGATGCGAACTTGTAATCTCCGCTCTGCAGACGACTACTCAAACCACTTGGCCACCATGGCTTGTTGTCTATACTATAATAATATAATAATATATCCTCACGCCTTCCCACAAGGGTCCCCGAAGGGGTAGGCAGAGGCGTATAGGTAATACCCACACACCCACTTTCCGCAGAGAGGTATATTAGGTGCCAACGTGACAGATGGCGAGTCCATCGCCGTTACTCAAGCACGACTATACATACGCCTTTGAATGTCTTCTCAAACGTACGTAGGTTTCCGCTCGATGTTTCCTTCACCGTAAAGCTCGTGCTGTGACGAATCAGTAATCACTGTACTTAAGTTCAGAAAAACTCATTGGTACAGTCGGGATTCGAATTTGCGACCTTTGCGTCGCAGGTAACTGCTCGAACCACTCGGCCACCACGGCTTTACGCTGTCTATACTAATATTATAAAGAGGAAAAATTTGTGTGTGTGTATGTTTGTAATGAATAAACTTAAAAATTATTGTGCCGATTTCAAAAATTCTTTCAATATTGGAAAGCTACATTCATCCTGAGTGACATAGGCTATATTTTCTTTTATAATAAAAATATTATGTCCACCCGTACGAAGCCGCTACCGCTAGTACTAAATAAAAAATATCCCATACCATATCATTCCCGACCATTCTTCCAGCTTCATTGACATTTACAATTCCTTCGTCGTTTTGACTTCTAAGACCAATGGCGTCGTCAAAATTTTGCAAAATGGTCACACTGTCATCCAATACGTCATTTCCGCCTGTCATGTGACCATAATCATTGCCAATTTGGGTGGTATCGGCGTCTTCATTGGAAATGTCGAAGTCTTCACTACAAAATGTAAAGTCAGAGTCCGAAGTGTGATTTTTTTCTTTAAGATCTTCTTGTAATGAGTCTATGTACTCCGCCATTGTTAGGTTGTTTGGTTTCGTCTTTACAACAGCAATAGCTGCTGCTAAAGTGTACTTCTGGGTAATGAACATCGCTGAAATAAAATTAAACTTTATGACTAACCCTTTACATATACTGTGTGTGGAAGAGGCAGAGGAAGACCACATCCCCAACGACCTAATTCAAATCGATCGGATACAAGGATGAGGACATCAAGGGTACTCGAAACCGGCAAGCATGTATGAAGAGAAAGAGGTCCGAAGTTCCTACTCTTTCTGCGAGGGACACCGCGTAATTATACGAATGTAGGTCTGTAACTCGAGAGAACTGGCGCTCTACTCTCTCTGCCTAGCGTGAGGGACTCGGCGTGATGATATGTACGTAGGTCTGTAAGTCTAGAGAGAACTGGCGCTCTACTCTCTCTGCCTAGCGTGAGGGACTCGGCGTGGTGATATGTATGTAGGTCTGTAAGTCTAGAGAGGACTGGCGCTCTACTCTCTCTGCCTAGCGTGAGGGACTCGGCGTGATGATATGTATGTAGGTCTGTAAGTCTAGAGAGGACTGGCGCTCTACTTTCTCTGCCTAGCGTGAGGGACTCGGCGTGATGATATGTATGTAGGTCTGTAAGTCTGGAGAGGACTGGCGCTCTACTCTCTCTGCCTAGCGTGAGGGACTCGGCGTGATGATGTGTATGTAGGTCTGTAAGTCTGGGGAGGACTGGCGCTCTACTCTCTCTGCCCAGCGTGAGGGACTCGGCGTGATGATATGTATGTAGGTCTGTAAGTCTAGAAAGGACTGGCGCTCTACTCTCTCTGCCTAGCGTGAGGGACTCGGCGTGGTGATATGTATGTAGGTCTGTAAGTCTAGAGAGAACTGGCGCTCTACTCTCTCTGCCTAGCGTGAGGGACTCGGCGTGATGATATGTATGTAGGTCTGTAAGTCTAGAGAGGACTGGCGCTCTACTCTCTCTGCCTAGCGTGAGGTACTCGGCGTGATGATATGTATGAAGGTCTGTAAGTATAGAGAGGACTGGCGCTCTACTCTCTCTGCCTAGCGTGAGGGACTCGGCGTGATGATATGTATGTAGGTCTGTAAGTCTGGAGAGGACTGGCGCTCTACTCTCTCTGCCTAGCATGAGGGACTCGGCGTGATGATGTGTATGTAGGTCTGTAAGTCTGGAGAGGACTGGCGCTCTACTCTCTCTGCCTAGCGTGAAGGACTCGGCGTGATGATATGTATGTAGGTCTGTAAGTCTAGAGGACTGGCGCTCTACTCTCTCTGCCTAGCGTCAGGGACTCGGCGTGATGATGTGTATGTAGGTCTGTAAGTCTAGAGAGAACTGGCGCTCTACTCTCTCTGCCTAGCGTGAGGGACTCGGCGTGATGATATGTATGTAGGTCTGTAAGTCTAGAGAGGACTGGCGCTCTACTCTCTCTGCCTAGCGTGAGGGACTCGGCGTGATGATATGTATGTAGGTCTGTAAGTCTAGAGAGGACTGGCGCTCTACTCTCTCTGCCTAGCGTGAGGGACTCGGCGTGATGATATGTATGTAGGTCTGTAAGTCTAGAGAGGACTGGCGCTCTACTCTCTCTGCCTAGCGTGAGGGACTCGGCGTGATGATATGAACGGCGTGCTTTTGCGTGAGAGTTCATATTAGTTCCCACTAGGGTAGTTGAAGAAGTAGGCAGAGGTGTATAGGTGTAGAGGTGTACTACCCACACACCCACTTTCCGCCAGAGATATATTTTAGGTTTCCTAAATCTATCTCAGCATATTATGTAGGTGTAACCAATGTTAAACGAGTGAAGTCGCGGGGATAACCTTGTAGCCATAGGAGCCGGGTAATAAGAACGAAAAGACATCTGCAACGTAATGCTTGCAACTTCTAACTCCGTCTGTACTAATGAGTTTTTCTGAACTTAACAACAGTTATTAGTCACACTACGAGTTTTGCGGTGGAAGAAAACATCAAGGGAAAACTGCATACGTTTGAGAAGACATTCAAAGGCGTATGTATAGTCGTGCTTGAGTAACGGCGATGGATCCGCCATCTATCACGTAAGCACCTAAAATATATCTCAGGCGAATAAAAAATAATAATACGAACTATGTCTGAAAATATCTAAGCAATGATAGCCTCACCAAAATCCATTCAAGAAGTTATTATTAAGTTATCTTGTTGAAACCGACAAGAAGCGAGGATACTTTGTCATAGAATACGTACTGACAACAAACTAACCTACTAACTGAGACATTATCAGTAAAAAGCTACTTACCATAATCACCAAGGCTCATTTTTACGACATACCCATTATTTAACGAGCATCTTAATAATACTTAAGTATGAAAAAATTCATCAATACATCATTGAGACGGTTTGATCTCAAGTGTACAACCTAAAAAAATATGTTTACATTTCGCGCCATAATAACTTTATGAGTCAAATAATTCATTCGCTATCTATTTTTGTCCATGGTAACTATTTCCAGTTGATTGATAACGTCACTTCGTTCATAAATAATTAGTTCGTTATTTTTATGCCTAGTGTTACACAAAAATTATATTGTTATTTTTTTTAATTCACTACAATTACGTAAAAAATAAAAAAAATATAGATAACTGACTATAGATTTAATAGTTTGCCAGTTATTTTTTTTTATTAAATAAAAGTGTCTGAATATCAATTACATGTGACAAGACAATGTCAACATATAGTTGATAATTGTAGCGAACACAAAAATGACGAGAGCTGCTTTTTTATATTTCAATGGCACTATACACGATATTATTCGGCCTAAGTATTTTCATGATCGCTCTAGTCATAGCTATTATAAAGAAAATGTTTTTTCATTGGAAAGAGGAGCATAAGATTGAAAGGATGACATTGACACCTATGCAAAGACCTGGTTTGTTTTTAACCTTTTTGGACCTCAAGGTTTTTAGACCTTAGAAACGAGTCGAATTATAAAGTATACAGTAAAAATATTTGTACCTTATATTTGGATGTCCTATGTACATATTTATGTTTATATCTATCAGTATTGAAGTGTACATATTGTTGTTCAGCCATGCATTCATATGCATTCCCATACAAGCTTTCGATTGGGATTATGTAGAAAGATGGTGTACAGTAAAGTGAAAATCGTTATTTTTGATTCTGCGATCAGTTTTGTATAGCAAACTATCAGCATCCTCCATCCATTTTTTCATAACGCAAGGACAGTGATTAGTCAGGAGCTTCACGGTGAACGAAAACATCGAGAGGAAACCTGCATACCTTTGAGAAGAAATTTAACGGCGTATGTTGAAAAACGGAGACGGATGTCGTGTTTGAAAAACGGGGATGAACTTGCCATTTGTCACGTTGGGACCTTATTAAATATTATTAAATATATCTGCCTACCCCTTCAAGGACCGTTGGGGGAGGCTAGAAGATGTATTGATGAAAATAGTACAATTTCGCTAATCATTTAAATTCCCACGCTATTTCTACTTTTCTACTATTTCAACAAAGAATAAGATTTGTTATCTGTTTATTTTATAGCGGTAAGCATTATGATATCCACAGAGAAGTGTGTGTTCCGGCGACGTCGGTACGCAGAAGATATAAACATATATGACATTATCAGCAAGAGTGACATAAGTCTCACCAAGAACTTTGAATCTTTGTACACTTAACTGGCAATAAATGTTTTTATAGGCTTAGTCGTTAACTTTATTTGTATGCCATGGAATTGAGGCTTTTGAACCGGGACCGATTTCTTCTCTACGCTAAACTTCATGCATTTCCGTTCAGTAGTGAAAAAGGAACAAACATCATTACAAACTTTTGCATTAACATATAACTAGCTGTCCCGCCCAGCTTCGCCCGGGTAAAAAAGTACCATTGCCTTAAACACAATCGCAGCGCCACCTATCGGGTCCAGCCGTTTACGATTCTATAAAGGACATACGGACGAACATATTTTTTATATAGATTAGGAGGATTTCGACGGCAGTCTGGCTCTGGTCTAGTGGTTAGAGCTCCTGACTGTAAAACTTGAGGTCCCGGGTTCGATATTTGAGATGAACACGAGTATTTGTACCTTAGTCTTGGATGTCCTATGTATTTATGTATATATCTATTTATATGAGTAGGTAAATATACCGTTCTTTAGTTACATAACACAAGCTTTGCATGATTTAGGGCTATGACAATATTGTTTTTTTTTTTTTTTTATACAACTAGAGTGGCTAACAAGCATTCGGCCCACCTGATAGAAAACGGTCACCGCAGCCTATTTACGCTTACAATACCGAAGTATCACTTGCGCGTTGCCACTCTGTGTTCGGAGAGTTATACTGTACTGGCAGCATAATGGGACAAATCCCTCTGCTACCAACACAATATAACAATCCTCCCCCCTCCCCAAGGAGCTCATTACTGGAAACCTTATTCACCGCGTAGGAACACAACACAATAAATTGTGTTATTTGGCTACGGACTTCTATAAGGTGGAGGTCCTGCCCCAGTCGGGCAGCTCCGAATTCGAACGGGAAACCCGTTGTAATAATTTTATGCTTTGAATCACATTACCAAGGCCTTTTTTTGCACTGGCAAGACGTGATTTCTGGAGCCTTATTTTAGTACTTAAACTGTATTATTAAAAAAAAAAACAATAATAAATACAGTCTCGTGACGGACACTAGACAGTGAAACTCAATTGTGTTAAGACTTTTATTTTTCACCGATTGTAACACAATTCCATAGACAAGACAACCAATCCACGTGACGCAAGTCCTATTCCGTTTGCGAGGAAGACACACTAGTCTGTGGCTCAATATTATCTGCTATGTTTTCGGTTTTCTTCACGCTATTTACCGTCTGTTTCTTTTGGAAGCATTTGACGCCATATACGCTGTTGATCTTAATAATATCAATTTTGGACAGCAGTTGGTCATGTTGTCCTAGTGCTTTCATTATAGAGCCATCGGGATCCTGGAACAAATGGTTTGAAAATACAGTATAACGCCATCTAGTGGCGTAAATAAAAAGTTAATTGAACTTTAGTATAGTGATTAGTCACACTTAGTTTTACGGTGAAGGGAAACATCGAGAGGAAAGGAGGGTTGCGCCTGCACTGCGATACCATACCACTTATACGTCAGGACAAGAGGAGGCGGCGTGGCCGAGAGGTCACAGCACCCGCCTGCCACGCAAACGGCGCGAGTTCCAATCCCGACTGGAGTGAGGAGTTTTTCTACATTTAATTACAGTGAGGCACACCACGAGCTTTACGGTGAAGGGAAACATCGAGAGGAAACCTGCATACGTCTGAGAAGACATTCAAAGGCGTATGTACAGTCGTGCTTGAGTAACGGCGATGGACTCGCCATCTGTCACGTTGGCACTTGAAATATATCTCTGGCGGAGAGTGGGTGTGTGGGTACTACCTATACACATCTGTCTACCCCTTCGGGGACCCTAGTGGGAAGGCGTGAAAGAGATATGTCAATCTAGAGGACTGGCGCTCTATACTCTCGGCCTACCCCGTTAGGGCCTTGGCGTGATGATACGTATGTTTGAAAAAGCATGTTTAAATTAAAAAACTCTGTGTATTGGGGTAGGCCCGGATTGTTTGAACCACCAAACGTTGCGTATAGTGTCTAAAAATTATTTCACCATTGGAAAGCTACATTCACCCTACGTGACATAGGCCATATTTTCTTTCCAACACGCAGGCAACCTCGGGGCTAGACTAGTCTGAACCCACCGTCTCCTTGTAGGTTGCAACAGTCGAGATGCCCGTCCGTCCAATCTTGCGCCAGTACTGCCAAGCTGGATGGGTGGCACTCTCAAAGTCATACGGCACAGGCAGCGTGGCATCATGGCGAATTTTCTCAAAATGGTGCAATTTGTCTGTGGATAATAAATAACATTATGAATGACATAACAACTAGCTGTTCCCGCGACTACGTCCGCGTGGTATTAAAAAAAAACCCAATTTCTAAAATAAAAGCACCCTAAGTTACTCCTTATTACATCAGCTATATGCTAGTGAAAGTCCCGTCGAAATCGGTCCAGCCGTTTCAGAGATTAGCCGGAACAAACAGACAGACAGACAAAAATTTTAAAAAATGTTATTTTGCTACATGTACCGTGTATACATCCATATACATTTAGTAAAAAGCTGTTATTTTAATATTACAAACAGACACTACAATTTTATTTATCTGTATAGATGTATAGATAAGGAAAGTAGACGAAGCGAAAGAAGTATGCAAGGATCGTAGGAAGTGGAAAGAAGTGGTCTCTGCCTACCCCTACGGGAAAGAGGCGTGATTATATGTATGTGTGTATGTATAATATCATACAAACACATAAATCAGTAGGCAGAGAGTATAGAGCGCCAGTTCTCACTACACTTGCATACCTCCAGAATCGAAACTGGAGAACTATTTCTTTGTATATTCGCACCCACAAGGGTACCCGAAGGGGTGGGCAGAGGTGTATAGGCAGTACCCACACACACCCACATTCCGCCAGAGATATATTTTAGGTGCCAGAGTGACAGATCATCGAATCAGAAATTCCGGAGATACAGCCGAACATACAAACTCACAAACCACCTCTTCATAACATACATATCATCACGCCGCGTCTCTAACGGGGTAGGCAGAGAGAGTAGAGCGGCAGTTCTCTCTAGACTTATATAGCTCTTTCGCTTCGTCCAAATTCATTAGTCTCTTCATACATGCTCGCCGGTATCGAGTACTCTTGACGTTCCCGTCCTTGAGTGTCCGATTATAATCCTCACTCCTTCCCACAGAGTTCCCCAAAGGGGTAGGCAGATGTGTATAGGTAATACCCATACACCCACCTTCCGCTAGAGATATATTTTAGGTGCCAACGGGTCCATCGTCGTCCGATCATAATATTAGCATAAACGAGAACAATCTGCTTTAAGCCGGCACAAACCGGCCCCAACCGGTCCAAACCGGCCCAAACCGGTACTGACCAGGTCTGACGTGTCTCGAGTGCACCCGCACGTGCTTGTCCCTGTCATGTCTGGACACCTCGAAGTAGAAGCCGAGCATTGCCATGACCATCATGGCCGTGTGCTGCCGATGCTGGTTACCTTGGAACAGCTCAATGCTGCCGAAATGCTGGAGAGGAAATAATCAGTAAATACCCTGGGACAATACCACACACATTGACCTAGTCCCAAATTGAGCTCCCCGTTGAGGTTTTCCCTGGAGAGTACAGCATGGAGTTTTGCTGGGGTGAAAAAATTAATTTACAGAGACACGATCGCAGCGCTACCTATGGGGTGTAATCGTGAATCTAAACCATCCTCGAATCCACCTGAACACACAGAAAATTTCATTAAAATCGGTCCAGCCATTATTTACAATACACACATTATTTTTATATATTTATCTTAATATATATAAATTACGTGTCACGTTGTTAGTCCGCGATGGGCTCCTGAAGTACTTAACCGATTTCAATCAAATTTGCACACCGTGTGCAGTTTGATCCAACTTAAGAGATAGGATAGGCTACATCACAATTGGACCCGATAGGTGGCGCTGCGATCGTGTCTCAGGAAGTTTAACTTTTCCCCCGGCTGGGCGGGACAGCTAGTTATCCATAGAAATGAAACACACATTTTACAGCTAATATATTTTATTTATTTATTGAATATCACAAATTATATGCTTAATAATATTGTATGTTCTGCCCAACTGTACGACAGTTTGCCGGCAGTAAAACAAATATGTTAGTACTTAGTTAGTTAACATATAACTAAGTAAAGTATAAAAAAGTGTGTGTCAGCTCCGACGCACGACTGGAGTTTACTCCTTACGAACGATTATAAAATAAATAGATTAGTTAATAAGGGTAAATGAATGTATTTCTTATATTACTTAGAGTATGCATGACACATCTATAGATTGATTTTTATTCATTAAGTAATTTTCTCAATTTTGAAATAAATATCAATTGATATAAATTTATATTTATATCAATTATAAATAAAATATAAAATTTACGATAAAACCTCCGCAAGTTGACAGTTGTTGTAGTTTAATATCAGGTTAATACAATATGCAATTGAAAGTAAATATTAACATTAATTACATCGCCATTCTGTTATTCTCGTTGCCATGGAGAGTACGAGAGCACCAAAAACGTAACGCTGTCATTCATCAGTAGATTTTACCTCTCATATTTTTCTCATACCGGGCGCCTTATATATGAAAATCGATTCTTAAGGAGTAAACTCCAATAAACTCCAAAAAAATATTTGCTCATGATTTGCAATTCAATTGATTCATTCATAGTATAAGTAATTAAAAAAAAAACACGCTTTAATAACTATAAAATGTATTATTTTGGACACCATCGCTTACCCTGATTATCCTAGTAAGGACAGTCATCGGCCCTTGATAAGTATGCAAGGTTTCAATTTAATCAGACGTTTTGAAGGAGGTCAAAATCATGTTCAAAGATTCCATTACATACTAACATACGTACGTATGAAGCTAATAACAGCGTGTTAAAAAAACCATTGCTCGTCTGTTTATGGCATACTAGTATCCCCGTATCCATAAACTTTATTACTTCTTCTAAGGGGGCGACCATAAATTACGTGAGATGTTTAAGGGGGGGGAGGGGGTCGAGTCAAATCTCATCTAATCTTACGTTGGAGAGAGGGGGGTCTCGGCAAATATCATGCAATTCTTTTTCTGATTACACAAAAACATATATACTATTTTGGTCCATTTAATCCAGATTGAACATGCGTAAGATTTAATCTTATAATTAAACTCTCAGCAATATTGATTACTAGTCTTAACTAGTCGTAAATAAAAGCACGAAGCAATTTTTTTTTCTTTTTACAATAAGAATCCAACGCGTTTTTTCGTAAGAAACCCACATTTTGAAAAATCTCACGTGAGATTGGGGGATGGGGGAGGGGGTTGAATAAAATCTCACGATATCTCACCAGGGGGGGAGGGAGGGACAGAAAATTAAAAAAATACACCTCACGTAATTTATGGACGCCTTCTAACCATGACTTAATTTCTTCTTAGACATCGCGAACATGCCGTCTTTTTAATACCACAAGCAAGCATGCGGCCGGCCTTTGGACGCTTGCAACACGTTGTATCACTCACTCCGCCGACCCTGCAGCAATCTTTTCACACCCTTCTTGAACAACTCCATGCTGTACTCTCCAGGGAAAACCTCAACGGGGAGCTCATTCCACAGCCTGAGCGTTCGCGGAAGGGAACTATCGTTCTATTTAAAAATTTGTTCAAGCCTTCCAAACCCTCCCCGAATGGGTTGGGGGTGTAGACAGTACCCACACACCCATTCGACTCAGATATATAGAGAGAATTGTTACTTTTAATGCATTAGCTGTAAATAAGAATAAATGTATGAAAGCAACAATGTACATACAATTTAATGTCATACTCCCAAGTAGATAAGCTCCAAATGTATCTCACTTCTATCTGCATTCCCACAAGTGACCCCCACTCTTTCTTATATCCGTCTAAATCAGCGATCTGCGATATATTTTAGGTGCCAACGACAGATTAAAGAAAACAATGTTGCCAACTTATGATAAACTAGCTTATGCCCGCGGCTTCGCCCGCGTGGTGTCGAAAAAGTAGCTTTGGAAATTGTCCTGCTAGAATCGGTTCAGCCGCTATGCCGTGAAAGAGCATCATACATTATAATATAAGAACTTTGAATTATTCAGGAAAAAGAAAAAAAAGTAGCCTAAGTCCTATTCCTAGGTGTAAGCTATCACCGTTTCAACTTTTAGCCAAATCGGTTCAGCCGTTTGGCCGTGAAATAAGAGCCGTGGTGGCCGAGTGGTTCGAGCAGCAAGTTCGAATCCCGACTGTACCAATGAGTTTTTCTGAACTTAAGTACAGTGATTAGTCACACCACGAGCTTCGGGAAGGGCTTAGGGAAAACATCGAGAGGAAACCTGCATACGTCTGAGAAGAAATTCAAAAGACGTATGTAATAGTCGTGCTTGAGTAACGGCGATGGACTCGCCATCTGTCACGTTGGCACCTAATACACCTCTGGCGGAAAGTGGGTGTGTGGGTATTACCTGTACACCTCTGCCTACCCCTTCGGGGACCCTTATGGGAAGGCGTGAGAAATAACCGCAAACATCCAAACATCCAAACTTTCATATTTATAATATTAAGTAAGATAGTGAGTTATGGTCGCGTTCTTATTTGCCAATACAAAGCAATTTCTATCAATATAAGCGAAATTTAAATTGGCTCAAACTTACCGCAGCTAGATCCGACGATATGCGGATATCATATTACATAGAGCCCCACAAGCTATTACAATTCTTCACAAAGGACGCAACTCTTCAATGGTTGTAGCCTCGTATTCATTCAACCTGGTTGTAGCCTCGTATTCATTCAACCTCTGCCTTTTGACTCGTTGCGTCAAGCTGCCATCGTAAAACTTCTTCATGATCACCGACCATCGTCGCATATACTCTGTGATCTGCTTCTCAAACTCTTCCTTCAAACACTCCGCATTCTCATCCATCCACGCCTCAGCAGCCCGGCATTCCTTCATCATTATTACTCTCTCTTCTTCCGTCAGCTCGTCTGCTTTATCAACAACCGTCTGTTTGACCCCGAACACGTATGTCTCCAACTGATTCCTGGCTTCCAGACGTCTTTTGTTTTCTTTATCGTCTTCCAAAAACTCTTGAGCGTCAGCAATCATCTTGCCAATATCCCAACGGCTTAAGCGATACTCATTTTTAATAACTATACTCTTTGCGTTACCTGTGCTTTGGTCCTGGGCGCAAACGCTTAAAATACCGTTGACATCGACATGGAACGTAACGTCAATCTGAGCTACACCCCTCGGCGCGGGAGGTATTCCATTAAGCTCGAAAACGCCAAGGAGGTTGTTGTCTTTGGTCAAACTCCTTTCGCCTTCAAACACCTCAATGGTCATACAAGCCTGGTAGTCTTCCAACGTTGTCACGACTTTGGTTTGCTGACATGGTATTGGGCTGTTGCGTTCAATTATGCGAAACATTAAACCTCTTACCGTTTCCACGCCTAAAGACAGCGGTACGACGTCTGCAACCGTTATATTTTTAAGTTTAGCGTGATTATCATCACTAAGAATGGCCGCTTGGATCGCTGCGCCTACAGCCACAGCTTCATCAGGATTAATGGACGTTAGAACTCGATTACCAAACATATTCGCGATATTAGCCCTTACCTTTGGAATCCTAGTACAACCCCCAATCAACACAACGCTGCGAATATCTCGCACTGTCATTTTGGCGTCGTGCAAAACTTTCTGGATCGGTTCAACAGTGTCAGAAAACAAATCTGAACACAGTTCTTCGAAAAATTCTCTGGTAACTTTACCACGATAATCGATACCATCGCACAAGGACTCCACTTCAACTGTTGCTTCCTTAGTAGATGTGAGTAAAACCTTAGCTTTTTCAGCGGCCAGTCTGAGCCTCCTCAAAGCTTTAGCGTTCGAGGAAATATCAGTTTTGAAGCGTTTACGAAAATCTTCAGCGAAATACGCAACCAGTCTATTGTCAAAGTCCTGACCTCCAAGTTTGGCACTGGCCGTAGCTAGGATTTTGTAGCTGGCACCTTCGCTTATGGTCAGCAATGATACGTCAAGGGTTCCGCCACCAAGATCGTAGATACACACATTCCTCGTGCCTTTAAGATTCCTATCCAAACCGTACGCTAAAGCAGCAGCTGTCGATTCATTTGAGGTCCTCAACACCTCCAGGCCGGCAATCCTGGCCGCAGACCTGACCGCCTGACGCTGGGAATCTGAGAAATACGACGGAACAGTAACAACTGCTTTAACCACTTTAGTTTTCAAGTGATTCTCGGCGTATTGTTTCAACCTGAATATAATCATGCTGCAGATTTCTTCAGGTACGAACTTTTTGCGAATACCTCTATATTCAACGATTATAGACGGCTTGCCGAGGTCATTGACCACTTTAAAGGGCCAGTGGCGCAAGTCCATTTGAACACTAACATCGTCGAAACGCTTGCCGAGCAATTTTTTTGTGTCGTATATTGTATTGGAAGGGTTAGTAACGGTTTGATTTCGCGCCGGTTCGCCTATCAAACGCTCAGTAGGAGTAAAAGCTATGTATGTAGGGGTCGTTCTATTGCCGTGGTTGTTAGGAATAACTTCTACTTGCCCGTCTCGCCACACAGCGACACACGAATATGTAGTCCCCAAATCGATCCCGATTGCCGCCATTTTCACTTGAACACGTAAATGAGCACTGTAACTACAGTTTATTGTACACACGACAGAACTACGCAAAGTCACGTGACTTTACAACACTAGAACTGTATTTGTACACTTGGTTCGGTTTAAACTGCCTGTTTTCGCGCCGGCGACGGGCTTATATGCACTAGGGGTCATTAAATTGTTGAATGTTCGAGAACGTCAAAATTTCGGCCAATCAGCTGGCGACGAAGGTCGAACTTTCTAGAGCTGAGTTGCCATGTGAAGATTTATATTTGCAGCGAATCTGGTTGGGCGAATTAGTTTCGTTTGGATTTGCAATAAAATATATTATGTATCCTCCTCCTACGTTAGCACCTGATATACCTCTGGCGGAAAGTGGGTGTGTGGGTATTCCCTATACACCTCTGCCTACCCCTTCGGGGACCCTTGTGGGTAGGCGTGAGGATATATTATTTTTATTATTATTATCTATATTAAATTAATGTAATATGAATATATATACATATCTATATCTAGGAAGAGGATGTATGGATCAAACCTTCTCGCTTCGCGGAATCGCGGAAAAGTATTTGGATATTAACCAAAGGGTTTTCTGCGCTTTCGTCGACTTAGAGAAGGCATTTGATAGAGTCGTACGAAAGGAACTCTGGGACGTGTTGCCTGGATATGGAGTGAGCAGTTCCCTACTGCATGCCGTGAAATCACTCTATAGTGATAGCGAGGCGTTCGTTAGGGTTAACGGTGGCATGTCATCCTGGTTTGATGTGAAGTCGGGGGTCAAACAAGGGTGTATCATGTCTGCCTGGCTGTTAATTATATATCTAGATAACTGTCTGAGAGCACTAAGAACGAACGGATGTGGAGTGAAAATGGGAAACTTAGTGGTCAACTGCCTACTATACGCCGATGACGCGGTTTTACTGGCGTCATCAGAGGGCGAACTGCAGTCACTAGTTACCATAATGAAAGAAGAATGTGAAAAGAAGGGGCTGCGCCTAAACGCTGGCAAGACGAAGGTTCTGGTATTTGAAAGAGATGAACAAGTGACCGAGTGTGCTATATCGGTAAATGGGCAAGTGAATGAATTTGTATATTTAGGAAGCATGTTCACACGAGATGGAAAGTATGAAAAAGATATTGAAAGAAGGATAACTGCCGGAAATAAGGTGAATGGAACCATGTCGGCGTTGATGAGACTTCGCATTCATAAAGCTACTATGACGCATCCCCTATACACACACGTATTCAAAATAAATCAAAAAAATTCTGCGCAAAGTCACTATCCCACGCGGACGAAGTCGCAGGCACAGCTAGTATATATATATATATATATATATATATATATATACTAGCTATATATATATATAATAGCTGTGTATATATATATATATATATATATATATATATATATATATACAGTTATACATATAAATTAATGTTTGTCTGTAAGTCTTTTATAGTGTACTAGCTGTCCCGCCCAGCTTCGCTCGGGTGAAAAAGTTAATCTAAACCATTCTCGAATCTAGCTTAAGACACACAGAAACACACAGAAAGCTTCGCCCGGGTAAAAAGGTAAAATTCTTGAAACTCGATCGCAGCGCCACCTATCGGGTCAAATTTAATATAGCCTATTTTACTCGGGGATAATGTAGCTTTCCAAAGGTGAAAGAATTTTTGAAATCGGTCCAGTAGTTTCGGAGCCTATTCATTACAAACAAACAAACAAACAAACAAATCTTTCCTCTTTATAATATTAGTAAAGATAAAGATATTATATCTGTGTTTCTTCAGATGGATTTGAGAATTGTTTAGATGCAAAATTGGACCCGATAGGTGGCGCTACAATTGTGTTAGAGCAACTTAAATTTTTCACCCAAGCAAAACTGAGCGGGACAGCTAGTATAAAATAAAAAACATAACGATCCAATTCGGATAAATGTAATATCTACATTATAATAATCTTCACGCCTTCCCATAAATATCCCCGAAAGGGTAAGCAGAGTCGATTTCGTCGGAGATATAGTTAAACGTGACAGATAACGTAAAATTCCAAAACGTGCTCAGGAGAAAAGTACCTATTGAACATTGGTCAAAATTTGGTATTTTTAATAAAATGGCAACTCGCGTTCTTTCGTTTGACGTAATAACCACGAGTATCTGTCATCCTTATCACACTTAGCGTTTATTTGCGAATTGTTTTCTTGCCTTCTCTATCTAAAGCTTACGTTGGCTATCTGACAGCGGAGGCCGGAGATCATACATTAAAATTATACGTGGGCGAATGAGTCTATATTGAACGCGCAAATAATTACGTAATTTATTATTAAAAGTCTTTTACTATGATGGGAATGCTTAAATGTACAATTACTATTTTCGTTATTGTACTGTACGGTATGTAGGTACTGGGTTAAGCCAATGATGTTAGAAGTGAACTAACATCATTGGGTTAAGCAATAATTGTGTATTTCAAGTTTTAATACCTTCCCAGGACCCAATTATCCCCAATTCCACACAAATTGTCCTAGTCCCAAATTAAGCAAAGCTTGTGTTATAGTAACTAGACAACGATATATTTACTTTTTCCGCCAGAGATATATTTTAGGTGCCCACGTGACAGATGGCGAGTCCATCGCCGTTACTCAAGCACGACATACGCCTTTGAATGTCTTCTCAGACGTATGCAGGTTTCCTCTCGATGTTTTCCTTCACCGTAAAGCTCGTGGTGTGACTAAACACTGTAATCTTCTTCAGAAAAACTCATCGGAACAGTCGGGATTCGAACTTGCAACCTTTTCGTCGCAGGCAACTGTTCGAACCACTCGTCCACCACGGCTTTTTATCTATACATATAAACATTAATGTGTGTCTGTATGTCCTTTATAGAATCGTAAACGGCTGGACCGACTTTAATGAAATTTTCGGTGTGCCTTCAGGTGGATTCGAGAATGGCTTACATTCACAATTAGACCCGATAGGTGGTGCTGCAATCGTGTTTCAGGAAATTACACGTTTTCACCCGCGCTAAACTGGGCGGGACAACTAGTGTCAATATCTAATTGTCAAATTTACAAGCAGAATGTTTAATGGTTTAAGGTAATTTATATTCCTTCTAATTTTAAAAAGTAAACTCACCTGCTTCCCGCCAACTCTGCCCGTGACGTAATCCTGGCTCGTGTCCAAGACCAGGTAATCTTCATAGTTCTCCGCAGATTCCTCGGAGATCTCTTTCAATCTGACGCATGTCTTCTTTTGCAAAATCCTATCTACTTCAGCGAGGCGAGCCCGCAGGTCATCGAGGTCGTCTGAAAAGTGACGCTAGTTTAAGGATTTTTATAGAAGTCCATAGCTAAATAACACATTTTTCTTTGTGTTCCTACGCGGTGAATAAGGTTTCCAATAATGAGCTCCTTGGGGTGGAGGGAGGTTGTTATATTGTGTTGGTAGAGGGATTAGTCCCATTATGCTGCCAATATAGTATAACTCTCCGAACACAGAGTGGCAACGCGCAAGTGATACTTCGGTATTGTAAGCGTAAATAGGCTACGGTAACCGTTTTCCATCAGGTGGGCCGTATGCTTGTTTGCCACTCTTGTTGTATAAAAAAAGAAAAAATATATTGTATATTAGTATTATTTTTGAGTTTTGGTAGTGAGATCTGTCAATATTTTTGACATTCGTTTTGGCGGGAATCAACGGCCGTCTGGTCTAGTGGTTAGAGCTCCTGACTGCGAAACTTGAGGTCGCGGGTTCAAATCCCGCTGAGGGCAGATATTTGTGTGATGAACACGAATATTTGTACCTTAGTCTTGGATGTCCTATGTATTTATGTATATATCTATCTATATAAGTAAATATATCGTTGTCTAGTTACCATAACATAAGCTTTGCTTAATTTGGGACTAGGTCAATTTGTGTGGAATTGTCCCAGGTATTTATTTATATTTATTTATTTAAGTGGAGTGGTTTGTTTTTTCTTCAACCGTTAAGGGTCCCCGAAGGTTTAGGCAGGGTACACCTACATCTTGCCGAAAAATTATTCAGGTGCCAGCGTGTCAGATGGCGAGTCCATCGCCATTTCTCGAGCATGACTATACAAAGTCAATGAGTGTCTTTTCAAATGATATCTATACTAATATTATAAAGAGGAAAGATTTGTTTGTTTGTTTGTTTGTTTGTAATGAATAGGCTCTGAAACTACAGGACCGATTTCAAAAATTCTTTCACCTTTAGAAAGTTACATTATCACCGAGTAACATAGGCTATATTAAATTGGACCCGATAGGTGGCGCTGCGATCGAGTTTCAAGAATTTTACCTTTTTACCCGGGCGAAGCTTTCTGTGTGTTTCTGTGTGTCTTAAGCTAGATTCGAGAATGGTTTAGATTTACAATTGGACCCAATAGGTGGCGCTGCGATCGTGTTACGGGCAATTTAACTTTTTCACCCGAGCGAAGCTGGGCGGGACAGCTAGTGATTAACAATATTATAACATGCGGGATTTGAATTTGTTGCCTTTGCGTTGCAGAAGTTATATATTATACTTGGCAGCCACGCTTTATTTGTTTAATGTTTTATTTGTAAACCGTAAATTGCGTAATATCTATTTTCGCGCTGTTTATCGAAAACATTGTGAACTATTTTGGTTTTGAAGTAACATTCCCGTGACTTTTCTCAAGCTCAGGTTTTTATCAATACAGCGCCATCTATCAGAAACATTGTGTACCTTTTTAGATTCCAAGTAACATTCACTAGATGTACACTTTGAAGCGGAATTTTCAGGTCTTATCCTTACAGCGCCATCTATCCGAAACAACGAGAACTTTTTGTTTTGCAAACAGCATTCGTGAACTTACATGTGGGTTCGGCTTTGATCACGAATCTGACAACTCCATTGGGCCACATCCTTTCTGTATAGAACTCCAAGTTAGCCTTTGAAAGGGGCACTGTTTTCGGCATTTTCATCGTACTCTTCTTCTCCGAATATTTGCTTGCTTTCTTTCCCATTCTTTTGTAAAATGAAAAATACAAAAATAGCAACATTAGCCCAAAACACATCTTTATGGAAAGTAAAAAATCGTGAACGTGGGTGTGCTTGTTAAGATGAAGAAAGGCATGTTACGTTGGTTTGGACACAGAAATGATGAGTGAAGAAAGATTGACGAAACAGATATACAAAGCGAAAGTGTGTGCAAGAAGAGGCAGAGGAAGACCACGTTCCAACTACCTGGATTAAATCGATCGGACGCTCAAGGGCGGAAACGTTAAGAGTACTCGAAACTGAAGCATGTATGTAGATACTGATGAATGTGGAGAGACCTGGCGCTCTACTCTCTCTGCCTAGCGTGAGGGACTCGGCGTGATGATATGTATGTAGGTCTGTAAGTCTAGAGAGGACTGGCACTCTACTCTCTCTGCCTAGCGTGAGGGACTCGGCGTGATGATATGTATGTAGGTCTGTAAGTCTAGAGAGAACTGGCGCTCAACTCTCTCTGCCTAGCGTGAGGGACTCGGCGTGATGATATGAATGTAGGTCTGTAAGTCTAGAGAGGACTGGCACTCTACTCTCTCTGCCTAGCGTGAGGGACTCGGCGTGATGATATGTATGTAGGTCTGTAAGTCTAGAGAGAACTGGCGCTCAACTCTCTCTGCCTAGCGTGAGGGACTCGGCGTGATGATATGAATGTAGGTCTGTAAGTCTAGAGAGGACTGGCGCTCTACTCTCTCTGCCTAGCGTGAGGGACTCGGCGTGATGATATGTATGTAGGTATCTAAGTCTAGAGAGGACTGGCGCTCTACTCTCTCTGCCTAGCGTGAATCACTCGGCATGATGATATGTATGTAGGTATCTAAGTCTAGAGAGGACTGGCGCTCTACTCTCTCTGCCTAGCGTGAGGGACTCGGCGTGATGATATGTATGTAGGTCTGTAAGTCTAGAGAGAACTGGCGCTCAACTCTCTCTGCCTAGCGTGAGGGACTCGGCGTGATGACATGAATGTAGGTCTGTAAGTCTAGAGAGGACTGGCGCTCTACTCTCTCTGCCTAGCGTGAATCACTCGGCGTGATGATATGTATGTAGGTATCTAAGTCTAGAGAGGACTGGCGCTCTACTCTCTCTGCCTAGCGTGAGGGACTCGGCGTGATGATATGTATGTAGGTCTGTAAGTCTAGAGAGAACTGGCGCTCTACTCTCTCTGCCTAGCGTGAGGGACTCGGCGTGATGATATGTATGTAGGTCTGTAAGTCTAGAGAGGACTGGCGCTCTACTCTCTCTGCCTAGCGTGAGGGACTCGGCGTGATGATATGTATGTAGGTCTGTAAGTCTAGAGAGAACTGGCGCTCTACTCTCTCTGCCTAGCGTGAGGAACTCGGCGTGATGATATGTATGTAGGTCTGTAAGTCTAGAGAGAACTGGCGCTCTACTCTCTCTGCCTAGCGTGAGGGACTCGGCGTGATGATATGTATGTAGGTCTGTAAGTCCAGAGAGAACTGGCGCTCTACTCTCTCTGCCTAGCGTGAGGGACTCGGCGTGATGATATGTATGTAGGTCTGTAAGTCTAGAGAGAACTGGCGCTCTACTCTCTCTGCCTAGCGTGAGGGACTCGGCGTGATGATCTGTATGTAGGTCTGTAAGTCTAGAGAGAACTGGCGCTCTACTCTCTCTGCCTAGCGTGAGGGACTCGGCGTGATGATATGTATGTAGGTCTGTAAGTCTAGAGAGAACTGGCGCTCTACTCTCTCTGCCTAGCGTGAGGGGCTCGGCGTGATGATATGATGTAAGCACAATTGAATACCAACCTCTCCGGGCTAGATTTATTATCTTCCATAACCTCTTGTAGACTCACACCATCCTCTTTTGACTTTTCATCTCTCTCTTGCTCAACTACTTCTTTCTCCCTACTACCCTTCACGTCTGTATGTTCAAGAGATACCCTTGAAGAGTCCCAGTTATCTTCGGCTGAGGTGGAATCTCTTGGTCTGAAAACATACATATCATCACCCTGAGTTCCTCACCGAGTAAGCAGAGAGAGTTATGCACCAATGTAGACTAATAGACCTCGCTTCATCCAAATCATCAGTCTGTTCATTACATGCTCATCGGTTTCGAGTACTCTTGACGTTCCCGTCCTTGAGTCTCCGATCGATTTGATGTATGGAAGGCATGACTGAAGAAAACTGATATACAAAACGAAAGTGTGTGCAAGAAGAGGCAGAGGAAGACGATGTTTCAACTACCTGGATCAAATCAATCTGACACTCAAGGACGGGAACGTCAAGAGTAGAAACCTATTCGAAATAAGCGAGCATGTATAAAGAGACTGATGAATGTGGACAAAACGAAAGAGGTATGTAGATCTAGAGAGAAATGAGGAAATGTACGCAGGGATGTTGTTCTTTCTTCCACCAAAAGAATCCGGTCAGTAGTTACGGAATTTGATGATATTTGGCACAGCGATAGATTAATAGATGAATTAACACAGGATATGGATCTATTCTAGGAACGCAAGATCTATCAATATCAATATTATTGTCATTCGTACTCCGTTGTAATTAACTATGTCATCTTCACGCATTCCCCGAACTGTTAGGCAGAGGCAACACACACATTTTCCCCCTTAGAAAAATGCTTAGTGCCAACGTGACAGATGGCGAGTCCATCGCCGTTACTCAAGCACGACTACATACACCTTTGAATGTCTCTCAGACGTATGCAGGTTTCCTCTCGATGTTTTCCTTCACCGTAAAGCTCGTGGTGTGCCTCACTGTAATTAAATGTAGAAAAACTCCTCAATCCAGTCGGGATTGGAACTCGCGCCGTTTGCGTGGCAGGCGGGTGCTGTGACCTCTCGGCCACGCCGCCTCCTCTTGTCCTGACGTATAAGTGGTATGGTCAGGCGCAACCCTCGTTTCCTCTCGATGTTTTCCTTCACCATAAAGCTCGTGGTGTGACTAATCACTGTACAGTTCAGAAAAACTTATTGGTACAGTCAGACATTGCTCCTGTACCACAATGTAAGACTCACTTCGCATCCACACAGTACAGTACTCGTTCAGCTAAGCTATACAACACTGTAAACAAAACTATAAATATATATTCTACGACCTGTTTTGAACTTAAAAAAAATATAACTAAGTGGATTGTACCCCTTAGTTGTGATGAAATTGAAACCCTATTGCAATGATATAATTACACACAACCACACACACACATATACACGCACACACACACGCGCACACACACACACACGCTCACACACACACACACACATTTTCTCTTGTTTTTAATTCAAATATTAATAAATTTTGTACTTTAAGTACATAAACTAAGCTATGGAAGAGCAGAGACTCCTAACACAGGCTTACGCTTAAAAGGGGACTCTGGTCACTAGTTATGTAATTTGATATTTTTGTTACTGAATAAAGTTTTATTATTATTATTATTATTATTACAGTCGAGATTAATACTTGCAACCTTTGTGTTGCGAGATTAACCGCGGGCGCAATTAATACAAATAGGTCTTTATACTTACTTTGATCTTTTTTCATAAAGATGTTTTTCTTTATCTGTTCTCTTCGGCTTTTCCGCCATTTTAATCTTGGCCCATTTACTCGCTGTTTCCTCATTTGGCGCAACAATTTCCTTTTCCGATTCCACAGTCTGTGGCTGTGTCACATCTCTTTTCTTTCTGGTATTTTGCGTCTCTGTGGTTTTGTCTAGTTTCTCAACAATTTTCGTTCCTCCGCTCTCATTATCTGGCTTTGGTTCATCTATAATTTCTTTCCTGCCGTTGTCAGTTTTCTCAACAATTCCTGTTGCTTCTTCTCTATTATTCATCTCAGACACATCTTCCTTTTTGTTAGTAGTGGTAGCTTGCGTCTCTTTCACGCCATTTTCTGCCTTTCCAGCTTTTACTGCTTCCCCTTTCTCTTGCTGAATCACATCTCTCTTCTTCCTAACAACTTTCTTTTCCGTTGTATCTTCTATCCTGCTAACAGCTGTTGCAATCATATTCTCTGGTTTCGTAGCATTTCTAATAATGTCTTTCCTATCAGATTCCGTACTATTTCTACTCATTTCTGTTGTAACTTCTACAATATCACTATCTGTGGTGTTACCAGCACGGAACATCTTGTCGAACTGGTATTTGAATCCCCTACCCTCGTGTTTGGTAGGCAGTACGTGATATGGTCTATGCTGTGTCGAGTATCTCACAGCACCTGATTTAGTAGATCTGCAATCAAATGATTAATTATTTTAGTTGATTTGCTCGCCATTCGTAATAAATTAAAATCATACATACATACATATCATCACGCCAAGTCCCTAACGGGGTAGGCAGAGAGTATAGAGCGCCAGTTCTCTCTAGACTTACATACCTCTTTAGCTTCATCCACATTCATCAGTCTCTTCATACATGCCCGTCGGTTTCGAGTACTCTTAACGTTCCCGTCCTTGAGCGTCCTATCGATTTGATCCAGGTAGTTGGAACGTGGCCATCCTCTGCCTCTTCTTGCACACACTTTTGCTTTGTATATCTGTTTCGTCAATCTTTCTTCACTCATCCTTTCTATGTGTCCAAACCAACGTAACATGCCTTTCTTCATCTTTACAATCACGCCCTCATTCACGCCAGACGGTTTGCGAGTTTGAAATGAAAATCACTGTTCTAAGAAATTACTTATTAATATCTCCACGCCCCGAAGTGGTAGGCAGAGGTGTATAGGTAGTACCCACACACCCACTTCCCGCCAGAGATATATTTTTGGTGCCAACGTGACAGATGGTGAGTCCATCGCCGTTACTCAAGCACGACTATACATACGCCTTTGAATTTCTTCTCAAACGTGTGGAGGTTTCCTCCCGATGTTTTCCTTCACCGTAAAGCTCGTGGTGTGACTAATGACTGTACTTAAGTTCAGAAAAACTCATTGGTACAGTCGGGATACGAACTTGCAATTTACAATCTATAAAAAATGTCTCTAATAATAGTTTTTTCACCTATAATTCGGCCGGCACCTATGAGACCCATCGTTGAAGTTACACCTTTGTCTGAGGAAACCTTTATTCGAATCTGATTCCTTACAGAAAGCCGTCAAATTTTTAGCTGCGGAACCCGCCAATGAGACTGCATAATTGGCGACCGTTTCAACGATGGCTAGAGCATCGTCTATGCTCCATTCTTCATTGTTTACATTGTCTATATCAACATCAATTGGAGTGTTGTCTGTGGTATTACAATATTTTTTTCTCGCATTTTTCATAGCTAGATCGGCAACTTTGTATGCTTTATCAATGAGGGCTTGCATTTCGTTTTCGATCCCGAGCTCTCTCAGACTATGCGACTTGTTAGCTAGCTCTTGGGGTGGCGTGATGTTCGGATTTACTCTCAAACTCTTGCGCTGAGACGGTTCATTTGAAGTATTTCTCTTCCTCCTTCGTAGTTTCTCTTTTCTTGTCTCTACATCTTCGAGTTCCACGCCAAAATGCTTCTTTTTTCTCAATTCTCCACCGAAATAATCTTTTTTTTCTTTATCATTCATCCGTATTGTGTCGCGTTTAGTTCTCTCTCCTGCAATATGACCTTCATTGGTATCTCTCTTTTTTCTCGCAACTCCTGGGTAATCTTGGCACAGGTCGATCTTTTCTTGCCTGTCCCTCTTCTGACACTCCGGGCCGTATACAATCTCGAATTTGGTCAAGTCGCTCTTTGTTAGACTGTTGCGCTTCTGTATAGTACCTTTGTTCTAAAATAAAAAGCAATTTTCTAATATTTATTAAACCAGAATGAAATAAACATTTTAGGGAAAGCATAGAAAGAGATATACTCTCGCCTGAGATATATTAAAAGAGCCGGTACTCAAGCACGACTATACAGAATGTCTTCTCAGACGTATGCAGGTTTCCTCTCGATGTTTCCCTTCACTGTAAAGCTCGTGTTGTGACTAACCACTGTACTTAAGCTCAGACAAATCTCATTGGTACAGTCGGGATTCGATCATGCAATCTATGCTCCTCGAACCTATGTAATATTAACTAAAAAATCTTTGGCTTAAATATCGTCGTCATAGTACGGTTATTACGGTTACGGATATATACATATCATCACGCCGAGTCCCTCACGCTAGGCAGAGAGAGTAGAGCGCCAGTCCTCTCTAGACTTACAGACCTACATACATATCATCACGCCGAGTCCCTCACGCTAGGCAGAGAGAGTAGAGCGCCAGTCCTCTCTAGACTTACAGACCTACATACATATCATCACGCCGAGTCCCTCACGCTAGGCAGAGAGAGTAGAGCGCCAGTCCTCTCTAGACTTACAGACCTACATACATATCATCACGCCGAGTCCCTCACGCTAGGCAGAGAGAGTAGAGCGCCAGTCCTCTCTAGACTTACAGACCTACATACATATCATCACGCCGAGTCCCTCACGCTAGGCAGAGAGAGTAGAGCGCCAGTCCTCTCTAGACTTACAGACCTACATACATATCATCACGCCGAGTCCCTCACGCTAGGCAGAGAGAGTAGAGCGCCAGTCCTCTCTAGACTTACAGACCTACATACATATCATCACGCCGAGTCCCTCACCTTAGGCAGGGAGAGTAGAGCGCCAGTTCTCTCTTACCTCTTTCGCTTCGTCCACATTTACCTATCTCGGTTATTACCTTTATAATAATTGTCCTGTGTCCATTCTTGCTAAAGTCCCGATCTCCAAAATGCATGACGCTATTGACGTCGTAAGGAACTGCTCGCAATTCCGCGGGAAGAGAGGATCCTTTCGTAAACAAATCAATGTAGGCTGGGGAAAGACGGGCACAAATCAGAAAATCTATTAAAAATTTGTTTCCCATGGTAACTGTAAGACAGGTTACTGCGGACTTACAATAATATCCTCACGCCTTCCCACAAGGGTCCCCGAAGGGGACAGATTACAGAGGTGTATGGGTAATACCCACACACCCACTTTCCGCCAGAGGTATATTAAGTGCCAACGTGACAGATCCGTTACTCAAGCACGACTATACATACGCCTTTGAATTTCTTCTCAGACGTATGCAGTTTTCCTCACGATGTTTTCCTTCACCGTAAAGCTCGTAGTGTGACTAATCACTGTACTTAAATTCAGAAAAACTCATTGGTACAGTCGGGATTCGAACTTGCGATCTTTGTGTCACAGGCAACTGCTCGGTCCACTCGGCCACCACGGCTCTGCTACTGCAGACTTTATTTATTTATTTTATTACAACCAATCATATGAGCTTACAGCTAAAAGCCAACACGGGCATACCTTAAAATTATATACTAGGAACATATTTAGACATACATTACAAAGTTTAAAACAAACAAGATAAATATTGCCTTAAACAGTGAATAAGATAGGGCAAAGGAATAGTGGCAGATCAATGCGTATTAACTCAATACAAGGCAGTTTACTGCGTACTTTAGTGGCAGATCAAAGCGTATTAACTCCGTCCAAGGCAGATTACTGCGGACTTTAGTGGCAGATCAAAGCGTATTAACTCAAAACAAGACAGTTTACTGCGGATTTTAGTGGCAGATCAATGCGTATTAACTCAATACATGACAGTTTACTGCGGACTTTAGTGGCAGATCAATGCTTATTAACTCCGTCTAAGACAGATTACTGCGGACTTTATTGGCAGATCAAAGCGTATTAACTCAAAACGAGACAGTTTACTGCGGACTTTAGTGGCAGATCAATGCGTATTAACTCAAAACATGACAGTTTACTGCGGACTTTAGTGGCAGATCAATGCTTATTAACTCCGTCCAAGACAGATTACTGCGGACTTTATTGGCAGATCAAAGCGTATTAACTCAAAACAAGACAGTTTACTGCGGACTTTAGTGGCAGATCAATGCGTATTAACTCAAAACAAGACAGTTTACTGCGGACTTTAGTGGCAGATCAATGCGTATTAACTCAAAACATGACAGTTTACTGCGGACTTTAGTGGCAGATCAAAACGTATTAACTCAATACAAGACAGTTTACCGCGGACTTTAGTGGCAGATCAAAACGTATTAACTCAATACAAGACAGTTTACCGCGGACTTTAGTGGCAGATCAATAAAACCATGTGACATACATACATATCACGCCTCTTTCTCGTAGGGGTAGGCAGAGACCACTTCTTTCCACTTGCTACGATCCTTACATACTTGTTTCTCTTCGTCCATTTTCATTATTCTCCTCATACATGCTCTTCGGCTTAGGGTACTCTTGACCTGGCCTTCTTTCAAGACGTCCCTAATTTGGTCTAGAAACGTCCGCCTAGGTCTACCCCTTCCAACACTTTCATTCACACTCGCCTTATACACTTTTTTCGTCAATCGTTCTTCATTCATTCTCTCGACATGGCCAAACCATCTCAGCATACCTTTCTCAATTTTTGTCACTACATCTTCTTTCAGACCACAACGTTTCCTTATCTCACTATTTCTTATCCTGTCACTCAGTTTAACTCCTGTCATACTTCTTAACGTATTATTACGAGTATTGACTCCCTTGAATAATATCGTAATTTTGTTATCTTTAGAGCTATTTGTTTTATTGCATCGTCATGAAGATATAGACACGCTTCACTACTTCTACGACAACTGGTCTGAGACACGCGTGCATTATGCGAAAATAGGTTAAAAAAAAAAGTTTAAGTTTTTTATTACCTTTCACTAATAAAGTGAAATTGGATGAAATTTGGCACAGATACAGATTATCACGTAGGACATATTTTATTCTGTCCAGAAAAAAGTGTGTGTCAGCTCCGACGCACGACTGGAGTTTACTCCTTACATAAAATAAATAGATTAGTTAATAAGGGTAAATGAATGTATTTCTTATATTACTTAGAGTATGCATGACACATCTATAGATTGATTTTTATTCATTGAGTAATTTTCTCAATTTTGAAATAAATATCATACATACATACATATCATCACGCCAAGTCCCTAACGGGGTAGGCAGAGAGTATAGAGCGCCAGTTCTCTCTAGACTTACATACCTCTTTCGCTTCGTCCACATTCATCAGTCTCTTCATACATGCTCGTCGGTTTCGAGTACTCTTAACGTTCCCGTCCTTGAGAGTCCGATCTATTTGATCCAGCTAGTTGGAACGTGGCCTTCCTCTGCCTCTTCTTGCACACACTTTTGCTTTGTATATCTGTTTCGTCAATCTTTCTTTACTCATCCTTTCTATGTGTCCAAACCAACGTAACATGCCTTTCTTCATCTTTACAATCACGCCCTCATTCACGCCAGTTGATTTGCGAATCTCTTCATTGCGGATTCGATCTAATATCGTTACGCCGCACATTTTTCGAAGAGATCGCATCTCGACTGCATTCAAGCTATTTTCATACTTCCTCTGACATACCCAGGATTCGCTGCCATACAATAAGGTAGGTACCAATATCGCGTTGTGGACAGCAACTCGAGCATTCTTGCTCAGACTTTTACTGCCCATCAACGCCGACATGGCTCCATTCACCTTATCTCCGGCAGTTATCCTTCTTTCAATATCTTTTTCATACTTTCCATCTCGTGTGAACATGCTTCCAAGATATACAAATTCATTCACTTGCTCTAGAATTTGCCCATTTACCGATATTGAACACTCGGTCACTTGTTCATCTCTTTCGAATACCAGAACCTTAGTCTTGCCAGCGTTTAGGCGCAGCCCCTTCTTTTCACATTCTTCTTTCATTATGGTAACTAGTGACATCAGTTCGCCCTCTGATGACGCCAGTAAAACCGCGTCATCGGCGTATAGTAGGCAGTTGACCACTAAGTTTCCCATTTTCACTCCACATCCGTTCGTTCTTAGTGCTCTCAGACAGTTATCTAGATATATAATGAACAGCCAGGCAGACATGATACACCCTTGTTTGACCCCCGACTTCACATCAAACCAGGGTGACATCTCACCGTTAACCCTAACGCACGCCTCGCTATCACTATAGAGTGATTTCACGGCATGCAGTAGGGAACTGCTCACTCCATATCCAGGCAACACGTCCCAGAGTTCCTTTCGTACGACTCTATCAAATGCCTTTTCTAAGTCGACGAAAGCGCAGAAAACCCTTTGGTTAATATCCAAAAACTTTTCCGCGATTCCGCGAAGCGAGAAGGTTTGATCCATACATCCTCTTCCTGGTCTAAATCCACCTTGGGATTCCCAGAGAAACCTTTCGGATCGCTCTTGCATTCTTATCGTCAGGATCTTCGTGTACACTTTACTAGCTAAGCTGACCAAGCTGATGGCTCTGTAGTTGGAGCAGTCCAATCGTGATCCCTTTCCTTTATAGAAAGGCACGATGACTGCTCGCCTCCAGTCGTCCGGAACATCACCCTTTTCCCAGCAAAGATTGCATAGCAAATAGATGACGTCCCAGACCGCTGGTCCACCGTACTTGATCATCTCAGCCATCTATTCCCGCAGCTTTTCCACATTTCAAACTTCTTATCGCTCTTACAATCTCTCCCATACTTATTTTATCCGCTATAGGATCTTCGAAAGATTCTGTTGGAGGCAGCTCTATGAGTAGATCAGCGGCATCATCATCATACATATCTTTGTAGAATTCACTCCATCGCCTATATAAATATCAATTGATATAAATTTATATTTATATCAATTATAAATAAAATATAAAATTTACGATGAAACCTCCGCAAGTTGACAGTTGTTGTAGGTTAATATCAGGTTAATACAATATGCAATTGAAAGTAAATATTAACATTAATTACATCGCCATTCTGTTATTCTCGTTGCCATGGAGAGTACGAGAGCACCAAAAACGTACAAGGAGTAAACTCCAATAAACTCCAATAAATTATCTTAATGATAACAAACCTGAATACCTACTTAAGCATTATTCATGATAATGACAATACCTATTTATCATGCCGCCATTTTCATATACGTACTTCCTTACTAATATTATAAATGTGAATGTAAGTTTGTTTGTTACGCTTTCACGTAAAAACTACATAACCGATTATCATGAAAGTTTGTACACATATTCCTGGAGGTATAAGAAGTAACATAGGATACTTTTTATTGAAAAAGAAAAACATTTTTACGAGTGAAAAGAAGTCGGTTTACTGATATTTTTTTATGGTGATTATACCCAGGATTAAGACATAGGCTACATTTGAATCCCGAAAGATTCAAAGCTCTAATATTATAAAGGCAAAAATATGTATAATGCTCTTTCCACGCGGGCGAAGCCGCGGGCATAAGCTAGTAATATATATATATATATATCCTCACGCCTTGTCACTACCCTTGGGAGGTCCAAGGGTAGTGACAAGGCTTCGGCAGGGGGACGAAGGGGTAGGCAGAGAGTATATTTTGGTCCCAACGTGATAGATAGTCGAGTTGCGAGTCCATCGTCGTTACTCAAGCACGACTATGCATACGCCTTTGATTTGGCTTTGAATTGCTTCTCAGACGTATGCAGGTTCCTCTCGATCTCTTATATCTCTCATGGAGTATTTTTAATAAGGGATAATACTCAAATCAAATCAAATCAAAATCTTTTTATTTCACATAGGCCCAGGTGGGCACTTATAAAACGTCGAAAAAGAAGCACGGAACGGTACTCACTTGGAATCATGGTATTACAGAAACTTACTTACTAACCTTTATTATTTTTATTATTATATAATTACTTACAACAAAATTAAGTAGTTAGATTGTTCGTTACTGCAGAACTTAACGCGAATACATAGTAAATTTGTTTAAGAATAAACAAAAATTGTGACCCATTACGGGATGCCTGACAGATATTCATGCATTAATTCATTTATTTCGGATATTAAAATCCATAAATTAATATATTAGATAAATAAGAAAAAATAGATAAATATAAGAAATATTAAAATAATATAATAAATATTATCTAATTAATATAATTAATTAATTAATATAATTAATATATTAATTAAATAATATAAGATACTATAAGAGAATACTATAAGAGATGAGCTGAGATGGTTTGGCCATGTCGAGAGAATGAATGAAGAACGATTGACGAAGAAAGTGTATAAGGCGAGTGTGAATGAAAGTGTTGGAAGGGGTAGACCTAGGCGGACGTTTCTGGACCAAATTAGGGAGTCTTGAAAAAAGGCCAGGTCAAGAGTACCCTAAACCGAAGAGCATGTATGAAGAGAATAATGAAAGTGGACGAAGCGAAAGAAGTATGTAAGGATCGTAGCAAGTGGAAAGAAGTGGTCTCTGCCTACCCCTATGGAAAAGAGGCGTGATTATATGTATGTATGTATGTATGTACTATAAGAGAGAAATTATAATGTCCAAATCAAAATTAAGAATACTTTAAAATAAATCAAACAGTATATGATATGTTGAAATGATGTGTAATATACTTAGAAGAACAGATAACAAATTGATTACGACGTGAACTAAATATGGCATATATTATATGTAATCTATACTAATATTATAAAGAGGAAAGATTTGTTTGTTTGTTTGTTTGTTTGTAATGAATAGGCTCCGAAACTACTGGACCGATTTCAAAAATTCTTTCACCTTTGGAAAGCTACATTATCCCCGAGTAACATAGGCTATATTAAATTGGACCCGATAGGTGGCGCTGCGATCGAGTTTTAGGAATTTTAACTTTTTCACCCGTGCGAAGCTATCCCTTTCTGTGTGTCTTAAGGTGGATTCGAGAATGGTTTAGATTTACAATTGGACCCGATAGGTGGCGCTGCGATCGTGTTACGGGCAATTTAACTTTTTCACCCGAGCAAAGCTGGGCGGGACAGCTAGTGTATAAATAAAATATTACGAATTTTTCCAGAAAATGGTGACTGTTTATTCAATAAATTATTTTCAAAAAATACAAATAAATTATTCAAATTGTAACACTTTAATTACTATAATCAATCACTGATTAAAGTAATTGTACCTAATATAGCTCTGGCGGAAAAATGGGTGTGTGGGTATTACCTATACACCTCTGCCTACCCCTTCGGGGATTCTTGTGGGAAGGAGTGAGGATATTTATTATAAAATAATTGTCTTGGTTAGAATTACTTCGGTAGTAGATATATTCGTATGGCGTGGCGACGGGGTTTCGGAAATCCGTTTTACGTGTGGCTATACCTGTGTCACATCAAAAACACGACTTTTATCTTATAAATTCGCTTTCTTAGACACACGAGCTTTACGGTGAAGGAAAACATCGACAGGAAACGAGGGTTGCGCCTGCACTGCGATACCATACCACTTATACGTCAGGACAAGAGGAGGCGGCGTGGCCGAGAGGTCACAGCACCCGCCTGCCACGCAAACGGCGCGAGTTCCAATCCCGACTGAATTGAGGAGTTTTTCTACATTTAATTACAGTGAGGCACACCACGAGCTTTACGGTGAAGGAAAACATCGAGAGGAAACGAGGGTTGCGCCTGCACTGCGTTACCATACCACTTATACGTCAGGACAAGAGGAGGCGGCGTGGCCGAGAGGTCACAGCACCCGCCTGCCACGCAAACGGCGCGAGTTCCAATCCCGACTGGATTGAGGAGTTTTTCTACATTTAATTACAGTGAGACACACCACGAGCTTTACGGTGAAGGAAAACATCGAGAGGAAACGAGGGTTGCGCCTGCACTGCGTTACCATACCACTTATACGTCAGGACAAGAGGAGGCGGCGTGGCCGAGAGGTCACAGCACCCGCCTGCCACGCAAACGGCGCGAGTTCCAATCCCGACTGGATTGAGGAGTTTTTCTACATTTAATTACAGTGAGGCACACCACGAGCTTTACGGTGAAGGAAAACATCGATAGGAAACGAGGGTTGCGCCTGCACTGCGATACCATACCACTTATACGTCAGGACAAGAGGAGGCGGCGTGGCCGAGAGGTCACAGCACCCGCCTGCCACGCAAACGGCGCGAGTTCCAATCCCGACTGGAGTGAGGAGTTTTTCTACATTTAATTACAGTGAGACACACCACGAGCTTTACGGTGAAGGAAAACATCGATAGGAAACGAGGGTTGCGCCTGCACTGCGATACCATACCACTTATACGTCAGGACAAGAGGAGGCGGCGTGGCCGAGAGGTCACAGCACCCGCCTGCCACGCAAACGGCGCGAGTTCCAATCCCGACTGGAGTGAGGAGTTTTTCTACATTTAATTACAGTGAGACACACCACGAGCTTTACGGTGAAGGAAAACATCGATAGGAAACGAGGGTTGCGCCTGCACTGCGATACCATACCACTTATACGTCAGGACAAGAGGAGGCGGCGTGGCCGAGAGGTCACAGCACCCGCCTGCCACGCAAACGGCGCGAGTTCTAATCCCGACTGGAGTGAGGAGTTTTTCTACATTTAATTACAGTGAGGCACACCACGAGCTTTACGGTGAAGGGAAACATCACCTCATCAGGGAGAGGAAACCTGCATACGTCAGAGAAGACATTCAAAGGCGTATGTATAGTCGTGCTTGAGTTACGGCGATGGACTCGCCATCTGTTCGTCCACACACCTGCCTACCCCTTCGGGAAGACGTGAATATGGAACATAAAATTCACCTCTTGATAATGTCCTGACATTTTTGAGTAACTGTATCATGTTCTAAACTCACAGTAATACTTTGTGTGCATGGCAAAGAGACAATATTGGAACCGCTGTTGGTTCTTTAGGAGGCGAGCCGGCCGCCCCGGCGATATCCAAATGCGTATACTTAATATTCCTATCTTCCAAGCCAGCAACCTTGATCAAAAATCCCGCGGCGAGCTGATGGTTCCGAGCTTTCGCGTCCATATCCAATTGGGTCAAGTCATCGCCTCTAGCTTTCCCCACGTTGACAGCCAAATCTTCGGGCCTAACAACGGATATTTCCACCCCTTCTGCCATTCTTGAGCCGCTGAACTGTAGTTTGGTGGAGTGGTTGGTCGCTCTTGCGCTGTGGTTGTCCATAGCGGCTGTGTAATCGCCATAGCATGCTCTGGCGTGGCCCGTCAGTGTGGCTATAGTGTACAAGTGCGGATTTAGCTCGTTTGCAGCGGCTTCTGCAGCTTTGAACAGAGCATCTGCCATAGCCAGCCGACCTTCTGCATCAGTGTTTGTCACTCTCACAGTTTTGCCGCTTTTGGACGTCAGTAACTCGTCAGCGACGTAAGAATCCTCCCCAACGGAGTTCCTGCACAAGCAGAGGACACCGATAACCTTCAAATGTGGCGGTTTTAAAATTGAACACGCCTTTAGGAACCCGGCCACTGCAGCGGCGCCGCATTTGTCCCGCGACATGCCCGCCATTTTGCCCGAAATCTTAATATCTGCGCCACCGGTGTCGTAAGTAACGCCTTTGCCGACCAATATGAGAGTTTCAGTCACTCTGCTTATGTCTGATGGTTTGTATTCAATTTCAACAACTCTAGGTTTATGTCTGGCTATGTTACTAGCTGCTCTTGACACCGCTGCAAGTAGTGGATAATCCCTGTTAATGGCATCGTCTTCCTCGATTATATTTAATGAGATATTAGCATCGCCGAAGAAGACCTTTTTAACGTACTCAACGATCTTGATCGGCGCCATGCGTTCTGGGTCACCTCCGCCCACGTCTCTAGCGAACTCCCTGGCTTTCTCTAGAGCAAGTGCGTTGCGTACGGTCTTCTCGAAGCTTTCGCTTGTCTTCTCTTCAGCGTGGAGGCCGATCTTTTGGACTTTTTTCGTGTCATCCCTCTCCCGCATTTGCAGGGGAACGTACAGTGCTTCAAGTGCGCCTAAGATGCAGACTAGTTGTCCTTCTGGAAAGGGTATCGCGTTTTGGACGACTAAAAGTGGTCTTTTGGCTCCAGCTTCCAAAGCCCTGATCATACCTTTGTAGGCAGCTTCTCTGACTACCCTGGCGTCGTGGTAAGGGGTGATCCTCCCCGTAGGCGCCAGAACCAACCTGCCTCCAGATACATAGTCGCATCTCCAGACCGTGGCTACTTTGTGAATGTATTTGTCAATTTTAGATAGTTCATTGACGAAACTACCAATGTGCCTGGGCAATTTAACACCTATCTCGTCCGGGTATAAGATCAATATTACAGCGTCATAGTCGTTGCTCTGTATGTCCGTTTCAATGAATATGTTTTCGTAAAGTTTGTAAACCATTTTGGACGCTGCTAACACCAATACAAGACTGACAACGATTGTAATTAACGTGAGCACATAATTTTCGTTATCGTATTTGCTGTTATCGTGTTATTAACGATTAGAATGCACGCGGATGTCGTAAGGATATTCTGATATGCACTAATAAACGGAATTATCGTGTCTGGATTTATGATTATCGTTAAATAGTTGGTTTGGACACATAGAAAGGATGAGTGAAGAAATATTGACGAAACAGATATACAAAGCGAAAGTGTGAGCAAGAAGAGGCAGAGGAAGACAACGTCCAACTACCTAGATCGAATCGATCGGACGCTCAAGGACGGGAACGTCAAGAGTACTCGAAACCGACGAGCATGTATGAAGAGACTGATGAATGTGGACGAAGCGAAAGAGGTATGTAAGTCTAGAGAGAACTGGCGCTCTATACTCTCTGCCTACCCCGTTAGGGACTCGGTGTGATGATATGATGATGATGTTAAATAGTTTAAATTAGAAGGCTTGCCATACAGCACCTTCCAGCGGGACAAAAGTTGGGGCAGGTGTGTATTAAGTTTATTTTTATTTAATATCTCAGTATATTTATTTAATGTTTTATAATTTTATCTTAATTAATGAATATAATTGTTTTTTTTTATTACGTTGAAGGAAAACATCGAGAGGAAACCTGCATACGTCTGAGAAGCAATTCAAAGGCGTATGTACAGTCGTGCTTCAGTAACGGCGATGGACTCGCCATCTGTTACGTTGGCACCTAAAATATATCTCTGGCGGTAAGTGGGTGTGTGAGTACTACCTATACACCTCTGCATACCCCTTTGGAGACCATTGTGGGAAGGCGTGAAGAGTTTTTTTAATTACTGTCATTTGTCACAGTACGAGAAAATCGTGAAGAAAAATTAAAGTTTGCGATGAAATTCTATGTTATTATGTTAAACTCCACAAAGATATTTTCATTTCATTATGGTATAGGTATAGACAAATACTTGTGGTAATATTAACAGAGGCAACCCTTAAATTTATTACACACATACACAACGCTTCTTATCATGGTCTCATTATTTGATAATACTTAATCTGCTGCTACGTTAAGCAACGCTACTTTATGGAACCTTCCCAATAGCGATAAACGCCTTATTTGCCAACCTCTGGGCTATCCTTACTAATATTATAAATGTGAATGTAAGTCTATTTATTTGTTAC
Source organism: Drepana falcataria (assembly GCA_945859725.1). Taxonomy (NCBI): domain Eukaryota; kingdom Metazoa; phylum Arthropoda; class Insecta; order Lepidoptera; family Drepanidae; genus Drepana; species Drepana falcataria. Next base: position 3,169,067 of record OX243951.1, on the reverse strand, counting down.
GCTTTCACGTAAAAACTGCATAACCGATCAACATGAAATTTTGTACACATATTCTCTAAGGAATTGGGAAGGATTTGGCTCGTATTGTATAAGCCACCGGTTCTCAACGTTACAACTTAGAAATATTTTTATCGACAAAATAAATCACTTACCTGGTTCAATATTCGCCGTGATAACTTCGATAAACACATCCCTCGATATTCGATTGTGTTCAAAAGGAAACCCCAAGGCTCTCATTATCATCATTTCAATGTTTGGAGATCGCAAACAGTCGTATCCCAAAGTTACATACTGGGAACATTACAAAGATTATTCTTTACTTGGGTAAGACGTGATGGCGGTCAGGGCCGTCATTAGCCTATTGTCCTGGGCATATTAGGATAATGGGGCCTCTATCACTACCCTATGAATGACAGACTATTTCAGTTACTTTACACTACAGTTATCACTAAATCACTACACAATCACACACACACACACGCGCAGTCTCTCACACACAAACACACCACACACATATAATGTAACTCGTAGTTACAGAAGAGCGGAGTCTCCTAACACAGGCATCCTTGCTTAAAGGAGACTGGTCACTAGATTAAATATAAGAAATGCTTTGTGAGTAAATAAAGATTATTATTATTATTATCACTAGTTTCAATTTTCTATGTATAACTTGGATGCTTTGCTTCGATCGCTCAGTTTAAATGGAGCGAGTCACACTGATGATTGTATTACTGATGGTTTATCTTTAAAATGTACATGCGCTTAGTATGACATTATATATTAAAATTTTTCTAAGTATAATGGAACTAGGACTTTCTATTTGATCTGAGGGATCTGGGCACTTGCCCAAAGTGCTCAATGGGAGAGAGGAGCCTGATGGCAGTGTGGTTCGAGAATTCGCCCGCAGCACAAAGATGCAAGTTCGAATCCCGATTGCACTAATGTGTTTTTCAAAACAGTGATTAGGCACACCACGAGCTTTACGGTGAAGGAAAACATCGAGAGGTAACCTGCATACGTCTGAGAAGACATTCAAAGGCGTATGTATAGTCGTGCTTGAGTAATCGTCTCCAGGGAAACCCGTTATGCCCTACCTCTCTTAGGTTTGAACAAAGCCTGAAATACTCACGTGAGGTTCATCGACCGAATGACCTTTGGTGTCGATGACACAGCGCCTGATGCCTTCAGGGTTGACAAACGTCATAATGTGCTCGTTACCAGACGGCGGCGACATCACAGGGTTGAATTTCACACACGTTTTGAAAGCGAACATTGACAAGGTTTTCATGATTGAGAGAGCTTGTTCGTCATCTGTGGAAGATGAATAGAGAGTAGAGCGCCAGTCCTCTCTAGACTTACAGACCTACATACATATCATCACGCCGAGTCCCTCACGCTAGGCAGAGAGAGTAGAGCGCCAGTTCTCTCTAGACTTACAGACCTACATACATATCATCACGCCGAGTCCCTCACGCTAGGCAGAGAGAGTAGAGCGCCAGTCCTCTCTAGACTTACAGACCTACATACATATCATCACGCCGAGTCCCTCGCGCTAGGCAGAGAGAGTAGAGCGACAGTTCAGACACCTAAACTATATCTCCGGTGGAAATGAGGTGTTGTTACACCTCTTGCCTTCGTTCAGAAATATCCTCATTTTAGCCGTTTCCAGCTGTTTCACTCGCGTAAAATTGTTTTACATCAAGATCTGTATTATTTTTCTGGAATCTGCATTCAACATAAAAACATACGGCCCACCTGATGGGAAGCGGTTACCGTAGCCTATTTACGCTCACGATACCGAAGTATCACTTGCGCGTTGCCACTCTGTGTTCGGAGAGATATACGAGCAGCATAATGGGACTAATCCCTCTGCTGCCTACACAATATAACAATCCTCCCCGTCCCCAAGGAGCTCATTACTGGAACCTTATTCACCGCGTAGGAACACAACACAAACAATAGTGTTATTTGGCTACGGCTTTCTATTGGGTGGAGGTTCTGCCCCAGTCGGGCAGATACAAATACGAACGGGAAACCCGTTATGGCCTACCTCTCTTAATATGGTACCTACCAAAATGCTCCCTGTTTATGTAGAAGGGAACCGTTGCGTTTTCCCAGTACGCATAGCTTGATGTCTTGAGGTCTGCAATTAAAACTAAAGATATAAAGTATATTCACGCCCGTACCCGCTTCTCGCAGGAGCTATATTTCAGATGGCGTGTCCATCGCCGTGACTCTAGCACGACTACATACGATGTCTCAGAAGTATGCAGGTTTCCTCTAGATGTTTTCCTTCATCGTACAGCTCGTGGTGTAACTAACCATTGTACTTAAGTTCAGAAAAAAACATTGGTACAGTCGGGATTCGAACTTGCGATCTTTGTGTCGCAGGCAACTACTCAAACTATTCGGCCACCACAGCTTCAGCCGAGCGAAACAGGCATATGTTACTACGAGCTTAAAAAGTATGCCCTTTATAGAATTATAAACGGCTGGACCAATTTTAATGAAATTTTCTGTGTTTCTTCAGGTGGATTCGAGAATGGTTTAGATTCACAATTGGACCCTATAGCCGAAGCTGGGCGGGACAACTAGTTTCTATATAGAAAATATGAGTGTATACTCACAATTGATGTTAAAAAACACGGGAACATCATATTTAATACAAGAAACTTTTAGAAAAACGTTTAAAACAAGTACAAATAGTACTGAACACACGAACATTATTCCCCAATAAAAATGGACGACATTAAACGAAACCCAATTTCATTGTTAACGACATTTTTATTGCGATACATTTATCGAAGCGTACATAAACACGTTGTAAGCTAATAACAACATACGCGTAGGTAGGTACTTACAGTGGCACCAATATGCAACCTGAAGTACCACCGCAGTGTCAGATATCCTGCCGCCAAGCACTAGTGTACGTACACTACACTGTGTGCCGGTGTGGAGGGCACTGTAGCTAGTCACATTACTGGCCATAAGGGACTGGGTACTAGGTGGTAGGCCTCTTATTGCAACAGTCCGGCTAGGTGGGTGCCACCGCAGTGACAGATATCCTGCCGCCAAGCACTAGTGAACGTACACTACACTGTGTGCCGGTGTGGAGGGCACTGTAGCTAGTCACATTACTGGCCATAAGGGACTGGGTACTAGGTGGTAGGCCTCTTATTGCAACAGTCCGGCTAGGTGGGTGCCACCGCAGTGTCAGATATCCTGCCGCCAAGCACTAGTGTACGTACACTACACTGTGTGCCGGTGTGGAGGGCACTGTAGCTAGTCACATTAGGTGGATAATTCATGTAATTTAAACACAAACCTGTTTCTTATAACATTTAATTATTAATTATTATATAAATGTAAAAGATTTCTTGGTATTACATTTTAAACTGCTGTAGCTTAAAATCATTTTCGACGCATTTTATCCACAGTTGGTACCTTTTCTATGCCATCTATATTACTTTATTGCAAAGTTTGTTTGTTTAAATGCGCTAATTAGAGCTACATATCATCATGAAGAGAGTATAGTGAGAGTAGGAAGAAGTAATCATACACCAGTCTAACTAAATATACAAACTCCCTTTGGCATTCGAGATGCGATCTCTTCGAAAAATGAACGGCGTAAGGATCTCAGATTGAATCTGCAATGAAGGGATTCGCAAATCAACTGGCGTGACAGTGTGATTGTAAAGATGAAGCAATACATGTTACGCTGGTTTGGACATATAGAAAGCGTGCATATCTACAGATAGTGCCATCCACGAAGGCACGCCCCACCAACGTCTAGTCGAAGGGTCGCGAGATGCGTGCAGTATGACCCGAGTCTATTAACTGTAGTGTGCGTGTGCACTCATAGGTAATCAGTGTGTACCGACAATACTCACACATTAGTGGAAGGTTGTACACTTACACTGTAAACTATAGGGGAGGATAGTGGGGCGCGTCTACATGGATGGCATTAGCTTTATTTATTCAAGTGAATATAGCTCCAAAATGCGTGAAACTTTTCTAGAAGATATTGTCTAAGCGACGAAAAACCTAACCCGCTCCCAAATGCGACCAAACTTGGTATTTCTAAAGACCCTTGAACGGTCCCGTAGTTAATGGTGGTTCCCTAGTGTTGTTCTTCATTGTCTATGCCTATATCATCTGTTCATCAGCTTTCCTCTGTGGCAAACCAAATAACTTCCTCACTGCGTCACCATACTTTAACACTACATCCGCAGATTCACCCTGATTGTAATAATCAGACACTGAAGTTTTATACTCCTCTGCATTCGGTATCCCGGTCACATCATAGCTACAGTACTCCTCATCCGTCAAGGACGTCTCCTCATTCCTAGCCCTAAAATACCATGTGATCAGGTTCTTCTTCGAGATATTCTTGTCCCAATCGTAGTACTCCATATCGTCTTCAGACTTATCCGCCTCCCAGTCCTCAATGTTCCATGCTTCATGGTAGCACGCTGTCAGCAAATAGTTGACATAGTCCAAATTCTGTATCCTCACCGGACAACGGTCAGCTGTTATTGTCACCAAGTCCGTTTCTTCGTAATACCTTCCACTCACTAACCTTAGAAACTTGTCCCTTGCATGTTTATCCAGTTTCAGGTTTGAGAGCTTGATACGTAGAGTCACAACCCTGGATAGCGGATTCCTTATTGATGGACTGGCATGACAGTAATCAGAGGTTATAATCTCTTGCGGATAATGTTTATCTATAGCTTCTTCTGCATTCAATAAGGCAGGCCATTCAGTACAGTATTTCTTCAAAGCTTCGCACTGGCTCTGGATCACTGGTGGGGTTAAATGGAGGAAGTTTGGTATCTTCATGAGCTCTGCATTAGCTTTCTTGCCAGGTGGAGCGTTGCCTTTTGACACATAACCTTGGTGTAGAGGCAGGGGTACGGATGACGGGTGGAAGGTTTTTGGGCCAGGCCATACATTGCCCCAATTCTGAAATCATAAGGAAGTATATTTAGTTTGTAGCTCGTTCTTGAGTAATGATGGATTCACCATCTGTCACATTGGCACCTAACATATATCTCTGGCGGTAAGTGGCTGTTTGGATACCACCTATATACATCTCTCTGTCCCTTTGGGGACCCTTGTTGGAAGGCATGAGGTTACATTTCCTGTTATGTTAGTTGTAAGTTGATAAATAAATAAATAGAGCCCTGGTGGCCGAGTGGTTCGAGCAGTTGCCTGCGACGCAAAGGTCGCAAGTTCGAATCCCGACTGTACCAATGAGTTTTTCTGAACTCAAGTACAGTGATTAGTCACACCACGAGCTTTACGGTGAAGGAAAACATCGAGAGGAAACCTGCATATGTCTGAGAATCAATTCAAAGGCATATGTATAGTCGTGCTGGAGTAACGGCGATGGACTCGCCATCTGTCACGTTGGCACCTAATATACCTCTGGCGGAAAGTGGGTGTGTGGGTATTACCTATAAACACCTCTGCCTACCCTTGTGGGAAGGCATGAGGATAAATAAATAAAATAAATAAATTATGTATTAATCCAAATAGTTGACCTGTGAGACGAATTTCAATGAAATCCATTCAGTTGTTCAGTCCTACTAAATGATATCTCTTTCTGATGATGTTCACTCAATATAGCAACTAGCTATCCATACAATTTTCTGTGTGTCTTCAGGTGGATTTGAAAATGGTTTAGATCCACAACATTTATTTATTATAAAGAGGAAAGATTTGTTTGTTTGTTTGTTTGTAATGAATAGGCTCCGAAACTACTGGACCGATTTCAAAAATTCTTTCACCTTTGGAAAGCTACATTATCCCCGAGTAACATAGGCTATATTAAATTGGACCCGATAGTTGGCGCTGCGATCGAGTTTCAAGAATTTTACCTTTTCACCCAAGCGAAGCTGGGCGGGACAGCTAGTTTATTATAAAACACTATACACTGCCATTACAGATACACCCAACATGTGACACAATGCGATTGTGTTTGACAGCATGATCGCAGCACCACCTATCGGGTCCAATTCCATTCTCGAAACCACCTAAGACACAGAAAGTATCGTTCCAGCCGTTAACGATTGTATATAGGACATAGAGACAAACTCATAACATTTTCCGCACCTAGTGGCATTGCCATACAATGATGCGATCGTCAACACCTAACAAAAATGGGTTTTATCTAGGGATTTATTTTGTTGATCTGTGAGACAAATTTCAATGAATTCCATTCAGCCTCAATCGTGATTGAGTAACGAACATCCTGAACTGACTTTTTGAAACTAGCGTAAGCAGTACCTGATTAGTGGGCATACGATCCGCCCTATCGGGGTGTACATCGGTCCTTCTTGTAAACTTCCTCTGTTCCCGAGTTCTTTTCTTAATTATATCTAGCACACGAAACTCTTCCTCGTCTTCAGTTTTCTTCTGCAATTTGTCCGCTGAAGTCGAATTTAAGCGCCATACTTTAGCGCTGTACACTATCGAGAGGTTTCCGGGCCTATATTTCTTAATAAATATACTCATTTTTAAAAGTTTTTCGAATTAATAACCCTATTTCAATAAAATAAATAATTTGACATTTTGAGGTTAATGTCACAGGTTTAACCCACAGAAAAAAATACTACACACAGATTATAAAGAAAGAAAACCTTTTGCGTTCAGAAGTTTTAAAAATATCTATCCTCCAGCGAAAACTGACTTAAAATAAAATAAGAACCACATTGTTTTTCTTCTCTAATCTAAATTTCTCTGCCATCGTAAGCAAATGAAGTGTTAAAGCACAATTAAAAGTATTCCGTAATATGCATACTCGCAGAAAAATCTGTAACATCCTATACAAACACAAACATCATTCATTTTTTTGATTTAAGATATTTTCTTCTATAAACATATGTAATAATAATAATATAATATAATATATAATAATACAACAATAATTTTTCGGTAAACCCGAGAGACGGGCTTCGCTTATCGCTTCATCCCATGATACAAATCCACCTACCGTCTTTATTTAAGTGTCATGTTAACTTAAGAAACGTTGCGATAGCCTCTGCCAGTACTAACTAATGAAAAAGAGAAGCTTCATTCTGTTGTTGGTAGTATAGTTTCTTTTTTTTTTTTTTTTTTTGACAATACAAAAAAAAAAAACTATACTACCAACAACAAAGAATGAAGCTACTTTTCAATTTAGCCGTGTCTATTGTAGTCAAAAGAAAAGTTGTACAAGTGCCTTTTCTAAAGTTTGTTCCTGTCATCGCGCTAATTCACAATTATATACATACACTGTGTTGTTAAGTATTATTAATGAAATAGAATAGAATTTAATTAAATACAGTGTGGTGCACATCGGATGTGGTGGTAGTATAAAATGAGTAATAGAAGCGTTAATGTGTGCCGTGTGATTTTAATTTGTAAAGAGTAACGGTCAAAGCTCCTAATAAGAATGGAAATTGTTCCTATTATTTGTATATACACCCTAACGGGGTAGGCAGAGAGAATAGAGCGCCGGATCTCTAGACTTACGTGCTTATCTCTATTCTCTTTCGCTTCGTCAACATTACTTGTTAATAATGACTTAAAATTTTTTTTTTTGTGAAAACTAGGTAAACTAAAATTTACTTGATTAAATTGAACAGTCTAACAATGTCTACCTTCAATAGACTATAGCAGTACGTAGAATTATTAATTGTATACATATACTAGCAGACCCGGCCACGCGTTGCTGTGGCTAAGGTTATTGTTATATTATACTAGTGGTCCCGCCCAGCTTCGCTTGGGTGAAAAAAGTAAATGCCCTAAAACACGATCACAGCGCCACCTATCGGGTCCAATTGTGAATCTAAACCATTCTCAAATCCATCTGAAGACACACAGAAAATTTCATTAAAATCGGTCCAGTCGTTTAGGAGGAGTTCAGTCACATACACACGCACACAAGAAATATATATATTAAGATTGTAGATAAATAAATAAATACTTACTCAATCCAGTTGTTGACTGGATTGAGTAAGTATATCAACATCTGTTAAGAATCGTTTGGAGCTGAAGATTACAATGTATACTGTGTTTGGAGCTAACAGATAATTGTGACTGTCAATTAATAGACAAATAATTTGCAATAAAATAATATTGCGACTATAAATTGAGATGTAAGCTATCATGTCTTTCAAGTTGGATCAATCTGCACGTGGTGTGCAAATTGATGAATTTTTTTAAGTAACTTATGAGCCCATCGCGAACAAACATCGTGACGCGTAATTTATATATATTAAGATTTATATTTTTAGGAAAGGAAGTGTGTGTTTAATCCCAATATAAGTTACTCAAGCAAGTCTAAGAAATGAACTCTTTACCATTTTTTATAATAAGGCCTGTATCCAAAGATTCATTAACTTCATCACATTCTCACTTGCAGTCAACGTCAAAGTAAGAATACCACGAATTAGCCATCATGCAAAAGTCACTAAACTCCAATGCTGCAGGGGTTAAAGAATTACTGGACAGTTACTCGGATCATGCCGACGATGTGTGTCCAAAATCTAAAGATTTGAAGCCTGCAGTACCTCTGAAACGTAAAACAACTGTTAAGGCAAAGAGCTCAATGGTTGTAAATGCAGCCAAACATGAAAATGACAAGAAATCATTTAAAGAATTCATATTAAACACAGAAAAAATTGTCATGCAGCTCAGGTTGCTGAGCTCCCCATCCTTAGCAGACAAGCTGATGAGCATTGAAGTCCGGAACATGCTCGGTCACACATCAACACAGCCAATACTAACAGACAAGTATGATAAAATGATAGAAGTTGCCTTTAGTAATTCAAAAGTATGGTATTACATATCCAAACATGGCGAATATCCAATGTTCTACAAGTGCTATATTTGCTATCAAGCTTGGTGGCATCTGTACGACTTCCGGCAACACGTAAAGAGACACATGGAGCCCCATTTCAAAATACACTTCGAAAATGACTGTCAGTTATTTAGTGCTGGGTATAACATAATTGCGTTTGATCATTCCAAAGTAGAGGTTACAAATATACCAGTAGAAGGACTTTGCTGGCAATGTTACCTAGGATATGCTCATCATATATCAAATAATGGGTCGCCAGCATCATGTGAGCAGTGTAAGGAGAATTTGCAATTTTGTAGAATGCGACTTAGACATTTAAATACATGTCCAAAGACAGTGTTACAGTTAGAGCCGAGATCCTCATGTCCTTTTTGCATGATTACCTTCAAAACTAAAGACTTTCTGAGTAATCATATGAAAATCTATCATTCTGTAAGATCCGACATAATATCCCAGACGCCTTGCAAAGCATGTCTGATTTGTAAGGAGAATTACATACAGTACAATGTTCACTGTTGTTCCAAGAAGAAGATGAAGAGGAATTTTTGCATATTCTGTGACAGAGGGTTCCCTAACTCCAAATTGGCTGATATCCATTGTCAGATGTGCCAGCCTGGGAACTGTCCCATATGCAGGGAAAGGTTCAAAAAATCCTGTATGATAACAAGTCACATAGCTGTAAAGCACAGTGCGAATTTTGTCATAGCCTACAAATGTTTGTTGTGTGCAAAGTTCTTAGTTTTTCTGAACATTGATCATCTAAGACACATTGCGCAGAAGCATGGTGTAAACCGTGACAAGAGGCTAACTGCCGTGGCCTCTGTGAGTGTTTTGCTTTAATAACTTACAGTACACTTGAAAAATAGAGATTGATTGTAAAATTTTACCCATGTGAGACCCGGGACTGGGCAAATTTTGGGGTGTTACTAAACACCTCTTTTTGCCAGAGATATATTTTAAGGGCCAACGTGACAGATGGCGAGTCCATCGCCGTTACTCAAGCACGATTATACATACGCCTTTCTCGATGTTTTCCTTCACCGTAAAGCTCTTGGTGTGTAATCACTATACTTAAGTTCAGAAAAACTCATTTGTACAATCTGTTTCAGGTAATACTGCCAAAGACATGCTTCGATCCAAATTTCAAGCCTGTCACAGACCAAAGAGTTGAGATCGATCGTGTCTCCCTGGTTGGAAATACTGGTGATAAGGGCACGCAGCATCGGACTGAAGGTTTTTTTTTTTTTTTTTTTTTTTAATTGTCTCTCGTAGCGTGAGTTCCGGGAACTTTTGCTACTTAACCGGTCAATGGCGAGACCTAGGCCTCCAGCCAGGCACTTTAGTACTAAGCAACACAGCTAAGGGCACCCCCTGTGGGGTACGAACCTCGGCTTAGCGCGTTGCTGGATCGCGAGCTAGGGAGGAAAAAAGCATCAGCAAAACAGAGTCTGAAAGCAAAGATGCTTCAAACGATGTGAAAGAAGCAATACCACTTGAGGTTATTGAAGTTAGAGAGAAGCAGAAGACCGCCGAGGACTCAGAATTACCAGAGACTTACTTTGAAGATATCAATGACCCGATAACTCTCAGCCAACCAGACAATAGCAGCGGTAGGCTGCCCAAACTGTACACCTGCAAGAGATGCGGCTACATTGACGTCCACAAGCAATATAAACAGCACATAACCAACAAATGTCAGATTAATAAGAAGTTCAAGTACAATTGCTCACTCTGTAGCCTGAGTACCTACACACTGGGGAAGTATTTCAAACATTTGTATCACCATGGCATCCCATGGCTGTCATGTCCTGTGTGCAAGCTTGCCTGCGAGCTTGTATCAGTGCTGTCTGAACACATGATCATGCACATTAGACAAAGCTTCACCAAGATTAATTTGGTGAATAAAGAGGAGTCGTCCAAGCTTCAATGTAGGCAGTGTATGAGCTCTGTAGGGATGTAGGGATGCGGACAGTGTATTCTATACTAATATTATAAAGAGGAAAGGTTTGTTTGTTTGTTTGTAATGAATAGGCTCCGAAACTACTGGACCGATTTCAAAAATTCTTTCACCTTTGGAAAGCTACATTATCCCCGAGTAACATAGGCTATATTAAATTGGACCCGAAGGGGGCGCTGCGATCGAGTTTCAAGAATTTTACCTTTTTACCCGGGCGAAGCTTTCTGTGTGTTTCTGTGTGTCTTAAGCTAGATTCGAGAATGGTTCAGATTTACAATTGGACCCAATAGGTGGCGCTGCGATCGTGTTACGGGCAATTTAACTTTTTCACCCGAGCGAAGCTGGGCGGGACAGCTAGTTTGTAATATACTGATTTAATGTTGAATAATTGTTATCGTAATTAATGTAATTGGTATGCCTATGCCGTTAATAAATGAGTTTAATATTATGTAATATTAAGGGCCGTGGTGGCCGAGTGGTTCGAGCAGTTGCCTGCGACGCAAAGGTCGCAAGTTCGAATCCCGACTGTACCAATGAGTTTTTCTGAGCTTAAGTACAGTGATTAGTTACACCACGAGCTCTACGGTGAAGGAAAACATCGAGAGGAAACCTGCATACGTCTGAGAAGACATTCAAAGGCGTATGTATAGACGTGCTTGAGTAACGGCGATGGACTCGCCATCTGTCACGTTAGCACCTAATATACCTCTGGCGGAAAATGGGTGTGTGGGTTTTACCTATGCTACCTGCATACGTGCATATATTACCCTGCATATCCTGTACCCTGCATACCATGTACCCTGCATACCATGTACCGTGCTTACATTGTATCCTGTATACCTTATACCCTGCATACCATGCACCATGCATACCCTGTACCCTGCATATCCTGTACCCTGCATACCATGTATTCTGCATACCATGTACCCTGTATACCCTGTACCCTGCATACCATGTACCATGCATACCCTGTACCCTGCATATCCTGTACCCTGCATACCATGTACCATGCATACCCTGTACCCTGCATATCCTGTACCCTGCATACCATGTATTCTGCATACCATGTACCCTGCATACCATGTACCGTGCATACATTGTATCCTGCATACCTTATACCCTGCATACCATGTACCCTGCATACCATATACCCTGCATACCATGTACCATGCATACCCTGTACCCTGCATACCCTGTACCATGCATACCCTGTACCCTGCATACCCTGTACCCTGCATACCCTGTACCCTGCATACCATGCATGTGAGAGAAAAATACATGAAAGTATAGTATTACACCATTCAATAATGTTGTCATTGTGTTATCTTTGGAGCTATTTGCTTTATTCCATAAGATAGATGTAGAGGATATATTTCTAAAAACGTCTAGAAAACAACTGTTCTAGTTTCTATGGCATCCTGTTCATATATTTTATACATGATGTTTCAGTTTCAAACACCACATGAGGATCCACGGGGCGCTCACCCTGTATAAGTGCGAACTCTGCGACAAGTCGTTTAGTGACAGGAGTAACTTCTCCAAGCATAAGAAGCTTCACAATATGAAGGTGTTTGTTTGTGACATATGCTCCAAGAAGTTTGTCAACAAGAGCTCGCTAGAGAAACATATATTGGTAAGTGAAGCACCACACACCATCAGCCACCAGGGGGACCCAGTCGTCCTTTATGCTAGCAGCAACAAGACATGTATGTAGGTCTGTAAGTCTAGAGAGAACTGGCGCTCTACTCTTTGCCTAGCGTGAGGGACTCGCCTGATGTATAATAAAAAAATATGGTTTCTTTTTCAGGACCACAGAAAATGTACTCCTACCAACTGTCAGGAATGCAACAAAGTCTTTTACTCCGCTTCTGCATACAGGAAACATATAAAAGCCAAACACTCAAAAGTCAGGAATAAATATAGATGCGTTATTTGCAATGAGAAGTTTGATTCGCTAAAGATAAAGTGGGACCATCTTTGGTTGGTACACAAGGAGAGAAATAATGATGTTGACTGCAATCTATGTGACAAGTCTTTCCGCTTAAGAATGCACCTCAGGACGCACTTAAGAAATGATCATCAGATATATAATATATCCAGAAGACAATGTCATAAATCGCACATTACTGGCAGTTCATTAAAACAAGGAAAGACAGAGAAAAAATGTGGTGAGAAGAGAGAAGAAGTGCTTGATAGTGTTACAGACACAGTGATTAAAAAAGAACTGTCCGACAGTGACACAGAAGTGGCTAGTAGTGCTATTGCTATAAGTAGTGTAGAAGTGATCAGTAGTGGGATGAATAGTGAAGTGTTGAAGGGGAACATAGTGTTCAATTCGAATGGCGTGAATTACCCAGTGATGCCTTCCGTCCAGCTTGAGGAACTACCGACGCAGGGGTTGGAAACTCTTGTCTTCTTTGAGTGATTTCTGAAGGTAAACGGGAAAGGCTTTAGGATAACCGCCGGTAATAAAGTGAATGGGGTCTTGTCGACGTTGATAGGTTCTTGCAAATGGCATTCCCTTTCAAGTGTTAGTAGATCATGAAAATGCAGGGCTACCCACTCTTGGAAATACTCCTCCCTAAAGCTTAATGCAAAATCATCCAAATACAAAAATGTTAATCTATGAAAAAGTTTATAAATACATATCATCACGCCGACTACCTAACGGGGTAGGGCAGAGAGTACCTATAGAGCGCCATTTCTCTCTAGACTTACCATACCTCTATGGTACAATACTGCTTCGTCTACATTCATATTAATAATAATAGTAATTACTAGATTATATACTGTAATAATTTTTTTACATTATTTATTTATATCATGAAATACTCCAATACTCAACACATTAAAATCAAACATGTTGACATTAAACAAACTCAACATTTCAGTAGATGGATGGATAAATGTACCAAAATTTACCCCTAACAAAACTTCCGAAAACATAATGATAATTACCCCACTGCAATTATTTACCCCTGAGTTTCTTAAAGGGGGATGAAAGGGGGGGCGGGAAAGTGAACATAATCAGCAGGAATTAGACTTAGTAGTTCAAACGAATGTACCCCAGTTAAATCCCCAACAGAAGGAAGCCTATGATACATTACTGAAGAAGGATAGAAATGGTGATTAATTTTTCCGGGATGTCCCTGGTGGAAGTGGCAGGACATTCATGTCAGTAATTTTAGCCACTGTTCATGCATTGTTAGAAGGACTCACTCAGCATTAAAATTACGATAAATATTCAAACTATTGACATACATACATACATATCATCACGCCAAGTCCCTTACGGGGCAGGCAGCGTATAGAGCGCCAGTTCTCTCTAGACTTGCATACCTCTTTCGCTTCGTCCACATTCATCAGATTACTATACCCAAAAGACAATATCGTAAATCATACAATACTATTGACATGCTGTAATAATGCAATGGCCAAAGTTTTAGTAGCCACATAAATCATCTACTGGGACAAAAGCAAATTCAAAAAAGCATTAAAGGCGCACTGGAAGAACTTAACTGTATAATAAATAATAATATATCCTCACGCCTTCCCACAAGGGTCGCCGAAGGGGTAGGCAGAGGTGTATAGGGTAGTACCCACACACCCACTTTCCGCCAGAGGTATATTAGGTGGCAACGTGACAGATGGCGTCGTTACTCAAGCACGACTATACATACGCCTTTGAATTGATTCTCAGACGTATACAAAATTGGATGTGATAATGCCGGCAGTAGTTATAAACTGTGTCGCAGACATTAACACTCATCCCCGGATAGAGATGGTCACAGTTTCTATAGATACAGGATATACAGAAAAAAACAGTGTGTGTGTGAGAGAGAGAGGGAGAGTGTGTGTGAGAGAGAGAGAGGGAGTGTGTGTGTGAAAGAGAGAGTGTAAGTGAGTGTATGTCCGTGTGTGAGATATAAATTACTCGAATAAAAGTTACATAGAAGTAGGAAGTGTAGGAAGTTGGCTACCTTCATGAGCTCTGCAGTGGATTTCTTTCTAGGTGGAGCCTTGTGAACACAACCTTGGTGTATGGGGTACGGATGACAGGTGGAAGGTCTCTGGGCCAGGTCATACATTGCCCTAATTCTGGAATTATAACTTAGTATGATTCGTTCATAGCATCTTGTAACGGTCAAAGGGTAGGTAAGGATTTAATATACTATACACTTTGCCAGGTAGTAATAAGTGCTAGACGCAACCAACTTAACATGCCAACCCCGAATACGCCAGTTGCATTGAAAATTAAATAAATTAAAAAGTATGAAAGATTGGTGTGCAAGAAGAGGCAGAGTAAGATCACCTCTGACTACGATCTGTCCTATCGGGGTGTGCAACGGTTCTTTTTGTAAACTTCTGTTCTAGAGGTCTTTTCTTAATTATATCTAGCACACGAAACTTTGGTTTCTTCTGCAATGTGACCGTTGAAGTCGAATTTCAGCGCCAAACTTTAGCGCTGTAAAGTCTCGAGAGGTTTCCGGGCCAATATTTCTCAATATTATATTCATTTTTGTAAGTTTTTCACATTCATAACCCTATTTCATTTAAATAAATATTTTGACGTTAATGTCAATATAAACCATTAACATCCACAGCTAAAATTACTAAACACAGATTATACAAAATTAAACCTTACTCCTCCACCAATAACTGACTCAAAATTAAATCAGAATCACATTGTTTTCCTTCCCGATCATAATTTTTCTGCATCTATAAGCAAAAATAGCAAATGATATAAGTATTCCAGCTAATACATACACGCAAAAAAGTCTATAAATTTCTATACAAACACAAAACATGATTACTTTAATTGCTTTCCTGTAATTTTGAAGGTTAAATCGGGAAAATATTTATACATAAACGATACAAATTACATTGAGAAAATTTTGAATTTTCTAACCTCATCCTCGCAACTACCCAACAAACGGGCCTCGCCTCACGATACAAATCCGTCTAGCGTCTATATTTAGGTGTCATGTTAATTTCAGAATGTTGTACTTGTCTCTGTCAGTGCTTTACTAGTGGAAAAGAGAGAAACGACACACTACTAACAACTGAGGTTACTTTTCAATTTAGTCGTGTGTTACGACTTGTAGCTACAACTTGCACAAGTACCTTTTCTTTCATCGTGATAATTTACAATTATTTGCATGCACACACCTTTTATTAACGATTATAGCAATGAAATAGAATTTGAACAAAGTGTGGTGCACATCGGATGGGCTAGTAGTGTTTAAAATGAGTGCCAAAAAGAGGAATAGAAAGGATAAATTGGTTCCGCGTGATTTTAATTTGGATGTCGAGAAAGGAAATAGCACGCAGGTAAGAGGGTAGGGTAGGCCATTTTGTATCGAATATGTACCGACGCCGGCCAACTAAAGAGTCACGTTCAAAGCTCATAATAACAATGAGAAATGTACTTGTAAAAACTTTAAAATGGGTTTTTTTGTGAATATTAGTTTAACTAAAGTTAATTTTGAAAAAATACGTCTACCTTCAATAGACATCGTAGGTACCTCAACATCGTAGTTACCTGGAATGTAGTATTAATTAAATTTATTGATATTTTGCACCATACGAAATGTGCGTTTTAGAAGCAATGAGGTACAAAAGCCACCGTGTTACCAAATTAACTCAATTCCATAATTTTACAATACCTACGTCTATGTCTATTTTTAAGCTTAGGAAATGTCTGATTTGATTTGACTAAGGGTTTGAAGTACTTGAATAAATATCGCAAGCATACGTAATTATTTAACCGCGATATTTATCAAGCTTTTCCTTAAATACATTGTTTAATTAAAAAAGTGTGATATGACAACTTGGGTTTAAAGATTATTTATTTGTTAAAATAATAACACGCACTTGAGATTAATATTTAACAATGCAGATTATGGCAATTCGTACAAATATTTTTATTATAATCTATAAAGAATGCTAAACAATCAAAAGTCAGGCGAGTGAATTACTCAGACACAGCTAATATTCAATATTTAATTAATAGTTTATTTCTCGTCAATTGACTTAGTTAAAACATTATTAGTAGTAAGTAATTAATGTTTGAATTTATCATGATCATTATCCTACATAGATACCTACCTACTTACTAATATAATATCATAAACAGGAAAGATTTCTATGTATGTACGTATGTTTGTATTGAATTGGCTCCGAAAATACAGGACCGATTTGAAAAATTCTTTCACTATTGGAAAGCTACACTCACCCTGAGTGACATAGGCAATATTTTCTTTTATAAAAAGTCGTATGTCTACCCGTGTGAAGCCGGGACGGACCGCCAGTATATTATAAACGTGAATATAAGTTTGTTTGTTTCCCTTTCACATAAAAACTACTTAACTGAGATCATAAAACCATAGCTTGCGACATACACGGAGATTTGTTTAAATTTAATTCACCTTTTTCAGGAGCAACCCTGTATGGAGCTTGTGAACGTTAAACCAGAACCTTTAGCCGAAGAATCATTGATTTCTTCATCACTGTCTCACCTGCAGTTCTCTGTCAACATCAAAGTTGAAGAATACAATGAATGTGACATCAAGCAAGAGCCGTTGGACTCCAATGATGCAGAGGTTATAGAAGTACTTGACAATGACACGGATCATGTGGCTGTTAAACGTCACAAAACTAAAGATACTCTGAAGCCTGCAGTTCCTGTGAAGCGTAGAACAGCTGTTAAGGCAAAGAGGTCTAAGGTTCAAAAAGCCAAACATGAAAGTGACGAGAAATCATTCAAAGAATATGTATTAAGCACAGTAAAAATTGCCCGGGAGCTCAGGTACCTGCGCTCCCCATCCTTAGCAGATAAGCTGATGAGCATCGAAGTCCGGAACATGCTCGGTCACACATCAAGACAGTCGATATTAACAGACAAGTATGATAAAATGATAGAAGTTGCCTTTAGTAATTCAAAAGTTTGGTATTATATATCCAAACATGACGAATATCCCATGTTCTACAAGTGCTACATATGCTATCAGGCTTGGTGGCATCTGTACGACTTCCGGCAACACGTAAAGATGCACATGGAGCCCCACTTCAATATACACTTCGAAGATGACTTCCAGTTGTTCAGTACTGGCTATAACATTATTGCATTCGAATATTCCATACCAGAGGTTACGAATATACCCATAGACGGACTTTGCTGGCAGTGTAACCTTGGTTTTGCACATCATATATTAAGGAATGGGTTGCCAGCATCATGTGAGCAATGTAAGGAGAAGTTACAATCATGTAGGATGCGACTTAGACACGTTAATACATGTCCAAAGACTGTGTTGGAGTTGAAGTTGTCCTTATGCTCCTTTTGCTTGATTACCTTCAAAACGAAAGACTCACTGAGTAATCATATGAAAAGCTACCATTCTGTAAGATCTGACATAATATCTACGACGTATTGCAAAGTGTGTCTCATTTGCAAGGAGAAATATATACAGTTCAATGTTCACCCTTGCCCCAAGAAGAAGGTGAAGGATGTTTGCATGTTCTGTCACAGACGGTTCGTCACATCCAACTTGGCTGTGGTCCACGGTCAGATATCCAAGCCTGGGAACTGTCCCATATGCCAGGAAAAGTTCAAGAAATCCTGTATGATAACAAGTCACATAGCTGTAAAGCATAGTGCGAATTTTGTCATAGCCTACAAATGTTTGCTGTGCGCAAAGTTCTTGGTTTGTATAAACATTGACCATTTGAAGAGGCACATGAAAAAGAAGCATTATGTAAAATATGACAAGAGGAGGACTGGCGCCATCTCGGTGAGTGTTTTTTTTTTATTTGCTTTCAGAGCGCTTTTGAGCCATGGAGGTTGGTTAAATCGGTAGGCTGAGTAAGCTGGGCCAAGGCGGCGGATGTAAGGCTTGCTTTCTATCTCACTTAGAAACATACTAGCTGACCCGGCCACGCGTTGCTTTGGCTAAGGTTTTTATTTACATTGTAAATTAATATCATGACAAAAATAATATTTTCACCGAGTTTCATACCCCTATGGAAGCAATAATTGAAAATCTTTTATTTAACGCCATCGTATTCCACCTTGCGGGTGGAGTTTAATAAAATCCGTGCTGACCTCTACACCGCGTAAGGAATACTCTTACCAAATTTCAAGTCAATCCGCCTTATAGTTCTTGAGATTTCGTTGACTGAGTTCACAAATGGGATCTATTTAGATAGAAGATTACTGACTAACTGTGAAACTTTGTAAAATTTTACCTTTTTTCTTTTTTTTCTCATCGCCAGAGTTATATTTAAGGTGCCAACGTGACAGATGGCGAGTCCATCGCCGTTACTCAAGCACGACTATACATACGCCTTTAAATGTCTTCTCAAACGAATGCAGGTTTCCTCTCGATGTTTTCCTTCACCGTAAAGCTCGTGGTGTGACTAATCACTGTACTTAAGTCGAGAAATACTCATTGGTATATTCTGTTTCAGGTAATACTGCCAAAGACATGCTTCGATCCAAATTTAAAACCTGTCACAGACAAAAGAGTTGAGATCAATTGTGTCTCCCTGGTTGGAAATACTGGTCATAAGGTCACCCAGCATTGGACTGAAGGTAAACACACAAACAGACTCGGATAGATAGGCAATTCCACACAAATTGACCTAGTCGCAAACTAAGCAAAGCTTGTACTGTGGGAACTGGACAACGATATACATACTTATATAGATAGGCAATTGCACACAAATTGACCTAGTCCCAAACTAAGCAAAGTTAGTACTTTGAATTATTTTTTTTATACCACAAGAGTGGCTAACAAGCATATGGCCCACCCGATGAATAACTGTTACCGCAGCCTATATACACCTACAATAGCGAAGTATCACTTGCGCGTTGCCACTCTGTGTTCGGAGAGTTATACTAGCAGCATAATGGGACTAATCCCTCTGCTGCCAACACAATATAACAATCCTCCCCCCTCCCCAAGGAGCTCATTACTCATTACATACATACTGTTTTCAGTTGGAACTCAAACTGCACAAGTTTCTGCTGTCACATCACCGGTACCTGAAACGTCTATGTTAGAAATGGCAATAGGTCAAATCATAGAAACCGAACACCTTGACCGGGCACTTCCCGACCCTGAACCAGAACAGCCAGCTGTCACACAGATCAAAGACGAAGGATTTGGCACAGACGTCGTAGAAGTTAAAACAGAAGTTAAAGAGGAGCCACTGGAGGACTCGGAGACTGAACCAAGCATCAGCAGAGCAGAGTTTGAAAGCATCTTTGGTGTTTTAAGCGATGTGAAAGAAGAAGAACCACTTGAGGGTATTGAAGTTATAGTGAAGCAGGAGACCGCTGAGGACTCAGAATTACCAGAGACTTTACACTTTGAAGATGTCGATGACCCGATAAGTCTCGACCAACCAGACAATAGCAGCGGGAGGCTGCCCAAAATGTACACCTGCAACAAATGTGGCTACATTGACGTCCACAAACAATATAAATGGCACATAGACAACAACTGTCAGAGTTATAAGAATGACAAGTACACTTGCACGCTCTGTGGCAACAGTTTCAGAAATTTGGTGAAGTATTTGCAGCATTTCTATCAGCATGGCGTCCCCTGCCTGACCTGTCCCGAGTGCAGGCTTACCTTCAAGGAGATATCCAAGTTGACTTACCACGTGAACATGCACATCAAATACAACTTCATCAAAATTAATTTGCTGGATAAAGAGGAGTCGTCCAAGAAGTGTCACTGTAGGCAGTGTATGAGCTCTGTGGAGGTCAGTGAGTATTTTACGCATTGGGAGAGTCATCTCGCAGCCCGCCTGCAGGGGAAGAGTACTGATGCCGTGGCTGTGGCGAGTGTTGATACAGTGTCGGCGCTGGAACCGGATGTTCTGAAAGCTTTGACAGGTAATTTTGTCATTAATAATAGTAATAATAAGGCGCGAATGTTTTCCTTCACCGTAAAGCTCGTGGTGTGATTAATCACTGTACTTAATAATAATAATAAATAATATATCCTCAAGCCTTCCCACAGGGGTCCCCGAAGGGGTAGGCAGAGGTGTATAGGTAATACCCATACGCCCACTTTCCGCCAGAGGTATATTAGGTGCCAACGTGACAGATGGCGAGTCCATCGCCGTTACTCAAGCACGACATACGCATTTGAATTTCTTCTCAGACGTATGTAGGTTTCCTCTCGATGTTTTCCTTCACCGTAAAGCTCGTGGTGTGACTAATCACTGTACTTAAGTTCAGAAAAACTCATTGGTACAGTCGGGATTCGAACTTGCGACCTTTGCGTCGCAGGCAACTGCTCGAACCACTCGGCCACCACGGCTATTCACCACGGTTCAGTAGCTTAGGCGTAAAAAGGTAACAGACAGACAGAGTTACTTTCGCATTTATAATATTAGTAGGGACGCTTACAACTATCCTTACAGGTTAACCCAATACAATAGTGTAGAAGAAATAAAGTAATCCTAAAATTATGTATATATATATATATATTTAATTCTAACACTTAAGTTATTCCTTCACACACAATATGCTGTAAGTGGCCTTCGTGAATTCGTTCAGTGAGCATGAGAAGACATCGGTTTGAGCCGCAAGTAAGGATAGTGTACGATCAGTGAATATTGAAATATGTTTGCAGGTCGTTTACAGCTAACAGAGTCTGTAAAGCAGATGGCACTTAAGGGGTGCATTGTGTGTAAGAAACGGTTCGTGCGCCTCAACGACTCCAAGCGGCACATCATAGAACACCTGCTGACCGACGCGTACGCCAACAGGCCGGCGAACAAAATGCTCAAGTGCCAAATATGCGGGGACGGGTTCGACAAGCAGGAACGGTGAGTTTGCATGTCTACACGACCCTATGCAGGCTCTGCATACCATGTACCCTGCATACCATGTACCGTGCATACTATGTACCCTGCATACCATGTACCCTGCATACCATGTACCGTGCATACTATGTACCGTGCATACCATGTACCGTGCATACTATGTACCCTGCATACCATGTACCCTACATACCATGTACCGTGCATACCATGTACCCTGCATACCATGTACCCTGGATACCATGTACCCTACATACCATGTACCGTGCATACCATGTACCCTGCATACCATGTACCCTGCATACCATGTACCGTGCATACCATGTACCGTGCATACCATATACCCTGCATACCCTATACCTGCATACAATGTACCCTGCATACCATGTACCCTGGATACCATGTACCCTGGATACCATGTACCCTGCATACCATGTACCGTGCATACCATGTACCCGGCATACTATGTACCCTGCATACCATGTACCGTGCATACCATGTACCCGGCATACCATGTACCCGGCATACCATGTACCCTGCATACCCTATACCTGCATACAATGTACCCTGCATACCATGTACCCTGGATACCATGTACCCTGCATACCATGTACCGTGCATACCATGTACCCGGCATACCATGTACCCTGCATACCCTATACCTGCATACAATGTACCCTGCATACCATGTACCCTGGATACCATGTACCCTGCATACCCTATACCTGCATACAATGTACCCTGCATACCATGTACCCTGCATACCATGTACCCTGGATACCATGTACCCTGGATACCATGTACCCTGCATACCATGTACCGTGCATACCATGTACCCGGCATACCATGTACCCTGCATACCCTATACCTGCATACAATGTACCCTGCATACCATGCACCCTGCATACCATGCACCCTGCATACCATGCACCCTGCATACCATGCACCCTGCATACCCTGTAGCCTACATTGCAGTGTCCCTTAGTAAGTGGGACAGTTGCTATCCATGCTGCAAAAATTATAAAATAGATATGTTCTAAGTTTTACATAAAATCCTGCTGTAATGATAAAATTATATATATATGTGGAATGTTATCACAATGTTTTAATGTCATTAATAGTTTCTGAACAAAATAATAGTATTACAGCCTTTAATAATGTTGTCATTTGGATATCTTTGGAGCTATTTGTTTCATTGCATCGCCATAAGGATGTATTCACAGCAACCCCATACCTTAACTAAAAGACAACTATTATTCTTTCTATGCCACCCTGTTTATATATTTTCTACATGATGTTTCAGTTTCAAATACCACATGAGGATCCACGGGGCGCTCACCCTGTATAAGTGCGAACTCTGCGACAAGTCGTTTAGTGACTCTAGTAACTTCACCAAGCATAAGAAGATTCACAATATGAAGGTGTTTGTTTGCGACAAATGCTCAAAGAAGTTTGTCAACAAGAGCTCGCTGGAGAAACATATATTGGTAAGTGAAGCACCACACACCATCAGCCACCAGGGGGACCCAGTCGTCCTTTATGCTAGCAGCAACAAGACATGTATGTAGGTCTGTAAGTCTAGAGAGAACTGGCGCTCTACTCCCTCTGCCTAGCGTGAAGGACTCGGCGTGATGATATGTATGTAGGTCTGTAAGTCTAGAGAGGACTGGCGCTCTACTCCCTCTGCCTAGCGTGAAGGACTCGGCGTGATGATATGTATGTAGGTCTGTAAGTCTAGAGAGAACTGCCGCTCTACTCCCTCTGCCTAGCGTGAAGGACTCGGCGTGATGATGTGTATGTAGGTCTGTAAGTCTAGAGAGAACTGGCGCTCTACTCCCTCTGCCTAGCGTGAAGGACTCGGCGTGATGATATGTATGTAGGTCTGTAAGTCTAGAGAGGACTGGCGCTCTACTCTCTCTGCCTAGCGTGAGGGACTCGGCGTGATGATATGTATGTAGGTCTGTAAGTCTAGAGAGGACTGGCGCTCTACTCCCTCTGCCTAGCGTGAAGGACTCGGCGTGATGATATGTATGTAGGTCTGTAAGTCTAGAGAGGACTGGCGCTCTACTCCCTCTGCCTAGCGTGAAGGACTCGGCGTGATGATATGTATGTAGGTCTGTAAGTCTAGAGAGGACTGGCGCTCTACTCTCTCTGCCTAGCGTGAGGGACTCGGCGTGATGATATGTATGTAGGTCTGTAAGTCTAGAGAGGACTGGCGCTCTACTCCCTCTGCCTAGCGTGAAGGACTCGGCGTGATGATATGTATGTAGGTCTGTAAGTCTAGAGAGGACTGGCGCTCTACTCTCTCTGCCTAGCGTGAGGGACTCGGCGTGATGATATGTATGTAGGTCTGTAAGTCTAGAGAGGACTGGCGCTCTACTCTCTCTGCCTAGCGTGAGGGACTCGGCGTGATGATATGTATGTAGGTCTGTAAGTCTAGAGAGGACTGGCGCTCTACTCTCTCTGCCTAGCGTGAGGGACTCGGCGTGATGATATGTATGTAGGTCTGTAAGTCTAGAGAGGACTGGCGCTCTACTCTCTCTGCCTAGCGTGAAGGACTCGGCGTGATGATATGTATGTAGGTCTGTAAGTCTAGAGAGGACTGGCGCTCTACTCTCTCTGCCTAGCGTGAGGGACTCGGCGTGATGATATGTATGTAGGTCTGTAAGTCTAGAGAGGACTGGCGCTCTACTCTCTCTGCCTAGCGTGAGGGACTCGGCGTGATGATATGTATGTAGGTCTGTAAGTCTAGAGAGAACTGGCGCTCTACTCTCTCTGCCTAGCGTGAGGGACTCGGCGTGATGATATGTATGTAGGTCTGTAAGTCTAGAGAGAACTGGCGCTCTACTCCCTCTGCCTAGCGTGAAGGACTCGGCGTGATGATATGTATGTAGGTCTGTAAGTCTAGAGAGGACTGGCGCTCTACTCTCTCTGCCTAGCGTGAGGGACTCGGCGTGATGATATGTATGTAGGTCTGTAAGTCTAGAGAGGACTGGCGCTCTACTCTCTCTGCCTAGCGTGAGGGACTCGGCGTGATGATATGTATGTAGGTCTGTAAGTCTAGAGAGAACTGGCGCTCTACTCCCTCTGCCTAGCGTGAGGGACTCGGCGTGATGATATGTATGTAGGTCTGTAAGTCTAGAGAGAACTGGCGCTCTACTCTCTCTGCCTAGCGTGAGGGACTCGGCGTGATGATATGTATGTAGGTCTGTAAGTCTAGAGAGAACTGGCGCTCTACTCCCTCTGCCTAGCGTGAGGGACTCGGCGTGATGATATGTATGTAGGTCTGTAAGTCTAGAGAGAACTGGCGCTCTACTCTCTCTGCCTAGCGTGAGGGACTCGGCGTGATGATATGTATGTAGGTCTGTAAGTCTAGAGAGAACTGGCGCTCTACTCCCTCTGCCTAGCGTGAGGGACTCGGCGTGATGATATGTATGTAGGTCTGTAAGTCTAGAGAGAACTGGCGCTCTACTCTCTCTGCCTAGCGTGAGGGACTCGGCGTGATGATATGTATGTAGGTCTGTAAGTCTAGAGAGAACTGGCGCTCTACTCTCTCTGCCTAGCGTGAGGGACTACAACTGCTATATTAAAAAAATAAAATTTCATTTCAGAACCACAGACATTATACTCCAGCCAACTGTCAAGAATGCAACAAAGTCTTTTGCTCCGCTTCTGCATACAGGAAACATATGACAGCCAGACACTCAAATGTCAGGAATAGATATAAATGTATTATTTGCAATGAGAAGTTTGATTCGCTAAAGAAAAAGTGGGACCATCTTTGGTTGGTACACAAGGAGAGAAAGAATGATGTTGACTGCAATCTATGTGACAAGTCTTTCCGCAGAAGATTGGACCTCAGGGCGCACTTAAGAAATGATCATCAGATATATACACGCAGAAGACAATGTCATAAATCGCACATTACTGGCAGTTCATTCAAACTGGGAAACACAAAGAAAAAATGTGGTGAGAAGAGAGAAGAAGTGCTTGATAGTGTTACAGACACAGTGATTAAAAAAGAACTGTCCGACAGTGACACAGAAGTGGCTAGTAGTGCTATTGCTATAAGTAGTGTTGAAGTGATCAGTAGTGGGATGAATAGTGAAGGGTTGAAGGGGAACATAGTGTTCAATTCGAATGGCGTGAATTACTCAGTGATGCCTTCCATCCAGCTGGAGAAGCTGCCGACGCAGGGTCTAGAAACTCTTGTCTTCTTTGAGTGATTGCTCAAGGTAAACGGGAAAGGCTTTAGGATAACTGCTGGTAATAAAGTGGATGGGGTCTTGTTGACGTTGATAAGTTCTTGCAAATGGCATTCCCTTTCAAGTGTCTGTAAATCATGAAAATGCAGGGCTGCCCACTTTATTTATTTATTTATGCTACACAAACAGATTGAAATCAATATGAAATTACAGAGATATGAGGATACATTATTGGAACTAGATAACAATCCAAATTATGCGTAAACAGCTTGACTTGTACAAAACTATAAAGAAACAATATGGACAAGATATAGAAAATAAAAAGATAAAAGAAAATTATTAATCAACAGTTCTGAGACTAAATAATATGTATATTAATTCTAAAGCTTAAATATAAGAAAATCGACTAATGAACCAAGAGTTTTGTATTTACATTAATATTTGTGGAGGTTCTATTCAAAATTCAATATCTAGTCAAAGCAGACAGTACATCTATACTAATATTATAAAGAGGAAAGATTTGTTTGTTTGTTTGTTTGTTTGTAATGAATAGGCTCCGAAACTACTGGACCGATTTCAAAAATTCTTCCACCTTTGGAAAGCTACATTATCCCCAAGTAACATAGGCTATATTAAATTGGACCCGATAGGTGGCGCTGCGATCGAGTTTCAAGAATTTTACCTTTTTACCCGGGCGAAGCTTTCTGTGTGTCTTAAGCTAGATTCGAGAATGGTTTAGATTTACAATTGGACCTAATAGGTGGCGCTGCGATCGTGTTACGGGCAATTTAACTTTTTCACCCGAGCGAAGCTGGGCGGGACAGCTAGTCGTTAAATATATCAATGCTTTTATCTAGCCGTAAAAGCCGTGGTGGCCGAGTGGTTCGAGCAGTTGCCTGCGACGCAAAGGTTGCAAGTTCGAATCCCGACTGTACCAATGAGTTTTCTGCACAGTAGTCAGTTAAGTACAGTGATTAGTCCACCACGAGCTTTACGGTGAAGGAAAACATCGAGAGGAAACCTGCATACGCCTGAGAAGACATTCAAAGGCGTATGTATAGTCGTGCTTGAGTAACGGCGATGGACTCGCCATCTGTCACGTTGGCACCTAATATACCTCTGGCGGAAAGTGGGCGTGTGGGTATTACCTATACACCTCTGCCTACCCCTTCGGGGACCCTTGTAGGAAGGCGTGAGGATATATTATTTTATATTTATTATTACTTTTATCTATTTTCTCTATTTCATTGTACTGGCGGCACAATCTTACAAGTGGATTATAGTGTGAAGTATTGTTCTTATACGATTTTAGAATAAACGTTCTGGGAGCTCTGATGCTGTAATATGTATTAATATTGACGGAGGATAAGAGAGATGGACAATCTATCCGCGAATTAATGATCTTATGTAAATACACTAGGTCAAACTTTAGCCGGCGGGTGGCTAGAGATAATAATAATAATATCCTTTATTGTACACACACATCTACAAAAACAAATAGGATGACAAAAAACAGAGAACAACATGTAGTACGCACAATAGGCGGCCTTATCGCAAAAGCGATTTCTTCCAGGCAACCAAGTTAGAGAGAAAACAAAAGGTAGGTGTGATAGTTTAGCGGATGAAATATACACAGCCGGACCAAAAAAATGGCTAACGCGTGAATAAGCAAAAGGTCATAACTTAACTTGTAAAAAAAATGCAATAAATTACATACCATATATTAGTGTGTTAGTTCACCTTTCCCAAAACCTCGGCGAAATGTTATGTATGTTGCTTGCGTTGCGTTGTATGCAGTTTTTCCATGCGACAGAACATGCTTGCTGTACAGTTGTTAGTGTTCACCACCTTCACCATACATGACATTACTGGTATCATATGAACAGTGCATGTCGAGTATGATAAAAGTGGCTTTAAAAAGCCGTTTTAAAGCACACGTCACTCACACGGGGGTTATAAATATACAGCAAAAATAAAGAACTAAAATAAGTGAAACTTAACTTGCCAGCATCATCATCACAAATAAATACCAGCAGAAATACCGCAGTATTAATTTTTCTATACTACAACCCAAAAACAAAATAACATGGACATGACAATGGAAAGCAAAATAACTTATTTAATTTGCAACTGCCGGTTATCCAATTGTATTTATCATACATAGAACTGTGAAAATGTTTGAAAAACCCATCCTTACGTCTATAATCAATTTTCATATCGGGACGAGCCCGTCCATGTTTAATAATATATTTTTTATTTTCGATTGATTGTTTTGAGAACGAAGTTAACTCATTTAATAGGTATTCTGTAAGACAACAACCTATTTGTATTAACGTTGGTCAAATGCACGTCGTGTAAATCCTCACCTTGGATTTCAATGAGAGTTTACTTCGTGCATTCAACATGCTGTGAAGTCTACCGAGCGCGAAGGCGGCTCGCGCGCGTACCGCCTTTACGTGGTGACGGAAAGAAAGACGTTGATCGAGGATCACACCCAGGTATTTGGCTTTTTCTTCCCATGGAATGGGTTTGCCGAAGAGGGTGATGGGGGCTACCCGTGGGCGTTCGAGGCCTTTCCAGAATAGAATGGCTGCGCTTTTGGTCGGGTTCACTTCAATTCTCCATTTCCGGAACCACCGCCCCAGGGCTGTGACCGCGGATTGGAGGTTGTCGTGAATTCCCTCGGGAGTTCTACCTTTGTAGTAGATAGCCGTATCATCGGCGAATAGAGCGCTTTTAACTCGTCTATGGAGGGGAATGTCGCTAGTATAAAGCGTGAATAGGAGTGGCGAGAGGACTGAGCCTTGCGGGACTCCTGCTCGTATGGGATGGGGGGAAGAGAGTGTGCCCTGGACTCTGTAGCGGAAGGAGCGGTTCGACAAAAAGTCCCCTACTATGCGTACTAGACGGTCCGGCACGCCCAACTGGTACAGCTTGTATATTAAGCCGTTGTGCCAGACCTTGTCGAATGCCTTCGCCAGGTCGAAGAGGAGCATACCCGTGGTAAAACCGAATTGGAAGCCGCTACTGACGTCTTCCACAATACGGTGGACTTGTTGGACACAGGAGTGTTTGGTTCGAAAACCGAACTGTTGGTCAGGTATGACTTTCTTAGAGTCTGCAAAACTCTTTAGTCTATTGTAGATAAGTCTCTCGTAAATCTTGCCAAGGACGTTGAGGAGACTGATGGAGCGATAACTGGAGGCTTCGGTCTTGGGTTTCCCTGGCTTGGGAATACCTATGACCGTTGCACTTTTCCAGGATTGGGGGAAAAAGTTATTGCTCAGTGCAGCATTGAAGATGGCAGTGAGCAAAACTATGAGATAAGGAGAGAAGAGTTTGATAACTCTGTTAGTGATCCCGTCGGGACCTGGGGCTTTCCTGGGGTGTAGATCCTTGATCACTTTCCGGACTTCGTCGACCGTGATTGGGGCGATGGGGTGGTCTGGGTCTTCGGAGGGTGGGAGAGATAGTTTGCTTTCGACCTCGGCTTCCACCTTATCGAGATGGCGCGGGTCTACCGGCAAGGTGCTGGGCGTACATTGAGCCTCGAGACTGTCGGTCAGGCACTCGGACTTCTCGTCGTCGTCAAAGGCGGGCCCTTGATTTGAACGAGTGAGGGGAGGCATGGACGAGATTTTGTCCGATTTGAGTTTTCGTTGGAGATGCCAGAAGGCCAAGTGACTCGGTTCAAGTTCCCCTAGGAACTTGTTCCAGCGAGCGTCTCGCAGGTCTTTCATGCGGTATCTCAGCTTGCGCTGGAGTGACCTCAGAAAGGTGCGGTTCGCTTCAGTCGGATGAGCTCTATGAGCTCGGACTGCCCGTGCCCATCGGGTACCGCCTTATATATATATATGGCACCGGCACGATTTACTAGATATCGGGGGAAGTTCTAGACCGCCATTAAGACTTTCGTAGAATCGCCGGTGAATGCATCCGCAGAACAATGGCCGGGCGACGTAAACAAGTCGTTTACGTCCATTCTTAATTGCATCCTTTTGTCTATATTTCCGGCTAAGTGTTGTTATTTGGCATGGCTTTCACACGGCAAGCCCTCCAGAACCTTCCATCGCAACATTTTAAATCATCTGCGTATAGAAGCTTTGGACTTGATAATTGGTCGATCAAATCATTTATGAAAACGATACACAGAAGAGGACCCAAATGCGACCCTTGCGGAACACCGGACAAAACAGAGATAGGTAAGGAAGTGCAGCCACCAATAGCAACTAATTGACTTCTATTGCTAAGTTAAGAGCAGATCCACCTATAAAGATTACCATGTATACCCAATGAACACACCTTTTTGCATAAGATAGCATGGTCGACCCCATCAAACGCCTTGCTAAAATCAGTGTAAACATAGTCAACTTGACCACCCGATGCAAAGGAGTTACACAAAAAGTTTTTATAGACAAGGAGATTACTCACGGTTGATCTTTTTTCAACGAAACCGTGTTGGTGCTCTGAGATATAAGGTTTGCAATGATTAAATAAGTGTTTGTAAATCAAAGCCTCGAATATTTTAGCAATACACGACAAGATACTAATAGGTATATAGTTATCACAACGATTCTTGTCACCAGATTTGAAAATAGGTACGATGTGAGCAATCTTCCACTCTTGAAAATACTCCTCCCTAAAGCTTAATGCAAAATCCTCCAAAATACAAAAATGTTAATCTATTAAAAAGTTGTATATATATATATATATATATATATATATATATATATATATATATATATATATATATATATTTATATATATATATATATATATATATCCTCACGCCTTCCCACAAGGGTCTCCGAAGGGGTAGGCAGAGGTGTATAGTTAATACCCACACACCCACGTGAAAGATGGCGAGTGCATCGCCGTTACTCAAGCACGACTATACATACGCCTCTGAATTTCCTCTCAGACGTATGCAGGTTTCCTCTCGATGTTTTCCTTCACCGTTAAGCTCGTGGTGTGACTAATCACTGTACTTAAGTTCAGAAAAACGGTACAGTCGGGATTCGAACTTGCGACCTTTGCGTCCCAGGCAACTGCTCGGCCACCACGACTCACTTAAATTTGGATCTAGGCAATAACCCAAGATATATAAATATTTTTTCTTTTTGTTTCTTCTCAGCATATATGCGTCCACTGCTGGACATATACCTCTTGCATGGATTTCCAAGCTGATCTTGATGCGGCGATCCTACTCCAGGTCGGCCCTGCCGTCTTTTTAATGTCGTCAGACCATCTGGCTTATTTAGAAATGTTTATTGTTTATTTATTAATTTTATGTTACAAATAAATTATGATCTGTGCCTTTATTTGACAATTAACAAAGCAATGGTATGAAAGATGATATTTGTGTCACTTAACTTAATTTGTGATTGTGAACATTGTAGGCTTTGTAACTTTGTAGATTCCCAGATCTTGCTAACCTTGATATAATTATCTTGTTTTATGTACGTTTGTATAGTAAGCGTAAGAGTTTTTCTGAACTTAAGTACAGTGATTAGTCACACCACGAGCTTTACGGTGAAGGAAAACATCGAGAGGAAACCTGCATACGTCTGAGAAGAAATTCAAAGGCGTATGTATAGTCGTGCTTGAGTAACGGCGATGGACTCGCCATCTGTCACGTTGGCACCAAATATACCTCTGGCGGAAAGTGGGTGTGTGGGTATTTATTACCTTTACACCTCTGCCTACCCCTTCGGGGACCCTTGTGGGAAGGCGTGAGGATATATAGTATAGTAAGCAAGGACCTATTGACAGGCCTATGCTGTTCCCCCATACTTAAGTACTTATGCTGTAACATAATAATATTGTTATTGTATACCAAATGATTTGAAAAGAGTAACCTTGGAGTTTCTTGTCGGTTCTTCTCCATGGAAACGACCAACCCGAACCGTGCACCTTTTTAATGTAATAAATAGAAATAGGAGTCTGTATGGAAGTTTCGTCATTTTTGAAGCTAGAGCTTGAAGCTTTTTTTTGATGTTAAACATCTATAGCCGCATGTAAAACTGATTTCTGGCGTGGCGACGCATGCCGTGGCGACGCATGCCGTGGCGACGCATGCCGTGGCGACGCATGCCGTGGCGACGCATGCCGTGGCGACGCGTCGCCATACTTCAGTTACCATAGACCAATTGTCACAGTAATACCGTCCTCTTTTTTTTTTTTTTTTTGTATTGTCTCTCGTAGCGTGAGTTCCGGGAACTTTTGCTACTTAACCGGTCAATGGCGAGACCTAGGCCTCCAGCCAGGTACTTTAGTACTAAGCAACACAGCTAAGGGCACCCCCTGTGGGGTACGAACCTCGGCTTAGGGCGTTGCTGGATCGCGAGCTAGGGAGCTGGGCTGGACTGTTAATTTTATTTATATATTATTTGGGGGCGGGATTTGCGCGTCTGGCTCGGCGCGGGCCGGCGTTTGCGGAGGATGTCGGGGAATACCGTCCTCAGAGGCATCATCGAATATAACTATTACCGAAGTCACTGATTAAACGAATTAAGTAGTTTTGAGACGAACCGGAATTTTGAAATAAATTCGTAAATTTTTGTATTTAATGAAAATAAATGTTTATTCAATAAATAGTCATCGTTATCTGGAAAAAATCGTAATATTTTATTTTATCATTATGACATATTTAGTTCCTATCACAATATGTTCTTTTCTGCATATTACTTTTACAAAATAATGTCGATGTTTCACATCTGCCAGGCGTCCCGTGACGGCTCACGTTAATTTTTTTTAGGCTCTTAGGCATTGTAATCAACATATAAATTAATATTACATTCAAAGTTTGTAAAAATGTTACCCTTAAGAGGGTAAAAAAATGCTGCTTAATATCACTTTTCCGCGCGGACGAAGTCGCGGGCACAGTAACATAAGTGCCTATCTAGGCCTACGTGAAATTAGGATTTGATTTTACTTATAGATGTTTTTTACTTAATCACACCAGAACAGGTGAGTGGTGTTGAATGAAATTTGACACAGATTAGCTGGATAGGAAGGATACATAGGAAGGCCATTCGGTACAGTATTTCTTCAAAGTTTTGCCACTGCAAAGCTCTACAGCTTTTTTTTTTTTTATTCAACAAGAGTGGCAAACAAGCATACGGCCCACCTGATGGGAAACGGTAACCGTAGCCTATTTACGCTCACGATACCGAAGTATCACTTGCGCGTGATACTTCGGTGTCGTGAGCGTCATTTTTGTTGAGTTGACACTGCCATTTAACTTCAGCAGTGGTCCAGAGCCACTGCTGAAGTTAAATTTATTTTATTTATTTATAAAGGAAAAAAAATATAGAGTACTAAATTGTATGCGATAATGCCTGCAGTAGTTAACTAACTACTGCAGGCATTATCGCATACAATTTAGTAGTGTTTTAGTGTTGCAGACGTTAACACTCATCACGGGATAGAGATGGCCACAGTTCCTATAGATACAGGATATACAGAAAATAACAGTGTCTGTGTGTGTGTGTGTGTGTGTGTGTGTGTGAGTGAGAGAGAGATGGAGAGTGTGTGTGTCAGTGTGAGTGAGTGTATGTGCGTGTGTGAGATATAAATGACTCAAATGAAAGTTACACAGTACAGTAGGAAATGTAGGAAGTTTGCTATGTTCATGAGCTCTGCATTGGCTTCTTTCCAGGTGGAGCCTTGTGAACACAACCTTGGTGTATTGGGCAGTGGTACGGATGACAGGTGGAAGGTCTCTGGTCATACATTGCCCTAATTCTGGAATTATAACTTAGTATGATTCGTTCATAGCATCTTGTAACGGTCTAAAGGGTAGGTAAGGATTTAATATACTATACATTTTGCCAGGTAGTAATAAGTGCTAGACGCAACCAACTTAACATGCCAACCTCGAATACGCCAGTTGCATTGCGAATTAAATAAATTAAAAAGTATGAAAGATTGGTGTGCAAGAAGAGGCAGAGTAAGATCACCTCTGACTACGATCTGTCCTATCGGGGTGTGCAACGGTTCTTTTTGTAAACTTCTGTTTTAGAGTTCTTTTCTTCATTATATCTAGCAAACGAAACTTAGGTTTCTTCTGCAATGTGACCGTTGAAGTCGAATTTTAGCGCTGTAAACTCTCGAGAGGTTTCCGGGCCAATATTTCTCAATATTATATTAATTTTTGTAAGTTTTTCATATTCATAACCCTATTTCATTTAAATAAATATTTTGACGTTAATAGTGGTGTTGCTGATATATTACTATTAGTTAAGATATTACTAATATTTGACGTATTCATGTATTAGAATCTGGCCATCTATGATATGCTAATATTTCTCAGTCAACTAATATCTCTAGTGACCATCCAAAATATATCGGATTATAATATTCGTAATACTTCGGATTCACTCGACTCAACTCGGCCGGAGTGATCCCGAACGTATTACCCGCTCTCATCGCCTTCGCACTGTAAGCAGTGATATCGTAACGACGCTGATCCTATCGTTATAATTTTAAGGTGCAAATTCGAGTGACATCGCATTCAAGCGAGACGAACAGTTTTCGAATATTTCTCTCTCAACTAATATCAGCTAGAGATTACTAATATTTGACGTATTCATGTATGAGAATGTGGCCATTTATGATATATGCTAATATTTCTTAGTCACCTTATCTCTCAAGTGACCATCCAAAATATATCGGATTATAATATTCGGAATACTTCGGATTCACTCAAATGTCACAACTAGTGACATTTGACATATCACTAATCCTAATATATTCGTTAAAATATTATAATATTACCAGACGAACCTAATATTGAGAAATATCAGTATTAACCCATCCCTAGACGTTAATGTCAATGTAAACCATTAACATCCACAGATAAAATTACTAAACACAGATTATACAAAATTAAACCTTACTCCTCCACCAATAACTGACTCAAAATTAAATAAGAATTGTTGAAAAGAAAAAAAACATTGTTTTCCTTCTCTGATCAACATTTTTCTGCCTCTATAAGTAAAAATAGCGCAAAAGAGTCCGTAAATTTATATACAAACACATAACATGATTACTTTAATGCTTTCCGGTAATTTTGAAGGTTAAATCGGGAAAATATTTATACATAAACGATACAAATTACATTGAAAAATTTTGAATTTTCTAACCTCATCTCGCAACTACCCAACAAACAGGCCTCGCCTCACGATACAAATCCGTCTACCGTCTATATTTAGGTGTCATGTTAATTTCAGAATGTTGTACTTGTCTCTGTCAGTGCTTCACTAGTGGAAAAGCTCAGAACAATAACTAAAGGGAAAAGAGAGAAACGACACACTACTAACAACTGAGCTCAGAACAATAACTAAAGTTTGTACAAACAATAACTAAAGATCTGAGCAACTGAGGTTACTTTTCAATTTAGTCGTGTGTTACGACTTGTAGCTACAACTTGCACAAGTACCTTTTCTTTCATCGTGATAATTTACAATTATTTGCATGCACACACCTTTTATTAAGATAATAGCAATGAAATAGAATTTGAACAAGTGTAGTGCACATCGCATGGGCTGGTGGTGTTTAAAATGAGTGCCAAAAAGAGGAATAGAAAGGATAAATTGGTTCCGCGTGATTTTAATTTGGATGTCGAGAAAGGAAATAGCACGCAGGTAAGAGGGTAGGCCATTTTGTATCGAATATGTACCGACGCCGGCCAACTAAAGAGTCACGTTCAAAGCTCATAATAACAATTAGAAAATGTACGTGTAAAAACTATAAAATGGGTTTTTTTGTGAATATTAGGTTAAACTAAAGTTAATTCCGAAAAAATACGTCTATCTACAATAGACAACTTAGGTACCTCAACATCGTAGTTACCTCGAATGTAGTATTAATTAAATTTATTGATATTTTGCACCATACGAAATACCAATGAGTTTTTCTGAACTTAAGTACAGTGATTAGTCACACCACGAGCTTTACGGTGAAGGAAAACATCGAGAGGAAACCTGCATACGTCTGAGAAGAAATTCAAAGTATAGTCGTGCTTGAGTAACGGCGATGGACTCGCCATCTGTCACGTTGGCACCTAATATACCTCTGGCGGAAAGTGTATGGTGTATGGGTATTACCTATACACCTCTGCCTACCCCCTTCGGGGACCCTTGTGGGAAGGCGTGAGGATATTATTATAGACGCAATATGAGGTACAAAAGCCACCGTGTTACCAAATTAACTCAATTCCATCATTTTACAATACCTACGTCTATGTCTATTTTTAAGCTTAGGAAATGTCTGATTTGATTTGACTAAGGGTTTGAAGTACTTGAATAAATATCGCAAGCATACCTAATTATTTAACCGCGATATTTATATAAAAGTAAGGCGAGTGAATCACTCAGACACAGCTAATATTCAATATTTAATTAATAGTTTATTTCTCGTCAATTGACTTAGTTAAAACATTATTAGTAGTAAGTATGAATGTTTGAATTTATCATGAAAATTATATTATTATCAATTTATCATGAGTGGCGCAACCTTATGAAGGCCCTCTGCACCTCCAGGGCGCCATAGGACAACAACACACACAATTATCCTACATAGATACCTACTTACTAATAATATTAAAAAGAGGAAAGATTTCAATGTAGGTATGTTTGTATTGAATAGGCTCCGAAAATCCAGGACTGATTTGAAAAATTATTTCACAATTGGAAAGCTACACTCACCCTGAGTGACATAGGCAATATTTTCTATAAAAATCTTATGTCCAGCTGGGACTGACCTCCAGTATATTATAAACGTGAATATAAGTGAATATAAGACATACATGGAGATTTGTTTAAATTTAACTCATCATTTTCAGGAGCAACCCTGTATGGAGTTTGTGAACGTAAAACCAGAACTTTTAGCCGAAGAATCATTGATTTCTTCATCACCGTCTCACCTGCCGTTCTCTGTCAACATCAAAGTTGAAGAATACAATGAATGTGACATCAAGCAAGAGCCGTTGGACTCCAACGATGCAGAGGTTATAGAAGAACTTGACAATGACACGGATCATGTGGCTGTTAAACGTCACAAAATGAAAGATGCTCTGAAGCCTGCAGTTCCTGTGAAGCGTAGAACAGCTGTTAAGACAAAGAGGTCTAAGGTTCAAAAAGCCAAACATGAAAATGACGAGAAATCATTTAAAGAATATGTATTCAGCACAGTAAAAATTGCCAGGGAGCTCAGATACCTGCGCTCCCCATCCTTAGCAGACAAGCTGATGAGCATCGAAGTCCGGAACATGCTCGGTCACACATCAAGACAGCCAATACTAACAGACAAGTATGATAAAATGATAGAAGTTGCCTTTAGTCATTCAAAAGGTTGGTATTACATATCCAAATATGGGGAATATCCAACGTTCTACAAGTGCTATATTTGCTATCAAGCTTGGTGGCATCTGTATGACTTCCGGCAACACGTAAAGAGGCACATGGAGCCCCATTTCAAAATACACTTCGAAGATGACTTCCAGTTGTTCAGTACTGGCTATAACATTATTGCATTCGAATATTCCATACCAGAGGTTACTAATATACCCATAGACGGACTTTGCTGGCAGTGTAACCTTGATTTCGCACATCATATATTAAGGAATGGGTTGCCAGCATCATGTGAGCAATGTAAGGAGAAGTTACAATCATGTAGGATGCAACTTAGACACATTAATACATGTCCAAAGACTGTGTTGGAGTTGAAGTTGTCGTTATGCGTCTTTTGTTTGATTACCTTCAAAACTAAAGACTCATTGAGTAATCATATGAAAAGCTACCATTCTGTAAGATCCGATATAATATCTACGACGTATTGCAAAGCGTGTCTCATTTGCAAGGAGAAGTATATACAGTTCAATGTTCACCCTTGCCCCAAGAAGAAGGTGAAGCATGTTTGCATGTTCTGTCACAGACGGTTCGTCACATCCAACTTGGCTGAGGTCCACGGTCAGATATCCAAGCCTGGGAACTGTCCCATATGCCAGGAAAAGTTCAAGAAATCCTGTATGATAACAAGTCACATAGCTGTAAAGCACAGTGTGAATTTTGTCATAGCCTATAAATGTTTATTGTGCGCAAAGTTCTTAGTTTGCCTAAACATTGATCATTTGAAGAGGCACATGAAAAAGAAGCATTATGTAAAATATGACAGGAGGAGAACTGGCGCCATCTCTGTGAGTGTTTTTTTTTTATTTGCTTTCAAAGTGTTCTGAGCCATGGAGGTTGGTTAAATCGGTAGGCTGAGTAAGCTGGGTCAAGGCGGCGGATTTAAGGCATGCTTTCTACCTCACGTAAACATATTACTGGCAACCATGTAAAATTATATGTGTAAACCCCAGGACACGGCAAACTTTGGGGTCACACCTATTGTCGGCAACGATTTTCGGTGCCAACGTGACGTGGAGAGTCCATCGCCGTTTCTCACGCACGACTATACATATGCCCTTAAATGTCTTCTCAAACGAATGCAGGTTTCCTCTCGAGGTTTTCCTTCACCGTTAAGCTCGTGGAGTGACTAATCACTGTACTTAAGTCGAGAAAAACTCATTGGTACATTTTGTTTCAGGTAATACTGCCAAAGACATGCTTCGATCCAAATTTAAAACCTGTCACAGATCAAAGAGTTGAGATCAATCATGTCTCCCTGGTTGGAAATACTGGTCATAAGGGCACCCAGCATCGGACTGAAGGTAAACAAACATACTGCATCGGACT
Organism: Drepana falcataria; assembly: GCA_945859725.1. Lineage (NCBI taxonomy): Eukaryota > Metazoa > Arthropoda > Insecta > Lepidoptera > Drepanidae > Drepana > Drepana falcataria. The sequence goes on along the minus strand of OX243951.1, from coordinate 3,130,484 downwards.
GAAGGTAAACACACAAACAGACTCGGATAGATAGGCAATTCCACACAAATTGTCCTAGTCCCAAACTAAGCAAAGCTTGTACTGTGGGAACTGGACAACGATATACATACTTATATAGATAGGCAATTGCACACAAATTGACCTAGTCCCAAACTAAGCAAAGCTTGTACTGTGGGAACTGGACAACGATATACATACTTATATAGATAGGCAATTGCACACAAATTGACCTAGTCCCAAACTAAGCAAAGCTTGTACTGTGGGAACTGGACAACGATATACATACTTATATAGATAGGCAATTGCACAAAAATTGACCTAGTCCCAAACTAAGCAAAGCTTGTACTGTGGGAACTGGACAACGATATACATACTTATATAGATAGGCAATTGCACACAAATTGACCTAGTCCCAAACTAAGCAAAGCTTGTACTGTGGGAACTGGACAACGATATACATACTTATATAGATAGGCAATTGCACACAAATTGACCTAGTCCCAAACTAAGCAAAGCTTGTACTGTGGGAACTGGACAATGATATACATACTTATATAGATAGGCAATTCCACACAAATTGACCTAGTCCCAAACTAAGCAAAGCTTGTACTGTGGGAACTGGACAACGATATACATACTTATATAGATAGGCAATTGCACACAAATTGACCTAGTCCCAAACTAAGCAAAGGTTGTACTGTGGGAACTGGACAATGATATACATACTTATATAGATAGGCAATTGCACACAAATTGACCTAGTCCCAAACTAAGCAAAGCTTGTACTGTGGGAACTGGACAACGATATACATACTTATATAGATAGGCAATTGCACACAAATTGACCTAGTCCCAAACTAAGCAAAGGTTGTACTGTGGGAACTGGACAATGATATACATACTTATATAGATAGGCAATTCCACACAAATTGACCTAGTCCCAAACTAAGCAAAGCTTGTACTGTGGGAACTGGACAACGATATACATACTTATATAGATAGGCAATTCCACACAAATTGACCTAGTACCAAACTAAGCAAAGCTTGTACTGTGGGAACTGGACAACGATATACATACTTATATAGATAGGCAATTCCACACAAATTGACCTAGTCCCAAACTAAGCAAAGCTTGTACTGTGGGAACTGGACAACGATATACATACTTATATAGATAGGCAATTCCACACAAATTGACCTAGTCCCAAACTAAGCAAAGCTTGTACTGTGGGAACTGGACAACGATATACATACTTATATAGATAGGCAATTCCACACAAATTGACCTAGTCCCAAACTAAGCAAAGCTTGTACTGTGGGAACTGGACAACGATATACATACTTATATAGATAGGCAATTACACACAAATTGACCTAGTCCCAAACTAAGCAAAGCTTGTACTGTGGGAACTGGACAATGATATACATACTTATATAGATAGGCAATTGCACACAAATCGACCTAGTCGCAAACTAAACAAAGTTAGTAATTAACATATTTTTTTATACCACAAGAGTGGCTAACAAGCATACGGCCCACCTGATGAAAAACGGTTACCACAGCCTATATATACCGGCGTATGTATGTTTAGTCTTAAATAAATAAATGTAACAAACGCTTACAATACCGAAGTATCACTTGCGCGTTGCCACTCTGTGTTCGGAGAGTTATACTGTGTTGGCAGCATAATAGGAATTCCTCTGCTGCCAACACAATATAACAATCCTCCCCCCTCTCTAAGGCTCTAAGGAGCTTATTACTCATTTCATTCATACTGTTTTCAGTTGGAACTCAAACCTCACAAGCCTCTACTGTCACACCACCGGTACCTGTAAGGTCTGTGCTAGAAATGGCAATGGTTCAAAACATAGAAACCGAACACCTTGACCGGGCACTTCCCGACCCTGAACCAGAACAGCCAGCCGTCACACAGATCAAAGACGAAGGATTTGGCACAGACGTCGTAGAAGTTAAAGAGGAGCCAATGGAGGACTCGGAGACTGAACAAGGCATCAGCAGAACAGAGTTTGAAAGCATTGTTGGTGTTTTAAGCGGGAGGCTGCCCAATATGTACACCTGCAACAAATGTGGCTACATTGACGTCCACAAACAATATAAATGGCACATAGACAACAACTGTCAGAGTTATAAGAATGACAAGTACACTTGCACGCTCTGTGGCAACAGTTTCAGAAATTTGGTGAAGTATTTGCAGCATTTCTATCAGCATGGCGTCCCCTGCCTGACCTGTCCCGAGTGCAGGCTTACCTTCAAGGAGATATCCAAGTTGACTTACCACGTGAACATGCACATCAAATACAACTTCATCAAGATTAATTTGCTGGATAAAGAGGAGTCGTCCAAGAAGTGTCACTGTAGGCAGTGTATGAGCTCTGTGGAGGTCAGTGAGTATTTTACGCATTGGGAGAGTCATCTCGCAGCCCGCCTGCAGGGGAAGAGTACTGATGCCGTGGCTGTGGCGAGTGTTGATACCGTGTCGGCGCTGGAACCGGATGTTCTGAAAGCTTTGACAGGTAATTTTGTCATTAATAATAGTAATAATAAGGCGCGAATGTTTAGAGTACTCGGAACCGCATGAAACTCGAGACTGATAAATGTGGACTACGAAGCGAAAGAGGTATACCAGTCTAGAGAAAACTGGCGCTCTATTCGCTCTGCCTACCCCGTATATACATGGATGACAATTATCACGGAAGCAGTAGCAGTTGTCAAGAGCTCGCTTTAGAAACGTAAATCTCGTGGTGTAACCTCACTGTAATTAAATGTAGAAAAACTCCTCACTCCAGTCGGGATTGGAACTCGCGCCGTTTGCGTGGCAGGCGGGTGCTGTGACCTCTCGGCCACGCCGCCTCCTCTTGTCCTGACGTATAAGTGGTATGGTATCGCAGTGCAGGCGCAACCCTCGTTTCCTCTCGATGTTTCCCTTCACCGTAAAGCTCGTGGTGTGACAAATCACTACATAAGTTCAGAAAAAACTACGTACAGAAAGAATATTTTCTTGCGATCTTTGTGTCGCAAGCAAATATTCGAGCCACCAAGGCTTAAAAAATACACTTCACTGGAATAAAATGTTACGCGAATGAAACCGCATGTAACTACTAGTGTTTGTATGTATGATGTTGACGGCCGTCTGGTCTTGTCGTTAGAGCTCCTGACTGCGAAACTCGAGGTCGCGGGTTCGAATCCCGCTGAAGGCAGGTATTTGTGTGATGAACACTAGTATTTGTACCTTAGTCTTGGATGTCCTATGTAATAATATAATATAAATAATAATACAATATATCCTCACGCCTTCCCACAAGGGTACCCGAAGGGGTAGGCAGAGGTATATAGGTGATACCCACACTGCCACTTTCCGCCAGAGGTCGGAAAAAAGAAGTCAGGTCAGAAGAGAGGTGGCCGAGTGGTTTGAGCAGTTGCCTGCGACGAAAAGGTCGCAAGTTCGAATCCCGACTGTATCAATGAGTTTTTCTGAACTTAAGTACAGTGATTAGTCACACCATGAGCTTTACGGTGAAAGAAAACATCGAGAGGAAACCTGCATACGTCTGAGAAGACATTCAAAGGCGTATGTATAGTCGTGCTTGAGTAACGGCGATGGACTCGCCATCTGTCACGCTGGCACCTTATATACCTCTGGCGGAAAGTGGGTGTGTGGGTTTTACCTATACACCTCTGCCTACTCCTTCGGGGACCCTTGTGGGAAGGCGTGAGGATATATTATTATTATTTTATTTATGTATAGTGTATGATCAGGGACTATTCTGTTTGCAGGTCGTTTACAGCTAACAGAGTCTGTAAAGCAGATGGCACTTAAGGGGTGCATTGTGTGTAAGAAACGGTTCGTGCGCCTCAACGACTCCAAGCGGCACATCATAGAACACCTGCTGACCGACGCGTACGCCAACAGGCCGGCGAACAAAATGCTCAAGTGCCAAATATGCGGGGACGGGTTCGACAAGCCGGGACGGTGAGTTTGCATGTCTACACGACCCTATGCAGGCTCTGCATACCCTGTACCCTGCATACTATGTACCCTGCATACCCTGTACCCTGCATACCATGCACCATGCATACCATGTACCGTGCATACCATGTACCCTGCATACCCTGTACCCTGCATACCATGTACCGTGCATACCATGTACCCTGCATACCATGTACCCTGCATTTCATGTACCGTGCATACCATGTACCCTGCATACCATTTACCCTGCATATCATGTATCCTGCATACCATGTACCATGCATACCATGTACCCTGCATACCCTGTACCCTGCATACCATGTACCCTGCATACCATGTAGCCTACATTGGAGTGTCCCTTAGTAAGTGGGACAGTTGCTATCCATGCTAGTGTCAGGGTACAATGAAAGGAGAGTGGCAAAAATTATAAAATGGATATGTTCTAAGTTTCACATGAAATCCTTCTGTAATGATGAAATAACTTACATATGTGGAATGTAACAACAATGTTTTATTGTCGTTAATAGTTTCTGAACAAAATAATAGTATTACACCCTTTAATAATGTTGTCATTTGGATATCTTTGGAGCTATTTGTTTCATTGCATCGCCATAAGGATGTATTCACAGCAACCCCATACCTTAACTAAAAGACAACTATTATACTTTCTATGCCACCCTGTTTATATATTTTCTACATGATGTTTCAGGTTCAAATACCACATGAGGATCCACGGGGCGCTCACCCTGTATAAGTGCGAAATCTGCGACAAGTTGTTCAGTGACTCGAGTAACTTCTCCAAGCATAAGAAGATTCACAATTTGAAGGTGTTTGTTTGTGACATATGCTCAAAGAAGTTTGTCAACAAGAGCTCGCTGGAGAAACATATATTGGTAAGTGAAGCACCATCAGCCACCAGGGGGACCCAGTCGTCCTTCATGCTAGCAGCAACAAGACATGTATGTAGGTCTGTAAGTCTAGAGAGAACTGGCGCTCTACTCTCTCTGCCTAGCGTGAGGGACTCGCCTGATGTATAATAAAAAAATATGGTTTCTTTTTCAGGACCACAGAAAATGTACTCCTACCAACTGTCAGAAATGCAACCAAGTCTTTTACTCCGCTTCTGAATACAGGAAACATATGACAGCCAGACACTCAAAAGTCAGAAATAAATATAGATGCATTATTTGCAATGAGAAGTTTGATTCGCTAAAGAAAAAGTTGGACCATCTTTGGTTGATACACAAGGAGAGAAATAATGATGTTGACTGCAATCTATGTGACAAGTCTTTCCGTAGAGGATTGGACCTCAGGGCGCACTTAAGAAATGATCATCAGATATATAATATATCCAGAAGACAATGTCATAAATCGCACATTACTGGCAGTTCATTAAAACAAGGAAAGACAGAGAAAAAATGTGGTGAGAAGAGAGAAGAAGTGCTTGATAGTGTTACAGACACAGTGATTAAAAAAGAACTGTCCGACAGTGACACAGAAGTGGCTAGTAGTGCTATTGCTATAAGTAGTGTAGAAGTGATCAGTAGTGGGATGAATAGTGAAGGGTTGAAGGGGAACATAGTGTTCAATTCGAATGGCGTGAATTACTCAGTGATGCCTGCCATCCAGCTGGAGAAGCTGCCGACGCAGGGTCTAGAAACTCTTGTCTTCTTTGAGTGATTGCTCAAGGTAAACGGGAAAGGCTTTTAGGATAACTGCTGGTAATAAAGTGGATGGGGTCTTATCGACGTTGATGGATGGTGAAAGTCTGAGCAAGAGTTGTGGGCAGGGAATTCTGGGTATGTCAAAGCCAAGAAAATAGCATAAATGCAGTTCATAAGCGACCCATTCGAACAAAATTAAGACGTCAAGAATTCAGATCGAATCTGCAATGGAAGACGTGCACAATAACTGGCGTGAACGACGGTGTGATTGTAAAGGTGAAGAAAGGCATGTTACAATGGTTTGGGCGTATAGAAGTGATGAAACATTGAAAAAAACAGTTATGCAATGCGAAAGTGTGCAAGAACTGCAAGAAGCGGCAGAGGAAGACCACGTTTCAACTACCATTAAGATTATTATGATAGGATGGAACGTCACGTCACGTCACGAGTCAAATGGACGGGCATATTTGAAGAAGTCTAGAGAGAGAGAACTCACGCTCTACTCTTTCTGCCTACCTCGCTCGTCCCGTGAGTGAGGGTCTCGGGCGTGATAATATGTGAGGAAAGTGGGGTGTAGGTAAAGGCATTTAATTTAAAATGCATGTTAGTTAATAAATATTAATTATTATTAAATTTGGATTGAATTGTCATATTGCAGAATTTGACACATAAATGAAAAATAGCAGGTAAACCAGACGCACGCGACAACGAAACAATAGCGCGTTCTAATTCAGTACCAGTGACATCTAGTGATACGAAAATAAAACATTTGTGAATTTTAACATGAGAATAATATTAACAAATATGCATGAAATGTTGTTTAGAGTTAGTCTTCTCAGCATCTGTGAGAAGAACGTGGCGACTCGGCTACCCACCTGTTGGTAAGCGGTTACCGCCCCATAGACGCTTGCATAAAGGGTACCGCTCGCGAGCTATCTCTGCAGGTATCTTTTCAAACCCTTCTTAAAAAAAAAGACAACAGCCGTAGAGGCCGCGTGGTTCGACTGTACTAATGAGTTTTTGCGATTGCTCTCTCTTTTATTAAACCTCTTTTATCTTTACGGTGAAGGAAAACATCGAGAGGAAACGAGGGTTGCGCCTGCACTGCGATACCATACCACTTATACGTCAGGACAAGAGGAGGCGGCGTGGCCGAGAGGTCACAGCACCCGCCTGCCACGCAAACGGCGCGAGTTCCAATCCCGACTGGAGTGAGGAGTTTTTTTCTACATTTAATTACAGTGAGGCACACCACGAGCTTTACGGTGAAGGGAAACATCGAGAGGGAACCTGCATACGTCTGAGAAGACATTCAAAGGCGTATGTGTAGTTGTGCTTGAGTAACGGCGACGGACTTGCCATCTGTCACGTTGGCACCGAGGGTACTGCCTATACACTTCTGCCTACCCCTTCGGGGACCCTTATGGGAAGGCGTGAGGATAGGAGGATGATATATAATATACGTTTTATTCTTGAAAAAATATACCATTTATCATCATCATCCAAAATGTTTTTTTATAATATATTAATAAATATTTAATAAAATTTTACACAGGGTAAGCCCGGGACACAGTCAGGGGGTGTGTGGAAAAATTCCTGCAGGGTTATCAGCCCTCAAGCCTACCTCCGATACCTCTGTGTAGCAAGCGTTTCTAGGCTACATCAGTTTACCATCGGACCGCAACCTTATTCCTATGAATATAAATAAAAAAATATGTTTTTCGCATACTTTATTTTTGTGCTATATCGGTAAATGGGCAAATTCTAGAGCAAGTGAATGAATTTGTATATCTTGGAAGCATGTTCACACGAGATGGAAAGTATGAAAAAGATATTGAAAGAAGGATAACTGCCGGAAATAAGGTAAGGTAAGGTAGTATGGAGCCATGTCGGCGTTGATGGGCAGTAAAAGTCTGAGCAAGAATGCTCGAGTTGCTGTCCACAACGCGATATTGGTGCCTACCTTATTGTATGGCAGCGAATCCTGGGTATGTCAGAGGAAGTATGAAAATAGCTTGAATGCAGTTGAGATGCGATCGCTTCGAAAAATGTGCAGAGTAACGATTTTAGATCGAGTCCGCAATGAAGAGATTCGCAAATCAACTGGCGTGAATGAGGGCGTGATTGTAAAGATGAAGAAAGGCATGTTACGTTGGTTTGGACACATAGAAAGGATGAGCGAAGAAAGATTGACGAAACAGATATACAAAGCAAAAGTGTGTGCAAGAAGAGGCAGAGGAAGGCCACGTTCCAACTACCTGGATCAAATCGATCGGACTCTCAAGGACGGGAACGTTAAGAGTACTCGAAACCGACGAGCATGTATGAAGAGACTGATGAACGTGGACGAAGCGAAAGAGGTATGCAAGTCTAGAGAGAACTGGCGCTCTATACTCTGCCTACCCCGCTAGGGACTTGGCGTGATGATATGTATGTATGTATGTTATTTTTATACTAAACTTGTAAAGTGTATATATCAAAAATGTTATAATAAACTGGATACTGGTATAATTACTAATAATATGTATATTATATAAATAATTATACATGAATTTCTAATTATTTCGTTTAATCTCACAGATTGAACAATTTTGTGTTCGTGATTATAATATAAGGTGTCATTTTTTCTTTATTAGCTAGTTTATAATGAATTTCATGTATGCATTTTCGCTATTTTGTTAAATCAATTATACTTTTCTATGTTATTCGTGTTTTATTTACCGTGCCGCCATCTTTATTTGTGTACTCGCACATATATAATTTATTTTCCAAAACGTTTTTACAAGTTACATTTTAATTTTTAACTTAGTGGCGGTCACTAGGCAAAGCCTGTCCCGTGGGACATCAGAATTAAACTAATTATGGTGTCTGTACAGGTCACTGGTATATTATGAAATTAATAATGGGAAGGCGTGAGAATATAATTATAATTGAATATTATCATATTATTTAACACGCTGGCTAGCTGCAGTAGCTGACAGTTATATTTCCCGCTCTTGCTCCCAGTGTTGTCATGTAAGATATTTATTATATATTACAGTGCCAATTAGCTAATATGGTTATTACGAAATAAATTATGTTGTAAGTGTGAGATTATATGTATGTTGATATATGAGATTTTTGTTCCTTTTTTGCATATGGAAGTTAGTCCATTTGTCCGATAAATGTTTTATCCTACTATTATAAATGCATTTATGTATTTTGCATTAATATAAAAAAAATAAAAAAACTAGCTGTGCCCGTTCGTCCGCGTGGTATTAAGCAAGTAAAACATTGTTCAGTTTCTAAAATAAAAGTAGCCTAATTTACTCCTTTTCACATCAGCTATCTGCCAGTGAAATTCCCGTCAAAATCGGACCTGCCATTTCAGAGATTAGCCAGGCCAGCCAACAAAAAGACAAGCATACAAAAATTTAAAAAAAAAAAAATTTTTTTATATACATATTTATATATAATATATGTATATTTAAACATTATTATCGTGTATCAACCATTTGCATTTAGTAAAAAGCGGATATTTTAATATTACAAACAAACAGACACTCCAATGTTAACAAAGTTGTGAAGATGTTTGTTAGGTCGGTACTTAGTCCATTGAAATGTTACGCCAGAAAGACAGATATGGTAATATGTTTTATTACAGATATAAAATTTACCAAAGAAATTATATATAACGTGGATGTAACCACCACAAACAATTTATGTAAAAAAAACTTTTTAAACTGTAGACCAATAAATTTATGCATGATGTATGGAATTAAGCGAAAAGTACGAGATGAATATAAAACGGCCAACAAAGAGCGTTAATCTTCTTTCCAAAATTATAAATAATTTATTAGTCCTAGTATCGATAGTATGTTAAACATTAATATATTATAAGTCTTCCATATTTATTGTTTGAGTTAATCTCTACTTTTCATGATTAGTCTATTGTCTATTTTATCATGCTTCTGTAAACGTGAGGCATTTTTAATGTCTTTGATTTAGATTTTTAGGTAAGGTAACAATATGAATCTATAATCGATTACTGATAATCGTTTAGAAATAGCTTTTTGTTATAATTTTTTTATTGAAAATTAATAAATGTAACCATTATAAATCCTTGTATCATTTAAAATATTAATTTACTCAATAAAATAATCCATTTTTGTATTTTTTTGATAAAAAACTACCAAAGGTGATTTTAAGAATAATACATATCCAGTAAAAATCTTTGAATTTTACATAATAAATACCATGATTATTTGAAATACTCTATTTATACTTGTAGTAGTTTATAACTTTATACTTTTACCTTTAAATTAATATTTAACATAACTCGACGATTATTTGACTCGAATATACGTACATAACCTTAATCGATACGACCAATCAATGTTGCCATCCGATTGCCGCGAAAAATTACATCACCCATTTCATGGCAGACGTTTGACGCATTTGTTAATTTTTCGACTTTTCGTGACAGGACGTCAATTTGGACATTTGATTGATAATTTTTCATAGGACAATCACAATAGTTTGTTTGAAAGTTAGTTTGGGCGCTAAACCTTGTTATTTAATAATCGTATCGCCACAACAACGATGTGAGTTAGCATAGGTTACGCAAAGCTTGCGCGCTTGTACCCCGCACAATGAACTCACAAAAATGCGTTGTGGAGGGCTGCAATTTGGAGTATGATGTGATCTGCAGCTTTTCCTTCTACAAGTGAGTTGTATACTTGGTATATTTCAGTGTGATGCTTTAAAATTGTCATTAACCTAATTTCCAATATGTTATAATTAATCTATGGATTGATGTGACCTCCAAAATTGATACTCCCTGGTATTGTAAACACTGTCCATAATTTAACTTTAGTGGAGCTTTAGACACCTTATTAAGCTTAACTATGTCTTGATAGGCCCTGTGCGAAGTCTGTGAACCTTCAGAGATCAATAGCAAGATGTTGTTGAGCCTAAAATGCTAAAAATTCTAATGATTTCTGGCAGTATCAGTGTTACCTGCTCTAGGCTTCAATATGTGAAAATCAATACCTATAGTACAAGCTCTGCCTAGTTTAGGGTCAGTTGACTTTGTGTGAGATGTCCACAATATTATTGTATATTAACATCTATATAAGTGTGTATATCAGTCGCCGATGCCTATAGTACAGGCTTTGCCTAGTTTAGGGTCAGTTGGCTTTGTGTGAGATGTCCACAATATTATTGTATATTAACATCTATATAAGTGTGTATATCAGTCACCGATGCCTATAGTACAGGCTCTGCCTAGTTTAGGGTCAGTTGGCTTTGTGTGAGATGTCCACAATATTATTGTATATTAACATCTATATAAGTGTGTATATCAGTTGCGGATGCCTATAGTACAGGAACATTCCAATATTTATATTATATTTACGTATATCTTTCACAGTGCAAACATTTCATCAGAGAGTGAGCCCAAGAGGCAGGAATGGATTGAAGGGGCAATGCACGAGGAGAGTGAGTGCCTATGGCGGCATGTCAGCTTGCAACTGTGTGGGTAAGCATCATCCACAACCAACGTTGCCAATTGGACCCGTATCTCCACTTACAGAATAATCTACACAAATGGTACTCCTTGATACATTATGCTGCTGTTTTGTCGAAAGGCAAATAAAAGGGTGCTAGGTAGAGGTAATAGATGTTAATAAACGGCAGTGGAGGCCGAGTGATCAGAGGAGTGGCCTGCGTCACAAAAATGGAGGTTTAAAATACAACTGTACTGAACCAATGAATTTTTCTCAATTTAAGTCCAGTTATAACTCTCACCAGGAGCTTTATGGTGAAGGAAAACATTGAGAGGAAACCTGCATACATTTGAGAAAAACATTCAAAGACACATGTATAGCATATATTAAGTAACCATGATTCGCCATCTGTCACATTGATATCTAAAAGTAATATCTTGAGTATGAAGTTGGAACTACTTGCACACGTCTGCATACCCCTGTGAGAATGGTGTGAATATAAAAAGGCATCTAATAATCTTCTCATTATCTCCAGGTATCACTTTGAGCTCGACAATCAAGGACTATGGATTGATTCTCCGATGCTTCCCGAGCTGCTGGCTCCTCAGGAAGCTGCCCCGACACATGAACAGAGCCCCATCGACAAGAAATGTAAGTATTTTACATCGCTAAGGTGACACACGGACAAACCTGCCTTATGGTTAATACCAGTCATTCTAAGAGAGGCAGGGCATAACGGGATTTTCCGTTCGAATTTAGAGCTGCCCGACTGGGTCAGGACCTCCCACCTTATAGAACTCCGTAGCCAAATAACACAATTGTTTGGGTGGTGTTCCTACGTGGTGAATAAGGTAGTAAGGAGCTCTTTGGGGAAGGGGGAGGATACATTGTGTTGGCAGTAGAGGGATTAGTCCCTATTATGCCGTCAGCACAGTATAACTCTCAGAACTTAGAGCGGCAGCGCGCAAGTGATTATAAGTGGTATCGTTAGCGTAAATAGGCTACAGTAACCGTTTCCCGACAGGTGGGCCGTATGCTTGTTTGGCATCTCGTGGTATAAAAAAAAACATTAATTATTTAAGGGCTGAGGACCTATATGCATATCCATCACTGCCATCTAACCCTTACCTCTGCTATAGACAGTGCCATCCACGAAGATTCGCCCCACTATTCTCCCCAATAGTTTACACTGTAAGTGTGCAACCTTCCACTAATGTTAATGAGTATTGTCAGTACACACTGATTACCTATGAGTGCACACGCACACTACAGTTAATAGACTCGGGTCATACTGCCCGCATACTGCGACCTCCTCGACTAGATTGGTGGGTCGCGTCTTCCTGGATGGCACTATCTATACTATAACCCCTTGTGGGAATGTGTGCATTCACGTTTGTTATTTTCTTTACAGTAGCGGAAATTATCAAATTGGAGCATAACTACACTATTGAGCCAAAGAATGAGCCAATAGACAATATCTCTAGGCTGAACGTAAGGCAGCTTGTTGACACTCTAGGGTACCTGTGAGTACAATTATCCATACACATACAAACATTTATCTACACAAATAAATAAAATTGGAGTGTCTGTTTGTAATATTGGACGGAAACGTTAAGAGTACTCGAAACCGATGAGCATGTATGAAGAGACTGATGAATGTGGACGAAGCGAAAGAGGTATGCAAGTCTAGAGAGAACTGGAGCTCTATACTCTCTGCCTACCCCGTTAGGGACTTGGCGTGGTGATATGATGATGATGTTTGTAATATTAAAATGACTGCTTTTTACTAAATGCTTATTTGTCTTATTTAATTTCTTAAATGCCTGGATCGATTTTGAAGGGACTTTCAATGGCAGATAGTGTTATGGAGTAAATTAGGTTACTTTCATTTTAGAAACTAAAAAAAAACTAACTATTATGTTAAAAAAATTGGTTTATTTTATAAATAAATTTTATTATATATGTATATCTATATATAAAAAATAATAATATAATATAATATATCCTCACGCCTTCCCACAAGGGTCCCCGAAGGGGTAGGCAGAGGTGTATAGGTAATACCCACACACCCACTTTCCGCCAGAGGTATATTAGGTGCCAACGTGACAGATGGCGAGTCCATCGCCGTTACTCAAGCACGACTATACATACATACGCCTTTGAATTTCTTCTCAGACGTATGCCGGGTTTCCTCTCGATGTTTTCCTTCACCGTAAAGCTCGTGGTGTGACTAATCACTGTACTTAAGTTTTAGAAAAACTCATTGGTACAGTCGGGATTCGAACTTGCGACCTTTGCGTCGCAGGCCACTGCTCGAACCACTCGGCCACCACGGCTTATCTATATATCTATATATATATATATATAAAAATGTTATGTTGGTTTGTGTACGCTTCAAAAACTCAAAAAGTTCTGCACCGATACAGCTGAAAGTTTAGCATGATATATAATCCGCATCAAGGATTGTTTTTGTCTATTTTTTGCATCAGTCACATATCCACAGCGAAGCGTGGCAGGGTACAGCTAGTTGCCTATATATATATATATATATATATATTACCACCCAATTTCAGATCCCTCAAAAACCTCCAGCGCAAACAGTTGTGGGTAGTGAAAGTGGAGACTGACAAAGCTGAAGCGTCCATCACACAGTCGGAACAGGTCATCACCAAGATGCCGGACCCCAGGCAGATTATTGAGGTGAGTAGGCCCAGGACCTCCACCTTACAGAAGGTCGCTCACAAATGCCAGTGTTTACTAGTGTGACACAACTGCTCGAGGAACTACAGAGTTGGATGGAATTAAATGACTGAATATGACTATTGACGAATCTGACTAATTAATACCTCAGGACAATTCCACACAAATTGAACTACTCCGAAAGTAAGCAAAGCTTGTGTTATGGTAACTAGACAACGATGTATTTACTTACTAGCTGTCCCGCCCAGCTTCGCCCCGGTGAAAAAGTAAAAAAAAATGCACGTTTTTCATTTACTATTACTTCCCCTACTATTGCTTCCCCTATAGAAAAAAACATGTTTTTTTTTTGTTTCATAAAAAGTTGAGTTTCATAAAATCCGTTTTTAGCTGACCTCTACACCGCGTAAAATCAAAATCAAAGTATTTTATTCAACGTAAGGGACACAGGGAGCACTTATTGAACGTCACATCTATACTAATATTATAAAGAGGAAAGATTTGTTTGTTTGTTTGTTTGTAATGAATAGGCTCCGAAACTACTGGACCGATTTCAAAAATTCTTTCACCTTTGGAAAGCTACATTATCCCCGAGTAACATAGGCTATATTAAATTGGACCCGATAGGTGGCGCTGCGATCGAGTTTCAAGAATTTTACCTTTTTACCCGGGCGAAGCTTTCTGTGTGTTTCTGTGTGTCTTAAGCTAGATTCGAGAATGGTTTAGATTTAAAATTGGACCCAATAGGTGGCGCTGCGATCGTGTTACGGGCAATTTAACTTTTTCACCCGAGCGAAGCTGGGCTGGACAGCTAGTATTTAATATAAACTAAAGTTACCACCGAAAATACCTGCCTGTCCAAGAAAAAATACCTGCCAGGAGCAGAAAAAATTCCTGCCCGGAGAAGAAAAGGCGAAACAAACTCCCCGGTTTTCTTTTTTAACATTTGTGTTTTTACGTGGGGATAGAAAAGATTACATATATAAACTCTGTACCAGAGGAGCAATTCATTGCCATCATTCAAATAATCTGATGTTTTATAATAAGCCTTTTGAATTAATTTACTTTTAACGACAGATTTAAATTCAACAAAAGGTAATTTAATTATTTCCCGAGGTAGCTTATTAAAAAAGCGTATACCTTGCCCGACAAATGAGTTGCTAGTTTTGTGTAATCTAGCTGTAGGAACATGGAGTTTATCTTTGTTACGTGTATTTACAGTATGCAAGTCGCTATTTTTCTTAAATTGTATAATATTATTTCTTACAAATAACACATTTTGGAATATATATTGACATGGTACGGTCAATTTCCTTGAATAATTCTCTGATAGAATCTCGAGGCTTAAGGCTATAAATTGCGCGAATAGCCCGCTTCTGCAGCACAAAAATAGATCCAATGTCTGCAGCATTACCCCACAAAAGAATGCTGTAAGACATGACACTATGAAAATAGCCGAAATAAACTAAACGGGCTGTGTTGATATCAGTCAAGTGTCTGATTTTTCTTACCGCAAATGCTGCAGAGCTGAGTCTATTCGCCAATCCATTAATGTGGGGTCCCCATTGCAGTTTGTGATCCAATGTGACTCCAAGGAAGACTGTTGAATCCACAAGGTTTAACTCCTCGTTATTTATAACTATAGGGGTAGTTAAAACCATTTTCACGTTAGACATTGTAAATTTTCAAAACATATCGTTTTCCTAGCATTAAGTACCAAATTATTGGCACTAAACCAATGAACCACGTCAGAGAGAGCAAGGAATACTCCTACCAAATTTCAAGTCAATCGGCCTTATAGTTCCTGAGATTTCGTGATGAGTGAGTTCACAAATGGGATCTAATATATATATATATATATATATATATATATATATATATATATATAGATATATACATAAATACATAGGACATCCAAGACTAAGGTACAAACAAATCTGCCCTCAGCGGGAATCGAGCGCCGCGACCTTAACTTAAATATATCGTTGTCTAGTTACCATAACACAAGCTTTGCTTAATTTGGGGCTAGGTCAATTTGTGTGGAATTGTCCCAGGTATTAAAGCGTTCTAAAGTGGACTGGCAGTGCATTAAGTGTTCCTCAAGTGCCTGCCTATATGTATGTATGTCTGTCCACAGATAATACCCCAAACGTCGACATCGACCGTGGAGACGGAGCCACAGAATGAAGTGCTTCAAATAATAGAGGAAAATATTCCAGACAATTTCATATATGAAATAGCCGAAGAGCAGGAGATCACGATGGAGGAAGTAAAGGAGATCCCGGTTGCTGGGAACCAGGAGTGGACTGTGAACATCCTGCCGGATGACAGTAGACCGAAATATGCTTACATTAAACATTGCAACTCGGGGAAGAAAAAGAGGCACTTCACAGCCGACATGAATGAGATATCATTGCATGGAGACTTCGAGAATTACTACATACTCCCCGATGTAGACCCTTCAGTTGGAGTGGAGATCACCACCAGCTATGAACCGGAGAACTATATTGTTGAGGAGTACCAGCACCTGGTCCTCGATGACCGCACCAAGAAACGGTCCGGACCGGAGTCCGGTAAGAAGAAAAAGAAAAGACTGTCTGCTCCCCAGGAGGTGAAGATTGTGGGTGACAGTGAGGATTGGGTCATAGAGAATAATATTGGCTTTGATGATGAAGAGGACGATCCCAAGAAAACGGCCAGGGTCAGGCGAAAAAACAAAAAGTATTTGGGTTATGATTATGTGTCGTAATTACAGTTTTTCTCGATCGACGTTTGGTTTTGAATTTGGAACTGAATATTTCAGTTGTTTTTAATCTGTGCTCGTTCTTTATTTTTGAATTTCGAAGTATTTTATCTCATTGTTTCGTTGGTTTAAACTGTTTGGAATTTCCGATTTAAATTTAGAATAACATAGTATGATCCTATTTTAACGGTTATTCATTATTATTCTTATTATTTTTGTAATATAACAATGAAAAACTAAACGTCGATATCCCGCAATATAATCTTAAATTGTTTTTTTTTTTAATATATAGTGCTTCGCTTGTTGGTGTATGGTTAAAAGTATTGACGCATAATAATTTTATTTTTCATTAATTATGTGAAAATAGTACTGGCGTTCGAATTTTAAAAATCAAAACAGTATCAAATTTTAAAATGGAACGCATAAGCTGTTGAAAATTAATTGCTGATGGTGGGTACTTGCACATTTTATTAAAGTTAAGAAGAGTTAAAGAGTTTTTCTGAACTTAAGTGATTAGTCACACCACGAGCTTTACGGTGAAGGAAAACATCGAGAAGAAACCTGCATACGTCAGAGAAGACATTCAAAGGCGTATGTATAGTCGTGCTTGAGTAATGGCGATGTACTCGCCATCTGTCACTTTGGCACCTAAAATATATCTCCGGCTAAAAGAGATATATTTTTGTATATACATATATATAAATGAATTGAGATACTTTTAACAATACACCAATATTTATGTGTTAAGAATATGCTGGCGTAAATATAATAATATTATTTCGTTAAATACTGACGTTTCTATAGCATCCGGAATTTACCGGAATAAAACCGTAATTTGCTTTCTATTACCGGATAATCACTCGATCGTCAAAGTAGGTGCCCAAACTATCGCATCCGAATTACTGTCTTAGTTTCCGGTTTACTGGTCTACCCCATGTGGGTTGGACTAGAATATGGTCTTATTAGGTATTTGACAATGTTCAATTACCTCAATATTCACATTTACACAAAAAACGCCTTTATCCGCTTCTGTTAAGGCTTATTTTTTATTGGTTCTTCTAGTACCTAGTTGGTTTATAGAAATTTTATACATCAAGCCATTACCACCCTTATTGCGATAATTTCAACGTTGGAAATAGTAATCTTACAAAGCAGAAGAAACTTCGGAAGTGTTCGTAAAGCCCGATCGTTTCCGAAGTGGCGCGAATGTGAAGAATAGCTATATTTAAAAGATGGCTACCTGCTATAGTAAGTCTGTTGAATAGAATAAAAGATTCTTCACTTAATCTGATTACGAATGCGGGCAGTTCATTCAATTTCATTCGTTCGATATACCGATGTATCCAGTCGTTCAATGTTCTGGCATATTTTTCTTGCAAAGAAAATATTTTTCACTTGGAATGCGGGCAGTTCATTCAATTTCATTCGTTCGATATACTGATACTCGTTCAATACTCTGGCCTATTTTCTTCAATTCCTTTATGGTTACGGTCACAGCTAATCAAAGGGCAGGCCGCGTGCTTATTTAAAAATAAAACTAAACTATGAATTTGTTTTCGTTCATTCAATTCCGTTTACAATCAAAATATGAATTCTAGTATTTTTTTTGTTAATTCCCTATTTGCGTACTATGAAAGTTACAACAACTAATGTTTTTTTTGTTAACTTTCTAATTATTTTGTAGAGAAAAATATGAGCTGTCTATTTGACAATTCGACTTCAATTATCCAACGGGAGAATAATAAACCACATAATTTTTTTTTTTCGTGTTAAATTCATGTTTAATCAAGATCATTTACAACAGATAAATAAACTTCTTGGACACATTGATAATAAATATATTTGTATGGATTTGAAAGTTTGTGAGACAGTTTGTTACTCAATCAACGGCTTAACGTATTCTGAGGAAATTTGCAACAATTATAGATATAGTATGTGTGTTTTCCACAGAAATCTATGAATAAACATTTACCCGCTTACAATACTTAGGATTTTACAAACTGCCTGTAAACTACACGATGATTGTAAATATTGCGTATTTATTAAGAGATTCCTAATTCAAATTTAATTACCAAGCGACAGTTGTTTCACAATCGGGGGTAGACTCACTTTGTTAATGAAATTTTAACGTATAATGTATTTTCGTTACAGTTTCGATATAGACAATCAGTCTATTTTTCTAATTTCATTTACAGCTTCTTAAATGTGACCATTTGTTTGACAAAATTAAATAAAATTAAAATTAAAAAAAATACTACATTGCACGTAACTTTAAATGAATGCAGTGAGAGGACAGTGTAAAGGCTTGTAAATTAAAAAAAAAAGCACATAGGTACTCATAACTCATTGATAGCTGAATTGTCTATGGTCTCCCGTTGTTATTTGAACACTATATAAAATGCGCATAATTTAAGAGTTCATTGTACTTCGAAATAACTCCTTAAACTTGTCAAAATAGACTTGTTTAACCTTGCTTAAAAGTTAACCTAACTTTTTGACGTCTGTCAAAATTGGGTTTTTGGCGGGAATCTAGCCGAGCAGATTATTTTTTAAATTCTAATCTTCTTCTTCGTTTCGTTAATAATTGTGGTCTTAAGTGTGTATGGGTGTCATATTATGCAGTAATATAACATTGAGTGACTGGTTCATAGAAGTATTGGATGTATTATATCAGAAATAGGGGCCTATTTTGTTTTCCTACTGCTCATGATCGTCTCCAGGGAATCTGGAAATCATTGAAATACTAGAATTTTAATGTATATTAAATAATTATATATATAAAAAAAAAATTGTAAACTCATGCGACTGAGGGATTAGTATCCACGTCATAAGTAAATAACAAAACTGACGTCTAGTTTGACAGCTGTCAATTTAAAGAATGACGGAGCAGAGTGAATGAAATATTGTTGACAGTTCGATGGATTTGTATCGTATTATTTTTATGTTACGTTAAATAGTTTGGTTTGCCTGATCCGGATTGATTAATTAGCATTATTTGGGAGGCTTAGTCTAACGCCGTTCTGATTTTGAAATCAGATGCTGAGGAAAAAACTAAAATAATGTCTTAGTTTCATCAGTTCTTAAACACGATTTGGTGAAACTGGCAACCCACAAGCCCAAATGTCAATGTCTTGATTGTGACAACAAAATGTCATTGAGTTTGATCAGTTCGTAGAAATCGTAGATACAATATGGTGGAACTAGCGATAGCTCATGGCTAAAATCTTTCGCTCTAAATATAAAAAATAAATAATGATCAGACATTAAGTTTAAATGGAAAAGTTTTTAAATATATGCACTTCATTGTATATTCGTTTTGCTTTGAACGTTGATATTGAAATAGATATGACATAATTATAAACCTATCGGCCTTGTATTAAAAGTATTTTATATGTGTTTAGGGTCAGTTGGCTTTGTGTGAGATGTCCACAATATTATTGTATATTAACATCTATATAAGTGTGTATATCAGTCGCCGATGCCTATAGTACAGGCTCTGCCTAGTTTAGGGTCAGTTGGCTTTGTGTGAGATGTCCACAATATTATTGTATATTAACATCTATATAAGTGTGTATATCAGTCGCCGATGCCTATAGTACAGGCTCTGCCTAGTTTAGGGTCAGTTGGCTTTGTGTGAGATGTCCACAATATTATTGTATATTATTTATAGTATATCCTAAGCTGACTGTACAGTTTGAAAACCAAGTGTATGTGTATAAATTTATAATATACATTTATAATTGTGACTTGTCACTGTTCATCCAGAGTTGTCAAATTTGGCGCCATAATATAAGCGCCCATTCGCTGTTCCAATATAATTTTGTCTGTTTCAATATCACGTTCTTTAATCAAAATATTAGGTTAATTGTCATAATCGTGGTGTATATTGTTTCATAATTTAAGGTACCATAAATAAAATTTGTTTTATTTTAAATTGTGTTCTTTTATTTTTTGCTCAGATGTATATATACTAGAGGTAAACCACTGTATTTATTTAATATATTAATAATAAAGAGGTCAGTTAGGTATGTTAGTCGCCAGAGGTATGCTGGGTGCCAACGTGACAGATGGCGAGTCCATCGCCGTTACTCAAGCCTACACATACGCCTTTGAATGTCTTCTCAGACGTATGCAGGTTTCTTCTCGATGTTTTCCTTCAGCGTAAAGCTCGTGGTGTGCCTCACTTTAATTAAATGTAGAAAATCTCCTCACTCTAGTCGGGGTTGGAACTCGCGCCGTTTGCGTGGCAGGCGGGTGCTGTGACCTCTCGGCCACGCCGCCTCCTCTTGTCCTGACGTATAAGTGGTATGGTATCGCAGTGCAGGCGCAACCCTCGTTCCCTGTCGATGTTTTCCGTCACCGTAAAGCTCGTGGTGCGAATAAACCACAACCAAGAAGATGAAAAGAATGATAAGGGGTTAAAATGAAAGAACACAAACGCTTTTATCATTTATTTATTTATCAATATAATATGTATATATGTATGTATAACTTACAGCCTTACGCCGCGTCGCGGGCGGCGACGTCCCGTGACGTCACCACTGTGACGTCACAGCCGCCACCGCCTCAGGCGATGCGTACAAGCAATCTTAGAAAAAAAAAACGTTCTCTTAATTATACCTCGGCGTACACCTAACTAAGCCTATGACTAATTATACACGCTAAGGATTTAATATACAACAACCTAAAAGAAATTTACCGCTTTTAAAATTAAAAAAAAAACATGACATCGTTTGACAGCAGTGACGTTTGACAGCGTCGTTGTTCGACGAAAGTGAAATAAGTTCGTGTGTCTATGAAGGAGTATTGCAAGTCGGGTTTGGCAATAGCAAGCATTGCGTTGATGCGACTATAAATTGTATTTATTTAAATATTCAAAATTAATCAATCTACAATTCAATATTAGGCTAAACCGCGTGAAAATGTACTACTATGGAGATTGGTGGATTGGACTAACACGATTCGTCCTCAATATTCATTTGCGCAGACGTAAAATTCTATTCATTCAAATCAATACTAAAAATATTACTTACAATTGAACTATAATTTCAATGGAAATAATATATGATCGCAGCTCTTTTGTCAAAACGAGGAAAACACGGTGCATGGATTTCTTTTCCAATTGCATTTTCCTGCAAGTCCTTTGGTATACGGCCAGACATCAGCATGAAACGATGATATTAAATAATTCTTTACAGATTGAAACACATGTTTTACATATTTTCAACAAAACTTTTCATTACACGAACATGAAGCGTTTAAAATAATAAAAAAATAATTAAGCTCATTACAGATAAATACAAGCAAAATTAAATCTAACTAAACATACGTTCAAGTTAAACAAATGAGCCTACTTTTGCCAAACCCAACTAAGACCAAACCACTTAGTAATTCCACAACGACGTCACAATTCATCATCTGAACTCGCCGCCACGTAACATGATCACCGAGTACTGTTAGTTTTTATTAAGTCGTCGTAAATTTGTCTATGGGCTAGTTACGAGTTTATCATGGACCGTGAATATCGCCTTCTCTATGACACAGAGCTCAAGTTACGTGGCGGCAACTCGCATGCGTCCTACGTTACTTGGTACATTTCAAACACCTTCGAATCGCCGCATTTCAACTAAAATATTACATACAAGTCTTATACGCAAAGTTTTTTTTGTATTTTCAATTTATACAGTAACATTTATACAGGTTGTTCACATTGTCTTCTCATTTGGCATACTTAGAACGACATTTTTTTTTTTTTTATTATTTTGTCAAAGCAACTTTCATTTATAAAACCCTCATTTTAAACTAAATAATTAAAAACATCTGCGTCCCCATACCGGTTCTATTGTTGAATACTTCATTCGTTTCATTTGGTCAGTGAAAACTACCCTCTGATTTATGCGAGGGTGTTTGAAGTATTAAAAAACACGATCATAGAGGATGTGTTACAACACTCATTTGTCGCTTGACAGCTGTCACTTGAAACTGAGACAAGAGATCATAACTTGAACTTGACAGAACTAGAACAAAAATGACAGTTAATAACGACAATTTATGAAATTTCAAGTGCTTAACCAATACAAGAACAAGTACGTTAATTTGTAAAAAAAAATTATGTACCAAGAATTTCGCGCGACCAATATTGCTCAATTCTTCCTTTTCCTGAACTGAAACAACGAATAAAGTTTGCATAAACCCGTTGCGATCTCAGTGTCTATGATTTCATTAAAAACTATCAACAATTTTTATTAAGTACCTTTTCTCTGACACATAAGAATTTCGATCAAAAACAAATCACGCACATCGAAACCAAAAGAGATCTTGCAAAGGAGTCCCTTCCGCGAACGCTCAGGCTGTGAAATGAACTCCCCGATGAGGTTTTCCTGGAGAGTACAGCATGGAGTTTAAGAGTTTTGACAAATCTAAAGTGTTGCAGCGACCACAGACTCATACTATCTTGCCTGCTTCAATGGTACAAAACAATGATCTGGTCTATTCTTAAACAGCTGTACCAATTTTGATGAGCCATAAATCGTAAGCTACACCCCTTCAAATTAGAAAAAAATATGACAATTTGATACATTTTTATTTGTTGAAAGGCAAATTTGTAGTGCTAATTTAAATTTTTTTCCTAGAATTTTTTGGGAAAACTTGATCGCTTCTCTAAATCTGTCGCAAGTCAGGTTACCTTACCAATCTGTGACACAGAGAAAAAGTATGTCATAAAATGCACCTAAAAATAAAAAAAACACCTAGTTTGGTTGTCATTACGCGAACATACTAATTTTATTTAAAACAAACGCAACGCCGTATCCGCCAATTCAATAACAAGCGATATTCAACTTCATCAATTGAAAAATAAAGGCGAGTCGCATGCTTTACAGACGATGACTTCAAACTATTCAAATTTCGACTTTATACAGTTGAAAATAGGGTTAAATTAAGCTTGTTTTAAGGTTAATGTTCTGCTAGTCCTTGCCGTCGGAATCGTGATTTGGACCATCAATTCTTAGTTTTTTTTAAACCGTAGTATTTTTTTTATTTAGGAACAAAAAACACTTATAAATTCCAACTAAATGTGCTCTAATGCCTACAGTAGTATACAAGTGTGTCGCAGACATTAACACTGAACTCCAGAAAGAGGTGTTACAGAGTTCCTATTTGACACAATTAATTCGAATTTGACAGACGACCAACGTGGGTAATGAAAAAATTTGACAGACGACCAACGTGGGTAATAATTTTTTTTTTTTATTTGTAGCGGGATCTGTCTTGCCGCGTATATCGTACTTAACAATGACATAAAACAATTAAGCAGAAATCGAATCGATATCCATACTAATAAGTAAGCAACTCTGTCTAAATGTTGAACATTTTTGATGGAATTTCCTTTAGTGATAGACGGTAAGTTTGGAGAATGGCCTAATACTTCTGTTCGTCGCGAAAACAAAATTTTATGAATAAGGGAATTAAACTTTTTTTGGAAAAGTCGAAAAACAAGCAAATTGATTGAAAAAAAAAAATTACGTAGTGACAAGACCGCAGAACAATAAGGAATTAAAATACAAAAATCGATTCTGTACGTAAATAAGGCTAAATATCGAAGATCTAGGACTATGGATAATAATAAAAAAAAATTGAACTCAAGTCGATTTTATGTAGGAACTATTAATTCATGTATGAATAATATATATTGTAATTATATATCATACATAATATACGTAGAGGAAACGATCACTGCGACTCTAGGCGTTAAACATGATCATTTAAACTATTATTTTTTTTCATTAAAATCTAACATTTATTAATGGGCTTTTGGTGTTGCCATTGCGGATTTTTTTAAACGAATAAGTAATTTTCCTTATCACCATATCACTAATGTAAGGATATCAGGATATTAACACACATATATGGGGGACCTCTTTCGCTTCGGCCTCATTCATGTATGTATGCGAAAGAGGTATGTAAGTCTAGAGAGAACTGGCGCTCTATACTCTCTGCCTACCCCGTTAGGGACGGCGTGATGATATATATATATATATATATATATAAATGGGGTATATTTGCGGATAAATGGTAATCGGAACTTTTGCAACCTGAGACAAACTTAATTTAATTTAGAAATTGGCAGTATGCAACACCAAAAGCCCAATAATTCAAAGAAAGCATTCTTAACTGCTAAAAAAAAATTAAAATAAAATTCACACCAATAAGCATTAGGTACGCTAATGAATTTATAATTAAAATTACTTAATACCTATATTGTTTAGGTTATTCAATTGGGGTTGTGTTGGTTGAGCGAAATTTATTTTTTTAACTAAAGCAGTGAAATAAAAAGAAATATATAGATTTGTTTGATAAACTTGTCTATTAATAACATTGTCCAGTTCCCATAGAACAAGCTTAGCTTAGTTTGGGACTAGGTCAATTTGAGTGCAATTGCCTATCTATATAAGTATGTATATCGTTGTCCAGTTCCCACAGTACAAGCTTTGCTTAGTTTGGGACTAGGTCAATTTGTGTGCAATTGCCTATCTATATAAGTATGTATATCGTTGTCCAGTTCCCACAGTACAAGCTTTGCTTAGTTTGGGACTAGGTCAATTTGTGTGGAATTGCCTATCTATATAAGTATGTATATCATTGTCCAGTTCCCATAGTACAAGCTTCGCTTAGTTTTCGCTAATATTGAACATAGATTAGTTTCTGTACTGTAACAAACTAGAAGAATGTCATACATATATAGTTACTAGCTGCGCCCCGCGACTACACTTGCGGAAATTTAGTTTTTTTTACATTCAATACCGTTCAACCGTTCTAGCGTGGAGTAACAAATATTTTCAAAAAGATTTCCAATTTATAATACAAGAAGATTTTTATCATATGCATACGAAAAGGTATGCAAGTCTAAAGAGAACTGGTGCTCTATACCTCCTTAGGGACTCGGCGTATGTACATACGAAAAGCTCATATATACACAGGACATCCAAGAAAGTATTTAGTACGTGACATAAAAACCCATTCTAACGACAGCTAAACTCGCGGACTTGTACCACCACTATTAAAAAAAATTTTTTTATTTATTTTGGGATTTTGAAATCGGGGACCCTTGTGGGAAGGCGTGAGGATATATATATATTATATTTATTTTTAACATTAAGTAAATATTATACATACATTTATAAGACCAAAGCTGGAGTCGAACCCACAAACAATCTTTCAACCAACACACCTCAGTCAAAATGAGAGTCATCTAACACAAACAAACGAATTGAGCAACATACTACATCATTTTTACAAGTCGGCAAAAATGTTCTGTTAAATCCAAATAATAATTGCAGTTAAATTTACCAACATTATACATCGTACAAGGGAAGAATTGGATAATTCTTAAGACTCACTAATAAAGGCTGTCTCAGAAAGTATGAGTTGCTAAGGGGGCGCCATAAATTACGTGAGGTGTATTTTTTAATTTTCTGTCGCTCCCTCCCCCGGGTGAGATATCGTGAGATTTTATTCAACCCCCTCCCCCATCCCCCAATCTCACGTGAGATGTTTCAAAATGTGGACTTCTTACGTAAACGCGTTGGATTTTTATTGTAAAAAGAGAAAGAAAATTGCTTCGTGCTTTTATTTACGACTAGTAATCAATATTGCTGAGAGTTTAATTATAAGATTAAATCAAACGCATGTTTAATCTGGATTAAATGGACCAATATTGTATATATTTTTTGTTTAATCAGAAAAAGAATTGCGTGATATTTCCCGAGACCCCCCTCTCTCCAACGTAAGATTAGATGAGATTTGACTCGACCCCCCCCCCCTTAAACATCTTACGTAATTTATGGACGCCCCCTAAAAGATGTATAAAGTGAAATTAAAATTTTATTCAAAGCTCAAAGTTACCTTTCTAAAAAGGATCTAATTACCTTTCATTGAATATCTTTAAGATTCCGTGAAGTCATTCACAAGTTAGTATTGCCTTTAATAATGTTGTAATTTTCTTATCTTTGGAGCTACTTGTCTTATTGAATGGTCATGAGGATATATTCACAAAGCCCGACAACTTCTAGAAGACAATTCTGAGACCTGTTCAATAAGCCGACAAAATAAAATAGACTGCTATTTTTCTACGACGCGAAACGACTTTTGAGCACGTTTCAAATTGTCAGGATTTCAATACCAAATACCAATACCAAAAGTCTACTTACTAGAATACATTCTGTTGCAAACAAGGGTCGGATTCATGCCGCGAGTTCGTATTATACGGACAGCCTAGTAACGGCATCTTGCGGACGGTATAGGCAACTCTACTACTGTCGAAATTTACCGACATCCGTTCACTTGAGCCCAATTTACCGCCACCTAACAAAATGTATAAACGTAAAATTTTCGGACGATTCGCTACGTAGATAATAGAAATATATTATAGACTTTGTGATTGTTTGTTTTTAAAAGGAGGAAGGTTATAAATTGGTCGGAAAATCCTTTTTTGGTATTTTCAATTGCCAAATGAAGCGAAGATTGGTCAATATGAAAATCAAATATTAACGAAAACGAAATTTTGATAAAATAAGTTTATACTTCCCAGTGGTGAGGGGATCCCAGAGCAGCAACTCTTAAATTGAAGAACGCCTTAAGTTTTTTTTCTTTTATCTCATTGCATACAATTACTTGGATAAAACAGAACGTTTGTCTATGCCAAGGTCGACGCAACATAGCGAAAATAATTCTATTTTGAATACTTAAAATTCGTTCCAAATATAGTTATTACCATACATTATGTCCACACTATGTTACAAATTTAAGGCATTTTTTAAGATCAAATTTGGTTACGAATATCTTGAAAAAACGAAGAGCTATTAATGAAGATCGCCATCTTTAAATATGGCGTCACTGAGAACGTCAGCATTGCCAACCAGCGCGGCAATGCTGCTAGTCATCTTGGCACTTTGCTGGGGGATACCAAATTTAGCAAATAAAAATTTTTAACGTTATAACTTATTTTAAATTGATGAACGCCAGCTGCACTCACGAAAAATCATGACTCATTGTAACGTTCCGCCTGAGCCCAGCGTGCAAGCGAGAGCGCGGAACAAGCGACAGAGAGGCACGATCGGCTTAAGCGCTCGGCTTGTAATGCATCTGCCTCTCTTTCACTCCATCGGTCGATGCGTCCGAGTAGAAGTAGACGAGTAGACGTTGTCACGTAAATTTATCGTCCGTAAACCGACTTTTTAAAATGTTTTTTGTACATATATAGTTTGCATCATTACGTGAATATGGAGAAAAGTCTATAGCAGTCGATTTGTTCACAGTCCTTCGCCAAATTGCCAGACAACGCACGTGCAGACAGAATGAAAATATACCAGAATATTAATAGGGCTATGTTAATAGTGCTAAAGTGCAGTAATAAGATTTTTATTTGATTCAAAATTACTTTATAACACCATTAAAGACAAAAAGAAATCCGTATTGTACATTTACCCATACTGACGCCAATATAAAGATTGATCTAAGGTCAACGAACTTACTATCTGTCATAATAATTGGCAGAATTTTACAACTTACAGGTAGAAAAAAAAACAGCGTGCATCTGGCAACCCCGGATACAATGTTACAACGTCTGCCAATGAACCAACGTGTTTGTACTTTACATACATCAATTCGCTTTAAATTTCCATATGGCAATACTAAACCAGTCATGTCAAACGTGTGATTAGGGTTGCCAGGTACACACGGAAAATTGTTGGCATAACACAAGTATTATAAAACCGTCCATAGGTCTGTAGGTAAGCCAGTTCTAAGCACACACTATTTATCCAAATCATCACGACACTACATTAAAAAAAAACATGCTTTATACAATATAAAATCACGCGCAATAGCCATCCTTCCTGGCAACATTCCATTCGAATAATATCAAATTGTCTATACCCAACTCTATACTCAACATTTACGCTACTGTACAAGAAATTCCGCATCGATTTTTAACATTAATTATTAAAAGAAAAACACCAAAAAAGACAGGAGATCTAAAGAGGCGCGGATTTTTTTTTTTCTATTAAATATTCATTACGGTCGGATCAACTATAGCCGGAATCGTTTCGTTCCAACACACGTATGTATGGTTAAACAAAAAAAATCCTAACTTCGAAGCACCATATAATAGAATTACCAATACGAAAAAAGAACGAACCAGTGTTGCCCCCCTCGAAAAATGAACCTAAATGTGCGACGAAAAGAGAAACTTACGGCTACGACATTTCTTCACTAAAATCACTATTTTTTTTACATATTCTCCAAGTCCGGTTTTATACACGATAATGTCAAAAATATATAAATATATAGTTAGTGTGTGTGTTTATTTATTATTATAATTATTATTATTATATGCTGGTATATTGGAGATGGCAATTTCGCTCGCTGTTGTTGTTTATTGTCGATGCGTACAAGCTGGAACAAGATACATTCATGTAAGGCACATTATTTTTAATTTATAAAACGACTTTTTGTGACGTTTCTCTGAACTTAAGTACAGTGATTAGTCACACCACGAGATTTTACGGTGAAGGAAAACATCGAGAGGAAACGAGGGTTGCGCCTGCACTGCGATACCATACCACTTATACGTCAGGACAAGAGGAGGCGGCGTGGCCGAGAGGTCACAGCACCCGCCTGCCACGCAAACGGCGCGAGTTCCAATCCCGACTGGATTGAGGAGTTTTTCTACATTTAATTACAGTGAGGCACACCACGAGCTTTACGGTGAAGGAAAACATCGAGAGGAAACCTGCATACGTGTGAGAAGACATTCAAAGGCGTATGTATAGTCGTGCTGGAGTAACGGCGATGGACTCGCCATCTGTCACGTTGGCACCTAATATACCTCTGGCGGAAAGTAGGTGTGTGGGTATTACCTATACACCTCTGCCTACCCCTTCGGGAACCCTTGTGGGAAGGCGTGAGGATTATTATAATTATAAAACGACTAACATTATAAAGAGGAAAGATTTGATTGTTTGTGATGAATAGGCTCCGAAACTACTGCACTGATTTGAAAATTTATTTCATCATTGGAAAGCTACATTCACCCTGAGTGGCATAGGCTATATTTTCTAGGAATAGGACGTAGGTTACTTATTTTTAATCCTGATAAATGCAAAGTTCTAATATTATTATATTCTAATATAATGTATGATGCTCTTTCACGGCATAGCGCTGAACCGATTCTAGCAGGAAAATTTCCAAAGCTACTTTTTCGAACTCCACGCGGGCGAAGCCGCGGGCATAAGCTGGTATATAATATTAGTAAGATGTACTCACCCAAACTCCATAGGATATCGCCCAGTCCCCAGCACACACTACACTAGCACAATAGTCGCGGCATAGCGTCCACAAACAATATTATATTAACGTAACAAATGCACTTTATATTCTACACAGCGATACAGTGACGCGATCACTGGGCGTTCGTTGATAGGGGTGCTTTTAGCTCGCCCTCTTTCGTCTTCGGCGTCGCTGTAACAAACAGACACGTCAGCTGACAGGTGACAGGCGGGACAAGATGTCAATGAGTTTTGGCAATGAGTGTTACTGAACTTTAGTGATTTACAATCAAACGTCAGTTGATTTTGACAGAAGGGCCAATATGGCCGTGATGGCAATGAGTGTTACTCAACTACAGTGACTTACAACCAAACGTCAGTTGATTTTGACAGAAGGGCCAATATGGCCGTGATGGCAATGAATGTTACTCAACTACAGTGACTTACAACCAAACGTCAGTTGATTTTGACAGAAGGGCCAATATGGCCGTGATGGCAATGAGTGTTACTCAACTACAGTGACTTACAATCAAAGGTCAGTTGACTTTGACAGAATACACAAGATGGCCGTGATATTTATTAATGAGCTAATCCATCCCTAATGCATTTGGCGGAGTTATTGCTTAAATTGTGACCATATATTTTTTTTCATACGGTCGCTTTGTCACCTAGATATACGTCAGAATTTAAAGGGTTCTTGTCAGGCCCACAATGCACCCATTGGGCCCACAGAAGGCCCCCTGGAACGCCTAGTGGGCCTGTCACTGTGGCACTACACACGCAGTAACTCTAAGCCTTATTGACTAGGGCATAGGGTGGACATTATAGTGCAGATATTTAAAGATTTACATTTGTAATGGATGATATGTATGTAGGTGTGTAAGTCTAGAGAGAACTGGCGCTCTACTCTCTCTGCCTAGCGTGAGGGACTCTGCGTGATGATATGTATGTAGGTCTGTAAGTCTAGAGAGAATTGGCGCTCTACTCTCTCTGCCTAGCGTGAGGGACTCGGCGTGATGATATGTATGTAGGTCTGTAAGTCTAGAGAGAACTGGCGCTCTACTCTCTCTGCCTAGCGTGAGGGACTCGGCGTGATGATATGTATGTAGGTCTATAAGTCTAGAAAGAACTGGCGCTCTACTCTCTCTGCCTAGCGTGAGGGACTCGGCGGTCGGCGTGATGATATGTGTGTAGGTCTGCAAGTCTAGAGAACTGGCGCTCTACTCTCTCTGCCTAGCGTGAGGGACTCGGCGTGATGATATGTATGTAGGTCTGTAAGTCTAGAAAACTGGCGCTCTACTCTCTCTGCCTAGCGTGAGGGATTCGGCGTGATGATATGTATGTAGGTCTGTAAGTCTAGAGAACTGGCGCTCTACTCTCTCTGCCTAGCCTGAGGGACTCGGCGTGATGATATGTATGTAGGTCTGTAAGTCTAGAGAGAACTGGCGCTCTACTCTCTCTACCTAGCGTGAGGGACTCGGCGTGATGATATGTATGTAGGTCTGTAAGTCTAGAGAACTGGCGCTCTACTCTCTCTGCCTAGCGTGAGGGACTCGGCGTGATGATATGTATGTAGGTCTGTAAGTCTAGAGAGAACTGGCGCTCTACTCTCTCTGCCTAGCGTGAGGGACTCGGCGTGATGATATGTATGTAGGTCTGTTAGTCTAGAGAACTGGCGCTCTACTCTCTCTGCCTAGCGTGAGGGACTCGGCGTGATGATATGTATGTAGGTCTGTAAGTCTAGAGATCTGGCGCTCTACTTTTTTTTTTTTTTTTTTTTTATACCACTTGGGTGGCAAACAAGCATGCGGTCCGCCTGATGGTAAGCGGTTACCGCCGCCTATGGACGCTTGCAACACCAGGGGTATCACTCGCGCGTTGCCGACCCTGCAGGAATCTTTTCACACCCTTCTTGAAGAACTCCATGCTGTACTCTCCAGGGAAAACCTCAACGGGGAGCTCATTCCACAGCCTGAGCGTTCGCGGAAGAAAACTTCTTTGGAAGCGCACAGTGCGAGACCTTTGTGGTTCCAAGGTATGGGGATGAATTCCCCGTCGATGGCGAGAGGTGCGGTGGTAGAAGGTGGAAGTGGGCATCATATCGAACAATTCTGCAGAACACTCCCCGTTATACAAGCGGTAGAACACACACAGGGAGGCAAAGTCTCTCCTCAGACTTAGTGATTCCAAGCCGCTTGTGAGCATGGGATCGTCGACAATTCTAGCGGCGCGTTTCTGAACCGCGTCAAAAGGCCCAAGCTGGTATCCAGGGGCTCCAGCCCACAGGTGGCAGCAGTACTCCATATGTGGCCGAACTTGCGACTTATAAAGTTGCAGCCTTTGTTGCGGTGTGAAGTACTGCTTAGCTCTGTTGAGCACACCGAGCTTCCTCGACGCCAGCTTAGCCTTGTCCTCTAAATGACCACGGAACTGAACGTCGCTAGAAATATCGACCCCAAGGATCCTAATGCTCTCCGAGATGTTCAGGGGAGTGTTCTGGAATTGTGGAGCCACAGCGAATGGAGTTTTTTTTGCGGTGAACGCGCAAACTTGTGTCTTAGTGGGGTTGAAGTGAACTAGGTTTAGTCGACCCCAATCGGAGACACTGCGAAGTGTACTCTCGATTTCAGACACAAGTTGTTCGCGACTTTCCTCCACAGTGGAACGAGGGAGATTAGCACGGCCCGTGTAGTAAGTGTCCCCAGTGCTGTCGTCTGCATAGCAATGAATGCCTTCAATAGAAAGCATGTCATTAATATGCAGAAGAAACAGAGTCGGGGACAACACAGAGCCTTGCGGGACGCCAGCATTAATTTCCATGCTTTCGGAGCAGCTACCGTCAACGACGGCTCTTATGCATCTGCTGGACAGAAAGCTGGCGACCCATTTGCATAATCCCTCTGGCAGTCCGTAGGATGGAAGCTTCGATAGAAGACCGCGATGCCAGACCCGATCGAACGCTTTCGCCACATCCAAGCTAACAGCTAATGCCTCACCTTGACTCTCAATGGCGAGTGACCAACGGTGCGTGAGATATACTAGAAGGTCACCCGTTGAGCGACTGTGGCGGAAGCCATACTGTTGGTCACTCAACAAACCGTGACCCTCTAGATATCGCAGGAGTTGCGTGTTAATCACTCGCTCCATAATTTTGGAGAGGAGGGAGGTGATGGCGATCGGCCTGTAATTCGATGGGTCTGATCTATCGCCCTTTTTGGGCACTGGGTGCACGTGGGCGGTCTTCCACGAAGTTGGGACTTTTTGGGTGGAGTAGGAAAGCGCGAATAGGCGCGTCAAAACAGGACACAGTTCAGGAGCACACTGCTTAAGCACCACTGCCGGAATACCGTCTGGCCCGCTCGACTTATGGACGTCCAGAGACAGCATCTCCCGCCGGACCTCCCGTTGGGTTATGCTTATCTCCGGCATAGAGTTCTCACACCGCAGGATAGTGGGCGGTGTGGCGCCTCCGTCATCCATAGTCGAGTTCGAGGCAAAGAGAGAGCCCAATAGATCCGCTTTCTCTTTGGCACTGTGGGCCAAGTTACCATCCGGCTTACGGAGTGGTGGTAGGGACGACTGGCAAAAGTTTCCCTCAGCAGCCTTGGCAAGGGACCAAAAAGCACGGCTGCCAGAAGGGTAGCTAGCGAGTCTCTTACCAATTCTGCCGACGAAATCGAATTTCGCCCTGGCAATCGCTCGCTTACAGTGCCTCGAGGCAGCATTAAGTTTCCGCTTTGCATCAGATATGTTGGGGTCCAGATTGGATCGAGCCGTGGTCCACGCCTCATACAAGGCTTGCTTGGATAATTTAGCTTCCTTGCAGGGCTTATTAAACCACGGCTGTTTCTTTACCCCTGTAGCTACTAGCGAGTTTGGGATGTAGCATTCCATTCCCGCCAGTATCGTCTCAGCGACGGCTGCTGCACAGGGGTCTGGATCTTCTGATGCAAAGCAGATCTGCCTCCACGGGTACGATGCGTAAAACTCACGCAATCCATCCCAGTCTGCTGCCTTGTAGTGCCACATGCGCCGCCGCCCCGGGGGTCGGGGCACTTCGGCCTTTGCGCACGGCACTTGCGTCCGGACCAGACAGTGGTCGGATGTGCCAAGCGGCGCACCCACCGAGATGGAATAGCTGTCCGGTCGCGTGGTCAGCAGAAGGTCCAGTAAAGAGCTTGTATGGCCCTCGATATCAGGTATTCTGGTTGGTTCGTGTACCAGCTGCGAGAAGCCATAAGCCAGGGCAAGCTCGTAAGCAGCCCTCCCCGCGCAGTCAGTGGACCGAGAGCCAAGCCACTCAACATGGTGAGCGTTAAAATCTCCTAAAACCACCAACTCCGCGGAGGGGTACTGCTCAAGTACTTTGTCCGTTGTCGATTGCAGGTGCTCAAATAGGCGAACTGTGTCTGTGTCACCGCTATGGGACCTGTAAAGGCACGCGTAGATTCGGGTGTTGCCACCATAGTCTACGCGCACCCACAAAATTGACAGGTCTCTGTCTTCAAGGCCGTGGAGACGTCGACAGCAAATATCCTCCCGGAAGTACATACATACCCCGGCGCGGCGCACAAAATTGTGTTCCATCTTGTACCCGGGGTAGTTCAGGTACGATGTATCATCAGGGCAGGATATCTGCGTCTCCGTCAGAAATAGCAGAGTCGGCTGTGTCGTCTCAAGGTGTTGGTGGACTGCATTTAGATTAGAATGAAGTCCCCTGATGTTGCAAAAGTCAATTTTTAATATGGAAGGGGAGGCCGCTGGGAAACTTCTACTATTTTTAAATTTGGCCATTTTAGATTTCTAAGGGTGCTGAAAAGGAAGAAGAGGAATCGTTGTGTCGGCATCAAAGAGGACAAAGCGCAGTCTCAATCCGCCGCAGTGATGTACAGGTAGTGCGGATTGCCGGAGCGGAAGTCGGAAGGGCCCCCGATCCCCCCCTGATGCAGCGGCCGGGTCCACTCCGGTCTCCTCCTCCGGCACGACCACTACACCAAGGACTTTACACACATGTGCGGGTCAGCCTCCCAGGGCGGAGATTAGGTGATCCCTGGGTTCGGGACCCCTACTATATGCGGGCGGACAGCCGTTTCACCGGGTCTCCCTAACAACCGCACCGACATGCCGCGCCTGGTCACCACCACGGCGGAATTGCACCACTGGTCCTGTGCTGCCGACACACCGCTTCCTCTTGGAGCCTGGCGACCTTACTCACCACAGAAACACGACACACCCGAGGGTAATGCCATTATCATGCCATATCTACTCTCTCTGCCTAGCGTGAGGGACTCTGCGTGATGATATGTATGTAGGTCTGTAAGTCTAGAAAGAACTGGCGCTCTACTCTCTCTGCCTAGCGTGAGGGACTCGGCGGTCGGCGTGATGATATGTGTGTAGGTCTGCAAGTCTAGAGAACTGGCGCTCTACTCTCTCTGCCTAGCGTGAGGGACTCGGCGTGATGATATGTATGTAGGTCTGTAAGTCTAGAAAACTGGCGCTCTACTCTCTCTGCCTAGCGTGAGGGACTCGGCGTGATAATATGTATGTAGGTCTGTAAGTCTAGAGAACTGGCGCTCTACTCTCTCTGCCTAGCCTGAGGGACTCGGCGTGATGATATGTATGTAGGTCTGTAAGTCTAGAGAGAACTGGCGCTCTACTCTCTCTACCTAGCGTGAGGGACTCGGCGTGATGATATGTATGTAGGTCTGTAAGTCTAGAGAACTGGCGCTCTACTCTCTCTGCCTAGCGTGAGGGACTCGGCGTGATGATATGTATGTAGGTCTGTAAGTCTAGAGAGAACTGGCGCTCTACTCTCTCTGCCTAGCGTGAGGGACTCGGCGTGATGATATGTATGTAGGTCTGTAAGTCTAGAGAGAACTGGCGCTCTTCTCTCTCTGCCTAGCGTGAGGGACTCGGCGTGATGATATCTATGTAGGTCTGTAAGTCTAGAGATCTGGCGCTCTACTCTCTCTGCCTAGCGTGAGGGACTCGGCGTGATGATATGTATGTAGGTCTATAAGTCTAGAGAGAACTGGCGCTCTACTCTCTCTGCCTAGCGTGAGGGACTCGGCGTGATGATATGTATGTAGGTCTGTAAATCTAGAGAGAACTGGCGCTCTACTCTCTCTGCCTAGCGTGAGGGACTCGGCGTGAAGTATGTGTATGTGTAAGTATGTATGAGTGTGTGTGTACTCACGTCCAGGCCGCTTGGTGGCCACGACGCTCTGCGCCCCGCACGAGCCAGCGCGCCCGCGGTTGTTGCCGGCCGCCTGCGACCTGCGCACGCGCATCATACACACTCAACGGGGGGGGGTCGCATTAAGGATACAATTCTATGTATATTTATATCGTGAAGACTGTATTAAACAACGGTATTTGACTGGGGCAGGTCATTACGAAAAGTCGCACCCATATGGCGCTGATGCATTCTGATCTGCTTTAAGTATATTATATTATATTCAGCTACTTTACATTGGAATGTCTCAAGAAATGTTTTTTTCAATGTATCAAAAGACTTGATTCTGTGGCAGTAAAAACAAGGTCTTTTGATGGGCAGAGCTGATGCCCAGCACTGGGGTACATGGAAGAGTTAATACCAAGCACTGGGGTGTCGAGGGCTGATGCTAACTCTGGGGTGTAGTAGAGGGGTGATACACTTTGGGTGTAGAGGAGGACTGATGTCAACACTGGGATATAGAGGACGGCTGATGTCAACACTGGGGTATAGAGGAGGGCTGATGTCAACACTGGGGTATAGAGGAGGGCTGATACCCAACACTAGGGTAAAGGGAGGACTGATGCCAACACTGGGCTAAAGAGGAGGGGTGATACCAAACATTTGGATATAGAGGGCTAATGCCAACCACTGGGGTGTAGCAGAAGGGTGATGCCAAATACTAGGGTATTGAGGAGGGCTAATACTAAGCACTGGAGTGTAGGGGAGAGTTACTGCCGATTACTGGGGTGTAGAGGAGGGCTGATGCTAACTCTGGTGAGAAGCAGAGAACACTAGGGTATAGGGGAGGGGTGATACGCACCTTTTGGGTGTAGGGGAGGGGTGATTCCCACTACAGGAGTGTAAGGGAGGGTGTAGATGGTCTAGGGGAAACTGTCGGGGGGTGTATACTGGTGTAGGACAGAGCCTTACCTGGCGTAGTGCCTCTGCGGCTGCGGCTGCTGCTGCTGCTGGGCGCGGTCGCTCTCGGACACGGAGCGCGTGCGCTCGTAGGGCCGCGCGTGGGGACGGCCCGCCGCCGGGCCCGTGGCCAGCAGCTCGTTGAGGGCCGGCTGGGGACGGGGGGACGGGGACATGTTACACGGCTCGGGGTACACGTTACGGGCCTAACGGGTTGCCCGTTCGTATTTGTATCTGCCCGACTGGGGCTGGACCTCCACCTTATAGAAGGCCGTAGACAAATAACACAATTTATTGTGTTGTGTTCCTACGCGGTGAATAAGGTTTCCACTAATGAGCTCCTTGGGGAGGGGGGAGGATTGTTTTATTGTGTTGGCAGCAGAGGGATAGGTCCCATTATGCTGCCAACATAGTATAACCGTCCGAACACAGAGTGGCGACGCGCTAGTGATACTTCGTTACTAAAGGCGTATATAGGCTGCGGTAACCGTTTTCCACCGCGTGGGCCGTATGCTTGTTTGCCATACTTGTATAAAAAAAAAAAACAGACCACCACAGGGGACAAGCGGCCCGCTTGGTGGTAAGATATCAGTGGCGTAGACGGCCGTTTGAGACTAAGAGACTATAACGCCACTAATCTGACAGTGGATGAGCTTTGGTGGCTGAGCAGTTCGTTCTAATCCCGACTGTACCAATGAGTTTTTCTGAACTTAAGTACAGTGATTAGTCACACAACGAGCTTTACGGTGAAGGGAAACATCGAGAGGAAACCTGCATACGTCTGAGAAGACATTCAAAGGCGTATGTATAGTCGTGCTTGAGTAACGGCGATGGACTCTCCATCTGTCACGTTGGCACCTAACATACCTCTGACGGAAAGTGGGTGTAAAAAGAACCTCACAGTACACGGATATTGTCACTTGTACATTGGCGGAATTTACGAGAGTAACTATTAACCTGTTATCAGGTAAGATATACAGTTAATATAAGCCATATAATAAATAATATATATATATATATAGGTGTATAGGTAATACCCACACACCCACTTTCCGCCAGAGGTATATTAGGTGCCAACGTGACAGATGGCGAGTCCATCGCCGTTACTCAAGCACGACTATACATACGCCTTTGAATTTCTTCCCAGACGTATGCAGGTTTCCTCTCGATGTTTTCCTTCACCGTAAAGCTCGTGGTGTGACTAATCACTGTACTTAAGTTTGGAAAAACTCATTGGTACAGTCGGGATTCGAACCTGCGACCTTTGCGCCGCAGGCAACTGCTCGAACCACTCGGCCACCACGGCAATAATATAAGTATGTAAAAAATAAATAAACAAATCATGGCCTCACCTCTAAAACGCGGAAGTCCTCCACACTCTTGAATTTGGACACGTACCCCTGCAGCTTGGGGTCCACCTGAAGCGCGGACGCGTGCTTGTAGTACTTGAGGAACGCCCAGAACTTCTCCAGGCCGTACAGCTGACCTGGACACGACACGTGTGCTTACACAGAGCTACACAGAACGGGAAACGAGGTGCAGTGTTGACACAGGGTGTAATGTTGTAAAAAATGTTGGTCCTTCGAGCCGGATCTTTACATTCAAAATGTACACACATACATGCATATCATCACGCCGAGTCCCTAACGGGGTAGGCAGAGAGTATAGGGCGCCAGTTCTCTCTAGACTTACATACCTCTTTTGCTTCGTCCACATTCATCAGTCTCTTCATACATGCTCGTCGGTTTCGAGTACTCTTAACGTTCCCGTCCTTGTCCCATTCAAAATGTACGTTTTTTTACGTACAACACGGGTGGCAAAAAAGCATGCGGCCCGCCTGATGGTAAGCGGTTACCGCCGCCTATGGATGATTTCAACACCAGCGGCAAGGCTATCGCGTTGCCGACCCTGCAGGAATCTTATAGCATTTGTCGAGATCAGCATTTTACCTACAATGCATCGAATTGTGTAGATCGCGTTCGCGTTTAGGGAGGCGTGAAGATAGGATTAATTTATCCATCATCCTTCGTGCATTTAGGAGGACTCTATCTCATCCCAGCCTCCTGTCATCTTGAAGTCCTGAAGTTAAACTCATACCTTTCTCGTAATCAGCCATGGTCTCCAGCTGGAAGTGCTGGTACAGCTCCGGCCTGAACTTGCGCTCGAGCCCGTAAGAGTAGAACCGGAAGAGGCACTCCAGCCCGTACCGGAAGCCGGCCGACGCGTCCTCATTGGCCAACGTCCTGCAGGCGAGAAATATTGTTAAAAATCAACATATCATAAAAAGATTCCTGCAGGTTCGGCAACGCGCGAGTGATAACCTAGTGTTGCAAGCGTCCATAGGCGGCGGTAACCGCTTACCATCAGGCGGACCGCATGCTTGTTTGCCACCCAAGTGGTATATAAAAAAAAAACATATATGGCTAATAGCCGTGGTGGCCGAGTGGTTCGAGCAGTTGCCTGCGACACAAAGATCACAAGTTCGAATCCCAACTGTACCAATGTTTTATTTCTGAACTTAAGTACAGTCATTAGTCACACCACAATCTTTA
The DNA here is from genome assembly GCA_945859725.1 of Drepana falcataria. Taxonomy (NCBI): domain Eukaryota; kingdom Metazoa; phylum Arthropoda; class Insecta; order Lepidoptera; family Drepanidae; genus Drepana; species Drepana falcataria. Next base: position 3,090,893 of record OX243951.1, on the reverse strand, counting down.
AGGAGAAGGAAAACATCGAGAGGAAACCTGCATACGTCTTAAAAGCAATTCAGAGGCGTATGTATAGTCGTGCTTGAGTAACGGCGATGGACTCGCCATCTGTCACGTTGGCACTTGAAATATAGCACTGGCGGAAAGTGGGTGTGTGGGTACTACCTATACACCTCTGCCTACCCCTTCGGGGACCCTTGTAGGAAGGCGCGAGGATATATAAAAAAATCTAATAACCCCCCCTTCAGACGAACAATTAAAACACGTCATATGTCACTACAATAAACCCCCTTTTAATACCACGACAAGTCACGGTCTATCCAAGCCCTTTCCCTTCCCCGTCTCCCCCCTCCCGCCAAGCTCTACGAAATTAATAGCCGAAACCCAGATAGTTCCCATACCTGAATTCATTGTACATAGTCCTGTTGAAGTGATCCCGCAGGAAGAAGGACCAGAATCTGAAGAGTGTGTTCATCTCCTGTGATTGGCCGATTCCCAACTTCTTGCGCTCTGTGAACAAAGAGAAAAAATATAATTAACTAAAATGTCTATACATATAAATAAAATTGGCATGTCTGTAAATTGTAAAATTGTGTACTGGATGTATACACGGTACGTACACCAAATTAACATTTTTAACAATTTTTGTCTGTCTGTCTGTCTGTATGTTCCGGCTAATCTCTAAAACGATTGGGCGGATTTTGACGGGACTTTCACTGGCAGATAGCAGATATGAAAAGGAGTAACTTGGGCTGTGTGATATACCTCTGGCGGAAAGTGGGTGTGTGGGAGTACCCACACACCCACTTTCCGTATAGATATATATATTTCCGTATAGGTAGTAACCTATACACCTCTGCCTACCCCTTCGGGGACCCTTGTGGGAAGGCGTGAGGATATATTATTAATATTTAATTTAGGCTACTTTTATTTTAACAACAGATTTTTTTTTTTTAATTCCACGCGGACAAAGTCGCCGGCACAGCTAGTTATAAATAAGCATACATATGCTATTGTGGACGTGAGATCCGTTGTGGCCTACCTCTCTCCAGCTGCTCGTTAGCACCACCCGGGGATCACGTGTGAGGTATCGAGGGTGTTTACGGACGCGAGCAGCATCAACCCAACGTATCCAGGAGCAGTGCCATTTGTGTGCGACCTTCTGTAAGGTGGAGGTACTGCCCCAGTCGGGCAACTGCTATTGTGGACGGGAGATCCGTTGTGGCCTACCTCTCTCCAGCTGCTCGTTAGCACCACCCGGGGATCACGTGTGAGGTATCGAGGGTCAAGTCTGTAGGCACCGTCATAGGATTTCTTACCTTTGAGACACCTGGAGTGATACTTGTGATATGCTTGTTGCGTGAAGTGGTTCTCGCGCAGCAGACCATGGCTCGGGTGGTGGAAGGTAGGCAGCGACTGGGGCACTGAGCCACACGACGACCCCAGCGTCGGGGACGTGCCGAGCGACGACCTGGGACAGTATATGACGTTAAACGACATTCGACATATATTCCTAAACTAGCTTATGCCCGCGGCTTCGCCCGCGTGGAGTTCGAAAAGGTAGCTTATGTATTTTCCTGCTAGAATCGGTTCAGCCGCTATGCCGTGAAAGAGCATCATACTTTATAATATTAGAACTTTGAATTTTAAGGGTTAGAAAAATAAGTAGCCTATGTCCTATTCCTAGGTATAAGCTATCACCATTTCAACTTTCAGCCAAATTGGTTCAGCCGTTTGGCCGTGAAAGAACGGCAAACATCCAAACATACAAACTTTCACATTAATAATATTAGTACGATAAGATATACACATTTTTCTGATAATCCTTACAAAACGTAAACTTGCAAGGTGTTTCGATTTCGCCGATGAGAAGTGTATATCTCTGGGGTAATACGAAATATAATATACGAAACGAAAAAATCATATTGTGGACATGTCACACAAAGCCCGGTACACTGCGATCTGTCACCACAAGGACATTTATCAGTGGGTTTGTTGGGTTTCTGATTGGGTCGTATCCTACTTTACTTCACTGTTGCAATTGTTTTTTTTATATTTTTTTTATACAACAAGAGTGGCAAACAAGCATACGGCCCACCTGATGGGAAACGGTTACCGCAGCCTATTTACGCTCACGATACCGAAGTATCACTTGCGCGTTGCCACTCTGTGTTCGGAGAGTTATAGTGTGTTGGCAGCATAAGGTTTAATCCCTCTGCTTACAACACAATGTAACAATCCTCCCCCCTCCCCAAGGAGCTCATTACTGGAAACCTTATTCACCGCGTAGGAACACAACACAATAAATTGCGTTATTTGGCTACGGACTTCTATAAGGTGGAGGTCCTGCCCCAGTCGGGCAGCTCCAAATCGAACGGGAAACCCGTTATGCCCTACCTCTCTTATTGGTGTGTCTTGGGGCATCTTTAATTTCACACAAAGCCAACTGACTATATTTCCGAGCGGGTGACAGGTCCTGCTCCGCTACCGTACGTTACAAGCGGATAAAGAACTCACTATCATCGGAGTCAGATCCACCACAATAGGGTAACCATGAAGCGTATTAATGTAAATACCGAGCCGAGAGCCGTGGTGGACCAATGAGTTTTTATGAACTTAAGTACAGTGATTAGTCACACCACGAGCTTTACGGTGAAGGAAAACATCGAGAGGAACCCTCATTCACGCCAGTTGATTTGCGAATCTCTTCATTGCGGATTCGATCTAATATCGTTACTCCGCACATTTCGAAGAGATCGCATCTCGACTGCATTCAAGCTATTTTCATACTTCCTCTGACATATTATTAGTATATAGTATTAATAATCCTCACGCCTTCCCAGAAGGGTCCCCGAAGGGGTAGGCAGAGGTATATTAGGTGCCAACGTGACAGATGGCGAGTCCATCGCCGTTACTCAAGCACGACTATACATACGCCTTTGAAGTTCTTCTCAGACGTATGCAGGTTTCCTCTCGATGTTTTTCTTCACCGTAAAGCTCGTGGTGTGACTAATCATTGTACTTAAGGTCAGAAAAACTCATTGGTACAGTCGGGATTCGAACTTGCGATCTTTGTGTCGCAGGCAACTGCTCGAACCACTCGGCCACCACGGCTGTATGTAGTATTAATATATATATTACTAGCTGTCCCGCCCAGCTTCGCTCGGGTGAAAAAGTTAAATTGCCCGTAACACGATCGCAGCGCCACCTATCGGGTCCAATTTAATATAGCCTATGTTACTCGGGGATAATGTAGCTTTCCAAAGGTGAAAGAATTTTTGAAATCGGTCCAGTAGTTTCGGAGCCTATTCATTACAAACAAACAAACAAACAAATCTTTCCTCTTTATAATATTAGTATATATTTAGTCTCAGAACTGTTGATTAATAATTTTCTTTTATATTTTTATTTTCTATATCTTGTCCATATTGTTTCTTTATAGTTTTGTACAAGTCAAGCTGTTTACGCATAATTTGGATTGTTATCTAGTTCCAATAATGTATCCTCATATCTCTGTAATTTCATATTGATCTCAATCTGTTTGTGTAACATAAATAAATAAATTATTTATTTATTTATTTATTTATTTACACACGCATTAACATCCTTACAGTAGGTATACCAATATGATGTTAAAAGAAGATTAAAATAATAATAATAACATTAATAAACTAATTTACAATATAACAAAATACACTTAAAAAACTTATCAAATAATTTAAATTATCAAATAGTTTCTAAGGATTTTTAAGCATATTTACCCAGTACTGTGTGTCCGGGGTCGGTGTTCGCGAATGTCCATGATCCATCCGACGTGGTGTTCCACCGGGGGGTTCAGGCTGTAGCGACTCTTCTGCTTCCTGGTCGTTCTATGGGGCACAAAACACATGGTTTAATTCATAAACATCACCTTCTGTCAAGGTCTATCAGGTGCCTGCGACACAGAGATCGCAAGTTCTATAATAGCAATGAGTTTTTCTGAACTTAAGTAATAATAATTATGATAATAATAGAAAAAGACAAACAAATAAAATATTTGGACTTGGTTCACGAGATTGTCAGCATGTGGGATGTGGAATCTGCAATCATTGTGCCGATAGTAATAACGGCCAATGGCCTAATGGCAAAGAGCCTCGACCAACACCTCAAGAGGCTCTCGTTAGACGGTTGGATCAAGTGCCTGATGCAGAAAGCAGTACTGCTCGCAACGGCACGTATTGTGAGGAGATTTCTTTCTCCGGGACCCTAACCACCGGTACCTTGGACCCTGGTCCCGATACCGGTGGGCCCCTATATTTCATATTTTTAAATATGTTTTTGTACAACGCGGTCACATTAACTTGACGCATCGCTGGAATGCGAGGCCCCGCCCGCTTCCCCCCGCATTCCCTTAGCTCGCCCGGCAATCGTCAGTATGGTTAGCATCTCTGTTACCGATACGCGCGTCGATATGTTGACTAGTTTTCTGTTGCTATTGTTGTTATTGGATATTTTGTTACGTTTTCGTTATTGTTTAAGTTTGGACTGTTTTTGTTAATTTTGGACAATTTTTGTTACTACTAATTCTTGAACATGGGGAAATCAATACACAGTGAAGGGAGAAATCTTGTGTTGAAAGTGTTTTAAAACAAACAAAATAGTTTTCAATTATATTGTATAAAAAATACATGATGCAACATATTGCAAGATTAACAAATAAAACCTGTGCTCCAAAATAAAAAATATAGTTTTTATTTAGCTACATGCTTTTTTTTTCGCACCGTACCTGACCGCCATAATGACGTCATCAAAGCCATGCGTCAAGTTAATGTGACCGCGTTGTATATATATTTAAAAATGTAAATTTATAACATTTATTTGAAATAAAGAATAATAATGATAATAAATACCTGGGACAATTCCACACAAATTGACCTAGTCCCAAGTTAAACAAACCTTGTGTTATGGTAACTAGACAACGATATATTTACTTATATAGATAGAGATATACATAAATACATAGGACATCCAAGACTAATGCACAAATACTCGTGCTCATCACACAAATATCTGCCCTCAGCGGGATTCGCACCCGCTACCTCAAGTTTCGCAGTCAGGAGCTCTAACCACTAGACCAGACGGTCGTCAATACACAGTTTATAACTACTGCAGGCATTATGGACTCAATATATATTTTTTCTTTAATAAATAATAATAATAATTCTTTATTGATTTTATGACAAGGTGGCTCAGTAAATAGAACAAATTGTCTTCTACAAGTTGTCGTGTGTTGTGAATATATCCTCATGACGATGCAATAAAACATATAGCTCCAAAGATGACACAATGACGACATTATTAAAGGGAGTAATAGTCAATGTAAAACTTGTCTCAGATAGAGCAGTTGTCTTCTAGAAGTTATAGTGTGTTGTGAATATATCCTCGTGACGATGCAATAAAACATATAGCTCCAAAGATGACACAATGACGACATTATTAAAGGGAGTAAAAGTCAATGTAAAACTTGTCTCAGATAGAGCAGTTGTCTCCTAGAAGTTATAGTGTGTTGTGAATATATCCTCGTGACGATGCAATACAACAAATAGCTCCAAAGATGACACAATGACGACATTATTAAAGGGAGTAATAGTCAATGTAAAACTTGTCTCAGATAGAGCAGTTGTCTCCTAGAAGTTATAGTGTGTTGTGAATATATCCTCGTGACGATGCAATACAACAAATAGCTCCAAAGATGACACAATGACGACATTATTAAAGGGAGTAATAGTCAATGTAAAACTTGTCTCAGATAGAGCAGTTGTCTTCTACAAGTTATAGTGTGTTGTGAATATATCCTCGTGACGATGCAATACAACAAATAGCTCCAAAGATGACACAATGACGACATTATTAAAGGGAGTAATAGTCAATGTAAAACTTGTCTCAGATAGAGCAGTTGTCTTCTAGAAGTTATAGTGTGTTGTGAATATATCCTCGTGACGATGCAATAAAACATATAGCTCCAAAGATGACACAATGACGACATTATTAAAGGGAGTAAAAGTCAATGTAAAACTTGTCTCAGATAGAGCAGTTGTCTCCTAGAAGTTATAGTGTGTTGTGAATATATCCTCATAACGATGCAATACAACATATAGCTCCAAAGATGACACAATGACGACATTATTAAAGGGAGTAATAGTCAATGTAAAACTTGTCTCAGATAGAGCAGTTGTCTTCTACAAGTTATAGTGTGTTGTGAATATATCCTCGTGACGATGCAATACAACATATAGCTCCAAAGATGACACAATGACGACATTATTAAAGGGAGTAATAGTCAATGTAAAACTTGTCTCAGATAGAGCAGTTGTCTTCTACAAGTTATAGTGTGTTGTGAATATATCCTCGTGACGATGCAATACAACAAATAGCTCCAAAGATGACACAATGACGACATTATTAAAGGGAGTAATAGTCAATGTAAAACTTGTCTCAGATAGAGCAGTTGTCTTCTACAAGTTATAGTGTGTTGTGAATATATCCTCGTGACGATGCAATAAAACATATAGCTCCAAAGATAACACAATGACGACAAACATTAATATGATATTCTATAAAGTACTAACATGACATCTGTAGCGTGGGGGTCCTTGCTGGCAGCATAGAATCTGGCCGTGCGCCTCGGACGCTTGGCCTTGCTGCCCTGGTTCTCATGCTGGTGTTCCACCTGAAACACATACATACGTCAACCGATGCTGCTCAAGACAGGAGGTCTCGACTCTCAGATACCTCACACGTGATCCCTGGGTGGTGCTAACGAGCAGCTGGAGAGAGGTAGGCCACAACGGATCTCCCGTCCACAATAGCAGTTGCCCGACTGGGGCAGTACCTCCACCTTACAGAAGGTCGCACACAAATGGCACTGCTAGTGTAGGTGCTAGTGTAGTGTAGGGTGTGTTCCTACAGTATCCAGAACAGCACACATAGTTAGGCTGACGAGCTAGAAGAACACCATGTCATCTCCTGCCCCAAAAAGCAGTTCTCGCCGTCCATGGACGCTTGCAGCACCAGATGTCTTCTGCTGAATCTTTCAATCTCATCACAACACTTCATGCTCATACATACACCTCAAGCCAGTGCCTGTTGAAGAACCATGGAGTCTTACCTTCGAAGGTCTGGGAGGCGGTGGCGGGGGCTCCACGGGGTTGGAGTGGCGCTCCGCAGGCACAGTGGCTTCGAACTGCTCGCGGCTTATCAGCGACACGGTGCGGTAGTGAGTTTGACTCCCGTACGACTAAAATGAACATTATTGATTATTAGATCAATTAGTTTGCGAACTGACGGGAGGAGGAGAGATTGTTCAAGTTCAGAGAGAGGAGTGGTTCAAGTCTTCGCCTGCGACGCATAGATCCTAAGTTCCTATCCCGACTGTACCAATGAGATTTCTCAACTTAAGTACAGTGATTAGTCACACCACGAGCTTTACGGTGAAGGAAAACATCGAAAGGAAACCTGCATACGTCTGAGAAGACATTCAAAGGCGTATGTACAGTCGTGCTTGAGTAACGGCGACGGACTCGCTATTGTCATCTGTCACGTTGGCGAGGTGTTATATTACCACTGCCTACGCCTTCGAGGACTCTTGTGGGAGCGCATGGATATATATTAATATTCCATCATTTGTATATACATCTGTATGTATAACGTTGTCCATAAGAGTAACCACGGAGTTTCTTGCCGGTTCTTCTCCATGGAAACGACCAACCCGACACGTTTTGCGACGTTTTATAGGTGCCCACCTAGGGCTATGTGAAATAAAATATTTTGATTTAGATTTTTGTCCCGTTCTCATAGTACAAGCTTTGCTTAGTTTTGGTCTTGGGTCCCACTTAACGAACAAAACACGAAATATTAATATTTTGCTAGAATGAATTGGTTCAGAAACCACCGCAACCCAATTTTGTGGGGATAGTAGTCGAAAAACAAACGAATAAACAATTAAAAACTGTATTAAACTTAACATGCAAAATAGTACATGGATAGCGCTGTTACTCGTTTCTAACGACTGACATTTCTATTTCTTAATAATAAAAGTAAGCAGTGTTGCAAGGTAAATCTTTTAAATTAACCTATTATTCCCACAATGGTACTCACCGAATTATATTCCGTATCAGTCCACAAGTCCTCTTCATAGCGCCTCAGGCCATCTGTGATTACCTGTCAAAAAAACATGATTAAAATAGCTTGCAACACCAGGGGTATCACTCGCGTGCCGACCTTGTGTTGGGAGGATCGCTGTGCTAGCACAAGGGACGAACGGGTCCCCCTACTGCCTGATGGAGCGCGGTGACCTAGGCCTATGGACGCTTGCAACACCAGGGGTATCACTCGCGTGCCGACCTTGTGTTGGGAGGATCGCTGGGCTAGCACAAGGGACGAACGGGTCCCCCTACTGCCTGATGGAGCGCGGTGACCTAGGCCTATGGACGCTTGCAACACCAGGGGTATCACTCGCGTGCCGACCTTGTGTTGGGAGGATCGCTGTGCTAGCACAAGGGACGAACGGGTCCCCCTACTGCCTGATGGAGCGCGGTGACCTAGGCCTATGGACGCTTGCAACACCAGGGGTATCACTCGCGTGCCGACCTTGTGTTGGGAGGATCGCTGTGCTAGCACAAGGGACGAACGGGTCCCCCTACTGCCTGACGGAGCGCGGTGACCTAGGCCAGGGGTGTCGCTCGCTGTGTAGGGCTGTCACCTGTTCCAAGTCCTGCGTGATCTTGGTCCTCGTGGTCCAGTCCCCCTGGCGGTCGTGTCCGTCGTGTCGCGGCTGGCGCACGCCTGTCTGCGTCACGATGAGCAGGCGGCCGACGTCGCGGTCGGTGAACTCCATGTCAGACTCCTCGTCCGACCTGATGGATGAAGGCCGGTGTTAAATAACACACGTGTGTCGATAGAGTATTTAAGTGTCTTCATCCACTTTTCGTCTTAAGTACAGTCAAAGTAAGAAAACATACATACATACATATCATCACGCCAAGTCCCTAACGGGGTAGGCAGAGAGTATAGAGCGCCAGTTCTCTCTAGACTTACATACCTCTTTTGCTTCGTCCACATTCATCAGTCTCTTCATACATGCTCGTCGGTTTCGAGTACTCACTTTTTTACACACTTTTGCTTTGTATATCTGTTTCGTCAATCTTTCTTCACTCATCCTTTCTATGTGTCCAAACCAACGTAACATGCCTTTCTTCATCTTTTCAATCACTCCCTTATTCACACCAGTTGATTTGCGAATCTCTTCATTATTATTATTATATATCTATGCCTTCCCACTTCCTATGGGTCCCCGAACGGGTAGGCAAAGGTATGTAGGTAGTACAAACCAAGTTTCTATGACACAAAGATCGCAAGTTCGAATCCCGACGGTAGCAATGAGTTTCTCTGAACTTAAGTACAGTGATTAGTCACACCACGAGTTTTACGGTGAAGGAAAACATCGAGAAGAAACCTGCATATGTCTGAGAAGACATTCAAACGCGTATGTATAGTCGTGCTTGAGAAACGGCGACGGACTCGCCATCTGTCACGTTGGCACCTAACATATATCTCTGGCGGAAAGTGGGTGTGTGGGTGGTACCTATACACCTCTGTCTACCCCTTCGAGGACCCTTGTGGGAAGGCGTGAGGATATATTATTTATTACTTTATAACAATAAGTGTTCCTTGTGTCCCTTACGTTGAATAAAATATTTTGATTATGATTTTGATTTTCTCTCTAGACTTACAACGCGGTCACATTAACTTGACGCATGGCTTTCATGACGTTATTATGGCGGTCAAGTACGGTGCGAAAAAAAAAGCATGTAGCTAAATAAAAACTATGTTTTTTATTTTGGAGCACAGGTTTTATTTGTTAATCTTGCAATATGTTGCATCATGTATTTTTTATACAATATAATTGAAAACTATTTTGTTTGTTTTAAAACACTTTCAACACAAGATTTCTCCCTTCACTGTGTATTGATTTCCCCATGTTCATGAATTAGTAGTAACAAAAATTGTCCAAAATTAACAAAAACAGTCCAAACTTAAACAATAACGAAAACGTAACAAAATATCCAATAACAACAATAGCAACAGAAAACTAGTCAACATATCGACGCGCGTATCGGTAACAGAGATGCTAACCATACTGACGATTGCCGGGCGAGCTAAGGGAATGCGGGGGGAAGCGGGCGGGGCCTCGCATTCCAGCGATGCGTCAAGTTAATGTGACCATACCTCTTTCGCTTCGTCCACATTCATCAGTCTCTTCATGCATGCAACATTCGAGTACATTTACATTTATTTACATATTCCTGTACATCTCCAAATCATGACCACGTGACTCACCATGCGTCCGTGAAGGTGTTATGACGAGGAGGAGGAAGGTCGAGCTCCTCGTCGAGCTGGAAGTGCAGCTCCTCGCGCAGCTCCTCCGGGGGGTCGGCAGGAGGCGGGGGGCCGGCGCCCGGCGCCAGGGACCCCCCGGGGGGCGCGGCCGCGGGGCCCGGGACCCCCCGCTCGCGGGAGCCCGCCTTGTTGCGACGCTTCACCTGTACACGCGATGTGCTCGAGATACGAATATTCACACACTAGCCGTCCCCCACGGTATCAACCCCGTATATTTTTTTTTAGTAATGTATAATAATAATAATAAAACTTTATTCAGTAACAAAAATATCAAATTACATAACTAGTGACCAGAGTCCCCTTTTAAGCGTAAGCCTGTGTTAGGAGTCTCTGCTCTTCCATAGCTTAGTTTATTTACTTAAAGTACAAAATTTATTAATATTTGAATTAAAAACAAGAGAAAATGTGTGTGTGTGTGTGTGAGCGTGTGTGTGTGTGTGCGCGTGTGTGTGTGCGTGTATATGTGTGTGTGTGGTTGTGTGTAATTATATCATTGCAATAGGGTTTCAATTTCATCACAACTAAGGGGTACAATCCACTTAGTTATATTTTTTTTAAGTTCAAAACAGGTCGTAGAATATATATTTATAGTTTTGTTTACAGTGTTGTATAGCTTAGCTGAACGAGTACTGTACTGTGTGGATGCGAAGTGAGTCTTACATTGTGGTACAGGAGCAATATTATACTTTAGTCTCTTTGATTTAAAGCTAATGTCAAATGGTAATGTTTTGTGTTTTTTTATTATAACATTAAGGATATATAACTTCCTGACTGTAAGCACGTTACTAATTTTGTAAAGGTCTTCAGTGGGGTACCTCTTACGTTTAAAATATATGTGTTTAATCTATCTCTGTGCCAAATTTCATTCAATTCCGTTCCAGTAGTTTTCGCGTGAAAGGAGAATAAATATCCCCTCAAAGTTAATTTCATTAATATTTTTGTCAGTAGTAAAAAAAAAACATTTAAATTCCAATTGAGAATGCACAATAATCTTTATATATACAATTCTTCTGTGAGTGTGTATGTCACTGAACTCCTCTCAAACGACTGGACCGATTTTGATGAAATTTTTTGTGTGTGTTCAAGGGGATCTGGGAAAGATTCACAATTGGACCCGATAGGTGGCGCCACCATCTTTTTTTTCCACCCGAGCGAAGCTGGGCGGGACCACTAGTATTAAATATAAAATTGTATCATCAAAAGGCATGTTTGATGATGATGAAGGCAATAAAGGCAATACTCGCAAAGCTCTCTTTTTGTTGTTGTGTGTGTGTGTGTGTGTGTGTGTGTGTGTGTGTGTGTGAGTGTGTGTGTGTGTGTGTGTGAGTGTGTGTGTGTGTGTGTGTGAGTGTGTGTGTGTGTGAGTGTGTGTGTGTGTGAGTGAGTGAGTGTGTGACTGAGTGAGTGTGTGAGGAGTAAATGTGTGAGTGTGTGAGGAGTAAATGTGTGAGTGTGTGAGGAGTAAATGTGTGAGTGTGTGAGGAGTAAATGTGTGAGTGAGTGAGTGAGTGTTTTGAGAGAGAGTGAGTGAGTGTGTGTGTGTGTGTGTGTGTGAGTGAGTGAGTGAGTGAGTGTGTTTGATTGTGTGTGTGAGTGTGAATCTTAGCACTTAGCAAAAGGGATCCGTTTTACCATTTAGGTACGACACCCTTAAAAGGTTTATTTTAAAATGTCCACTCACCTCGGTCCATATATCGGTAGTGCTCTTCTCTGAGTTGGGGCTTCCAGTGGCGGACCGTCCGAGGTCCAATCGTTCCAGCTTCTCACCGTTTGGGTCTTCTGTTTCATACAAATACATTATTAAACTGAAGTTTTAATTTAAAAAAAACACACACACACACTCACAAAATGTGATACCAATAACTCTACTTATAATTTGTACCCTTCTTACTGTTTTCCCTATACTATAGATTTCTTAATAGACACACACATGCACGCAAACGCACAAACAATTTACATACACACACACCTACTGACACACCTCACACACAGCCACATACACACCAACTCACACAGCCACACAATACACCTCACACGTCCACACACAACACACACACCCACTAAACACAGCCACACAATACACCTGACACGTCCACACCCACACACAACACACACAAACACACACACACACACACACACACACACACACACACAGACACACCCCCACTAACACAGCCACACACAGTTCACTGGGATAGGTATCTCCGGGAGTAGTATCGGACTGACTGGCAGACAGGATAATACTGTGAGTGGAACTTTGATAAGCTGTGTAGGGTTACTAGTACTATACCTGGACGACGAGGCACGAACTCCGGTACGTCAGGGTTGAGAGAATCGTGAGCCACCGCACTCGCCCCGCGGCCCGCGCGGAACATCCTGAATACATTAATGAATCATTATATTATTATTATCTTCACGCCGAAGGCAGAGGTGAGAGTTGCTTGCGACACAAAGATCGCAAGTTCGAATCACGACTTTAGCAATGAGTTTTTCTGAACTCAAGTACAGTTATTAGTCACACCATGAGCTTTATGGTGAAGATAATTAACGAATAATAAACGAATTAAAATCTGTTGTAGTTTAAAAGGTCAAGGCGAAGCCAGCGAAAGCGACTTCATTTTATACTATGAAAAGATGTTTACGCCTTCGCACAAGGGTCCTCGAAGGGGTAAGCATTAGAAGTACGATAGAACTTAGAAGACATGTCAGGCCCACAATGCACCCGTTGGGCCCACAGAAGGCCCCCTGGAACGCCTAGTGGGCCTGTCACTGTGGCACTACACACGCAGTAACTCTAAGCCTTATTGACTAGGGCATAGGGTGGACATTATAGTGCAGATATGAAAAATTACACAAAACCACAAAATGATTGTGACCCAATGATGATGAAGTATTCATCATCATTATAATTATATCCTCACGCCTTTCCACAAGGGTTTTTTTTATACCACATGGGTGGCAAACAAGCAAGCGGTCCGCCTGATGGTAAGCGGTTACCGCCGCCTATGGTCGCTTGCAACACCGAGGGCATCACTCACTCCGCCGACCCTGCAATAATCTTTTCACACCCCTGAAGAACTCCATGCTGTTCTCTTCAGGGAAAACCTCAACGGGGAGCTCATTCCACAGCCTGAGCGTTCGCGGAAGGAAACTGCTTTGGAACCGCGCAGTGCGAGACCTTTGTGGTTCCAAGGTATGGGGATGAATTCCCCGTCGATGGCGAGAGGTGGGATGGTAGAAGGTGGAAGTGGTATTGATCAAGGAAGACTAACTGACCTCTCCTTTTGAGTCCTGTACTCTCCATGGAAAACCTCAACGGGGAGCTCGTTCCACAGCCTGAGCATTCGCGGAAGGTTAGTGTTATCCCTGATGTGGGGTTTCTGGTGGTGGGGTCTCACCTGGGCAATGGCGGGGGAGGCACGGCGCGCAGTAAGCTGGACACGGGCGCCACCAGGGGACCACCCATCGTGGCCAGGGGGAAGATGCCTACCATCTGCTTCTTGCGTCTGCCGGGGAGAATACACCTCATGGTTATATACAAATGTACAAACATGGATATATACAAAGTGCCGCAGGATAAGGGGACACTTGTTCTGAAGTTATTTGTAGACACAATAAAGACAAAAATTAAAACAAGATCACATAAAATCTCCTTTAACCTAGTTATAGACAGTTCCATCCACGAAGACGCGCCCCACCAATGTCTAGTCGAGGGGGTCGCGGGATGCGGGCAGTATGACCCGAGTCTATTAACTGTAGTGTGCGTGTGCACTCATAGGTAATCAGTGTGTACCGACAATACTCAAACATTAGTGGAAGGTTGCACACTTACACTGTAAACTGTAGGGAAGGATAGTGGGGCGCGTCATCGTGGATGGCACTATGTATATAAATGTACATGGGAATTCTAGCATCGTTTTTATTTTTATTGAAACGCATTTCAAAGAGAAAATTATAGACAGTGCCATCGACGAAGACGCGCCCCACCAATTTCTAGTCGAGGGGCATGCGGGGAAGGGCAGAGCCTGTACTGGTACTATAGGTACGTTCAAAGAGTACCAACCTTTTCTCGTTAGGCTTCCCGTCGGTGGCCTCAGTCTGCAGTGGGGGGTCCTCGTTAGAATCCCTGGGGGTGGCCTCTTTATCGTCATGATTGTCCAGTTTGTCAGTTGGAATAGGTTCCTTCTCCTGTGGTTTCTTCTGAAAGGAAAGTAATTAAAAATTTTCGGTATTTAATGAGCGACTCTTTGGGGCAGCAGTTTAGTCCGAGTGAAGTTCAAAAGTTTGTATGTTACTCAATCGCGTCAGAAGACTGAAAAGAATTTGGATAAAATAAAGATATTAGTTTTATTGCAGTCATACATCATCACGCCAGGACCCTAACGGGGTAGGCAGAGAGTATATAGCGCCAGTTCTCTCTAGACTTAGATACCTCTTTCGCTTCGTCCACATTCATCAGTCTCTTCACACATGCTCGTCGGTATATCGCCATCAAGGTATATCCTCACGCCCTCCCACAAGGGTCCACGAAGAGGTAGGCAGTGGTGTATGGTACCCATACACCCACTTTCCACCAGATATTTATTTAAGGTGCCAACGACAAAAGGCAAGTCCATTTACTCAAGCACGACTATACATACGCCTTTGAATGTCTTCTCAGACGTATGCAGGTTTCCTCTCGATGTTTTCCTTCACCGTAAAGCTCGTGGTGTGACTAACCACTGCACTTAAATTTACAAAAACTGATTGGTACAGTCGGGATTCGAACTTGGCAACTACACAAATCACTCGTCCACACAGCCTATAACTTTTAAAAGACAACTGATCCATTTTCTGACACATCCTACATCCACACTCACAGTTAGAAAATCTACATACCTCTATCACATCAACAGTCTCAGCCCGTTCATCCGTGGCACTAGTCTTCTCCGCTTTCTCTTCCTTTCTGCCACCTTCTCCCACACTCCCTTCTATGCTGGGAGCTTCTTCTTTCGCCTTCGTTATGTCCGTCTCTTTCGTTGCACACTCCGTTGCATCAACATCTTTCGATGCCTCGTCGTTGGTCGGTACGTCATCGAATTTCGGCATCTCTTCGACGTTAAGCTCGTCCGACCTCGGCTTTTCGGACGGCCTAACGTTCTCGTCCGAATTGGTTAGGTCCAGTATCGGCCACTTTGTTGGTTCGAATGCCGTCCTCACCTGTTTGGGATAGGTCATGTTATCGTAATAGGGGAGGCGAGAGGTTTGCAAGACAAGAGCCACAATAAGTTTTTTTTATATACCACAAGAGTGGCAAACAAGCAAACGGTTCACCTGATGGGAAGCGTTTACCGTAGCCTATTTACGCTAAAAAAAACCCGTTATGCCCAACTATAAATATTATAAATAAATAATAATATAAAAAGCCGTGGTGGCCGAGTGGTTCGAGCAGTTACCAGCGACGCAAAGGTCGCAAGTTCGAATCCCGACTGTACCAATGAGTTTTTCTGAACTTAAGTACAGTAATTAGTCACACCAAGAGCTTTAATTGAATTGCTTCTCAGACGTATGCAGGTTTCCTCCCGATGTTTTCCTTCACCGTGAAGCTCGTGGTGTGACTAATCACTGAACTTAAGTTCAGAAAAAATCATTGGTACAGTCGGGATTCGAACTTGCGATCTTTGTGTCGCAGGCAACTGCTCGAACCACTCGGCCACCACGGCTCCCTCAACTAAGGTATTTAAGTCGTTTGTTCCGAATTATTCGTACTCCAGATTCGTCACAGTTTCCCATGAGGTGAGCCCTATGCTTGTTTGGCACTCTCGTGGTAAAAAAAAAAGGTTTCGCCCCAGCACCTTATAGAAGTCCGTAGCCAAATAACACAATTTATTGTGTTGTGTTCCTACGCGGTGAATAAGGTTTCCAGTAATGAGCTCCTTGGGGTGGAGGGAGGTTGTTATATTGTTTTGGCAGCAGAGGGATTAGTCCCATTATGCTGCCAATATAGTATAACTCTCCGAACACAGAGTGGCAACGCGCAAGTGATACTTCGGTATTGTAAGCGTAAATAGGCTACGGTAACAGTTTTACATCGGGTGGGCCGTATGCTTGTTTGGCACTCTCGTGGTATAAAAAATAAGAGTTTTCGCCCCAGGGCCTTTGGTAACCTAGCTACGGAGGTCCTGCCCCAGTCGGGCAGCTCCTACTTCGAAACCCGTTATGCCCTACCTCTCTTTCGTGACCTAGCTACGCCACTGACCAGGGGCATATCTTTAGCCGTGTTACCTTGAAGCCAGCGATGAGTTGCAGCTTGTCCGAGTGGCGGATCGCGTCGAGCACGAGCTGGACGTCCGCAGTGAGCGCGCGCACGCGGTGGAATGACGCGATCAACGTCACGGGGATCGTGCCGTCGGGCGCCATCTTGCGCCGCAAAAAGAAGTCGCGCGCCAAGTTATCCGAGCTGAAGTAGTACTCTCTGTGCGGGGACACGACAGATTCATCTATTATTCTTCTTTTATTAAAACTCTCTGCCTACCCTTTCGGGGACCCTTGTGGGAAGGCGTGAGGATATATTATATTAAGCTTCAACACTGGGGAAGAATAGGCCCCTAAAATTTCACCTCAATGATCTCAATAATATACATACATATCATCGCGCCGAGTCCCTCACGCTAGGCAGAGAGAGTAGAGCGCCAGTTCTCTCTAGACTTACAGACCTACATACATATCATCACGCCGAGTCCCTCACGCTAGGCAGAGAGAGTAGAGCGCCAGTTCTCTCTAGACTTACAGACCTACATACATATCATCACGCCAAGTCCCTAGCGGGGTAGGCAGAGAGTATAGAGCGCCAGTTCTCTCTAGACTTACAGACCTACATACATATCATCACGCCGAGTCCCTCACGCTAGGCAGAGAGAGTAGAGCGCCAGTTCTCTCTAGACTTACAGACCTACATACATATCATCACGCCAAGTCCCTAGCGGGGTAGGCAGAGAGTATAGAGCGCCAGTTCTCTCTAGACTTACAGACCTACATACATATCATCACGCCGAGTCCCTCACGCTAGGCAGAGAGAGTAGAGCGCCAGTTCTCTCTAGACTTACAGACCTACATACATATCATCACGCCAAGTCCCTAGCGGGGTAGGCAGAGAGTATAGAGCGCCAGTTCTCTCTAGACTTACAGACCTACATACATATCATCACGCCGAGTCCCTCACGCTAGGCAGAGAGAGTAGAGCGCCAATTCTCTCTAGACTTACAGACCTACATACATATCATCACGCCAAGTCCCTAGCGGGGTAGGCAGAGAGTATAGAGCGCCAGTTCTCTCTAGACTTACAGACCTACATACATATCATCACGCCGAGTCCCTCACGCTAGGCAGAGAGAGTAGAGCGCCAATTCTCTCTAGACTTACAGACCTACATACATAGCATCACGCCAAGTCCCTAGCGGGGTAGGCAGAGAGTATAGAGCGCCAGTTCTCTCTAGACTCACATACCTCTTCCGCTTCGTCCACATTCATCAGTCTCTTCACACATGCTCGCCAGTTTCGAGTACTCTTGACGTTCCCATCTTTGATATTATTATTAACTAGCTGTGTCCGCGACTTCGTCCGCGCAGAAAAGTGATATTAAGCAGCATTATTTTTTTGGAGTTTATTGGAGTTTACTCCTTAAGAATCGATTTTCATATATAAGGCGCCCGGTATGAGAAAAATATGAGAGGTAAAATCTACTGATGAATGACAGCGTTACGTTTTTGGTGCTCTCGTACTCTCCATGGCAACCAGAATAACAGAATGGCGATGTAATTAATGTTAATATTTACTTTCAATTGCATATTGTATTAACCTGATATTAAACTACAACAACTGTCAACTTGCGGAGGTTTTATCGTAAATTTTATATTTTATTTATAATTGATATATATATTAATTTATATCAATTGATATTTATTTCAAAATTGAGAAAATTACTTAATGAATAAAAATCAATCTATAGATGTGTCATGCATACTCTAAGTAATATAAGAAATACATTCATTTACCCTTATTAACTAATCTATTTATTTTATAATCGTTCGTAAGGAGTAAACTCCAGTCGTGCGTCGGAGCTGACACACACACTTTTTTTCTAAATATAGTGTAATTTTTTTACAAACTTAGAATGTAATATTAATTTATATGTATAATAATACTAAAAAATTAGTTTCAAGCTTCTAGATTCAAAAATGACGTAACTTCCATACAAACTAAATATATATAAAAATATATTTTAAGATATATTTTAAAAATATATAACGGGTTTCCCGTTCGAATTTGTATCTGCCCGACTGGGGCAGGACCTCCACCTTACAGAAGTCCGTAGCCAAATAACACAATTTATTGTGTTGTGTTCCTACGCGGTGAATAAGGTTTCCAGTAATGAGCTTCTTGGGGAGGGGGGAGGATTGTTACATTGTGTTGGAAGCAGTGGGATTAAACCCATTATGCTGCCAACACACTATAACTCTCCGAACACAGAGTGGTAACGCGCAAGTGATACTTTAGTATCGTGAGCGTAAATAGGCTACGGTAACCGTTTCCCATCAGGTGGGCCGTATGCTTGTTTGCCACTCTTGTTGTATAAAAAAAAAAAAAACTTTCATCCCCTATTGCAACCCCTTACAACCCTTATTCGCATTAAAAAGTACTATAGCCTATGTCCTTCCTCAAGCTCTAGGCTATCTCTGTACCAAATTTCATTTAAATCGGTTCAGTAGTTTAGTCGTGAAAAGGTAACAGACAGAGTTACTTTCGCATTTATAATATTAGTAGGGATAACAAAATGACCTAAAAGCTTCCAGAATATCCAGTTAGCGTCTATATTATTATTATTATATTCTTTATACTTGTGTCCCCGATAAGGTAGGCAGAGATCGGTGCCACAGAACCACTTTTCACCATATATATATATTTAAAGTACCACCGTGACGGATGGCGAGTCCATCACCGTTACTCAAGCACGACTATACATACGCCTTTGAACGTCTTCTCAAACGTATGCAGGTTTCCTCTCGTTGTTTTCCTTCACCGTCAATTACTTTTAGACGACCGTCTGGTGGAGATTAGAGCTTAGCCTGCTACTGAGACTGCGAAACTTGAGGTCGCGGGTTCGAATCCCGCTGACGGCAGATATTTGTGTGATGAACACGAGTATTTGTACCTTAGTCTTGGATGTCCTATGTATTTATGTATATATCTATCTATATAGGTAAATATATCGTTGTCTAGTTACCATAACACAAGCTTTGCTTAATTTGGGACTAGGTCAATTTGTGTGGAATTGTCCCAGGTATTTATTCACTATTTACTTGTATGAAATACCAACTCACATTTGCTTCTTGATCAAATCCTTGAGCGTGGCCTGGTCGAGCCCCATGCCGTAGGGCGTGGCGTTGGCGGCCGCGGCGCCGTAGTAGAAGGCCTGCGCCAGCGGGGGCCCGAGCGGCGCCAGGCCCCCGTACTGCACCACCAGACCCTGGGGGGCGCGCAGCTGAGCACGGGGCAAGGGTGAGACCGTGAGGGGGGTTACGTGATCAGATGAGGCTTAAAGATGTGAGGGGGTTACGTGATCAGATGAGGCTTAAAGACCGTGAGGGGGGTTACGTGATCAGGTGAGGCTTAGACGTGAGGGGGTTACGTGATCAGATGAGGCTTGAGACCGTGAGGGGGGTTACATGATCAGATGAGGCTTGAGACCGTGAGGGGGGGTTACATGATCAGGTGAGGCTTGTAGACGTGGGGGGGTTACGTGATCAGATGAGGCTTGAGACCGCGAAGGGGGGTTACATGATCAGGTGAGGCTTGTAGACGTGAGGGGGTTACGTGATCAGATGAGGCTTGAGACCGGGAAGGGGGGTTACATGATCAGGTGAGGCTTGTAGACGTGAGGGGGGTTACGTGATCAGATGAGGCTTGAGACCGGGAAGGGGGGTTACATGATCAGGTGAGGCTTGTAGACGTGAGGGGGGTTACGTGATCAGATGAGGCTTGAGACCGTGAGGGGGGGGGGTTACATGATCAGATGAGGCTTGAGGACGTGAGGGGGGTTACATTATTGATAGTTTTAGTGAATGTTTAATGAAAGAGAGGTGGAGGCGAATTTGTTGTTTGCCCGCCTGGGCCTGGACCTGGGCCTGGGCACCACTTCCACCTTCACCAGAAATCCGTAGCCAAATAACACTATTTAATCTGTTGTGTTCCTGCGCGGTGAATAAGGTCTCCAGTAATGAGCTGAGTGGGGATTAGTCCCATAACGCTGCCAAAACAGCACCTCCGAACACAGAGTGGCAACGCGCAAGTGATACTTCGGTATCGTGAGCGTAAATAGGCTGCGGTGACCGCTTCCCATCATGTGGGCCGTATGCTTGTTTACCTTGTTATATTTAAAAACGAGGCAGATCCAGTTGATAAAGCTCTTGTTTAAGTATAAAGCAAATTCAAATAATCCAATACTTCCCAAACCATGCTATACCCCGACCGAATGAAATGAATGGTTAGGGAACAGGTTCAAAGGGGATATTTCGGCGTTAGCATACCTCTCTCAACTAGTAGGATAACATCTCTTTGAAGTTACATATAGGCACAGTTAAGCGCACCATTTAGTTTATACAAATTGATCAAATTCTATTACTTATAGTTGCCAGTTCCACCATATTGTCTACTAGCTGTGATCGCGACTTCGTCCGCGTGGAATTAAACATGGAATTCTTGTTTAGTTTCTAAAATAAAAGTAGCCCAAGTTACTCCTTTTCACATCAGCTAACTGCCAGTGAAAGTCCCGTTAAAATCGGTCAAGCCGTTTCAGAGATTATGCGGAACAAACAGACAGGCAGACCGTCAGACAAACTGAAAAAAATATGAAAAAAAAAATGAATCGTGTATCCATCCATATGCATTTGATAAAAAGCGGTTTTTTTCATATTACAAACAGACGCACCGATTTTATTTATTTGTATAGATATTATTTATTATTATTATTATTTATTTATTAATTGTTAACTATAACGATTTCACCAATTACAATGATTATAATTTTTTGCACATAGCAAAAAAGACTCTCTCGCATACTGATCCTCACAGATAAGAACTGATCGAGCTCAAGAGTTAATCCTAGCTCACTTGAGAGTGGTATACTATACACCGGGACACAAACAGTGTTGCCATTTGTACGTGCCCAAAAAAATAACACATAAAAAAATAAAATAAAGCAAGAAAAATCTAGTGCTGAAACACACTACGTTCAGTTTGGACAGACAGTGCTACAAGGCGATAAATTACATACATATTATCACGCAAAGTCCCTAGCGGGTAAGCAGAGAATAGAGCGCCAGTCATCTTTAAGATGACATATAGATAGTGCCATCCACGAAGCGCCTCTACTATCCTCCCCATAGTTAACAGTGTAAGTGTGCAACCTTCCACTAATGCGTGAGTATTGTCGGTACACACTGATTACCTATGAGTGCACACGCACACTACAGTTAATAGACTCGGGTCATACTGCCCGCATCCCGCGACCCCCTCGACTAGACATTGGTGGGGCGCGTCTTCGCGGATGGCACTATCTATACACTAACGCGCTTCCGTTTAGGTACAATAGCGTGCAAGTACGCACGGTGACATAAGCCAAGGTCCAGGTAATCACTCATTGCGGGGTACAGTCGTTTGCAAAAGTGAATCTATCTACCACTCATACTTTGTAAGGAAGCTAAAGTACAGTTACGCACGTAATGTAAAACGTAGTCACATGCAAAACTGTACAATAGGAAAAGGAGTGTAGTCAAGGTACAGTTACGCGCGACAGTGTCCAGTCGCGAGCAAAGTCGCTCGGTGGCAATCAGTCATTGCTAGGTACAGTCATAGAAAACGACAGTCAAGGTACAGTTACGCGCGACAGTGTACAGTCGCGAGCAAAGTCGCTCGGTGGCAATCAGTCATTGCTAGGTACAGTCATAGAAAACGACAGTCAAGGTACAGTTACGCGCGACAGTGTCCAGTCGCGAGCAAAGTCGCTCGGTGGCAATCAGTCATTGCTAGGTACAGTAGTAGAAAACGACAGTCAAGGTACAATTACGTGCGTCAGTGTACAGTCGCGAGCAAAGTCGCTCGGTGGCAATCAGTCATTGCTAGGTACAGTCATAGTAAAACGACAGTCAAGGTAGAGTTACGCGCGTCAGTGTACAGTCGCGAGCAAAGTGGGCTTAGTGCCAATCAGTCATTGCTAAGTACAGTCATAGTAAAACGACAGTCAAGGTACAATTACGTGCGTCAGTGTACAGTCGCGAGCAAAGTGAGCTTAGTGCCAATCAGTCATTGCTAGGTACAGTCATAGTAAAACGACAGTCAAGGTACAGTTACGCGCGCCAGTGTACAGTCGCGAGCAAAGTGGGTACGTGGCAATCAGTGTACGCGAGGTACAGTCACGGGCACAAGTGCTCACCTGCGCTAGGTCGGGGTGGTGCGCGTGGTGGTACAGGTGCGGCGGCAGGGCGGGCAGCGCGGAGGCTGGGCGGCCTCGGCGCGCGCCCCGCCCTCCCCGGGCGCCCCGCCCGCCCGCCCCACGAGCGCCGCGCCCGCGGGAGTCTTCGCCGTTCAGCGACACAGTGTCTGCGCGCACACGACACGTGTTACTCATATGAATCTTGATCATCGCGAAGACGACATCGAGACGTCCTTCTGAGCTCCTGACTGAGAACGTTGACGTTGCTGGTTCGTATCCCGCTGAGGGCGCCTTTGCACCTAAGCAGTGCACCTTTTTCGACCTCTTTTCATTTAGTTTTCCTTGGGTGGAAACCAAGTATGCGGTTAGGCTGATGGAAAGCCGCCGCCGCCGATGGCCGGAAAATTAATAGATTGAGAATCCTTGCTTGTCACCTATGTTACCAGTGTCAGTATACACTTTTAACAATACTTTTTATAGACCAGTATAAAAAAGATAAATAAATAAGACAACGATATATTTACTTATATAGATAGATATATATATACTTAAAGTATTATACAATATATATATGTAATAAAATATATATTACTTAAAGCAAAAGTGTGTGCAAGAAGAAGCAGAGGCAGAGGCAGAGGCAGAGGAAGGCCAGGTTCCAACTACCTGGATCAAATAGATCGGAGTCTCAAGGACGGGAACGTTAAGAGAACTCGAAACCGACGAGCATGTATGAAGAGACTGATGAATGTGGACGAAGCGAAAGAGGTATGTAAGTCTAGAGAACTGGCGCTCTATACTCTCTGCCTACCCCGCTAGGGACTTGGCGTGATGATATGTATGTGTGTATGTATGTATGTATATACTTAAATACATAGGACATCCAAGACTAAGGTACAAATATTCGTGTTCATCACACAAATATCTGCCCTCAGCGGGATTCGAACCCGCGACCTCAAGTTTCGCAGTCAGGAGCTCCTAACCACTAGACCAGACGGTCGTCAAAATAATAAAATAGCCTTGGTGGCCGAGCGGTTCGAGTAGTTGCCTGCTACACAGAGATTGAAAGTTCCAATCCCGACTCCGCCAATGAGTGTTACTGAGCAGCGATTTTTGAAATTCTTACTTTTCGGTGAAGAAAAACATCGAGAGGAAACCTGCATACGTTTGGGAAGAAATCTGGCTACTACCAACACACTTCTGCCTACTCCTTCGACGAAAACTCCTTTAAGGAAAGATATATATATATATATAAAAATACACAAATTAAGTACAAAACTCTTAAAGCGTATGTATTTGAGGCAGTGGTAGCAAAGAATACCACATCAATGCATTCTCGTGAACACCACGCCACAAAACATTAATATTCCCGTAATGCGTAACCCAACATCCCCATTGATAGGAGATAACAGGCCTAA
This sequence comes from Drepana falcataria, assembly GCA_945859725.1. Classification (NCBI taxonomy): domain Eukaryota; kingdom Metazoa; phylum Arthropoda; class Insecta; order Lepidoptera; family Drepanidae; genus Drepana; species Drepana falcataria. Next base: position 3,066,581 of record OX243951.1, on the reverse strand, counting down.
ATTACGGGATTGGCGGTGACAAAAGCTGCGCGCGCGCAAATACTAAGAAGAAGCTAAATAACAGCTTAGCCTGTACAAAATAAGATCGATAATTAAGCGCCAATGTAAAATACGGAACAAACAGCTTTGTTACAACAGCTGCGCACGCGCAGGCACCGGATATATATATTTTTTTTTATACAACGAGAGTGGCAAACAAGCATACGGCCCATCTGATGGGAAACGGTTATCGCAGCCTATTTACGCTCACGATACCGAAGTATCACTTGCGTGTTGCCACTCTGTGTTCGGAGAGTTATAGTGTGTTGGCAGCATAATGGGTTTAATCCCTCTGCTTCCAACACAATTTAACAATCCTCCCCCCTCCCCAAGGAGCGCATATAACCTAAGATATACCATTTATATTACAAGATAAAGTGGAGATTTAGGTGCCAATATTAATTTCGAAATAAACGAAATTTTTGCAATAGATGCGCACGCGCACATAATACATAAAAGCAATTTTATACGTTATTAAAAGTAATTATTTCGTTATTAAGCTTCCTACCGCGACAGATGGCGTGACAGTCGCATCTAAAACGAGACACCAAGAGATTTAAGGCAAACGAAAAGATCGCGAAAAATCTAAGAAAGAATTCAAAGACGTTTGCATAGTCGTACTTGAGATACGGCGACGGACTGTCGTCTGTCACGTTTGCACCTAAAAAATATATAATAATAATATCCTCACGCCTTCCCACAAAGGGTAATACCCACACACCCACTTTCCGCCAGAGGTGTATCAGGTGCCAACGTGACAGATGGCGAGTCCATCGCCGTTACTCAAGCACGACTATACATACGCCTTTGAATTTTTTCTCAGACCTATGCAGGTTTCCTCTCGATGTTTCAAAATATATCTTCAGGTTAAAGAGGGTATTGTTACACCTACTATTCTCTTCACGAGAAGGCGTAGAGTTATAACACAGAGGACGTCCTTACCGTGATCAGGTCTTGCAGCGTGCGGAGGTCCATGCTTCCCGGGTCTCGCAGCCTTCACGTCAATATCGAGTGGCACCCATTTGTGTTTGCCGGATTTGTTCCCACCTTTACCAGCTCCTGGAATTGATAAAACCATAATGTAAGGCACTGTAGCTAGTCACATTACTGGCCATAAGGGACTGGGTACTAGGTGGTAGGCCTCTTATTGCAACAGTCCGGCTAGGTGGGTGCCACCGCAGTGTCAGATATCCTGCCGCCAAGCACTAGTGTACGTACACTACACTGTGTGCCGGTGTGGAGGGCACTGTAGCTAGTCACATTACTGGCCATATGGGACTGGGGTAGTGGGAACTAATGGACCTCACCAGCTGCCTTGTTCTTGTCAGCGTGTCTGTCGACATGATGGTGGTTCTGCAGCGGTTCCCTCTCGACCTTCAACACCTGAAGAGGATGGTGCTCCTCGAGCGGCATGCGGTCTTGATCCTGGAATTATAATAATACCATTGAATACCTGAGGGGATGTTATGTGGTGTGTGTGTAGTGGTTTTAATACGCGAATACAAAGACGAGATTCGATAGGTGCAAACCGTGTGTGTTGCACCAATGAGTTGCATACATATCATTCCGCATTACCACAGGGATCCACGGCAGGGTAAGCAGAGATGTGTATAAAAAAAATAAAAATAAAAAATTTCGCTGGCCATATCTTTAGGAGCCAACGAGACAGGTGACTTTTCCATCGCCGTTACTCAGGCGTGGTGTGCCTAATCACTGTACTTAAGTACAGAAAAACGCATTGGTACAGTCGGGATTCGAATTTGCGATTTGTGTCGCAAACAACTACTCAAACCACTCGGCCACCACGGCCGTTTAAGCTATAATACGTCTGAGAAGCAGGCGGTCCACATGCAGGACGACCGTCTGGTCTAGTGGTTAGAGCTCCTGATTGCGAAACTTGAGGTAGCGGGTTCGAATCCCGCTGAGGGCAGATATTTGTGTGATGAACACGAGTATTTGTACCTTAGTCTTGGATGTCCTATGTATTTATGTATATATCTATCTATATAAGTAAATATATCGTTGTCTAGTTACCATAACACAAGCTTTGCTTAATTTGGGACTAGGTCAATTTGTGTGGAATTGTCCCAGGTATTTATTATTATATCCTATACCTCTGGCGGAAAGTGTGTGTGTGTGGGTATTACCCATACACCTCTGCCTACCCCTTCTGGGACCCTTGTGGGATTTTTCCTATTGGTACACTACGTATTCTAAATCACAAGATAAAAAGTGTATTCCTTATGTTGTATACACTGACCGCATTTCCGTTGTGATGGGACGAGTCCGCGTCGTGTGGAGGTGGCGTGGAGTGGCAGCGACCACCAGCGCCAGCAGCGCCGAGAGAAGGCCAATCGCCAATATCAGTAAAGTCTGACGCCTGGGGACAAAAAAAACAATTTTTTTTTATGCATACTGGCCAGCATGTATAAGACGTCTAGAGAGAACTGGCGCTCTACTCTCTCTCTCTCTGAGTATAGATAGTGCCATCCACGAACACGCTCCCCACCAATGTCTAGTCGAGGGGGTCGCGGCGTGCGGGCAGTATGACCCGAGTCTATTAACTGTAGTGTGCGTGTGCACTCATAGGTAATCAGTGTGTACCGACAATACTCAAACATTAGTGGAAGGTTGCACACTTACACTGTAAACTATGGAGGAGAATAGTGGGGCGAGTCTTCGTGGATGACACTATCGATACGCTAAAGTGACACAAATAAAAAAAACCGGAATTTTTGCACAAGAATATGACCTAACTCGCACTAGTCACGTGTTACGCTTCGTACCCTTACCTGACCCTCGTGTACCCTCGTCCAGTTGCGCCGAGGGCGAGACTTCCTCCTGGCGGCCACACCGGCTGTCATTTTCACACTTTCCCCACTACTTTCACTAATACATAATTGAACAAACACTTCGAATTGAACAAGGATTATCGTTATCAAAGTCCTGTAATAATGTTGTTGGCTCTTATTTTGTTATGGTTACCACTCAGTCTGAATACCGATTGTACCCTTCAGTTTTTCTGAACTCAAGTACAGTCACAAATCACACCACGATCTTTACGGTGAAGGAAACATTGAGAGGAAACCTGCATACGTCTGAGAAGACATTCAAAGGCGTATGTATAGTCGTGCTTGAGTAACGGCGATGGACTCGCCATCTGTCACGTTAGCGCCTAAAACATATCCCTCGAGGAAAGTACCCCTTTGGTGACCCTTATGGGAAGGCGTGAGGATATATGGATATACCCCAAACAATGAACTCAAATGAACAAGGTCTAGTCGGACCTAGACTGCGAAAAGTGTGGCAAACAAGCATACCGCCCATACAGCCCACCCGATGTAAAACGGTTACCGTAGCCTATTTACGCTCACGTTACCGAAGTATCGCTTGCGCGTTGCCACTGTGTTCGGAGAGTTATACTGTGTTGGTAGCATAATGGGACTAATCCCTCTGCTGCCAACAAAATATTAGAATCCTCCCCTCCCCAAGGAGGTCATTACTCGAAACCTTATTCACCGTATAGGTACCTTATTCACAACACAAACAATAGTGTTATTTGGCTACGGACTTCTATAAGGTGGAGGTCCTGCCCCAGTAGGGTAGAGACAAATTCGAACGGGATCTCTTAAATTGAGGTAATACGATATTGCCCTGAAAAGGTACAAACAGCAATGGAACAATATTTGATTCCGGTCACGTATTCCCCATGTGTTCTAGTAACAAAGTCGGACGAACTAACTCTTACTAGAAAAGGTACAACTCGCAAGACTGTACTCTAGATTAGATAGATAGAGAAAGAGGCGTGATGAGGCGTAATAATAATAATAATATTTGGACTTGGCTCACGAGATTGTCAGCATGTGGGATGTGGACTCTGCAATTATTGTGCCGATAGTAATAACGGCCAATGGCCTAATGGCAAAGAGCCTCGACCAACACCTCAAGAGGCTCTCGTTAGACGGTTGGATCAAGTGCCTGATGCAGAAAGCAGTACTGCTCGCAACGGCACGTATTGTGAGGAGATTTCTTTCTCTGGGACCCTAGCCACCGGTACCTTGGACCCTGATCCCGATACCGGTGGGCCCCTATATTTTACATTTTTAAATATGTTTTTTATATATATATATATATATATATATATATATATATATATATATATATACTAGCAGACCCGGCCACGCGTTGCTGTGGCTTAGGTTTTTATTATATTACATTGTAAATTAATATCATATTTTGACCACGTTGCATACCTATAGAAGCATAAATAAAATAAATAAAATAAATATCCTCACGCCTTCCCACAAGGGTCCCCGAAAGGGTAGGCAGAGGTGTCTAGGTAATACCCACACACCCACTTTCCGCCAGAGGTATATTAGGTGCCAACGTGACAGATGGCGAGTCCATCGCCGTTACTCAAGCACGACTATACATACGCCTTTGAATTTCTTCTCAGACGTATGCAGGTTTCCTCTCGATGTTTTCCTTCACCGTAAAGCTCGTGGTGTGACTAATCACTGTACTTAAGTTCAGAAAAACTCATTGGTACAGTCGGGATTCGAACTTGCGACCTTTGCGTCGCAGGCAACTGTTCGAACCACTCAGCCACCACGGCTCTATAGAAGCAATAGTTGAAAAACGTGTTTTTTTTTTATTTATCGCCCCCGCATTCCATCTTGCGGGTGGAGTTTCATAAATCCGTTCTTAGCTGAACACCGCGTAAGGAATACTCCTACCAAATTTCAAGTCAATCGGCCTTATAGTTCCTGAGATTTCGTGATGAGTGAGTTCACAAATGGGATCTCCTATATATTTATAGATATAGTCTAGTTGTCCCGCCCAGCTTCGCTTGGGTGAAAAAAATAAAAGCCATGGACCCAGTGGCGCCACCTATCGGGTCAAATTGTGAATCTAAACCATTCTAGAAACCACCTGAAGACACACGGAAAATTTTATTAAAATCCGTCCAGCCGTTTACGATTCTATAAAAGACAAACATTCATTTTTATATTAATAGAAGATTAAATAAAAGAAAAGCATTAAAATAAAGATGCATATTATAAGTGTAAAAAATAAATAGGTAACATAAAAACCAATACATATAGTTAAATTCATATAATTTATATAATTAGCAAAGCAAAAGCGATTAAACGACAAACACAGTACGTTCACGTGTTACCTACGAACATTACAAAAGTATAAGAATATATATTGCTTGCAAAAATTACTGAACGGTATTGGATGAAATAAGGCACAGAGATAGATTATTAGCTGAATTAACACAGGATAGGACCGGTGTGCCACAGAGAATACAACAGTTGTCTTCTAGAAGTTATAGAGTGTTGTGAATATCGTTACAACAGAATTCTTGCCTTATAACTATAAGAGTAAAGAATTGAAAAACATACATATCATCACGCTAAGTCCCTAACGGGGTAGGCTGAGAGTTTAGAGCGCCAGTTCTCTCTAGACTTACATACCTCTTGCGCCTCGTACACATTCATCAGTCTCTTCATACATGCTCGTCGGTTTCGAGTACTCTTGACGTTCCCGTCCTTGAGCGTCCGGCCGATTTGATCCAGGTAGTTGGAACGTGGTCTTCCTCTGCCTCTTCTTGAGTAATCTTTGTTTATGTCCAAACCAACCTAACATGCCTTTCTTCATCTTTTCAATCACACCCCCGTTCACACCCGTTGATTTTAGAATCTCTTCATTGCGGATTCGATCTAAGATCGTTACTCCGAACGAAAAAAAAAAACAAAAATTTCCCGACTTGTCCCGACTCTACTAAACGTAAGTGAAGAACGACTCTCGCAATTGTTTTTTCCAGATGACATTTGTATTTCGCGCCATAATCAATCTATGGTACGCGCCAGTCTTACTTGTTATCGTCTATGGTATCCCATTACAATATGCAATAAATACGATTCTTGGTTTCCGATTAATATTGTTTTATATTTGAGCATCATCTATGTTTATGCGTTGAAATAAATAAATTAAATTAATTAATAACTGTTTTAAATTATTATAAAGGTCACAAATAACACCTGGTTAAATGTATAAATAATGGATTACAAAAAAAAAAAATTTTTAAATCTTTAAATAATAATGAACATTGAATCGAATTCTTGTTTTAAAACGCAAGTGAAGAACGACTCTCTTGCAATTGTTTTTCCCAGATGACATTGGTACTTCGCGCCATAAAAAGCAATGGTTGAAAAACGTGTTTTTTTTTTAATTTAACGCCTTGCGGGTGGAGTTTCATAAAATCCGTTCTTAGCTGACCTCTACATCGCGTAACGAATACTTCAACCAAATTTCAAGTCAATCGGCCTTATAGTTTCTGAGATTTCGTGATGAGTCAGTTAAAAAATGGGATCTCCTATATATATATAGATATATATATATTTAAAAATGTAATATATGAGATTTATTTCAAATAAAGAATAATAATAAAAAAGAGCCGTGGTGGCCGAGTGGTTCGAGCAGTTGCCTGCGACGCAAAAGACTTCAGTGGATTTCGTCATATCTAGATAACAAACAACAACAAGTTATCATAGAAAAAAAATTATAAATACGGCAATGTGCATCCATATTCATCTGAACACAAATGTTATAAATAGGGCGTTCCACAAGGAAGCATATTAGGACCTATCTTGTTCTTGTTTTACATAAATGATATTGTTGACATTACGGGTCACCAATGCATACTATTTGCTGATGGTATATATCCTGGGTATGTCAGAGGAAGTATGAAAATAGCTTGAATGCAGTCGAGATGCGATCTCTTCGAAAAATGTGCGGCGTAACGATATTAGATCGAATCCGCAATGAAGAGATTCGCAAATCAACTGGCGTGAATGAGGGCGTGATTGTAAAGATGAAGAAAGGCATGTTACGTTGGTTTGGACACATAGAAAGGATGAGCGAAGAAAGATTGACAAAACAGATATACAAAGCAAAAGTGTGTGCAAGAAGAGGCAGAGGAAGGGCACGTTACAACTACCTGGATCAAATAGATCGGACTCTCAAGGATGGGAACGTTAAGAGTACTCGAAACCGACGAGCATGTATGAAGAGACCGATGAATGTGGACGAAGCGAAAGAGGTATGTAAGTCTAGAGAGAACTGGCGCTCTATACTCTCTGCCTACCCCGTTAGGGACTCGGCGTGATGATATGTATGTATGTGATTATAGTTATAACATCAGATAAAAAAATATATACAGTTCTTGATCATGAGGCAGAAATAAACAAAACAATTGATAAATTGATTAAATGGCTTTAAATTAAAAAAAAGCCGTGGTGGCCGAGTGGTTCGAGCAGTGGCCTGCGAAGGTCGCAAGTTCGAATCCCGACTGTACCAATGAGTTTTTCTAAAACTTAAGTACAGTGATTAGTCACACCACGAGCTTTACGGTGAAGGAAAACATCGAGAGGAAACCCGGCATACGTCTGAGAAGAAATTCAAAGGCGTATGTATGTATAGTTCGTGCTTGAGTAACGGCGATGGACTCGCCATCTGTCACGTTGGCACCTAATATACCTCTGGCGGAAAGTGGGTGTGTGGGTATTACCTGTACACCTCTGCCTACCCCTTCGGGGACCCTTGTGGGAAGGCGTGAGGATATATGAGGCTTGAAATTAATAATTTGAAAATAAACTTAAATAAATCAGTGTATATAAATTTTAACAAATCGCATAATCACAAATTTAAAGTCAATATGAAAGTACCGAAAAAACAAGAAGTTGTACACACAAAATTTTTAGGAATTTTTTTTTTGTTTTTTTTATACAACAAGAGTGGCAAACAAGCATACGGCCCACCTGATGGGAAACGGTTACCGTAGCCTATTTACGCTCACGATACCGAAGTATCACTTGCGAGTTGCCACTCTGTGTTCGGAGAGTTATAGTGTGTTGGCAGCATAAGGTTTAATCCCTCTGCTTCCAACACAATGTAACAATCGTTACATTGTGTTGTACAAGGAATAGTTATTGATGAGGACTTGAATTGGAAAGCGCACATTGACAAGATATCAACTTCTACCAATCGGTTCGGATATGCATTGAAACAAGTAAAAAAATGTAACCAACTTAGAAGCAGCCATCATGTCGTATCATGCACATGTCGAGTCATTGCTACGCTATGGACTTGTGATGTGGGGCAATAGCACTGATCATAATAGAGCCTTTATTGCACAGAAGAAATGCATTCGAGCATTTTATGGACTCTCGCCTTTAGACTCATGTAAGCCAGTATTTAAAAGGCTTGGCTTACTGCCGCTGCCTTGTCTATACTAATATTATAAAGAGGAAAGATTTGTTTGTTTGTTTGTAATGAATAGGCTCCGAAACTACTGGACCGATTTCAAAAATTCTTTCACCTTTGGAAAGCTACGTTATCCCCGAGTAACATAGGCTATATTAAAATTGGACCCGATAGGTGGCGCTGCGATCGAGTTTCAAGAATTTCACCTTTTTACCCGGGCGAAGCTTTCTGTGTGTTTCTGTGTGTCTTAAGCTAGATTCGAGAATGGTTTAGATTTACAATTGGACCCAATAGGTGGCGCTGCGATCGTGTTACGGGCAATTTAACTTTTTCACCCGAGCGAAGCTGGGCGGGACAGCTAGTCTCTATATATATACGGAGTTTGCATATTTGTACGGAAGCATAAAAACTTATTTAAAATGGCAAATGATGTCTGCCTTCGGAATAGAAGAGACCCATACAAACTTGTGACAAGCGACACTCCCAGACTAGCCAAGTATACTAAAAGTTGTTTAGTTTTGTGCTTAAAAGGATACAACAAAATACCGAACTACGTTAAGTTATTCAGCTGTACACAGTTTAAAACGAATTTGTTTAAGTGGCTGAGGAACAAAAATTATTATAGTGTACAAGCATTTTTAGTAGATAGCTCTTAAAAAAGGAACACTATATTTGCACGCTGGAATATATCCAGCAAAACATGTTTGTACTGTCTATTTTTCTCGACTCCTGTTAGAATCGTGTGGAGCTAACAGATAATTGTGACTGTCAAATAATAGACAAATAATTTGCAATAAAATAATATTGCGACTATACATTGTGATGTAAGCTATCCTATCTTTCAAGTTGGATCAAACTGCACACGGTGTGAAAGTTTGATTGAAATCGGTTAAGTAGTTTAGGAGTCCATCGCGGACAAACAACGTGACACGTAATTTATCTATACTAATATTATAAAGAGGAAAGATTTGTTTGTTTGTTTGTTTGTTTGTAATGAATAGGCTCCGAAACTACTGGACCGATTTCAAAAATTCTTTCACCTTTGGAAAGCTACATTATCCCCGAGTAACATAGGCTATATCAAATTGGACCCGATAGGTGGCGCTGCGATCGAGTTTCAAGAATTTTACCTTTTTACCCGGGCGAAGCTTTCTGTGTGTTTCTGTGTGTCTTAAGCTAGATTCGAGAATGGTTTAGATTTACAATTGGACCCAATAGGTGGCGCTGCGATCGTGTTACGGGCAATTTAACTTTTTCACCCGAGCGAAGCTGGGCGGGACAGCTAGTATATATTATCAAGATAATTATATAAATATTGATACTATCAATATATTAAAATTGGGCTTCAATAAGTCTACAGTGAGAAGGTCAGATCGAATGTCGCGAGACGATTACCTGATATCGGCGAGACGCGAGAGCACAATGTGGGGCGTATTACAATAGCAATCGACGTGCATGTATGAAGAGACTGGTGAATGTGGACGAAGCGAAAGAGGTATGTAAGTCTAGAGAACTGGCGCTCTACTCTCTCTGCCTAGCGCTTATAGTACAGGCTCTCTGCCTAGTTTAGGGTCAGTTGGCTTTGTGTGAGATGTCCACAATATTATTGTATATTAACATCTATATAAGTGTGTATATCAGTCGCCGATGCCTATAGTACAGGCTCTGCCTAGTTTAGGGTCAGTTGGCTTTGTGTGAGATGTCCACAATATTATTGTATATTAACATCTATATAAGTGTGTATATCAGTCGCCGATACCTATAGTACAGGCTCTGCCTAGTTTAGGGTCAGTTGGCTTTGTGTGAGATGTCCACAATATTATTGTATATTAACATCTATATAAGTGTGTATATCAGTCGCCGATGCCTATAGTACAGGCTCTGCCTAGTTTAGGGTCAGTTGGCTTTGTGTGAGATGTCCACAATATTATTGTATATTAACATCTATATAAGTGTGTATATCAGTCGCCGATGCCTATAGTACAGGCTCTGCCTAGTTTAGGGTCAGTTGGCTTTGTGTGAGATGTCCACAATATTATTGTATATTAACATCTATATAAGTGTGTATATCAGTCGCCGATGCCTATAGTACAGGCTCTGCCTAGTTTAGGGTCAGTTGGCTTTGTGTGAGATGTCCACAATATTATTGTATATTAACATCTATATAAGTGTGTATATCAGTCGCCGATGCCTATAGTACAGGCTCTGCCTAGTTTAGGGTCAGTTGGCTTTGTGTGAGATGTCCACAATATTATTGTATATTAACATCTATATAAGTGTGTATATCAGTCGCCGATGCCTATAGTACAGGCTCTGCCTAGTTTAGGGTCAGTTGGCTTTGTGTGAGATGTCCACAATATTATTGTATATTAACATCTATATAAGTGTGTATATCAGTCGCCGATGCCTATAGTACAGGCTCTGCCTAGTTTAGGGTCAGTTGGCTTTGTGTGAGATGTCCACAATATTATTGTATATTAACATCTATATAAGTGTGTATATCAGTCGCCGATGCCTATAGTACAGGCTCTGCCTAGTTTAGGGTCAGTTGGCTTTGTGTGACATGTCCACAATATTATTGTATATTAACATCTATATAAGTAATGCCATTTGTATGAGCTGATGAAGAGCAAAGGTCGGCACACGTGATGATAGGCTATTTGACCTTCGAATAACGGATACGATTGTATAACACGTTGCAATTATGTACATCATCGCACAAACATATTTTTTATCTATGATATTTATTTATAACCGCGGTAACAGAGTTCGAGTAGCCGCCTGCAACACAAAAACCGCATGTTCGCATCCCAAATGCACCAAAGAGTTTTTCTGAACTTAAGTACAGTGATTAGTCACACCACGAGCTTTACGGTGAAGGAAAACATCGAGAGGAAACCTGCATACGTGTGAGAAGACATTCAAAGGCGTTTGTATTGGCGTGCTTGAGTAACGGCGATGGACTCGCCATCAATCACTCAATATATACATATAACACGTGTATACAATATCAATAAAAACTCTTTATAGTCTAAGATCCCGCTGCGGGATTGGTGTGCTCATCGACTTTTTGTTTAAAACCAAATTTTTATGTTTATTTATAATTAAGAGAATATATATTTACTAGGGTGCCTATCAAAATTTGGCCGCCATTATTTTTAATTAAATTATTTTTAATTGATTTTTGGTAAAAAATTTCGTTTATTTATTTTTTAAATAAAATAACGTCTACATCACGGTAATTAATATGAAGATTCTAAAAAATCACGGTTGCCGTTGCGCACCTGGCCGCACCTCTTTGCAGCCAGGTGTAAACAGGTATGATTTCGATAAATTTATACGTTTATAACCTATTTTCATTAATTATATGTCAAATTGAAGCAAATTTTTTTCTATTAATTATCATATAAAGTTGCTTAATTAAATCTGGCCGCATATAAGGGTTACTGGCTGTTAAAGATAATAAATATGTAAGGTAGAGTGAAAGAGAGTTAGCGCGTAACATCATTTGTCAGACGAGGACAGCGATTGCCGGCTGTGCGACGCTTTTAAGCCATTGCGCATGCGTCGAACGTTAGTGTTCATTCGACGCTAGTGGTGTTGCTGATATATTAGTATTAGTTAAGATATCACTAATATTTGACGTATTCATGTATTAGAATATGGCCATCTATGATATGCTAATATTTCTCAGTCAACTAATATCTCTAGTGACCATCCAAAATATATCGGATTATAATATTCGTAATACGTCGGATTCACTCGAATCAACTCGGCCGGAGTGATCCCGAACGTATTACCCGCTCTCATCCCTTCGCACTGTAAGCAGTGATATCGTAACGACGCTGAGATCCTATCACTGTAGTTTTAAGGTGCAAATTCAAGTGACATCGCATTCAAGCGAGACGAACAGTTTTCGAATACTTCTCTCTCAACTAATATTAGTTAGAGATTACTAATATTTGACGTATTCATGTATGAGAATGTGGCCATTTATGATATATGCTAATATTTCTTAGTCACCTTATCTCTCTAGTGACCATCCAAAATATATCGGATTATAATATTCGTAATACTTCGGATTCACTCGACTCAACTCGGGTGGAGTGATCCCGAACGTATTACCCGCTCGCGTATTCAAGCGAGACGAACAGTTTTCGAATATTTCTCTCTCAACTGATATTAGTTAGAGATTACTAATATTTGACGTATTCATGTATGAGAATGTGGCCATTTATGATATATGCTAATATTTCTTAGTCACCTTATCTCTCTAGTGACCATCCAAAATATATCGGATTATAATATTCGGAATATTTCGGATTCACTCAAATGTCACAAATAGTGACATTTGACATATCACTAATCCTAATATATTAGTTAAAATATTATAATATTACCAGACGAATATATGAGTATTACCTAATATTGAGAAATATCGGTATTAACCCATCCCTATTCGACGCATGCGCAATGGCTTAAAAGCGTCGCACAGCCGGCAATCGCTGTCCTCGTCTGACAAATGATGTTACGCGCTAACTCTCTTTCACTCTACCTTAAATATTTATTATCTTTAACAGCCAGTAACCCTTATTTGCGGCCAGATTTAATTAAGCAACTTTATATGATAATTAATAGAAAAAAATTAGCTTCAATTTGACATATAATTAATGAAAATAGGTTATAAACGTATAAATTTATCGAAATCATACCTGTTTACACCTGGCTGCAAAGAGGTGCGGCCAGGTGCGCAACGGCAACCGTGATTTTTTAGAATCTTCATATTAATTACCGTGATGTAGACGTTATTTTATTTAAAAAATAAATAAACGAAATTTTTTACCAAAAATCAATTAAAAATAATTTAATTAAAAATAATGGCGGCCAAATTTTGATAGGCACCCTAGTAAATATATATTCTCTTAATTATATATAAACCAATCCCGCAGCGGGATCTCGTACTATTATTATACTACAACCCAAGTGGCTTCAAATCTCAAGTACAGTAAAAAAAAACTATATTAAGAAACATAAAAAACCAATAGATCTCCCAATTGGACAACAGAACACAACTCGGCAACTCACAACAAACCACGTAGTCCTTACATAACCTCCAAACTAGACCGCGTGGCATCCACGTTGCGCACGCGCCGGTACATGCGTCCCTCTCGCTCGCAGCGGTACGTACGGCCGTCTCGCTCGCACACTCGAGCACCGTTCACCGGGGCGACAAGGTCACATGGCATTATAAAATACGTAAATTTGGTTGTTTCGCTCTATCTTGTATTATGATGAGAGTTCATGTATCAGACATTATAAAGCCGTTGTGGCCGAGTGGTTCGAGTAGTTGCCTGCGACACAAATATCGCAAGTTCGAATTCCGACTGTACCAATGAGTTTTTCTGAACTTAAGTACAATGATTAATTAGTCACACCACGAGCTTTACGGTGAAGGAGAAAATCGAGAGGAAATCTACATACGTCTGAGAAGACATTCAAAGGCGTATGTATAGTCGTGCTAGAGTAACGGCGACGGACTCCCCATCTGTCAAGTTGGCACCTAAAATATATGTCTGGCGGAATGTGGGTGCATGGGTACTATCAATACACCCACATGATGACCATGTTTTCCTTCACCGTTAAGCTCGTTGTGTGACTAATCACTGTACTAAGTTAAGAAAAAATTGGATTCCAAATACCAATCTTTGCGTTGCAGCCGACATTTTATTTATTTAATACTAGCTGTCCCGCCCAGCTTCGCTCGGGTGAAAAAGTTAAATTGCCCGTAACACGATCGCAGCGCCACCTATCGGGTCCAATTGTAAACCTAAACCATTCTCGAATTCACCTTAAGACACACAGAAAGGGATAGCTTCGCACGGGTGAAAAAGTTAAAATTCCTAAAACTCGATCGCAGCGCCACCTATCGGGTCCAATTTAATATAGCCTATGTTACTCGGGGATAATGTAGCTTTCCAAAGGTGAAAGAATTTTTGAAATCGGTCCAGTAGTTTCGGAGCCTATTCATTACAAACAAACAAATCTTTCCTCTTTATAATATTAGTATAGATTGTAATATTCTATATATGTAATATTTAATATATTGTCATATAAAAATAATGTGTGTATGTAAGTATAAAAGTAAAACGAATTGCAGAAATCGCATAATGCAATGGCCGGACGCCAACTTACGTCACACGTGAATAAACATCAAGAATTTTTCTTACAACGGCCATTTTAAATCTACTCATGAATTTTTTTACTGCAACTGCCGTTCGCAATCGCCGAATTTTTTGTACACGTCTTTCAATGTCTTCTCAAACGTATAGACAGTGCCATCTACGAAGACGCGCCCCACTATTCTCCCCCATAGTTTACAGTGTAAGTGTGCAACCTTCCACTAATGTGTGAGTATTGTCGGTATGTATGTATTTATTTGAGGCTAAAAATTGACTGACGGTGACTACATCGCCGAATATGAATTAATTGGGATATACTCGGCAATCTAAAAATGTTGATTACAAGCCAGCCGCTATTAGTGCACGCAATATATTTACAAACTATTCGTGGCACAATGCACTCGGCATTGTTTCTGCCGCAATGTGGCGAGACAATGATTACTCAGACACTCCGCGAGCAGTTTCAATAACATTGTGACAGTATTTTTACTCTAGTAGTACACCCTTAAATGTGACTAGCTACAGTGCCCTCCACACCGGCACACAGTGTAGTGTACGTACACTAGTGCTTGGCGGCAGGATATCTGACACTGCGGTGGTACCCACTTAGCCGGACTGTTGCAATAAGAGGCCTACCACCTAGTACCCAGTCCCTTATGGCCAGTAATGGCTACAGTGCCCTCCACACCGGCACACAGTGTAGTGTACGTACACTAGTGCTTGGCGGCAGGATATCTGACACTGCGGTGGTACCCACCTAGCCGGACTGTTGCAATAAGAGGCCTACCACCTAGTCCCCAGTCCCTTATGGCCAGTGATGTGACTAGCTACAGTGCCCTCCACACCGGCACACCGGTGGTGGTGATTGTAAGGTAGTTCACCCAAGCTAAGCTGGGCCTGGCAACTATTACAGATAAAAATAACGACGATGAAGGAAAACATCGTGAAGCGGATGATGAGCTAATCACTATGCAATGAAGGTAAGTCGATGTCGCGCTTGTCAACCAGTTACGTAATGGGCGGGGAAGTAAATAAAACCACTAAGGGGCGTCCATTAATTACGTGTGGCATTTTTGATAATTTTTCGATCCCACCTTGGTGATATTTCGTAAGATTTAGCTCAACTCCCTCCACACTCCACTAATCTGACGCGAGATACTTCAAAATGTATGTGTTGACTAGTCTTGAATAGATGTATTAAATTTGACAATATTACCGTGATTTAAAATCACAATCATACAATTTCATAATACATTGTAAGCAAAAATTAAAAAAATATATATTTTATACCTACAAAAAATTTCACACGCAATTTTGCACGTTTCTCTGCTAGAAAAACAATTACGCGAAGACCAACCAGTGAGATTTGTAAAGATTCAGCTTGACCCTTCCACCCTAGAACACGTCACGTAATTAATGAACGCCCCCTAACTGCAATATGAACGATAAACACCACTGGCCAAAGGCGGGCACCTTGAGGGACCCGAACACAAAAACATCCATAGCGAATCGTGTTTTTTCCTGCCTTGTAACGAAGTGACCAATATTGGTTTATTTTTGCATACATTCCTTATTGAATAACATTAAGGAGACTTCCATATATATACCTTGTCTTAATATATATAAATTACGTGTCACGTTGTTTGTCCGCGATGGGCTCCTAAACAACTTAACCGATTTCAATCGAATTTGCACACAGGGTGCAGTTTGATCCAATTTAAAAGATAGGATAGCTTACATCTCAATGTATAGTCGCAATATTATTTGATTTCAAATTATTTGACAGTCACAATTATCTGTATATTAGCATGTATGAAGAGACTGATGAACGTGAACGAAGCGAAAGAGGTATGTAAGTCTAGAGAGAACTGGCGCTCTATACTCTCTGCCTACCCCGCTAGAGACTTGGCGTGATGATATGCATGTACAATTATCTGTTAGCTCCAAACGATACTAACAGGAGTCGATAATGGTTTAGATTTCTCAATTACACCCGATAGGTGGCGCTGCGATCGAGTTACGGGCAATTTAACTTTTTCACCCAAGCGAAGTGGGGCGGGACAGCTAGTATATATATATATATATATATATATATATATATTTTATATACCACTTGGGTGGCAAACCAACATGCGGTCCGCCTGATGGTAAGCGGTATATATATATATTTCCACCGGATATATATCTCTCCAGCCCAGCTCCCTTGCTCGCGATCCAGCAACGCCCTAAGCCGAGGTTCGTACCCAACAGTGGGTGCATTTAGCTGTGTTGCTTAGAAATAAAGTGCCTGGCTGGAGGCCTGGGTCTCGCCATTGACCGGTTAAGTAGCAAAAGCTCCCGGAACTCACGCTACGAGAGACAATACAAATATATATATATATCTCAGGTGCCAACGTGACAGATGGCGGGTCCACCGCCGTTACTCAAGCATTACTATCCATAGTTGCCTTTTATATATATATATTATCAAGAATAAAGTGCCGGCGTTAAAAAAAAACTTGTTGCCACCAAATCAGTGTGAAAATGAAAGGATTACTTTTGTTTTAAAAAAGACAAATTGGCTCACAACTTTTTCTTACAAAATCTACATTCATAATCCTTGAACTTAAGCAAAGTACTGGACCAGCTGATATTTACAACTAGCCGTGCCCGCGACTGCGTCCGCGTGGAATTTAATTAAAAAATACTGTTCAATTCCTAAAATAAAAGTAGCTTAAGTTACGCCTTTTCACATTTTTTTTTTATACCACTTGGGTGACAAACAAGCATGCGGTCCGCCTGACGGTAAGCGGTTACCGCCGCCTATGGACGCTTGCAACACCAGGGGTATCACTCGCGCGTTGCCCACCCTGCAGGAATCTTTTCACACCCTTCTTGAAGAACTCCATGCTGTACTCTCCAGGGAAAACCTCAACGGGGAGCTCATTCCACAGTCTGAGCGTTCGCGGAAGAAAACTCCTTTGGAAGCGCACAGTGCGAGACCTTTGTGGTTCCAAGGTATGGGGATGAATTCCCCATCGGCTATCTGCCAGTGAAAGTCCTGTCAAAAACGACCCAGCCGCTTCAGAGATTAGCCGGAACAAACAGACAAACAAACATTTTAAAAAAATATTTTGCTACATGTACCGTGTATACAACCGTATGCATTTAGTTAAAAGTGGTTATTTTAATATTACAAACGGACACTCCAATTTTATTTATCTGTATAGACTGTATCGTTAGCAATAAGAGCTATACATCTGTATCACGGTTTTAGTGGTAAAACAGGTTTCACGATTTAATTGCGCGCAGTCTCATAGTTATGCATATTCGCGTCTCGTTCTTGCAACATTGCACAGTATTACGTGTCTCCCTCCTACCTGCGCTCTTAAAGATTGACGGATTTTATTACGTGAGAATCGGTAAATGGACATTTAAAATGTTAACATTATTAATAATAATAATATATCCTCAAGCCTTCCCACAAGGGTCCCTGAAAGATAGTATCCACTATCCGCCAGAAATATATTTTAGGTGCCAACGAGACAGATGGCGAGTCCATCGCCGTTACTCAAGCACGACTATACATATGCCTTTGATTACTTCTCAAACGTATGCAGGTTTCCTCTCGATGTTTCCCTTCACCGTAAAGCTCGTGGTGTGCCTCACTGTAATTAAATGTAGAAAAACTCCTCACTCCAGTCGGGATTAGAACTCGCGCCGTTGGCGAGGCAGGCGGGTGCTGTGACCTCTCGGCCACGCCGCCTCCTCTTGTCCTGACGTATAAGTGGTATGGTATCGCAGTGCAGGCGCAGCCCTCGTTTCCTCTCGATGTTTCCCTTCACCGTAAAGCTCGTGGTGTGACTAATCACTGTACTTAAGTTCAGAAAAACTCATTGGTATCGGAATCATTGTGTCGCAGGCAACTACACGAACGACTCAACCACTACGGCTTCTCTAAAATATTTATAACATAAATACATACATATCATCACGCCAAGTCCCTAGCGGTCCCTAGCGGCGGGGTAGGCAGAGAGTAAAGAGCGCCAGTTCTCTCTAGACATACATAACTCTTTCGCTTCGTCCACATTCAGTCTCTTCATACATGCTCCTCGGTTACGAGTACTCGATCGATTTGATCCAGGTAGTTGGAACGTGGTCTTCCTTTGCCTCTTCTTGCACACACTTTTTCTTAATATAATAAATCCTCTATCCTCCCCACAAGGGTCCCTCGCCCTCCCCAACGGCAGATGTGGGAACAAGCGCGCTATTATCCAGACTCCATCGAACCGGTGTGAGACAAACGCCACCTTTTGCAGCAGTTGGTTAAAACGTAATAGTGAGTAATTAGTCAACAGCGAAGTTTGACCTTTGTATGCAGTTCAGATTAGCTGGCATGTGCTACTGACCGCACACTTTCACTTGCGACCTTGCATATCAGTGATAGGGATCATTATAGTTCCCTCAATGTATAGGTGGCAATTACCTCCACACCGACACACAGTGTAGTGTACGCACACTAATAATTGGCGGCAGGATATCTGACACTGCGGTGGTACCCACCTAGCCGGAGTGTTGCCATAAGAGGCCTACCACCTAGTACCCAGTCCCTTATGGCCAGTAATGTGACTAGCTACAGTGCCCTCCACACCGGCACACAGTGTAGTTCGCACGCACATCATCATTGTATAACAGACCGGCTGGGTGGTTGCCAAATCTATTTCAAAATTAAACATTCAAACGTTGTCTAGCCGACTTTGGGAACAACAAATATACATTGTTTATTATACATACATACATATAATCACGCCTCTTTCCGTAGGGGTAGGCAGAGACCACTTCTTTCCACTTGCTACGATTCTTACATACTTCTTTCGCTTCGTCCACTTTCATTATTCTCTTCATACATGCTCTTCGGTTTAGGGTACTCTTGACCTGACCTTTTTTCAAGACGTCCCTAATTTGGTCTTGAAACGTCCGTCAAGGTCTACCCCTTCCAACACTTTCATTCACACTCGCCTTATACACTTTTTTCGTCAATCGTTCTTCATTCATTCTCTCGACATGGCCAAACCATCTCAGCATACCTTTCTCAATTTTTGTCACTACATCTTCTTTCAGACCACAACCTTATCTCACTATTTATTATTTATTATGCTATGTGCATATGATTATCAACATATTTACGTTGAAATGAAAGGGCAGACAGGTTTACACTTTATCCTGCAGGGGCACAGAGATGATATGTATCTTCACGCCATCCCACTATGGTCTCTGCAGAAGTAGGTTGAGGTGAGATTTTCCGCCAAAGATATTTTAAGTGCCAATGTGACAGATGGCGAGTCCATCGCCGTTACTCAAGCACGACTGTACATACGCCTTTGAATGTCTTCTTAATCATATGCAGGTTTCCTCACGATGTTTTCCCTCACCGTAAAGCTCGTTGTGTCAATAATCGCTTTACTTAAATTCTGAAAAAAATGCTGTTTGGATTCCAACTTGCGATCATTAACTTGCAGACAACTCAGCAGAGATAAATTTTCATCTACACACACATATCATCACGTCCTTAATGGAGTGGGCAGAGTGAATACTGCGCCAGTTATCTCTAGACTTGCATACCTCTTTCGCTTCGTCCACATTCATCAGTCTCTTCATACATATATTCCTATGTGTTAATCCAACTAATGAACTAATCCGCGCCGAATCTCTTCCAAATACTATCCGCTGAGTCATCATCACAGATTTAAGAGAGTCTCTTGTCGGCGTCTCTGATGCAGTCCCTTCCATTCGCTTCTATCCAGCGCAACCTCCTTGACCTGCCTATACGTCATGAGAGACACTTCTTCTAAACTCCTGCTTAGATGTTTCTAAAGAAGCTATCATGTCGTATAACGTGGCCTATCATCTTTCGTTTTCTATTCTCGACTGTCTCCAGCAGAACTCTTGATTCTTTGACTTTTTACAGCACGGCTTCGTAACACGCGAATACGCAAACATACTGACAGATTCATCTACAATACTAGTAAGATTTGTGCATCGCCTATTATCACACGACACAATCACTTATCACGTTGCTATGACGTAAGCCATAACCAACACTATGATAATGTATATAAGGCACCGTGTTATCACAGGCAACCTTGAACGTGGTATTAGCAACGGGCGACGCCTCAGCAGAGAAGCAGTTGCAGCGAGACGCGAGCACTCGAGTATCAAAACAATCAAGATACTCAGATTGACAAAACACACAAAAAGCCAACTGACCCTAAACTAGGCAGAGAGAGATATACACACTTATATAGATGTTAATATACAATAACATTGTGGACATCTCACACAAAGCCAACTGACCCTAAACTAGGCAGAGCCTGTACTATAGGCATCGGCGACTGATATACACACTTATATGGATGTTAATATACAATAATATTGTGGACATCTCAGACAAAGCCAACTGACCCTAAACTAGGCAGAGCCTGTACTATAGGCATCGGCGACTGATATACACACTTATATAGATGTTAATATACAATAATATTGTGGACATCTCAGACAAAGCCAACTGACCCTAAACTAGGCAGAGCCTGTACTATAGGCATCGGCGACTGATATACACACTTATATAGATGTTAATATACAATAATATTGTGGACATCTCAGACAAAGCCAACTGACCCTAAACTAGGCAGAGCCTGTACTATAGGCATCGGCGACTGATATACACACTTATATAGATGTTAATATACAATAATATTGTGGACATCTCACACAAAGCCAACTGACCCTAAACTAGGCAGAGCCTGTACTATAGGCATCGGCGACTGATATACACACTTATATAGATGTTAATATACAATAATATTGTGGACATCTCACACAAAGCCAACTGACCCTAAACTAGGCAGAGCCTGTACTATAGGCATCGGCGACTGATATACACACTTATATAGATGTTAATATACAATAATATTGTGGACATCTCACACAAAGCCAACTGACCCTAAACTAGGCAGAGCCTGTACTATAGGCATCGGCGACTGATATACACACTTATATAGATGTTAATATACAATAATATTGTGGACATCTCACACAAAGCCAACTGACCCTAAACTAGGCAGAGCCTGTACTATAGGCATCGGCGACTGATATACACACTTATATAGATGTTAATATACAATAATATTGTGGACATCTCACACAAAGCCAACTGACCCTAAACTAGGCAGAGCCTGTACTATAGGCATCGGCGACTGATATACACACTTATATAGATGTTAATATACAATAATATTGTGGACATCTCACACAAAGCCAACTGACCCTAAACTAGGCAGAGCCTGTACTATAGGCATCGGCGACTGATATACACACTTATATAGATGTTAATATACAATAATATTGTGGACATCTCACACAAAGCCAACTGACCCTAAACTAGGCAGAGCCTGTACTATAGGCATCGGCGACTGATATACACACTTATATATATGTTAATATACAATAATATTGTGGACATCTCACACAAAGCCAACTGACCCTAAACTAGGCAGAGCCTGTACTATAGGCATCGGCGACTGATATACACACTTATATAGATGTTAATATACAATAATATTGTGGACATCTCACACAAAGCCAACTGACCCTAAACTAGGCAGAGCCTGTACTATAGGCATCGGCGACTGATATACACACTTATGGGGTATGTAAGTCATATATATATATATATATATATATACAAACACTATTATTAATCCGGAGGGTAAGTCACGACCGAGAGGGTTACTCTGAATGGTAATCTCACATAACGACCTCGACATTTTCGACCTTGAAAGATATCCTCTCAAAAATCGGCGACCAAGGTCAATTGTCAATGGTGAGTTGCTTGGATCGCAATTGCTACGTATAACACATGCATACGAATAGTGGCAAAAGTAAGCTAATTACAAGACCCGATCGAGCTATATTCAATGTATGTAGTACTTATCTATACAAATAAATTAAATTGTAGTGTCTGTTTGTAATATTAAAATAACTGCTTTTTACTAAATGCATATGGATGTATACACGGTACATGTAGCAAAAAAGCATTTTTTAAATTTCTGTTTGTTTCGGCTAACCTCTGAAACGGCTGAACCGATTTTTACGGGACTCTCACTGGCAGATAGCTGACGTAATAGGGATTTACTTAGGCTGCTTATATTAAAAAAATAACAATAACTTTTCAATTCAATTCCAAGCGGACGAAGTCGCGGGCACAACTATTACTATGATAATAATGTAATTAAAACCATTGTTAATTACAAGAAGTGTGTGCAAGAAGAGGCAGAGGAAGGCCACGTTCTAACTACCTGGATCAAATAGATCGGACTCTCAAGGATGGGAACGTTAAGAGTACTCGAAACCGACGAGCATGTATGAAGAGACTGATGAATGTGGACGAAGCGAAAGAGGTATGTAAGTCTAGAGAGAACTGGCGCTCTATACTCTCTGCCTACCCCGTTAGGGACTTGGCGTGATGATATGTATGTATGTAGGTTAATTACAAAAATACACCCTATTTATTCTTTTGTGTAAAAATTTCTGCTCCCCTTGGGATACTATCATGATTTATTTATATATAAATAAATATATATATATCCTCACGCCTTCCCACAAGGGTCCCCGAAGGGGTAGGCAGAGGTGTGTAGGTAATACCCACACACCCACTTTCCGCCAGAGGTATATCAGGTGCCAACGTGACAGATGGCGAGTCCATCGCCGTTACTCAAGCACTACTATACATACGCCTTTGAACTTCTTCTCAGACGTATGCAGGTTTCCTCTCGATGTTTTCCTTCACCGTAAAGCTCGTGGTGTGACTAATCACTGTACTTAAGTTCAGAAAAAACTCATTGGTACAGTCGGGATTCCAACTTGCGACCTTTGCGTCGCAGGCAACTGCTCGAACCACTCGGCCACCACGGCTTTGTTGATTTATTTATTGTTATTTATTTATTGTATCCATATTAGAACGGCCAGAAGCCACTTATACTAATAGGTAAGCGCTTTCATTCTGTCTTCTCACAGAACTCCAAACATACCGACAAGATATTCTTCCATTGATGATTGAGATGATATATCCTAAAGCCTTCCTCAACGAAAGGACTATCTAATGCAAAAATCCTTATTCAAATCTGATTTCTAGTTCCTGAGATTAGCGTATTCGAGCAACCAATATTTTAATAATAAAATAATATATAGGTAATACCCACACACCCACTTTCCGCCAGAGGTATATTAGGTTCCAACGTGACAGATGGCGAGTCCATCGCCGTTACTCAAGCACGACTATACATACGCCTTTGAATTTCTTCCCAGACGTATGCAGGTTTCCTCTCGATGTTTCCCTCCACCGTCAAGTAGTGACTAGTTGTGACTAGCCTAGTGATTGTGTAGGCAGGGTTCGAACTGCTACTCCGATTTCGAAAGTGCCTCAAACCACTCCACCATCAGGGCTCAATCGTTTTTAACGGAATCAAAACCAGGATTCCATTTTCGAAAACAACAAACCGAAATTAAGAAACAACAAATATTTGAAAAAGGAATTCCATCAACTGAAAAGAATCAATTTGAAAAAGGAAAACCAACAGCACACGGTTTAGTGTCACCAGAACAAAATTGCCAACAATAAAATTCCATTGAGGCCGCGCGCGACCGATAAAGCACTTTATTGCAATCCTTATAAGGTTCACCTGTTAATTGCTTATTGGAAGATACACTCGCGTGATATAACTTTAAAAAACTTAGATACAAACTAAACAATTAAAAAGTTATTTTTGAATTTCGAATTCGATTATATTATTAGCGGTTCGAGCGCGCGACCGGCGTCGGCAACGCGTTCCGATCGACTGAACTAGTGCTGCGACCACGTCGATGAAGCGAGCCGTATCGATTATTCGCGGACAAGTTTTCGTCGCATTATACAGAGTGCGACCGTCTGGTCTAGTGGTTAGAGCTCCTGACTGCGAAACTTGAGGTCGCGGGTTCGAATCCCGCTGAGGGCAGATATTTGTGTGATGAACACGAGTATTTGTACCTCAGTCTTGGATGTCCTATGTATTTAAGTATATATCTATCTATATAAGTAAATATATCGTTGTCTAGTTACCATAACACAAGCTTTGCTTAATATGGGACTAGGTCAACTAATTTTCGCATTAAAATATGGTGCAATGTTGAGTTATAGGTACATGTAGATTCATAGATAACTACACTTTTATATATTAACACAACAAATATGTAATAATAACGTTGCGGGTGGCGTGGTGACCCAGTGGTTCGAGTAATTTTTCCTGTGACACAAAGATTGAAAGTTCGAATCCCGACTGTACCAATGAGTTTTTCTGAACAATGATTAGTCACACCACGAGCTTTACGGTGAAGGAAAACATCAAGAGAAAACCTACATACGTTTGAGAAGAAACTCTAAGGCGTATGTACAGTCGTGCTTGAGTTCAGTCACGTTGGCACCTTAAACATATCTTAGGCAGAGATTGGGTGAGTGGGTACTACCTACACACCTCTGCCTACCCCTTCATATATTAGCACTCCACAACTTCTAGAAGACCAGTATTATTTTTTGTCCTGTATTTCTCATATTTCATCCTGTATTTATGCAAAACAATATAAAAACAAAGATCCTTTGAAAATATATTAAGCTTAGTATAATTAGCTAGTGTTCAATTGAGGCAAACTTATTTTTCAAATCACGTGACCGTGTAATTAGGTGATAAGGCAATTTTCTGCATTAGAGACACAAATCGTCGAGTGTTAGACACCTAATACAACTAGAATTACTTTCGTATGTATAAAATTGTTGCCGGAAAAAAAAAAAAAAAAAAAAAAAAGAAGGAGAACTGAAATCTTACCTCTTGAATGAGGAGACTGACAAATGCTCTCATAGAAATTTTTTATTATTCTTTAGATTATTTTCTTTCTGATAACACATAAGTACTACTTTACGGTGAAGGAAAACTGGGCGGGCCACTAGTATATATATAAGTACCAAATTGTTAATCAGGCTGATCAAATTAGCTTAAAAAATAGGAGTAAGGTTACATTGACTGATGACGACCGTCTGGTCTAGTGGTTAGAGTTCCTGACTGCGAAAACTTGAGGTCGCGGGTTCGAATCCCGTTGAGGGCAGATATTTGTGTGATGAACACGAGTATTTGTACCTTAGCCTTGGATGTCCTATGTATTTATGTATATATCTATCTATATAAGTAAATATATCGTTGTCTAGTTAACACAACACAAGCTTTGCTTAATTTGGGACTAGGTCAATTTGTGTGAAATCGTCCCAGATATTTATTTATTATTATTTATTCATTCGCACGAAGCTGAAAATTAGCATCAATGTTGGGAACACTATTACAGACAATTTGTCCAAAGTCCCAATCGATCTGACGGGTGGAATTTTTTTTTTCAAATGTAGCAAATATAGTATTTGCATTTTTCAGCTAAACGTCAAATTTAATTGTAAAAATAGGTGAGACAAAAATTATACAATCATCTATTTAGCATTCAGACAGCGATCCGTTACTTCTTAGGGCTCCCTAACATAAACAGGATACGACGTCGCGTCGTACAACGATGCGGCGTCGTAACGTGTCGATGCACGATACGACGTCGTGACGTTAGAAACTCACGATGCAATCCTGCGCAGTTGTTATTCAAAATTCATCGTGACATCGTGACGTCGTATCGTGCATCGACACGTTACGACGCCGCATCGTTGTACGACGCGACGTCGTATCGTGTTTATGTGTGGGAGCTCTTATATATAAAGTTCTCGTGTCACAATGTTAGTTACGATACTCCTCCGAATGGGTTCGACCGATTTTTATGAATCTTTTTATGCATATTCAGTAGGTCTGAGAATCGGCTACTATCTATTTTTCATATCCTTAAGTGATAAGGGTTGTCGAACCCTAACATTTTTAACCCGAGCGAAGCTGGGCGGGACAGCTAGTTTTTATTATAAAATATATATAGATTGTATTTTTTCCTACAAATAATTTTTTTGTAGGTTTTTTTTTTATACAACAAGAGTGGCAAACAAGCATACGGCCCACCTGATGGGAAACGGTTACCGCAGCCTATTTACGCTCACGATACCGAAGTATCACTTGCGCGTTGCCACTCTGTGTTCGGAGAGTTACAGTATTGGCAGCATAATGGGTTTAATCCCTCTGCTTCCAACACAATGTAACAAACCTCCCCCCTCCCCAAGGAGCTCATTTCTGGAAACCTAAATAGGTCCGAGCCGACTAATAAAATTATCGTAATATCGATACGAATCAGTAGTTAGTCACCGCTCTATCGAATCACACAATTACCGTCTATCGCGGCCCTAACGCCATGATCGCAAACAAACTCCACTGTAGAGCCGCGAATGAAAACGAGTTTTGCGCGGCAACCAATAGCTTATGGTGACCATGGGTTGGAGAAAATTTTTAGGATATTATTTTCACGATATCTTTATTACACTTCACACCACACACAATAAGGTTACTTACACTCCACTCTAGACCCTCGAACGAAAACGAGTATTGCGCAGCAACTGATCGAGTATTGTGACCATGGGTTCGGGATTTTTGATGTGAAACATCTATAGCCGCACGTAGAACCGATTGGTGGCGTGGCGACGCATGCCGTGGCGACGCGTCGCCACGCTATATGAATATAACTATGTACTACCGAAGCTATTCTAACCAACTCAATTATTTTAATCAGTCATTAAACTAATTGAGTTGTCACAATTTGAAATATTTTTTTGTATGTTATGAAAGTAAATTATTTAATAAACTGTTATCATGTTCTGGAAAAATATCGTTATATTTTATTTTTACATTAAGTCATATTAACTTCCTGTCGTAATCTGATCCTGTATGCATATTACTTGCACAATATAATTGCGATGTTTCACATCTGTCAGGCGTCCCGTGATGCCACAATTTTTTTTTCTAACAATATTTTACTTTACACCGCACATATCTAAATAATTAAGTTACCTGCACTCTGCTCTAGAGTCTCGAACGAAAATAAGTATTGCGCAGCAACTGATTACTCGATCAGTAAATGTGGCCATGGGTTGAAGAAAATATTTAGGATATCTTTATTTTACTTTACACCACACACATGCACACAATGAGGTTACCTACACTACGCTCTAGAGCCACGAACGAAAACGAGTTTTGGTGACCATGGGTTGGGGAAAATTTTAAGGACATTTTCTTTATTTTACTTCACACCTCACAATTAAGTTACCTACACTACGCTCAAGAGCCTCGAACGAAAACGACTTTTGCGCAGCACCAATGGCGTATGGTGACCATGGGTTGGGGACAATTTTAGGATATCTTTATTTTACTTTACACCTCACACATGCACACAATAAAGTGACCTACACTCCACTCTAGACCCTCGAACGAAAACGAGTAATGCGCAGCAATTGATCCAATAATAAGAACATGCACATTTATTCTAATCTGTTCACTCTGTAAATAATTATAAAAACATGTGTTTTCTACTAGAAAAAAAAATTACATGATATTTATATTAAGACCATGCGAACGTCATCCACCGACCAATTACAGAACAGGAAAATTTGGAGCGGTTAACACATAACCTTAAACGACTTTACGTGATCAATCAATTTTAATAGCAGTCCCTTAACGTGGTAAAAGTAGCTCACCTTCTGAATGATCTTGGGCGGTTTCGGTGCTTTCACTATGGCAGGCTTCGGGACCGGCGGCGGCGCAACCGGAGGCTCTGCGGGCGGAAACAAACAAGTCACCATATAGCTACAAAGATATTTCATTTAAACATTAAAACAAAGCCAACTGACCCTAAACTAAGCAGAGCCTGTACTATAGGCATCGGCGACTGATATACACACTTATATAGATGTTAATATACAATAATATTGTGGACATCTCACACAAAGCCAACTGACCCTAAACTAGGCAGAGCCTGTACTATAGGCATCGGCGACTGATATACACACTTATATAGATGTTAATATACAATAATATTGTGGACATCTCACACAAAGCCAACTGACCCTAAACTAGGCAGAGCCTGTACTATAGGCATCGGCGACTGATATACACACTTATATAGATGTTAATATACAATAATATTGTGGACATCTCAGACAAAGCCAACTGACCCTAAACTAGGCAGAGCCTGTACTATAGGCATCGGCGACTGATATACACACTAATATAGATGTTAATATACAATAATATTGTGGACATCTCAGACAAAGCCAACTGACCCTAAACTAGGCAGAGCCTGTACTATAGGCATCGGCGACTGATATACACACTAATATAGATGTTAATATACAATAATATTGTGGACATCTCACACAAAGCCAACTGACCCTAAACTAAGCAGAGCCTGTACTATAGGCATCGGCGACTGATATACACACTTATATAGATGTTAATATACAATAATATTGTGGACATCTCAGACAAAGCCAACTGACCCTAAACTAGGCAGAGCCTGTACTATAGGCATCGGCGACTGATATACACACTAATATAGATGTTAATATACAATAATATTGTGGACATCTCAGACAAAGCCAACTGACCCTAAACTAGGCAGAGCCTGTACTATAGGCATCGGCGACTGATATACACACTAATATAGATGTTAATATACAATAATATTATGGACATCTCACACAAAGCCAATTAGGCAGAGCACAGGCTCTGCCTAGTTTAGGGTCAGTTGTCAGTCAGGGTCAGTTTAGGGTATAGTACAGACTATATGCGTCGTCTAGCAAGATGCTAGCAAGGTATATAATAGTCAACTTACCAATTTGGGGCTGCACTCTCCCCTGTTGCTGAGGTTGCAATGGTGACCGCTTCTCCTCGATTAACGACGGCGGTGCAGGCGGAGGGACGCCTGTACTCCCACCTCGCACCTGAATAACAAAAAAGATATTACTTCTTGGACAAAGGAAGAGGGCTTGATTGTAAAGATGAAGAAAGGCATGTTACGTTGGTTTGGACATTATTGAAAGGATGAGTGAAGAAAGATTGACGAAACAGATATACAAAGTGAGTGTGTGCAAAAAGAGGCAGAGGAAGACCACGTTCCAACTACCTGGATCAAATCGATCGGACGCTCAAGGACGGGAACGACAAGAGTACTCGAAACCGACGAGCATGTATGAAGAGACTGATGAATGTGGACGAAGCGAAAAAGGTATGTAAGCCTAGAGAGAACTGGCGCTCTATACTCTCTGCCTACCCCGTTAGGGACTCGGCGTGATGATGATGTATGATAAAGGAAGAACCCAGTAGTGTAGTGGTGAGCTGGGTCCTGGGATATTTATGTATATATATACATAAACTAATTCGTCTATCTAAATATATATAACTCACAGGTGACTGACTGACATAGTGATCTATCAAATCGCACAGCCCAAACCACTGTCGCACAGCCCAAACCACTGGACGGATCGGGCTGAAATTTTGCATGCAGGTAGATGTTATGACGTAGGCATCCGCTAAGAAGGATTTTGATTAATTCTACCCCCAAGGGGATAAAATAGGGGATGAAAGTTTGTATGAAACTTTGTCAATTTTAAACCGATCGGGCTGAGACTTTGCATGCATAAAGCTACTATGACGTAGGCATCCCCTATACACACACACACACACACACACACACATCAAAAATAAATAAAAAAAATACTGCGCAGTCACTATCCCACGCGGACGAAGTCGCGGGCACAGCTAGTAAATTTATTTATTTATTTATTTACACACGCATTAACATCCTTACAGTAGGTATACCAATATGATGTTACAAGATTATAATAATAATAATAACATTAATTAACTAATTTACAATATAACAAAATACACTTAAAAAACTTATATATTATCAAATAGTTTCTAAGAATAAATAAGAAATATAAATAAATCGAGCCGTGGTGGCCGAGTGGTTCGAGCAGTTGCCTGCGACGCAAAGGTCGCAAGTTCGAATCCCGACTGTACCAATGAGTTTTTCTGAACTTAAGTACAGTGATTAGTCACACCACGAGCTTTACGGTGAAGGAAAACATCGAGAGGAAACCTGCATACGTCTGAGAAGACATTCAAAGGCGTATGTATAGTCGTGCTTGAGTAACGGCGATGGACTCGCCATCTGTCACGTTGGCACCTAATATACCTCTGGCGGAAAGTGGGTGTGTGGGTATTACCTATACACCTCTGCCTACCCCTTCGGGGACCCTTGTGGGAAGGCGTGAGGATAACTAATTTACAATATAACAAAATACACTTTTAAAACTTATATATTATCAAATAGTTTCTAAGAATAAATAATAAATATAAAAAAATTAAAAAAATAATATATATATATATATACAGTGGACCCCCGGTAATCCGGCAAACATTATGCAGGGCAGTGTCGGACTATCGAATTTGTCGGATTATAGAGCACTGCCTAAGACCCCTATAGTCCGGATTTTTTTACGAAAGAGTACCTTGTAATCCGACAAATTACATATCTAATGACGAGAGTCTATATATTATACGTACATATGCATGTACTTTGAAGTACAAATCAGACTTTATTTATGTAAGTCGAAATTAGTAAATTAAATTACAATTGAGAGCTTACGTTTTATTATAAAATTAAGCATAAATGCACATATGTACATACATATCTACCAAAATAATCAAGAATTATTAATCAAAATCATATAGTGAATACTATATCAAATTATGAAGCTTTGAAATATTCATAAATTTTTTTTTGTTTAAGGTTGTTATAACGCGAGATCAGAGCTTTGTCCCTCAGTCTTCTCAAAAGTAAAAGTTCGTTGTAGGATGTACCATTCTCTTCAGCCCATTGTAAACCTAGCTCAAACGCGTTAACTGCGTCTTGATCTGTGACTTGTGGAGCAATTGCAATCACGTCGTCGTTATCTTCCTGATCGTTTGTTGTATTATTAGAAACCTCTTTTATAATATCTTCGTCAGACATTTCAAGAAAAACATTTTCTTCTTTATCCATTCCACGGCACCAGACTTCCAAATCTTCCGGACTTATCTGTGTTTCAGTAGAGACTTGTTCTATAACTTCCGAAGTTACACTGATTTGTGGATCGTTGCTAGGAGTGGTGATTATATCTGGCCATAACTTTTTCCAAGACGATTTAATAGTTGATGACGGTAACGCACTCCACGACTGACTAAGAGCAAAAACCAAGTCTTTCATATTAAATTCTTTTAAAGTTTTTTCTATTGGTTGGTCTTTTGATACGGCTCTCAAAAGTAGGTTTTTTTTATAGTCTTGCTTAACAAACTGAATGATGTTCTGGTCCATTGGTTGAATCAGTGCAGTGCAATTTGGCGGAAGAAACATCGCAGTGATGCATTTATCCTCAGTTGTCAGTTCTTCTTCAGACGGATGACCGGGAGCGTTATCAAGAAGCAACAACGCTTTTTGAGGAAAATTATGATCTTTTAACCATTTTCTAACTTCAGGTACGAAGCATTCATCAAACCACTTTTTGAAAAGGTCTTTTGTCATCCATGCACTTTTTTGTCCGTAATAGTGTACAGGTAAATCAACGTTTTTGAATGCCCTTGGTTTATTAGATTTCCCAATGACCACCATCTTAAGCGCGTGTGTACCTGCAGCATTAGCACATGGTAGTATGGTTACACGCTCTTTACTCACTTTTCGTCCAGGTACGTCTTTTTCGTTACAAGAAACGAAAGTTTTGTTAGGCATCACACGCCAAAAAAGCCCTGATTCGTCTGCATTATACACCTGTGACGGGTCAAGATTTAAATCGTTCACCTTTTGCAAAAATCTTAATTTAAAGGGCTCTATGCAGGTGGCATCGTTAGAAAGTTTCTCTCCTGTAATAGTCATTAAACGTATGCCATGACGACTTTTAAAACGTTCTAGCCATCCTTTGCTGGCCACAAAATCATCTTTCTTTGTTATTTCCTTATAAAAAAACTTAGCTTTCATCGCCAACATGGGTCCCGAAATTGGTGCATGCCTGTTTCTTTCCTGAAGAAACCACATGTACAAAGCTTCTTCCACTTCTGGATGTTCAGCTTTCTTGAGTGTCTGTCTCTTGCCTGGCCCGCAGTCAGTAGTTGACACGAACTTCTTAATCTTCTCGTGGTTTTTTTTAATGTCATAAATTGTAGATCGGCCTACGCCGTATTCACTTGCTAAACTACTGAAAGTTTCATTGCGATTTAAGCGATCTAAAATATCACATTTTTCTTTAATTGTCAACGTTTTGTGCTTTCGCTTCTGGGTTTGTGACGACATTACTAGGTACTACATATACCTAATACTCAATGAATAAATATGTAGTAAACAATGAACGTACGCTAGGCCCTACCGCTATCACTAGTAGTCAAATTCAAACTAAGTAAAACAATGCATACGCGTCGAGCACAATAGCGGTGGCGCGTACGAGTTGTGACCTGTTCAAACTTGCGTGATCTATATTAGCAAAGATTGTCAAACATAACTCTGTCATGTCGGATTACAGGGGGCGCCGGATTAGACAGGGGCCGGATTATCGAGGGTCCACTGTATATATATATATATAAAGAAACTAATTGTTCTATATATATATATATATATATATGAGTACACTTAAATCTCAATAAATAAATCTTTGAGTGTTGCAAATGCCATACATATCCAAAGACTATTTTAAAATTCAGGCACCCGATCTGCGGAAACAGAAACCTGTTTACTGTATAAAAAAAACGCTCGGTTGGCACAAGGCATAAGATTCTAGCGATTTTGTAGGTACTGTTACTATGGAGCAAAAGTGACCATAAATCCTCACGCGTTCCTACAAGGGTCCCCGAAGGGGTAGGCAGAGGTGTATGGGTAGTACCCATACACCCAAATTCCGCCAGACACATCATAGATGTGACAGATGGCGAGTCCGTCGCTGTTTCTCAATCACGACTTGGGATTTCATCTCATGCACATGGAGCTACTTAAACCACGAGCTTTACCGTGAAGGAAATCATCGAGAGGAAATCTGCATACGTTTGAAAAGACATTCAAAGGCGTATGTATATTCGTGCTTGGGTAACGGCGATGGACTCGCCATCTGTCACGTTGGCCCATTATATATCTTTGGCGGAAAGTGGGTGTGTGGGTACTACCTATACAGCTCTTCCTACCCCTTCGGGGACCCTTGTGGGAAGGCGTATACAACTCAAAACAAACCTCGGGGCACTTCAAGTTACTATATAAAAAAAAAATTATCAACCTCTTTTAACTTGCATGCAACACGTAATATATAGCTAGTGAGTAATGAGATCTAGATAAACAAAACTAACTTTAAAGCCATTTGTATAAAGTCCTCAATCCAATGTGGTATCAACATGACAAGTTCAGAAAACTGGTTTGGACACTTACAATCATAATGTAGAGAAAATATTGACCAATTTATTGGGAAAATTATTACTTTTTTTTTTTTAATACAACAAGAGTGGCAAACAAGCATACGGCCCATCTGATGGGAAACGGTTACCGCAGCCTATTTACGCTCACGATACTGAAGTATCACTTACGTGTTGCCACTCTGTGTTCGGAGAGTTATAGTGTGTTGGCAGCATAATGGGTTTAATCCCTCTGCTTCCAACACAATGTAACAATCCTCCCCCCTCCCCAAGGAGCTCATTACTGGAAACCTTA
Source organism: Drepana falcataria (assembly GCA_945859725.1). Lineage (NCBI taxonomy): Eukaryota > Metazoa > Arthropoda > Insecta > Lepidoptera > Drepanidae > Drepana > Drepana falcataria. The sequence goes on along the minus strand of OX243951.1, from coordinate 3,032,340 downwards.
TTCACCACGTAGAAACACAACATAAACAATAGTGTTATTTGTCTACGGCCTTCTATAAGGTGGAGGTCCTGCCCCAGTCGGGCAGATACAAATTCGAACGGGAAACCCGTTATGCCCTACCTCTCTTAAAAGTAAAAAAAAAAACTTACTTAAGTAAATACTTGGCGGAGGGAACATAAGCCGCATAAAAAAAATGTGGTGGGCAATTAGTGGTTTGAGTAGTGGCCTTCACTGCCAAGAACGTAAGATCGAATCCCGACTGTACCAAAAAGATTTTAATTTAAATTAAATAAGCCGTGGTGGTCGAACGGTTACAGTAGCTGCCTTCAACACAATGATTGCAAGTTCGAATCCCGACTGTACCAATGAGTTTTCTGAACTTAAGTACAGTGATAAGTCACATCACCTGCATACGTTTGAGAAGACATTCTAAGACTTAGAATAGTGAGAAACGTTAGACTCGCCATCTGTCACGTTGGCACCTAAATATGTCATCATCGGTATTAAGCACGACGTTACATACGCCTTTGAATTGCTTCTCAGAAGTATGCAGGTTTCCTCTCGATGTTTTCCTTCACCGTAAAGCTCGTGGTGTGCCTCACTGTAATTAAATGTAGAAAAACTCCTCAATCCAGTCGGGATTGGAACTCGCGCCGTTTGCGTGGCAGGCGGGTGCTGTGACCTCTCGGCCACGCCGCCTCCTCTTGTCCTGACGTATAAGTGGTATGGTATCGCAGTGCAGGCGCAACCCTCGTTTCCTCTCGATGTTTTCCTTCACCGTAAAGCTCGTGGTGTTACTAATCACAGTTCAGAAAAACTCATTGGTACAGGATTCGAACTTGCAATCTTTTTACTGCAACTACTAAACAACCGCGGCGTTTTTAAGGTTCCAAGGTATGAGATGTATCCGACGTGTATGGCGAGAAGTGTAGTGTGATATTAGAAGGTAGCCTATACAATTCAAAGGCGTAAGTCAAAACAATCGTCTTGACTTGCGCCTTAGAATCAAAACCGTCTGTCTGTTTAGTAGTCTGTATCACAGCGTCTATTTGACACGCTAGTAACCGTGCGAGCGAGACGGAGCACGCTTGAATAATACACCAGTTTTTATTGACACCCGTCGCTCAATAAAAACTATGCGTCGGATGCTCTTCTGTTTTTGTTGGTTAGTAATGTGGCCACGAAACTAGCGGCGGCATTCGCGACAATACGATCGCCAGGGGGGGCGGGGGGCGGTGGGGGGCAGAAGTGTGTGTGTGTGTGTAGTACCCACACACCCATTTTTCGTCAGACATATATTTTAGGAGCCAATGTGAAGGAGGCGTGTCCATCGCTGTGACTCGAGCACGACTATACATACGAGTTTGTGTGCAAGAGGTCTGAAGTCAAGAGAGAACTGGCGCTGTACTCTCTCTGCCTAGCGTGAGGGACTCGGCGTGATGATATGTATGTAGGTCTGTAAGTCTAGAGAGGACTGGCGCTCTACTCTCTCTGCCTAGCGTGAGGGACTCGGCGTGATGATATGTATGTAGGTCTGTAAGTCTAGAGAGGACTGGCGCTCTACTCTCTGTGCCTAGCGTGAGGGACTCGGCGTGATGATATGTATGTAGGTCTGTAAGTCGAGAGAACTGGCGCTCTACTCTCTCTGCCTAGCGTGAGGGACTCGGCGTGATGATATGTATGTAGGTCTGTAAGTCTAGAGAGAACTGGCGCTCTATTCTCTCTGCCTAGCGTGAGGGACTCGGCGTGATGATATGTATGTAGGTCTGTAAGTCTAGAGAGAACTGGCGCTCTACTCTCTCTGCCTAGCGTGAGGGACTCGGCGTGATGATATGTATGTAGGTCTGTAAGTCTAGAGAGAACTGGCGCTCTACTCTCTCTGCCTAGCGTGAGGGACTCGGCGTGATGATATGTATGTAGGTCTGTAAGTCTAGAGAGAACTGGCGCTCTACTCTCTCTGCCTAGCGTGAGGGACTCGGCGTGATGATATGTATGTAGGTCTGTAAGTCTAGAGAGAACTGGCGCTCTACTCTCTCTGCCTAGCGTGAGGGACTCGGCGTGATGATATGTATGTAGGTCTGTAAGTCTAGAGAGGACTGGCGCTCTACTCTCTCTGCCTAGCGTGAGGGACTCGGCGTGATGATATGTATGTAGGTCTGTAAGTCTAGAGAGGACTGGCGCTCTACTCTCTGTGCCTAGCGTGAGGGACTCGGCGTGATGATATGTATGTAGGTCTGTAAGTCGAGAGAACTGGCGCTCTACTCTCTCTGCCTAGCGTGAGGGACTCGGCGTGATGATATGTATGTAGGTCTGTAAGTCTAGAGAGAACTGGCGCTCTACTCTCTCTGCCTAGCGTGAGGGACTCGGCGTGATGATATGTATGTAGGTCTGTAAGTCTAGAGAGAACTGGCGCTCTACTCTCTCTGCCTAGCGTGAGGGACTCGGCGTGATGATATGTATGTAGGTCTGTAAGTCTAGAGAGAACTGGCGCTCTACTCTCTCTGCCTAGCGTGAGGGACTCGGCGTGATGATATGTATGTAGGTCTGTAAGTCTAGAGAGAACTGGCGCTCTACTCTCTCTGCCTAGCGTGAGGGACTCGGCGTGATGATATGTATGTAGGTCTGTAAGTCTAGAGAGGACTGGCGCTCTACTCTCTCTGCCTAGCGTGAGGGACTCGGCGTGATATGTATGTAGGTATATATATATTATATCATGCAGATATATAAATGTATATATATATATTTGTATGAATTAATTCTTTCATGGCCCGCGGCGAGACAACAACGATTCTCAATCACTTCTAAAATTGAACATGGCGGAACAATTTTTTACTGTCAAATATTAGACATTGGTCATTGACTTCTGATCAGTTTGTTATTCTTATATCTTTACGCCCACAAAGGTCCCCGATAAGGTAGGCAGACATGTGACCGACACTCAATATTCGCCGAAGAAATGCACGTCAATTTTCTCAATTCGGGGTTTTTTTTTACAATAATAATTTTACTTTTTCTTTAGATTAATTTATTCCATATCTTGACCAGAATCAGTTACAGTACTGATGACAATATTTGTGTCACTTGTTTAATTTGTCTAATTTGTGAATGTGAGAACATTGTAGGCTTTGTAGATTCTTAGATCTTGCTAACATTTGTATAGTAAGCAACGACCTATTGTCGGGCCTACGTTGTTCCCGCATACTTGGGTAATATTGCTGTAACGAAAAAATATTGTTATTGTATATGCCTAATGATTTGAAAAGAGTAACCATGGAGTTTCTTGCCGGTTCTTCTCCTTGGAAGCGACCAACCCGAACCGTGCTACTTTTTCGTTCTATGTTTTATAAGTGCCCACCTGGGCCTATGTGAAATAAAAAGATTTTGATTCTGACACAAAGATCGCAAGTTCGATACCTGATGGTAATCCAACGAGTTTTCTGAACTGAAGTACAGTGATTAGTCACACCACGGGCTTTACGGTGAAGGAAAACATCGAGAGGAAACCTGCATACGTCTGAAAAGCAATTCAAAGGCGTATGTATAGTCGTGCTTGAGTAACGGCGATGGACTCGCCATCTATCACGTTGGCACCTAAAACATATATCTGGCGGAAAGTGGGTGTGTGGGTACTACCTATACACCTCTGCCTACCGTTTCGGGGACCTTTAAGGGAAGGCGTGAGGATATATTATTATTTAAACCACTTGGTAACATGTAAAAAAATTCACCAAACAATATTTAGCGCAAATAACTTGATTGATTGCTGGAAAGACGGCCGTTATCACTACCGTTGATACCGACCCAAGGACTCTGTAATCAGTATTCGACCGTGTTGCAGACAATCTGTCGATATGGTAAATTCACAAAATAACCAGATCTCACGAGATTCCTGTGTCGGGACCGACAAATCCCGCGAGGCACTACAGTAATAATAATAACAGACTGAACAGGACCAAAGTCGCAAAGTCGATCACTTTGGTCCTGTTCACCTGTCCACACACATCCGATCACACGAGGCTTAAAAGGACGCAATACCAGATGAACACTTGGCCTAGGCCCGCGCTATCAGAATACCGGTGGAAAACCGTGAAAACGTAAGTAAAAAATTATTTTATAGCCGTAAAAGATTAAGCAAACAAAGCCTGTGTTAGGAGTCACCTTGCTCTTCACAATAATAGATAAAAAATACATATAGGTACTAGTAACTACTTACTTACTACTAAAAAGAAAAGAAAAAAATAATAATATAATAACTAAAAAAATATTGTTAAAAGGAATCCCTTTAGGCAGGGTTCCGAAGATACTGGCAGCGTTCACCCTTTGAATAGCTAGGCTAATTCTTTGTCCGAGGTAGCTGCCAGCTCTTCGGTCTCCTGTGATGTCGACCAACCTTTTTGCTATTTCTTTAAATAGTCTTATAGCACTAGGACCCCACGGACCAAGGGTCTCGACACCGAATGGGACAAATCATATTCGGAGCCTAGGCCCCTGTATTTGCATAAATAGGTACAGTAGTACATACATATCATCACGCCGAGTCCCTAACGTAAATACTCATTCATTCACACCGTATGTAATATGCATCATGGTAATACATATCTATTTACTTATTTATTTATTTAAAAGCCGTGGTGGGCGGGTAGTACGAGCAGTTACCTGCGACGCAAAGGTCGCAAGTTCGAAACCCGACTGTACCAATGAGTTTTTCTGAACTTAAGTACAGTGATTAGTCACACCACGAGCTTTCCGGTGAAGGAAAACATCGAGAGGAAACCTGCATTCGTCTGAGAAGCAATTCAAAGGCGTATGTATAGTCGTGCTGGAGTAACGGCGATGGACTCGCCATCTGTCACGTTGGCACCTAATGTACCTCTGGCGGAAAGTGGGTGTGTGGGTATTACCTATACACCTCAGCCTACCCCTTCGGGGACCCTTGTGGGATGGCGTGATGATTATTATTATTATTTAAAACATACATAAGTGTCCACCCAATTACAGGTAACACAACTACTAAATCTATACTCGCGCTAATCTCAGGAACAACTGGTTGGAATTGAAAAATTATTTTTGTGTTGGATAGTCCATTTCTCTAGGAAGGCTTTAGGCTATATAACATCACGCTACGACCAATAGGAGCGAAGCATGAATGAATAATGTTGCCAGAACGGGAAAAAATATTCCTTTTTGAGAGCTTCCGTTGCGTGCGCTGCGTAAACGGTTAAATTTACACAAATATCATGTATGAGAGAATTGTTCCTCTTTAAAAGTTAAAAGTAAAAAAAAAATCCGCGACAGCATATGTCTATCTTTTAAGATTGACTCACTATAACCTTTATATGGCAATTTTTATCGCAAGTCCGCGATGGGCTCCTAAACAACTTACCCGATTTCAATCAAATTTGCACACTGTGTGCAGTTTGATCAAACTTGAAAGGTAGCATAGCTAACATCACAATTGGACCCGATAGGTGGCGCTGCGATAGTGTTTCAGGAAATTTTACTTTTTCACCCGGGCGAAGCTGGGCGGGACAGCTAGTATCGTATATACATGTAGGATGGAAAAAATTGCCACGAATGCCGTTTATATAATGTATTTCCACAGCAACAGTTTTTTATTCACCTTCGTTCAGGACACCTTACAAATCGACACGTTATTCACTTAATGCAAGTCACTCCGTCTTTTAAACGCACCAATCACAGTGTGTCGTTTTATGCATTATAATATTTCTATAATAAAATTCCTACATACATATCGTAAATATCGAAAACACACCCACACGAATAGTGTGGTGCGTCTTCGTGGATGACACTATCTATACACGGAAGTGGGTGAACGGTGTAAGCCGCCATTTTGAGTGTCAGACAATTTAAACATCTACCTTATTAACATCTTTAACGTGGCATACTTTACGGCTTCTCATAAATCAACTACGGCCGAATATTAATACAGTCACTATTTAAATGAGTTAAATTATGCAATTGGGGTACAGTAGGTATTTCAAAGGCGTATATATAGTTATCAAGTTACGGCGATGGACTCGCCATCTGTCACGTTGCGCCTAAAATATGTCTCTGGCGGAAAGTTGGTGTGTGGTACTGCCTACCCCTTCGTGGATCCTTATGGGATGGCGTGAGGATATATCAGGGTGCAGTAGGTTAGGTATTCGAGTAATGAGAATACTACAAATTAAATACGACAATATTCAAGAATTTCCGATACCTATAGTACAGGCTCTGCCTAGTTTAGGGTCAGTTGGCTTTGTGTGAGATGTCCACAATATTATTGTATATTAACATCTATATAAGTGTGTATATCAGTCGCCGATGCCTATAGTACAGGGTCTGCCTAGTTTAGGGTCAGTTGGCTTTGTGTGAGATGTCCACAATATTATTGTATATTAACATCTATATAAGTGTGTATATCAGTCGCCGATGCCTATAGTACAGGCTCTGCCTAGTTTAGGGTCAGTTGGCTTTGTGTGAGATGTCCACAATATTATTGTATATTAACATCTATATAAGTGTGTATATCAGTCGCCGATGCCTATAGTACAGGCTCTGCCTAGTTTAGGGTCAGTTGGCTTTGTGTGAGATGTCCACAATATTATTGTACAAAGTTTTCCACATCAAGGCGTATATCTTTATTGGAGAGATATCATTATTGTAGCCTTATCAAGACCAACAGTTCCAAGTGCTTCTTGAGATAGTAAACGATATGAAACCGAGATTGAGGATAGGTAGGAACACTATGTAATAGTCCATCCACCTTCCACCACCCATCTATCTACCTTCCACCATCCATCCACCAGAAGGTGGTATAGGGTGTTTGTGTTAGTATTATAATAATATATCTTCAGGCTTCACCACACGAGTCTTCGAAGTGGTAGGCACAGGTGATAGAAGCCACACACCCACTTTTCGCCGGAGATATGCTTTCAGGACTCGAACGTGACAGATGGCGAGTCCATCGGCCATTTAAAGGAACGACTTTACATACACCTTTGAATTACTTCTCAAACGTATGCAGGTTTCCGGTCGATGTCTTCCTTCACCGTAAAGATTGTGGTGTGACTAATCACATATCGGATGCGTTAAGAAATATATATATATATATATATATATATATATATATATATATATACTAGCTTTTGTCTGCGGCTCCGGCCACGTTTTTCCGTGCTAGAATCGGTTCTGCCGTTAAAGAGCAACATACTTTACAAAAATATTTGAACTTTGTATTTTCGGGATTCAAATTTAGCCTATGTCTTAATCCTAGGTATGCGCCATCACCATTTCAACTTTCAGCCAAATCGGCTCAGCCGTTTTCCAGTGAAAGAGCAACAAACACTCAAACATACAAACTTTGACATTTGACATTTATATTATTAGTAAGATTAGAATAGATATATATGTGGACGTAGCGAAAGAGTTATGTATGTAACTCTAGAGAGAACTAGAGAGTTATGTTTACACATATAAATAAAGATAAAAACACTGCACATTATTTTACAACAGAATGCAATACAGGCTACTCCATCTGTCGGCAAATGTGCGAACTTAAATAAGCGGCGAGCAATCAAGGACGGAAAAGCTATCGCTATTTCACTCAATTATATTTTAAATATAAATAAATAAAGTTAAATAAAGCCGTGGTGGCCGAGTGGTTCGAGTAGTTGCCAGCTACACAAAGATCGCAAGTTCGAATCCCGACGGTATCAATGAGTTTTTCGAAGGAAGGTGAAGGAAATCATCGAGAGGAAACCTGCATACGTCTGAGAAGAAAATTCAAAGGCGTATGTATAGTCGTGCTTGAGAAACGGCGATGGACTCGCCATCTGTCACGTTGGCACCTAATATACCTCTGGCGGAAAGTGGGTGTGTGGGTATTACCTACACACCTCTGTCTACCCCTTCGGGGACCCTTGTGGGAAGGCGTGAGGATATATTATATTATTATTATAAGTTAAATAAAGCCGTGGTGGCCGAGTGGTTCGAGTAGTTGCCAGCTACACAAAGATCGCAAGTTCAAATCCCGACGGTAGCAATGAGTTTTTCGAAGGAAGGTGAAGGAAATCATCGAGAGGAAACCTGCAATATTAAAATAACTGCTTTTGACTAAATGCATATGGATGTATACACGGTACATATACCAAAATATCACATTTTCAAAAAAAAATGTGTACGTCCGTGTCTTCACATTTTTTAAATTTTTTTGTGTGTCTCTGTCTGTTTGTTCCGGCTAAACTCTGAAACGGCCGTACCGATTTTGACGGGACTATCACTGGCAGATAGCTGTTTGTAATCTAGGCTACTCTTATTTTAGAAACTGCACAAAAACTTTTTGTTTAATTCCACGCGGACGAAGTCGCGGACACAGCTTGTCGGTAATAAAATGTGAATCTTTCTTTGCTCTACGGTTACACCAGAGACAATGGCCTAAGTTCTAAAAATCCTATCTTGCTTGGCCTAACGCCAAGAAGTTTAAGCATGTCGCCTGTACCGCGGTACAGCTTTTATCTATTTACGGACAAAGGATAGACATAGATTCAACTTCTCAACGAACTATTTGCGGAGGGTTTTTAGAAGGTTTGATGGTAAATTTGTCGCGTCGGTTTGTTTTATCTGAATCCTAAATCAATTAGTCACACCACGAGCTTTACGGTGAAGGGAAACATCGAGAGGAAACGAGGGTTGCGCCTGCACTGCGATACCATACCACTTATACGTCAGGACAAGAGGAGGCGGCGTGGCCGAGAGGTCACAGCACCCGCCTGCCACGCAAACGGCGCGAGTTCCAATCCCGACTGGAGTGAGGAGTTTTTCTACATTTAATTACAGTGAGGCACACCACGAGCTTTACGGTGAAGGGAAACATGGAGAGGAAACCTGCATACGTCTGAGAAGACATTCAAAGGCGTATGCATAGTCGTGCTTGAGTAACGGCGATGGACTCGCCATCTGTCACGTTGCCACTTGAAAATATATCTCTGGAGAAAAGTTTAACCTCCGCCTAACCCTTTGAAAACTCTTGTGCAAGGCGAGAAGCGAAAAAAAAATAGATCTGCCTGTCTATCTGCTGCGGTCAATCTAGGAAACGGCTGGACCGATTTCGTCGGAACATTCACTGGCAGATATCTAATATTGAGGAACGATGTGATGATATGGGAAGCCAACATACGACTGGATCCCATGCGGTCACCGCGATCTATCGACTTGCAACACTGAGGGTATCGCCGGCGCGTTAAGATACTTGTGTGTAGGTGTAAGTGCCGAGACGGCACCAGAAGCATGTCACCTCTCAAGACCTTGGACTGATGTAAGGTCTCTCGGAGCGGTTCATCGACACATGAGACCCCAAGGTCGCTCATGTAACGAAAGATTAATGATAACTGGAACAACGCCAACAATACGTCATAGCTAAAACTAAACGCTACTGTTCAGTGTAAGTGTGCAACCTTCCGCTAATGTTTGAGTATTGTTGGTACACACTGATTACCTATGAGTGCACACGTACACTACAGTTAATAGACTCGGGTCATACTCCCCGCATCGAGCGACCCCCTCGACTAGACATTGGTGGGGCGCTTGTTCGTGGATGGCACTGTTTATATGCGACTGCTAAAGTAACAATAATTTTTTGCCAATAACTTCATTGGTGAATCACAACAACAAACTTCATGCTGTCGGGTGGAAAATGAGGCAGAGGATGACCACGTTCGAACTACGAATGGCGCTCTCTCTGCCAAGCGTGAGGTACTCGGCGTGATGATATATAGGTCTGTAAGTCTAGAGAGAACTGGCGCTCTACTCTCTCTGCCTAGCGTGAGGGACTCGGCGTGATGATATGCATGTATGTAGGTCTGTAAGTCGAGAGAGAACTGGCGCTCTACTCTCTCTGCCTAGCGTGAGGGACTCGGCGTGATGATATGTATGTAGGTCTGTAAGTCTAGAGAGAACTGGCGCTCTACTCTCTCTGCCTAGCGTGAGGGACTCGGCGTGATGATATGTATGTAGGTCTGTAAGTCGAGAGAGAACTGGCGCTCTACTCTCTCTGCCTAGCGTGAGGGACTCGGCGTGATGATATGTATGCAGGTCTGTAAGTCTAAAGAGAACTGGCGCTCTACTCTCTCTACCTAGCGTGAGGGACTCGGCGTGATGATATGTATGTATGTAGGTCTGTAAGTCGAGAGAGAACTGGCGCTCTACTCTCTCTGCCTAGCGTGAGGGACTCGGCGTGATGATATGTATGTAGGTCTGTAAGTCTAGAGAGGACTGGCGCTCTACTCTCTCTGCCTAGCGTGAGGGACTCGGCGTGATGATATGTATGTAGGTCTGTAAGTCTAGAGAGAACTGGCGCTCTACTCTCTCTGCCTAGCGTGAGGGACTCGGCGTGATGATATGTATGTAGGTCTGTAAGTCTAGAGAGGACTGGCGCTCTACTCTCTCTGCCTAGCGTGAGGGACCCGGCGTGATGATATGTATGTAGGTCTGTAATCGATAGAGAACTGGCGCTCTACTCTCTCTGCCTAGCGTGAGGGACTCGGCGTGATGATATGTATGTAGGTCTGTAAGTCTAGAGAGAACTGGCGCTCTACTCTCTCTGCCTAGCGTGAGGGACTCGGCGTGATGATATGTATGTATGTAGGTCTGTAAGTCGAGAGAGAACTGGCGCTCTACTCTCTCTGCCTAGCGTGAGGGACTCGGCGTGATGATATGTATGTAGGTCTGTAAGTCTAGAGAGGACTGGCGCTCTACTCTCTCTGCCTAGCGTGAGGGACTCGGCGTGATGATATGTATGTAGGTCTGTAAGTCTAGAGAGAACTGGCGCTCTACTCTCTCTGCCTAGTGTGAGGGACTCGGCGTGATGATATGTATGTAGGTCTGTAAGTCTAGAGAGGACTGGCGCTCTACTCTCTCTGCCTAGCGTGAGGGACTCGGCGTGATGATATGTATGTAGGTCTGTAAGTCTAGAGAGGACTGGCGCTCTACTCTCTCTGCCTAGCGTGAGGGACTCGGCGTGATGATATGTATGTGGGTCTGTAAGTCGAGAGAGAACTGGCGCTCTACTCTCTCTGCCTAGCGTGAGGGACTCGGCGTGATGATATGTATGTAGGTCTGTAAGTCTAAAGAGAACTGGCGCTCTACTCTCTCTACCTAGCGTGAGGGACTCGGCGTGATGATATGTATGTATGTAGGTCTGTAAGTCGAGAGAGAACTGGCGCTCTACTCTCTCTGCCTAGCGTGAGGGACTCGGCGTGATGATATGTATGTAGGTCTGTAAGTCTAGAGAGGACTGGCGCTCTACTCTCTCTGCCTAGCGTGAGGGACTCGGCGTGATGATATGTATGTAGGTCTGTAAGTCTAGAGAGAACTGGCGCTCTACTCTCTCTGCCTAGCGTGAGGGACTCGGCGTGATGATATGTATGTAGGTCTGTAAGTCTAGAGAGGACTGGCGCTCTACTCTCTCTGCCTAGCGTGAGGGACCCGGCGTGATGATATGTATGTAGGTCTGTAAGTCGATAGAGAACTGGCGCTCTACTCTCTCTGCCTAGCGTGAGGGACTCGGCGTGATGATATGTATGTAGGTCTGTAAGTCTAGAGAGAACTGGCGCTCTACTCTCTCTGCCTAGCGTGAGGGACTCGGCGTGATGATATGTATGTATGTAGGTCTGTAAGTCGAGAGAGAACTGGCGCTCTACTCTCTGTGCCTAGCGTGAGGGACTCGGCGTGATGATATGTATGTAGGTCTGTAAGTCTAGAGAGGACTGGCGCTCTACTCTCTCTGCCTAGCGTGAGGGACTCGGCGTGATGATATGTATGTAGGTCTGTAAGTCTAGAGAGAACTGGCGCTCTACTCTCTCTGCCTAGCGTGAGGGACTCGGCGTGATGATATGTATGTAGGTCTGTAAGTCTAGAGAGGACTGGCGCTCTACTCTCTCTGCCTAGCGTGAGGGACTCGGCGTGATGATATGTATGTAGGTCTGTAAGTCTAGAGAGGACTGGCGCTCTACTCTCTCTGCCTAGCGTGAGGGACTCGGCGTGATGATATGTATGTATGTAGGTCTGTAAGTCGAGAGAGAACTGGCGCTCTACTCTCTCTGCCTAGCGTGAGGGACCCGGCGTGATGATATGTATGTATGTAGGTCTGTAAGTCTAGAGAGAACTGGCGCTCTACTCTCTCTGCCTAGCGTGAGGGACTCGGCGTGATGATCAAACTTTTGTAGGTACGCTACATACTATAATTTTTGCACGTTTACGCAGAATTATGTTTAGCGATACTACTTGGCAATGAGAACGTATGAGGAAGTTCGCTAATCATCAGATAGTGATAAGTGAAACGTCATAATGATATCTGATAACAATTTGACAGTTATTTAGGCTTAAGTATCATTAGTGAAGAAATATTGAGGAAACATTATACAATGCGAAAGTGTGTGTGCAAGAGACAGAAGAAGACCACATTCCAACTACCTAGATCAAATCAAAATCAAAAGAGGAAATATAATAAGTTTGTTTGTTTATTACGATTTAACTTGATAATGATTTTTTAAATTATTTGACCATTAGAAAGCTTCATCTTTACCGAGTAACAAAGAGATTAGATTTTTTGTTGTAATAAATACGATATATGACATAGAATTGTACGCGGATCAAACCAGTACATATTTATAACATTAACCAGTATATTGTATCTCGATATTTTCCATCTTATTGTATGATTTTCCATCACCGTAAAGCTCGCGGTGTGACTAATCACTGTACATATAAAATGTCGAGAAAGAACCTGCATACGTATGAGATAATAAAATCTTCAAAACAAAGGTTAAATACGAAATAGATAGCTTGAATATTGAAAGTAACCAAACAAAAATCAGTCCCATGCGGAAATCAAACCCGCGAACTAAGTCCACGTAGTCACGACGTCTGACCACTAGACCGGATGGCCGACATTTAGGTTAAATAAAAACCTGTTTAGGCAATGTGAAATATGTGTAAATCTGCTTAAAAGCCAGTTTTCCAAACAGCATATTTTACATGTTAGAATGTCACAATAACGAAGATGCTATAAATATAAAAAAAAACGCTTCCGCCGAAATTGACCTACAGGTGACGTTTCGTAGGTATTGTGTAAGTCATCTGCGCTCGTTATGTCACAATCGATTTTCAAATTCCCATATACCTAGCAACATACAAAGAAAAACAAAGTATTGCTACCTATTGTACTGCGATTTCTCAATTAGACCATACTTCAAGTAAAATCAAAGGTAAAATATTTGTTCCTTGTTTTTTTTTAGTAACGGTATTTTCCACTAAATATTTACCTATATAGTCGTGCTTGAGTAACGGCGATGGACTCGCCATCTGTCAAGTTGGCACTTAAAATATACCTCTGGCGGAAAGTGGTAGTGTGGGTATTGAGGGTGTGGGTGAGCGAGGATATATATTATTATAAATAATAATATATCCTCACTCTTTCCCATAAGGGACCCCGAAGGGTTAGGCAGAGGTGTATAGGTAATACCCACTTTCCGCCACAGGTATATTAGGTGCCAACGTGACAGATGGCGAGTCCATCGCCGTTACTCCAGCACGACTATACATACGCCTTTGAATGTCTTCTCAGACGTATGCAGGTTTCCTCTCGATGTTTTCCTTCACCGTAAAGCTCGTGGTGTGACTATTCATTGACACTTTCGCATATAAAAAGAGTATACTCAATAAAGAAAAACTGTCGAAAACAACAATGTCGTAACAAGGTTACCACAAAAATCAAATAAACTAATCACCTATTGACTTAGTAGCTTTACTTAACCAGATAAAAAGCTCGTTTAAAAAAAGACGTCTGTGTGTCAATATCTCAATTAAACAAATCAGACGAAGAAAAAAACAGACAAAAAACAATCAAGTAATTATCCTCATTAAAGAAGAAATATGGCCCGAATCAAGCAGAGTTTCTCTTCATAAAAATTCCATCAACTTGGCAATCGCTCTGTCAAAATCACAACATAACCTACAAACCGAACAACATGACACCTCTCCTCAGGCGTAGTAGGTTAACCGTTAAGTCGTCTATCTTATCAAAAGCAATGATTACAAAATCCATGCTTGATAAACCAGAACACAGATACGACATGCTACAGTTTACATAATGAAACATAACCTCAAAATTTGTCACATGGCCTCTGGCAGTTAGCATTCGTTTGAATTCGTTGCACTCCTTAATTAGTCATACTGAATGTAACAAAGTAATACATACATACGTACATACATATCATCACGCAGTCTCTCACGGGGTAGGCGGAGAGTAGAAAACCAGTTCTCTTTAAGACCTGGAGACCCCTCGCTCCATCCACATTCTTCAGACACTTCATGCATGCTCGCCGCTACAATTATCACGTACAAATTTACTATCCCACTAAAGGTATGAAATTACAAGAATTAGATGCCAACGTGACAGATGGCGTCGCCGTTAATAATGCACAATAGAAAAAAAACTATATAACTTCCTCAATTTTTTTTTTAAACTTAGATGGTAAACAATCATGCAGCCTGCATGATGGTAAGCGATTACCGCCGCCAATGGACGTTTGCAAGGCCAGGAGTAACTCGCGCATTGGTAACCCTGAAATCTTTTCATACCTCTATATTTTCTAATACCCCTCACGGACCCACAAGGTCACCCACAGGGACCTCACAACTGGTCTTACACATTTGCCTGAAGAGAAAGGACCTTCTTGACTTCGACTTTACTGGAGGCATATTTAGGTGCCAGATGGCAAATCCTCTTTCTCGCAATAATATTACATAGATTTCTGATGAAATTGGCATAGAGATAAAATAAAGAGGTGTAAAGGATGTGTTATATTCCAGAAAAACAAAATAAAAATCCAATTTTTTTCTGGAATCAAATATTACTCAGCTGAAGACAGGATACAATTGGTATATTATCTTTATATATATAATTCTTCTGTGAGTGTGTATGTCACTGAACTCCTAAACGACTGGACCGATTTTAATGAAATTTTCTGTGTGTCTTCAGATGGATTTGAGAATGGTTTAGATTCACAATTGGACCCGATAGGTGGCGCTGTGATCGTGTTTTAGGGCATTTACTTTTTTCACCCAAGCGAAGCTGGGCTAGTTATATTATAAAATCAGGTAACTCCTGATGGGTTTAAAGGGTTGCAATACTGACTTTAGTTGATATAAACTTAATAATAAACCATAGTTCTTATAAATTACCAAACAGACAAAAAAAGTAACTGTAAGCTATGAAATATAAAGACTAGATCTCCCAGCAATGGAAGTCTAACTGAAGGTAACCTTCACAGTCAGGCTTGATGGTAAGCAGGCCTATGGGCTTGCATATGCTGTGTTAGCAGCATAATGAATTAACAGTTCCAACTTCGAGAGCACACCGAATGAATGATCACTTTTAAAATGTTGTTTCTCTAAAATCTAGACCTTTTCATTGAACTTTCAAAATCATAAGACACATTTAGTAATTGTTTAAATAAAACATACATATCGTCACAATGAGAACAGACAGGAGAAGCAGAGTGTTTCACATACAAAACAAATCACCACCCTGGGGCCCTCACAGGGTAGAGAGACAGGCCAGCTCTGTCTAGAAATACAGTCCTTTGCTATTCTCATATTCATCATCACTGCAGGCATACATATCCTCAAATATTTAATTGATTGAATCAATGCCCCTTGGAAGCTGGAATATGGTCTATCTTTGCCTCTTCCATACTCTTTCACATTACAAGAGAATTAATACAAGATAATTACAAAGATGGTAGAAGTTTAATACAACAATACCATCAAAAGTCGTGATTGAGTCTTGAACACAAAGATTGCAAGTTTGAATCCAGACTGTACCAGTGAGTTTTTTCTGAACTTGAGGACTGTGATTAGTCACACAACGAGCTTTATGATAAAGGAAAATGTTGAGAGTAAACCTGTATACATCTGAGAAGAAATTCCAAGGCTTATGAACAGTTGTGCTTGAGTAACAGCGATGGACTCTCCCTCTGCCACATTGGCTGGCATCTAAAATATGTCTCCGATGGAAAACAGGTGTGTGGGTACTACCTACACCCCTCTGCCTACCCCTTCGAGGACCTTTGTGGGCAGGTGTGAGGATATATCATAATTATCACTAGATGAAACTATTTAACATAAAAGCCCTGCTGGCAGTGGTTTGAGTAGTTGCAAGTTTGAAACCCAATGAGTTTTTCTAAGTTACACTTATTATAAGTGCCACTAGGAGCTTTTACAGTGGAGGAAAACATTGAGAGGAATACCAATATGTATGAAAAGACATTCAAACACATATGTTGTGCTTGAACAGCAGCAATGATCTAGTCAACTGTCATGTTAACACTTAAAATCAAGGCAGAAAGTGGGTGGGTGGGTACCACATACATCCTAGGATCCTCAAAAAGCTAAGCATATCTTGCAATATCTATGTTCATATTCTTTGCTAGTAAAGTATACTTCAGGACATCAATGTAATTCCAGATACTTACAGTACACAGCTACACTGGTGGTTGATATTAGAAAAATCAATAGTTTATACATAAGAACATTTGTAATTGAAATAAGGTATTGATTTATCACAATTCCCTTGTGAAGTCAAGGTGTATATTCCCTTGTGCACTCATAGGATAGTAAACAATTGTTTTAACAATTACATATACAAATCATTATGAAAAATCCCTAACATTACAGGGTACGAGTAGAGAAGAGTAGAGAATCGGTTCTCTCTGAACTTGCAGACATACGTACATACATGTCATCACGCCATGCTAGACAGAGAGAGTAGAGAATAAATTCTCTCTAGACTTTCCAACCTCTTTCACTTCACCCACATTCATCATAAGTACTCTTCTGATTCTCTTTTAAAGCTCAGCAGATTTCAAGAACATATGCTATCTTAACATTAGGACTCCTTGTTGGGAGAGTAAAGGATTATTTCGCACAGCAAGAGAATCATCTGATATTAACATTAAAACCTCAACCTCCTGAGGACTATAAGCTTCACTTTTCCTAGAAAAGACTTATTAGAAATTCAACCAACATAAGATAAATTGTAAAATTTTGCCAATGCTGAGCCATTGCTAAGAGGCATGACCAGTGGTCTTAATTATCACCTGCATTATCAGGATCACTTGTTCAAACCTCAATGCACAATTCAGAATGAAGAGAAAATGTGGATTAGATTTTTTAGGTACCAACCTGGCAATAGCAACTAAATAAATACAGAGTAAACATATATGGAGTTACCAAAGGATTTTTATCAGTAAAGACTGTAGCAAACTGGTCATATAGTTAGTTTATCAAAAGATGTATGATGTCTGAGAAACTGTCACAAACTATAGATCACACATATTATCTGCGCAAAGACATGCTAAACTGTCTGC
The DNA here is from genome assembly GCA_945859725.1 of Drepana falcataria. Taxonomy (NCBI): domain Eukaryota; kingdom Metazoa; phylum Arthropoda; class Insecta; order Lepidoptera; family Drepanidae; genus Drepana; species Drepana falcataria. The sequence goes on along the minus strand of OX243951.1, from coordinate 3,014,911 downwards.
TTACCCCATGATATCTGCATGAAAAGTGGTGAAGGTATAAGAAAGATGTTGAGTATAGTACGGAACATCGAGAGTGCTTGAAACCGGCAAGCATGAAAGAAGAGCTGAATGTGGTTTGATCAAAAGTGGTAAGTCTAGAGAGGACTGGCGCTGTACTCTCTATGCCTACCCCGTTTGCTACCTTGTAATTCTACTGATACTGCCTAACTGGTATATCTTCAAGCATCTCAAAAGAGTAAGCAGCTTTGTCATGCGTGATTTCCACCAGGGAATTAAAGATATTCAAATATGACGAGCCACTGTCATCTGAACAGTCCATCTCGTTTTCCAGTTTCAAACCTGCTACCCTAACATGACACATTGCACACTCCTTAAACCACTGTCAACATGGTATGGTAATTTTTCATTTACATAAATATCTCTAAAATAGTCCCTTTGGGGTAGGCAGAGAAAGTAGAGCACCAGTTCTTGGGAGACTCACAGAGCTCATATATTTTCACTATGAACTAGTAGATCAACATACAGCAGGCATACTATTCAAAATTTTAAAATATTAATTGAAAAGATTAACAGAGCCGTGGTGGCCCAGTGGTTTGAGCAGTTGCCTGTGACACAGACCACAAGTTCGAATCTCGACTGTACCAATGAGTTTTTCTGAACTTCAGTACAGTGACTAGTCACACCACAGGCTTTACGGTGAATGAAAACATTGAGGAAGGAAACCTGCATATGTCTGAGAAGAAATTCAAAGGCGTATGTATAGTCATGCTGGAGTAACTTTGTGGTTGAGTATTATTTAGGTTCAACTCATATCATCATTAAATAAAAAGAAGAGTCATGGTTGCTAAGTGGAAAGAGTAGTTGCCCATAAACCAAAGTTTGCTAGTTCAAATATACTATACTAACTGCATCCCACGGTTTTACCTGCTTACGACTAGATCTCATTGGTACATTGTTTTTCTGGAATCCAGCTCATAACCTATCTCTGTGCAAAATTTCAACCAAATCTGTTCTCACATGATTCACCATCCTCACAGACTTCCGACATTAACATACTAATATTAGTAGAATAACTGGATCACCATCACCATCACCATCATTACCATCAGGATAATGGGACTAATGGAGATTTAATAAGACATGAAAATTCTTATAAAGACAAAAGAAATATGAAGAGAATAATGAAGTGGACGAAGGGAAAGAAGTACGTAAGGATCGTAGCAAGTGGAATGAAGTGGTCTCTGCCTACCCCTACGGGAAAGAGGCGTGATTATATGTATGCAAGTATGAAAATTCAAAAACAAAATGGCATTCTCATTAATTAGTCTAACAAGATTTGTAGCATTCAACTAAGAACAAATGAACAGGAGTAGACCACCTTAAAATCCATATTTGGCTAGCAATTAACAAATCCTTGTGAAACCACCCATTCACAAGCCTCTTATGCTGATACACATTAGTTGTGCAATAAATTTATGTTCCCAATTGTCTAGTATTAGACAAAGTGATGCAATAGGCACCATTTGAAGGTTATCCCATATTGATTTTGTACCTGAGAGCTCTCCTGACACAGAATAGGCAAGACATTTGACAGTTGTTTGTTTATGAGGTCTTACCTGCCAAGGGTTGACTTTGGGTATTGGTGCCTCAACAAACTTCTTGGGTTGAGCGTCGGCTGCTTGCTGCTGCTGGTCAGAGGATGACTGGCCCTCGGAGTGCGCCTGAGGAGTCTTGTGCGGCCGCGGCGGGGCCCTGCGCTCACGATCACGGCGCCCTTTGCCAGGACGACGGCCATGCGAGATGACCGGCACGAAGCCCTCCTCCTCTTCGACGTCCTCCTGCGGCGGCGCGTCGGGCGCTTCCTCCGCGGTCTCTATGTTTTCCTTATTACTCTCACCCCCACGAAAGTTCTCCTTGTTACCCTCACCCCCACGAAAGTTCAGCACCGACGCGTACGAGGGTCCCGCGCCCTCCGCAGACACGCGCGCGGCCATGCCGCCGCTGTCCTCGTTATGTAAGCTCAGGCGCGCGCTTCGCGCCGACTAACGATCACGAGCGCGCTTCCATTCCTCTCAACACGACGGCATGCTGCTTGGTTAGCGCAATGCAAAACGAACTATCCGGACCGACGCCACCCGATCGAAACGTGCGAAGGTCGAATTGAACACACACGACGTTAAATAATGAAGCACGCGCACAGCGAGTCCAAGTTGTCGAAATATGCGCTAACTTCTTGTGGCACACCGGACTGACCCTGGATGGACCGTATTTACATCGAAAAAAATCACTTCCGTCGCCTTGTACCAGCTTTTCCTGGCCACTGAACGATCCTTAGACACTATATCTGTCGATGATGTGTACAAAACACTTCGAATTAGGTATTTATTAACCGAAAATCACTATAGAACCATATTTTGTTCACTATTCACACATGTGGTCGGACGCCCAAAAAGGGATTTTTCCGCAACACACACGGAACTTGCGGAAGGCTGTGACTTCTAATTTTACACGAGGGACATTTTGACGATAGAGGGCGCTGTAAACACGTTGACAGCGAATGCGTTCAAGTTACTGAAGAAAAAAAGCAATTTATTTAATTACTGGAGGATTGAAAAACATTTTTTTTATATATTTTGAAATTTGCAAGAAAGCACTGATTTAAGTATGACTTATTCATTTGAAATACTGTTTTATTTAGTTTATTTCATAATGTATATTGCTTAATATAATATGAACGCATCCTTTGAAAGTCACATTTCCATGCTTCTATAAATTGTAAAGCTGATGTATTAAACGTTTCTAAAATAAATGAACAGCTACAAAAAACTATAGTAATTGCTTTTATCGAAATAAATCTTAACAATTTTCATTCATAATTTTACATATTACTTTCTGCGAAATAGTAGAATTAAGTCGTTGGTGCCTTAGTTCTAGGAATTCGGTGTCTATGATAAATATAGTGGATGCAAGGGAAAAAAAATTACAGATTAATAAAATAGACAGAGCAATAAAACAAAATTACATAAAGGTAGGTTAATTCTTAACATAATGTAATAGTAAATTAATATTTGTCTTTAATCGACGTGGGTATTGATATCCAAATATGCGTCGAAAAAATATTTATTCTGAGGGAAATATATACAACTTCCTCTTAATTTTTTTTATTTACATACATAAGACTATTGAACACTGGAACTCCCATTTTTGTTTCATTTAAACGAACAAAGATTTCTATTAGATTTTTAATAAAATATTTTACAATGAGAAAGTTATCATGCTGCATGAATGACGTCGATATAGGAGAGGAATTCATATCTTAAACCTTGGAACCACAAAGTTTTCGTACTGCGCGGTTCCAAAGGAGTTTCATTCCGCGTATGCTCAGGCTGTGGAATGAACTCCCCGTAGAGGTTTTCCCTGAAGAGTATAGTTCTTTAAGAAGGGTGTGAAAATATTACTGCAGGGTTGGCAGCGCATGAGCGACACCCCTGGTGTTGGATGGACCGCATGCTTGTTTGCCACCCTTGAGGTATAAAAAATCAAATAACACAATGTATTTATCCGTTTTATAATTTAGAACGAAACTTGTATACAGAAAACCAGTTGTAAACATATTACATTTATTTATTTTCACACACGTAAAGAATCAATTACTTTCCGGATTTGTTGGACAATACATTCCGAGATAATTCCTACAATTTCTACAGTAATGGTACACATCTTTGCATGATTTCAACACGTAGGGTAGAGGCGCGCAAATCCAACACAAAAATAAACACAAAAGGAAAGCGCATAAATGCGTGCATATCGTGATTTTACTGGTGGTAACAGTCATGCCTGCAAACCCGCATTCTGGACAAACGACCGGCGTTGGCGTAAAACCAAAATGGTACACCCTTGATGGTGGAGGTGGAAGCGTGTTGTCAACGTAAATGTCAAAAGCCGTCGTGTAATTCGGCGGTGGAGTGTGTTGCACAAAAGAGGGCGAAGGAATGAAGGTTCCCATTAATCTAGGCCTTCTCCTCACAGCCATTTGACGTAAAACGAATGAATATGACGGAGGCGCACTAGCCAATGAATCTGGTGGAGACAATTCCCCCTTTCCACAATTCGTATCAAAATTCCTTCCATTCTGAGGTAGTTGTAAATTTACAAATTGAAATTTCTGGGAGCTTTCGTTCATTTTCGCTAATGCCTGAAAGAATAATGATTGGGGTTGTTGGCTGTCAATGTTTACTGATATTGGAGATGGCAGACTTGAGAATCTAGGCAGATTCACTATAGGACATTGGACGGATGGTCTGATTACTAAAAGAGGTATCGCAGAAGAATGGGCTGACTTGTCGTTTTCATTTCGATAAGACGCTGTAAGGGCAAATGATTTAGGGGCTTCAGCACTCGCTCTTGGGTCTTCATACGTATGGGTTACTATTTCTTTTGATGTATTAGATTCATTCGTTTCTTGAGATTGGGTCGCTTCGACGCTTGGTAAAGGGTCATGACTGCACTTAGGAGTATTCGTGGAGTCCATTTTAATATCAACCTTTTTGTTTATAAATTATACAAAATGTAGGTGTATTTCAATCATTTAAACAGGATAATAGGCGGTCGAAAATTAATGACATCTAAAATATCTCCTCACAAAATATTGACACTAATCAATTTCATGACACATTTGTCATTTTCTATAAAGTTGTGAATTCTGAAAGTTTTAAGACTGTTGCTCGCCGACCGCTAATCGGATAAATATTTTATTACTACATTGATAATAAATTATTACATTGATACGTCGAGGTCGACAATGATTATGAGATATAGGTATAGGTACTCAGCTAAAATCAATGCAATATAAATAAAAATTATGCTCATGAGTCTCAACAAAAAGAAATCTTTTTTTTACGTGGGAAAATCCTTATGGACTGGGGGTATGTCAGACTCTTACTGGCAAAAACCCAAGTTTGAATAAATGCATCAGTTATTTAGTTTAAATAGTCTTTGGTAGATTTAATCGACTATTTCTAAGCATGGCAACTGCCCGTAAATACTGTCAAAAATAACTTATTTGATTTCCGGTCTTTTCATTCCTCCGTGGCATGGCGGATGGTCTTTACCGCCGCTTATAGTGTTTATTTGGAGGATTAACTTCGCTAATATAGCGAAATGGTAAGTTGAGGACTACCATATGTGTTTATATATCTAAAATATGTTAAGTGCTGCTATCTGACTGGTGTACGGTGATATGTTTCTTCCGAAATCAAGTCCAGTGAAAACACGTGTTTGATATATATTTCTGTAAAATTATGATTATTTACGTGTCTTGCAGTGAGTTTTACGCATGTTAATGGCCAACCAGACTTTAATATCCGTTTTAAACTTGAATCCGAACCAATTAATTAGTATTTTCTACCAACGATATCTGCCATTTCCTCGATCAAATTTTTGCATCGCATCATTTTCATTTACAAAATTTACTCTTCAAATCGTATTAGAATAAAAACTGGTATTTTTATTAACATTTAAAGAGTATAAATTCGAAGAAAAGCACATTATTCTTGTCACAGAATAAGATTACATATTTGAGGTTAGCTTTTCCCATACACAATCGTTTTGAGTCACAATGTCTAACAACACCTGATAGGTTAAGTGCGGGTATATTACAGTGCAATATAACGAAATAGCATATAATAAGCCCGTTTAATATTCCATATTTGAAGTATTTAAGATAAATACGAAGATTTGAGTTGTTTGTTCGTAGATTCATCCGGCATCTATGTAAATAATTGAACTCAAAAAAAGCTTAATGTTTTTTATTCTACTCCTTTGTTTTCTTTGTGGCCAGTGTTCTTCACCTTTTGTAAATTGTATAGGAACAAAAAGCAATTAAAAAATAAATAGACATTTATTATATTGGACTATAACTAAATGACTTCATTATTAAAGAATATATAGTTCACCTTCATAATACTTCTTATCAACCGGACCATTTATTACACATTTTATCAACAGGACCATTGATCTTTTACCGCCCTATATAGCTGGCAATATTGCCCTCCACACCCCAATCTCTGCCTGACTACTGCTTACCATGAAGTAGGTCAGGTATACTATTGGGGCATATTGAAACAGTTCCCTTAGGAAACAGTACATGGTTTACAAGACTAGTATTGTGTCGACATGAGGAACACATTCCCATTGCCAGAGATGGACTAAAATTAAATCCATGCTAACAATTTAACTATAAGTCTGGTCTAGCGGTTAGGAATCCTGATTACTAAACTTCAGGTTGAGGGTTTGAATCCCGCTGGGGGGCTGATATTTTTATTGGTAGAGTCATGGGTCTGGTCACATTTGAATAGCTGTCATATTTTTTGAGATATCCTGTATGTCTTAAGTGTATAAGGTAGCAATAATAGCAAGCAAATAAAAAAAAAACTACATATTAGGTTGACAAGTGTTTCCAACCTTAAATGCTTAAAAGTTATAGATTAAAATAGAGAATACGTCACAGGGTATAGACTATAGATAGCGCCATCCACGAAACCCGCCCCACTATCCTCCCCCATAGTTTATAGTGTAAGTATGCAACCTTCCACTAATGTTTGAGTATTGTCGGTACACACTGATTACCTATGAGTGCACACGCACACTACAGTTAATAGACTCGGGTCATACTGCCCGCATCCCGCGACCCCCTCGACTAGACATTGGGTGGGGCGGGTGTTCGTTGAGCGCACTATCTATAGTCGTATGACTATGCTAATCTGTTAGACTTAAACTGACAGTAATCGTGTGACCTGTACCAGTCGTCTTTAGACTTGACGATAACCATGTGACCTGTGCCAGTCCTCTTTAGACTTGACGATAACCATGTGACCTGTGCCAGTCCTCTTTAGACTTGACGATAACCATGTGACCTGTGCCAGTCGTCTTTGGACTTGACGATAACAATGTGACCTGCGCCAGTCGTCTTTAGACTTGACGATAACCATGTGACCTGTGCCAGTCCTCTTTAGACTTGACGATAACCATGTGACCTGTGCCAGTCGTCTTTGGACTTGACGATAACAATGTGACCTGCGCCAGTCGTCTTTAGACTTGACGATAACCATGTGACCTGTGCCAGTCCTCTTTAGACTTGACGATAACCATGTGACCTGTGCCAGTCGTCTTTGGACTTGACGATAACAATGTGACCTGCGCCAGTCGTCTTTAGACTTGACGATAACCATGTGACCTGTGCCAGTCCTCTTTAGACTTGACGATAACCATGTGACCTGTGCCAGTCGTCTTTGGACTTGACGATAACAATGTGACCTGCGCCAGTCGTCTTTAGACTTGACGATAACCATGTGACCTGTGCCAGTCCTCTTTAGACTTGACGATAACCATGTGACCTGTGCCAGTCGTCTTTGGACTTGACGATAACAATGTGACCTGCGCCAGTCGTCTTTAGACTTGACGATAACCATGTGACCTGTGCCAGTCCTCTTCAGACTTGACGATAACCGTGTGACCTGTGCCAGTCCTCTTCAGACTTGACGATAACCGTGTGACCTGGTTGCAGAGTTTGTCAGTAGCCCGACCGCTCGTGTCGGTGTACTCTGAGAAGAGTGAAGTGGTCCAGGGCGCCGCCCAGCCGCTGCCCTTCGTGTTCAAGGCGCCCATCCGCCCTGACCTCGTCAACAGCGTGCACGTGTCTATGTCCAAGAATGCGCGTCAGCCCTACTGTGTAAACAAGGAGGCCGGTATGTTTTGACTGTTTATGTATTGCACATGCTTCGCCCCGCGGCTTTAGCTGCGTTTGGGGGACCCATACTAAGTGTTCAACTTTTGATCTCCCTCCCCTTTTTAAATAATGTGGGAGGATTTTTTTTAATGTAAATATAGTAAATAAAAAAATATATACAGCCGAGGTGGCCGAGTGGTTCGAGCAGTTGCCTGCGACGCAAAGATCGCAAGTTCGAATCCCGACTGTACCAATGAGTTTTTCTGAACTTAAGTACAGTGATTATTCACACCACGTGCTTTACGGTGAAGGAAAACATGACACCTGCATACGTCTGGGAAGAAATTCAAAGGCGTATGTATAGTCGTGCTTGAGTAACGGCGATGGACCTTCCCGCGGACACAGCTAGTATTTGAGTATATGCATGTATATAGTTTGGTAAAAGAGCCAGATTTCCCTATATGATATTGACTACGTAAAGGAAATCTAAGCAGCTAGTCTTCAATGGTACAGACCGCCGTATTATACCTGCAATCTTGTTTTAAGAATACTTTACGGTCTATTTTTGCACTAAATGTCCACATTCTGTGAGCCTATCGCGCTCTTGAGTGCTACTGCGGATTAGTGCTACAGTAACGTCACGGCATGGCGTTCCGATACTCCTTACTATGGGAGGAGCGGGTGCAAGGCTGCGACTACAAGACTTGTCCAAATTACATATCGTCACGCCAAGTCCCTCACGCTAGGCAGAGGAGAGTAGAGCGACAGTTCTCTAGACTTACAGACCTACATACGTATTATCACGTAAAATCCCTCTCCATAGGCAGAGGGTCTTTGGTGTGGGATGTCCATTATTGTATATTAACATCTATTTAAGTGTGTATATCAGTCGCAGATGCCTGTAGTACAGGCTCTGCCTAGTTTAGGGTCAGTTGGCTTTGTGTGAGATGTCCATAATATTATTGTATATTAACATCTATATAAGTGTGTATATCAGTCGCCGATGCCTATAGTACAGGCTCTGCCTAGTTTAGGGTCAGTTGGCTTTGTGTGAGATGTCCACAATATTATTGTATATTAACATCTATATAAGTGTGTATATCAGTCGCCGATGCCTATAGTACAGGCTCTGCCTAGTTTAGGGTCAGTTGGCTTTGTGTGAGATGTCCACAATATTATTGTATATTAACATCTATATAAGTGTGTATATCAGTCGCCGATGCCTATAGTACAGGCTCTGCCTAGTCTAAGATCAGTTTGGTTTGTTGTATATATCTAATATTCTCTTGTCTCCTCAGGTCACCAGACCAGTGCCGAGTCATGGGGTACCGGCCGTGCCGTAGCCCGTATCCCCCGTGTGCGTGGTGGTGGTACCCACAGGTAAGTTTGTTAACAACTTTTTCCTAATATCCTTAATTAATAAGACCCTTAGACCAACATTATAACATAAGTGTTGCATATATGGGAACCTCAAGAGTACTCGAAACCCACGAGCATGTATGAAGAGACAGATGAATGTGGACGAAGCGAAAGAGGTATGTAAGTCTAGAGAGAACTGGCGCTCTATTCTCTCTGCCTACCCCGTTAGAGACTCGGCGTGATGATATGTATGTATGTATGTTGCAAATAAATTGTTAGCAAACCTTAAAAATTAAGTAATAAATAAATTAAAGTTGTCTGTGCAAGTAGACCTGAGTACCTCTTCACTTACGTTAGTATTGTAGCTATTATATTGTTTACTGTAATATGTATATGTTTGTTGGCATGTTGTAAGTTTTTTTATGCCCATATTTTTATATCTAATAATCTTACTTATATTACAAATGAGAAAGTTTGTAAGTTTGGATGTTTGCGGTTCTTTCACGGCCAAACGGCTGAACCGATTTGGCTGAAAGTTGAAATGGTGATAGCTTATACCTAGGAATAGGACATAGGCTACTTTTTAATCCTGAAAAAGTCAAAGTTCTAATATTATAATGTATGATGCTCTTTCAAGGCATAGCGGCTGAACTGATTCTAGCAGGAAAATTTCCAAAGCTACTTTTTCGAACTCCACGCGGGCGAAGCCGCGGGCATAGCATAAGCTAGCAATATATAAGTATGCACACCCGCTTCAATGTTTCTCCTGTCAAGGGTGACTGACTGGGAGAAAATGCTTCAGCGTTAAGTCCACCATTGTACTTCAATTGTGCATAAACTTTAAATAAATAAATTTAAGGGCATCCTGATCTAACAATGTTGGGCATGCCAGGACAGGTCAAGACGCCTGTGCTAGGATACCTGGGTATTTAGATGACCTGGTTTAACGATAATTATCCTTTCAGGTCCGGTCAGGGTGCCTTCGGTAACATGTGTCGTGGTGGGCGAATGTTCGCGCCCACGAAGCCATGGCGTCGTTGGCACCGCCGCGTGAACCTACGTCAGCGCCGCGCCGCCGTGGCTGCCGCCGTTGCCGCAGCCGGCGTGCCCGCCCTCGTCCAGGCCAGGGGTGAGCGCTGCACTGTATTGACACTTTCATACATGTTCATACACTTCATACATGCCGTTCATAAGTTCGTATTTGATAGTCTGGGATTAGGCAGAAGGTAGTGCTAATGGTATTTTTAACGTGTGTATTATTTTTGCTCTGAACATTCAATTTATACTTGACTGATGAGTGACCTACAGTCACAAATATTATGGAAATAGTTCTTTAATTGGTATTAAAACATATCTATAGTAGTAATTAATCAGTTAGTCTGCAATATAAATAATGAATTTTTATTCTAAGGAACTACGCAAATAATTTCAATTATGTTTTAAAGAAAAGTTCAAGAATCGAAAGAAGAGAAAGAAGTAGTATTGTTAATCCTGAAGATTCAAACATGATAAACGAACAAATTTATCAAAATATTTATTTATCATACTAATATTATAAATGTGGAAGTTAGGTTCTTTCACGGCCAAACGGCTGAACTGATTTGGTTGAAAGTTGAAATGATAGCTAGGAATAGGACATAGGCAAAATTTTTTTTATCCTGAAAACTTCAAAGTTCTTATATTATAATGTATGATGCTCTTTCACGGCATAGCGGCTGAACCGATTCTAGCAGGAAATTTGCTCAGCTACTTTTTCAGACTCCACGCGGGCGAAGCCGCGGGCATAAGCTAGTTTCAAATAAAGTCTCTATTACATACATACATACTAAGCTAATAAAAGCGTGCTAAAAATACTATTATTATATTTCTTCACCCACAAATTGTCAGTTGTGTAAACATGTGTATTGTTGGTCAGGTCACGTGATCGAGAAGATTCCCGAGCTGCCCCTGGTGGTGTCTGACAAGGTTCAGGAGATCACCAAGACCAAACAGGCAGTCATTTTCCTGCGCCGTATCAAGGCCTGGTCCGACGTACTGAAGGTACTTGTCTACCAGGGGGGGTAGGGGGCCATTAAAGTATTACGTAAGCACTATGGGGGGAAGGGGGGGGTCCTCGCTTTGCTTTTTTTGTATGACATGGGGGGTAGGGGAGTCCAGATGATGATTAAGTCATCGGTAGTTATTTACTTTTTTACACGAATGGCAACCCTCACATTGTCTAAGCTTGAAAACGAAATGAAATTTTAAAAATTATAATTATTATATAAGAAAAATACATTTTTAATTGAACAATGTTTACGTAAGCATGGGGGAGGGGGTATGAGCTTTGCTTACTTTTGCTGACAAGGGGGGGATGGGGGGTGGGGTTTCTTTTTTTATATTGTCTCTCGTAGCGTGAGTTTCAGGAACTTTTGCTACTTAACCGGTCAATGGGGGGGTAAATAATATTTGAACGGCCCCTAGGCACAGAGTGTACTCTGAACTCCTAGATGCTACACCGTGTACAATACAGGATGTCTCGGTCAATAGGACACTTGCTCAAATATATGATGCTGAAAGAAAGCAAAGAAAAATAATAATAATATGTCCTCACGCCTTCCCACAAGGGTTCCCGAAGGGGTAGGCAGAGGTGACGACTATACATACGCCTTTGAACGTCTTCTCAGACGTATGCAGGTTTCCTCTCGATGTTTTCCTTCACCGTAAAGCTCGTGGTGTGTTCCAATCCCGACTGTACCGATGAGTTTTTCTGAACTGAAGTACAGTGATTAGTCACACCACGAGCTTTACGGTGAAGGAAAACATCGAGAGGTAACCTGCATACGTCTGAGAAGACATTCAAAGGCGTATGTATAGTCGTGCTTGAGTAACGGCGATGGACTCGCCATCTGTCACGTTGGCACCTAAAATATGTCTGGCGGGAAGTGGGGGTTTGAGTACTACCTTACACCTCTGCCTACCCCTTCGAGGACCCTTGTGGGTAAGCGTGAGGATCTATATTTATAAAAAGCTAACAGTCCCAATTTCTACACTGGCAAGGATGTATAAAACTTTGATTAGTTTCCAGTTGGGACAACACTAACTTTTCCATAGACAACAATCTTTATAGGAATCTTTCTATATTGACATAGACTTTGGAATACATACGTATCATAATGCTGAGTCATTGACTGGGTAGGCAGAAAGTAGTGAGTGTGTAGTGTATAGTCGCGAGTGAGTAAAGGCGATGGACTCGTCATCTGTCATGTTGGCACCTAAAATGTACCTATAGATATATAGATAGTGCCACCCACAAAGACGCGCCCCACCAATTTCTAGTCGACGTGGTCGCGCGATGCGGGCAGTATGACCCGAGTCTATTAACTGTAGTGTGCGTGTGCACTCATAGGTAATCAGTGTGTACCGACAATACTCACACATTAGTGGAAGGTTGCACACTTACACTGTAAACTATAGGGGAGGATAGTGGGGCGCGTCTTCGTGGATGGCGGCATCTATACGAAAGTTTGTTTCTCGCCGAAAAACTACTTAACGGGAACCAGATGAAAAGTAGCAGAGATTATTTACTGGGATAACGTAAAGGAGATGTTTAATTCTGCCTTCTTTTTAATGCTTGTTTTTTGGTCAGGTGTACAAGTCCCAGCGCCTGCGCGCCGGCAAGGGTAAGATGCGCAACCGTCGTCGTGTTCAGCGCAAGGGACCCCTGATCATCTACCGTAAGGACAAGGTAAGCGGGTCAGGTCTGCTCATTTCATGGCTTCACACAAACAGACTAATATTCTAGCAGTCATTGTCTTGGTTGCTATTTGTTTTGTCATATATCTTCCATGAATAGACAGTTACATTTTTATTATAATCCTAGATTTCCCGCCCAGCTTCGCCCGGGTGAAAAAGTAAAATTTCCTATAACACGATCGCAGCGCCACCTATCCAATTGTGATGTAATGAAAAAGAAATCAGCCAAATCGGTTCAGCCGTTCTCGAGTTTTGCGCTTAGCAACTCATTTAGTGATTAATTTTTTTTTAATTGATTAACAAAAAAATGTATGATATTCTAGCATCCTGTATATGACTATGTTTACCCCCAGGGTCTGACCCGCGCCTTCCGCAACATCCCCGGCGTCGAGATGCTGAGTGTGAACAAGCTGAACCTGCTGAAGCTCGCTCCCGGCGGCCACCTTGGCCGCTTCATCATCTGGACACAGTCTGCCTTCGATAGGCTCGGTGAGATAATACGACCTTTCTAACTTTCTAAGTGTGCCATCATCCACAATTGTTTTTTTTATACCACTAGAGTGGCAAACAAGCATACAGCCCACCTGATGGGAAACGGTTACCGCAGCCCATTTACTCTCACGATACCGAAGTATCACTTGCGCGTTTGCACTCTGTGTTCGGAGAGTTATACTGTGTTGGCAGCATAATAGATCTAATCCCTCGGTTGCAACGATATAACAATCCTTCCCCCCTCCCCAAGGAGCTCATTACTGGAAACCAAAAGCAGTTTCCTTCCGCGAACGCTCAGGCTGTGGAATGAGCTCCCCGTTTGGGTTTTCCCTGGAGAGTACAGCATGGAGTTGTTCAAGAAGGGTGTGAAAAGATTGTTACAGGGTCCGCAACGAGAGTGATGCAACGTGTTGCAAGCGCCCATAGGCGGCGGTAACTGCTTGCCATCAGGCTTGTTTGCCACCCATGTGGTATAAAAATTGATCCCGGAAGCCTTACTCTTCACGTCTAATACGTTAATGAGTTACGAATGTCTGGGGTAAATTAAGTGTTCCCATAGGAAACATCAGTCCTGGCTAAGAATGGGTTGGTGTGTCGACTTGTGGAATACAAACCGTTACTTCACTCTAATCTTACTCTCCTCTTACTCTTCTCACACCCGTCAAACCCTCCATATAGTCCCGTCACTGATTTCTCCACTCACTCATATTCACGCAGTCTCTTTTGCGGAAGAGAGCGAGCGCCACTATTCTTCAATTACTTCATACAAGCCAGTTTTTACACTACTCGCTCAACCTCATACCGGTAGAGAGGATAGTCCCACTTCTGCTGTCTCGCTCCGTCCATACATTTCAGTTAGCTATATACACTTTTCGCTCAACCTCACGCCATTGAGAGGTAAAGAAAAGAGCGCCACTTGTCTCGCACTCTTCTCTCCCCCTCCACATTTATCAATCCCCTCCATACATCCCCGTTAACTATGTACCAACACCGTTCGCCCAACTAACGCCATTGAGAGGTAGAGAGTATAGAGCGCCACTTCTCTTCTTTTGCAGACTCCCTGTTCGGTTCGTGGAAGACTCCATCTAAGGAGAAGAAGAACTTCAACCTGCCCCAACCCAAGATGGCTAACACTGACCTCACACGCCTCTTGAGATCCGACGAGATTCGCAAAGTTCTGCGCGCTCCCAAGTATGTAGGACTATTATATACACCAAATACTATTAAGTATACCTTGGAACCACAAAGGTCTCGCACTGCGCGGTTCCAAAGCAGGTTCCTTCCGCGAACGCTCAGGCTGTGGAATGAGCTCCCCGTTGAGGTTTTCCCTGGAGAGTACAGCATGGAGTTCTGATTTCCTTTGTTAATTAATCTAATAATGAACAAAATGATGATATCCTCTTTTCAGAGCATTGGGTTATGATAAACAATGATTACCCATCACGTTGACACTTTCTGACTGTTCATACAACTTTATCCAACTTCATACACCACTTCACACTTGCTCACACCCGCGTTGTGTTACAGCAAGCGAGTCGTTCGCGCTACCAGAAAGCTTAACCCGCTCACCAACACGCGGGCAATGCTGAGACTCAACCCCTACTCTGCGGTCCTAAGAAGGAAAGCAGTCCTGGACCAGCAGAGGAGGAATAACTTGAGGACCCTCGCCCTGGCAGAGAAGAGAGGCGTAAGTGTTTAAAATTTAGATGGAGTCGTAGCGTCGTGCAAAGTACATACATATCATCACGCTGAGTCCCTAACGGGGTAGGCAGAGAGTATAGAGCGCCAGTGCTCTCTAGACTTACATACCTCTTTCGCTTCGTCCACATTCATCAGTCTCTTCATACATGCTCGTCGGTTTCGAGAACTCTTGACGTTCCCGTCCTTGAGAGTCCGATCTATTTGAGCCAGGTAGTTGGAACGTGGTCTTCCTCTGCCTCAAAGTAAATTGCATATTTGCCTGCAACACAAACATTGCATGTTCAAATCGAACAATGAGTTTTCGGTACTTGACTACAGTGATTAGTCACACCACGAGCTTTACGGTGAAGGAAAACATCGAGAGGAAACCTGCATACGTCTGAGACGCAATTCAAAGGCGTATATAGTCGTGCTTGAGTAACTATCTCTGGCGGAAAGTAGGTGTGTTGATACACCTACACACCTCTGCCTACTATTTTGGGGCACTTGAGGGAAGGCGTTGTGATATGTAATTTCAATAAATTATTATTATTATTTCATATTCAATGATGAAATCATTTTTACCAGAGCATTGGGTTATGAAAACCAGTGATTACTCACGTTGACATTATTCTGATCATACAACTTCATACAATATCATCCTTATTCGTCCATGGTCGAGTTGTAAGACTTGTGAATTTCAGATCAAGCTTCCTGACACCGACCCGGCGGTGAAGGCAGAGAAACTGAGAGAGAAGAGGAGTAAATTGATCAGGGCTGCCGCCGCCAAGAAACCCAAGAAGCCTGCCCCCAAGAAGACAGCGCCCCCCCCTCCCAAGAAGAAGGCAGCGAAAGACGCCAAGGTCGCAAAGGCTGCGCCGAAGAAGTAAAACCTATTAAAGTTTTATAAAGCTGTCGAGTGTTTTATTTGTGCCACTGACTACCCCCCCTAACCCCCGGCAAATTTCGCGTTAAATTCATCATCATATCATCACGCCGAGTCCCTAACGGGGTAGGCGGGTAGTATAGAAAATATATAGTTAAATGTGTAGTGAGGGACTGTTTGATGTAGGTCTGTAAGTCTAGAGAGAACTGTCGCTCTACTCTCTCTGCCTAGCGTGAGGGACTCGGCGCGATGATATGTATGTAGGTCTGTAAGTCTAGAGAGAACTGGCGCTCTACTCTCTCTGCCTAGCGTGAGGGACTCGGCGCGATGATATGTATGTAGGTCTGTAAGTCTAGAGAGAACTGGCGCTCTACTCTCTCTGCCTAGCGTGAGGGACTCGGCGCGATGATATGTATGTAGGTCTGTAAGTCTAGAGAGAACTGGCGCTCTACTCTCTCTGCCTAGCGTGAGGGACTCGGCGTGATGATATGTATGTAGGTCTGTAAGTCTAGAGAGAACTGGCGCTCTACTCTCTCTGCCTAGCGTGAGGGACTCGGCGTGATGATATGTATGTAGGTCTGTAAGTCTAGAGAGAACTGGCGCTCTACTCTCTGCCTAGCGTGAGGGACTCGGCGTGATGATATGTATGTAGGTCTGTAAGTCTAGAGAGAACTGGCGCTCTACTCTCTCTGCCTAGCGTGAGGGACTCGGCGTGATGATATGTATGTAGGTCTGTAAGTCTAGAGAGAACTGGCGCTCTACTCTCTGCCTAGCGTGAGGGACTCGGCGTGATGATATGTATGTAGGTCTGTAAGTCTAGAGAGAACTGGCGCTCTACTCTCTCTGCCTAGCGTGAGGGACTCGGCGTGATGATATGTATGTAGGTCTGTAAGTCTAGAGAGAACTGGCGCTCTACTCTCTCTGCCTAGCGTGAGGGACTCTGCGTGGTGATATGTATGTAGGTCTGTAAGTCTAGAGAGAACTGGCGCTCTACTCTCTCTGCCTAGCGTGAGGGACTCTGCGTGATGATATGTATGTAGGTCTGTAAGTCTAGAGAGAACTGGCGCTCTACTCTCTCTGCCTAGCGTGAGGGACTCTGCGTGATGATATGTATGTAGATCTGTAAGTCTAGAGAGAACTGGCGCTCTACTCTCTCTGCCTAGCGTGAGGGACTCTGCGTGATGATATGTATGTAGGTCTGTAAGTCTAGAGAGAACTGGCGCTCTACTCTCTCTGCCTAGCGTGAGGGACTCTGCGTGATGATATGTATGTAGGTCTGTAAGTCTAGAGAGAACTGGCGCTCTACTCTCTCTGCCTAGCGTGAGGGACTCTGCGTGATGATATGTATGTAGATCTGTAAGTCTAGAGAGAACTGGCGCTCTACTCTCTCTGCCTAGCGTGAGGGACTCTGCGTGATGATATGTATGTAGGTCTGTAAGTCTAGAGAGAACTGGCGCTCTACTCTCTCTGCCTAGCGTGAGGGACTCTGCGTGATGATATGTATGTAGGTCTGTAAGTCTAGAGAGAACTGGCGCTCTACTCTCTCTGCCTAGCGTGAGGGACTGCGTGATGATATGTATGTAAGTCTAGAGAGAACTGGCGCTCTACTCTCTCTGCCTAGCGTGAGGGACTCGGCGTGATGATATGTATGTAAGTCTAGAGAGAACTGGCGCTCTACTCTCTCTCTGCCTAGCGTGAGGGACTCGGCGTGATGATATGTATGTAGGTAGGTACATATAAGGCTCAACTTGTATTTGTCATTTTAGGTAACTCACAACAGTTAAACACAGTTTTACGCAAGTATCACGTGACTTTATTGACAATGTGTCACATTACTAGTCAAAATGGCTGACACAGTCCAAAGACAATATATAGACAACACTTTAGTAGTCCGCCGCTGTATTCGCCAGATAATCTCTCCTGCCAATGTTGGATGCCTGCTTGTTCTGCACGGCTTCTAACTTCGGACACTCTGAAAGATAAAAATAAATTTAACAAAGGTTACACTGCGTGGTTCCAAAGCAGGTTCCTTCCGCGAACGCTCAGGCTGTGGAATGAGCTCCCCGTTGAGGTTTTCCCTGCAGAGTACAGCATGGAGTTCTTCAAGAAGGGTGTGAAAAGATTGATGCAGGGTCAAACCAGATCGCCTTTCTACAAGGGTCCCTGAAGAGGTAGGCAGAGGTGTACCTCCTACTCTTGTGATGATGATGACCTATACATAGGTAGTACATATTTCAGGTGCCAACGTGACAGATGGCGAGTCCATCGCCGTTACTCCAGCACGACCATACATACGCCTTTGAATTTCTTCTCAGACGTATGCAGGTTTCCTCTCGATGTTTCCCTTCACCGTAAAGCTCGTGGTGTGACTAATCACTGTACTTAAGTTCAGAAAAACTCATTGGTACAGACTGGATTTGAACTTGCGCTCTTTGTGTCGCAGGCAACTACTCGAACCACCCGGCCACCACGGCTTGTCACTACATCTTCATATATTTCTCGTGTTAGTAAAAGTGTTTTAACTGCCCATGCGCATGCGCATCCACAATGCGCCGTGTAGCTGGGGACAGTTGGTTATATCTGGTCTCCTGCAAGTTACCTGTGATCCTGTGTCCAAGTCCTCCACAGTAAGAACAGCCTTGGCCATCATTGACCGGCATATCTGGCTCTCCCAGCATATCAAGCAGGAATGGCGGTACCTGAGCAATTTTGAAAAAATATTATTTAAGTGATTAGTCACACCGCGAGCTTTACGGTGAAGGAAAACATCGAGAGGAAACGATGGTTGCGCCTGCACTGCGATACCATACCACTTATACGTCAGGACAAGAGGAGGCGGCGTGGCCGAGAGGTCACAGCACCCGCCTGCCACGCAAACGGCGCGAGTTCCAATCCCGACTGGAGTGAGGAGTTTTTCTACATTTAATTACAGTGAGGCACACCACGAGCTTTACGGTGAAGGGAAACATCGAGAGGAAACCTGCATACGTCTGAGAAGACATTCAAAGGCGTATGTATAGTCGTGCTTGAGAACGGCGATGGACTCGCCATCTGTCACGTTGGCACCTAAAATATATGTCTAGCGGAAAGTGGGTGGTTGGGTACTACCTAAACACGTCTGCCTACCCCTTCGGGGATCCCTGTGGGAAGGCGTGAGGATATATTATTATTTAACACTAGCTGTGCGTGCGACTTCGTCCGCGTGGAATGTAAAGTAACTCCTTATTACATCGCCTATCTGTAAGTGAAAGTCCCGTCAAAATCAGTCCAGCCATTTCAGATATTAGCCGGAACAAACAGACAAACAAACATTTTAAAAAATATTTTGTTATATGTACCGTGTATACATCCGTATGCATTTAGTAAAAAGTGGTTATTTTAATATTACAAACGGACACTCCAATTTAATTTATTTGTATAGATCTTTTTTACTTTTAATCTTTCCTACCCCTACGTAAAAGGGAACAAATGTTAAAAAAGCAAACCGGGGAGTTTGTTTCGCCGTTTCTTCTGTAAAAATACCTGCCAGGAGGTATTTTTTCTTGGAAACGGTGGTAACTTTAGTTTATATTAAATACTAGCTGTCCCGCCCAGCTTCGCCCGGGAGAAAAAGTAAAATTGCCTGAAACACGATCGCAGCGCCACCTATCAGGTCCAATAGTGATGTAAGCTATCCTTTCTTTTAAGTTGGATCAAACTGCATACGGTGTGCAAATTTTATTGAAATCGGTTAAGATGTTAGGAGCTTGATTGCCATAAAAAAGGATATAGTGAGTCAATCTTAAAAGATAGACATATGCTGTCGCGGACTTTTTTTTAGAACTTTTAAAGAGGAACAATTCCTTCATACATGATATTTTCGTAACTTAAACCGTTTACGCAGCGCACGCAACGGAAGCTCTCAAAAAGGAATATTTTTTCCCGTTCTTGCAACATTATTCATATATGCTTCGCTCCTATTGGTCGTAGCGTGATGTTATATGGCCTAAAGCCTTCCTAGAGAAATGGACTATCCAACACAAAAATAATTTTTCAATTCCAACCAGTTGTTCCTGAGATTAGCGCGTTCAAACAAACAAACAAACAAACTCTTCAGCTTTATAATATTAGTATAGATGTGACGTTCAATAGGTTGACGTTGACGGTGACTAAAATATTTTGATTTTGAGATATAATATGGAGTTCAATAAGTGTTCCTGTGTCTCTTGCGTGGGATAAAGAAAAATAGAATGAGATGCGTGACCTTCTGGCCAGCCTCCCTGAGCAGATGCACCAGGTCCCTGAGCACGCTGTCCTCGGCCGCCCGCCCCAGCAGCGTGGTGGCCACGCCCTCGCCGCCCGCCCGCCCCGTCCTACCGATGCGGTGGACGTAGTTCTCTATGTCCTCGGGCATGTCGTAGTTGATCACGTGCTGGATGTTGGGGAAGTCCAACCCTGGGGGGAGAGTGGGGGGGGGGGGAGACCGTAAGTGGTAATTTACATAATATAATATATATCCTTACGCGTTCCCACAAGGGTCCCCGAAGGGGTAGGCAGAGGTGTATAGGTAGTACCCACACACCCACTTTCCGCCAGAGGTATGTTAGGTGCCAACGTGACAGATGGCGAGTCCATCGCCGTTACTCAAGCACGACTATACATACGCCTTTGAATGTCTTCTCAGACGTATGCAGGTTTCCTCTCGATGTTTTCCTTCACCGTAAAGCTCGTGGTGTGACTAATCACTGTACTTAAGTTCAGAAAACTCATTGGTACAGTCGGGATTCGAACTTGCGACCTTTGCGCTTTGCGTCGTAGGCAACTGCTCAAACCACTCGGCCACCACGGCTCCTCAGAAGCTCCTACTAGAAGCAATCTGTCACGTTGGCACCTAAAATTTCTGGCGTGTATGTGTGTGTGCGGGTACTATCCTATACACCTCTGCCTACCCCTTCGGGGACCCTTGTGGGAAGGCTCGAGGATGATAGGCGTCCTACCTTTGCTGGCCACGTCAGTAGCCACCAGGACATCCTTCTCCCCTTTTCTGAAGGCTTCCACCGCCCTCGACCTCTCCTCCTGATCCTTGCCTCCGTGGATCGCCACCGCCTCCACTCCTGGAGACACACGTTTGTCATCAGCATTGATCATTTAATTTCATTCAAGTCCATAGGCGGCGGTGACCGCTTACCATCAGGCGGGCCGTATGCTTGTTTGCCATCCAGGTGATATAAAAAGTAAAGCGAAATACAGAGAGGTTGCCTATCATGAGAAGTCGTAGCCTTACCTTTGAGCAGCAAATACTCATGGATTGCATCGACATCCTGCTTCCTCTCGGCGAAGACCAGCACTGGTGGTGGGGTCTTCTGCAGGCAGTGGAGGAGGTGCACCGTCCGCGCCTCAGCCTTCACAGCCTCCAACTCCTGGCGTACGTTCAGAGACGCCGCCCCAGCGCGGCCCACGTTTACCGTAACCGGTTTGACCAGAGCCGACCTACGCTCACGCAAATAAAAAACACAATTTTATCGTAAATCCAACAAAAAAAATTTTAAATAAATTTTTAACACATTTCAAATCTCAATTTATAGTCGCAATATTATTTTATTACAAACTAGTTGTCCCGCCCAGCTTCGCCCGGGTGAAAAAGTTAAACTTCCTGAAACACGATCGCAGCGCCACCTATCGGGTCCAATTCTGATGTAAGCTATCCTATCTTTCAAGTTGGATCAAACTGCACACGGTGTGCAAATTTGATTGAAATCGGTTAAGTAGTTTAGGAGTCCATCGCGGACAAACAACGTGACGAGTAATTTATATATATTAAGATTATTTGTCTATTATTTGACAGTCACAATTAAATAGAAGACCTTGGAGAATGGTTTACAGGTCTAGCTAGGTTGCACACTTACACTATGAACTACAGGGACTATAAGAGTATTGCATGCAGTTCTTCAAGAAGGGTGTGAAAAGATTCCTGCAGGGTCGGCTACGCGCGAGTGATAACCTGGTGTTGCTAGCGTCCATAGGCAGCGGTTACCGCTTACCATCAGGCGGACTGCACGCTTGTTTGCCATCCGTGAGGTATAAAGAAAAACTGATGATAGGAAACAAAATTGGTACCTGGCAAAGTTCTGTATCTTCCTCGGCATGGTGGCGCTGAAGAGTAGAGTCTGACGCTGTCCAGCAAAGTAGGAGAATATCGTGCGCACATCCTCTTCGAAACCCATGTCTATCATGCGATCAGCTTCATCCATGCAGAGGTAGCGGCACACGTTGAGACGGACCTAGGGGGGCACGAGCAGCTGGAGAGAGGTAGGCCACAACGGATCTCCCGTCCACAATAGCAGTTGCCACCTGGCCTACCTCTGTCCAGGTGCTAGTCAAGGTCA
This sequence comes from Drepana falcataria, assembly GCA_945859725.1. Classification (NCBI taxonomy): domain Eukaryota; kingdom Metazoa; phylum Arthropoda; class Insecta; order Lepidoptera; family Drepanidae; genus Drepana; species Drepana falcataria. The sequence goes on along the minus strand of OX243951.1, from coordinate 2,992,668 downwards.
CGTGATAATCGAGGCTCAGGGCTGCACCATCAGCCATCAGCTACTTACCATTTTCTTGTCCAGCATGTCCATGAGTCGGCCTGGCGTGGCCACCATGATGTGGACTCCTCTCTGGACAACTTCCATGCATTCAGATACTGCCACTCCTGAAGGAAACCAGGGCATCTTGGCTAAGTCTAGCTGATACGAAAGACTTGAGAGATAATGTTCGAATTATTCTATGCTCCAAAATAAAGTGTAGTTGTTCGGGTAGACAACTGTAACGCAATGGTAAAATTTCGAACCCCGACTGTACCAAGTTTTCCTGAACTGAGTGGGAGGACGTCCCTCCTCCTATCAGGACATTTGAACATATGAAGTTTCCAAAAGGTATATGTACACTAATAATACACAGCCGTGGTGGCCGACTGGTTCGAATCCCGACTGCACCACGAGCTTTACGGTGAAGGGAAACATTGAGAGGAAACGAGGGTTGCGCCTGCACTGCGATACCATACCACTTATACGTCAGGACAAGAGGAGGCGGCGTGGCCGAGAGGTCACAGCACCCGCCTGCCACGCAAACGGCGCGAGTTCCAATCCCGACTGGAGTGAGGAGTTTTTCTACATTTAATTACAGTGAGGCACACCACGAGCTTTACGGTGAAGGGAAACATCGAGAGGAAACCTGCATACGCCTGAGAAGACATTCAAAGGCGTATGTATAGTCGTGCTTGAGTAACGGCGATGGACTCGCCATCTGTCACGTTGGCACCTAATATACCTCTGGCGGAAAGTGGGTGTGTGGGTATTACCTATACACCTTTGCCTACCCCTTCGGGGACCCTTGTGGGAAGGCGTGAGGATATATATTATATTATTATTATATAATTTAAATTTGGGAAGGATATGTATCATACAATTAAAGTTAATAATTATGAAATGTAGTGAAAGATTCCTGCAGGGTCGGCGGAGTGAGTGATGCCCCCGGTGTTGCAAGCACCCATAGGCGGCGGTAACCGCTTACCGCAAGGCGGACCGCATGCTTGTTTGCCAACCATGTGGTATATAAAAAAAGTTACCCCCTATAGCCAAACAGCTTCTGATCTCTGGACATCCGGACATCTTAAGATACTTCACGAAGTGTTGGATGATGTCGTGGGTCTGTTTGGCCAACTCTCGCGAGGGGCATATGATGAGGCCGTAGGGTCCTTCATTCCTGCAACAAGGGGATGACGGAGGGGATGGGAAATGTAATAACCATAAAAAAAATATGCATTTTCCGAAATCTCACGACATCTTGCCGATGTAGTGAAGAGGTATTGTCTGTCATAGTAAAACAACAAAATACCAATTTACTTCGTGACGAATGGTCCTCTCCCCCAACTCCCCCTCCTCCCCCCCCCCCCGCTCCCCCTCCTTCTCACCCCCTCTTACCTGATGAAAGGCATGTATATCTCCTGCTCCAGACAGCACATGATGATAGGTAGTGTGAAGACCAGGGTCTTCCCGGATCCCGTGAAGGCGATGCCAATCATGTCGCGCCCGCTGAGCACAGCTGGGATCCCTTGGACCTGGATTGGAGTCGGTGTCTTGATGCCCTTGGCCTCCAGGGCGCGGAGAATACCTGGTTGCAAAGTTAGCATATATATTCAAAAAAATAAAATCGGAGTGTCTGTTTGATTACAAACAGACACTCCGATTAAAATTAAAATAACAGCTTTTTATTAATTGCATATAATAATAATGAATAATAAATAAATACCTGGGACAATTCCACACAAATTGACCTAGCCCCAAATTAAGCAAAGCTTGTGTTACGGTAACTAGACAACGATATATTTACTTATATAGATAGATATATACATAAATACATAGGACATCCAAGACTAAGGTACAAATACTCGTGTTCATCACACAAATATTTTCCCTCAGCGGGATTCGAACCCGCGACCTCAAGTTTCGCAGTCAGGAGCTCTAACCACTACACCAGACGGTCGTCTATCTAATATAACATTTTTCACAATTTCCATCTGTCTGTCTGTTTGTTCCGGGTAATCTCTAAAATGTGGGCAAATTTGATTGAGAATCGGTTAAGTAGTTTAGGAGTCCATCGCGGACAAATAACGTGACATGAATAATCTTACTAATCTAATACCTTTAAACGAGCAATTCTTGTATATATATAATCTGAATCTCGGAAACGGCTCCAACGATTTTCATGAAATTTGGTAGGGGGGGGATTTCGGGGGCGAAAACTCGATCGAGCTAGGTTTCATTTTAAAAAAAAGTCGTTTTATCCGTTTTTTTAGGCAATGAAAATCTCCTACAATTTCATTAGAATATGAATTTCGCCACTGCTTTACCGACACAGCAACAATAAAGCGTTGCTAAGCAACAAACTTTAAGCCAATGAGTTTTTGGTTTGACGTTATCGTAGACGTCTCATATATAAAATCAATTATTTACTTACATGACAAAATGCCTAAAAGAAGAAGAAAAAAAATCGCTTATACACAATCTAAATCCACGCAGCCGCGACTCATCTCAAGAACACCTTCAAGAAAATAGTGATCGACAAGCAAGACTCATTTCAACAAAACCATGAAAATAATCAGCTTTCCGCTCGTCCCACACGTAGTGCTAAAGTCTAGCAAAACTTGACTAACACTATACGAGCTGAAAGGTCTTATGATTTAGATGTTTCACGAGGGCTTCTTTGTGGCCGCTGAATATGACCAACAGCGGGAACGACGTCCACAGGATTTGCGGCAGCGAGCAGCATAACGTATAGGTACTGAACATTATGAACAATGGGAACGACGTCTATAAGATTTGCGGCAGCGAGCAGCCCAACTTGTAGCTACTGAACATTACGAACAACGGGAGCGATGTCTGCAAGATTTGCGGCAGCGTGCAGCACAACGTGTAGCTACTGAAAATTACGAACAATGGGAGCTACAAGTCTACGAGTCTACAAGATTTGCAGCAGCGAGCAGCACAACGTATAGCTACTGAAAATAACGAAAGCGACGTCTGTAAGATTTCCGGCAGCGTACGGCACAACGTGTAGCTATTGAAAATGACGAACAACAGGAGCGATGTCTACAAGATTTGTGGCAGCGTGCGACACAACGTGTAGCTACTGAAAATTACGAACAACTGGAGCGACGTCTGTAAGATTTCCGGCAGCGTGCGGCACAACGTGTAGCCACTGAAAATAACGAATAACGAAAGCGACGTCTGTAAGATTTCCGGCAGCGTACGGCACAACGTGTAGCTATTGAAAATAACGAATAACGAAAGCGACGTCTGTAAGATTTCCGGCAGCGTGCAGCACAACGTGTAGCTACTGAAAATTACGAACAATGGGAGCTACAAGTCTACGAGTCTACAAGATTTGCAGCAGCGAGCAGCACAACGTATAGCTACTGAAAATAACGAAAGCGACGTCTGTAAGATTTCCGGCAGCGTGCGGCACAACGTGTAGCTATTGAAAATGACGAACAACAGGAGCGATGTCTACAAGATTTGTGGCAGCGTGCGACACAACGTGTAGCTACTGAAAATTACGAACAACTGGAGCGACGTCTGTAAGATTTGCGGCAGCGTGCAGCACAACGTGTAGCTACTGAAAATTACGAACAATGGGAGCTACAAGTCTACGAGTCTACAAGATTTGCAGCAGCGAGCAGCACAACGTATAGCTACTGAAAATAACGAAAGCGACGTCTGTAAGATTTCCGGCAGCGTACGGCACAACGTGTAGCTATTGAAAATGACGAACAACAGGAGCGATGTCTACAAGATTTGTGGCAGCGTGCGACACAACGTGTAGCTACTGAAAATTACGAACAACTGGAGCGACGTCTGTAAGATTTCCGGCAGCGTGCGGCACAACGTGTAGCCACTGAAAATAACGAATAACGAAAGCGACGTCTGTAAGATTTCCGGCAGCGTACGGCACAACGTGTAGCTATTGAAAATAACGAATAACGAAAGCGACGTCTGTAAGATTTCCGGCAGCGTGCAGCACAACGTGTAGCTACTGAAAATTACGAACAATGGGAGCTACAAGTCTACGAGTCTACAAGATTTGCAGCAGCGAGCAGCACAACGTATAGCTACTGAAAATAACGAAAGCGACGTCTGTAAGATTTCCGGCAGCGTGCGGCACAACGTGTAGCTATTGAAAATGACGAACAACAGGAGCGATGTCTACAAGATTTGTGGCAGCGTGCGACACAACGTGTAGCTACTGAAAATTACGAACAACTGGAGCGACGTCTGTAAGATTTCCGGCAGCGTGCGGCACAACGTGTAGCCACTGAAAATAACGAATAACGAAAGCGACGTCTGTAAGATTTCCGGCAGCGTACGGCACAACGTGTAGCTATTGAAAATGACGAACAACAGGAGCGATGTCTACAAGATTTGTGTTAGCGTGCGTCACAAAGTGTAGCTACTAAAAATTACGAACAACAGGAGCGAAGTCTACAAGATTTGTGGCAGCTTACGGCACAACGTGTAGCTATTGAAAATGACGAACAACAGGAGCGATGTCTACAAGATTGGTATCAGCGTGCGTCACAAAGTGTAGCTACTAAAAATTACGAACAACAGGAGCGATGTCTACAAGATTTGCGGCATCGTACGGCACAACGTGTAGCTACTGAAAATGACGAACAACAGGAGCGATGTCTACAAGATTTGCGGCAGCGTACGGCTCAACGTGTGTTTGCGTTGATAAAGGTCCCAAAGTCCCAATCATATTTTTTTCACATATATCTACCATGTTCAGATGGTATTTCGTTACAGTTTTACAAACCACATCTATAAGCCGTTTTTGAGGTTAGCGAGCCCAAACGCACAGACAAACAGACAAAAATTCTAACAATCTGTGTTTTGGGTGCTGTTTGCGTTGATAAAGGTCCCAATCATATTTTTTTCTTATACATCTTCCATGCACAGACAGGGATCCGTTACATTTTTATTATATGTTTAGATAGATGATTCTTTAAATTGGCATACCTTTTTCGTTTCTTAACATGAAATAAACACTAAATGTTAGGTGAAGTATACCATGATACATTAGTGACAACCACAATTGTAAAAAAGTTAATACCTAACCTACTTTTTTCAATAAAATATTAAACTAATTGCACACGTGATTTTTTATTTAAATAACAAGTTCATATTTTTTCATTATTATGTTGGTAAGATAAAAAATTATAATTAATATTACATAAGTATGTAATTCGTACGAAATAATATTTCATATTATATTTACCGAGCTAAGCTCGGTCATCCAGGTACTCTAGCTTAAGACACACAGAAACACACAGAAAGCTTCGCCCGGGTAAAAAGGTAAAATTCTTGAAACTCGATCGCAGCGCCACCTATCGGGTCCAATTTAATATAGCCTATGTTACTCGGGGATAATGTAGCTTTCCAAAGGTGAAAGAATTTTTGAAATCGGTCCAGTAGTTTCGGAGCCTATTCATTACAAACAAACAAACAAACAAACAAATCTTTCCTCTTTATAATATTAGTATAGACAAATAATAGGCATTCTACATAAATAAATATGAAACATATACTTATATAACATACATACAATAATATATACATGTATACATTATATAAACAAGTAAAAAAGAGAAATAGTGTTCAAATAAAAGCTTTTTGAAGGAGATTAATGTCTGTGCAAGCCTGATGTTCTGATGTTCTTATATTATAATGCATGAACTCCACGCGGGCGAAGCCGCGGGCAGAAACTAGTATTTGTATACATTAAGATTAAAGAAGAAGACAAGTGGACATATACCTTTTGGAAACTTCATATGTTCAAATGTCCTTATAGGTGGAGGGACGTCCTCCCCCTCCACCAATATCCTGAGCTGCTGCCGCACCCTCTCGTGTCTCTCCTCCGGCAGCTCCAGGATGCAGCGGGGGGGCTTCCACGAGGTCTTGATCGGGTCCTCGTATTGGATGCCTGATGATTTCAAGTAATTATTATTATTCCCTTTATTAAAAAAAATTAGATAAAAACAATCCTTGATGCTGGTTATATCATCATGCTAAAATTTCAGCTCAACAAACCAACATTACATTTTTATATATAGATAAGATAGAAGATATATATATATATATATATATACTAGCTTATGCCCGCGGCTTCGCCCGCGTGGAGTTCGAAAAAGTAGCTTTGGAAATTTTCCTGCTAGAATCGGTTCAGCCGCTATGCCGTGAAAGAGCATCATACATTATAATATAAGAACTTTGAAATATTCAGGATAAAAAAAAAGTTGCCTATTCCTAGGTATAAGCTATCACCATTTCAACTTTCAGCCAAATCGGTTCAGCCGTTTGGCCGTGAAAGAACCGCAAACATCCAAACTTACAAACTTTCTCATTTATAATATAAGTAAGAAAACATACATACATATACATATCATCACACCGAGTCCCTAACGGGGTAGGCAGAGAGTATAGAGCGCCAGTTCTCTCTAGACTTACATACCTCTTTCGCTTCGTCCACATTCATCAGTCTCTTCATACATGCTCGTCGGTTTCGAGTACTCTTAACGTTCCTTGAGAGTCCAATCTATTTGATCCAGGTAGTTGGAACGTGGCCTTCCTCTGCCTCTTCTTGCACACACTTTTGCTTTGTATATCTGTTTCGTCAATCTTTCTTCACTCATCCTTTCTATGTGTCCAAACCAACGTAACATGCCTTTCTTCATATTTACAATCACGCCCTCATTCACGCCAGTTGATTTGCGAATCTCTTCATTGCGGATTCGATCTAATATCGTTACTCGGCACATTTTTCGAAGAGATCGCATCTCAACTGCATTGAAGCTATTTTCATACTTCCTCTGATATACCCAGGATTCGCTGCCATACAATAAGGTAGATACCAATATCGCGTTGTTTTTGTTGTCGCGTTGTTGGGGTGCATGTTGTCAATAGTTATAAATATTTTATTGACAGGATATGAGTAGAGTGATTATCATTTCGATAATATCTTAAAAAGCACCCCAGGCTTTTGAAGATATTATCGAAATTTATTTTCTAGGTTTTCTATAAAAAGCGTGTTTTTTTGTTTTTTTTAACAATTATTTATTTTCTACTTTTTAGTTATTAGTGTATTGTCATCGGTCCTTGATACATATGCAAAGTTTCAAATTAATCAGACTTCTGGAAACTGGTGAAAATTAAGTTCAAAAATTCCGTTACATACATACATACATAGATACAACCCAAGCTAATATAAAGCGTGTAAAAAGAAATTGTAACATACCTTTAGCCAGCTCGGCGACACCCATCAAGGCTTTGCTCTGGGCAACACTCTCTAGGATGTGTTGCTCTTCTCTGGCCTGCCTCTCAGCTGCTGACAGAGCCCTGGCTTCGGCTAAGCGCTTCAGCTCACTATGCTGGTCCAGGAGGGATACATTGTATCGGCGTCCCCATTCCTCTTGTGATGCTGGAATAATCAAACTAGTATTTAATAGTATAATATAAAGTTCCAATGAAAGACATTAAACAACCTCCAGATTAATAATTCTGGTCGGCCTAACGACCCAATGCCAGCCCTTCAAGTGCACCCGATAGACAAGAACCCAGGGTTGTTACCTGTTCGGTAAGGACAAGCATATGTTAGCCTTTCTAAATGGACTATTATTAAAAATAATCAAACTAGTATTAATTATGGATTCTACAGCCTGAGGTTGCAAAAAAAACCAATTCAAAATAACTTATTTTAATTAAAATTACAATATATAAAAATTACAATTAATTACTTATGCTAGTTGATTGAAGTGTGATCATAAAGTGAATATAATGACTATTTTTATTCCCATATTCAACTCATTGACATAATTCACATTATTTTTTATTTATTTATTTATTATGCTGATGCTGCGCCTCGTGTTACCATCCGGTGCATTGTGCAATGCTGTGGGGCGATGTCCATGTCAGCGGTATTAGTGCATTAGGATTCCTTAACATATTTCATAGCATATTTATTGACATACAATCTCTAAGCAGGAAGGCAGGGAGTGTAGAGTACCACTTTTCTCTAGATGTACAAAACTCCTTCCCTTCATCCACATTCATCAGTACATAAATGATTACATTTCAGAATTGTAATGATTCTTGATTGCATGCACAATGAAGAGATTAGCAAAACAAGAGGCATGAACAAGGGTGTGATTGTAAAGATGAAGGAAGGCCTGTTACGTTGGTATGGACATATAGAAAGGATATTTGTATATCTGTTTCGTCAATCTTTCTTCACTCATCCTTTCTTTGTCCAAACCAACGAAACATGCCTTCCTTCATCTTTACGATCCACTCTCGTTCACGAAATCACGACAGTTGCTTTGAGAATCGCTCTAGAATAGTAACTTAGAATTCCGTTAAGTTTTTTTGTTTTAGGTTGAAGATTTGGCGGTAAAAACTTACCTTCATCATCAGGATCATTGTCACTAGAGCTCTTAGGCTCGGCAGCGGCTTCAGCGGCAAGTTGTCCCAATCTACCAAGCTTTAGTAACTGTTGTTTTTTGCGTTCCTTCACAGGTATGTAGGGTTGATAGCTATCGAGGTCTTCCTCCGATTCTGAAGACTTTTCCTCCCGCCTGTAACGCTTGACTGGCGGGGGTGGTTCCTCTTTCTCCGACATCTTAATGTGTTCAGTGTTCAATAGTAGTAATAGTCTTAAGACTGCATTTAATTGTATTTTGTCAAAACCGGGAATGGTTGTAACCAGTATACATTGTAATCTTTGGTTGTAACACTCCAGATGTTATTTATTTTAGGTTTGTAAACATACGATAGGTACAGATTGTATATTGATGAAATGTCATTTCATATCTTTTTAATACTATTTATTCATGATATGAATATTAGTCTTTAGGTCAAATACATTTTAAGCTTTATGAATACGCTTCATCACGCCGAGCCACTAATTTGTAAAATACATTACATATTTCATATCGAAGATTCTGAAGGGCAGTGCAGTCTCAAGCAGTAGCTTATATTATTAGGCCTGTACGTTATTGGTAATGTTACAAACTTTTTTTTGTATTTTAATTTATGAAAAGATTCCTGCAGGGTCGGCTACGCGCGAGTGATACCCCTGGTGTTGCAAGCGTCCATAGATGGCGGTAACCTCTTACCATCAGGCAGACCGCATGCTTGTTTGCCAACCATGTGGTATTAAAAAAAATATTAGTATTAGTTTTTTTTTATTGCTACTCCGATCTTACCCGAAAGTTGAAATTGATCAGCATATACAAATATGCTGATCAGTTTCAACTTCAGCTGAAAGATTCATCAATGTGTATTAAACGATTGATCGTCCTTTTAATATTGTAAATGCGAATGTTTCCGAGGTTGCTTATTAAATTAAGCCAAAACGAATTAAATAGCTTTGTATTGATTTCAGCAGTTAATTCTATAAATCATGCCTTCCTACAAGATTCCCCGAAGGGGTAGGCAGAGGTGTATAGGTAGTACCCACACACCCACTTTCCATCAGAGGTAAATTTTAGGTGCCAACGTGACAGGTGGCGAGTTCATTCAGCCGTTAATACGCTTTTAAGTTTCTTCTCAAGCGTACTTATGCAGGCTTCCTCCTAATGTTTTAAGATCTTCCAATGAAATCAAAGTTTACGTGAGTTTAAGCATCGTACTGCTTCGTAAAATTCATAGTGAATACAACCCTTGGTTAAAAAAGTTACGTAACACGATAAACAATTTAGTAAAAAAATATGTTTTTAAATGGTCAATCCCTTAAATAATTGTAATCTATAAGATTTTCATTATCTTTCACGAAATTATATTTTCTTATCGTTTGGAATCTAGGTTTTTTTTTGAGAAATGTAATGCGCTAGTAGGTACGTTTAGAACTAGACATGGTACTTTGTTCTAAAGTTCTATGCGCACTTTGCAAAAACACAAAAGTCACAATACATACAAATACCTACCCATTACTTACATGTGTCACAAACTGTCAAAAATATGCAAGTGACACGTAAGTTTACATAATTAAATTACAATTTTATGACCTCCAAATGTGCGAATTCGTGTGTTTTTCCCATTTAACCGGTAAATAATATCCTGAAGTTATGTCGGACAAAAGCTTCGGTGATAATACAAACAGGAATGTGGTGAAAAATCCACTTCTATCATCGGCCGTCACTGGTTTGTCCATCGAGGATTTGACGCACAACGCCGTTTTGCTGCCTGCAGCACCAACCCAGACGCTGGTCACAAGACAAGGTGAGTTCTATAATTTATTTTTAACGTCCACCAATGTTAATACATACCAGACTGACGTAGTTTTGCCATGAGGGCCAAATTAGTTGGCCAATTTTTTTGCACATAATCTGTCATAATTTTTGTGTTTTCGCGTGTTTTTGTGCTATTCGTGGCGTAGAACAAAGTTTAACGCAGTGTTTTATGGACTTAAGGTACTATTATAATTTGCATATCAAGAAACGGCAAAGTGTTTACGTTTTGAAGAGATGTCATCTTTCTTGTACAAATCATTTAGGAATGCTCCATTCGAAAACGGATTCACTCCCGACTTCCGTTTACCGTTCCACTCGAAGATCAAAAAAGCCCATAAGTACATAGAAAATTCAACTTATGTAAGTTTTACATGGAATATTAGCTATGTGTATGTATATAAGAATATCTTCTGAAAACTTATTCTCTATACATTAAATTTTTTTTATACCACATGGGTCGCAAACAAGCTAGAAAAAAAGGTTGATACTATCCTTTGCAGAACTCCAAACATATACACAAAATATCCCAACACAACAATGCCACAATTAATTAGGATATGTTGTATATTGGTTCTGAAGGTTGATTTGTCATAATAATTGAATGCTAAAGATAGGAGAACGGGCATGCACTACTGTGCAGTTTGCAGACATGGCAAACATTTATATAGACAGGTTGACCAAGTAGTAAGCTCAGTAAAGCTTGTAGTAGGGAAACTGGAGAATAATAAATACAAATATATCATTACACCAAGCTACTTTCCGGGTAGGCAGAGAGAATAGAGCTCCAGTTATCTCTGGACTTACAATAGTCTTTCGCTTCGTCCACATTCATGTCTCTTCAAACATGCTCGCCAGTTTCATATGCTCTTGGTGTTCCCGTCCTTGAGTGTCCAATCAATTTTATGTACGTAGTTGGAACATGGTCTTCCTTTTTTTAATACATACATACATACACACATACATATAATCACGCCTTTTTCCCGTAGGGGTAGGCAGAGACCACTTGTTTCCACTTGCTACGATCCTTACGTACTTCTTTCGCTTCGTCCACTAATATATACGTTTTTATAGCATAAACAAATTGTATATCTGTTTCGTCAATCTTTCTTCACTCATCCTTTCTATGTGTCCAAACCAACGTAACATGCCTTTCTTCATCTTTACAATCACGCCCTCATTCACGCCAGTTGTTTTGTAAAACTAAAATCTATAATATAGGCAATTCCCCACTAATTGACCTAGTCCCAAATTAAGCAAAGCTTGTGTTATGGTAACTAGACAACAATATATTTACTTATATAGATAGATATATACATAAATACATAGGACATCCAAGACTAAGGTACAAATACTCGTGTTCATCACACAAATATCTGCCCGCAGCGGGATTCGAAGCCGCGACCTCAAGTTTCGCAGTCAGGAGCTCTAACCACTAGACCAGACGGTTGTCATCTAATTATCTAGACTAGACTACAAGTATAGTGCTCTCCTGTCACATTCATCAGTCACATAGTACAATTAAATAAAACGATAAATTCATACAATATTTAATTTTATTCTTAAATTACTAAGGAATATGGCTCATTTTCAACTTAATGTAATTAAGTCAGCTTTCTACCCGTATCAGTATGCTTATTTAAGTATAGCTTTGCCCGCGACTTTGTACGCGTGGTATTAAAAAAAAAGTTATTGTTACGTTTCCAAAAACCAAAAGTTGCCTAAGTTACACATTATTACATCAGCTATCTACCAGTGAAAGTCCTGTCAAAATCGGTACACCCGTTTCAGAGATTTGCTGGAACAAACAGACAGACACAAATTTTTTTAAATGTTTTTTCGGTATACCTACCGTCCAAACCTTAAAAAATACATCCATATTGCTTTCAGTAAAAATCATTTTTCTGATAATCCTAACAAAACACGAACTTGCAAGGTGTTTCCATTTTTCTTATGAGAAGTATGTATATATCAGAAAAATGATTTTTACTGAAAGCAATATGGATGTAAACTTTCACATCGCGGTTTGCGGTTCTTTCACGGCCAAACGGCTGAACCGATTTGGCTGAAAGTTGAAATGGTGATAGCTTATACCTAGGAATAGGACATAGGCAACTTTTTTTTTTAGTCCTGAAAAATTCAAAGTTCTTGTATTATAATGCATGATGCTCTTTCATGGCATCGCGGCTGAACCGATTCTATCAGGAAATTTCCAAAGCTACTTTTTCGAAATCAACGCGGGCGAAGCCGCGGGCATAAGCTAGTATATATATATTTTTTTTATTAAGAATTTCGTTGCATACATTTGTGGCGTACAATATGTTACTTTAAATTCGAAGCAACTACGGTATGTCACCAACTGTTGCCCACTTCGTTGGGTGAATTAAAAATAACAAATTTGAACCTTAACGTTTAAATTTTAAAGTCGAAAACAATAAAATAGGGTAACGATTCCTTTGAACAATAATATTACTTATATACTAAATACAATTAAATCACAAACTTGAAATCAAATATTTTTTTTATGTGTGATGGTTTTGGCTATAAATACGTATGAGCGTTGCTTTGTGTTGGGAAAATCTTTATACATATATATATATCTTCCCGCCACCCCACAAGCGGTAGGCAGAGGTACACACGTAATACCTGGTATATATTAGGTGCCAACGTGACAGATGGCGAGTCCATCGCCGTTACTCAAGCACGACTATACATACGCCTTTGAATGTCTTCTCAGACGTATGCAGGTTTCCTCTCGATGTTTTCCTTCACCGTAAAGCTCGTGGTGTGCCTCACTGTAATTAAATGTAGAAAAACTCCTCACTCCAGTCGGGATTGGAACTCGCGCCGTTTGCGTGGCAGGCGGGTGCTGTGACCTCTCGGCCACGCCGCCTCCTCTTGTCCTGACGTATAAGTGGTATGGTATCGCAGTGCAGGCGCAACCCTCGTTTCCTCTCGATGTTTCCCTTCACCGTAAAGCTCGTGGTGTGACTAATCACTATACTTAAGTTCAGTTAAATGCATCGGTACAGTCGGGGTTCGAACGTGCAATCTTTGTGATGCTAAACTCGATACCTCTCGGCCACCACGGCTCTATCCTAGCCAATCTCTTTTTATGCGAGTTGGTGAGGTTGCTTAGCACCTACGTGTAACAAAGGCAAATTAAACGCGGGCTAACAGTGTCATCCACGAAGACGCGCCCCACCAATGTCTAGTCGAGGGGGTCGCGCGATGCGGGCAGTATGACCCGAGTCTATTAACTGTAGTGTGCGTGTGCACTCATAGGTAATCAGTGTGTACCGACAATACTCACACATTAGTGGAAGGTTGCACGCTTACACTGTAAACTATAGGGGAGGATAGTGGGGCGCGTCGAACCCCGGGCGGGTCGCCAGTGTATTATGAAACAAGAAACATTTTCCCAAACACAAAACCAACTGTATGTCTAGACGTTTTAACGCTATTACCGCTTAACTCATATTTCTTGTGTTATAACTGGGAATCTCCCTCGATTCCTGCCTTCTTCGAACGCACCAATAGATCAGGAACGCGACTAGCAATACTATAGCTATGGCTAGCAACACTCCTAGCGCTATCGCCGCTATGCCGGCAGGTGTGATGAAGTCTGGAACAAAGAGAGTTGATTAGACGGCCTCTTATTGCAACAGTCCGGCTAGGTGGGTGCCACCGCAGTGTCAGATATCCTGCCGCCAAGCACTAGTGTACGTACACTACACTGTGTGCCGGTGTGGAGGGCACTGTAGCTAGTCACATTACTGGCCATAAGGGACTGGGTACTAGGTGGTAGTCCTCTTATTGCAACAGTCCGGCTAGGTGGGTACCACCGCAGTGTCAGATATCCTGCCGCCAAGCACTAGTGTACGTACACTACACTGTGTGCCGGTGTGGAGGGCACTGTAGCTAGTCACATTACTGGCCATAAGGGACTGGGTACTAGGTGGTAGGCCTCTTATTGCAACAGTCCGGCTAGGTGGGTCCCACCGCAGTGTCAGATATCCTGCCGCCAAGCACTAGTGTACGTACACTACACTGTGTGCCGGTGTGGAGGGCACTGTAGCTAGTCACATTACTGGCCATAAGGGACTGGGTACTAGGTGGTAGGCCTCTTATTGCAACAGTCCGGCTAGGTGAGTACCACCGCAGTGTCAGATATCCTGCCGCCAAGCACTAGTGTACGTACACTACACTGTGTGCCGGTGTGGAGGGCACTGTAGCTAGTCACATTACTGGCCATAAGGGACTGGGTACTAGGTGGTAGGCCTCTTATTGCAACAGTCCGGCTAGGTGGGTACCACCGCAGTGTCAGATATCCTGCCGCCAAGCACTAGTGTACGTACACTACACTGTGTGCCGGTGTGGAGGGCACTGTAGCTAGTCACATTACTGGCCATAAGGGACTGGGTACTAGGTGGTAGGCCTCTTATTGCAACAGTCCGGCTAGGTGGGTCCCACCGCAGTGTCAGATATCCTGCCGCCAAGCACTAGTGTACGTACACTACACTGTGTGCCGGTGTGGAGGGCACTGTAGCTAGTCACATTACTGGCCATAAGGGACTGGGTACTAGGTGGTAGGCCTCTTATTGCAACAGTCCGGCTAGGTGAGTACCACCGCAGTGTCAGATATCCTGCCGCCAAGCACTAGTGTACGTACACTACACTGTGTGCCGGTGTGGAGGGCACTGTAGCTAGTCACATTACTGGCCATAAGGGACTGGGTACTAGGTGGTAGGCCTCTTATTGCAACAGTCCGGCTAGGTGGGTACCACCGCAGTGTCAGATATCCTGCCGCCAAGCACTAGTGTACGTACACTACACTGTGTGCCCGTGTGGAGGGCACTGTAGCTAGTCACATTACTGGCCATAAGGGACTGGGTACTAGGTGGTAGGCCTCTTATTGCAACAGTCCGGCTAGGTGGGTACCACCGCAGTGTCAGATATCCTGCCGCCAAGCACTAGTGTACGTACACTACACTGTGTGCCGGTGTGGAAGGCACTGTAGCTAGTCACATTACTGGCCATAAGGGACTGGGTACTAGGTGGTAGGCCTCTTATTGCAACAGTCCGGCTAGGTGGGTGCCACCGCAGTGTCAGATATCCTGCCGCCAAGCACTAGTGTACGTACACTACACTGTGTGCCGGTGTGGAGGGCACTGTAGCTAGTCACATTACTGGCCATATGGGACTGGGTACTAGGTGGTAGGCCTCTTATTGCAACAGTCCGGCTAGGTGGGTACCACCGCAGTGACAGATATCCTGCCGCCAAGCACTAGTGTACGTACACTACACTGTGTGCCCGTGTGGAGGGCACTGTAGTTAGTCACATTACTGGCCATAAGGGACTGGGTACTAGGTGGTAGGCCTCTTATTGCAACAGTCCGGCTAGGTGGGCACCACCGCAGTGTCAGATATCCTGCCGCCAAGCACTAGTGTACGTACACTACACTGTGTGCCGGTGTGGAGGGCACTGTAGCTAGTCACATTACTGGCCATAAGGGACTGGGTACTAGGTGGTAGGCCTCTTATTGCAACAGTCCGGCTAGGTGGGTGCCACCGCAGTGTCATATTCATACAGACTTACTAGATATGTCGACTACGTAGCTATTTGTGTTGCCATAAATGTCGACGGCGTTGATCAGCACTCTTGGCGCGCAGCAGGTGGCTCGGTAGGCAGCCACCACCTCCTCACGAGAGCCAGACACAAATGTATTGTCGTATAACACCCCCATTGGACTTGAACTCAATCGGAGTAGACCTGGAAGTTATCAAGAATATTTTTTTAATATAATAATTTGTCAGAGGAAGTATGAAAATAGCTGAAATGCAGTTGAGATGCGATCTTTTAGGAAAATGTTGATTTGCGTAGTAACGAACTAAGATCGAATCCGCAAATCAACTGGCGTGAATGAGGGCGTGATTGTAAAGATGAAGAAAGGCATGTTACGTTGGTTTGGACACATAGAAAGGATGAGTGAAGAAAGATTGACGAAACAGATATACAAAGCAAAAGTGTGTGCAAGAAGAGGCAGAGGAAGGCCACGTTCCAACTACCTGGATCAAATCGATTGTCAAGAACGTCAAGAGTAGTCGAAACCGACGAGCTTGTATGAAGAGACTGATGAATGTGGACGAAGCGAAAGAGGTATGTAAGTCTAGAGAGTGGCGAGAACTGGCGCTCTACTCTCTCTGCCTAGCGTGAGGGACTCGGCGTGATGATATGTATGTAGGTCTGTAAGTCTAGAGAGAACTGGCGCTCTACTCTCTCTGCTTAGCGTGAGTGACTCGGCGTGATGATATGTATGTAGGTCTGTAAGTCTAGAGAGAACTGGCGCTCTACTCTCTCTGCCTAGCGTGAGGGACTCGGCGTGATGATATGTATGTAGGTCTGTAAGTTTAGAGAGGACTGGCGCTCTACTCTCTCTGCCTAGCGTGAGGGACTCGGCGTGATGATATGTAGTGTACCAACTCACCCCCCAAAGGATCTCTCGCCACTACCGTCGCCGACCACACGTGCTGTGCACAGTCGGCCCCCATCCGGCCCCAGCAACTGCCCTGGAAGTTGTGACGCACCTCCGGGGCCCACACGTCTGCGGTCTCCTGGCCACTGACGACGTAGATATGCGCTGTGATGGACACTTGGTCCAGACCTGTGGGGTGGTGGGGGGTGGTTAAATAAAGTTGGGATGTTGGCAGTTCTAACGGTGGTACAGATAGTGCCATCGACGAAGACGAGCCCCACCAATGTCTAGTCGAGAGGGTCGCGCGATGCGGGAAGTATGACCCGAGTCTATTAATTGTAGTGTGCGTGTGCACTCATAGGTAATCACTGTGTACCGACAATACTTACACATTCGCAATCTGTCACTTTGGCACCTAAAATATACTTCTGGCGGAAAGTGGGTGCGTGGGTGCGGATACCCTTGTGGGAAGGCGTGAGGATATATAAAAAAAATATTGTTTGTAGGGTGAAACCGTGCGCCACAGCTAGCATATTTTAAGGATGTCAATTGTTGTATCTGACATCTGTGGTATTTTTTTTGTCGATAACGTTCAGAAAGTTTATTGACGTTTGAATAAGTATCTTAATCTGTGCGATGAGAGTGTCACGCTTTCCAAAAACTATTGCTTGACATTTAAATAATTTTCGATTTGTGTGCTATTAAACGACATGTTACCGTGTCATGATTTTTATTGAAAAAAAAAATACATTGCTGACCGTATGCAGTGAACGTGACGGTATCCCGCAGTCCTGTTTGGGCGTTTGTGGGCACCGTGGCGCTTACCACCACGTTGGCCGTCTGCCCGGATGCTACGCGTTGGCTGGAAGCGATTAAAAAAAAGACTAGTCACACCACCTTTTCCGGTGAGGGAAAACATCGAGAGGAAACCTGCATACGTCTGGGAAGACAATTCAATCATGTATGTAGGTATAGCCGTGGTGACCGAGTGGTTCGAGCAGTTGCCTCGACACAAAGATCGCAAGTTCGAATCCCGACTGTACCAATGACTTTTTCTGAACTTAAGTACAGTGATTAGTCACACCGCGAGCTTTACGGTGAAGGAAAACATCGAGAGGAAACCTGCATACGTCTGAGAAGACTTATACGTAACGGCGATTGACCCGCCATCTGTCACGTTGGCACCTGAAATATATCTCCGGCGAAGTGTCGGCCTTCTGCCTACCCTTTTGGGGTACTAATGGGACGGCGTGACGATATACAAAGTAAGGGTCCAGGACTTACGATCTTGGGTTGATGCCGGTCAAGAACCTCAGCTCACCAACTGCCCCGAACTGGAAAGTCTCCGCTTGCTCCCTGTAGTTGGTCACTTCGAAGTGTAGCTGCAACGTGCATGTAGTAGTTCAATGCAAGATCGCTAGATGGCGCTGTATGTCTGATTAAAACTGCTTGGGTTTTTTTTATACAACAAGAGTGGCAAACAAGCATACGGCCCACCTGATGAGAAACGGTTACCGTAGCCTATTTACGCTCACGATACCGAAGTATCACTTACGTGTTGCCACTCTGTGTTCGGAGAGTTTTGGCAGCGTAATGGGTTTAATGCCTCTGCTTCCAACACAATGTAACAATCCTCCCCCCTCCCCAAGGAGCTCATTACTGGAAACCTAGATACATACTTGAAATGGTCATACCTGTATATTATCGCCTGGGGATCCATATAGTCTTGTGCTGAGTCCAATTTGGACTGTCGTCAGAAATGTTCCCCGTTGATTGACCAACTGTAAAGTCAGGTATGGTTTAACTAACTTGAAGTAAAAAAAGCAGTTGAGATGCGATCTCTTTGAAAAATGTGCGGAGTAACGATCTTAGATCGAATCCGCAATGAAGAGATTCGCAAATCAACTAGCGTGAATGAGGGCGTGATTGTAAAGATGAAGAAAGGCATGTTACGTTGGCTTGGACACATAGAAAGGATGAGTGAAGAAAGATTGACGAAACAGATATACAAAGCAAAAGTGTGTGCAAGAAGAGGCAGAGGAAGGCCACGTTCCAACTACCTGGATCAAATCGATCGGACGAGTCCGTAACGGGGTAGACAGAGAGAATAGAGCGCCAATTTATTTACTAACTGTGCCCGCGACTTCCTCCGCGTGGATATTACCAAATAAATATTGTTTAGTTTCTAAAATAAAAGTATCCAAAGTTACTCCTTTTTACATCAGCTTTCTGCTTGTGAAAGGCCCGTCAAAATCGGTCCAGCCGTTTCAGAGATTAGCCGGAACAAACAGACAGACAGACAAAAATTAAAAAAATATATATTTTGTTATATGTATCGTGTATACATCCATATGCAGTTAGTAAAAAGCGGTTATTTTTAATATTACAAACAGACACACAAATTTTATTAATTTTGATATATTAATTAAGGAACAGAATAACACAGTTACAAATAAGTGTGCGATAATAGTATGAACTGTGCCGCAGACATTAACACTCTTGTCTAGAAAGAGGGCCGGTAAGAGGGTAAGTAAGGGCCGTGGTGGCCGAGTGGTTCGAGCAGTTGCCTGCGACGCAAAGGTCGCAAGTTCGAATCCCGACTGTACCAATGAGTTTTTCTGAACTTATGTACAGTGATTAGTCACACCACGAGCTTTACGGTGAAGGAAAACATCGACAGGAAACCTGCATACGTCTGAGGAGAAATTCAAAGGCGTATGTATAGTCGTGCTTGAGTAACGGCGATGGACTCGCCATCTGTCACGTTGGCACCTAATATACCTCTGGCGGAAAGTGGGTGTGTGGGTATTACCTAGACACCTCTGCCTACCCCTTCGGGGACCCTTGGGGGAAGGCGTGAGGATATATTATTTTTTTCTAGAAAGAGTTACAGGGTTCCTAGTGTGTATGTGCGTGTGTGTATATACCTGTGATACAGCCCTCCCATAGGCCACTCCAGTTCCATTGCTCTGGTATATACGCGAGTTGAACTCCTCGGCCCTCTCGAGGTCGTTGGCCGAGTCTGGGAACACGACGGCTGCCCTTCCGAGACGGATCTCAGGCTGGCTCAGGGGCCCGGATAACCGGACGAAGGGATCGCCTGGGAATATAGGTAACTAGCTTATGAATTTGCGGTCTGTGTGTCGCAGGCAACTACTTGAACCACTCGGCCACCACGGCTATACCTACATACATAATTGAATTGTCTTCTCAGACGTATGCAGGTTTCCTCTCGATGTTTCCCTTCACCGTAAAGTTCGTTGTGTGCCTCACTGTAATTAAATGTAGAAAAACTCCTCAATCCAGTCGGGATTCGAACTCGCGCCGTTTGCGTGGCAGGCGGTTGCTGTGACCTCTCGGCCACGCCGCCTCCTCTTGTCCTGACGTATAAGTGGTATGGTATCGCAGTGCAGGCGCAACCCTCGTTTCCTCTCGATGTTTTCCTTCACCGTAAAGCTCGTGGTGTGACTAATCACTATACTTAAGTACAGAAAAACTCATCGGTACGGTCGGGTTCCGAACTGGCAATCTTTGTCTTGTAGGCGACTTGACGACGTGTCGAGGTTCGAGTTTCTCGACTCGTTGCATTAAATTTAAGATATGTTACCAAGTGTATCTCGTCCCAGGATCTTGATGTACATCCTGGATCGCTTGGCAGTGGGTAGTGGAACATCAGCTACCAGTTCCACTAGTGGCTCTCGTGGTCCACCTTCCTCGAGGGTGTGACTGGAATTGAGTTAAATAGCTTCGATTGGGTGAAAAAGTTAAATTGCCCTTAACACGATCGCAGCGCCATCTATCGGGTCCAATTGTGACATCTATACCATTCTCGACTGTTATGTTCGAATCGTTTCGAGCTAACAAATAATTGTGATTGTCAAATAATAGACAAATAATTTGCATTAAAATAATATTGTGGCTTTAAATTGAGATGTAAGCTATCCTATCTTTCAAGTTGGATCAAACTGCACACGGTGTGCAACCTTCCACTAATGTGTGAGTATTGTCGGTACACACTGATTACCTATGAGTGCACACGCACACTACAGTTAATAGACTCGGGTCATACTGCCCGCATCGCGCGACCCTTCGACTAGAAATTGGAGGGGCGCTTCTTCGTAGACCATGATACTCACTTGAATGGCAGCTTAGCCAGCTCTTTGCCGTACTCGTTAACAAGGAGAGTCTCCCGTATACTCGCCACTGGACCAGACACCTTCAGCGTTGCGTGCCCTGGAACAGTAGGGGGTTCGAAGATTACTAACATACATACATATCATCACACCAAGTCCCCAGCGGGGTAGGCAGAGAGTATAGAGCACCAGTTCTCTCTAGACTTACATACCTCTTTCGCTTCGTCCATATTCATCAGTCTCTTCATACATGCTCGTCGGTTTCGAGTACTCTTGACGTTCCCGTCCTTGAGCGTCCAATCTATTTGATCCAGGTAGTTGGAACGTGGCCTTCTTCTGCCTCTTCTTGCACACACTTTTGCTTTGTATATCTGTTTCGTCAATCTTTCTTCACTCATCCTTTCTATGTGTCCAAGCCAACGTAACATGCCTTTCTTCATCTTTGCAATCACGCCCTCATTCACGCCAGTTGATTTGCGAATCTCTTCATTGCGGATTCGATCTAATATCGTTACTCCGCACATTTTTCGAAGAGATCGCATCTCAACTGTATTCAAGCTATTTTCATACTTCCTCTGACATACCCAGGATTCGCTGCCATACAATACAGTAGACACCAATATCGCGTTATACTCTGTGTTAGGAGAGTTATACTGTGTATGTAACAATCCTCCCCCCTCCCCAAGGAGCTCACTACTGGTAACCTTATTCACCGCGTAGGAACACAACACAAACAATAGTGTTATTTGGCTACGGCCTTCTATAAGGTGGAGGTCCTGCCCCAGTCGGGCAGATACAAATACGAACGGTATACCCGTTATGGCCTACCTCTCTTAAAATAATAAATATCTACATGTGGCCTAGTGTGTGAGTGATATTGTGCTTACATAGATGAAGTCAGAAAGGTCATACCAACGATAAACTATTGAACTGTGAAGACAGTTCCTGTATTATTGAATAAAGTGACGTTTATAATATCTCATCATCATGCTAACACAAGGTCGGCACGCGAGTGACAACCCTGATGTTGCAAGCGTCTACATGCCTAGACCTAGGAGAGGGATGCTCTCAAGCTTCAAGCTAGAAGCTCTGAATAGACCAGATGGCAGTTTAAACTAATAAATAAATAAATACCCGGGACAATTCCACACACATTGACCTAGTCCCAAATTAAGCAAAGCTTGTGTTACGGTAACTAGACAACGATATATTTACTTATATAGATAGATATATACATAAATACATAGGACATCCAAGACTAAGGTACAAATGCTCGTGTTCATCACACAAATATCTGCCCTCAGCGAGTTTCGAATAGCAACAAAGTTAGATTCGACATGTATAATTTTATCTCTTCAGTAGATTCTCATACGATATCCTCACGCCTTCCCACAAGGGTGTCCGATGGGTAGGCAGAAGTGTAAAGGTATACCACACAGTCACTCTCCGCCAGAGATTTTAAGTGTCAACGTGACAGATGGCGAGTCCATCGCCGTTCTCAAGCACGACTATACATACGCCTTTGAATGTCTTCTCTGACGTATGCAGGTTTCCTCTCGATGTTTCCCTTCACCGTAAAGCTCGTGGTGTGCCTCACTGTATACGGATGTATACACGGTACATATACCAAAATCATATTTTTAATTTTTTTTTTAATCTGTCTGGTTGTCTGTCTGCCTGTTGTTTCCGACGGCTGGACCGATTTTGACGGGACTCACTGGCAGACAGCTGGTGTAATAACTTAGGCTACTTTCATTGTATTGTGGTAACTTTAGTTTATATTAAATATGTGACGTTCAATAAGTGTTCCCTGTGTCCCTTACATTGAACAAAATATTTGATTTTTTGATTTTGTATGAAATTTAACGTAACTTTTTAGTTAAATTCCATGCGGACGATGTCGCGGCCACAGCTAGTTAAAATAAATTAAACTTAGTATTTTTTTTTTATCTTCCTTTCCTCGTATCCTATCAAATATTTGAACAACAGTCCTATTGAATGATACACCCTGTATATGCACTATCTTATCACGTGTCTCGATAGATATCCATTTACTTGTATTACTTTAATGAGAATATCCTACTAATATTATAAATGCGGAAGCTTGTGTGTTTGTCTCACAATCACGGAATTAAAATAATATCTGATAATAAATACCTGGGACAATTCCACACAAATTGACCTAGTCCCAAATTAAGCAAAGCTTGTGTTACGGTAAGGGGCGTCCATAAACTACGTGAGATGTTTAAGAGGGTGTTGGAGGTCGAGTCAAATCTCATCTAATCTTACGTTGGAGAGAGGGGGTGTAATCAGAAAATATCACGCAATTTTTTTTCTGATTGAAACAAAAAAAAATATACTATTTTGGTCCATTTAATCCAGATTGTACATGCTTAAGATCATTAGCTCAATTTAATCTGAATTTGCGGTACAGTGTAGCCCGTCCTTTGTTTTCGACCAGAAAATAAAATAAAAAACACCTCACGTAATTTATGGACGCCCCCTAACTAGACAACGATATATTTACTTGTATAGATAGATATATACGTAAATACATAGGACATCCAAGACTAAGGTACAAATACTCGTGTTCATCACACAAATATCTGCCCTCAGCGGGATTCGAACCCGCGACCTCAAGTTTCGCAGTCAGAAGCTCTAACCACTAGACCAGACGGCCCTCAATTGAATTACATTTGGCACACAGACATAGATAGATTTTATTATCTGGATTAAAACATAGGATATGTAAAGGATGACTTCTAAAGACGTTTTTATAATTATGTTATGTCATGCTAGCTTCGTCTTCGGCCGCGTGGAATTTAAGGAAAGGTTATTGTACAGTTTCTAAAATAAAAGTTGCCTAAGTTACTCCTTATTAAATCGGCTATCTGCCAGTGAAAGTCCCGTCAAAATTGCTCTAGCCGTTTCAGAGACAAAAATATATTGTTACGCGCCGCTTAGTCGGGAGTATTCGGGAGCAGTCGGAGCCGCTCGGCTGCCGTGGCGCAAAATGGCGGCGTGAGACATCACGACTCGATACTCGACCACGACAGAGGAATAACACATCTGCGATTCAGTTTTATATTGAGATATTATTGCAAAATTGTTATAAATAAAAGTAATGGAACGTCTAAAGAGTTATATGCTTTACAATATTTTGGTATATATATGCCGTGCGTGTATACATCCATATGCATTTAGTAAAAAGCGGTTATTTTAATGTTACAAACAGACACTCCGATTTTAGTAATTTGTTTGGATATTATAGTCGTTCTTGACTAACGGCGATGGACTTAAAATATATCTGTGGTGAAAAATGGGTGTTATAGTCCTGCACACCTCTGCCTACGACCAAGGGGGGTGATTTTTCAAGAAATAAAGACAAATTAAATACTTTCTTTAACGCGGATGAAACCGCGAGGCAGAGTAAGTAAGCAATAATTAATTTGTTTGGTGATAATAAACACTGAACTTTAGTTTTGCTTTGCGCTTCTAATCGTGTGACGTTGGCTTTGCCGCGTATTCGTTTTTTTTTATTTACTGATATTTTTTTAGGTCAGTGATAATCGGACCAAAGGACGCTGTTACTAAGTCGTGTTTGTTTTAAGTGCGTAATAAATACCGTCCAGATTATATTTACGGTTTACGATTTTTATGTACTGGGAACATTTTTATTTTTTTTACGTGTGCCCATACTGGTTGTTGGAGCAAGTTTGCGAAAACTTAAATTTTTTTTGCCTCTTAATAGTGTTCGATATTCAAATTTGACAGTTTTATGTCATTTATATGGGTCGTGTGGATTACATTAAACAGGTTACACGCGCTTGACGCTCAATAGCAAAACGACGAACGAATAAATCTGCCGCTTAAAACAATTTTCAGTTACTCCCGAACGAGTGACGGGTGTCGATTTAAAAAATAAACAATTTGGCAACACACGGTGATGTCATTCGGTCGTTGACCTTAATGACGTCATTTCGGTTAAGTTTTTTTATGCGCAATCATATTAACTACTTCACGCCGTATGCTTTAGTTTTTATGTGCGTGTAACACGACGATTTTTAAATCGTTCTTAAAAAAAAAGCATTCGAATTTAAGGCGTGTTTATATGCGATCCGTCATGGTACCATAAAACGAGTTCTTTTTTCAAATCTAAGTAAATAAAGTAGTTTATTGGGTGCTATTAACATTAAATTATGGACCTAGTTAAATTGTTTTAAGGTTTAGTATAAACTGGCGTAAAGATGTGTTTTTAAGTGTATATACGTGCTTGTTTTTTGTTTTGATTGGTACGTTTTTAAATTGTTCCTTAACGGCACTTTTCAATGTTCATATTTTGAATCGAATGTTTACTTACGAAATAGGGCAGTACTGCGTTGGCAGATAATAATAATAAGTTTAGTAACGCCTAGTTCGCAGATAGTAAGGTGAAAGGTGTATCGATAGTATGTTAGAAATACGGGATGTTTATCGACGTTTTCTAATGTATATAGCCGTATGAGCCGTGGTGGCCGAGTGGTTCGAGCAGTTGCCTGCGATGCAAAGGTCGCAAGTTCGAATCCCGACTGTACCAATGAGTTTTTCTGAACTTATGGACAGTGATTCGTCAAAGCACGAGCTTTACGGTGAAGGAAAACATCGAGAAGAAACGTCTGAGAAGAAATTCAAACGCGTATGTATAGTCGTGCTTGAGTAACGGCGATGGACTCGCCATCTGTCACGTTGGCACCTAATATACCTCTGGCGGAAAGTGGGTGTGTGAGTATTACCTATACACCTCTGCCTACCCCTTCGGGGTAGTACCGTTGTGGGAAGGCGTGAGGATATATATAACATACGTATATCGTCTTTATTGAATGTTTCTACTTAATATACTGGCTGTGCGCGATGCTGCCCGTATTAAAAAATAACTATAGTTAATACAGCGCCATCTATTGAGTGCAGCGATAATTAAGAACTCTAGTCTAGTACTTGGTAAATGGAAATTAAAATAAAGAACATGATATTGGGTATTTTAATCCTACTGCGCCTTAATGGTGAAACAGAATAAAGATTATCAATGAATTAAACCCAAAAATGAGACAAAAACAATTCTGGGCCGTTCAGGTATGAATGTCAGATAAGGAATGCAGTTGCCGTTGTGACGTTACCGATGACATGTCGATACATAATCGATTCGCAGACTATTTGAAAATGGAATTACAAATTTCAATTCACGAAGGTTGTAATGTCGGTATGAACTGCCACTGGCGTGTGATTTCGTCAGTTGAATTTGGAATTGTTTTCGTTTTGTAAAAAAACAAATGCCAAGATTTAAAAATCGAATTGATTCACGACGGTTTTATGTCGGTATGCGTTGTCACTGTCGTCTTGTGTCAGTTGAATTTGGAATGTCATATACAGTTTATAGATAATAATATAAAACAAGAAGTGTCAAGATTTAAAAATAGAATTATATATTTTATGCGTTTATTTAATTACTAAGTACTTTAATAATGTTACGTGAAATTTTTCAGTCAATACGTTGTCATTGTCGTCATTGGAATGTCTTTGAAATCTTGTCCAGATCTTGCCCAGAACGGGATGATATCAAGCAATATTTATAACCCATCGCGTGGAAAAAGCATTTTTCTTCTAAATTCGATTGCAGCTTTACCTATCGGGCCCAATTGTGAATCCGAACCTTACAAATTTAATCAAAATCGGTTTAGCCGCTTTGAAGGAGTTCCGTCACTTAACACATGTACGGAATAATAATTAAACTAGCGGGCTCGCCCCGATCCACTCGGGTGAAATAAATGAATTTACGGAAATACTATCGCAGCGCCAGCTATCCTTGAACACACACAAAAATAGTCATGAAAATAGGTTCAGCCTTTTAGGAGTTCAATGACTAACACACGGACACAAGAAATATATATAACAGACGAGCTGTCCTGCCCAGCTTCGCTCGGGTGAAAATATAAAAGCCACGGACCCAGTGGCGCCACTTATCGGGTCTAATTGTGAATCTAAACTATTCTTAAACCCACATGAAGACACAGAAAATTCATTAAAATCGGCCCAGCTGTTTACGATTCTATAAAGGACATATATACAGACAAACATACATTTTTATATATATATCTAGAAGGTATATAAGTTGGGGCTGGTATAAAGTACAATAATAATTGCTTTGGTCGATATCGATACCCGAAACTTCACACCTTCCCATCACTAAAGTCGGCATTTAACGACCAACTCGTTTTGATTCGAGATTGTGAAAAATGCAAGTTGTCCATGAACCGAATAGCGTGCGTCGCCTCGCTGGTGCCCCGGGGGCCGAGGGACTGGGTGCCGTCAAGGAGCTGAGAGGTTTTTTTTTAAATTACTTAGCATGAATAGTGCATGACAGTTTTTTTTAAATATTATCTATATAACCCGCTTTGTTAGTGATGCTAACGATTTTTTTGTTTCGATAACTTATCCTTATTGATATTGTCTATATTTACATACATACATATCATCACGCCGAGTCACTCACGCTAGGCAGAGAGAGTAGAGCGCCAGTTCTCTCTAGACTTACAGACCTACATACATATCATCACGCCGAGTCCCTCACGCTAGGCAGAGAGAGTAGAGCGCCTGTTCTCTCTAGACTTACAGACCTACATACATATCATCACGCCGAGTCCCTCACGCTAGGCAGAGAGAGTAGAGCGCCAGTTCTCTCTAGACTTACATACCTCTTTCGCTTCGTCGACATTCATCAGTCCCTTCATACACGCTCGTCGGTTTCGAGTACTCTTGACGTTCCCGTCCTTGAGCGTCCGATCGATTTGATCCAGGTAGTTGGAACGTGGCCTTCCTCTGCCTCTTCTTGCCAACGCTCGATGTCAATACTGTCATTTTGATACTGTCTCTAACCTGGTCTGCTGACGTCGACGTCGAAGTGTATCAGGGTGGCGGCACTGATGTGTAGTCTATAGTCGCAAGTGTCACATTTGACGCTCAAGTGCCAGACTCCAGCAAGAGCGGTCTCGTCAGGGCTCGATGGAGATACAGCTGGCAGTACCGATAGTCTGGTGGTAAAGACACCCGATGTTACTACCAGGCAGTAGGGGGACCCGTTCGTCCCTTGTGCTAGCACAGCGATCCTCCCAACACAAGGCCGGCACGCGAGTGATACCCCTGGTGTTGCAAGCGTCCATAGGCCTAGGTCACCGCGCTCCATCAGGCAGTAGGGGGACCCGTTCGTCCCTTGTGCTAGCACAGCGATCCTCCCAACACAAGGTCGGCACGCGAGTGATACCCCTGGTGTTGCAAGCGTCCATAGGCCTAGGTCACCGCGCTCCATCAGGCAGTAGGGGGACCCGTTCGTCCCTTGTGCCAGCACAGCGATCCTCCCAACACAAGGTCGGCACGCGAGTGATACCCCTGGTGTTGCAAGCGTCCATAGGCCTAGTTCACCGCGCTCCATCAGGCAGTAGGGGGACCCGTTCGTCCCTTGTGCTAGCACAGCGATCCTCCCAACACAAGGTCGGCACGCGAGTGATACCCCTGGTGTTGCAAGCGTCCATAGGCCTAGGTCACCGCGCTCCATCAGGCAGTAGGGGGACCCGTTCGTCCCTTGTGCCAGCACAGCGATCCTCCCAACACAAGGTCGGCACGCGAGTGATACCCCTGGTTTTGCAAGCGTCCATAGGCCTAGGTCACCGCGCTCCATCAGCCATCAGGCCGAAGCCGTCATGGAATAAATAGTATATGTATGTACTCACAGATCCATATCAAGCTTCGATCCTGGAAATACCAAATAAACATCCCTGGGCATTATACCCTCAGTCCTGGATGCCGGGGAGAAAGCTGCCACGGACGACTCGTTGTACAGGTCGATTTGAGGTCCTGCAGATAGAGAAATAGGTGGAGGGTTCTGTAGCTAGTCACATTACTGGCCATAAGGGACTGGGTACTAGGTGGTAGGCCTCTTATTGCAAAAGTCCGGCTAGGTGGGTCCCACCGCAGTGTCAGATATCCTGCCGCCAAGCACTAGTGTACGTACACTACACTGTGTGCCGGTGTGGAGGGCACTGTAGCTAGTCACATTACTGGCCATAAGGGACTGGGTACTAGGTGGTAGGCCTCTTATTGCAACAGTCCGGCTAGGTGGGTACCACCGCAGTGTCAGATATCCTGCCGCCAAGCACTAGTGTACGTACACTACACTGTGTGCCGGTGTGGAGGGCACTGTAGCTAGTCACATTACTGGCCATAAGGGACTGGGTACTAGGTGGTAGGCCTCTTATTGCAACAGTCCGGCTAGGTGGGTACCACCGCAGTGTCAGATATCCTGCCGCCAAGCACTAGTGTACGTACACTACACTGTGTGCCGGTGTGGAGGGCACTGTAGCTAGTCACATTACTGGCCATAAGGGACTGGGTACTAGGTGGTAGGCCTCTTATTGCAACAGTCCGGCTAGGTGGGTACCACCGCAGTGACAGATATCCTGCCGCCA
Source organism: Drepana falcataria (assembly GCA_945859725.1). Lineage (NCBI taxonomy): Eukaryota > Metazoa > Arthropoda > Insecta > Lepidoptera > Drepanidae > Drepana > Drepana falcataria. The sequence continues at coordinate 2,963,290 of OX243951.1, read as the reverse complement.
AGCACTAGTGTACGTACACTACACTGTGTGCCGGTGTGGAGGGCACTGTAGCTAGTCACATTACTGGCCATAAGGGACTGGGTACTAGGTGGTAGGCCTCTTATTGCAACAGTCCGGCTAGGTGGGTACCACCGCAGTGTCAGATATCCTGCCGCCAAACACTAGTGTACGTACACTACACTGTGTGCCGGTGTGGAGGGCACTGTAGCTAGTCACATTACTGGCCATAAGGGACTGGGTACTAGGTGGTAGGCCTCTTATTGCAACAGTCCGGCTAGGTGGGTACCACCGCAGTGACAGATATCCTGCCGCCAAGCACTAGTGTACGTACACTACACTGTGTGCCGGTGTGGAGGGCACTGTAGCTAGTCACATTACTGGCCATAAGGGACTGGGTACTAGGTGGTAGGCCTCTTATTGCAACAGTCCGGCTAGGTGGGTACCACCGCAGTGTCAGATATCCTGCCGCCAAGCACTAGTGTACGTACACTACACTGTGTGCCGGTGTGGAGGGCACTGTAGCTAGTCATATTACTGGCCATAAGGGACTGGGTACTAGGTGGTAGGCCTCTTATTGCAACAGTCCGGCTAGGTGGGTACCACCGCAGTGTCAGATATCCTGCCGCCAAGCACTAGTGTACGTACACTACACTGTGTGCCGGTGTGGAGGGCACTGTAGCTAGTCACATTACTGGCCATAAGGGACTGGGTACTAGGTGGTAGGCCTCTTATTGCAACAGTCCGGCTAGGTGGGTACCACCGCAGTGTCTGATATCCTGCCGCCAAGCACTAGTGTACGTACACTACACTGTGTGCCGGTGTGGAGGGCACTGTAGCTAGTCACATTACTGGCCATAAGGGACTGAGTGCTCTTTGTCCCGGATCCCACGGTCACATTGGAATGAAGTCACGGTCGCAGTTCCATTTACTTAATTATCGACCTTGTTGTCAGTAAGTAAATAGCAAAATTGTTTGACTTGAGCAAATTGCTTGAGAGTACATATTTTTTTTAAATTATCATGATTATGCTCGTAGTTAATATGTTCCGGTCGTTGTTGGTAGCGTAAAGTTTTTATGAGCATTTTTTGTTCAAGATATTGATCCGGTTTTAATATAAACATCTATACTTTCATAGTAATGTTGTCTACCTCTATGTTAAACTCCATGTACCTACAGCTAGATTATACAAAACTAGCAACTCATTTGTCGGGCAAGGTATACGCTATTGACTAAGAGTAATGGAAGATTGACGAACAAGTTAAACAAAGCGAAAGTGTGTGCGAGAAGAGGCAGAGGAAGACTATGTTCCAAATACGTAGGACTGTAAGTCTAGAGAGGACTGGCGCTCTACTCTCTCTGCCTAGCGTGACGGACTCGGCCTGATGATATGTATGTAGGACTGTAAGTCTAGAGAGGACTGGCGCTCTACTCTCTCTGCCTAGCGTGACGGACTCGGCCTGATGATATGTATGTAGGACTGTAAGTCTAGAGAGAACTGGCGCTCTACTCTCTCTGCCTAGCGTGAGGGACTCTGCGTGATGATATGTATGTAGGTCTGTAAGTCTAGAGAGAACTGGCGTTTTACTCTCTCTGCCTAGCGTGAGGGACTCTGCGTGATGATATGTATGTAGGTCTGTAAGTCTAGAGAGAACTGGCGCTCTACTCTCTCTGCCTAGCGTGTGGGACTCGGCGTGATGATATGTATGTAGGCCTGTAAGTCTAGAGAGAACTGGCGCTCTACTCTCTCTGCCTAGCGTGAGGGACTCTGCGTGATGATATGTATGTAGGCCTGTAAGTCTAGAGAGAACTGGCGCTCTACTCTCTCTGCCTAGCGTGTGGGACTCGGCGTGATGATATGTATGTAGGTCTGTAAGTCTAGAGAGAACTGGCGCTCTACTCTCTCTGCCTAGCGTGAGGGACTCGGCGTGATGATATGTATGTAGGTCTGTAAGTCTAAAGAGAACTGGCGGTCTACTATCTCTGCCTAGCGTGAGGGACTCGGCGTGATTAAAATGTATGTAGGTCTGTAAGTCTAGAGAGAACTGGCGCTCTACTCTCTCTGCCTAGCGTGAGGGACTCGACGTGATGATATGTATGTAGGTCTGTAAGTCTAGAGAGAACTGGCGGTCTACTTTCTCTGCCTAGCGTGAGGGATTCGGCGTGATGATATGTATGTAGGTCTATAAGTCTAGAGAGAACTGGCGGTCTACTTTCTCTGCCTATCGTGAGGGACTCGGCTTGATGATATGTATGTAGGTCTGTAAATATTACCTTCGTTTGGAGGATACAGCACGGCGTGCTCCACTGCTCCCTCAATGAATACCCTAAGAGCTCGGACCCCGGTCTCCACGGGCACCCCAAGGGACAGAGCCTCGCCCCCTCCCCTCCGCACCAGAAGGTTCTGTAGAAAGACAGAGAGTTAAGAGTAAGTGTGAATTCTTCTGTTGTCCTTTAACATGTCACTTGCTTGTGGTTAAGTCACGGTGTAGCCTGTGGTTCCACCTGGGTTGAATTTTATTTCATTCCACGGTCTGAGTTTTAGCGGAATGGTTCTCTTTTGAAACCGCCCAGTGCGACGCCTGTTTGGTTCAAAGGTATGGGGATGAAATCCCCATCGAAGATGGCAAGAGGTGGAGGGGCAGGAGGTTAATTGACCACAAAGGTCTTGACTGCGCGGTTCCAAAGCAGTTTCCTACCGCAAACGCTCAGGCTGTGGAATGAGCTCCCCGTTGAGGTTTTCCCTGGAGAATACAGCATGGAGTTCTTCAAGAAGGGGGTGAAAAGATTAATGTAGGGTCGGCAACGCGCTAGCGATTCCGCTGGTGTTACAAGCGTCCATAGGCCATTGTAACTGCTTACCATTAGGTGGACCGCATTCTTGTTTACCACCCGTGTGGTACATACATAGATATCATCACGCCGAGTCCCCAACGGGGTAGGCGGAGGTGTATAGGCGCCAGTTCTTTCTAGACTTACAACATCTCTTGCGCTTCGTCCAAATTATTCAGTCGTGTGGTATACAAAAAAAATTGATGACTGAAGAGAATAGTTAGATAGGTAGGCAAAAAAACTAGTTCTTCTCTTCCAATGCCACCCCTATGTCGTCCATCTTCTTTCCTCTCCCTCCTTCTCCCTCTGCCCAAAGTTTGCGTGTAACTTTAAACAATAAACTTACGTCATATTGCTTGGGTTCGAACCGAGAGTCCAGTCTACCCTGCCGCGCCGGTCTTCCGTCAGGATCCCAAAGCTGCAGCTCAGCTTCTGATGCCAGGTTACTGTAGTCGTCATCCTCCTGAGGATGAGAGCATTACACTGTCTGATCTCTTCCACTATAGGAGATATTCTGAATTCTATAAGAGATTTCGGAATTGAAGAATTAAGGCGTAACGGACCTCCCGTCCGTTTAAGAGAGGCCATAACGGGTTTCCCCTTCGAATTTGTATCTGCCCGACTGGGGCAGGACCTCCACCTCATAGAAGGCCGTAGCCAAATAACACTATTGTTTGTGTTGTGTTCCTGCGCGGTGAATAAGGTTTCCAGTAATGAGCTCCTTGGGGAGGGGGGAGGATTGTTATATTGTGTTGGCAGAAGAAATAGAAATTAAATTGTTTCGCCAGAACACGGTTTGTTATATAATGTGATGTTTAAGTGGTACATAGGGATTAAATCGCGCATTCGACCACGTAATGCGAATGTTTCCGCAGGTTAGGCAGAGAGTATAGAGTGCCAGTTCTCTCTAGACTTCTACTCTTTCGCTTCGTCCACATTCATCAGTCTCTTGATTATTGCATTCGGACATGATAATGTGTGTGCCTGTATGTACGTATTACACACGTACACACACGCACGTGCACACACACACACACGCACAGTCTCTCACACACATATAATGTTACTCGTAGTTATATAAGAGCGGGGTCTCCTAACACATCCTTGCTTAAAGGAGACCCTGGTCACTACATTAAGTATAAGAAATGCTTTCTGAGTAAATAAAGATTTATTATTATAATAATAATAAATAATAATAATAATAATAATATCCTCACGCCTACCACAAGGGTCCCCGAAGGGGTAGGCAGAGGTGTATAGGTAATACCCGCACACCCACTTTCCGCCAGAGGTATATTAGGTGCTAACGTGACAGATGGCGAGTCCATCGCCGTTACTCAAGCACGACTATACATACGCCTTTCAATTTCTTCTCAGACGTATGCAGGTTTCCTCTCGATGGTTTCCTTCACCGTAAAGCTCGTGGTGTGATAAATCACTGTACTTAAGTTCAGAAAAACTCATTGGTACACTCGGCCACTACTTCTAATCTATACTTAATATTATAAAGAGGAAAGATTTGTTTGTTTGTTTGTAATGAATAGGCTCCGAAACTACTGGACCGATTTCAAAAATTCTTTCACCTTTGGAAAGCTACATTATCCCCGAGTAACATAGGCTATATTAAATTGGACCCGATAGGTGGCGCTGCGGTCGAGTTTCAAGAATTTTACCTTTTTACCCGGGCGAAGCTCTCTGTGTGTTTCTGTGTGTCTTAAGCTAGATTCGAGAATGGTTTAGATTTACAATTGGACCCAATAGGTGGCGCTGCGATCGTGTTACGGGCAATTTAACTTTTTCACCCGAGCGAAGCTGGGCGGGACAGCTAGTATATCATATAACATTTTTTTCTTCTTATTATCTAAGTTTTGCAACTCAATAGGTCTCTATGACGCTCGAGTAAATCCCCATTTAGCATCGTGGGCTCCTTTTGTACGTTGGGAATTAAGAGATATCTCTCCTCTTCTGATCTTACCATTACTTGTACGGAGTAAGGTAGGACGGCGCCTTCAGTGTTCTTGGAGATGTTGCGGAGCTCCTGCAACGCAGCTTCAGACTCATCAGATGGGTGACTGGGGTCCGTCCAAATCGTGAATACCTGAGGGAATGGAACTGTTAATGGGGTTCAAAGGTCATGAAGTCAAGTAAGAGGACTAGGAAAAGTTCTCTGCTTGGCGGTTCTATTACACGAGTTTTTATTACATGCCGTGGTGGCCGAGTGGTTCGAACAGTTGCCTGCGACGTAAAGGTCGCAAGTTCGAATCCCGACTGTACCAATGAGTTTTTCTGTACTTAAGTACAGTGATTAGTCACACCACGAGCTTTACGGTGAAGGAAAACATCGAGAGGAAACCTGCATACGTCTGAGAAGACATTCAAAGGCGTATGTATAGTCGTGCTTGAGTAACGGCGATGGACTCGCCATCTGTCACGTTGGCACCTAATATACCCCTGGCGGAAACTGGGTGTGTGGGGATTACCTATACACTTCTGCCTACCCCTTCGGGGACCCTTGTGGGCAGGCGTGAGGATAAAAAAAAAAGTCTTCAAGTCACACCAACACCATAGGTTTCTGGTGATGGTGTCATAACACCCACTTTCCGTCGGAGATATGTAGGCGCCAGCGTGATAAATGGCTACTCCGTCGCCGTTTCTCGGGGTCCGGGGTCGGGCGGTACTGCAGTAGGGGTTTGAATTTGGAATCTTGATTTTGTAAACGTCTGCTCGAAATATCCGGCCGGTTCTTCATCAGCTCTTGAGTACTTTTCCTTCCTTATTACATTATATACTTTACCTTCAGCCTCTTTTCCACCAAAGCCCTCAAAGCCAAGGGCAATCTCTGCGGGTCGCCAGCTCCCTTGTCAGTCACCACGAACAAAGCACTGTCGTAGGGCACCAGCTTGGCTGCCGAAGCCAATGCTTTCATGGTACCATCGCTCGTGGAGTCTGTGTGAACACCCTGCGAACGAAAAGTTTGAAGATTAAGGCGGGCATACAGTGAGTAGTGTACGTACACTAGTGCTTGGCGGCATGATATCTGACACTGCGGTGGTACCCACCTAGCCGGACTGTTGCCATAAGAGGCCTACCACCTAGTACCCAGTCCCTTATGGCCAGTAATGTGACTAGCTACAGTGCCCTCCACACCGGCACACAGTGTAGTGTACGTACACTAGTGCTTGGCGGCAGGACATCTGACACTGCGGTGGTACCCACCTAGCCGGACTGTTGCCATAAGAGGCCTACCACCTAGTACCCAGTCCCTTATGGCCAGTAATGTGACTAGCTACAGTGCCCTCCACACCGGCACACATTGTAGTGTACGTACACTAGTGCTTGGCGGCAGGATATCTGACACTGCGGTGGTACCCACCTAGCCGGACTGTTGCAATAAGAGGCCTACCACCTAGTACCCAGTCCCTTATGGCCAGTAATGTGACTAGCTACAGTGCCCTCCACACCGGCACACAGTGTAGTGTACGTACACTAGTGCTTGGCGGCAGGATATCTGACACTGCGGTGGTACCCACCTAGCCGGACTGTTGCAATAAGAGGCCTACCACCTAGTCCAGTGTGTTGACCCCCAATGTCGTTGATGACAACACTTTCGTCACATGCTTTGGAACAATAGACACCAGACCGCGTCTGATTTGTCTTATATTATGGTAATTAATATAATTAAGTGGAAATTTATGTTGGTAGCACTATGTACGAGTTAGATTTGGTGAGTTTTTCCGCGTAATTGACGAAAAATAAGGTGTCTTGCTCTTAACGGCGTCGAAAGGATAGGCAGGGATATTTAGGTGGTAGATGGCCAGTTCTTAAGATGGACTATACATACTTTTTTTTTTTTTTTTATACAACAAGAGTGGCAAACAAGCATACGGCCCACCTGATGGGAAACGGTTACCGTAGCCTATTTACGCTCACGATACCGAAGTATCACTTGCGCGTTGCCACTCTGTGTTCGGAGAGTTATAGTGTGTTGGCAGCATAAGGTTTAATCCCTCTGCTTCCAACACAATGTAACAATCCTCCCCCCTCCCCAAGGAGCTCATTACTGGAAACCTTATTCACCACGTAGGAACACAACACAATAAATTGTGTTATTTGGCTACGGACTTCTATAAGGTGGAGGTCCTGCCCCAGTCGGGCAGCTCCGAATTCGAACGGGAAACCCGTTATGGCCTACCTCTCTTAAATACTGCTTTGAATATATTCTCAAGCTTCCAAGTCTATGTTTTCCTCCGACTCAATGCTCGCGTTATCTCTTATTGCTGCGTCTCTTACTGCACTTAGTCTAGAAAAACTCATTGGACCAGTCGGGACGCGAGCTTGCATTTCGTGGTGCAGGCGACTACTCGGACCACTCGGCCACGACGACTCTTAGTCTAGGTAGTTTGTCAATTTGTTTCCTTAAACATGATTTACCTGGTATTTGAGTAAGAGTTTGGACAGCGCTTCAGATACAGACTTCTCTCCTGCTGAAGTCCTATGAGGCTGGAGGTTGTGTTTGGAACGCCAGCTCACTCCTGAAAAGAAAAGATTTCCCCATCACACAAACAAAGTCATATTTCCTCTATCATATCTTATCTATACATCTATACAATAAAATAAAATTGTAGTGTCTGTTTGTAATATTAAAATAACAGCTTTTTACTAAATGCATACGGATGTATACACGGTACATATATCAAAATAATATATTTTTTTAATTTTTGCCTGTCTGTCTGTTTGTTCTGGCTAATCTCTGAAACGACTGGACCGATTTTGACGGGACTTTCACTGGCAGATAGCTGATATAAAAAGGAGTAACTTAGGCTACTTTCGTGTTAGAAACTGAACAATATTTTTTTGTTAAATTCCACGCGGACGAAGTCGCGGGCACAGCTAGTCTTCTTAATATACATATATAAATTACGCGTCACGTTGTTTGTCCGCGATGGACTCCTAAACTACTTAACCGATTTCAATCAAATTTGCACACCGTGTGCAGTTTGATCCAACTTAAAAGATAGGATAGCTTACATCACAATTGGACCCGATAGGTGGCGCTGCTATCGTGTTTCAGGAAGCTTAACTTTTCCCCCAGGCGAAGCTGGGCGCGATAGCTAGGGGTGATATGTATCAATATCGTTATCATAACATGGTGTTAATCAAACGAATGGCTCTCGATAGGGGAGCGCATTTGAGCGTAAATCTATATATATCCCATTTGTGAACTCACTCATCAAGAAATCTCAGGAACTATAAGGCCGATTGACTTGAAATTTGGTAGGAGTATTCCTTACGCGGTGTAGAAGTCAGCTAAGAAAGGATTTTATTACACTCAACTTTAAAAAACGTTTTTAACTATTGCCTCCATATGGGAAGCAATTATTGAAAACGTGTTTTTTTTACTTTTTCACCCGGGCGAAGCTGGGCGGGACAGCTAGTATACATATATAAATTACGCGTCACGTTGTTTGTCCGCGATGGACTCCTAAACTACTTAACCGATTTCAATCAAATTTGCACACCGTGTGCAGTTTGATCCAACTTAAAAGATAGGTCCCTCGCACTCTCTCTGCGTTCAATGATCTCTTGGAGTCCAACTCTGATTGCGATTTGTTTGCGGATGGATGGCAGACTATTATGTCGGCATGTCTGGAGTATTGGGAGGCGAATGTATGAATGTTGTTTAATATATTTTCTTTTGTATTGTGTATATGCTGTATAATTTTTAACTATTTAGAGTAATTGGCCACTGGCCGTTCTAATGTGTATTTTAAAAATAAATAAATAAAAAAATAAATAAATAAAAAAATAAATAAATAAAAAAATAAATAAATAAAAAAATAAATAAATAAATAAATAGGATAGCTTACATCACAATTGGACCCGATAGGTGGCGCTGCGATGCTATAAACCGAAAAGCGGCGTGTAGTGTTCCTTTCTGTCTAGACATTTTTATCATGGTCCTTAATTTTCTAGAATAAGATTGGATTATACTTTATACCGGTATTTAAAAGTAATATTATAAAAAATTTAAGAATCTTTGTAGGTACAAAAAATACACGTGATTTTTGGTAGGGCGTGGGAGGGTAGTCGTAAAACTCACCACGTAGTTCAATGGGGGAGGGAGGGGCTAAAAAAAAAAAAAACATGACGTGGTTAATGGATAGCCCCCTATGAAAAGGGCTGTGTAGACACGTCAGCTTTACTTAAGACGTTCGTCTGTCTTGAACTCAGTCTGAGAACGACCTTGCGCAGTGAATGTAATAAGCGTTATGTAAAACCAACGGTTCTGCTCTGCTTAACGTGACCAATTGTGGTCAGATACGTGTGGAAAAAATGTGACAGACAGAAGTACTGGAGTGTCAGACGCTGTGCTATCTTGGAATGGTTCCGTCGGGATTGACAGAAAAAAAAGTGTGTGTCAGCTCCGACGCACGACTGGAGTTTACTCCTTACGAACGATTATAAAATAAATAGATTAGTTAATAAGGGTAAATGAATGTATTTCTTATATTACTTAGAGTATGCATGACACATCTATAGATTGATTTTTATTCATTGAGTAATTTTCTCAATTTTGAAATAAATATCAATTGATATAAATTTATATTAATATCAATTATAAATAAAATATAAAATTTACGATAAAACCCCCGCAAGTTGACAGCAGGAAAAATATATACATACATGTATATATCCTCACGCCTTCCCTTAAGGAAGGGGTAGGCAGAGGTGTATAGGTAATAACCACACACCCACTTTCCGCCAGAGATATATTAGGTGCCAACGTTGCAAATGGCGAGTCCATCGAAGTATGATAATAGCTTGCTTAGCAATGAAGAGATTCGCAAATCAACTGGCGTGAATGAGGGCGTGATTGTAAAGATGAAGAAAGGCATGTTACGTTGGCTTGGACACATAGAAAGGATGAGTGAAGAAAGATCGACGAAACAGATATACAAAGCAAAAGTGTGTGCAAGAAGAGGCAGAGGAAGGCCACGTTCCAACTCACGCCTTCCCACAAGGGTCCCCGAAGGGCTAGGCAGAGGTGTCTAGGTAAAACCCACACACCCACTTTCCGCCAGGGATATATTAGGTGCCAACGTGACAGATGGCGAGTCCATCGCCGTTACTCAAGCACGATTATACATACGCCTTTGAATTTCTTCTCAGATGTATGCAGGTTTCCTCTCGATGCTTTCCTTCACCGTAAAGCTCGTCGTGTGACTAATCACTGTACTTAAGTTCAGAAAAACTCATTGGTACAGTCGGGATTCGAACTTGCGACCTTTGCGTCGCAGGCAACTGCTCAAACCACTCGGCCACCACGGCTTGTTGTCGTTAATGAAAGATATTTAATACTTTGACCTTCTAATCTTGCTCTCAATTAATTAACAACCGTAATGCAAGACCGATAGCGTTTTTATTGCCCCCATAAAGTGATACGGTACCCTAAAATCAATTTAAAATTGGAGTCAATTACAATTTCTACTACACTTGCTTTGTCCAAATAGATATTACTATTTTCGTTATTGTACTGTACGGTATGTAGGTACTGGGGTTAAGCAATGATTGTGTATTTTATTTTTAATGCCTCGGGACAATTCCACACAAATTGACATAGCCCCAAATTAAGCAAAGCTTGTTTTGCGGTAACTAGACATCGACATATTTACTTTTTCCGCCAGAGATATATTTTAGGTGCCAACGTGATAGATGGCGAGTCCATCGCCATTACTCAAGCAGGACTTTACATACGCCTTTCAAGTTCTTCTCAGACGTATGCAGGTTTCCTCACGATGTTGTCCTTCACCGTAAAGCTCGTGGTGTGACTAATCACTGTACTTATGTTCGGAAAAACTCATTGGTCGGGATTCGAACTTGCGATCTTGGTGTCGCAGGCAAATACTCGAACCACTCGGCCACCACGGCTCTTATATATTGATATATATCTACAATATACTAGCTGTCCCGCCCAGCTTCGCCCGGGTGAAAAAGTTAAACTTCCTGAAATACGATCGCAGCGCCGCCTATCCAATTGTGATGTAAGCTATCCTATCTTTCAAGTTGGATCAAACTGCACACGGTGTGCAAATTTGATTGAAATCGGTTAAGTGGTTTAGGAGTCCATCGCGGACAAACAACGTGACACGTGATTTATATATATTTATATATATTTTAAGAAGAAGTGTATATAGTGTAAATATATACCCGATTGTCCGGACGATAGCATATTTAAGGAAATTCAAGCAGAACTAATTTGTTCACAGCTGTTATACGAATGCCAAGATTCGTATATATTTTAAATATTATGAGCTGTGGTGGCCGAGTGGTTCGAGCAGTTGCCTGCGACGCAATGAGTTTTTCTGAACTTAAGTACAGTGATTAGTCACACCACGAGCTTAACGGTGAAGGAAAACATCGAGAGGAAACCTGCATACGTCTGAGAAGACATTCAAAGGCGTATGTATAGTCGTGACTGATGTGAGTAACGGCGATGGACTCGCCATCTGTCACGTTGGCACCTAATATACCTCTGGCGGAAAGTGGGTGTGTGGGTATTACCTATACACCTCTGCCTACCCCTTCGGGGACCCTTGTGGGAAGGCGTGAGGATTATATTATATTATTATACATAAATATTATGACCAGTATCTCAACCTCCAGTATTTCTCCAGTTAGGATTATAATATATTATAATTTCTAACTTCACGCCTCCCCACATGAGTGACCGAAGGGGTAGGCAGACGTGTGTCGGTCGTATCCATAATATACTCCTCATCAGAAAAATCGAAACACCTTTCAAGTTCATGTTTTGTAAGGATTATCAGAAAAATGTGTATATTTTGGAATCTATGTCAAATGTCGTTTAATAGTGAATTAAAGGAGGTATTTATTGAGAATATAATTAGAAGTGGATTATTACATATACATACATACAGAGAGTATAGAGCGCCAGTTCTCTCTAGACTTACATACCTCATTCGCTTCGTCCACATTCATCAGTCTCTTCATACATGCTCGTCGGTTTCGAGTACTCTTAACGTTCCCGTCCTTGAGCGTCCGATCGATTTGATCCAGGTAGTTGGAACGTGGCCTTCCTCTGCCTCTTCTTGCACACACTTTTGCTTTTGCTATTTATCAGTCGCCGATGCCTATATTACAGGCTCTGCCTAGTTTAGGGTCAGTTGGCTTTGTGTGAGATGTTCACAATATTATTGTATATTAACATCTATATAAGTGTGTATATCAGTCGCCGATGCCTATAGTACAGGCTCTGCCTAGTTTAGGGTCAGTTGGCTTTGTGTGAGATGTCCACAATATTATTGTATATTAACATCTATATAAGTGTGTATATCAGTCGCCGATGCCTATAGTACAGGCTCTGCCTAGTTTAGGGTCAGTTGGCTTTGTGTGAGATGTTCACAATATTATTGTATATTAACATCTATATAAGTGTGTATATCAGTCGCCGATGCCTATAGTACAGGCTCTGCCTAGTTTAGGGTCAGTTGGCTTTGTGTGAGATGTCCACAATATTATTGTATATTAACATCTATATAAGTGTGTATATCAGTCGCCGATGCCTATAGTACAGGCTCTGCCTAGTTTAGGGTCAGTTGGCTTTGTGTGAGATGTCCACAATATTATTGTATATTAACATCTATATAAGTGTGTATATCAGTCGCCGATGCCTATAGTACAGGCTCTGCCTAGTTTAGGGTCAGTTGGCTTTGTGTGAGTCGGAATAGTTTTATTAAATTCCTACTGTTTTTGTTGCAGGTAAGCCTCATTCTATATGGAGTAATTAAGCTGTAAACTGGTGAGTCTTTGGTTACTGCGGTACCTCGAGCAAGGATCCGGTAGTCAGGCTCTTTAGGTGGAAGGTCAACTCCAATAATATTTGTGATAAGATCAGGTAAATAAATGCTGTCCTACATGAGTTTAATTCCAACGCGATTTAAAAGCTCGTCTAAATAAATAATTACGAATAACCTTGGAACGATTCCACACAAATTGACATAGTCCCAAGTTAAGCAAAGCTTATATTGTGTTATAGCTGTGCCCGCGACTTCGTCCGCGCGGAAAAGTGATATTAAGTAGCATTTTTTTTATCCCCTTAAGGGTAACATTTTTACAAACTTTGAATGTAATATTAATTTATATGTAATCACGAGCCTAAAGAATAAGTTTCAAGCTTCTAGCTTCCAAAATGACGAAACTTCCATACAAACTTTAATTCCCTATTTCAAGTCCTTACAACCCTTTTTCGCATGAAAAAGTAGCCTAAGTCCTTCCTCAAGCTCTAGGCTATATCTGTGCCAAATTTAATTTAAATCGGTTCAGTAGTTTAGGCGTCAAAAGGTAACAGACAGACAGACAGAGTTACTTTCGCATTTATAATATTAGTAGGGATAGTAACCAGACAACGATATATATACCTACTTATGCTAGCTGACCCGGCAAACGTTGTTATGCCATATACTGACGACCGTCTGGTCTAGTGGTTAGAGCTCCTGACTGCGAAACTTGAGGTCGCGGGCTCGAATCCCGCTGCGGGCAGATATTTGTGTGATTAACACGAGTATTTGTGCCTTAGTCTTGGATGTCCTATGTATTTATGTATATATCTATCTATATAAGTAAATATATCGTTGTCTAGTTACCATAACACAAGCTTTGCTTACTTTGGGACTAGGTCAATTTGTGTGGAATTGTCCCAGGTATTTATCTATACTAATATTATAAAGAGGAAAGATTTGTTTGTTTGTTTGTTTGTAATGAATAGGCTCCGAAACCACTGGACCGATTTCAAAAATTCTTTCAAGTTTGGAAATCTACATTATCCCCGAGTAACATAGGCTATATTAAATTGGACCCGATAGGTGGCGCTGCGATCGAGTTTCAAGAATTTTACCTTTTTACCCGGGCGAAGCTTTCTGTGTGTTTCTGTGTGTCTTAAGCTAGATTCGAGAATGGTTTAGATTTACAATTGGACCCAATAGGTGGCGCTGCGATCGTGTTACGGGCAATTTAACTTTTTCACCCGAGCGAAGCTGGGCGGGACAGCTAGTTTATTATAGAAATAATTTCTAGTACTATAGAAAGATGCATAGAACATTAAAGACTAAGGTACAAATACTCGTGTTCATCACACAAATATCTGCCCTCAGCGGGATTAGAACCCGCGACCTCAAGGAGCCGTGGCGTTCGAGTTGTTCGTGTAGTTAGTTGCCTGCAACAAAAAGCTCGTGGTGTGACTAATCACTGTACTTAAGTTGAGAGAAACTCATTGGTACGGTCGGGAGTCGAACTTGCGATGTTCGTGTTGCAGGCAACTCGAACCATTCGGCCACCACGGCTCATGGATAAAATAGTTTAGCTAACGATGGCAACGTTCTTATAATTATGATTATTGGCAATAAGGATGGGAATTCTTGATGCAATCTTACTATACAATACAATTGGTCTAATTAAAGGATCGCATTAAGGTGTTATGAGCTAACTAGCCGCGCCCTGCGATTTCACTCGCGTAAATTCAATTTAATAAAATAATCTTTCAACAAAAAATCTTTTAGTTTTTTTTTAAAAACAATTGAAAGAAGCCGTGGATATATTTCAGGTGCCAACGTGACAGATGGCGTGTCCATCGCCGTTACTCAAGCACGGCTATACATACGCCTTTGAATTGCTTCTCAGACGTATGCAGGTTTCCTCTCGATGTTGTCCTTCACCGTAAAGCTCGTGGTGTGACTAATCACTGTACTTAAGTTTAGGAAGACTCATTGTTACAGTCGGTATTCGAACTCCTTTTTTAGTTTTGATACGATATTATATCAAACGGTAGGTTCTTACTCCAGGAGGAATTTATTTCACTCGAGTTCCACAGCGCTTACAAATTTCTCCTAACTTACCTGTAGAAGGCCGTGGTGGCCGAGTGGTTCGAGCAGTTGTTTGCGACGCAAAGGTCGCAAGTTCGAATCCCGACTGTACCAATGAGTTGTTCTGAACTTAAGTACAGTGATTAGTCACACCACGAGCTTAACGGTGAAGGAAAACAACCAGAGGAAACCTGCATACGTCTGAGAAGAAATTCGAAGGCGTATGTATAGTCGTGCTTGAGTAACGGCGATGGACTCGCCATCTGTCACGTTGGCACCTAATATACCTCTGGCGGAAAGTGGGTGTGTGGGTATTACCTAGACACCTCTGCCTACCCCTTCGGGGACCCTTGTGGGAAGGCGTGAGGATATATTATATTATTATTATTATTACCTGTGGAATCGTATCCAATAATGACGATATCGCTCAACTGGAGTCCCTCTGCTATCAAATCATTCCATACAGCCAGAGCCCTGGTCAACGCCATTGGTCTCAGAGGCACCAGGATACCGGCTGGTGGTCGGGTCCAGGCGTCTTCGAGCCAGCCTTTGAGGGTACTGCTCCTGGTAGCTGCTGGGGTCTCCTTTGTGTCCTGGGTTGCTTTGTCTTTGACCGTGTCAGCTGCAACCATGTATATGTTAACTAGCTGTCCCGCCCAGCTTCGCCCGGGTGAAAAGGTTAATTTGCCCGCAACACGATCGCAGCGCCGCCTATCGGGTCCAATTGTGATGTAAGCTATCCTATCTTTCAAGTTGGATCCAACTGCACACGGTGTGCAAATTTGATTGAAATCGGTTAAGTAGTTTAGGAGCCCATCGCGGACAAACAACGTGACGCGTAAGTTAATTAAGATATCTTCGCTCGATCCCTCAAGTGATACTAGTCCCGGAACGGCTAGGCAGACGTTACTCAAGCACGACTATACATACGCCTTTGAATGTCTTCTGAGACGTATGCAGGTTTCCTCTCGATGTTGTCCTTCACCGTAAAGCTCGTGGTGTGCCTCACTGTAATTAAATGTGGAAAAACTCTTCAGTCCAGTCGGGATTGGAACTCGCGCCGTTTGCGTGGCAGGCGGGTGCTGTGACCTCTCGGCCACGCCGCCTCCTCTTGTCCTGACGTATAAGTGGTATGGTATCGCAGTGCAGGCGCAACCCTCGTTTCCTCTCGATGTTTCCCTTCACCGTAAAGCTCGTGGTGTGACTAATCACTGTACTAAAGTTCAGAAAAACTCATCGGTACAGTCGTAATATAAGTTCGAACTTGCAATCTTTGTGTTGCGGGCCAACACGCCTCAAATTGTCACACGTTTGCCTACCCCTTGTGGGAATGAGTGGAGATTATTATTTGTTATATAATATAAATAATATATCCTCACGCCTTCCCACAAGGGTCCCCGAAGGGGTAGGCAGAGGTGTATAGGTAATACCCACACACCCACTTTCCGCCAGAGGTATATTAGGTGCCAACGTGACAGATGGCGAGTCCATCGCCGTTACTCAAGCACGACTATACATACGCCTTTGAATTTCTTCTCAGACGTATGCAGGATTTCTCTCGATGTTTTCCTTCACCGTAAAGCTCGTGTTATTATTTGTTGATTATAGATTATCGGACCCTCAAGGACGGGAACGTTAAGAGTACTCGAAACCGACGAGCATGTAGGAAGAGACTGATGAATGTGGACGAAGCGAAAGAGGTATGTAAGTCTAGAGAGAACTGGCGCTCTATACTCTCTGCCTACGATGATATGATGATGATCTTATGATGATATGATGAACTTTTCTATTTGACCATAGCCAAATATAGGTTCCACCACCCCTTCAGTTCCGGGATGCGTACACGAGTAGATCTGACCTAACCTAACCTCAAGTATTACATAGACAAACTCTTTTTAACTTTTGACAGAACAATGTGACGTTCTTGCCATAAACAATGAGGATATGTTATGTCAACGATGAACAGCAATGTGAAATCTATAATACGTGTATACATATCATCACGTCGAGTCCTTAACGGGGTAGGCAGAGAGTATAGAGCGCTAGTTCTCTCTAGACTTACAACTTTCGCTTCGTCCACATTCATCGGTCATTTCATACACGCTCGTCGGTTTCGAGTACTCTTGCCTCGAGAAGCAATTCAAAGGCGTATGTATTGTCGTGCTTGAGTAACGGCGGTGGACTCCATGGAAGCGACCAACCCGAACCGTGCACCTTTTTCGACCTTTTATTAGTGCCCACCTAGGCCTGTGTGAAATATATTATTTTTTGGACTCATCTGTCATGTTGGCACCTTAATATATATCCGGCGAAAAATGGGTGTTTGTATAATACACCTACCCCCACGTGGGCCCTTGTGGGAAGGCGTAAAGATATTTTATTTAGTTCAGAAAACTTATTTGTTGGTCGGGTTTCGAACAAGCAATGTTTGTGTTGCAGGCAACTATTTGAACCACTCGGCCACCACGGCTCTTAGTTGTGGAAGCAATACATACAGCTATCAATCTTGGGATTCCTCTGTCCTGTCAGTTCCAGCTCCGATGGTTCTGGTGTCCTGACTCCAACTGTCTCGGCGTCCATAGCTTTTGTGGTCGTCGTTTCTGGCTGAAATAAATCTTATCTTATTTCTTTTAATTGTTGTCTGTCTGTCTGTTTGTTCCGGCTAATCTCTGTAACGGCTGGACCAATTTTGACGGGACGTTCACTGGAAGATAGCTGATGTAAAAAGGAGTAGCTAAGGCTACTTTTATTTTTAAAACTAAAAGATAGATTTTCTGTTAAATTCCACGCGGACGAAGTCGCGGGCTTAGCTGGATACATATAAACCTACCTTACCTCTTGAATCGCTCTATCTATTGCTATGAACTGCATTAAAATCCGTGGATTAGTCTAAAAGATCTAAGCGAACAGACAGTGGAAGCGACTTCGTTTTATACTATGAAAAGATTTACCATTAAACATACCCCTGAATTGTGTTTGCTTAGAATAACTCATTGGCACTGTACCATGAGCTAGCGATGAGACTACAAATAGATAGTGCCATCCTCGAAGACGCGCCCCTCCAATTTCTAGTCGAAGGGTCGCGTGATGCGTGCAGTATGACCACATTGCTTAGTATATGTATATTATAGTAATTGTGTATATTTCATTATTATATTTTTTTCTCTAATTCTTTTCTCTCTAACTTGGTTGCCTGGAATAGATCGCTTTTGCGATAAGGCCGCCTATTGTGCGTATTACATGTTTTTTTGTCATCCTATTTGTTTTTGTAGATGTGTGTGTACAATAAAGGATATTATTATTATTCTTTATTTCATATAAATACATACATACATACATATCATCACGCCAAGTCCCTAACGGGGTAGGCAGAGAGTATAGAGCGCCAGTTCTCTCTAGACTTACATACCTCTTTCGCTTCGTCCACATTCAAATAAATCTTATAATTTATATTTTTAAGTATATATATATATATATATGTATATAAAACATATTTAAATATATAAAATATAGGGCCCACCGGTATCGGGATTAGGGTCCAAGGTACCGGTGGTTAGGGTCCCAGAGAAAGAAATCTCCTCACAATACGTGCCGTTGCGAGCAGTACTGCTTTCTGCATCAGGCACTTGATCCAACCGTCTAACGAGAGCCTCTTGAGGTGTTGGTCGAGGCTCTTTGCCATTAGGCCATTGGCCGTTATTACTATCGGCACAATGATTGCAGATTCCACATCCCACATGCTGACAATCTCGTGAACCAAATCCAAATATTTTATTTATATAATTATAATATATCCTCACGCCTTCCCACAAGGGTCCCCGAAGGGGTAGGCAGAGGTGTATAGGTAATAAATACCCACACACCCACTTTCCGCCAGAGGTATATTTGGTGCCAACGTGACAGATGGCGAGTCCATCGCCGTTACTCAAGCACGACTATACATACTTTGAATTTCTTCTCAAACGTATGCAGGTTTCCTCTCGATGTTTTCCTTCACCGTAAAGCTCGTGGTGTGACTAATCACTATACTTAAGTTCAGAAAAACTCATTGGTACAGTCGGGATTCGAACTTGCGATCTTTGTGTCGCAGGCAACTGCTCGAACCACTCGGCCACCACGGCTTTTTATTTGTTATTATATTTTATTTGTTTGTCTTTTTCCGCTTTCACGAGATTCCCATCATGCGGGACAGTAATATCCACAATCATTGTGCGGCGCTCTAATCGATCTATCAGCACTATATTCGGCTTATTAGCGGCTATACACCTGTCCGTGATGATAGATCGATCCCAGTATTAGTATTTTATTATTATTATTCCGTGCCGCGCCGTGGTGGCCGAGTGGTTCGAGCAGTTGCCTGCGACGTAAAGGTCGCAAGTTCGAATCCCGACTGTACCAATGAGTTTTTCTAAAACTTAAGTACAGTGATTAGTCACACCACGAGCTTTACGATGAAGGAAAACATCGAGAGGAAACCTGCATACGTCTGAGAAGAAATTCAAGGGCGTATGTATAGTCGTGCTTGAGTAACGGCGATGGACTCGCCATCTGTCACGTTGGCACCTAATATACCTCTGGCGGAAAGTGGGTGTGTGGGTGTTGCCTATACACCTCTGCCTACCCCTTCGGGGACCCTTGTGGGAAGGCGTGAGGATATATATATATTATTATTATTAGTGAAAGGTTGCACACTTCACTATAAACTATAGGGAAGGATAGTGGGGCGCGTCTACGTGGATGGCACTATCTATATCCCGTTATGTTTACCTTAGACTCATTGTCTCGACCATAGTTTTGTCTAGTTGTCATAACATTGTCTGTCACTGTGTCTTCATTGTTCGTAATAGTTGAGCCGTCAGCGAAGCCTTTACTTTGATCCACCTCCTGTTGTAATTCACGTTCCGTCGTTGCGTACTCCGTGCCGTTGTTGGCTTCATTCGAGCCATTTTCGTCGAAATTAGAGCCATTCATGTCAAAGTTCGAGCCATTTTTGTCAATATCCGAGCCATTTTTGTCAATGTTGTGGCCATTTTGGTCGAGCAATGATACATCGTAGTCTGTCAAAGATTCATCCGATTTGACGTCCTGATCGGATTTGTCTTCTTCCGCGTTGGTGCACACCAACGAGATGAGCATCAGCGCTAAGATTAACTTTGGCCTCGAGCTTACCATGTTTTTTTTTTCTGGCTGTCAACACTGACGCATTTTTTGTCTGTGGGCAAAGAATAGGTTGACGTTAGCTGTGGTGGGCAATAAGAAAACTAAATGAAAGGAATAAATTACATACATACATATCATCACGCCGAGTCCTTAGTGACTCTCTGCCTAACCTCAGGAACTACTGGTTGGAATTGAAAAATAATTTTTGTGTCCATTTCTCCAGGAAGGCTTTAAGCTATATAACATCACGCTACGACCAATAGGAGCGAAGCATAAATGAAAAATTTTGCAGGAACGGGAAAAAATATTCCTTTTTGAGAGCTTCCGTTGCGTGCGCTGCGTAAACGGTTTAAGTTACGAAAATATCATGTATGAGGGAATTGTTCCTCTTTAAAAGTTCTAAAAAAAAGTCCGCAATTGCATATGTCTATCTTTTAAGATTGACTCACATTTTTTTTGGCAATCAAGTCCACGATGGGCTCCTGAACTACTTAACCGATTTCAATCAAATTTGCACACCGTATGCAGTTTGATCCAACTTAAAAGAAAGGGTAGCTTACATCACAATTGGACCCGATAGGTGGCGCTGCGATCGTGTTTCAGGAAATTTTACTTTTTCACCCGGGCGAAGCTGGGCGGGACAGCTAGTATTATAATAAAAAGTGATGGCGAGTCCATCGCCGTTACTCAAGCACGACTATACATACGCCTTTGAATGTCTTCTCAGACATATGCAGGCTTCCTCTCGATGTTTACCTTCACCGTAAAGCTCGTGGTGTGAACCTCATTAGTACAGTCAGAGTTGCATTGTCTCACAAATTAGTTTTAATTTATTGTACCTTCTGTCGAAATTGGATTTTAAATTTGTTGAAGGTATCCAGGGGTATAATGATGAATCCAAAAATTATATGACGCTTTTTAATTGCGGTAGGTATCGTAAGTTATAATTCTTTATTGGAATTTACAAGAAGAGAATTTACCTCCATTTGGAAGTTGCCGTTTTAAATTACTTTTTATACATACATACGCGCCCTTTGAAATAAATGTACGTTTAGTTCAAAGGGCGCTTGCAACACCAGGGGTATCACTCGCGTGCCGACCTTGTGTTGGGAGGATCGCTGTGCTAGCACAAGGGACGAACGGGTCCCCCTACTGCCTGATGGAGCGCGGTGACCTAGGCCTATGGACGCTTGCAACACCAGGGGTATCACTCGCGTGCCGACCTTGTGTTGGGAGGATCGCTGTGCTAGCACAAGGCACGAACGGGTCCCCCTACTGCCTGATGGAGCGCGGTGACCTAGGCCTATGGACGCTTGCAACACCAGGGGTATCACTCGCGTGCCGACCTTGTGTTGGGAGGATCGCTGTGCTAGCACAAGGGACGAACGGGTCCCCCTACTGCCTGATGGAGCGCGGTGACCTAGGCCTATGGACGCTTGCAACACCAAGGGTATCACTCGCGTGCCGACCTTGTGTTGGGAGGATCGCTGTGCTAGCACAAGGCACGAACGGGTCCCCCTACTGCCTGATGGAGCGCGGTGACCTAGGCCTATGGACGCTTGCAACACCAGGCGTATCACTCGCGTGCCGACCTTGTGTTGGTAGGATCGCTGTGCTAGCACAAGGGACGAACGGGTCCCCCTACTGCCTGATGGAGCGCGGTGACCTAGGCCTATGGACGCTTGCAACACCAGGGGTATCACTCGCGTGCCGACCTTGTGTTGGTAGGATCGCTGTGCTAGCACAAGGGACGAACGGGTCCCCTACTCTACTGCCTTGGCCTTGCCCTCTAACGTCATCCAGCGTGCGTATTTTAGGTCGTCGACCTTTGTTTGCGTTTTTAAAAGCATTAATATTGTAAGGTTAGCACATTCATAGCAAATAATGTATATGCAACTTTTCAAGGATTCGTTTCGAAATAACACTTTCCCTTCAAATGGAAAATGTGTTAATGTTTTGTTGTGTGTAATAGATACAATTCATTTATATTTTTTTATATAAAGCGGTATTTTTGTGATTACGTCTTAGTATTTGGCTAATTATTTAATATACATACATGTATGTATACTATATAATAAGTATGAGAGCCTGCAACACAAAGATCGCAAGTTCCAATCCCGTCTGTACCCATTAGTTTTCCTGAACTTTAGTACGGTGATTAGTCACACCGCGAGTTTTACGGTGAAGGGAAACATCGAAAAGAAACCTGCATACGTCTGAGAAGACATTCAAAGGCGTATGTATAGTCGTGCTTGAGTAACGGCGATGGACTCGCCATCTATCACTTTGGGACTTCTATAAGGTGGAGGTCCTGCCCCAGTCGGGCAGCTCCAAATTCGAACGGAAAACCCGTTATGGCCTACCTCTCTTATTTATATAGAGTATTTGTACCTTAGTCTTGGATGTCCTATGTATTTATGTATATATCTATCTATATAAGTAAATATATTGTTGTCTAGTTACCATAATACAAGCTTTGCTTAACTTGGGACTAGGTCAATTTGTGTGGAATTGTCCCAGGTATTTATTTATTTATGTTAAGGGTAGGTCAAGGCTACCAAAATGACAAGTAAAGGTTTTTAGAGTAAAGGCTGTAGCTTCGCTCAGACGAACGTCGCTCCCGGAAAGGTATCACCCAGCTCACGTACACACGGCCTTGACTTTCATTAAGTATTCATAACGCACACAACACTGGTCAAATGGCTGAAGTAGAGGCATAAATCGTGTAAGACACCGCAGGGTTGTCACCCACGTATTGTGGACTTCGTTAGGTTTAATTTAAAGCCTTGTGTGATAGCGCAAAAGGAAGCAAATTAAATTAATACTTACGGCTTCGCATAAGGATCCCCGAAGGGGTAGACTGAGGTGTATAGGTAGTACTCACACACCCACTTTCCGCCAGAGAGTAGACAGCCAGTTCTCTCTAGACTTACAGACCTACATACATATCATCACGCCGAGTCCCTCACGCTAGGCAGAGAGAGTAGAGCGCCAGTTCTCTCTAGACTTACAGACCTACATACATATCATCACGCCGAGTCCCTCACGCTAGGCAGAGAGAGTAGAGCGCCAGTTCTCTCTAGACTTACAGACCTACATACATATCATCACGCCGAGTCCCTCACGCTAGGCAGAGAGAGTAGAGCGCCAGTTCTCTCTAGACTTACAGACCTACATACATATCATCACGCCGAGTCCCTCACGCTAGGCAGAGAGAGTAGAGCGCCAGTTCTCTCTAGACTTACAGACCTACATACATATCATCACGCCGAGTCCCTCACGCTAGGCAGAGAGAGTAGAGCGCCAGTTCTCTCTAGACTTACAGACCTACATACATATCATCACGCCGAGTCCCTCACGCTAGGCAGAGAGAGTAGACAGCCAGTTCTCTCTAGACTTACAGACCTACATACATATCATCACGCCGAGTCCCTCACGCTAGGCAGAGAGAGTAGACAGCCAGTTCTCTCTAGACTTACAGACCTACATACATATCATCACGCCGAGTCCCTCACGCTAGGCAGAGAGAGTAGAGCGCCAGTTCTCTCTAGACTTACAGACCTACATACATATCATCACGCCGAGTCCCTCACGCTAGGCAGAGAGAGTAGAGCGCCAGTTCTCTCTAGACTTACAGACCTACATACATATCATCACGCCGAGTCCCTCACGCTAGGCAGAGAGAGTAGAGCGCCAGTTCTCTCTAGACTTACAGACCTACATACATATCATCACGCCGAGTCCCTCACGCTAGGCAGAGAGAGTAGAGCGCCAGTTCTCTCTAGACTTACAGACCTACATACATATCATCACGCCGAGTCCCTCACGCTAGGCAGAGAGAGTAGAGCGCCAGTTCTCTCTAGACTTACAGACCTACATACATATCATCACGCCGAGTCCCTCACGCTAGGCAGAGAGAGTAGACAGCCAGTTCTCTCTAGACTTACAGACCTACATACATATCATCACGCCGAGTCCCTCACGCTAGGCAGAGAGAGTAGACAGCCAGTTCTCTCTAGACTTACAGACCTACATACATATCATCACGCCGAGTCCCTCACGCTAGGCAGAGAGAGTAGAGCGCCAGTTCTCTCTAGACTTACAGACCTACATACATATCATCACGCCGAGTCCCTCACGCTAGGCAGAGAGAGTAGAGCGCCAGTTCTCTCTAGACTTACAGACCTACATACATATCATCACGCCGAGTCCCTCACGCTAGGCAGAGAGAGTAGAGCGCCAGTTCTCTCTAGACTTACAGACCTACATACATATCATCACGCCGAGTGACTCACGCCAGGCAGAGAGAGAAGAGCGCCAGTTCTCTCTAGACTTACAGACCTACATACATATCATCACGCCGAGTCCCTCACGCTAGGCAGAGAGAGTAGACAGCCAGTTCTCTCTAGACTTACAGACCTACATACATATCATCGCGCTGAGTCCCTCACGCTAGGCAGAGAGAGTAGAGCGCCAGTTCTCTCTAGACTTACAGACCTACATACATATCATCACGCCGAGTCCCTCACGCTAGGCAGAGAGAGTAGAGCGCCAGTTCTCTCTAGACTTACAGACCTACATACATATCATCACGCCGAGTCCCTCACGCTAGGCAGAGAGAGTAGAGCGCCAGTTCTCTCTAGACTTACAGACCTACATACATATCATCACGCCGAGTCCCTCACGCTAGGCAGAGAGAGTAGAGCGCCAGTTCTCTCTAGACTTACAGACCTACATACATATCATCACGCCGAGTCCCTCACGCTAGGCAGAGAGAGTAGAGCGCCAGTTCTCTCTAGACTTACAGACCTACATACATATCATCACGCCGAGTCCCTCACGCTAGGCAGAGAGAGTAGAGCGCCAGTTCTCTCTAGACTTACAGACCTACATACATATCATCACGCCGAGTCCCTCACGCTAGGCAGAGAGAGTAGAGCGCCAGTTCTCTCTAGACTTACAGACCTACATACATATCATCACGCCGAGTCCCTCACGCTAGGCAGAGAGAGTAGACAGCCAGTTCTCTCTAGACTTACAGACCTACATACATATCATCACGCCGAGTCCCTCACGCTAGGCAGAGAGAGTAGACAGCCAGTTCTCTCTAGACTTACAGACCTACATACATATCATCACGCCGAGTGACTCACGCCAGGCAGAGAGAGAAGAGCGCCAGTTCTCTCTAGACTTACAGACCTACATACATATCATCACGCCGAGTCCCTCACGCTAGGCAGAGAGAGTAGACAGCCAGTTCTCTCTAGACTTACAGACCTACATACATATCATCGCGCCGAGTCCCTCACGCTAGGCAGAGAGAGTAGAGCGCCAGTTCTCTCTAGACTTACAGACCTACATACATATCATCACGCCGAGTCCCTCACGCTAGGCAGAGAGAGTAGACAGCCAGTTCTCTCTAGACTTACAGACCTACATACATATCATCACGCCGAGTGACTCACGCTAGGCAGAGAGAGAAGAGCGCCAGTTCTCTCTAGACTTACAGACCTACATACATATCATCACGCCGAGTCCCTCACGCTAGGCAGAGAGAGTAGACAGCCAGTTCTCTCTAGACTTACAGACCTACATACATATCATCGCGCCGAGTCCCTCACGCTAGGCAGAGAGAGTAGAGCGCCAGTTCTCTCTAGACTTACAGACCTACATGCGTAATATTAGTTGGAGTGAGTGGCAGCCCTACCTCTCGGAGACTAGCCTTTGTTGTCAAACTATCTATCATTGTTTTATCCTTGTTCTAACCGTACCGACACTGTAGTAGGCTCATCTAATTCCTCATTTGCTACTATGCTAATATCCGATCTCAAAGAGGAATTGGTTTACGACCCCGGTCTGCAATGACTGTATAATAACAATATCACCTTTGGCCTTGCGGTACAAACGTTATTTAATATAATTTTTTTATACCACATGGGTGGCATTAGGTGCGAACGTGACAGATGGCGAGTCCATCGCCGTTACTCAAGCACGACTATACATACGCCTTTGAATTTCTTCTCAGACGTATGCAGGTTTCCTCTTCAAGTTTTCCTTCACCTTAAAGCTCGTGGTGTGACTAATCACTGTACTTAAGTTCAGAAAAACTCATTGGTATAGTCGGGATTCGAACGTGCGATCTTTGTGTCGCAGGCAACTGCTCGAACCACTCGGCCACCACGGCTTTTAATAAAGTGTTAATGTATCTATTAGAAGGTGTGTACTCGAGCGGAACGTGACTCGCTGCGTTTTTATGAGATACTAGCTCTGTCCGCGACTTCGTCCGCGTGGATAAATACAATGAGTTATTGTTTAGTTTCTAAAATAAAAGTGGCCTAAGTTACTCCTTCTTACATCAGCTATCTGCTAGTGAAAGTCCCGTCAAAATCCGTCCAGCCGTTTGAGAGATCAGCCGGAACAAACAGACAGACAAAGAGACAGACAGACAGACAGACACATTTTTTTTAAATAAATGTATTTGTTATCGTAAATATGAAGAAAGGCATGTTACGTTGGTTTGGACACATAAAAAGGATGAGTGAAGAAAGATTGACGAAACAGATATACAAAGCACAAGTGTGTGCAAGAAGAGGCAGAGGAAGGCCACGTTCCAACTACCTGGATCAAATAGATCGGACGCTCAAGGACGGGAACGTTAAGAGTACTCGAAACCGACGAGCATGTATGAAGAGACTGATGAATGTGGACGAAGCGAAAGAGGTATGTAAGTCTAGAGAGAACTGGCGCTCTATACTCTCTGCCTACCCCGTTAGGGACTCGGCGTGATGGTATGTATGTATGTATGTATTTGTTATATGTACCGTATACATTCACATGCATTTAGTAAAACGCGGTTATTTTTATATTGCAAACAGACACTCTTTTTTCGATACTGTTTATTTGTATATAGGCTTGATGTACCTAACGGGTTTGGCTTCGTTAAATAACATGTTTCATATATTATGTATAATGATATCATTTAAAAAAAATATATGAACTTCATATTATTCCGGCATAATGTGGGTTTCCCTTGGCTATCTTCACGGCTTCCTATAGATAGTGCCATCCCCCAGCGCCCCACCAATGTCTAGTCGAGGGGGTCGCGGGATGCGGGCAGTATGACCCGAGTCTATTAACTGTAGTGTGCGTGTGCACTCATAGGTAATCAGTGTGTACCGACAATACTCAAACATTAGTGGAAGGTTGCACACTTACACTGTAAACTATAGTGGAGAATAGTGGGGCACTTCGTGGATGACACTGTCTATAAAAGGGTTTCCGAAGGGGTAGGCAGAGTTGTGTAGATACCTGTATCTGTCGGCCAGATATATTTTAGGTGCCAACGTAATAAGTATCTCAAGCACGACTATACATACGCCTTTGAATGTCTTCTCAGACGTATGCAGGTTTCCTCTCGATGTTTCCCTTCACCGTAAAGCTCGTGGTGTGCCTCACTGTAATTAAATGTAGAAAAACTCCTCAATCCAGTCGGGATTGGAACTCGCGCCGTTTGCGTGGCAGGCGGGTGCTGTGACTTCTCGGCCACGCCGCCTCCTCTTGTCCTGACGTTGGTACACTTTGGAACTTGCAACTTTCATCCAATTCCTATCCAAATATCCTCACAAACTCTCGCCTTTAAGTACTTATTGTATTAGCTCAAAACGTTATTCAAATCACTCTACATTTGTCACGTGATTAAGTGACAGACAGACAAACAAGTTTTATAAAAGGATATACGTAGGTGTCTATTGTTAGTGTTTACTCATACACATACATACATATCATCACGCCGTATCCATAACGGGGTAGGCAGAGAGTATAGAGCGCCAGTTCTCTCTAGACTTACATACCTCTTTCGCTTCGTCCACATTCATCAGTCTCTTCATACATGCTCGTCGGTTTCGAGTACTCTTAACGTTCCCGTCCTTGAGAGTCCGACCTATTTGATCCAGGTAGTTGGAACGTGGCCTTCCTCTACCTCTTCTTGCACACACTTTTGCTTTGTATGTCTGTTTCGTCAATCTTTCTTCACTCATCCTTTCTATGTGTCCAAGCCAACGTAACATGCCTTTCTTCATCTTTACAATCACGCCCTCATTCACGCCAGTTGATTTGCGAATCTCTTCATTGCGGATTCGATCTAATATCGTTACTCCGCACATTTTTCGAAGAGATCGCATCTCAACTGCATTCAAGCTATTTTCATACTTCCTCTGACATACCCAGGATTCGCTGCCATACAACAAGGTAGGTACCAATATCGCGTTGTGGACAGCAACTCGAGCATTCTTGCTCAGACTTTTACTGCCCATCAACGCCGACATGGCTCCATTCACCTTATTTCCGGCAGTTATCCTTCTTTCAATATCTTTTTCATACTTTCCATCTCGTGTGAACATGCTTCCAAGATATACAAATTCATTCACTTGCTCTATGTATAGTCGTTGGCACATAAAATATATCTCTGCCAGATATTAGGTGTGTGAGTACTGCCTACATACCTCTGCCTACCCTTGAGGTAAGGCGTGAAGATAGGTAGGGCATAACGGATTCTCCGTTCGAATTTGGAGCTGCCCGACTGGGGCAGGACCTCCACCTTATAGAAGTCCGTAGCCAAATAACACAATTTAAAGTGTTGTGTTCCTACGCGGTGAATAAGGTTTCCAGTAATGGGCTCCTTGGGGAGGGGGGAGGATTGTTATATTGTGTTGGCAACCGAGGGATTAGACCTATTATGTTGCCAACACAGTATAACTCTCTGAACACAAAGTGGCAACGCGCAAGTGATACTTAGGTATCGTGAGCGTAAATAGGCTACGGTAGCCGTTTCCCATCAGGTGGGCCGTATGCTTGTTTGCCACTCTTGTTGTATAAAAAAAAAAATATATATATTATGTGAAGTGTAGTAGTTTTGGAAATTATCCATAACAATTTAACAAACTAACAAACAATCAAGCCATTCCACTTTATAGTAATAATAATAATAAATAACATAAAACAGTATAGTATAAGTGCTGATAATAACTTACTTTAAAACAATAGGAAATAGCCTTTTTAAACTTATTACCACGAACACAACACTAGACACAAAACAAATGACGAACGCGAACGTTATTTTTTTGAAAATGGAACGCGACCGTTACCCACGACCGTTCGTCTCGCACTAACAGATGCCTGCGCGGGCGCAGGTGTCATAAAGACTGATCAATGGCGGACGGTATTATGCAGTGTGCAACTATTCATATGTTTTGGTAATTATCTGCTTTGATAAAAAAAAAAATTCTGGCTAAGTAGTTCGTATTGTTGCCCGCAACACAAAGGTTACAAGTTCGAAACCCGACTGTTTTTCTGAACTTAAGTACAGTGATTAGTCACACCACGAACTTTACGGTGAAGGAAAACATCGAGAGGAAACCTGCATACGTCTGAGAAGACATTCAAAGGCGTATGTATAGTCGTGCTTGAGTAATGGCGATGGACTCGCCATCTGCCACGTTGGCACCTATTATACCTCTGGCGGAAAGTGGGTGTGTGGGTACTACCTATACACCTCTTCGTACCCCTTCGGGGACCCTTGTGGGGATGCGTGATTGAGTAACCAACGTCCTCGCAAACTATAGCATTTATAATATTTCCTATTATTATGACGCGTGTCTTAATGATTCAACATGGATATATGTACGTTATTAAAATATAATATGTATTTGTTAATATAAAAGACACCTGTACAATTATTGTTTGAAGAAATTCATTATTTATTGTTAGTTATTCAACATCTGTTCCCAGTTATAAGAGTTGCATTGTATTGTTGGAGCAGCGGTGGCCGGGTCGCCTGCGAAAGAAATATTGCAAGGTCTAACACCCTGGTGTTGCAGGCGTCCATAGGCGGCGGTAACCGCTTACCATCAGGCGGGTCGCATGCTTGCCATTCGTGTGGTGTAAAGCAAAACTAATAAGCTTTTCTAAGCTTAACTACAGTGATTTTTTACGGTGAAGGAAAACATGTGTTTAAAGAAACCAGCGAACGAGTATGGCCTGGCTGAAGCGATGGTCCTGGATGATTTGTATGTAGGTCTGTAAGTCTAGAGAGAACTGGCGCTCTACTCTCTCTGCCTAGCATGAGGAACTCGGCGTGATGATATGTATGTAGGTCTGTAAGTCTAGAGAGAACTGGCGCTCTACTCTCTCTGTCTAGCGTGAGGGACTCGGCGTGATGATATGTATGTAGGTCTGTAAGTCTAGAGTGAACTGGCGCTCTACTCTCTCTGCCTAGCGTGAGGGACTCGGCGTGATGATATGTATGTAGGTCTGTAAGTCTAGAGAGAACTGGCGCTCTACTCTCTCTGCCTAGCGTGAGGGACTCGGCGTGATGATATGTATGTAGGTCTGTAAGTCTAGAGAGAACTGGCGCTCTACTCTCTCTGCCTAGCGTGAGGGACTCGGCGTGATGATATGTATGTAGGTCTGTAAGTCTAGAGAGAACTGGCGCTCTACTCTCTCTGCCTAGCGTGAGGGACTCGGCGTGATGATATGTATGCAGTATTTATACATCTCTTCGTTTGCATACACTTCTTAGTGTAAGTACCTACAAGTTTGGATAAGTATTTCCCAATTAAACACTTGTGACATTTTGAACGTGTTTTATTGGGCACGTTCTATGTATTGCTATCTCTTTATTGATATTACTCATCTTATCTTTGCTCTTGCACCATTGTTTTTATATATATATACTAGATTTCCCGCCCAGCTTCGCTCGGGTGAAAAAGTTTGCAACACGATCGCGGCGCCACCTTTTTTCAATTGTTGTTCAATTGTTCAATTGTGAAATCTGAACCATTCTCGACTCCATCTGTTAGAATCGTTTGGAGCTAACAGATAATTGTGACTGTCAAATAATAGACAAATTTGCAATAAAATAATATTGCGACTATACATTGTGATGTAAGCTATCCTATCTTTCAAGTTGGATCAAACTGCACACGGTGTGAAAGTTTGATTGAATTCGGTTAAGTAGTTTAGGAGTCCATCGCGGACAAACAACGTGATGCGTTAACCGACCTTCAAAATGAAGGGTTGTAAATTCATGTCTATCACGTCAGAATGACTGAACGGAAACGAAGGAGGTTTTTGACACGTGCTTGTGTAACGGTGATGGACTCGCCATGTGTCACGTTGTCAACTAAATCATAACTCCGGCGTAAAGTGGGTATTAAGGGTAATACAAATACCTGCCTACCCCTTTGGAGACCCTTGTTGGAAGGCGTAAAGATATATTAAATTTTCTATAACTAAATAAAAAAAAATGCTGTATCCTAGCATTCGTTTTATTTTGTGTCTTTTTCTGAGTATAAAAAGCACGACTATACATACACCTTTGAATTGTCTTCTCAGACGTATGCAGGTTTCCTCTCGATGTTTTCCTTCACCGTAAAGCTCGTGGTGTGCCTCACTGTAATTCAATGTAGAAAAACTTCTCAATCCAGTCGGGATTGGAACTCGCGCCGTTTGCGTGGCAGGCGGGTGCTGTGACCTCTCGGCCACGCCGCCTCCTCTTGTCCTGACGTATAAGTGGTATGGAATCGCAGTGCAGGCGCAACCCTCGTTTCCTCTCGATGTTTCCCTTCACCGTAAAGCTCGTGGTGTGACTAATCACTGTACTTAAGTCCAGAAAAACTCATTGGTCGGGATTTTCAAATCAAATGCATTTTTTACGAAGTGTTGGATGTAATCTAATTAATGATTGGTTCGCTTCCGCATTGATCGCTTCCACTCGTACTACCTGACTTGTCGCTCTCCCTCGCACGCTGTCACTGTCCCTTTCAAACTCTTCTTACTATAGTAACCATGTTGTTTACAAATTGTCAAATTGATTGTCGACTAGTCGCGTCCCGGGGTTGCCTGTATATCATCACGCCGAGTCCCTCACGCTAGGCATCTGATGATCTGTAAAAGGTCTGTACGTCTAGAGAGGACTGGCGCTCTACTCTCTCTGCCTTTCGTGAGAGACTCGGCGTGATGATATGTATGAAGGTCTGTAAGTCTAGAGAGAACTGTCGCTCTACTCTCTCAGCCTTGCGTGAGGGACTCGGCGTGATGATATGTATGTAGGTCTGTAAGTCTAGAGAGAACTGGCGCTCTACTCTCTCTGCCTAGCGTGAGGAACTCGGCGTGATGATATGTATGTAGGTCTGTAAGTCTAGAGAGAACTGGCGCTCTACTCTCTCTGCCTAGCGTGAGGGACTCTGCGTGATGATATGTATGTAGGTCTGTAAGTCTAGAGAGAACTGGC
Organism: Drepana falcataria; assembly: GCA_945859725.1. Taxonomy (NCBI): domain Eukaryota; kingdom Metazoa; phylum Arthropoda; class Insecta; order Lepidoptera; family Drepanidae; genus Drepana; species Drepana falcataria. The sequence continues at coordinate 2,931,133 of OX243951.1, read as the reverse complement.
GCTCTACTCTCTCTGCCTAGCGTGAGGGACTCGGCGTGATGATATGTATGTAGGTCTGTAACTCTAGAGAGAACTGGCGCTCTACTCTCTCTGCCTAGCGTGAGGGACTCGGCGTGATGATATGTATGTAGGTCTGTAACTCTAGAGAGAACTGGCGCTCTACTCTCTCTGCCTAGCGTGAGGGACTCGGCGTGATGATGTGTATGTAGGTCTGTAACTCTAGAGAGAACTGGCGCTCTACTCTCTCTGCCTAGCGTGAGGGACTCGGCGTGATGATATGCAAGTTGGTTGTTTACAGTTTTCTGTAATATTCCAGAAGACTTTACACCATGGCGGTGGCTTGGTTTAATACCGGTTCGCAATCAACGTTAGTGCCCCGATACTTAAGTATAACTTGTTCAACTTGACTTGGTGTCACAGCGTTACCTTGCAGGCAGGCCATGGTGGGGGGCGCGGGGGGGGGGGGGGGGGCGATTGATTTGACATAATATGTCGTCGCCTCTGTCAATTACAATTACATTTTAAAGTGCATATGTAATTGAATATCTTCACGCCTGTCCATATATTCTTATCGCATCAAAAATATTAATGAGAAATGAGAGCCATGTTTAATTTTATGTTATAGAAATCAAATCAAATCAAAATCTATGATATACAAATCAAATCAAATCAGAAGCTTTTTACACGCTTTATATTAGCTTGGGTTGTATCTATGTATGTATGTATGTAACGGAATCTTTGAACTTAATTTTCACCAGTTTCCAGAAGTCTGAGTAATTTGAAACTTTGCATACGTATCGAGGACCGATGACAATACACTAATAACTAAAAAGTAGAAAATAAATAATAGTTATTAACACGCTTTATATTAGCTTGGGTTGTATCTATGTATGTATGTATGTAACGGAATCTTTGAACTTAATTTTCACCAGTTTCCAGAAGTCTGAGTAATTTGAAACTTTGCATACGTATCGAGGACCGATGACAATACACTAATAACTAAAAAGTAGAAAATAAATAATAGTTATTAACACGCTTTATATTAGCTTGGGTTGTATCTATGTATGTATGTAACGGAATCTTTGGGCGCGATTTTGACCCACTTTAAGCGGCCAGATTTCGTTCAAACTTTGTTGATTTATCGAGGACCGATGACAATACACTAATAACTAAAAAGTAGAAAATAAATAATAGTAAAAAAAAACTAAAAAACACGCTTTTTATAGAAAACCGAACTAAAAAATAGAAAATAAATTTCGATAATATCTTAAAAAGCGTGGGGTGCTTTTTAAGATATTACCGAAATGATAATCACTCTACTCATATCTGTCAATAAAATATTTATAACTATTGACACCAAATTTATTTTCTATTTTTTAGTTCGGTTTTTATTTCACATAGGCCCAGGTGGGCACTTATAAAACGTCGAAAAAGAAGCACGGTTCGGGTTGGTCGCTTCCATGGAGAAGAACCGGCGAGAAACTCCATGGTTACTCTTTTCAAATCATTAGGCATATACAACAATATTTTTTCGTTACAACAACAGTACAAGCTGTGCCCCGTGATTTCACATGCGTAAGAGTCGATTTCTTTAGTTTTTTTTTATTAATGAATTTTTTTAATAAAATCTTTAGAGCCGTGGTGATCGCGTGGTTCGAATAGTTGCCTGCAACACAAAGTGTTCGAGTTTTTCTAAACTTAAGTACAGTGATGAGGTATGTAAGTCTAGAGAAAACTGGCGCTCATACTCTCTGCCTACCCCGTTAGGGACTCGGCGTGATGATATGTACAGTGATTAGTCACACCACGAGCTTTACGGTGAAGGAAAACATGGAGAGGAAACGAGGGCTGCGCCTGCACTGCGATACCATACCACTTATACGTCAGGACAAGAGGAGGCGGCGTGGCCGAGAGGTCACAGCACCCGCCTGCCACGCAAACGGCGCGAGTTCCAATCCCGACTGGAGTGAGGAGTTTTTCTACATTTAATTACAGTGAGGCACACCACGAGCTTTACGGTGAAGGGAAACATCGTGAGGCAACCTGCATACATCTGAGAAGACATTCAAAGGCGTATGTATAGTCTTGCTTGAGAAACGACGATGGACTCGCAGTCTGTCACGTTGGCACCTATATCTGGCGGAATGTGGGTGTGTGGGTACTTCCTATACACCTCTGCGTACCCTTTCGGGGACCCTCTTGGGAATGCGTGAGGGTATATTATTATTATGATAACATCCTTTGTGTCATTGTCATTGACGACCGTGTTTGGTCTAGTGGCCGAAGCTCCTGACTGTGAAACTTGAGCCTTGAGTTCGCGGGTTCGAATCCCGCTGAGGGCAGATATTTGTGTGATGAACACAAGTATTTGTACCTTAGTCTTGGATGTCCTATGTATATATACATAAACATATCATCACGCCAAGTCCCTAGCGGGGCAGGCAGAGAGTATAGAGCGCCAGTTCTCCCTAGACTTACATACCTCTTTCGCTTCGTCCACGTTCATCAGTCGCTTCATACATGCTCGTCGGTTTCGAGTACTCTTGTCCTATGTTTTTACGTATGTATATCGTTGTCCAGTTCCCATAGTACGAGCTTTGCATAGTTTGGGACTAGGTCAATTTGTGTGCAATTGCCTATCTATATAAGTATGTACATCGTTGTCCAGTTCCCACAGTACAAGCTTTGCTTAGTTTGGGACTAGGTCAATTTGTGTGCATCTGCCTATCTATATAAGTATGTATATCGTTGTCCAGTTCCCACAGTACAAGCTTTGCTTAGTTTGGGACTAGGTCAATTTGTGTGCAATTGCCTATCTATATAAGTAGGTATATCGTTGTCCAGTTCCCATAGTACAAGCTTTGCTTAGTTTGGGACTAGGTCAATTTGTGTGGAATTGCCTATCTATATAAATATGTATATCGTTGTCCAGTTCCCACAGTACAAGCTTTGCTTAGTTTGGTACTAGGTCAATTTGTGTGCAATTGCCTATCTATATAAGTATGTATATCATTGTCCAGTTCCCATAGTACAAGCTTTGCTTAGTTTGGGACTAGGTCAATTTGTGTGGAATTGCCTATCTATATAAGTATGTATATCGTTGTCCAGTTCCCACAGTACAAGCTTTGCTTAGTTTGGGACTAGGTCAATTTGTGTGGAATTGCCTATCTATATAAGTATGTATATCGTTGTCCAGTTCCCACAGTACAAGCTTTGCTTAGTTTGGGACTAGGTCAATTTGTGTGGAATTGCCTATCTATATAAGTATGTATATCGTTGTCCAGTTCCCACAGTACAAGCTTTGCTTAGTTTGGGACTAGGTCAATTTGTGTGGAATTGCCTATCTATATAAGTATGTATATCGTTGTCCAGTTCCCATAGTACAAGCTTTGCTTAGTTTGGGACTAGGTCAATTTGTGTGGAATTGCCTATCTATATAAGTATGTATATCGTTGTCCAGTTCCCATAGTACAAGCTTTGCTTAGTTTGGGACTAGGTCAATTTGTGTGCAATTGCCTATCTATATAAGTATGTATATCATTGTCCAGTTCCTACAGTACAAGCTTTGCATAGTTTGGGACGAGGTCAATTTGTGTGCAATTGCCTATCTATATAAGTATGTATATCATTGTCCAGTTCCCATAGTACGAGCTTTGCATAGTTTGGGACTAGGTCAATTTGTGTGGAATTGCCTACCTATATAAGTATGTATATCGTTGTCCAGTTCCCATAGTACAAGCTTTGCTTAGTTTGGGACTAGGTCAATTTGTGTGGAATTGCCTATCTATATAAGTATGTATATCGTTGTCCAGTTACCATAGTACAAGCTTTGCTTAGTTTGGGACTAGGTCAATTTGTGTGGAATTGCCTATCTATATAAGTATGTATATCGTTGTCCAGTTCCCATAGTACGAGCTTTGCTTAGTTTGGGACTAGGTCAATTTGTGTGGAATTGCCTATCTATATAAGTATGTATATCGTTGTCCAGTTCCCATAGTACAAGCTTTGCTTAGTTTGGGACTAGGTCAATTTGTGTGGAATTGCCTATCTATATAAGTATGTATATCGTTGTCCAGTTCCCATAGTACAAGCTTTGCTTAGTAAAAGAGTAGGTCAATTTGTGTTAAACTGTCCCTTTGTATTTTATCTATGGCTTGTATGTTCAGTGTTTCAGTGATGTATTGCCAAAGGTACGGCACATTTCCACGTATTTTAATCACTTGTTCGTATTTGAAGAAGGTGAAGTTAAGTAATATTCGCGCTGGACAGGATGTCAGGAAGGTGGGTCAAAGATAAATTGCTGCCCCCGTGTTACTGACAGATAAACAGCTGATTCACCTATGTAGCGGCGCGCTTTGCTATGCGTTCGTTTGATGTAATGCCTAGGTTTGCTCGTGTTTTTAGTTCTAGAGATTTTTTGTTTTGAAAGAAACGAGAATTTTAAATACCTTGGAACGATTCCACACAGATTGCCATGGCCCCGAATTGAGTAATGCTTGTGTTACGGTAACTAGACAACGATATATTTACTTGTATAGATAGATATATACATAAATACATAGGACATCCAAGACTAGGGTACAAATACTCGTGTTCACACAAATACATGCCTTCGGCGGGAATCGGCCAGACTTTTTCTTTATTTCTCCGACGAAAAGAGGTTGCCCTGCCTACCCCATCGGAGACCTTTGCGGGGAAGCGTAAAGTTATCCTAGTCAGAAACTCATTAGTACAGACAGAGTTCGAAGTGAAGTTTGACGTAATACACAACTTTAACCACACACCTATCACGGCCCTACCTTAAGTCAACCTAGTGATACATTTGTGTCAATGGGCCGCATTTCAAGTTGGTGATAGGGCTTTGGGTGCAGCTGAGAGTTAGGGGATACCTGGCACCTACTACAAAGATCGCAAGTTTGAACACCGACTGTACCACTGAGTTTTTCTGAACTTAAGTACAGTGATTAGTCACACCACGAGCTTTACGGTGAAGGAAAACATCGAGAGGAAACGAGGGTGGCGCCTGCACTGCGATACCATACCACTTATACGTCAGGACAAGAGGAGGCGGCGTGGCCGAGAGGTCACAGCACCCGCCTGCCACGCAAACGGCGCGAGTTCCAATCCCGACTGGATTGAGGAGTTTTTCCACATTTAATTACAGTGAGGCACACCACGAGCTTTACGGTGAAGGAAAACATCGAGAGGAAACCTGCATACGTCTGAGGCGTCATTCAAAGGCGTATGTATAGCGAAAGAGGTAGGTGGTAAGTCTTCCCAACACCTCTTCGCCTTTACATAAGTGTCCCCCAGAGGTGTATAGGTAGTACCCACACACCCACTTTCCGCCAGAGATATATTTTAGGTGCCAACGTGACAGATGGCGAGTAACATATTATAACATTCTTATAATAATAATACACCCTGGGACGATTCCACACAAATTGACCTAGTCCCAAACTAAGCAAGCTTGTACTATCAGCTTGCTTAGTTTGGGACTAGGTCAATTTGTGTGGAATCGTCCCAATATATATATATATATATATATATATGTATATATATATATATATTGCTAGCTAGTATATATATATATATATATATATATATATACTAGCTGTCCCGCCCAGCTTCGCTCGGGTGAAAAAGTTAAATTGCCGTAACACGATCGCAGCGCCACCTATTGGGTCCAATTGTAAATCTAAACCATTCCGAATCTAGCTTAAGACACACAGAAACACACAGAAAGCTTCGCCCGGGTAAAAAAGGTAAAATTCTTGAAACTCGATCGCAGCGCCACCTATCGGGTCCAATTTAATATAGCCTATGTTACTCGGGGATAATGTAGCTTTCCAAAGGTGAAAGAATTTTTGAAATCGGTCCAGTAGTTTCGGAGCCTATTCATTACAAACAAACAAACAAACAAACAAACAAACAAACAAATCTTTCCTCTTTATAATATTAGTATAGATATATAAATTACGTGTCACGTTGTTTGTCCGCGATGGACTCCTAAACTACTTAACTGATTTCAATCAAATTTGCACACCGTGTGCAGTTTGATCCAACTTAAAAGATAGGATAGCTTACATCACAATTGGTGGCGCTGCGATCGTGTTTCAGAAAATTTTCCTTTTTCACCCGGGCGAAGCTGGGCGGGACAGCTAGTATAAAGTATAATATAAAAAATATTAATATGCACGGTTTCCTGGAATTTGGCCGAAGCGAAAGAGGTATTTAAGACTAGAGAGAACTGGCGCTCTACCTTCTCTGTCTACCCCGTTAGGGACTCGGATTCCTGATTGGTATAGAGGCAATAAGACCCGATAGGTTGCGCATCGATCGTGTCCTATTATAAAATTTGTGTGTTCTCCATATTAAAAACCCTTAACAAAGCTGGCTACTATAAAATCAAAAATCAAAATCAGAATCTTTTTATTTCACATAGGCCCAGGTGGGCACTTATAAAACGTCAAACAAGTGACACAAATATTGTCATCAGTGCTGTAACTAATTCTGGTCATGATAAGGAATAAATTAAAAAAAAAAAGTAAAATTATTATTGTAAGAAAAACTCGAATTGAGATATAGATAGTGCCATCCACGAAGACGCGCCCCACTATCCTCCCCCATAGTTTATAGTGTAAGCGTGCAACCTTCCACAAATGTGTGAGTGTTGTCGGTACACACTGATTACCTATGAGTGCACACGCACACTACAGTTAATAGACTCGGGTCATACTCCCCGCATCGCGCGACCCCCTCGACTAGACATTGGTGAGTCTTCGTGGATGGGGTTATCTATACGGTTGTATATCACTGCAAGTGATTGACAAAACCACTTTCTAACTGTATCTTAATAACTACACTCGCGGGTAACTGTGCTTCCTGCAATAGATAGACGTGTGATTTAATCAATCCTAATGCCGAGGATGCGAGCACCAGTAAGTCTAGAGAGGACTGGCGCTCTACTCTCTCTGTCTAGCGTGAGGGACTCGGCGTGATGATATGTATGTAGGTCTGTAAGTCTAGAGAGGACTGGCGCTCTACACTCTCTGCCTAGCGTGAGGGACTCGGCGTGATGATATGTATGTAGGTCTGTAAGTCTAGAGAGAACTGGCGCTCTACTCTCTCTGCCTAGCGTGCTCTGCGGCGTGATAATATGCATTTATGTCCACTAATGAGTCCGGATGAGGCAGAGGAAGACCATGTTTCTCTGTCCTCAAGATTAAGATGAATATATATTTTCAAAGGGTTGAAATGTATTATTTATCGTAGCATTTTTCACCTCGTCTACACCGGAATAACTAGATTTAGTCTAGTCTTTGAACAAGCTCACTTTTACCACTGCTTCTTAAGAACTTACTAGGTTAGATTATTATAAAAAAACCCGTGGTGGCCGAGTGGTTCGAGTAGTTGCCTGCGTCACAAAGATCGCAAGTTCGAATCCTGACTGTAGCAATGAGTTTTTCTGAACTTAAGTACAGTGATTAGTCACACCACGAGCTTTACGGTGAAGGAAAACATCGAGAGGAAACCTGCATACGTTTGAGAAGCAATTCAAAGGCGTATGCATAGTCGTGCTTGAGTAACGGCGATGGACTCGCCATCTGTCACGTTGGCAGCTAATATACCTCTGGCGGAAAGTGGGTGTGTGGGAATTACCTACGTTAATTAATTAATTAATGAATTACGTGACACGAAATTTATATATATTAAGATTAAGATTACTCAAAGGGAATGACTGACATAGTGATCTATCAACGCAGCCCACCACTGGACCCACAGCCCAAACCACTGGACGGATCGGGCTGAAATTTGGCGTGCAGGTAGATGTTATGACGTAGGCATCCGCTAAGAAAGGATTTTGATTAATTCTACCCCCAAGGGGATAAAATAGGGGATGAAAGTTTGTATGAAACTTTGTCAATTTTAAACCGATCGGGCTGAGACTTTCCATGCATAAAGCTACTATGACGTAGGCATCCCCCCTTCCCCATCCTATTTACACACACACACCAAAAAAAAAAAACGTGTTTTACTAAATGCATATGGATGTATACACGGTACATGTACCAATATATAATTTTTTACAATTTTTATCTGTCTGTTTGGGCCAGGTAATCTCTGAAACGGCTGGACCGATTTTAACGGGTCTTTCACTGGCAGATAGCTGATTTAAAAAGGAGTAACTTAGGCTACTTTAATTTTAGAAACTGATATATTTTTTTGTTATATTCCACCCGGACGAAGTCGCAGACACACCTAGTAATAAATAAATACCTGGGACAATTCCACACAAATTGACATAGCCCCAAATTAAGCAAAGCTTGTGTTATGGTAACTGGACAATACAACAAATCAAATCAAAATATTATATATATCCTCACGCCTTCCCACAAGGGTCCCCGAAGGGATAGGCAGAGGTGTATAGCTAATACCCACACACCCAGTTTCCGCCAGAGGTATATTAGGTGCCAACGTGACAAATGGCGAGTCCATCGCCGTTACTCAAACACGACTATACATACGCCTTTGAATTTCTTCTCAGACATGTGTGGGTTTCCTCTCGATGTTTTCCTTCACCGTTAAACTCGTGGTGTGACTAATCACTGTACTTCAGTTCAGAAAAACTCATTGGTACAGTCGGGATTCGAACTTGCGACCTCTGCGTCGCAGGCAACTGCTCGAACCACTCGGCCACCACGGCTATTAATATATTAATATTTATAGCCGTGGAATATATCAAAATATTAATATTTCACATATGCCTAGATGGGCACTTATAGAACGTCGAAAAAGTTGCATAAAGTATATATACTTATACTAGTCATTCCGCCCAGCTTCGCTTGGGTGAAAAAAAAAAAAATTCCTGAAACTGACTTCCTAATGCGGGCAAAGGGCCCCAATTATCTACACAATTATGCCATTTTAATGGCAGTTTGGGAGGCCATGAAGTCAGCGAAAAAGTTTTGTACAACCCCTAAGCTTGTAATTTTGTCCTGCTTAAAAAGTTGTCTAAATTATTATGTAAGTCTAGTGTTGGCTATACAACGACGTCGTTTTGACTATGATAAAAAGGAGTAAAAACTGTAAGTTGGAAAAATATGTTAAAACCGTAAGTTTGAAAATAAACGTTTTCAGCACTATTTAACCAATTTTGTGTCCTCTACCCTGGCGATCTACCCTCTCTGGTGAGCGTGAGAGACTCGTGATATATAATACTTCAAGCCTAATCGAATTTTGTCTTGTTCCAGATACAATATGGTCCCAGAATCGTCCCCTGGCGCACTCCCCTAACGAGCCTCCCAATACGCCATTCGGCGACGCGAATTCCAACTCACTACCTCCGAACATACAAAGCGAACACTTCTCCAACATATTAGATACAAAATTCCATATACAAGCCACTGAAACACCAGACATTACGACCGCAACACAATCAAAGGCTTCGCTCAAAACCGAAGAGGAGTTTGACGTGAACGAATACTTCGCACGGCTCCAAGGTACCAGATATGTCAGCGCTCCGTTCAGTCACACAAAGGAGGATCCGAGCTCAAATTTGGAATCTACTGAGGATAACCTCGAAGAGATCAACCTGAACGATCCTGACAGGAGTCAGGGAGAGTATCAGCATAGTTTGACTGCGGATATAGCTCAGAATTTCTCACAGCTGCCAACCGTTTTGCCGCAAGTCGCGAGCGCTGTGTTCAGTTCCTTCTCGAATATGCTCTATAAAAGTAGGGATCATACGCCCGATGATAGGGGTCGTGGTGCTCCGGATGAGACGACCGTTCCGCTGTTGGGGCCGGATGAGAGGAGGGAGGTTGCTGTTGTTCCGCCCAAAGAACCTCCTAAGGAACCGCCAGTAGGAGGTAAGTTTCTTGCAACTTATTTTATTTTTTATTTATTTATTTATTTACACACACTTTAAAAACTTATATATTATCAAATAGTTTCTAAGAAATTTCTAACCGTTTCTGCGAGTTTCGGCAGGGTCTATATATATATATATATATATATATATAGGTATATCTAGTCTTAATTTGAAACTAGGTGTCCCCGTGACTTCGTCCGCGTGGAAAAGTGACATTAGACAGCATAGTATGCTATTTAATTATGCAAATAAATTACAAAGGAGTTACCGTTATGAGGCACCTATCTAATATCCAAATGTATAATCTTACTAATATTATTAATGTGAAAGTTTGTAAGTTTGGATGTTTGCGGTTCTTTCACGGCCAAACGGCTGAACCGATTTGGCTGAAAGTTGAAATGGTGATAGCTTATACCTAGGAATAGGACATAGGCTACTTTTTTTTATCATGAAAAATTCAAAGTTCTTATATTATAATGTATGATGTTCTTTCACGGCATAGCGGCGGAACCAATTCAAGCAGGAATATTTTCAAAGGAAAATTTTCGAACTCCACGCGGGCGAAGCCGCAGGCATAAGCTAGTGTATAATAAATAATAATGACATAGACCTTATATATTTCCATACAAATTTTCATCCCGTATTTTTATTTTACTCCCTTAACGATAACATTTTTACAAACTGATTGTCATGTTAATTTATATGTGATCAAGAAGCTAAAAAATTGTTTCAAGCTACTAGCTTAAAAAGTTACGAGACTTCTACTATACTTATCTATCCTCTACTATCAAATATATCCTCACGCTGTCCCATAAGGGTTCCCGAAGGGGTAGGCAGAGGTGTATAGGTAATACCCACACACCCACTTTCCGCCAGAGATGCCAACGTGACAGATGGCGAGGCCGTTACTCAGGCACGACTACACATACGCCTTTGAATGTCTTCTCAGACGTATGCAGGTTTCCTCTCGATGTTTTCCTTCACCGTAAAGCTCGTGGTGTGACTAATCACTGTACTTAAGTTTTAGAAAAACTCATTGGTACAATTGGGATTCGAACTTGCGATATTTGTGTCGTAGGCAACTGCTCGAACCACTCGACCACCACGGCTTAGTAATTTAATGTTTATACAAACAATATTAATATGCTTATAACCCGCAAACAATACTCAATCATGGACGATCGTGGTCTCTGCTTTGGGGTCCGCTTTGGGGTCATGTAGGGTCATTAAGGCATATTGTACCGGCATGATGTGCAAAGGTCGCTACTTCTATTCGCGATTAGTGTTTGTGTTCGGTAATTATAAATAAATAAATAATAAATAAATACCTGGGACAATTCCACACAAATTGACCTAGTCCCAAAGTAAGCAGAGCTTGTGTTATGGTAACTAGACAACGATATATTTACTTATATTAGTTCGGTAATTATATTGTATCAATCAAATATTTTCCGTATTTTCAATAATTTTTGCGTGAATGAGAACGTCATTGTAAAGATGAAGAAAGGCATGTTACGTTGGTTTGGACACATAGAAAGGATGAGTGAAGAAAGATTGACGAAACAGATATACTAAGCAAAAGTGTGTGCAAGAAGTGGCAGAGGAAGACCACGTTACAACTATCTGGATCAAATCGATCGGACGCTCAAGGACGGGAACGTCAAGAGTGAAAACCGACGAGCATGTATGAAGAGACTGATGAATGTGGACGAAGCGAAAGAGGTATGTAAGTCTAGAGAGAACTGGCGCTCTATACGCTCTGTCTACCCCGTTAGGGACTCGGCGTGAGGATAAATAATAAATAAATACCTGGGACAATTCCACACAAATTGACCTAGTCCCAAAGTAAGCAGAGCTTGTGTTATGGTAACTAGACAACGATGTATTTACTTATATAGATAGATATGTACATAAATACATAGGACATCCAAGACTAAGGTACAAATACTCGTGTTCATCACACAAATATCTGCCCTCAGCGGGATTCGAACCCGCGACCTCAAGTTTCGCAGTTAAACCACTAGACCAGACGGTCGTCATTCTCATTCGATTCCACCTTCCGTCTTCAGTTCCGGACCTTTCTGTTACTCTGATGCGGTATGGGTAAATATGACCGCAGCCCCGAACGTGTGGAGTTCGAAAAAGTAACTTGTGTATTTCCTTGCTAGAATCGATTCAGCCGCTATGCTGAAAGAGCAACATACTTTATAATATTAGAGGTTTGAGGTTTTCAGGTTTAAAAACTAGCCTATTTCCTATTCCTAGGTATAAGCTATCACCATTTCAAGCCAGCCTTTCTAGCTTTCAGCCAAATCGGTTCAGCCGTTTGGCCGTGAAAGAACCGCAAACATCCAAACTTACAAACTTTCACATTTATAATATTAGTAAAATTTCTAAGATATGAATATGTATACTAGCTGTCCCGCCCAGATTCGCTTGGGAGAAACAGTTAAATTGCCGCGCCACCTATCGGGTGCAATTGTGAAATCTAAACCATTCTCCAAAGACTAATAATTTAATTGTATACTGCCATTCTCGACTCCCTCTGTTAGAATCGTTTGGAGCAAACAAATAATTGTGACTGTCAAATAATAGACAAATAATTTGCAATAAAATAATATTGCGACTATAAATTGTGATGTAAGCTATCCTATCTTTCAAGTTGGATCAAACTGCACACGGTGTGCAAATTTGATTATATTCGGTTAAGTAGTTTAGGAGCCCATCGCAGACAAACAACTGACACTCATTTACATATATTAAGATATTTACTAACCCCCATAAGCCTCACCCCCTATCTTCGCTGGAGACATACCTATTTAGGTGTCAACATGACAGGTGATTGAGGTTCTCCCTGGAGAGTATAGCATGGAGTTCTTCAAGAAGGGTGCGAAAATATTCCTGTTGTTGTAAGTGTTCATAGGCGAGCACGCGATACTCCATCGCTTTTCTTTTCCCATCTTTCCACGCATTTCTTGAAGAATTTCCATGCTGATTCCCATTGAAGTAAGAGAGGTAGGGCATAACGGGTTTCCCGTTCGAATTTGTATCTGCCCGACTGGGGCAGGACCTCCACCTCATAGAAGGCCGTAGCCAAATAACACTATTGTTTGTGTTGTGTTCCTGCGCGGTGAATAAGGTTTCCAGTAATGAGCTCCTTGGGGAGGTAGAGGATTTTTATATTGTGTTGGCAGCAGAGGGATAAGTCCCATTACGCTGCCAACACAGTATAACTCTCCGAACACAGAGTGGCAACGCGCAAGTGATACTTCGGTATTGTAAGCGTAAATAGGCTACGGTAACAGTTTTTCATCCGGTGGGCCGTATGCTTGTTTGCCACTCTTGTAGTATAAAAAAAAGTTGCAATAGGCCACGTTCCAACTACCTGGATCAAATAGATCGGACTCTCAAGGACGGGAACGTTAAGAGTACTCGAAACCGACGAGCATGTATGAAGAGACTGATGAATGTTGACGAAGCGAAAGAGGTATGTAAGTCTAGAGAGAACTGGCGCTCTATACTCTCTGACTACCCCGTTAGGGACTTGGCGTGTTGTTATGTATGTATGCAATATCTAGGGACAACGTCAGTAGCTACATTCTGCTGATTTGAACTTGCAACCTTGCCTTAGTCATCTCGGCCACCGCGCCATTGTCAAGATCTCATCTCTAGTTGTGAAATTGTAACCTTAAGTGTCACGGCTGCTGGAGGTCAGAGACGAAGCGTGGGAACTGTTACATCTTATGTAATGGTATTTATAGACCCACGTCGGCTGAGTGGTTCGAGTTGATGCCTGCGACACAAAGATCGCAAGTTCGAATCCCGACTGTACCAATGAGTTTTTCTGAACTTAAGTACAGTGATTAGTCACACCACGAGCTTTACGGTGAAGAAAAACATCGAGAGGAAACTTGCATACGTCTGAGAAGCAAATCAATGGCGTATGTATAGGCATGCTTTAGTAACGACGATGGACTCGCCATCTGTCACGTTGCCACATATACATCTCTGCCTACCCCTTCGGGACCCTTGTGGGAAGGCGTGAGGATATAATAATAGACCCATGTCGGCTGAGTGGTTCTAGGCATCAACCTGCAACATAAAGATTGCAAGTTCGAATCTTTACTGTACCAATGAGTTCTGTACAGTGATTATTATTTTTTTATACTTCAAGAGTGGCAAACAAGCCATACGGCCCACCCGATGGAAAACAGCCTATTTACGCTTACAATCACTTGCGCGTTGCTACTCTGTGTTCGGTGAGTTAAACTGTGTTGGCAGCATAATGGGACTAATCCCTCTGCCGCCAACACAATATAACAATCCTGCCCCCTCCCCAAGGAGCTCATTACTGGAAACCTTATACATCGCGTAGGAACACAACCAAAAATAATTGTTATTTAGCTACGGACTTCTATAAGGTGGAGGTCCTGCCCCAGTCGAGCAGCTACAAATTCGAACGGGAACCCGTTATGGCTTACCTCTCTTATTGATTAGTCACACTCCGAGCTTTACGGTGAAGGAAAATATCGAGAGGAAACGAGGGTTGCGCTTGCACTGCGATACCATACCACTTATACGTCAGGACAAGAGGAGGCGGCGTGGCCGAGAGGTCACAGCACCCGCCTGCCACGCAAACGGCGCGAGTTCCAATCCCGACTGGATTGAGGAGTTTTTCTACATTTAATTACAGTGAGGCACACCACGAGCTTTACGGTGAAGGGAAACATCGAGAGGAAACCTGCATACGTCTGAGAAGACATTCAAAGGCGTATGTACGGTGTGGTTACATTATTCAAAGGTGTGGTTACACCTATGCCTAAGTAAGTTAACTTGAGAGAGAAAGAAATAAATACATTTAATTCTAGACCTATAGAATATACTACAATGCCTATTATATTACGTGACCTATTTCCTATTTCAGGTGCAGGCAGTTTCCGTATTACAACAAAAAAGAAAGCCTACGCCCAAATACCGGGGTTGACTTCCGGCGACGCTCCAAAGATGGCGCTAGGGCAGCCCCAAACCCAACCTGTGCCGTCGTTCTTCATACCAGCAGCTGCGAACACAGATAATGTACCAGGAAACGAATCTGTCAACGCACAACAGAAAGATACGTACACTGTGTTCAATCCAAAGGATTCTTCAGCAGATTTCTCGCATATTGATAACAGGAAAGATGTCTCTAAAACTCCACAGGCTTCTAATGTACCAGATGCAAATACATTCGTAGGTCCTATGCCGACTGTACCAGCAGTGACGCCGACAGTGCCGATAATACCGCCACCGCCAATGTTCTCGAATGTTCCAAAGAAAGATGTGGCTGTTGGTAAAGGAACCTTCCCTTCACTCGCAAAGCGTTATTATGCCCAAACAGCAAATATTTTTGCCCCTCCCAATCCACAACACAACACACCACCGTTGGAGCAAATTTCCTTAGCTTCTTTGCAATCGTTACCGCCAACCAATAAACAGGAACATGTGGTTCCTGCGTTTGGATCTCAAGCGCCAATGTTGGCTCCAACTAACGTGGAAATGTTCACTCCATTTGGTGGCCCTGCAACGGAATCAGTACCGGCTGCCAAACCACCAATGTTTGCGTCGACGCCACCAGCGTTTCCACCTACTAAAACGCCCATAGGACCTCCGCCTGTTGTATCAAATATTGGTGTATCTCGAGCACCAGGAACTTCGATATACGTTCCGACCGCAGAAGAAACTATAGGTCCAAACATACAAATGTTTGATCCAATGCAACATCAAGAAGATATTAAACTAGTCTTACCTTTAATGAAAGCAGAAAAAACTTCAATACTGAATCCGATACCATTGGAAAGTTTGACAAAAGATAAATCAGTGACTAAATCAGAAAAATGTATTGAGTCGACACCATTTTCTTCACCAAACACCTCAGAAACCTTAGTACCAGACTTATATGGCACTACTAACACGGCTATAAAACATCCAACGCCTACCGTCATACCACAGGAACCAACATTTGGACAAGCTTCGACGATGTTGACATCAAATCCAGCATCTAATTTGCCACCGCCAACATTCTTCAACCCAAGTCATCTGTCAACAACATCAGCCAATGATCAGATTGCATCCAAACCACCCATAGATATTAGCAAAATTATAGAACCTATAATTGAACCCCCGAAACCAGTAGGGGAACCCCCGAAAATATCTGGAGGGCTAAACTATAGGATGACAAAGAAAAGGCCACAGTATTATTCCGGGCCTATTGAAGGAGTGGGGGCTATAAGTAATAATGTTAAACCTATAATGCCTCCTATTAATCCCGCTGTAAATATCACACCAAGACAAGAAATTCATCCAGCACCAGAGAGTGTTGCCAGTATGTCGTCTATAGAACAGGTTGCAATGCCGTATGATATTAGCAGACCAGGAGATAATGTTACCACACCTTCCCATAATACACAAGCGCCAGAATATAATACAGCGTTCGATTTAAGTCGCCAAACCACTGATAGCTACGATGAGCTGAACCGAGAGCCAAAAAGTTTTGACATATTCGGTTCATTGAAATCTAAACTCAGCGCTTTAGATATAAATAAGATTCAAAGTAAAGTGACAACGTTTTTCGATCCGGCCTTTAATGAGAGCAAAAAAGATGCGAGTGGTGTACAGAAAAATGTGTCTTATCAACCTGTGGACACATCTCCTTACGATCAATATTCCCAAGGCCAGTCTAACTTTGAAATATTTGTTCCGAATGCAGATACCAATACGCAGAGTTTGAACCAAAATTACGACTATCAAACACCGCCAAATACTTACTTAAGTAATGAACAGTACTCCACGCAACAACCTTTTAACTATTTCCAAGATCAAAGCCAAAGTGCATATGCTAGTGGTTACTTTGGGAATCCAAACGCTGCTATAAGTTTCGAAAACCCATCAACAAGTTACAGTCAAGATGCTACTAAATTGGGAACTGATTTAAGTCAAGGAAAGGAAATTAAAAGCCTTGAAGAAAAGTACTTTAGGAGCATGAGAGGAGAGACTGAGCCTATCAAAGAATCTACGTTTCCTACTAACGTCATAGATGCGAGGAGTTCCAGAAACGCAATTGGGACTAGTTCTTTTATCAGCCACTTTAATCAGATGCATGCAGGTACTACAAACGAAAATATAATTGAAGATTCTACCATTGCTCAAATACATAAGGAAGATATTAACGTGTTCGCTAAAACAGTCCCCGAATCAACGGACGTTAAAGTGACACATCAGAGCTCAACTGTATTCAATGCTGCTCCTGGAAAAGCAGTTAAAACCATAGGTAATATAGGCGATGGAAAGATGGATTTATCAGCAAAAAGTTTCTTCGACGCTCCCATAGGTGGTTTTTCAAGTGAACTAAAATCTGGTGATGTCGCATCTATATTTAGATCTAACGTTGTAGCTTCCGGTAATAAAGATGCTGTACTGCCTCTAGGAGATAGCAAAGCTATAGATCTTACCACAGACACAGATGCTTTCCTACCTGACATTACTGATATGATAAGTGACATAACATCTATGGTCATAGACACTCCTCCTGATTTGAAAGATTTTAAGTCGCAAGAAACGGTTAAAGTTAAGGAAAATATTCCAGTTAAGGAAACGAACCTACTGGAAACTCTTTCGAAAGACATCATACCTATAGTCGCAGTGTCAACAATTCCGCTTTTCGGTCTGTCCACAATAATAGCGGACACCTCTCAGGAAATGCCTGAGCTTAAGAAGGATATAAGCGTGCCGCTATTCGAACCAACTGACTCGCTGTTCCAAAACGAGAATGTTAGCTTTTTCGAAAATGTCATCACAACATCTTTGGAGGATAGAGAAGATGAACAGAAGTCTGAGCGCAACATGTGCGAAACGTGTAGGGATGTGAGTAACGCTGATACAGATGAAGAAGACGACACTAAATGGACATCACAGCTTATAGAAAATATTACGTCCCCTATTGAATTGTCCAATGCCGTTGAAGTTCCACTGATGGAGAGTAATCTCGGGGCGGGCAGAGTCGACGATTATGACGTCAATCAGTTTGCAGAAATATCACAGATTACAGAAGACACTATAGAGACTATAAATGTGCAATCAGCCACCGACCTGCAAAGCAACGATGGTTGGCCGGCGGAAGAAACTGCATACGCCGCATCCGAACATGACTACACTTATCAGCTTAATTCCAATGCTTTGGGACTCTTTGGCACGAATCCTTTGTTCTTCGAGGATGCACCTACCAGTCAAAGTGAGGAATTCAAAGCGAAGAGTTCTCGTGAAGACTTCCTTCCAAAAAAGCGTGATCATACAGAAGAAGATTCCAAGTCAGATGAAACTGGCCGTTTGGACGTACACTCGATAGAACAAGACGCCAATGAAGACTTTCCCGTTTTCGAGGAGTTTGTTATTGAACCCCAAGAGACCAGCGATGGTAGAAGAGAAGACAGAGAAAAGACATCGGAAAGTTCGATGACAGACACTTTTACAAACAGACTGGAACGGTTTAAGAAAATGGAGGAGAGTGATGTGGCTGATGATGCTTTGAAGACCCAATTCAACATGCCCCCAGCGCACAATCCAGCAATCTCTATTGCATCATATTTTGATACCGGGAACTATGCTGCCGAGACCCATTACAAGAACTCCATTAACTCTCCGTCTGGATTCACAGGATTTAGCGTGGGATCTGTCAATTTACCTCTGCGTATCCCACCAGGGTTCGAAGAGGAGTTCCAGAGGAGATTCAGCGGGATCTCTTCTGATATTGGTGACATTACGAGTATTCCAGAAACTTCGACGCAGACTAGTAACGTAACTACGACTAGTGTTACTAGTCCGACGTTGAAGACTGAAGTTAGCCGCCAAGCGAATGTGTCCAATCAGGAAGCTGAACCCAGCACCTTAAAGACTGATACCTTAAAGATTCAAGAATTACCAGTCCTTTCTAGCATATTTGGCGCTGATATTAAAGAAGAAATAAAGAAAGAGGGTGCCACGAAAGAAGATGCTAAGCATGATAATGAAGCAAAATCGATAGAGCCACTTGAACCCAAAGCAGAACCAGTACAGACTCACTCGTTACCGGATCCAATGAACTTCTTTGCCTCAGATGAACCAACAGAGCCACAGCCCGAAAGTTCCAATAGACTAGCGAGCTATTTCTCTATGCCCCCGCCGAAAACAGACCATTCGAAATCTTTTTTTGAGTTAAGCCAGAGTCAAAACCACTATAGACACGGAGCACCACCAGCTGCTAATTCGAATAAATTTGACATTCCCCAAGATAGATACTCAGCGAATTTGAACTTAATGAAAGATTTAACGTCTCCTAATAATTTAGAAGTTAGCAAAGATCAGGTTGTTGGAACAGTAAATTTTTTCACGGTTCAATACGATATCGATGCAGGTTCCGGTGTACCGCTCGCAGCCAAGAAGGGTGACGTTAATAAAGTGTCAGAGTTAGATATTTCAGACGATAATGACAACGAAGTAGGAGAAAATACGTTCAATAAATGCCCAGAGAAAACTGACAATGCATCAGATTTAGACGTTACAGACGTTTCAGACGACAATGACAACGAACTAATAGAAAATACGTTTAAAAAATGCGTTCATTGTTACAATATGGTATTCAAAGATGGGTTTTCTTTCGGTGGCTACAAGTATAGGAAAGCTAGTGATTCTCCAAGTAATAATCCGACTGGGAGCGTTATGGATACCGGGAAAGAGCCAGTTAAAAGAAATGTGATAGTGAATTTAGATAACTACACTACGAATGGCGAGAACAGTGATGGAGTCGCTGTGCTAAATGAGGTACTTATACCAGTTTCATATATATATATATATATATATATCTTAAACGCCGTTGCGGCAGACCTACATACATATCATCACGCAATCCCTTGGCAGAGAGAGTAGAGCGCCAGTTCTCTCTAGACTTACAGACCTACATACATATCATCACGCAATCCCTTGGCAGATAGAGTAGAGCGCCAGTTCTCTCTAGACTTACAGACCTACATACATATCATCACGCAATCCCTTGGCAGAGAGAGTAGAGCGCCAGTTCTCTCTAGACTTACAGACCTACATACATATCATCACGCAATCCCTTGGCAGATAGAGTAGAGCGCCAGTTCTCTCTAGACTTACAGACCTACATACATATCATCACGCAATCCCTTGGCAGAGAGAGTAGAGCGCCAGTTCTCTCTAGACTTACAGACCTACATACATATCATCACGCCGAGTCCCTCACGCTAGGCAGAGAGAGTAGAGCGCCAGTTCTCTCTAGACTTACAGACCTACATACATATAATCACGCCGAGTCCCTCACGCTAGTCAGAGAGAGTAGAGCGCCAGTTCTCTAGACTTACAGACCTACATACATATCATCACGCCGAGTCCCTCACGCTAGGCAGAGAGAGTAGAGCGCCAGTTCTCTCTAGACTTACAGACCTACATACATATCATCACGCCGAGTCCCTCACGCTAGGCAGAGAGAGTAGAGCGCCAGTTCTCTCTAGACTTACAGACCTACAAATATATCATCACGCAATCCCTTGGCAGATAGAGTAGAGCGCCAGTTCTCTCTAGACTTACAGACCTACATACATATCATCACGCAATCCCTTGGCAGAGAGAGTAGAGCGCCAGTTCTCTCTAGACTTACAGACCTACATACATATCATCACGCAATCCCTTGGCAGATAGAGTAGAGCGCCAGTTCTCTCTAGACTTACAGACCTACATACATATCATCACGCAATCCCTTGGCAGAGAGAGTAGAGCGCCAGTTCTCTCTAGACTTACAGACCTACATACATATCATCACGCCGAGTCCCTCACGCTAGACAGAGAGAGTAGAGCGCCAGTTCTCTCTAGACTTACAGACCTACATACATATAATCACGCCGAGTCCCTCACGCTAGGCAGAGAGAGTAGAGCGCCAGTTCTCTAGACTTACAGACCTACATACATATCATCACGCCGAGTCCCTCACGCTAGGCAGAGAGAGTAGAGCGCCAGTTCTCTCTAGACTTACAGACCTACATACATATCATCACGCCGAGTCCCTCACGCTAGGCAGAGAGAGTAGAGCGCCAGTTCTCTCTAGACTTACAGACCTACAAACATATCATCACGCCGAGTCCCTCACGCTAGGCAGAGAGAGTAGAGCGCCACTTCTCTCTAGACTTACAGACCTACAAACATATCATCACGCCGAGTCCCTCACGCTAGGCAGAGGGAGCAGAGCGCCAGTTCTCTCTAGACTTACAGACCTACAAACATATCATCACGCCGAGTCCCTCACGCTAGGCAGAGGGAGCAGAGCGCCAGTTCTCTCTAGACTTACAGACCTACATACATATCATCACGCCGAGTCCCTCACGCTAGGCAGAGAGAGTAGAGCCCCAGTTCTCTCTAGACTTACAGACCTACATACATATCACGCCGAGTCCCTCACGCTAGGCAGAGAGAGTAGAGCGCTCTCTAGGCTTACAGACTTACATACATATAAATCTTTTATACGTTTCCGCGAAGCGAGGTTTGATCCATACATGCTCTTCCTGGTCTAAATCCACCTTGGGATTCCCAGAGAAACCTTTCGGATCGCTCTTGCATTCTTATCGTCAGGATCTTCGTGTACACTTTACTAGCTAAGCTGACCAAGCTGATGGCTCTGTAGTTTGAGCAGTCCAATCGTGATCCCTTTCCTTTATAGAAAGGCACGATGACTGCTCGCCTCCAGTCGTCCCCATCACCCATTTTCAGACTTGAAGATTGCAGACTAATGGTCCACTGTACTCGATCATCTCAGCTGTAAACTTATCTTTTCCCGATCTATTGATCGCTCGTAATATCTCTCCTATACTTATGTTATTATATAGATTCTATAATGGATATTAAGCCGTGGTGGCCGAGTGGTTCGAGCAGTTGCCTGCGACACAAAGATCGCAAGTTCGAATCCCGACTGTACCAATGAGTTTTTTCTGACCTTAAGTACAATGATTAGTCACACCACGAGCTTTACGGTTAAGGAAAACATCGCGAGGAAACCTGCATACGTCTGAGAAGAAATTCAAAGGCGTATGTATAGTCGTGCTTGAGTAACGGCGATGGACTCGCCATCTGTCACGTTAGCACCTAATACCTCTGGCGGAAAGTGGGTGTGTGGGTATTACCTATACACTTCTGCCTACCCCTACGGGGACCCTTGTGGGAAGGCGTGAGGATATTATTATTATATAATGGATATTGGACGGTTCTTGCCTAAAACAAGAGTGGCAAACAAGTATACGGCCCGCCTGATGGGAATCAATTACCGTAGCCTATTTACGCTAACGATACCGAAGTATCACTTGCGTGTTGCCACTCTGTGTTCGGAGAGTTATAGTGTGTTGGCAGCATAATGGGTTTAATCCCTCTGCTGCCAACACAATGTAACAATCCTCCCTCCACCCCAAGGAGCTCGTTACTGGAAACCTTATTCACCGCGTAGGAACACAACACAATAAATTGTGTTATTTGGCTACGGACTTCTATAAGGTGGAGGTCCTGCCCCAGTCGGGCAGATACAAATTCGAACGGGAAACCCGTTATGGCCTACCTCTCTTTAGAATTTATTTCTCATAAAAACTTACACAAGTTCACTGAAAATGAGATTTGGTTTAACAATTTCTTAATTCTAATTACATAATTCTGCTCTGACTATCGTTAATAAATCCTTATAATTTGACTGTGTTCAGAGTTATATATATCAGAGTTAGATATCAGTTATATGACTCATCCCTCTGCTGCCAACACAATATAACAATCCTCTCCCCTCCCCAAGGAGCTCATTACTGGAAACCTTATTCACCGCGTAGGAACACAACACTAAAAAAGCTTGTTGATATTTTTTGATCATTATTGTATTGTATTTTCTACAGTATTGATTATCGGTCTACTCGCCCTGCAAACCCCATTTCACACAAAAACTACTACACCCTATTTGCCCCTCCCCCTCACGCGCTTTTTTTTTTTTTTTTTTATACAACAAGAGTGGCAAACAAGCATACGGCCCACCTGATGGGAAACGGTTACCGTAGCCTATTTACGCTCACGATACCGAAGTATCACTTGCGTGTTGCCACTCTGTGTTCGGAGAGTTTTGGCAGCGTAATGGGTTTAATCCCTCTGCTTCCAACACAATGTAAAAATCCTCCCCCCTCCCCAAGGAGTTAATTACTGGAAACCTTATTCACTGCGTAGGAACACAACACAAACAATAGTGTTATTTGTCTACGGACTTCTATAAGGCGGAGATCCTGCCCCAGTCGGGCAGATACAAATTCGAACGGGAAACCCGTTATGCCCTACGTAATACTTGGACCCCCATACTTATTTCATCCGCTGATCCTCGACTCGTGTTCCAGAATCGTCCAATCTCAGAATACGTGGCCGTGCGCCATCACTGGTTCTACAGAGTTGATGTGGAGGAGAAGTCTATTTGGCGAGGATTCTCCTTAGCTGATTCTGCAGCTCTCGAGGAAGCCTTTCTAAGCCGTAAGTGTTTTTATTTGAAACGCGGTTCCAAAGCAGTTTTATTCCGCGAACGCTCAGGCTGTGGAACTAGCTCCCCGTTGTTTCCCTGGAGGGTACAGCATGGAGTTCTTCAAGAAGGGTGTGGAAAGATTCCTGCAGGGTCGGCAAGCGTCCATAAACGGCGGTCATCGCTTACCATCAGGCGGACCGCATGCTTGTTTACCATCTAAGTGGTATAAAGAAAAAATTAAGAGATGTGGAATTCGCGTACGCGTGGAATTTATCAAAAATAATATTGTTCAGTTTCTAAAATAAAAGTAGACTAAGTTAGTCATGTTTACACCAACTATTACAAACAAGAGCCGTGGTGGCCGAGTGGTTCGAGCAGTTGCCTGCGACGCAAAGGTCGCAAGGACGAATCCCGACTGTACCAATGAGTTTTTCTAAAACTTAACTACAGTGATTAGTCACACCACGAGCTTTACGGTGCAGGAAAACATCGAGAGGAAACCTGCATACGTCTGAGAAGAAATTCAAAGGCGTATGTATAGTCGTGCTTGAGTAACGGCGATGGACTCGCCATCTGTCAAGTTGGCACCTAATATACCTCTGGCGGAAAGTGGGTGTGTGGGTATTACCTATACACCTCTGCCTACCCTTTCGGGGACCCTTGTGGGAAGGCGTGAGGATATATTATTATTACAAACAAACGCTCCAATTAAGAATATTTGTAGTTTCTGAGATTAGCGTGCACAAACGCACAGACGAACAGATAAAAATTCTAACAATCAGTGTTTTAGGTGCTATGTGCGTTGATAAACACCCATAACACAAGCTTTGCTTAATTTGGGACTAGGTAAATTTGTGTGGAATTGTCCTGGGTATTTATTATAATAATATATATCCTCACGCCTTCCCACAAGGGTCCCCGAAGGGGTAGGCAGAGGTGTATAGGTAATAAATACCCACACACCCACTATTATTATTATCGTTATTATTATTATATAAAGGTCCCAATCATATTTTTCTCATATATCTTCCATGTACAGACGGCGATCCGTAACATTTTTATTATATTATAGACTAGCTGTCCCGCCCAGCTTCGCCCGGGTGAAAAAGTAAAAAATTCAATTTCAATAATCAAAGTTTTCAATAATTGCTTCCCATATGGAGGCAATAGTTAAAAACGTTTTTTTTAAAGTTGAGTGTAATAAAATCCTTTCTTAGCTGACTTCTACACCGCGTAAGGAATACTCCTAATAAATTTCAAGTCAATCGGCCTTATAGTTCCTGAGATTTGGTGATGAGTGAGTTCACAAATGGGATATATATAGATTTACGCTCAAATACGCTCCCCTATCGAGAGCCATTCGTTTGATTAACACCATGTTATGATAACGATATTGATATTTATCACCCCTAGCTATCGCGCCCAGCTTCGCCTAGGGGAAAAGTTAAGCTTCCTGAAATACGATCGCAGCGCCACCTATCGAGTCCAATTGTGATGTAAGCTATCCTATCTTTCAAGTTGGATCCAACTGCACACGGTGTGCAAATTTGATTGAAATCGGTTAAGTAGTTTAGGAGCCCATCGCGGACAAACAACGTGACACGTAATTTATATATATTAAGATTTATCAATATCGTTAGACCCTGCCGAAACTCGCAGAAACAGTTCTAGACATCATTTCGAATCTAATTTATAATATGTAAGATTTTAAAGTGTATTTTGTTATCTTGTAAAGTAGTTAATTAATCTATACTAATATTATAAAGAGGAAAGATTTGTTTGTTTGTTTGTTTGTAATGAATAGGCTCCGAAACTACTGGACCGATTTCAAAAATTCTTTCACCTTTGGAAAGCTACATTATCCCCGAGTAACATAGGCTATATTAAATTGGACCCGATAGGTGGCGCTGCGATCGAGTTTCAAGAATTTTACCTTTTTACCCGGGCGAAGCTTTCTGTGTGTTTCTGTGTGTCTTAAGCTAGATTCCAGAATGGTTTAGATTTACAATTGGACCCAATAGGTGGCGCTGCGATCGTGTTACGGGCAATTTAACTTTTTCACCCGAGCGAAGCTGGGCGGGACAGCTAGTTTTATTATATTTTTTTCGTTTAACATCGTATTGGTATGGGGCGTCCATAAATTACGTGAGGTGTTTTTTATTTTATTTTCTGGTCCTCCCTCCCCCCGGGTGAGGTGTCGTGAGATTTTATTCAACCCCCTCCCCCATCCCCCAATCTCACGTGAGATTTTTCAAAATGTGGGTTTCTTACGTAAGCGCTTGGCGCGTAAGCTCTCGTTCATGGAGTCGCGCGTTCGGCTGACAGTGGCGCGAAAACACGGGACGGGCTACACTGTACCGCAAATTCAGATTAAATTGAGCTAATGATCTTAAGCATGTACAATCTGGATTAAATGGACCAAAATAGTTTTTTTTTTGTTTCAATCAGAAAAAAAATTGCGTGATATTTTCTGATTACACCCCCTCTCTCCAACGTAAGATTAGATGAGATTTGACTCGACCTCCAACACCCTCTTAAACATCTCACGTAGTTTATGGACTATACTTTAAGGATGTTTATTTATTTTATTTATTTATTTGGATCACCAACAGGTAAGAACACCTTAATATTAGCAGAATATGCCATAATAAAACATACATAAGTGTCCACCCAATTACAGGTAACCACAACTACAACAAGAATTAAGTAAAAAAGCTTAAAAATATAAAAAAGAAATAAAAAACTAAGAAACTAGGAACATATTATAAAGAATATAAAAAAAATTTTAAGTGTACACACACACACACATATATACACATACACAGATACATGAATGTAAGGCATTTAAATTTATTTTTCATCTTTATCATAAAAACTAGCTGTCCCGCCCAGCTTCGCTCGGGTGAAAAAGTTAAATTGCCCGTAACACGATCGCAGCGCCACCTATTGGGTCCAATTGTAAATCTAAACCATTCTCGAATCTAGCTTAAGACACACAGAAACACACAGAAAGCTTCGCCCGGGTAAAAAGGTAAAATTCTTGAAACTCGATCGCAGCGCCACCTATCGGGTCCAATTTAATATAGCCTATGTTACTCGGGGATAATGTAGCTTTCCAAAGGTGAAAGAATTTTTGAAATCGGTCCAGTAGTTTCGGAGCCTATTCATTACAAACAAACAAACAAACAAATCTTTCCTCTTTATAATATTAGTATAGATTAATTAGGGTTGTTTTAAATTTGCTGATATTATCTCCGTTATCATGTTATCCGTATCATGTTAATTGTGATTGTGAATAAATAAATAAATAATTTATTTAACTTCTAGCGGAGTTGACAGACGACACAGTGGTGCCGACAGACGGCGGTAGATACGACGTCAACGTCAATGGCCGCGTCAGGATTCCGGTGTATTGGTACGAGAAACCCACCAACGTCAGGAGGTGAGGATATATTTATAAATTATGTGTGTTAGTCTTATAATAATATAATATAATATACCCTCACGCCTTCCCACAAGGGTCCCCGAAGGGGTAGGCAGAGGTGTATAGGTAATACCCACACACCCACTTTCCGCCAGAGGTATATTAGGTGCCAACGTGACAGATGGCGAGTCCATCGCCGTTACTCAAGCACGACTATACATACGCCTTTGAATGTCTTCTCAGACGTATGCAGGTTTCGTCTCGATGTTTTCCTTCACCGTATTATGTATTAATTAATTTATTAATTATGTATGTTAGTCTTTAAGGTATATATTGTAATAAAGTTTGTATGTATGTTAGGTTAAGGTATATATTTATGGGCCCTATATTTGTACGTGTACTTTTCTGAAATAAATGGTTTAATAATAATATAAAATAACTAGCTGTCCCGCCCAGCTTCGCCCGGGTGAAAAAATAAAATTTCCTGAAACACGATCGCAGCGCCACCTATCGGGTCCAATTGTGATGTAAGCTATCCTTTCTTTTAAGTTGGATCAAACTGCATACGGTGTGCAAATTTGATTGAAATCGGTTAAGTAGTTCAGGAGCCCATCGTGGACTTGATTGCCATAAAAAATGTGAGTCAATCTTAAAAGATAGACATATGCTGTCGCGGACGTTTTTTTTGAACTTTTAAAGAGGAACAATTCCCTCATCTATACTAATATTATAAAGCTGAAGGGTTTGTTTGTTTGTTTGTTTGTTTGTTTGTTTGAACGCGCTAATCTCAGGAACTACTGGTTGGAATTGAAAAATTCTTTTTGTGTTGGATAGTCCATGATTCTAGGAAGGCTTTAGGCTATATAAAATATAAATAAATAATAGTTAATATTAAAAAAATCTCTGAAAAGTGAGTGTGCGAAAGAGACAGACAACAAGATTCTGAGACGTTTTCAATATATTGACAAATACTCTGTCAGAGTGACGTGTAAATATTGACGGTAAAGGTGCGTTCCACTAAGCGCCCACAACAATGAAAATTCTCCTATACCTAATCGATCCACATAACGACCGCGGTCGTTGTGGTCGCGGCGAAAACGTCAATTATAATGTCATAACTTACGCTCACGACGACCCATCTAAAAAGGTGGGTCGAAGTGATCGTTGAATCGAAGAAAATTTGCGTCATTTTCAAAACTCAAAGCTATTAAAATGGCGATTGTACCTCTTACCAAATATCCAAGTGTCGCCGCAAGACATTTTAATTCCATTTGAACGTAAATTAATTTAAAACACCAATAATATTAAATATAAAAAAAACATTATATTTTTTTTCAATATAAATCTATTTAAATTAATCAAGTTTATTTTCAAGGCTTGCAGATTATAAACTAACATCTTAAATCTTTTGCTTTCTTTTTACTAACTCGCCGTTTGTATTATTTACCTGCACGCTCAAAACGCTCTGTAATCCATTCCATTTGAGGTTACGACAGTAACGCTTACATGCAAACTGAGGTCGTGAGCGTGATCATTGTGAACGCTTAGTGGAACGCACCCTATGTATAGCTAGACTGACATTTCATTCAAGTAGTAGTTTTGACAAACCTCAAATTACAGTTTCTTTCATAACAACAAAAGCAAAAAGATGTTTGTTGTGTTTTAGTGTGAGTTTCATAATTAATCGTCGTATTTTATTAGTAATACCACCCGTAAGGCGTCAAAATATCCGTTGGCGCACACCAGTTCGATCGCAGTGTAACGCAAGTCCTATTCAATCGCAGTGTAAGGCAAGCCCAGTTCAATCTTCGAGCCAATGAGACTGAAGAACAGCGTAGGCAATGGTAAATACAAATTTCTCCAGATTTATTTCCTGGGGAATTCTGAAGAAGTAGTAAATGAACGCTGTTCGCAGATATCATTTAGCAGTTACAACAACTTTTGCATGAACATAATCAGTTGATCCAATTGTTCAAAACTGTCTTACAAGTAATGTGATGCCATCGGACAATCAGAAAATAGTGATCACAGCAGACAAGCGACCTGCAGGAGACAACATGTCATGAGAGAGGCATCAATGCATCAATGTTAAATGATGTTGCCTTAATCGTGATTGGGGAGAATATGGAGTCTCGCGATATTGTAATGTAACCAAGAAATGATGCCATCATCCTTCAGCATATTAGGGCAAATTCTCACCTCTTATCAAAATAATCTAATATCCATGTAACAATAAATGAATATAAACTACACCTAAACAATACTTTTAATGCCTAACTTTTTAACATAATAGTAATGTTTCAAACTACTTAACCCTTTCATTAACAAGTCAGCAGGCATTTCAGTAGTTGGCAAATTGCCTTGGCATTGAAATTTTGACATTGAAAAAATGGCATTGCCATGTACTCGGCCTCAGTACTGGACAATGCCACTGTCGGTTGTTTTCTGCATTCATATGATATTACAGTACCAGACAATTTAAAACAGAAACCTGTATAAGATCTCCTGTCAATAGTATTTGATGTCCAATCTGAGTCTACAAATCCTTCTAAGTTTTTATTATCATTTGTAAACATTAAACCATAAGATTTTGTTTTATTTAAATATTATAACACTCTCTTTGCGTTTTTCCAGTGAACTGCAGTAAAACAATTGTTAAATTGGCTTAACTAGCTGACACTGTAACTGATATCTGGGTGTGTAAGTATAGACAAATACATAAGACTTCCTATCAGTTGCTGATAAGGATATTATTTACAAACATTTTCTGACTTATCCAACTTCAAATTACATTCAATAGGAGTATCAACGACATTACAGTTTG
Source organism: Drepana falcataria (assembly GCA_945859725.1). Classification (NCBI taxonomy): domain Eukaryota; kingdom Metazoa; phylum Arthropoda; class Insecta; order Lepidoptera; family Drepanidae; genus Drepana; species Drepana falcataria. Next base: position 2,901,456 of record OX243951.1, on the reverse strand, counting down.
ACATCTTAAACTTATTTAAAATATGTTCGACAAAATGTTCCTGATCTAATGATATACAACCATTTTTATATACTTTTACTCTCATACCTAAGCATTCTTTCACTTGCCCTGAATCTTTAGTTTTGAAATTTGACATTAAACTATGTTTCAGTTCATCTGTCAATGCCTTGCTACTGGAAAATATGAAAAAATCATTGACAAACACAGTTTTTAAAATTTGTTCCTTATTTACCTTTTACTATATAAACATGGTTCCAATTTAGATTTAATATAACCCTGGCTTAACAAACAATCATCTACTCTCTTATTCCACTGCCTTGCTGATTGTTTCAGTCCATAAATTGCATGTTTTAGTTTGAGTACACTGTTACTCTGACATTCTAAATTAGGTGGTACTTGCATGTATACTGTTTCATCAAGGTACCTAGCCATTTAAAAATGCAGTGTTAACATCAAGATGAGTAATTTCTAAATTTAACTTTACACTTAAAGAAAATAACATTCTCAAAGTTGAGTGTGTTAATACAGGTGAGTATGTTTCTTTATAGTCCACACCTTCTACTTGGGTAGAGCCCTTAGCGACTAAACGAGCCCTATATCTCACTTTATTACCACTTTCAAACTTTCTTTTGAAAACCCAAATTTTAAATTCTTTTCACAAATTCTAGAGCAAGTGAATGAATTTGTATATCTAGGAAGCATGTTCACACGAGATGGAAAGTATGAAAAAGATATTGAAAGAAGGCTAACTGCCGGTATTAAGGTGAATGGGGCCATGTTGGTGTTGATGGCCAGCAACGGTTGCTGTCCACAGCGTGATATTTGTGCCTACTTTATTGTATGGCAGCGAACCCTGGGGTATGTCAGAGGAAGTATGAAGATAGCTTAAATGCAGCTGAGATGCGATATCAGCTGCGAAAAACGTGCGGAGTAACGATCTTAGTTCGAGTCCGGAATCAAGAGATTCGCAAATCAACTGGCGTGAATCAGGGCGAGATTGAAAAGATGAAGAAAGGCATGCTACGCTGACTTGGACATATAGTAAGGTTGAGTGAAGAAAGATTGACAATACAGATATACAAAGCAAAAGTGTGTGCAAGAAGACGCAGAGGAAGGCCACGTTCCAACTACCTGGATCAAATCGATCGGACGCTCAAGGACGGGAACGAAAAGAGTACTCGAAACCGACGATCATGTATGAAGAGACTGATGAATGTGGACGAAGCAAAAGAAGTATAAAGTCTAGAGAGAACTGGCGCTCTATACTCCCTACCTACCCCCTTAGGGACTTGGTGTGATGATATGTATGTATGTATGTAAATTTTCACCCATGCGAAGCTGGGCGGGTCAGCTAGTACATGATATTTTCGTAACTTAAACCGTTTACGCAGCGCACGCAACGGAAGCTCTCAAAAAGGAATATTTTTTCCCGTTCTGGCAACATTATTCATTTATGCTTCGCTCCTATAGGTCGTAGCGTGATGTTATATAGCCTAAAGCCTTCCTAGAGAAATGGACTATCCAACACAAAAATAATTTTTCTATTCCAACCAGTAGTTCTTGAGATTAGCGCGTTCAAACAAACAAACTCTTCAGCTTTATAATATTAGTATAGATATACATCGCAGCGTAGCTACCGGAGGCCTAGACGGGGCAGTGGGGCCCAAGCTCAGGGCCCCTCGGCCTCCGACTTACCAACTATACATTGAACTAGAGAACATTTCTCCCACATTTGGAATATAAAGAAACCAGATGCCATTCGACTTTTATAATGGCAATTTATTTAAAAAAAAAGCCGTGGTGGCCGAGTGGTTCGAGCTGTTGCCTGCGACACAAAGATCGCAAGTTCGTATCCCGACTGTACCAATGAGTTTTTCTGATTTTGAGTACAGTGATAACTTTCAGAGGTATATTAGGTGCCAACGTGACAGATGGCGAGTCCATCGCCGTTACTCAAGCACGACTATACATACGCCTTTGAATTGCTTCTCAAACGTATGCAGGTTTCTTCTGGACTTTTTCCTTCAACGTAAAGCTCGTGGTGTGACTAATCACTGTACTTAAGTTTAGAAAAACTCATTGGTACAGTTGTTCATGTTTCCAATAATGAGCTCCTTGGGGAGGGGGGAGGATTGTGTTGGCAGCGGAGGGATTAGTCCCATTATGCTGCCAGTATAACTCTCCGAACACAGAGTGGCAACGCGCAAGTGATACTTGGGTATTGTAAGCGTAAATAGGCTACGGTAACCGCTTATCATATGGTGGGCCGTATGCTTGTTTGCCACTCTAGTTGTATAAAAGTAACCCTTTTTCCTCTGGACAGATGCAGTTGGTTCTACAAGGGTACCACAGACCCTAGATTCGTACCCTACCGTGAAGATGTTGCTTGTATACTCGAGGTTAGTCACGCCGACTATAGATAGTGCAATCCACGAAGACCCGCCCCACCAATGTCTAGTCGAGGGGGTCGCGGGATGCGGGGAGTATGACCCGAGTCTATTAACTGTAGTGTGCGTGTGCACTCATAGGTAATCAGTGTGTACCGACAATACTCACACATTAGTGGAAGGTTGCACGCTTACACTATAAACTATGGGGGAGGGTAGTGGGGCGCGTCGTCGTGGATAACACTAGCTATGCCGAACTCTCGTATAAAATATACGAGAGTTCGTCGTTTTATTGGAACGAAGTTCCTTATCGCGCGTTGTGAAAGGGGGCTAGACGGAAAAATTCTTACGAAAAGTTGTCACGACACTTTTTGACACGACACTTTTTTTTTGCTGTATATTTATAACCCCCGTGTGAGTGACGTGTGCTTCTTGAACTTCCTTCCATCCGGGTGTCCCTTGACACCTCTCGAGTTTTTTTACTACTGCTCGCTTTGATGTCGAACTTCGGCTATTATTCGTTACTTTGTAAGTTAGAGCGATAGTAAACATGGTTACCTACATAAAGTTTCTTGTCATAATTGAGACGGCCGTCTGGTCTAGTGGCTAGAACTCCTGACTGCGAAACTTCAGGTCGCGGGTTCGAATCCCGCTGTGGGCAGATATTTGTGTGATGAACACGAGTATTTGTGCCTTAGTCTTGGATGTCCTATGTATTTATGTATATATTTATCTATATAAGTAAATATATCGTTGTCTAGTTCCCATAACACAAGCTTTGCTTAATTTGATATACATGATCTTGAGAACTGTGTGTGTGTGTGTGTGTGTGTGTGAAAGTGTATGTAACGCCTATTACATGTTTTATTTTGTGTTACTATATAACAAAATGTCGTAAGCTTTCGGTTGTATCATAATTATTTAACTGTGCTCAATTTCACACACACACACACACAAACACAGTCTGAGAAGCCTTTTTAGATATACACACACATACACACACACGCACAGACTCAGGAAAGCATTTGGAACGTTTTCTCACACACACAATCTCGGAAGTCCTTTTGGGACGTATACACACACACATACACAGTCTTAGAAATCCTTTTGGAACGTATACACACACACACTCTGTCTGTCTCTGTCTCTGTCTTCTGATTGGTGGTGTGACGGTATGCAGGAGGAGTACCGGCATGGTGTGACCACCGGGGAGTGGCACCGCCGCCTGGTGCTGCCCGACCAGGAGCTGGTCGTGATGCACGGGCCAGGAGTGATGGTGCACTTCCTCCACGGAGGCGGCGCTGATGCCTTCGCCGGAGCCTCGGTGAGGATAAGCAGAGGTCACCAATAATTACCTCCTTGTGGAGGGGGGAAGAGGGGAGGATTGTTATATAGTGTTGGCAGCAGAGGGTTTAGTAGAGGGACGGCTTCTGGTCTAGTGGTTAGAGCTTCTCAGACTAACCAGTAGCATAGAATAAACACGCAGCCACTTATATAAAACCCTACACCAATATGATCACTCATGTTATAATATATATCCTCACGCCTTCCCACAAGGGTCCCCGAAAGGGTAGGCAGAGGTGTATAGGTAATAGCCACACAACCACTTTCCGCCAGAGGTATATTTTAGGTGTAAAGCTATGTTATACAAATAAACAATCTTCTATTCCATTCTATTCTATGCTAGACCAGACGGCCGTCCCTTTGCTGCCAACACAATATAACAATCCTCCTCCCTCTGCTGCCAACACAATATAACAATCCTCCTCCCTCTGCTGCCAACACAATATAACAATCGTCCTCCCTCTGCTGCCAACACAATATAACAATCCTCCTCCCTCTGCTGCCAACACAATATAACAATCCTCCTCCCTCTGCTGCCAACACAATATAATAATCCTCCTCCCTCTGCTGCCAACACAATATAACAATCCTCCTCCCTCTGCTGCCAACACAATATAACAATCCTCCTCCCTCTGCTGCCAACACAATATAACAATCCTCCTCCCTCTGCTGCCAACACAATATAATAATCCTCCTCCCTCTGCTGCCAACACAATATAACAATCCTCCTCCCTCTGCTGCCAACACAATATAACAATCCTCCTCCCTCTGCTGCCAACACAATATACCAATCCTCCTCCCTCTGCTGCCAACACAATATAACAATCCTCCTCCCTCTGCTGCCAACACAATATAACAATCCTCCTCCCTCTGCTGCCAACACAATATAACAATCCTCCCCCCTCCCCAAGGAGCTCATTACTGGAAACCTTATTCACCGCGTAGGAACACAACACAAACAATAGTGTTATTTGGCTACGCACTTCTATGAGGTGGAGGTCCTGCCCCAGTCGGGCAGATACAAATTCGAACGGGAGACCCGTTATGGCCTACCTCTCTTAAAATCCTATCCTTGCCCCATCCCCTCCTTCCCAGCTGCTTGCCTTCGGGAAGCGTGTGTATCGCAACCCGCCCAAGATCTGCGTGTCCCGGAACCTCCCCGCGACCATGGATCACCTGGTGCTGATTGTCCATGGTGCTGGAGAGTACAGGAGTCAGAAGGAGAAGGCAGTTAGTCTTCATTGATCAAAACCACTTCCACTTTCTACCACCCCAACTCTCGCCATCGACGGGGAATTCATCCCCATACCTTGCCACCAAAAAGGTCTCGCACTGCGCGGTTCCAAAGCAGGTTCCTTCCGCGAACGCTCAGGCTGTGGAATGAGCTCCCCGTTGAGGTTTTCCCTGGAGAGTACAGCATGGAGTTCTTCAAGAAGGGTGTGAAAAGATTCCTGCAGGGTGGGCAACGCGCGAGTGATACCCCTGGTGTTGCAAGCGTCTATAGGCGGCGGTAACCGCTTACCATCACGCGGACCGCATGCTTGTTTGCCACCCTTGTGGTATAATAAAAAAAATACCAATATTGTAAGAAAGTGGCCGAATGGTTCGAGTAGTTGTCTGCAACACAAAGGTTGCAAGTTGAAATCCCGACTGTACCAATGTATTTTTCTGAACTTAAGTACAGTGATCAGTCACACCACGAGCTTTACGGTGAAGGAAAACATCGAGAGGAAACGAGGGTTGCGCCTGCACTGCGATACCATACCACTTATACGTCAGGACAAGAGGAGGCGGCGTGGCCGAGAGGTCACAGCACCCGCCTGCCACGCAAACGGCGCGAGTTCCAATCCCGACTGGAGTGAGGAGTTTTTCTACATTTAAATACAGTGAGGCACACCACGAGCTTTACGGTGAAGGGAAACATCGAGAGGTAACCTGCATACGTCTGAGAAGACATTCAAAGGCGTATGTATAGTCGTGCTTGAGTAACGGCGATGGACTCGCCATCTGTCACGTTGGCACCTAAAATATATCTCTGGCGGAAAGTGGGTGTGGGTACTACCTATACACCTCTGCCTACCTCTTCGGGGACTCTTGTGGGAAAGCGTCAGGATATATTATAACATTTAAAGAAATTCGTTGGTAAATTTTTTTTCTGGAATTTTCCGCTGCAAGCAACTGTTCGAACCACTCGGCCACTACGGCTCTGTACCAATGAGTTCTGAACTCAAGTACAGTGATCAGTCACACCACGAACTTTCCTGAACGCTTTTTTTTATATGATGCCATGGTTCCTCAGCAGTCGAGCGCCCGCCCCCGCGTGGTGAGGCGCGGGTGTGAGGAGTCGGAGATCGAGGACCCCTCGCCGTCCAGCATCGACCACCTGTTGCTCCTCTGCCATGGCGTGGGGTCCGCCTGCGATATGCGGTTCCGCTCCGTCGAGGAAGTTGGTCAGTTTACAGCATCTCGCACCTCCCCATACTCACCTCGCCTTCACTGATGTCATGATGAAGCGGTGATCCGCTTCACACCTCCCCTTCACACCTAACGCTAACACCTACCACTTCAAACCTAACCCTAACACCTACCGCTTCACACCTCCCCTACACACCTCCCCCTTCACATCTCCCCCTTCACACGTAACGCTAACACCTCCCCCTTCACACCTAACGTAATCATTGTATGTACAGTGGAGGACTTCAGGGCCACCAGCCTCCAATTGCTGCAGTCCCACTACAAGAGCTCGTTCGACACTGGCGCTGTGAGCAGAGTCGAGGTAAACCTTCACTGACTAATGTGACCCCCCACGTGGCGATGAGGATGACCCCTCCCCCGCTGCTTTAAATCTCAGTGCACGCTATCGGCCTCAATCTCCCCCCCCCCCCCCTAACGCGATAATTGATAACATCAATCAATAATTGACAACAATCATCCCCATGGCGTAGTGATGACATGGTCTTTTCTAGGCTATGCCGTGGTTATGCCACACCACCGACCTCTCTCGCTCCCTGCTCGAATCTTTCCTCTTTATAATATTAGTATTGATTATTATTGATGGTGACCCCAGGTCCTGCCCATCTCGTGGCACGCGACCCTCCACTCTGGCGAGACTGGGGTGGACCGCCGCCTCGAGCAGTTGACCCTGGACAGCATCCCTCGCCTGAGGAACTTCACCAACGACACGGTGCTCGATGTACTGTTCTACACGAGCCCGGTCTTCTGCCAGGTAAGGTTTGGTTGTGATGGTAAGCGGTCACCGTACCGTACACGCAATGAAGAGATTCGCAACGGCATGTCTTGAGTATTGGGAGGCGATTGTATGAATGTTGCTTAATATATTTTCTTTTGTGTTGTGTATGCATGTGTACTGCATTTAGAGTAATTGGCTACTGGTCGTTCTAATGTGTATTTCAAATAAAAAATCAACTGGCGTGAATGAGGGCGTGATTGTAAAGATGAAGAAAGGCATGTTACGTTGGTTTGGACACATAGAAAGGATGAGTGAAGAAAGATTGACGAAACAGATATACAAAGCAAAAGTGTGTGCAAGAAGAGGCAGAGGAAGGCCACGTTCCAACTACCTGGATCAAATAATCTCAAGGACGGGAACGTTAAGAGTACTCGAAACCGACGAGCATGTATGAAGAGACTGATGAATGTGGACGAAGCGAAAGAGGTATGTAAGTCTAGAGAGAACTGGCGCTCTATACTCTCTGCCTACCCCGTTAGGGACTCGGCGTGATTATATGTAAGTATGTATGTAATCGTTGTCACACGCGTACTGGACACATTTCAGTTCAAACATATGTTCGCGATACTGCTTACGTTACATACACAAGCCACTAAAGAGAATTTAATGAAATTTTGCACAGAGATAGATTCCCTTAAATAACGATTCAAAGAGTTACATATTGACCGTACCATGTAAATATATTTTTCAAAATGTGTTAAATATTAATACATACATACATATCATCACGCCGAGTCCACGACATATACCTGCACAGTACACGTATAGCTCATGGGAAGCGTGCGGTGACCATGACGAGAGTTCCACGATTTGTGTTCACACAAAAAGTGCTCAACGCGGCTAAAGAAGATTACACTTTTCAAAAGTTCAGTTCCTTTGAAATGTGTCTTTTTTTCTTTTACCATCCATAGACAATCATAGACACGGTGTGCAGCGAGATGAACCGCATATACAGCCTGTTCAAGAGACGCAACCCTCAGTTCACCGGTGGCGTGTCTCTGGGCGGCCACTCGCTCGGCAGCGTCATAGTGTACGACCTGCTGTGCCACCAGCCGCCTGAGGTGAGATATACACACGCACACGCACGTACATACACACACATGCACACTCATTTACACACACACACATGCACACATTTACACACACGCACGTACATATATACACGCACGCGCACACTCATTCACACACACATGCACACATACACATGCACACTCATTTACACATACGCACGCGCACGTACATACACATACGCACGCGCACGTACATACACGCACACACACACACATGCACACTCATTTACACACACGCACGCGCACACTCATTCACACACACACATGCACACATTTACACACGCGCACACTAGTGCTCACGCTCGCATGTACAGAACAAACTCACGCATAGTAAATGACGGGAATGAAATGAAAATAAAAATCCCCAGAGGCCCGTGGCGAGCCCTGACTCGAGCAAGACTTACGTGTCAGGTTCAGCGGGCACCGGCCAGCCGAGCGTCCGCTATCCCAAGCTAGCCTTCTCTCCGGCCGCCCTCTACGCTCTCGGCAGTCCTATAGGTCAGTGAACTTAGTCATTGACACACAATATTGTGCTCTGGGTGAATTCACAGTATGATAATTAATTATAACTAGGTGTGCCCGCGACTTCGTCCGCGTGGAATTATAATAATATAATAATAATATACCCTCACGCCTTCCCACAAGGGTCCCCGAAGGGGTAGGCAGAGGTGTATAGGTAATACACACACACCCACTTTCCGCCAGAGGTATGTTAGGTGCCAACGTGACAGATGGCGAGTCCATCGCCGTTACTCCAGCACGAGTATACATACGCCTTTGAATTTCTTCTCAGACGTATGCAGGTTTCCTCTCGGTGTTTCCCTTCACCGTAAAGCTCGTGGTGTGACTAATCACTGTACTTGAGTTCAGAAAAACTCATTGGTACAGTCGGGGTTCGAACTTGCGACCTTTGCGTCGCAGGCAACTGCTCGAACCACTCGGCCACCACGGCTTTTTCGTGGAATTAAAAAAAAATCTGTTTCTAAAATTAAAGTAGCCTAAGTTAATCCTTTTTATGTCAGCTATCTGCCAGTGTCCCGTCAAAATCGGTCCAGCCGTTTCTGAGATTAGCCGCAACAGACAGTCAGACAGACAAAAATTATATGGTGTATGTACCGTATATATATATATTGATGTACATGTAGTAAAAAGCGGTTATTTAAATATTACAAACAGACACTCCAGTTTAATTTATATGTATAGATTTAGATAGAGATATTCAAGAGCATAACGGGTTTCCCGTTCGAATTTGTATCTGCCCGACTGGGGCAGGACCTCCACCTTATAGAAGGCCGTAGCCAAATAACACTATTGTTTGTGTTGTGTTTCTACGTGGTGAATAAGGTTTCCAGTAATGAGCTCCTTGGGGAGGGGGGAGGATTGTTACATTGTTTCGGCAGCAGAGGGATTAAACCCATTACGCTGCCAACACACTATATATAACTCTCCGAACACAGAGTGGCAACGCGCAAGTGATACTTCGGTATCGTGAGCGTAAATAGGCTACGGTAACCGTTTCCCATCAGGTGGGCCGTATGCTTGTTTGCCACTCTTGTTGTATAAAAAAAAAAAGACTGGGTGTCGTCCCGTTGCTTGCGTGAAAAAGCTAATATTTCCTGAAACACGATCGCAGCGCCAGTCCAGTTGTGATCTGTAATGTAACCTAAACCATTTTCGAATCCACCTGAAGAATCAGAAAATGTAATTTAAATCGGTCCAGCCGTTTAGATCAGTGAGAAACACACGCACAGAAGAAATATATATATATATATATATATATATATATATATATATATTAGTCACACCACGAGCTTTACGGTGAAGGAAAACATCGAGAGGAAACCTGCATACGTCTGAGAAGCAATTCAAAGGCGTATGTATAGTCGTGCTTGAGTAACGGCTATGGACTCGCCATCTGTCACGTTGGCACCTAATATACCTCTGGCGGAAAGTGGGTGTGTGGGTATTACCTATACACCTCTGCCTACCCCTTCGGGAACCCTTGTGTGTAGGCGTGAGGATATATTATAAATTATTCGTTTCAGCTATTTTCGAATGCATCCGCGGCGTGGAATCCCTCGGGAGGGAGTTCGCCCTGCCTACCTGCAAGAATTTCTTCAACATATTCCATCCCTACGACCCCATTGCCTACCGGTAAGCACTAATGTACAGGCACACGTTATCATTGAAATTATGGTCTGGTCTAGTGGTTAGAGCTCCTGACTGCGAAACTTGAGGTTACGGGTTCTAGAGGACTGGCGCTCTACTCTCTCGGCCTAGGGTGAGGGACTCGGCGTGATGGTATGTATGTAGGTCTGTAAGTCTAGAGAGAACTGGCGCTCTACTCTCTCGGCCTAGGGTGAGGGCCTCGGCGTGATGATATGTATGTAGGTCTGTAAGTCTAGAGAGAACTGGCGCTCTACTCTCTCTGCCTAGCGTGAGGGACTCGGCGTGATGATATGTATGTAGGTCTGTAAGTCTAGAGAGAACTGGCGCTCTACTCTCTCTGCCTAGCGTGAGGGACTCGGCGTAATGATATGTATGTGGGTCTGTAAGTCTAGAGAGAACTGGCGCTCTACTCTCTCTGCCTAGCGTGAGGGACTCGGCGTGATGATATGTATGTGGGTCTGTAAGTCTAGAGAGAACTGGCGCTCTACTCTCTCTGCCTAGCGTGAGGGTCCCGGCGTGATGATATGTATGTGGGTCTGTAAGTCTAGAGAGAACTGGCGCTCTACTCTCTCTGCCTAGCGTGAGGGACTCGGCGTGATGATATGTATGTGGGTCTGTAAGTCTAGAGAGAACTGGCGCTCTACTCTCTCTGCCTAGCGTGAGGGACTCGGCGTGATGATATGTATGTGGGTCTGTAAGTCTAGAGAGAACTGGCGCTCTACTCTCTCTGCCTAGCGTGAGGGACTCGGCGTGATGATATGTATGTGGGTCTGTAAGTCTAGAGAGAACTGGCGCTCTACTCTCTCTGCCTAGCGTGAGGGACTCGGCGTGATGATATGTATGTGGGTCTGTAAGTCTAGAGAGAACTGGCGCTCTACTCTCTCTGCCTAGCGTGAGGGACTGGGCGTGATGATATGTATGTATACCTGTAATATGTTCCAGGATCGAGCCTCTTGTCAACCCCCAGCTAAGGGATGTCAAACCTTACCTGATACCCCACCATAAGGGTCGGAAGAGGATGCATTTGGGTAAGCTCTATCATACAAAAGTTGACCCTCGCTTCGCCCGGGTTAAAAAAAATATCCTGAAACACGATCGCAGCGCCACCTATCGGGTCTAATTGTGACTCTAAACCATTCTCGAATCCACCTGAGGACACACAAAATTTCATTAAAATCGGTCCAGCCGTTTACGATTCTATAAAGGACACAGACAAACTAGGGATGTAACGATACATGAATTTGCCGATACGATATCGATACCGATGGCTTAGTAGTAAATACACCCAGTAAATAAAGAATGATGTACTTTTATGCATAAAACTTACTTATGTTACATAGAATTAATAGACACTCCATTCTGTAAAGTGTGGCAAAAATGGAAATTAAAAAATTTCAAAATAATGAAAAAAATGACTAAATATCATATCAACATTTATTTGGGTAAAATTTATCAAGCAATCAAACCAGAAGTAAATCAATATTAATAATCAAAGTTCACTTTAGGCAGATTTTTGTTAAGGAAACAAAGTTTGTTCAAATTACTAGGAGATAATCTGTTGCGCAAATCATTTTGTATGAGGGCTGCAGTTGAAAAAAGTCGTTCTGAAGCAACTGAGCTCATTGTATCGGCTGTATTTAAATCGGCGATGCCGATGTATCGGCCGATATATCGGTATCGTTACATCGCTAAGACAAACCTTAATCTATACTCAGATTATAAAGAGGAAAGATTTGTATGTAAGTATGTTTGTAAGGTATTGGCTCAAACAGTACTGGACCGATTTTAAAAATATCATCTGGTCTCTAGTGCTTGAAGCTCCTGACTGCGAAACTTGAGGTCGCGTGTTCGATTCCCGCTGGGGGCAGATATTTGTGTGATGTACACGAGTATTTTTACCTTAGTATCCAGGGCTAACAGGCCTTCATCCAGGACTAACAGGCCTTCATCCAGGATAACAGGCCTTCATCCAGGATAACAGACCTTCATCCAGGATAACAGAACTTCATCCAGGATAACAGGCCTTCATCCAGGACTAACAGGCCTTCATCCAGGACTAACAGGCCTTCATCCAGGACTAACAGGCCTTCATCCAGGATAGCAGGCCTTCATCCAGGATAACAGGCCTTCATCCAGGATAACAGGCCTTCATTTGGGAATATGTCAATTTGTGTGGAATTATCTCAAGGTAATTATTTGTTTATAGAATTGAAAGATACCATGGCGAGAGTGGGAGCTGACCTGAAACAGAAGCTGCTGGAGTCCTTGAAGGTTACCTGGAACAAGTTCAAGGCTCAGCCGCAGGCGGTGGCCGCCGACGGACAGCTGGAGAAGGTAACTCGCCACTCTGCTTGCTCTCCTTGCATCGGCTAATCGGCGGTCCATGTATCCATGTGCATGTAATCTTTAATAATAATAAAAAAAGGTATCCGAGTACACCCACACCCGCACACCCGCACACATACACATACACATACTTACACACACACACACACTTAGATGTTTTATTATTATTTTTAAATTTATCTTGTACTAGCTTATGCCCGCGGCTTCGCCCGCGTGGAGTTCGAAAAAGTAGCTGATGTATTTTCCTGCTAGAATCGCTTCAGCCGCTATGCCGTGAAAGAGCATCATACTTTATAATATTAGAACTTTGAATTTTTCAGGATTAAAAAAAATATAAGTAGCCTATGTCCTATTTCTAGGTATAAGCTATCACCATTTCAACTTTCAGCCAAATCGGTTCAGCCGTTTGGCCGTGAAAGAACCGCAAACATCCAAACTTACAAACTTTCACATTAATAATATTAGTAAGATTAATTTACCTAATATACCTCTGGCGGAAAGTGGGTGTGTGGGTATTACCTATACACCTCTGCCTACCCCTTCGGGGACCCTTGTGGGAAGGCGTGAGGATATATTATTATTATTATAATTTATTATTATGCATGTCCTTTGGAGGTGGGCGTTGTTATCCGCGACACAGTTTTTAACTTCTGCGGATGTCATCGTTACGTTTAGTTTCTGCGCCAAAACAATGTTACCAAATAAAATGTTATTATTATTTACCAAGAGCCGTGGTGGCCGAGTGGTACCAGCAGTTGCCTGCGACACAAAGATCGCAAGTTCGAATCCCGACTGTACCAATGAGTTTTTTCTGAACTTAAGTACAGTGATTAGTCACACCACGAGCTTTACGGTGAAGGAAAACATCGAGAGGAAACCTGCATACGTCTGAGAAGACATTCAAAGGCGTATGTATAGTCGTGCTTGAGTAACGGCTATGGACTCGCCATCTGTCACGTTGGCACCTAGTATACCTCTGGCAGAAAGTGAGTGTCCGGGTATTACCTATACACTTCTGCCTACCCCTTCGGGGACCCTTGTGGGAAGGCGTTTATTAACCAAGTTTGATAATCTTAAGGATGACTAAGAATCTTAGAACTGTAAGATAATATAAATGATGTACTTACTCCCAGGTTGTGGAGGAGGAAATGGAGAGAGAGTCCCTCTGTGAGGAAGTAAAGGAAGAGCTCGGACACAATGATGCGGTGAGCGTTTGTTGTCATTATAGTGTGCACGCGACCCGCGACCACCTCGACTAGACATTGGTGGGGCGCGTCTTCGTGGATAGCACTGTCTATATTTAGTTTAGTATGTCTCCGGTAGGTGGCGCCATCTATGCTCGGTAGACTTAACGCGGGCCGGCGCATAGACTACGTACTTCAAGAGGCTCCCCTCGAGATGATCAATGAGTACTTGTTCGCTATGAGCAGTCACGTCGGTTATTGGTGAGTATACAGCTTTATCCCTTATTTCAACCGCTTTAAGATTCATTTTGGCGATGCAAAGTGCCTTCTCCAAGTTCCCATCTACATATATCTAGTCAAAACTGGGTCAGCGGCCATTTGTGTGCGACCTTCTGTAAGGTGGAGGTACTGCCCCAGTCGGGCAACTGCTATTGTGGACGGGAGATCCGTTGTGGCCTACCTCTCTCCAGCTGCTCGTTAGCACCACCCGGGGATCACGTGTGAGGTATCGAGGGTGTTTACGGACGCGAGCAGCATCAACCCAACGTATCCAGGAGCAGTGCCATTTGTGTGCGACCTTCTGTAAGGTGGAGGTACTGCCCCAGTCGGGCAACTGCTATTGTGGGGGGGAGATCCGTTGTGGCCTACCTCTCTCCAGCTGCTCGTTAGCACCACCCGGGGATCACGTGTGAGGTATCGAGGGTGTTTACGGACGCGAGCAGCATCAACCCAACGTATCCAGGAACAGTGCCATTTGAGTGCGACCTTCTGTGTCCTAATGTTAGATACATTTGTAGGGAATCTGAAGATACAATGCTGTTGATGCTGAGGGAGATATACGGCGCCCTTGGCGTTCAGCCTGACTGTACAGTACCCCAGCAGAGCATGACTGTACAGCGGACCAGGACCGCAAAGGTAGGCAACAGTAGTCTCTTACCGTGCACATCTTGTGGTGAGGATGAGTGAAGAAAGATTGACGAAACAGATATACAAAGCGAAAGTGTGTGCAAGAAGAGGCAGAGGAAGGCCACGTTCCAACTACCTGGATCAAATCGATCGGACGCTCAAGGACGGGAACGTCAAGAGTACTCGAAACCGACGAGCATGTATGAAGAGACTGATGAATGTGGACGAAGCGGAAGAGGTATGTAAGTCTAGAGAGAACTGGCGCACTACTAATGCTGCCTACCCCGTTAGGGACTCGGCGTGATGATATGTATATATATATCTTTACGACCTTCCAAAAGGCAATCAGACCCCCTCTCATCGCCAGAGGTATATTTCAGGAGCCAACGTGACAGATGGCGAGTCCATCGCCGTTACTCAAGCACGACTATACATACGCCTTTGAATGTCTTCTCAGACGTATGCAGGTTTCCTCTCGATGTTTCCCTTCACCATAAAGCTCGTGGTGTGCCTCACTGTAATTAAATGTAGAAAAACTCCTCACTCCAGTCGGGATTGGAACTCGCGCCGTTTGCGTGGCAGGCGGGTGCTGTGACCTCTCGGCCACGCCGCCTCCTCTTGTCCTGACGTATAAGTGGTATGGTATCGCAGTGCAGGCGCAACCCTCGTTTCCTCTCGATGTTTCCCTTCACCGTAAAGCTCGTGGTGGACTAATCATTGTACTTAAGTTCAGAAAAACTCTTTGGTACAGTCGAGATTCGACCTTGCAATCTTTGCGTATGCAACTACGCACGCACAATGTAATTGTCTTATCAAGATTATTTTATTTTCAGGAGGATAAGATATATATTGGAAACCACAATTCAGGTAAATATATTTATTTATACTAGCAGACACGGCCACACGTTGCTGAGGCTAAGGTTATATTACGTTGTTTTATTGCATCGTCATGAGGATATATTCACAATACCCGATCATTTCTAGAAGACAAGTGTTATATTTTCGTAGCGTGAGTACCGGGAACTTTTGCTCCTTAACCGACCAATGGCGAGACCAAAGGCCTCCAGCCAGCCACTTGTTAGGTGCTAAGCAAACACAGCTAAGGGCACCCCCTGTGGGGTATCACAACTCACTACTGTCTCACGTAGCGTGAGTACCGGGAACTTTTGCTCCTTAACCGACCAATGGCGAGACCAAAGGCCTCCAGCCAGCCACTTGTTAGGTGCTAAGCAAACACAGCTAAGGGCACCCCCTGTGGGGTATCACAACTCACTACTGTCTCACGTAGCGTGAGTACCGGGAACTTTTGCTCCTTAACCGACCAATGGCGAGACCAAAGGCCTCCAGCCGGGCACTTGTTAGGTGCTAAGCAAACACAGCTTGTACATATTTTGACAAGATTTTGACATTACTTATCTATACAAATATTATAAAGAGGAAATATTTGTACGTAAGTATGTTTGTAACGAATTGGCTCAAAAAGTACTGGACCGATTTAAAAAATTGTTTCACCATTGGAATGATACATTCACCCTGAGTGACATAAGCTATATTTTCTTTTATAAAAAAAATTATGTCCACCCGCGCGAAGCCGGGACGGACCGCTAGTAGTAGACTAAAAGACCTTTGTTCGATTAAAATATATATTTTTCTTTACAGATAATCCCTCTACAAGCCAAGGTGGCTCTTGAGCGCATAATATTTCAATAAAAAATGTATATAAATATATATATATATATTCAATTGGAAAAAATATTTTCGCTTTCGCAAAAAAATGCGTACTAAAAACTATTGAACACAGTTATTTTGTATTAAATACACTATTATGTGAAAAAAAGCTCTATTATTTTTGAAGTTATTTGAGAGAATAGACCGTTGTAAACTGTTTCGTAAACTACTTCGTTTCATTCATTAATTCATTCATTAACAAGTTGAAAAGCACGAGCTAATTTTCACGGGAATTTTGAGAATTACACATTAATCTCATTCGAAACTCGTGATTTAAAACAGAAATTTTCTTCCTTTTAAATTTTTTATTTATTTATTAATAAGTACAATTCCAAATGTTTAAAAATCTTTGAAAACTCATTTATTTACGTGTTCGGCCATATTTATATTGATGCATTAAAATCTAGTTTCGCCCTTGACAAATAAGAAGAATATATATTTTTTTATTATTTCACGAAATATCCTTGATCTATGCTTAAAAAAAAAATATATATGGCATAGATTACAGTGTACACACAGATACACCATCATCTAGTGTCACGCTTTGATTTGATTAGTACGTAATTAAAAAAACATGAATAACCACATTGTATTAAACAAAAGAGAACTTATGGTGAGAAACTTATGAAAATTCCTTATTGAGTATATTGCGATTTATTTCCCGCCTTGCCACAATGATGGCAGGAGAGATCAGTTTTTTTTAATATCTCTTCGATTCTAGACAAAATCCTTGTCTGTGAGCTCTCACGCTATCCGAAACTTATAATTTGTATGTCAAAGACATTAGATACGAAAAGATTTCAGCGGATATTGTAATTAGTGAAATACACTAAAGGAATTTGTCTGGAAACGCTATACCGCTAAATATTGATCCGTAATATTAAACTATTTGGTGTCCTTCAAACAAAATGTCTTATCATACATATTGTATTGGCATTACTTATCTTTTATTTCGTAGAAACTCTTTTCGTTCTTGTACTGGAGAAAGACTTGTAGAATGCGTTCAAAGTCGTGAAGATTTAATCCCTTTTTCATGTAAATCCTTTGTGTATTTTGCTAATTAAATAAAGCATTTTTTTCTTAGTTTCATTTCCATGTATTTTGACAAAACGTTACGTTAATTCAACGGATTTTTGCACATAAAACTTTTTGAGGTTATGTTTCGTCGATTTCTTGTGAAGTTTAGTTTTATTACAATAGTATTTGCTGTTATTCAAAATGAAGTAGGTTATCCGTTCCGTAACATTCGTTAATTTATTCTTGTTATTATTTATTACAAATATAAATGTAATGCCAACATTCAGTTGATTAAAAGTTTATATTTTACTAAATTGACTTTTTATTTTAGGAACAGATTAGAAAGCAAATTGTTTTACTTACCGCAGAGATCATGTCAAAGAAGACCTAAGAATGAAAAAATCAAAATCAAAAACCTTTATTCAACGCAAGGGACACAGGGAACACTTATTGAAAGTCACATACTTAATCAATAAAAAACTAGCTACCGCCGTTTCATGAAAAAAACCCACCAGGAGAAGAAACGTCGAAACCAACTCCCCAGTTTTCTTCTTTAACATTTTGTTCCCTTTAAAATAGGGTTAGAAAAGATTTAACTTGCATATAAACTGTACAAGAGGAGCAATTCATTGCCATACATGGCCATCATTCAAATAATCTGGTTTTTTTTTTATACCACAAGGATGGCAAACAAGCATGCGGTACGCCTGATGGTAAGCGGTTACCGCCGCCTATGGACGCTTGCAACACCAGGGGTATCGCTCGCGCGTTGCCGACCCTGCAGGAATCTTTTCACACCTTTCTTGAAGAACTGATGTTGTATAATAAGCTTTTAAAATTTATGTTCGTTTAATGACAGGTTCAAACTTTTCAAAAAGTACAAAATACTAAGCTCCGAATAGTAGATAATAGTAGACAAGTTCAATGACAAAATTGTACTAGTTTGGAGCGATCCTTGTAATAAACGAGCAGGCACAATAAATAATTAATTTGGCCAATCACCAAATAGTCCCACGCAGGAATTCAGAAAGCTGAATCATGTGGAGTTCTACTCTCTCTGCCTAGCGTGAGGGACTCGGCGTGATGATATGTATGTAGGTCTGTAAGTCTAGAGAGAACTGGCGCTCTACTCTCTCTGCCTAGCGTGAGGGACTCGGCGTGATGATATGTATGTAGGTCTGTAAGTCTAGAGAGAACTGGCGCTCTACTCTCTCTGCCTAGCGTGAGGGACTCGGCGTGATGATATGTATGTAGGTCTGTAAGACTAGAGAGAACTGGCGCTCTACTGTCTCTGCCTAGCGTGAGGGACTGGGCGTGATGATATGTATGTAGGTCTGTAAGTCTAGAGAGCACTGGCGCTCTACTGTCTCTGCCTAGCGTGCGGGACTGGGCGTGATGATATGTATGTAGGTCTGTAAGTCTAGAGAGAACTGGCGCTCTACTCTCTCTCTGCCTAGCGTGAGGGATTCGGTGTAATGATATGTATGTAGGTCTGTAAGTCTAGAGAGGACTGGCGCTCTACTGTCTCTGCCTAGCGTGAGGGACTCGGCGTGATGATATGTATGTAGGTCTGTAAGTCTAGAGAGGACTGGCGCTCTACTGTCTCTGCCTAGCGTGAGGGACTCGGCGTGATGATATGTATGTAGGTAGTTCATCCTATTTTATTGTCGATTCACAAAGTATTATTTGATCTAAACAAAAGTTAAAAACTAGGAGAAATAAGTTTGTTATTTGTGCAGGAAAAGATTGAAAAATATCGCTTATTACAGCGTGGCAATGCTGCTAGTCATCTTGGCACGTTGCCGCGGGACTTATTTGGCATAAATTTATTATCAAGTTTCTATTTTTAATGTTGATTGTAGTCATTGTAAGAAAGTCTATTAAAATCTGTGGTACCATTTATCAAATTAACATACAACAATAAAATAAAGTATTTTTCGTTTTCATATACAAAAATGGATTAAATAAAAAACCTCACGCCTTCCCACAAGGGTCCCCGAAGGGGTAGGCAGAGGTGTATAGGTAATACCCACACACCCACATTCCGCCAGAGGTATATTAGGTGCCAACGTGACAGATGGCGAGTCCATCGCCGTTACTCAAGCACGACTATACATACGCCTTTGAATTTCTTCTTCTTCCTTTGAATTAAACAAATAAATAAATAATATCCTCACGCCTTCCTACAAGGGTCCCCGATGGGGTAGGCAGAGTATAGGTAATACCCACACACCCACTTATGCCACACCCATGAATAAAATTGATGTGTCTATTCGTAATACCAGTTCTTTTTCTAAATACCTATGAAAGTATATCAGGGCACCGATAACAAAAACACTTTACGGTTTGGGTTTGTTAAGGTTCTCTCCGAAACGGTAATTAACGCTAAATAGGTCCAATTTGACAGGATTTCCACTGGCAACTAGCTAATGTTTTAAGAATTAACTTTACTTAAAATAATATCTGAAATAAATTATTATTATCATTATTTACTAATTTAACTTTAATATACAGGCATAATCGAATTTAGCGCGGGAGCAATATTTAACATACTTTTTATAAGGACGTCTCCAGTTGACCGCAGCTTCGGTATGCTTCTCAAAAGACCAGTATCAAAAGACAGTTTGTGGGTTACTGAACTCTTCAAATGCCATCTCATCCATCTTGTACCTGACAGCGCAAGCAAAGCCGGAGTACAGAGCGAAAATTATTAGCAAGCTTAGAGACACGTGCACTGCTATCCTAGTCAGTTGATCATGGACATCTTTCAGTATCTCCGGTTTATTATCTGTTTCAAAAGCACTTGTTTCCAAATCAGGAATAGTTATTTTGGTGGTGTTGCTCACTTTTTTTTTTAATTTCGTTCGGTAATACTTCTTGGTTGGTATAACTGATTCACTTTTGGTTATAAATGCGCCGTCTATATCCATTTTGTACCAAGATTTGTGCTTGTCGAAAATTGAATGCCTACCAAAATAGTGTACGTCGATTCCGCTACCGGAATCGTGTGTTCGTTCCATAATTCGTTGGATGTTTTATTTTTAAATTGTTATAAGGTAAAACAGAAATTTTGTTTACGTAGAATTTAACTTCAGAAATGTCACTTTTCAGTCAAGTTGATAGAAATGTCACCTTTTGAGAATTAGATGGAAGAATGTGGACGAAGCGAAAGAGGTAGGTGGAGCATTTTCAAAATTTTTGTACATTAACAAAAGTTATGAACTATGATTGGATGTAGCCAGGATGTGTGTCTGTGTAACAGTATCCTGGCGAACCCTAGTTCTGATGATATAAAATATTTATTAAAATTATATATGCGTAGATTTTAATTACTTCTATATCCAGGTGTCCTCACGGAGTGACAGTCGCTGTGCGACAAAACTCCTTAAATAAAGAGAAAAAAAATTAAACAAAAAGGAAATGTAAAACGTGCTTCACAATGGTTAAAGAAAAACAAGCTCAAAAAAAAAACAAAGTAATCTTATCTTACTAATATTATTAATGTGAAAGTTTGTAAGTTTGGATGTTTGCGGTTCTTTCACGGCCAAACGGCTGAACCGATTTGGCTGAAAGTTGAAATGGTGATAGCTTATACCTAGGAATAGGACATAGGCTACTTTTTTCTTTTAAACCAAAAATTCAAAGTTCTAATATTATAAAGTATGATGCTCTTTCACGGCGTAGCGGCTGAAGCGATATTAGCAGGAAAATACATAAACAACTTTTGCGAACTCCACGGGCGCCTCTTTCGGGCGAAGCCGCGGGCATAAGCTAGTATTTTTATATGTTCACAAATAATAATTAATTTAGTAAAAGCTTGACTTATTTATTAACCATTGTGAAGCGCGTTTTACATTTCCTTTTTGTTATTTTAATTAACAAGTATAAAGATTTGTGAATGCAATGCTGCAAGTCTTCTTGGCACGTATGTTCGAATTAGGTTTGGAATTAATGTTTAATTTACGTAGAAATAAGTCGTAGTTAGACTTACCGTTGTTTTTACAGCTAATCAATGAAAATGAAAAGTTTATTGTTCAAAAAACCGGCACAGACGCACTTTTCTTGAAAATGGCGCTCGCTATTAAAATGGCAGATGGATAATGAAATAGTCGCTTGATTGAACATTTTGAAATGCAGAGCTACCAGTATATTAACAAAAAAATCTACAAAATCTTATGCTACAAAAAAGAATCACAAAAATTATGAACGCGGGGACGTTTATTAAAACATTATAATTTTACTTACATAATTATAATTAAATTTTTAATACTTATTAAAAAATAAGTATTTAATTATAATATCCTCACGCCTTGCCACTTATAATAATTATAATTATGTATTATTTACATTATGGTTAATGTCTTTAAAATGTTTTTGAAATTAAAAATGTGTTTTTTTTGGTAGCTTTTTTTAATTTTTTGGTAGCTTTTTTTTTAATTTAAGTTAATGTATGGATTTTTTTACGACTTAAAATGTAAATTGAGTTATATTATAAAAAATATCTAGTTTCCAGTTAGTAAAATAGTAGTAAATAGTAGTAATAGTAGTTAGTTAGTAAAATATCTAGTTAGTTAGTAGTTAGTAGCGATCTGTAACGAAGGCACAAGTATTAGATGAAAGATTAAATCCTCTGTTGAAAAGGTCAAGGACCTTGAGGGGGTTGTAGTAAAACTATTTGTAAAAATAAAAAAAAAATCTTTATTCTCTCCTCGCTTACAGTAGATAATAAATCATATAAAACTTAACTTAAAAGCTTGGGTAAATTGAGACCTTCTAAATATAAACTTAAGGTAGAATTTTCATTGAAAGGACTACCACGACCCTAAACTAGGCAGAGCCTGTACTATAGGCATAGGCGACTGATATACACACTTATATAGATGTTAATATACAATAATATTGTGGACATCTCACACAAAGCCAACTGACCCTAAACTAGGCAGAGCCTGTACTATAGGCATCGGCGACTGATATACACACTTATATAGATGTTAATATACAATAATATTGTGGACATCTCACACAAAGCCAACTGACCCTAAACTAGGCAGAGCCTGTACTATAGGCATCGGCGACTGATATACACACTTATATAGATGTTAATATACAATAATATTGTGGACATCTCACACAAAGCCAACTGACCCTAAACTAGGCAGAGCCTGTACTATAGGCATCGGCGACTGATATACACACTTATATAGATGTTAATATACAATAATATTGTGGACATCTCACACAAAGCCAACTGAACCTAAACTAGGCAGAGCCTGTACTATAGGCATCAGCGCCTCTCATCGCCTCACAAATCGTCTGCTTTTTTTTTAAACTAAGCATCAACATAGACAAAGGGTTGTCTATTCGACAGTAAGCGATGCACTCGCGTACGACACAGAAGAATCTTGAGCATTAACACATTGCGAGGACTGGGCATACTTCAGAAATTTCAATGCCATCCGTGAGTTGATAGACTGGCTCTGCAGCTTCTGGATCGCCTGGAAGGAGAGTCACATTTGACACGCGGGCAAAGGAGCAATAACACTCACAAATTGACTCACTGTCCCGTTACGCTCATTGAAACGTTACGCTCATTGTCCCGTTACGCTAAGTGTCTCGTAACGCTAATTGTCCCGTTACGTTCTTTGTAACGTTACGATCGGAGCGAGATCGCTACATGAGCGAGCGAAAGGCACGATCTTGTTATGACGTTGTCACGTTACACTATCGTCAGTAAACCGAGTTTACAGACAATACATTTTTGGCAAATTTTATCTTTCTCTTCTTTCTTTCGTATTTCTTTCGTTCCTTCAATAGCCCAGAAGTGCTAGTTATGGAACGCATAGACTTATATATAACTTACTAGCTGTCCCGCCCAGCTTCGCCTGGTTGTCTTAAAAGATAGACATATGCTGTCGCGGACTTCTTTTTAGAACTTCTAAAGAGGAATTCCCTTATACATGATATTTTCGTAACTTAAACCGTTTACGCAGCGCTTGCGTGCGCGGAAGCTCTCAAAAGGAATATTTTTTCCCGTTCTGGCAACATTATTCATTCATGCTTCGCTCCTATTGGTCGTAGCGTGATGTTATATAGCCTAAAGCCTTCCTAGAGAAATGGACTATCCAACACAAAAATAATTTTTCAATTCCAACCAGTAGTTCCTGAGGTTAGCGCGTTCAAACAAACTAACAAACTCTTCAGCTTTATAATATTAGTATAGATACATAGTGCCATCCACGAAGCCGCGCCCCACTATCCCCCCCTATAGTTTACAGTGTAAGTGTGCAACCTTCCACTAATGTTTGTGTATTGTCGGTACACACTGATTACCTATGAGTGCACACGCACACTACAGTTAATAGACTCGGGTCATACTGCCCGCATCCCGCGACCCTTCGACTAGATATTGGTGGGGCGAGTCTTCGTGGAGTGCACTATCTATATCATTATAAATAAACACCCTCGGGACAATTCCACACAAATTGACCTAGTCCCAAATTAAGCAAAGCTTGTGTTATGGTAACTAGACAACGATATATTTACTTAAATAGATAGACTAGTTGTCCCGCCCAGCTTCGCCCGGGGGAAACAGTTAAACTTCCTGAAACACGATCGCAGCGCCACCTATCGGGTCCAATTATGTTATAAGCTATCCTATCTTTCAAGTTGGATCCAACTGCACACGGTGTGCAAATTTGATTGAAATCGGTTAAGTGGTTTAGGTGTCCATCGCGGACAAACAACGTGCCACGTAATTCATATATATTAAGATATATACATAAATACATAGGACATCCAAGACTAAGGTACAAATACTCGTGTTCATCACACAAACAGCCCTCAGCGGGATACGAGCCCGCGACCTCAAGTTTCGCAGTCAGCTCTAACCACTAGACCAGACGGTCGTAATTTTATTGATACAGAAGACAAATAGATAAAAAATCCCTCATACCTGCAAGAGGACCCCGATGGGGTGACGGCCACATATGGTGTTGCCATATTTATTGAGATACTCTGTGAAAGCTTTGGGGTCCATTTTCTCTATAATGTCCATACCCTGGAAAAGGAAAAATTCTGATTGTAGACTAGCATTCGGCGCACCTGATGGAAAACTGTTACCGCAGCCTATTTACGCTCACGATACCGAAGTATCACTTGCGCGTTGCCACTCTGTGTTCGGAGAGTTATAGTGTGCTGGCAGCATAAGCTTTAATCCCTCTGCTTCCAACACAATGTAACAATCCTCCCCCTCCCCAAGGAGCTCATTACTGGAAACCTTATTCACCGCGCAGGAACACAACACAAACAATAGTGTTCTTTGGCTACGGCCTTCTATAAGGTGGAGGTCCTGCCCCAGTCGGGCAGATACAAATTCGAACGGGAAACCCGTTATGGCCTACCTCTCTTGATTTATATTTACCTGATTATCAAGCCACTGAATGCTTTGGTGGATGGGTCCTCGGGCGGGATCCCGCCACGTGTAGCGGAACCTGGAGCCCCAGTGGCAGAAGTCCGAGGATATCACCATCAGGTTCTGAGGGTCGGCCAGATACGGAGCTAGGATGGCGCCGTACCTGAGGACACAACGAAAACTGACCTGAAACACCAGGCATATATTCGCTCACATATTTCTATAATAACACGCCTTCCCACAAGAGTCCGTGAAGGGGTAGCCAAGAGGTAGATACATACATACATATCATCACGCCGAGTCCCTAACGGGGTAGGGAGAGAGTATAGACCGCCAGTTCTCTCTAGACTTACATACCTCTTTCGCTTCGTCCACATTCATCAGTCTCTTCATACATGCTCGTCGGTTTCGAGTACTCTTAACGTTCCCGTCCTTGAGCGTCCGATCGATTTGATCCAGGTAGTTGTATAGTGGTCTTCCTCTGCCTCTTCTTGCACACACTTTTGCTTTTTGTGTAGGTATTACATATATTTTAGGTGCCAACGTGACAGATGGCGAGTCCATCGCCGTTCTCAAGCACGACTATACATACGCCTTTGAATGTCTTCTCAGACGTATACATTTATACGTATAAATATATACGTCTGATACCTAAAATATATCTCTGGCGGAAAGTGGGTGTGTGAGTACTACTAATACACTTCTGCCTACCCCTTCGGGGACCCTTGTGTGAAGGCCTAACTATCACATATTTATAGGATTACTCGTTGTCAGTGGGGTCCTACTTTACAGACCACGTCACCAGGCTGGCGACACAATAATACTACTGAAGAAAGACATATATTGCAAATGTGTTTGAAAGAGGCAGAGGAAGACGGTCCAACTACCTGGATCAAATCGATCGGACGCTCAAGGACGGGAACGTTAAGAGTACTCGAAACCGACGAGCATGTATGAAGAGACTGATGAATGTGGACGAAGCGGAAGAGGTATGTAAGTCTAGAGAGAACTGGCGCTCTACTCTCTCTGTCTAGCG
Organism: Drepana falcataria; assembly: GCA_945859725.1. Taxonomy (NCBI): domain Eukaryota; kingdom Metazoa; phylum Arthropoda; class Insecta; order Lepidoptera; family Drepanidae; genus Drepana; species Drepana falcataria. The sequence goes on along the minus strand of OX243951.1, from coordinate 2,875,608 downwards.
TGAGGGACTCGGCGTGATGATATGTATGTAGGTCTGTAAGTCTAGAGAGAACTGGCGCTCTACTCTCTCTGCCTAGCGTGAGGGACTCGGCGTGATGATATGTATGTAGGTCTGTAAGTCTAGAGAGAACTGGCGCTCTACTCTCTCTGCCTAGCGTGAGGGACTCGGCGTGATGATATGTATGTAGGTCTGTAAGTCTAGAGAGAACTGGCGCTCTACTTTCTCTGCCTAGCGTGAGGGACTCGGCGTGATGATATGTATGTAGGTCTGTAAGTCTAGAGAGAACTAGCGCTCTACTCTCTCTGCCTAGCGTGAGGGACTCGGCGTGATGATATGTATGTAGGTCTGTAAGTCTAGAGAGAACTGGCGCTCTACTCTCTCTGCCTAGCGTGAGGGACTCGGCGTGATGATATGTATGTAGGTCTGTAAGTCTAGAGAGAACTGGCGCTCTACTCTCTCTGCCTAGCGTGAGGGACTCGGCGTGATGATATGTATGTAGGTCTGTAAGTCTAGAGAGAACTGGCGCTCTACTCTCTCTGCCTAGCGTGAGGGACTCGGCGTGATGATATGTATGTAGGTCTGTAAGTCTAGAGAGAACTGGCGCTCTACTTTCTCTGCCTAGCGTGAGGGACTCGGCGTGATGATATGTATGTAGGTCTGTAAGTCTAGAGAGAACTAGCGCTCTACTCTCTCTGCCTAGCGTGAGGGACTCGGCGTGATGATATGTATGTAGGTCTGTAAGTCTAGAGAGAACTGGCGCTCTACTCTCTCTGCCTAGCGTGAGGGACTCGGCGTGATGATATGTATGTAGGTCTGTAAGTCTAGAGAGAACTGGCGCTCTACTCTCTCTGCCTAGCGTGAGGGACTCGGCGTGATGATATGTATGTAGGTCTGTAAGTCTAGAGAGAACTGGCGCTCTACTTTCTCTGCCTAGCGTGAGGGACTCGGCGTGATGATATGTATGTAGGTCTGTAAGTCTAGAGAGAACTGGCGCTCTACTCTCTCTGCCTAGCGTGAGGGACTCGGCGTGATGATATGGATGTAGGTCTGTAAGTCTAGAGAGAACTGGCGCTCTACTCTCTCTGCCTAGCGTGAGGGACTCGGCGTGATGATATGTATGTAGGTCTGTAAGTCTAGAGAGAACTGGCGCTCTACTTTCTCTGCCTAGCGTGAGGGACTCGGCGTGATGATATGTATGTAGGTCTGTAAGTCTAGAGAGAACTAGCGCTCTACTCTCTCTGCCTAGCGTGAGGGACTCGGCGTGATGATATGTATGTAGGTCTGTAAGTCTAGAGAGAACTGGCGCTCTACTCTCTCTGCCTAGCGTGAGGGACTCGGCGTGATGATATGTATGTAGGTCTGTAAGTCTAGAGAGAACTGGCGCTCTACTCTCTCTGCCTAGCGTGAGGGACTCGGCGTGATGATATGTATGTAGGTCTGTAAGTCTAGAGAGAACTGGCGCTCTACTCTCTGCCTAGCGTGAGGGACTCGGCGCGATGATATGTATGTAGGTCTGTAAGTCTAGAGAGAACTGGCGCTCTACTCTCTCTGCCTAGATATGACAAAATTCAGGAACCAGTGACTTACCTTGACTCCTTTTCAGGTGTGAGAGATCCCACCAAAATTGGTATTATTGTGAAACCCGTCTGGTATCTGAAACAGTATGTTATTATGCCTTAAATGACTTTTTTGATGACTTTGTGCTTCACGAAAGATGGTGTAAAAACCGTGGAGACCGAGTGATTGCAAGTTCGAATCCCGATTGTAACAATGAGGTTTCTGAATTTATGAGAGGCAGTGGTGTATAGGTAATATACAATATAGTTAATAAACCCACACACCCACATTCCGCCAGAGGTATATTTCAGGTGCCAACGTGACAGATGGCGAGTCCATCGCCGTTACTCAAGCACGACTATAAATACGCCTTTGAATGTCTTCTCAGACGTATGCAGGTTTCCTCTCGATGTTTTCCTTCACCGTAAATTGCGATCTTTGTGTATATGGCATAGCGGCTAAACCGATTCTAGGAGGAAAACTTTCAAAGCTAATTTTTCGAACTCCACGCGCGCGAAGCCGCGGACATAACCTAGTTTATAATATTAGTAAGATAAGATAAGATAAAAATAAAAAGCCGTGGTGGCCGAGTGGTATGTGAGATCGATTCAATCTTCACGAAGATCGCAAGTTCGAATCCCGACTGTACCAATGAGTTTTTCTGAACTTAAGTACAGTGATTAGTCACACCATGAGCTTTACGGTGAAGGAAAACATCGAGAGGAAACCTGCATACGTCTGAGAAGACATTCAAAGGCGTATGTATAGTCGTGCTTGAGTAACGGAGATGGACTTGCCATCTATCACGTTGGCACCTAATATATCTCTGGCGGAAAGTGGGTGTGTGGGTATTACCTATACACCTCTGCCTACCCCTTCGGGGACCCTTGTGGGAAGGCGTTAGGATATATTATATTATATAAGATAAGATAAGATAAGATAAGATGTATATGGTCGAAGATCAGTACTCACTCCTCCATCACCTTGGCTATGTACGGGAGATGCATCTCTATGGAATGCTCATCCTCGTCTGTCTGCACGTCCATCCACTCGAACTGGTGAGTGGCCTCCAGTTCCGCGTAAACTGGAGGGAGGAGGAGGGGGGGCATTAATTAATTGGCATCAATAATAATATCAATAACTAACTCATCAATAATTCTATCGGCCAATAACCCATCAATAAATTACATCTTGCAATAACCCATCAATCAATTACATCGTGCAATGACCCATCAATCAATTTACTAACAAATTATTTTATTATCAATGATCCTTGTTGATTTAATTTTCACTTTCATTGTGTCAACCAGAAACTCTGTAACATCACACATATGTCCCTTAATAAATAAATTAATAATAAATAAAAAATAACCCATCAATAAATCTAATAACGAATAACCTGTCAATAATTCTATTAACCTTATAAATGCTAGAGTAATCCTGTCGGACAAATTTTCGTTCTTAAATCACTGAACCAATTTTGATGAATTCAGGTAAAGAGATAGATGGAGGACACAATCACGAAAATAGCAATAAAAGGGGGTGAAATAGAAGATCAAACTTTTAATGGGACACCAATAATTTTCATGTACTAATTCCACATAGACGAAGTACAGTGGACGCAAGCAAATTCATAAAAATTCACAGTACTAAAGGCAGTTAAATGCTTACTCTGCTTATCTATGGTAAGATCATAGAGCGGCGTTTGATATTTGTCGAGCGAAGAGAGTGCGCAGCCTCCCAGCCGCACGTGATGCGACGGACCGAGAATAAAGATACGCTTTCTGGAAAATAAAATGGACAGGCAGAGGTAATAACAACCACTTTTCGCTAAGCAGAGAGAGTAGAGCGCCAGTTCTCTCTAGACTTACAGACCTACATACATATCATCACGCCGAGTCCCTCACGTTAGGCAGAGAGAGTAGAGCGCCAGTTCTCTCTAGACTTACAGACCTACATACATATCATCACGCCGAGTCCCTCACGCTAGGCAGAGAGAGTAGAGCGCCAGTTCTCTCTAGACTTACAGACCTACATACATATCATCACGCCGAGTCCCTCAGGCTAGGCAGAGAGAGTAGGGCGCCAGTTCTCTCTGGACTAACAGACCTACATATAATGGCAAATAAAAAAATATATACTCACACAACTACTGGGCTCACTTGGCGATAAGCGAAGGCTGCGCACGCGCCGCAATACGAGTAACCCGCATGGCTGTACATAGAACATTAATGAATACCTCACAACTAGTGATAAATGTGTATATTTGAGTTTCCGATTCATACCACGAGCTTTACGGTGAAGGAAAACATCGAGAGGAAACGAGGGTTGCGCCTGCACTGCGATACCATACCACTTATACGTCAGGACAAGAGGAGGCGGCGTGGCCGAGAGGTCACAGCACCCGCCTGCCACGCAAACGGCGCGAGTTCCAATCCCGACTGGAGTGAGGAGTTTAATTATAGTGAGGCACACCACGAGCTTTACGTCTTATCGTCTGAGAAGACATTCAAAGGCGTATGTATAGTCGGGGTTGAGTAACGGCGATGGGCCTTTGGGCGATGGACTCGCCTTCTGTCACGTTGGCACCTTAAAAATATCTCAGGCGGAAAGTGGGTGTCTGGGTACTACCTATACACCTCTGCCTACCCCTTCGGGGACCCTTGTGGGAAGGCGTGAGGATATATATTATATTATTATCGGTACACAATGATTACGCACACGTACAAAACAATTAATAGTCGGGTCATTTCCTGAAACACGATTGCAGCGCCACCTATCGGGTCCAATTGTCATGTAAGCTATCCTATCTTTCAAGTTGGATCAGACTGCACACGGTGTGAAAATATGATTGAAATCGGTTAAGTAGTTTAGGAGTCTATAGCGGACAAACAACGTGACGCGTAATTTATATATATATTAAGAAAGATATACGTTTGCTGGAAAAAAATAATATGCATGGACCAATATTTTACTAGAATTTCCCAGCGTTTTCATTAGAGTCAAATTAAATTTTACTGGTAGTTTATTTTCTTTAGTAGTTTTCCCTTCAGAGAAACAAACATGACACCGATGACGAAGGCTATCCAACTGCACCGGAACACTAACATCATTAAAAAACTTTGTCTGAGCTTAGAGCCCCCAGATATCATCAGGAACGTTATGAATTTCTTTTTTCCAACCTGCACCTACTCCGTCAACCCAGGAAACTTGTCCTTAAAAGTCCTACCATCACCTCTTCTTCCTATTCCAAGTCCTACACTGCGCAAGCTGTGCTCTCGAACGCGCTGCCCCAAAACAGACTATCACAGATATTAATCTCCTCTACATCTTTCCGGTTTCCCGTGTCACAATAGATCTAGTGTCTATGGCCTCTAGTTGTCTAGTGCATACTTACGGAGCAATAATCGCTCTTGCAGGTCCATGAGTGAGGTCAGCTTTCGAAAGCCAGACGTCCAACTGGCGAGACAGCTCGTTGCCTGCAGTACAGGAATAAAACTCTGAACATCTCACACAAAGCCAACTAACCCTAAACTAGGCAGAGCCTGTACTATAGGCATCGGCGACTGATATACACACTTAGATAGATGTTAATATACAATAATATTGTGGACATCTCACACAAAGCCAACTGACCCTAAACTAGGCAGAGCCTGTACTATAGGCATCTGCGACTGATATACACACTTAGATAGATGTTAATATACAATAATATTGCAGACATCTCACACAAAGCCAACTGACCCTAAACTAGGCAGAGCCTGTACAATAGGCATCGGCGACTGATATACACACTTATATAGATGTTAATATACAATAATATTGTGGACATCTCACACAAAGACAACTGACCCTAAACTAGGCAGAGCCTGTACTATAGGCATCGGCCACTGATATACACACTTATATAGATATTAATATACAATAATATTATATATTATTAATAATAATATATTAATATACAAGAAGAAGAAAAAAGAAAGAAGAATACAATAATATTGTGAACACACACAAATAGACCTAGTCCCAAACTAAGCAGAGCTCTATGGGAACTGGACAACGATATACATACTTATATAGATAGGCAATTGCACACAAATTGACCTAGTCCCAAACTAAGCAAAGCTTGTACTGTGGGAACTGGACAACAATATACATACTTATATAGATAAGCAATTGCACACAAATTGACCTAGTCCCAAACTTAGCAAAGCTAGTACTGTGGGAACTGGACAATGATATACATACTTATATAGATAGGCAATTGCACACAAATTGACCTAGTCCCAAACTTAGCAAAGCTAGTACTGTGGGAACTGGACAATGATATACATACTTATATAGATAGGCAATTCCACACAAATTGACCTAGTCCCAAACTTAGCAAAGCTAGTACTGTGGGAACTGGACAATGATATACATACTTATATAGATAGGCAATTCCACACAAATTGACCTAGTCCCAAACTTAGCAAAGCTAGTACTGTGGGAACTGGACAACAATATACATACTTATATAGATAGGCAATTCCACACAAATTGGCCTAGTCCCAAACTAAGCAAAACTTGTACTGTGGGAACTGTACAACGATATACATACTTATATAGATAGGCAATTCCACACAAATTGACCTAGTCCCAAACTTAGCAAAGCTAGTACTGTGGGAACTGGACAACGATATACATACTTATATAGATAGGCAATTCCACACAAATTGACCTAGTCCCAAACTAAGCAAAGCTTGTACTGTGGGAACTGAACAACGATATACATACTTATATAGATAGGCAATTCCACACAAATTGACCTAGTCCCAAACTAAGCAAAGCTTGTACTGTGGGAACTGAACAACGATATACATACTTATATAGATAGGCAATTCCACACAAATTGACCTAGTCCCAAACTAAGCAAAGCTTGTACTGTGGGAACTGGACAACGATATACATACTTATATAGATAGGCAATTGCACACAAATTGACCTAGTCCCAAACTAAGCAAAGCTTGTACTGTGGGAACTGAACAACGATATACATACTTATATAGATAGGCAATTCCACACAAATTGACCTAGTCCCAAACTAAGCAAAGCTTGTACTGTGGGAACTGGACAACGATATACATACTTATATAGATAGGCAATTGCACACAAATTGACCTAGTCCCAAACTAAGCAAAGCTTGTACTGTGGGAACTGAACAACGATATACATACTTATATAGATAGGCAATTCCACACAAATTGACCTAGTCCCAAACTAAGCAAAGCTTGTACTATGGGAACTGATCTGGATAGATAGATAAATTATATAAGACGACCGTCTTATATATCGGTATAACCGGTCTAGTGGTTAGAGCTCCTGACTGCGGAACTTGAGGTCGCGGGTTCGAATCCCGCTGAGGGCAGATATTTGTGTGATGAACACGAGTATTTGTACCTTAGTCTTGGATGTCCTATGTATTTATCTATATCTCTATCTATTTAAGTAAATATATCGTTGTCTAGTTACCATAACACAAGCTTTGCTTAATTTGGGACTAGGTCAATTTGTGTGGAATTGTCCCAGGTATTTATTATTATATTATATAATTATTGACATCCCATGATATAGCATACATGGATATGTACTGGAATAGTCACTTTGTAGGAATACAATGAAACCAAAAAATATGTAATAATTGTTTATTAATTTGGGCACACACACATCCATACAACTTCATATTTAACATGACTTACAGAGAAAAGAACGCCAGTTCTCTCTAGACATACAGTACTACAAAGATGTCATCATGCCGAGTCCCTCACGCTAGGCAGAGAGAGTAGAGCGCCAGTTCTCTCTAGACTTACATACCTACATACATATCATCACGCAAAGGCCCTCACGCTAGGCAGAGAGAGTAGAGCGCCAGTTCTCTCTAGACTTACAGACCAACATACATATCATCACGCAAAGGCCCTCACGCTAGGCAGAGAGAGTAGAGCGCCAGTTCTCTCTAGACTTACAGACCTACATACATATCATCACGCCGAGTCCCTCACGCTAGGCAGAGAGAGTAGAGCGCCAGTTCTCTCTAGACTTACAGACCTACATACATATCATCACGCCGAGGCCCCCACGCTAGGCACAGAGAGTAGGGCGCCAGTTCTCTCTAGACTTTCACTTCATCCACGTGCATCAGTCATCCCATACATGCTTTTAAGTGCTCTTCACATTCCCATCCTAAATTGCTTTATCAATTTGCTATAGGTAGTATGATCTTCTTTCTCTGCCACTTTCACACTTAAATAACTCAAAATTAATATAAATATAAATTGGTGATAAACTATTCATCATCAGCATCCTCCTCATCATCAAGCAGATCCTCATTCTCCAACATCTTTGCAATTTTCTCGGACGCTTCTCTCAGTAACTTCTCATTAATTTTGGGAAACCTCGCTTCGAAATCTGCCCGCAGACTTTCCAAGTCCAACCTGTCCTTCGCCACTCCGTCTAAGCTTCTCTGTGTCTCTTCAAAAGCTTTGAATTTATTCGTGTCCAAATTGGAATGCTTCTTAATATTTTCCAAGCCACTGATAGCGTCATTGACTGCATCCAACAATTGTTTATGGCCAGAATCTTTGTCATAACCAAAGTCTATATTCTTTGTGGTCAATGTATCAAGACACTTTTGTTCGGCGGCAGCTAGGTCCTTTAGTATATCGAGAGCATCTGATTTATCTGTCATCTCATAGAACTCTGAACAGCTGTTATTTTTAAGGTTTAATAGTCTGTGGAAGATTTGAAAAATTATATGTTGTCTGTATATTTCTGTCCTGTCCTGTCAAAAATATATAATATCCTCACGCCTTCCCACACGGGTCCCCGCAAGTCCATCGCCGTTACTCAAGCACGGCTATACATACGCCTTTGAATGTCTTCTCAGACATATGCAGGTTTCCTCTCGATGTTTTCCTTCACCGTAAAGCTCGTGGTGTGACTAATCTACTGTACTAAGTTGAGAAAACCTCATTGGTACAGTCGGAATTCGAACTTGTGAACCACTCGGCCACCATGGCTATTATATATAAGTCAAAAACATATGGAAAATTATGTACTACTACTATAAAAAGCACCAGTTCTCTCTAGACTTAAAGACATGTCTTACTACATTAACTATAGTTATGCATACGCCTTAGAATGTCTTCTCAGACGTATGAAGGTTTCCTCTCGATGTTTTCCTTCACCGTAAAGCTCATGGTGTGACTTATCACTGTACTTAAGTTCAGAAATACTCATTGGTACAGTCGGGATTCGAACTTGCGACTTTTACGTCGCAGGCAACTGCTCGAACCACTCGGCCACCACGGCTCTTTCTTTCTATCTATCTCTATAAACATTATTAGTGGACTTTTGCAAATTTACACTATTTATAAACTAAGGTGAAGAATAGTAGGGCGAAAGAGACAATTTATTTAGTAAGCCAACGCAAAACTGTACAACAGTACAACGGCAACGCACCACCTATCATCGAAGCTCCTCAAGAAGAACAATTTATGATTAGCTAATCACTAGCTACATGTTTGTTACACAATCACATAAAAATGGCTGATCAGAATCGGATAAAAGTTACATAGACAAGATTACAAACTGGATAGAAAGAGATTATGTTTCATTAATTTATGTAAGTTTAGAGAAGAACTACACATGGAGGAACATGGTCCAGAAGGTGGCCATTTCTGACTAGACACGACCTTCAGCATTGAAGATGCCGACTGAGAAGAACAAAAGAAGAACTGGCTCTCTAAACCGTCTACCTACATTGAGAGGGAACTTGGAACTTGGAACATAATCTTACGTAAATTTCGTACCTCTTTTGTTCCACTACGAAAGATATGTCCTTCAACCTCCTGTTGGTCTTATCCAATTGCTCCACAGTCTTCTGGAATCTATCGGCCAATTGTGCCATTTGGATGTCCATCTGAGTTTCTTCGCGCTCAATTTTCTCGTCGACGAGACATTCTTCGAGAATGGCGCGCAAATACTTCCCATATGCTAATCTGTTGCTTTCCGCATTTAAAACCGGCAAGGCGCCTTCCAATTTCAAAACACTGGTGTCACCATCGACAATTGTAGTGTTGTTCAATGCCCGTGTTGAATTCAAATTATTCGTCTTTGACGTTTTACTTCTTGACGATGATGCTACAGTGACTGTTGACGGTCGTGTCGATTTTATTTGCTTCGGAGCCACGAAGTGTTTTGATTTTTCAGCCATTGTTATGACTGTCGTTTCATTAATTAATATGGTTGTGATGTTTTTGTTTGACAATCGCAATGAACCAGCCGTTACATTTGACGTTTGATCAATTCTAAGTAAATTTCAAACCGCTGTCATGGCAACTGTTTCGTACTCGTTCAGGAATAGTCACCAATTTGTTTATATATATTTATAAATATTTACAGTTTAACTATTATCGTTATAGTATTCTAAGTTCATGTGTGTGATTCTTAAGGTAAGTTATTAAATACTCATATATCATGAGGCCATTAATAAAAGTTCCGGCATCATTTCCGAACGAAGATACTAAATGTCATTGATAAAAAGGCAAATATTAAAACAAAGATAAATGTGAAATTTTAATATGGTTTTAACTGGTCACACGAAACCGTACTAAAAATAATAAAACTTACATAAACTTATTCTATTATGGTTTAATACAACAGTATAAACAAAGGATGACTAATCGAAATAGCATTTCCAGCATTGTTTTAAAACGATCAAATATTATGGATATCGATCATATACAAATAGCAATTGCCAAGAATTAAAAAGAAAAAAACCGTTTTAATTTCCGTCAAGGACAATAGAAGAACAAAAATAATAGAACATCCCAAAGAGTTGATGCATTCACATATAAAGGTCAACAACCGGTTGACTTCTGAAGTGGTTAAAAATCTATTAAAAATAACTTATATATCTTGATGATAATAATAACGATCCAAATTGCATTGCTTATCTGTTTTATCGCATCTAGTACTTAAGTTGTATAGTACATGCAGACTAATTGAACATACTGTTCAAACTCAATTTTAAGTAGATTTATTAGGTTTCAAAATATATTCTTACCGTTTTGCGTGTACCAGCTCCCAGCGTGTGTTGCATTGCGACAAGTCATTTTTGTTTTAATAAGAGATAAAAGGTATAATTGTATTCAGGTCAGTAGGTACCTATGTCCTACCTAGACACTTTCACATTCACAAGCACAATAGAAATACCGAATTAGTTTACCTGTTTGACGTTTAGTTTGACGTTAATTGACAGATTTGAAGTAAACACGCCATACATAGACTAACTTTCTCCCTAGATTGAAGCGAATGAATGAATGTAAAGTTCGAATAATAACTAAGAAAAACTAAAAAACACGCTTTTTATAGAAAACCGAAGTAAAAAATAGAAAATAAATTTCGATAATATCTTAAAAAGCGTGGGGTGCATGGTGTCAATAGTTATAAATATTTTATTGACAGATATTAGTAGAGTGATTATCATTTCGGTAATATCTTAAAAAGCACCCCACGCTTTTTAAGATATTATCGAAATTTATTTTCTATTTTTTAGTTCGGTTTTCTATAAAAAGCGTGTTTTTTTAGTTTTTTTTTAACTATTATTTATTTTCTACTTTTTAGTTATTAGTGTATTGTCATCGGTCCTCGATAAGTCTACAAAGTTTGAACGAAATCTGGCCGTTTAAAGTAGGTCAAAATCGAGCTCAAAGAAGTCGGTTACATACATACATACATACATACATACAGGTGAAGCTAATATAAAGCGTGTAAAAAAAAAACTAAAAAAACATGCTTTTTACAGAAAACTAAACTAAAAAATGAAAAATAAATTTTAATAAATTGGAATTAATAATAATGTAAAAATTCTTAATAAATAATTTAAAAAAAGCGTGGGGTGCATGGTGTCAATAGTTCTAAATATTTTATTGATATCTGTCAATAAAATACTTATATTTATAAGAATAGAAGATTTATTATTTCGACAATATCTTAAAAAGCACCCCACGCTTCTAAATATTTTATTGATATCTGTCAATAAAATACTTATATCTATAAGAATAGAAGATTTATTATTTCGACAATATCTTAAAAAGCACCCCACGTTTTTTAAATTATTTATTAAGAATTTTTACACTATTATTAATTCAAATATATTAAAATTTATTTTTTATTTTTTAGTTTAGTTTTCTGTAAAAAGCGTGATTTTTTAGTTTTTTTTTTAAACTATATTTATTATTAACTTTTTAGTTCGATATTTTTCAAAAGGGAGCCAGAGAAACGGCTACGAGAACCAAGAAAGGCCGCAGGCGCGCTAATTACCCACGGAGAGTTACATACTGACATACAAGTGAAGCTAATAAAAAGCGTGTAAAAATAAGGGTTAGAGAGAGTGTACGGATCCAGTATGATAAACTGATATAATTTCGGAGCTTTTAGGAATTTTAGGAACTCTGTGAAGGATGATTAAGAAAGTCGAACGTGACTAAATACTATAAAAAGGCACCGCTTGTCTTGAAAGCGGTGCGGGACCTTTTTGTAGCATGTTACACAACGTAAACGTTTTTAAATCAGTGAACGTGAAACATTTACTTTTTTACATTTATTAAGTAATCTGTGAACGAGTTCTACCTGCAGTGTGATCTATTAAGTTTATGGGTGGCATAATAGCTTTCTGTGGTTACAGTAGTGAAGTGACAGACAGTTTCATTCACTGTTGATTCTTCGTTCGTGTGCCCAGTCGGTGTTTTGCAATTAATTCTAAATTCCGTAGTACGAATGCTTTTACAAATACAAATATTAAAGTGAGGTATTTTATACCTATACATAAGCACAGAACAGAAAAAATCGTACATTTAGTTATAAAATTTGTTTTTATCCGTTATCTTCAAGATGATAATAAAAACAATGAGTAAGTAATATTTGCATTCGATCTATAGAATAACAATTATAAATTCACAAAATACCTTGTTAACATTGCAATATTTGAACAGATAAAGAATGTAACTTTATATCGTAGGAAATGATGTAGTTTTGGTTAGTTCCAGTTTATAACTTGTACATTAAATTATAATATTACACACATAAATAATATAATATATCCTCACGCCTTCCCACAAGGGTCCCCGAAGGGGTAGGCAGAGGTGTATAGGTAATACCCACACACACACTTTCCGCCAGAGGTATATTAGGTGCCAACGTGACAGATGGCGAGTCCATCGCCGTTACTCAAGCACGACTATACATACGCCTTTGAATTTCTTCTCAGACGTATGCAGGTTTCCTCTCGATGTTTTCCTTCACCGCAAAGCTCGTGGCGTGACTAATCACTGTACTTAAGTTCAGAAAAAACTCATTGGTACAGTCGGGATTCGAACTTGCGACCTTTGCGTCGCAGGCAACTGCTCGAACCACTCGGCCACCATGGTTTCAATACACATAAACACACATAAATGATGTTATTTATTGTAAATTTCCTCATTATAAAAATATCCTCACCCCTCCCTACAACGGTCCCCGAAGAGGTAGGCAGAGGTGTATATGTATAGTGTATAGTGTCCACTTTGAGCCAGATATATATTCTGGGTGCTAATGTGACAGATGGCGAGTCCGTCGCCGTCACTCAAGCACGCCTTTGAATTTATTCTCAAGCTTATGTAGGTTTCCTTGCCATGTTTCCCTTCATCATAAAGCTTGTGGTGTAACTAATCACTGTACTTTAGTTCAGAAAAACTTGCTGTCTTTGTGGTCACCACCAGGGCCTTTTTTGTATGTATTTAAATGTTGTAAAATATTGCATTGTAGTTTAAGTTAAGAGGCATATCAATATCTTCCTTTGGAAAAGTATGCACGCCAATATTTTATGGCGAATGTGCGATTCAATCATATATGTCACACTTAACAAAGCCAGCAAAGCTCTCTAAAAAAAAACACTGCGAAGTTGTATTGGCAACCTCAAACAAGTCTACACAGATGTTTGTCAAGCCATCACCAGTTCAGCTTGTATATGCTGTGTGTTGCAGCTCGTCTGAACCGCCTTACACGTGTGGCCTCCTACAGTACCGCCAGCACCAAGAAACCCAAGACTGCTATAATCATGCTCAACATGGGAGGTCCGGAAACCACTGATCAAGTAATTTGTCCAATATGATTAACGGCTGTACTTACTTGGAGTATCATAGTTGCTTAAGTTAGATTTCTGTTTTTCTAAACTCAAGAACAGAGTGAACTCACACCACCACCACCACAAACTGGTGAAGGAAAACATGACAAACCTGCATACGTTTGAGAAGAGAGCCAGGCTCCATACGAAAAATACATAAAACCAATCCTCATTGTCAAATTGGATCCAATCTGATCAGTTCCAATCCAATTTTGTGTCAAATTTGATCCAAGCCAATCCTCTTTGTGTCAAAATTTTATCCAATCCGATCTGATCCAATCCAATTTTGTGTCAAATTTGATCCAAGCCAATCCTCTTTGTGTCAAAATTTTATCCAATCTGATCTGATTGAATCCAATTTTGTGTCAAAATTTGATCCTAAGCCAATCCTCTTTGTGTCAAAATTTTATCCAATCCGATCTGATCCAATCCAATTTTGTGTCAAATTTGATCCAAGCCAATCCTCTTTGTGTCAAAATTTATATAAACAATCTTTGATGCGGATTATATAACATGCAAAAATTTCAGATTGATCGGTGCAGAACTTTTTGAGTTTTTGAAGCGTACACAAACCAATTAGTTACACCACGAGCTTTACGGTGAGGGAAAACATCGAGAGGAAACCTGCATACGTCTGAGAAGAAATTCAAAGGCGTATGTATAGTCGTGCTTGAGTAACGGCGATGGACTCGCCATCTGTCACGTTGGCACCTAATACCTATACCTCTGGCGGAAAGTGGGTGTGTGGGTACTACCTATACACCTCTGCCTACCCCTTCGGGGACCCTTGTGGGAAGGCGTGAGGATATATTATATTACAAACCAACTTAACATTTTTAAATATATATGTATAGTTTAGTAGGAATAGCGTATCAGTGTATATCTATGATGATTATTATTATTATTATTATTATTCCATTCTCAGGTCGGGGAATATCTTCATCGTATAATGACAGACAGGGACATGATCCAACTGCCCATTCAAAGTAAGCTGGGACCATGGATAGCCAGCCGGAGGACTGAGGAGGTTAAGAAAAAGTATGCGGAGATAGGTGGTGGCTCCCCCATACTTAGGTGGACCAATAGTCAAGGTATTGTGCTGTTTTAAAAGGTCTAGGTCAAAGTTGAAACCCGTGTGGAGTGTTGTGACCCGGAGATCACGTGTATCCAGGAGCAGTGCCATTTGTGTGCGGCCTTCTGTAAGGTGGAGGTACTGCCCTAGTCGGGCAACTGCTATTGTGGACGGGAGATCCATTGTGACCTACCTCTCTTCAGCTGCTCGTTAGCACCACCCGGGGATCACGTGTGAGGTATCGAGGGTGTTTACGGACGCGAGCAGCATCAACCCAACGTATCCACGAGCAGTGCCATTTGTGTGCGACCTTCTGTAAGGTGGAGGTACTGCCCCAGTCGGGCAACTGCTATTGTGGACGGGAGATCAGTTGTGGCCTACCTCTCTCCAGCTGCTCGTTAGCACCACCTGGGGATCACGTGTGAGGTATCGAGGGTGTTTACGGACGCGAGCAGCATCAACCCAACGTATCCAGGAGCAGTGCCATTTGTTTGCGACATTCTGTAAATTCGCCGGCAATTTGTATCCATATTTGATATTTGATATATCTTTTTAGGTGAACTTCTGACGGATGCCCTCGATCAGATGCTGCCGGATTCAGCTCCTCATAAGCACTACGTGGCGTTCAGATACGTGCCACCTTTCACTGAAGATACATTTAAGCAGATCCAGATGTGAGTTTGCCTTCATATTCCTTAGTTGGCAGACATGCGGCCTGCTACGTTGGTTTGGGCATATAGAAAGGATGAGTGAAGAAAGATTGACGAAACAGATATACAAAGGGAAAGTGTGTGCAAGAAGAGGCAGAGGAAGGCCACGTTCCGACTACCTAGATCAAGCGATCGGACGCTCAAGGATGGGAACGTCAAGAGTAAAAACCGACGAGCATGTATGAAGTGACTGATGAATGTGGACGAAGCGAAAGAGGTATGTAAGTCTAGAGAGAACTGGCGCTCTACTCTCTCTGCCTAGCGTGAGGGACTCGGCGTGATGATATGTATGTAGGTCTGTAAGTCTAGAGATAACTGGCGCTCTATACTCTCTGCCTACCCCGTTAGGGACTCTGCCTGATGATATATATGCATGTATGAAATTTATTTTTATGTGGCAGTAAATGTTTTTATCTATCAGAGATGGCGTGGAGAGGGCGGTAATATTCTCCCAGTACCCCCAATACAGCTGTGCCACTACCGGCTCCAGCCTCAACGCTATCGCAGACTTCTATAAAACCAGGTTATTATTGTTATATATTGCGTGTTTTACACTACACTATAAAAACTAGCATATCTTTATAACTTTAATTCGTGGGTAATGGTGTTGGGTAAGTAAACATAATAAGTAACTTTTTTTTATTCTAGAATAATGTATAGTCTATAAGGTCATTATGTATCTGTTTTTTACCCCAAATAAAATAAAATAAAAAACTAACTCTATCTTAAAACTGCACTGTACATTGTATATACATGTATGTACACCGTACAGTAAATA
Source organism: Drepana falcataria (assembly GCA_945859725.1). Classification (NCBI taxonomy): domain Eukaryota; kingdom Metazoa; phylum Arthropoda; class Insecta; order Lepidoptera; family Drepanidae; genus Drepana; species Drepana falcataria. The sequence goes on along the minus strand of OX243951.1, from coordinate 2,859,286 downwards.
AACTCTTCTTTGCACTGCGCTGTACACTGCATATATACATCGCACCCTAACTAAACTATTGTTTAAATTTAACTGTACACTGCATACATACATTGCACACTAAACTTTATTATTATTTAAACTGCACTGGACACTGCATATATACATCGCACACTTAACTAAATTGTTATTTAAACTGCACTGTACACTGCAGTATATAATGCATATGTTGAAGAAATTCAGAGGCGTTGCAAGCGACACACATTGTGGCTCGGTCTTGCCACACACACACACACAAACACTCACGCACGACTACACACACACACACACACACACACACACACACACACACACACACACACACACACACACACACACACACACACACACACACACACACACACACACACACACACACGGAAATAGGGGTGTAGGTGTTAACCTAAAGAAGACGATGCGAAGAAACTCCTGTTAACATAACATAATGTTGTCCCTCATTTGCAGACTTGTACCCAGTAAGATCAAGTTCAGCATGATAGAGCGCTGGGCCGCCCATCCCCTGCTGGCGCAGGTGCACGCGGACCGGATCAAAGATAAACTGGAGCTGTTCGATCCCAAGATAAGGGATAATGTCCTCATACTGTTTACCGCACATAGTTTACCGCTTAAAGTGAGTCTACATATGTAATACGTCACTCAACGTCAACTTTTAAAGAGGAACAATTCCCTCATACATGATATTTTCGTAACTTAAACCGTTTACGCAGCGCACGCAACGGAAGCTCTCAAAAAGGAATATTTTTTCCCGTTCTGGCAACATTATTCATTTATGCTTCGCTCCTATTGGTCGTAGCGTGATGTCATATGGCCTAAAGCCTTCCTAGAGAAATGGACTATCCAACACAAAATAATAATTTTTCATTTCCCACCAGTAGTTCCTGAGATTAGCGCGTTCAAACAGACAAGCAAACTCTTCAGCTTTATAACATTAGTATAGATATACCTATTATGTCATCAGCCTTACCACAAGGTTCGCCGAATGGCATCTGTCACGTTACTTTGCTTATACACCAGGCAGTGTCACGGGGCGACACATACCCTCACGAGGTGGCCGCTACAGTGGCTGCAACAATTCAGCAGCTGGACGCTCCCAACCCTCACCGGCTGGTGTGGCAGAGCAAGGTCGGACCCCTGCCGTGGCTCCAGCCTTACACCGATGATGCCATCAAGGTAGGCTAGTCACGCATCTCCACATCCTAACAGTCAAATACCTACACTCCATCATATATTGTACATTGTATGCAGTGTACCAAGTTAATTCCATTATATTATGTACACTTATATACCACACACTGCATTATACACTGTCCACTACATCATTTGCTGTACACTGCATAATATTTTGTTTACTACATCATATTTTGTATGCTGCACTATACGTTTATACTGCATCATATACTCTACACTGTATCATATACTGTACACTACATCACATTGCATAATTGAGTTTAAGTTTATTGTACACTGCATTATAAATTGTTTACTACAACTTATACTGTACACGGCCTCATATACTATAGACTGCATCATACACTGTACACTACATAATTAGCTGTACACTGCATCATATTCTGTAAGCTGCATTATACATTGTACACTGCATCATACACTGTACACTACATAATTAGCTGTACACTGCATCATATTCTGTAAGCTGCATTATACATTGTACACTGCATCATACACTGTACACTACATAATTAGCTGTACACTGCATCATATTCTGTAAGCTGCATTATACATTGTACACTACATCATACACTGTACACTACATAATTTGCTGTACACTGCATAATATTTTATTCACTACATCATATGCTGTACACTGCATCATATTCTGTATGCTGCATTATACATTGTACACTACATCATACACTGTACACTACATAATTTGCTGTACACTGCATAATATTTTATTCACTACATCATATGCTGTACACTGCATAATATTTTATTCACTACATCATATGCTGTACACTGCATAATATTTTATTCACTACATCATATGCTGTACACTGCATCATATTCTGTAAGCTGCATTATACATTGTACACTACATCATACACTGTACACTACATAATTTGCTGTACACTGCATAATATTTTATTCACTACATCATATGCTGTACACTGCATAATATTTTATTCACTACATCATATGCTGTACACTGCATAATATTTTATTCACTACATCATATGCTGTACACTGCATAATATTTTATTCACTACATCATATGCTGTACACTGCATCATATTCTGTATGCTGCATTATACATTGTACACTGTATTTTACAAGTTAACCCCGCTTTTTAACGCCATCGCCAAGAGTGGACATGGAAACTACCCATTCCCTGGTTCCCAAAAAACCCAGTGTTCTCACGCAAATGCACCTGGATTCAACAACACGATTCCTTAGTTGTGTCAATACTTTATGATAATTAGTTTCCCAGTGTTAACCTAACATCGGTAGCATTGAGACCTAAGATAATTAGAATGTAACTGACACTTTGAGTTTATAAAATAATCTAGAGTAGTTTGGCTTACATTAGATCCTCCGGCTATGACCTATATCGCATCGTAACTTTTATAGTACATACATTACGCATTGTTCCAGGCTTACGCGAAGAAAGGCCAGAGACACATGATCCTGGTGCCCATAGCGTTTGTCAACGAGCACATTGAAACACTACACGAGCTTGATATAGAGTACTGCCAGGACCTGGCCAAGGAGGTACTGGTCTGATTGATACTTATACCAAGAGGCACAGGGAGACTTATGTATGTAGGTCTGTAAGTCTATAGAGAACTGGCGCTCTACTCTCTCTGCCTAGCGTGAGGGACTCGGCGTGATGATATGTATGTAGGTCTGTAAGTCTAGAGAGAACTGGCGCTCTACTCTGTCTGCCTAGCGTGAGGGACTCGGCGTGATGATATGTATGTAGGTCTGTAAGTCTAGAGAGAACTGGCGCTCTACTCTCTCCCTAGCGTGAGGGACTCGGCGTGATGATATGTATGTAGGTCTGTAAGTCTAGAGAGAACTGGCGCTCTACTCTGTCTGCCTAGCGTGAGGGACTCGGCGTGATGATATGTATGTAGGTCTGTAAGTCTAGAGAGAACTGGCGCTCTACTCTCTCTGCCTAGCGTAAGGGACTGCTTGATGATATGTATGTAGGTCTGTAAGTCTAGAGAGAACTGGCGCTCTACTCTCTCTGCCTAGCGTAAGGGACTGCTTGATGATATGTATGTAGGTCTGTAAGTCTAGAGATAACTGGCGCTCTACTCTCTCTGCCTAGCGTGAGGGACTCGGCGTGATGATATGTATGTAGGTCTGTAAGTCTAGAGAGAACTGGCGCTCTACTCTGTCTGCCTAGCGTGAGGGACTCGGCGTGATGATATGTATGTAGGTCTGTAAGTCTAGAGAGAACTGGCGCTCTACTCTCTCTGCCTAGCGTAAGGGACTGCTTGATGATATGTATGTAGGTCTGTAAGTCTAGAGAGAACTGGCGCTCTACTCTCTCTGCCTAGCGTAAGGGACTGCTTGATGATATGTATGTAGGTCTGTAAGTCTAGAGATAACTGGCGCTCTACTCTCTCTGCCTAGCGTGAGGGACTCGGCGTGATGATATGTATGTAGGTCTGTAAGTCTAGAGAGAACTGGCGCTCTACTCTCTCTGCCTAGCGTAAGGGACTGCTTGATGATATGTATGTAGGTCTGTAAGTCTAGAGATAACTGGCGCTCTACTCTCTCTGCCTAGCGTGAGGGACTCGGCGTGATGATATGTATGTAGGTCTGTAAGTCTAGAGAGAACTGGCGCTCTACTCTCTCCCTAGCGTGAGGGACTCGCGTGATGATATGTATGTAGGTCTGTAAGTCTAGAGAGAACTGGCGCTCTACTCTCTCTGCCTAGCGTGAGGGACTCGGCGTGATGATATGTATATAGGTCTGTAAGTCTAGAGAGAACTGGCGCTCTACTCATTCTGCCTAGCGTGAGGGACTCTGCGTGATGATATGTATGTAGGTCTGTTAGTCTAGAGAGAACTGGCGCTCTACTCTCTCTGCCTAGCGTGAGGGACTCGGCGTGATGATATGTATATAGGTCTGTAAGTCTAGAGAGAACTGGCGCTCTACTCTCTCTGCCTAGCGTGAGGGACTCGGCGTGATGATATGTATGTAGGTCTGTAAGTCTAGAGAGAACTGGCGCTCTACTCTCTCTGTCTAGCGTGAGGGACTCTGCGTGATGATATGTATGTAGGTCTGTTAGTCTAGAGAGAACTGGCGCTCTACTCTCTCTGCCTAGCGTGAGGGACTCGGCGTGATGATATGTATATAGGTCTGTAAGTCTAGAGAGAACTGGCGCTCTACTCTCTCTGCCTAGCGTGAGGGACTCGGCGTGATGATATGTATATAGGTCTGTAAGTCTAGAGAGAACTGGCGCTCTACTCTCTCTGCCTAGCGTGAGGGACTCGGCGTGATGATATGTATGTAGGTCTGTAAGTCTAGAGAGAACTGGCGCTCTACTCTCTCTGTCTAGCGTGAGGGACTCTGCGTGATGATATGTATGTAGGTCTGTTAGTCTAGAGAGAACTGGCGCTCTACTCTCTCTGCCTAGCGTGAGGGACTCGGCGTGATGATATGTATATAGGTCTGTAAGTCTAGAGAGAACTGGCGCTCTACTCTCTCTGCCTAGCGTGAGGGACTCGGCGTGATGATATGTATGTAGGTCTGTAAGTCTAGAGAGAACTGGCGCTCTACTCTCTCTGCCTAGCGTGAGGGACTCGGCGTGATGATATGTATATAGGTCTGTAAGTCTAGAGAGAACTGGCGCTCTACTCTCTCTGCCTAGCGTGAGGGACTCGGCGTGATGATATGTATGTAGGTCTGTAAGTCTAGAGAGAATTGACGCTCTACACTCTCTGCCTAGCGTGAGGGACTCGGCGTGATGATATGTATGTAGGTCTGTAAGTCTAGAGAGAACTGGCGCCCTACACTCTCTGCCTAGCGTGAGGGACTCGGCGTGATGATATGTATGTAGGTCTGTAAGTCTAGAGAGAACTGGCGCTCTACTCTCTCTGTCTAGCGTGAGGGACTCTGCGTGATGATATGTATGTAGGTCTGTTAGTCTAGAGAGAACTGGCGCTCTACTCTCTCTGCCTAGAGTGAGGGACTCGGCGTGATGATATGTATATAGGTCTGTAAGTCTAGAGAGAACTGGCGCTCTACTCTCTCTGCCTAGCGTGAGGGACTCGGCGTGATGATATGTATGTAGGTCTGTAAGTCTAGAGAGAACTGGCGCTCTACTCTCTCTGCCTAGCGTGAGGGACTCGGCGTGATGATATGTATATAGGTCTGTAAGTCTAGAGAGAACTGGCGCTCTACTCTCTCTGCCTAGCGTGAGGGACTCGGCGTGATGATATGTATGTAGGTCTGTAAGTCTAGAGAGAACTGGCGCCCTACACTCTCTGCCTAGCGTGAGGGACTCGGCGTGATGATATGTATGTAGGTATGTAAGTCTAGAGAGAACTGGCGCTCTACTCTCTCTGCCTAGCGTGAGGGACTCGGCGTGATGATATGTATATAGGTCTGTAAGTCTAGAGAGAACTGGCGCTCTACTCTCTCTGCCTAGCGTGAGGGACTCGGCGTGATGATATGTATGTAGGTCTGTAAGTCTAGAGAGAACTGGCGCTCTACTCTCTCTGCCTAGCGTGAGGGACTCGGCGTGATGATATGTATATAGGTCTGTAAGTCTAGAGAGAACTGGCGCTCTACTCTCTCTGCCTAGCGTGAGGGACTCGGCGTGATGATATGTATGTAGGTCTGTAAGTCTAGAGAGAACTGGCGCTCTACTCTCTCTGCCTAGCGTGAGGGACTCGGCGTGATGATATGTATGTATATTCTTCAGGCAGGTGTGGTGCAGATCGAACGAGCAGCAGCTCCCAACGACCATCCCACGTTTATAGCGGCGTTGGCTGACATTGTGGCTAATCACCTCACGATAGGCCCGAGGGTCTCGAAGCAGTTCCTCACCAGGTGAACCATACTTCTGTCCTGATACTAAAGAGGTAAAGTTTGTATGTTCGCGGTAATCTGCGCTACTAGTGATCCCGATTATGTATTTCACTTTTACAAAGGTATATTATCCATGAGTAGTTTAGACTAAGGTGAGACAAAATAAGGTAAATATATTATAGACTAGCTTATGCCCGCGGCTTCGCCCGCGTGGAGTTCGAAAAAGTAGCTTATGTATTTTCCTGCTAGAATCCCTTCAGCCGCTATGCCGTGAAAGAGCATCATACTTTATAATATTAGAACTTTGAATTTTTCATTAAAAAAAATATAAGTAGCCTATGTCCTATTCCTAGGTATAAGCTATCACCATTTCAACTTCCAGCCAAATCGGTTCAGCCGTTTTGCCGTGAAAGAACCGCAAACATCCAAACTAACTAACCTACCTAACCTAACTTTCAGCCAAATCGGTTCAGCCGTTTCGCCGTGAAAGAACCGCAAACATCCAAACTTACAAACTTTCACATTAATAATATTAGTAAGATAGGATATTATGTTGGGTACGTATGTGTACTTATGTTTCAAACATTCCAGATGCCCTCATTGCGTGAGCAAGCGATGTGAATCTTCAAAGCAATTCTTCAAGCAGTTGTGTTCAGAGAAGAAAATTAAATTGGAAGCTGTCGTGTCATAGTCTTGTAGAAGTGTCGATATCACGAAGACTTGACGACAGATGGCGCTAGTAGCACTGGACTGGTAGCGCCATCTGTCGCCAAGTATACCGATGTAGATTTTCTTACAGGCAACTTTATATGTATGCATCATAATATATTAGTATGTGGCGCATGTGATGTTCCAGGCCTTGTAGTACTGTCGAAGCCTGATGGTGAAAACTTATAGATATATAGGCGATAGATGGCGCTAGTAGTACTAGACTACTGGCGCCATCTATCTGCCGATAAAGTTATTTTCACAGGTTTTCTTTGTCTGTAATTATCTAACATCATGTTAATAGTTGTGTTTTGTATTTCAGGGTTAGATTATATTGTTGCTTCTATAGTCTATGGAATTACACTGGTTTTAAAGTGTAGTGAGTTGTTTTTTTTTAATAAAGAATGGAATTAATTTAGCTTTTTTATTGTTTCTTGGGAAATGTTATGAGATATCGTAGACTATGTCTAGCTATGCTAGGCCCAACGGCTTCACCCTTGTAAATAAGATTTGTTTGGATTTTTTCTGGAATAAAGCATCTAGTACTCGAAAACTCTGCCTACCCCGTTAGGGACACGGCGTGATCATACGTATCTTTATATATATATATAACTAGCTGTACCCTGCCACGCTTCGCTGTGGATATGTGACTGATGCAAAAAATAGATAAATACAATCCTTGATGCGGATTATATATCATGCTAAAATTTCAGCTCGATCGGTGCAGAACTTTTTGAGTTTTTGAAGCGTACACAAACCAAAATAACATTTATGTATAGATTTCTTCTGTCTATCTTTGCCACTGATCTCTTAAACGGCTGGCCCGATTTTAATGAAATTTTCTGATTCTTAAGGTGGATTCGAGAATGGCTTAGATTCACCCGTATTTTTTCACCCAAGCGAAGCTGGGCGGGACAGCTAGTATATATATATATATACAACTAATAATCTATCTCCGTGCTTAATTTCATTCAATTCTGTTCAACTGTTCTCACGGGATTGAGTAACAAACATATAGATAGTGCCATCCACGAAGACGTGCCCCACTATCCTTCCCTATAGTTTATAGTTTAAGTGTGCAACCTTCCACTAATGTTTGAGTATTGTCGGTACACACTGATTACCTATGAGTGCACACGCACACTACAGTTAAGTGATGAGCGTTGAATCAACGAACTAGTTGAATCAACCGTTGATCTCCTGTCAACGTATTAACGTTAACTGTTTATGAATCAACTAGTTGAATTTGTCAACGACGTTTATGAATTTAACTCGTGCGTCTCGTTCAATAAACGAGAACGCAAACGCAACGAGCTGAGCAATTTAAAAGACTTACGTTGAAAATAACGTCATAGATTGCGAGTGACGGTCATATCATACAATTTGAACTCTTAAGTAACGGATGAAAGAGCTGATTTTCAAAATATTTATTTTAAGAATAGTACAAGATATTGGTGGAAGGAATGGCGCGGCGGGCCGTTCCCGGAAGTATGAAGGGAAGGTCATCTTAGTAGAACCATCAATGAAACGTTTTCCAATACATAAATTGAACCAAATTGTTTCTAAAATTTAACGCGCAATCGTTGAATATAAACCTTTCAATGAATCAACGGTTTACGTTGCAAGTTGACATTAGTAGCACGTTAACTCGTTAACGAATTTAACTAGTTGACAAACGTAAATCAACGTTAACGTTTCGTTAACGGAAAAAACCGTCAACGACCCATCACATACATACATACATACATACATATAATCACGCCTCTTTCCCGTTGGGGTAGGCAGAGACCACTTCTTTCCACTTGCTACGATTCTTACATACTTCTTTCGCTTCGTCCACTTTCGTCCACTTTTTGTATTCTCTTCATACATGCTCTTCGGTTTAGGGTAGACCCATCACTACTACAGACAGCTAATAGACTCGGGTCATACACCACGCTTCGCGCTACCCCCTCGACTAGAACTTGGTGGGGCGCGCCTTAGTGGATGGCATTATCTATACTCACAAACTTTCGCATGTAATATTAATAAGGGTAGTTATTTAATTCGGTTTATTTATACAATATACTAGCTGCCCGCCCCGGCTTCGCACGGGTGCAATATTGATACTAATAATAATGAAAAGAAAAATGGTTATAGTGGTATACCCTTTAGAGATAATTAAATACAATCACGGACTTTTATATCGATCATTTGAAGATATACTACTCCGTAGTACATTCATTTGATCTATCTCGTAAGGTTTACCCAGCGTTTGCGATTTAAGCGCACAAAAATATGTGCCTATGATCACATTACAAATCTTTGAATATTTCATTATTTATTAAATAAGAGAAAAAGAGGCGAATTTGGAATAGTCTTGATTTCCGATTTTCATTAATATTGTTTGATATTTGAGCGTTTTTAGCTGACCTCAACATCGTGTAAGGAATACTCCTACCAAATTTCAAGTCAATTGGCCTTATAGTTCCTGAGATATCCTAATGAGTATGTTCACAAATGGGATCTCCCTGCACTCCACCTTGCGAATGGAGTTTCACAAAATCCGTTCCTAGCTGACCTCTACACCGCGTAAGGAATACTCCTGCCAAATGTCAAGTCAATCGGCCTTATAGTTCCTGAGATATCCTAATGAGTAAGTTCACAAATGGGATCCCCCTGCACTCCACCTTGCGAATGGAGTTTCACAAAATCCGTTCCTAGCTGACCTCTACACCGCGTAAGGAATACTCCTACCAAATGTCAAGTCAATCGGCCTTACAGTTCCTGAGATTTCGTGATGAGTCAGTTCACAAATGGGGTCCCCTATATATATATATATATATATATATATAGATTTACATACAATTATAATAACTGTGTTCTGCTGTAGAAGTACGCTTGGGGGCGGTCCCGTTGTGTGAATATATTATATGTAATAGTTTTACATGGTGCGAGGTAGTTTGAAAATAAATTATTTTATTGATACCTACATGGCATTGTGTTTTATTTTTCATTACTCACATACCACTTGCGCTTCGTCCACATTCATCAGTCTCTGCATACATGCTCGCCGGTTCCGAGTACTCTTGACGTTCCCGTCCTTGAGCGTCCCGATCGATCTAGGTAGTTGGACTATTTATCTTCAAGCCTTCCCACACTGGTCCCCGAATGGGTACGCAGAAGTGAGAAGGTAGTACCCAGATGCCCGCTTTTCGCTAGAGATTTATGGATTAATATTTTAGATACGCCGGGCTCTGGTCAGCGCCGGCGTGCCTGCTGTGCTGGAACCAGTCGGTCTCGCTCGCGGCGATGGCCGGAGGCCGGACGGTATGTCTCTGATGCCATGGAGGATGGGTCGGCCCTTAGTGTGGGACGCTACGTGTGTCGATACACTGGCTCCTTCCCGTCTTCCTGACACATCGGTGGCGGCCGGCGCCGCTGCTGCTCAGCAGGAGTGCCTCAAGCGCCGCAAGTATGCCTGTCTCGGGTCAGGTTACATATTTGCTGCATTTGCGGTTGAAACTCTGGGGCCTTGGGGTCCTGAGGCTCACCATCTTTTTAAAGAGGTCTCGCGCCGTCTAGTCGAGGCCTCTCGTGACAGGCGGGCTGGAACATATCTCGCTCAGAGAATCAGCATTGCTATCCAGCGTGGCAATGCTGCTAGTCTTCTTGGCACGTTGCCTCGGGATACCGATTTGGGACAAATATTTTATCTGTAAGTAGTTAGTTTCAACTGTTCTTTGTAAATATTGTTAATTGTTGTTATTGTAAATAAATAAATAATATTTTAGATGTCCACTTAATAGCGAGTCCACGCGTCTTTGAATTGCTTCTCGTATGCAGGTTTCTTCTCGATGTTTTCCTTCAACGTAAATATCGTGGTGTGACTAATCCTTGTACTTAAGTTCGGAAAAACTCATTGGTAGAGTCTATATTCAAGCTTGCAATCTTTATGTTGCTGGCCATTCAGCTCTTTGTCATAGAGAAGTGTAAAAAAAACATGTTTAACTAATCTATAGACAAGGATGTAACGACGTTTAGGTAACAACTTTCGTGCCATTAGACAAACAAATCACGCTATGTTACGTAAATCAGTGTAACGCGTGCTAAATAGCTAACGAACCCATTGTACTTAATGGTAATTCCAAGGAAGGACAGTGTTGCACATCTATACATGCAAATAAATAAAATTGGAGTGTCTGTTTGTAATATGGATGTACATATACACAATACAGGGGACTTGCTCACTCAGTGTGAACATATTTCGACTTTGCGTTGACGACCGCCTGGTCAAGTGGTTAGAGCTCCTGACTGCGAAACTTGAGGTCGCGGGTTCGAATCCCGCTGAGGGCTTGTGTGATGAACACGAGTATTTGTACCTTAGTCTTGAATGTCCTATGTATTTATGTATATATCTATCTATATAAGTAAATATATCGTTGTCTAGTTACCATAACACAAGCTTTGCTTAATTTGGGACTAGGTCAATTTGTGTGGAATTGTCCCAGGTATTTATTTATTTATATAGATCTTTATGCTGACTGCATGGAAAGCTTACTAACCGAAGCCTCCAAATACCTACATTTGGATTAAAGCGTGTTGGTGTGTTGGAGATCTCTCTGTAAACCGCATGTTACTGTTACTGTAATTAAATAAATATACAAAATATATTTTATATATTTTTGATATATTTATGAGATAGAGCCGTGGTGGCCGAGTGGTTCGAGCAGTTGCCTGCGACGCAAAGGTCGCAAGTTCGAATCCCGACTGTACCAATGAGTCTGAACTTAAGTACAGTGATTAGTCACACCACGAGCTTTACGGTGAAGGAAAACATCGAGAGAAAATCTGCATACGTCTGAGAAAAAATTCAAAGGCGTATGTATAGTCGTGCTGGAGTAACGGCGATGGACTCGCCATCTGTCACGTTGGCACCTAATATATCTCTGGCGGAAAGTGGGTGTGTGGGTATTACCTATACACCGCTGTCTACCCCTTCGGGGACCCTTGTGGGAAGGCGTGAGGATATATATATTTTTGGTTTGTCTGTTTTTTCCGGCTAATCTCTGAAACGGCTAAACCGATTTTGACGGGACTTTCACTAGCAGATAACTGATGTAGTAGTAGCAGATGTAATATAATACATCTGTTATACAGTGTTTTTTTTTATACAACAAGAGTGGCAAACAAGCATACGGCCCACCTGATGGGAAACGGTTACCGTAGCCTATTTACGCTCACGATACCGAAGTATCACTTGCGCGTTGCCACTGTGTTCGGAGAGTTATACTGTGTTGGCAACATAATGGGTTTAATCCCTCTGCTTCCAACACAATGTAACAATCCTCCCCCCTCCCCAAGGAGCTCATTACTGGAAACCTTATTCACCGCGTAGGGACACAACACAAACAATAGTGTTATTTGGCTACGGCCTTCTATAAGGTGGAGGTCCTGCCCCAGTCGGGCAGCTCCGAATTCGAACGGGAAACCCGTTATGGCCTACCTCAGCTACTGTTATTTTAGAAACTACATATTTTTGTTAAATCCACCGTCTGAATACGCGGGCACAGCTAGTCCATGTACAGACAGCGATCCGTTAAATTGTATTATTTGTATTGATTTAGGGGCGGGATCGCCATCTGTCTCGTTAGTACAAAAGTCCCCACAGGCAGAGCTCTTTACACATCCTACTACCACTACGGGGAAGCCTGTGAGAAAAATAAAAATAAAATAAATATCCTCACGCCTTCCTACAAGGGTCCCCGAAGGGGTAGGCAGAGGTGTATGGGTAATACCCACACACCCACTTTCCGCCAGATCAAAATAAAGGCCCTGAGGCAAAAAATTACAAGTACCCCAACTAAACTGTTTAAAACTAAACTGGTACTGGATAAAGGACTACGTAATTAGCATAATATTTAATGTCTACTTTAAAAGAACCCATGATATTTTTGTAGTATGGTAATTTAACATGTTCCGTTCATTTTATTTTAGTATTTATTTTAATTGTAAGTGCAACTTAGGAAAGCCTCGCACTATAAGCATTTGGTGTTTAACTGTAAAAGGTTTAGCACATTAGCATAAGACCCTAGACTAATATTATTTAACATAAGCTTTGTGTATAAACTGTTGGCAAATAAATAAATAAATAAAACAAAATCCTTTGTTCCTTATCCGTCGTTTTCCGAATTCGACGTACTCTGGATTCGTCGTAATGCAGTCCACTCCATAATAAAATTACAAACCAAACACACATTGAAACTTATTTTAATTAACAAATTAAAACTAAGTTGCCATTATTAAAGTCGCATGGAATCTGGTTTACTTATATTCCGAACTAGCTGTGTCCGCGACTTTGTCCGCGAAGATTTTAATAAAAAAAAAAGTGTGTGTCAGCTCCGACGCACGACTGGAGTTTACTCCTTACATAAAATAAATAGATTAGTTAATAAGGGTAAATGAATGTATTTCTTATATTACTTAGAGTATGCATGACACATCTATAGATTGATTTTTATTCATTGAGTAATTTTCTCAATTTTGAAATAAATATCAATTGATATAAATTTTTTTTTTTTTTTTTTTTTTTAATAATAATAAAACTTTATTCAGTAACAAAAATATCAAATTACATAACTAGTGACCAGAGTCCCCTTTTAAGCGTAAGCCTGTGTTAGGAGTCTCTGCTCTTCCATAGCTTAGTTTATTTACTTAAAGTACAAAATTTATTAATATTTGAATTAAAAACAAGAGAAAATGTGTGTGTGTGTGTGTGAGCGTGTGTGTGTGTGTGTGCGCGTGTGTGTGTGCGTGTATATGTGTGTGTGTGGTTGTGTGTAATTATATCATTGCAATAGGGTTTCAATTTCATCATAACTAAGGGGTACAATCCACTTAGTTATATTTTTTTTAAGTTCAAAACAGGTCGTAGAATATATATTTATAGTTTTGTTTACAGTGTTGTATAGCTTAGCTGAACGAGTACTGTACTGTGTGGATGCGAAGTGAGTCTTACATTGTGGTACAGGAGCAATATTATACTTTAGTCTCTTTGATTTAAAGCTAATGTCAAATGGTAATGTTTTGTGTTTTTTTATTATAACATTAAGGATATATAACTTCCTGACTGTAAGCACGTTACTAATTTTGTAAAGGTCTTCAGTGGGGTACCTCTTACGTTTAAAATACATTACTTTGATTAGGGACCGCTGAGCTCTCTCAACCTCTATGAATTTGGTCTTTGCAGCGCCTCCCCAGATGGGAATACAGTATAGAAGGATAGATTGCACTAGCGCGACATATATTTCTGTCAAAAGATTCCGAGAGTTTGTTTTATTATTTTCATTCTTTGGTACAATATGCCTCAATGAACTGAAAATCCATACTAACTTCCTAATTCTGGTTATCACTTGCTCTAGATGTGGGTACCATGATAACTTGTTATCTACCACAATACCTAGGTATTTAGTATATGATACTCTATTAATAATGGGACAATTACAATTTGTATCATGGACATCGCGACATTCGTGAACTTTTATATTAAACTCAGGGAGGGGCTGATTACGGTTGCTGATACTAAAGCATACGTAATTGGTTTTAGAAGTATTTAGAGTAAGAAGATTTATTTTAAGCCAATCTGCTATTTTTATCAGTCCTGATTCAACACGTTCTTTAATAGATTGCCAAGATTTCCCAGAAAATACAATAGCTGTATCGTCAGCGTATGAAAAAAGTTTTGCGTTTTCAATTCTTAAACTGCAAAGCTCATTGATGTAAATTAAAAACAGTGTGGGGCCCAGTACACTGCCTTGAGGGACACCACATGCTACATCAGTGTCTTCGCTTAGTATTTGTCCCACCCTAACTTTTTGTTTCCTGTTAGATAGATAGTCTTTAAAAAGGGCTAAAGAAGTGTCCCGAATTCCTATATTTTCCAACTTATTGACAAGGATTGGTACAGATACTGTATCAAAAGCCTTTTTAAGGTCCACAAAAACAGACATGCATTTGTTTCCTTTGTCCAGTTGTTCTGTTACAAATGAGGTAAGGGCTGTTACAGCATCCTCGGTAGATTTACCATGCCTAAATCCATATTGAGAAGGGGATAAAATATGATAAGCATTTAAGTAGCTAAGTAAACGAGAATTTAGTAGTTTTTCTAAAATTTTGGAAATTGCTGGTAAAACTGAAATAGGTCGATAGTTACTTATATCACTTCCGTCCCCTCCCTTGTGCACCGGAGTAATTATAGATTTTTTAAGAAGAGCTGGGAAAGTTGCCTTTTTAAAGCACAAATTGGCAAGATGAGTAATTACTGGCACAACTTCACTCCTGACAGATTTTAGGTATTTAGATGAGATATTGTCCCAGCCCGGCGAGCTCTCAGACTTCAGGTTCATCAAAATGCTATCTACTTCATCAGGATCAGTATCCCTTAAAACAAATGAATTTTGTTGTACATGTGGTATAGGTAAATCAGTAATATTTGTCACAGGTGGTTGAATTTGTTGTGCAAGCAAGTTTCCTATGTTAGAGAAGTAATCATTTATATAGTTAACCGAATCTGTTGGTGATGACTTAATGTTTAGTAGCTCTGTGTTTAGATCTTTGTACTTAGTAGCAAATGTGAGATTTTTTATATTTTTCCATAAAAGTTTATTATTGTTTACAGATTTAGCTAGTATTTCTCTTTCATATTTTCGTTTGACATTTTTTAATAGCTTGTTACAGAAATTCCTGTAACGTCTGTAAGTTATTTTTAATGTGTCATTATAAGGGTCATTACAAAGTTTTTTTTGAAGTGTATTTCTGTGCCTAATGCAGCGTAGGACTCCAAGCGTAATCCATGGTTTTATAATGCGCTTACTATTAGGGATTTGCGCTATGGTGGTACTAGCTTGAAGAGACTGAATTAATTTGTCAGTAAGTGATTCTATCAGTAAATCAGGATCATCACAAAAAAGTAATTCGGCTAGATTTTTATCTTTTAAATATTTGATCGCATCTTCGTAATCGATTGTAATTTTATCGTACGACCTAATTCGGTCAATTTTTAATTTGGAAAGTTTTAATAATAAGGTAAAATGGTCGGTTGTAGTTGTATGTAGTATAGCAATAGATGCGGAAACTTTAAGTTTGTTGAATTTTAACATAAAGTGGTCCAGGCAATTATTCTGTCTGGTAGGTAGTGTATGACCGGGGAGAATACCATGCTCGGAAAGCATATTGAGATAGTGCGTTCTATTTCTATACTCATAAGACGCTTCTGTGGTTCTAGGTTTTATGTTTATATTGATATCACCCGTAATTACAATATTTTTGTGCGCATTAAGTGTCTCTAAGTGGGAACCAAGACCATTAATAAAACTTTCTGCATTCGTGTTCGATGGGGAGCGATAGAGACACAATAGCACAGTATCTAAAATATCCATTTATATTTATAGGTATATGTAACTGTATACATCCATATGCATTTAGTAAAAAGCGGTTATTTTAATATATATTTATTTTTATATTTAATATATAATATATATATTTGTATATATTACTTTGTATTCCTCATAGACTTAATAAATAAATACACATAGTTGTTATTTTAATTAAAATTGTAATCTAAGTTGCCATTATTAAAGTCGCATGGAATCAGCTTCATTTATATTCCGTATGTGGAGTCAGAGTCCGAGGGCCCCCTGAGCTTGGGGGCCTGTGCCTCGTCTAGGCCTCCGGTAACTCCTCGCTAACGAAGTCGTGTGTCAGTATTAGTATGTAGAATACTTAAAGTGTAATATTATTGTAAATGTGTTTGCGGAAATATACAAGGCTAGTCATTATGCTTCCTACATGTCCATAAATATGTCTTCTCAACTTTATTCGCCCGCCGCCTTCTATGTGAAATAGGTTTTTATTCTAGTCTCCCTAATTAAGGATATGTAATTTGACTGAGAAATTTGATTTGACACCCTATTTATGCGACGTTATTTCTAACATTTAGCTTAAACTGCGCACTGAAAGTGGTGAAACGAATCTCACAATAAAATACACCAAAGGAATCCCAAAAATAGCTAATATGTCTACAAAAAACTCATAGATGGAATACCCCATTATCCTCTTGTCATGAATAACAACACCTCCTACCAACTTATTGAAAACTACGGAGACGCAATAACTGCCATAAAATCCTTAAAATTCCTTTATGCCAACGTTCGAAGTATTGTAAGACCTGGGAAATTTGATGAGCTCCAATGTGTTATAGATTCTTTTTCAAATATCATCCACGTCATAATACTCTGCGAAACATGGATCAAGTCTGACGATGAAGCCAAAAGATTCCAGCTACCAGGGTACAAGCACTACTATAACCTCAGGACTGAAAGTCGAGGGGGTGGAGTGTCAATCTACGCTCATAGCACCCTTAAACACCATCACATTGACGATCTGTGCCAGAATGATAATCACTACCTCTGGATCCACCTTGAAAAGTTCTCTTTAGACATAGCGGCTATATACAAACCAGGAAGTACACGATCAAAAGACTTTCTTGATACTTATTCTCAGCAGTTACAGAAAAGTAACAGAACGATAATATTCGGTGATTTTAACTACGATATACTGAGCTCAGGTCGAGATATTGATAATTACAAGGATACTTTGACTGAATGCGGCTATAAAATTTTAAATAATATTGATGACAAGTACTGTACTCGACAAACGGAGTCTACGAAAACAATTTTAGACCATGTGTGTACTAACCTAAGAAATAACCGTTTCCATTTAGCAATAATAGAATCTGCAATGTCGGATCATAAGCAAATATATCTAGAAGTAAATAAATATGAACAAAGCCCATTAATTAAACAAAGATTCGAAAAGATAGACTACGACAAACTTTATACAACTGTTAAAGAAGAGAGAGGCTGCCATCTTAATGAAAAATATATATATGAAATACTAGAGAAAAAAATTATAGCAGGTATATCCGAAAGTAAGGAAATAAAAACCAAAATACTAAACCCACCAAATAAGGATTGGAACAACAGAAAAATTATAGCAGATATAAATAAAAGAAATATTTTATGGCACCAATACAAGACTAATCCTAAAGATAAGACTATAGAACATAATTATAAAAAGAAAAGAAACGAAGTATTGAACGCAATTCGAAAGACTAAGAAACAATTCTATTATAAAGAGTTCATGGGCTGTAAAGGCAAACCAAAAAAGATGTGGAATTTAATCAACCGCCTATCCTGTAATAAGAACAAAGAAGTAGTAACAGTACCAAAATTAAAAACCCAAACAGGCACAACAACAACCGACACGAGGGATATCTGTAATTGCTTCAACGCCTTCTTCTCGACGATCGGCCCAAGTCTGGCAAATTCAATACCCAAAACCTACCAAGACACTGGGAAGAAATCGTCTCCTCCGATACATAAGCTTACTGAAATTGAACCGGCCACCGCTGACGAAGTGAGTAAAATAATTGATGATCTAAACTCTAATACTAGTTCAGGTATAGATGGTATAAATACTAAGTCACTAAAACGAATTAAGCCATTAATATTACATGAACTAACGAAATGCATTAATAGGTGCTTAGAGCTAGGAAAATTTCCAGATACATTAAAAATTGCAAGAGTTACACCGATTCATAAATCTGGATGCAAGTTAGACGCAGGTAATTACCGCCCAATCTCAGTGCTGCCAGTACTGTCAAAGGTATTTGAAAGAATTCTTTACAAGCGACTAGAAAAATACTTGGATTCAATCAAATTTCTCTACCCAAAGCAGTACGGATTTAGACCTAAATCTAATACATTATCAGCAACAACCGATCTCGTTACAAAACTCAATATTAATATCGATCAGAAAAAAAATGGACTTGGGATTTTTATTGATTTGAAAAAAGCATTCGATACGGTTAGTCATGAACTTCTACTGCAAAAGTTAAAGAATATTGGAATAACACAGAAGGCTCACAATATTTTTCAATCATACCTCACCAACCGCTTTCAGGTCGTTAAAATCGGTCAGCATCAAAGTGATAGCATGCCTATAACGTACGGCGTTCCACAGGGTTCAATATTGGGGCCATTGTTTTTTCTTATATATATAAATAGTATACAACATATTGGTCTAGCTGGTGACATCACTTTGTATGCGGATGATACCAGCCTTTTTTACTTCGGGGAGTCTATTGAAACTGTGATCAATGACGCACAGGCTGATCTTATATTGCTTAACAAGTGGCTCCTTTCAAACCTATTAACAATTAACGTAGCCAAAACAAATTATGTAATTTTTTCTGCCAAAAACAAAATAATTAAAAGTCATCAACCTCTAAAAATTAATAACAACATTATTACAAAAAAAACTCAAGAGAAATATTTGGGCCTTACAATAGATAGTAATTTGACATGGAAGGTACATACTGATAATATTAAAAACAAATTAACGTGTCTAACGGGAGCACTCCGAGGTATTGTCAGTTGTCTACCACAACAAGTGCGGTACACAATATACAACTCTCTGATCAAGCCACACATTGATTATCTCATAGAGGTCTGGGGCACATCGGCTAAAGTAAATCTTGATACTATACAGAGAGCCCAAAATAAAATAGTAAAAACCCTCTTCAGTTACAATTACCGAACGCCAACTGAGAAAATATACAAGGAAACTAGGCTTATGAATATAAAACAGACATACATATACTATACTTGCATACTCATACGTAAAATTATAAATAAAGAAATACACATACAAATAACATTCACAAAAAAACACCAAGTACAGAAAATAATGTTAAGACGGGCAAAACGATTTATGCTTGCGATCACCAAGAACCAACTATGGCAAGAAAAGTATAGTTTATGCAGGGGCACAATTATATAATAAGCTCCCAAAAGACATAAGGGAGGTAAAATCTATGTATATATTCAAAAAAATATTAAAACACTACGTTACTCAATATATCTTTTGACTTCTATATTCTAATAATATATATTCTAACTTAATACATCATACCTGAACTAGGCCACTTCCAGCAAACTGACTTTGTGTCATATTCCAACAACAAGTCACCGCGTGGCCGGCCAATTTATTTTTCTACCTTATTATTGTTATGTTATTTGTTTTTGTTGCACGCTCATTAGACTAAAATGTACACTTTTGTAATAATCTCACGCAAGTGAATTTGTATATAATTCTTGTGGGAAATAAATTTCTATAAATTCTTTTATTCGTACTTATAAGGTATCATTACGATATGTATCCAATGCATTAGACAGTTCAGAAAAAAATACGCAATTAAAAATAAATTAAACAATTTTTTAAGCTGGTTTTTCATATTTAATTTAAAAACTACAATACGGACATAGAATCTATATTTCTAAAAAAATTATAACATCCATGACTATCTTAATTCAATAATAACTTTACCTAAACCTTGCATTATATTACTGAGTGCGATCGTGAGTTATCAATCCACATTCCACATTATTTAATTTCCTATTCTGTCTATCAACAGGCTTTCAAATATGCTAGAAAGAGATGCATACAGAGAATTAAAATGGCCGCCGTCGCCGTGTCAAACCATCAGCTGATGTTAATGCTGATAACTTCACACCAGTCGTGTTCATTCAACTTAACAGTCAGTGAAGTTTCGTCGCGAAATAGTGTAGTGTCGTCATAAGAATTTTGTTTTTGTAATTAAAATGTAAACATATGTGTTTTCCACATAAACATTGAGTGAAAAATGCCTCTTTGTGAAACAATGGCGCGAATGAATAGGTGTTTCGTACCAGTGGTGTGCTATTTAGTGTTGTTAATTGTGGATTTACGTTATGTTGTTGGAGAAACAGTAATACGAGAGCATGAACATGTTCATTGTACTCACGAGCATCCGAAAGCCGATGAAGTGAGTAAAGAATTAATATTTATCACGACTAAATGTGCCCTGCATTAAATTCGACTGCTTGGGTATCTATTTATCTACTCATTATATAGCTTTTCTTAATAAACATCTCTGTAATGCTAAACGTTGTTCTCGGATTAGTTATTTCGCGATTTTCGATTAAGATTATCGCGTTCAACCAACTCTAAACTCTAATAATATGAGTATAAATAATGAAGACATTGTTTTGAGGTTATGATACCATAGAGAACTTTTGTTTTTAATGCAATTGTTTTCGTTGAGTTAATTTGTTGTTAATTTAATATAAACTGCTTTGTTACTCATGCTTTCTAGTTGCAAGGAATGTCAGATTTACTAGACAGATAAAAAAACTACGCGTTTTGTGGAGCGAAACAAGACAAGTGAAATTTTGAAACCTGAAGAAAGAACATAGTTGTTAATACATAAAATGCCCAATTATTTTCGTACTGCAATAGATATATAAAAACTGTTTTATAAATGTTTAATTTTATTAAATAAACATATGAGATACGTATATGTATATACAAAAATGAATTTCCATTTTTATTCAAACTCAATTCAGTGAAATCCTAATTTACTTCACCTAAATTAGGTTTTTACTGAAGCTAAGTTTCAGTTCGAAAAATATGGATTAAAAAAAATAAACCGTTCCATACTATAGTTTTTATGAATTGCAATTCAGGGCTTAACTGATTAACATAAGTATAGTTATATATTTTAGGTGCCAACGTGACAGATGGCGAGTCCATCGCCGTTACTCAAGCACGACTATACATACGCCTTTGAATTTCTTCTCAGACGTATGCAGGTTTCCTCTCGATGTTTCCCTTCAACGTAAAGCTCGTTGTGTGACTGATTACTGTACTTAATTAGAAAAGATATCGTAATGAAAAATTAAAAGGACGATTGTAACCGTAAACACCCTCGATACCTCACACGTGATCCCCGGGTGGTGCTAACGAGCAGCTGGAGAGAGGTAGACCACAACGGATCTCCCGTCCACAATAGCAGTTGCCCGACTGGGGCAGTACCACCACCTTACAGAAGGTCGCACACAAATGGCACTGCTCCTCGATACGTTGGGTTGATGCTGCTCGCGTCCGTAAACACCCTCGATACCTCACACGTGATCCCCGGTTGGTGCTAACGAGCAGCTGGAGAGACGTAGGCCACAACGTATCTCCCGTCCACATTAGCAGTTGCCCGACTGGGGCAGTACCTCCACCTTACAGAAGGTCGCACACAAATGGCACTGCTCCTGGATACGTTGGATTGATACTGCTATTCCACGCAAATTGACCTAGTCCCAAACTAAGCAAAGCTTGTACTGTGGGAACTGGACAACGCGCAACTTATTGTGACAAAAAAACAAGCGAGCAAAGTCGCGTGTAATAACTAAAACTCGCGCCGTTTGCGTGGCAGGCGGGTGCTGTGACCTGTCGGCCACGCCGCCTCCTCTTGTCCTGACGTATAAGTGGTATGGTATCGCAGTGCAGGCGCAACCCTCGTTTCCTGTCGATGTTTTCCTTCACCGTATAAGCTCGTGGTGTGACTAATCACTGTACTTAAGTTCAGTAAAACTCATTGGTACAGTCTGGATTCGAACCTGCCATCTTGTGTAGCAGTCACTCGAACCACTCGGCCACCACGGCTATATTTTGATTTTTATGTTTCATTTCTCGATGTTTTCCGTCAAGCCGGCAGAAAAAATCCGTACAGCCGTGATCCGCACTTACAATAATTGTGTTGCAAGACATAGCTTAGAACACTCGGCCACCACAGCTCTAACTAAAACTATGGTATAGATAAATAATCACTTAATTACCAAACCGCCGTCATTGAGAAATGCCGTCATTTCTAAACGTTAATCTTGTTAGGTGAATTAACTTGCCTTGAGAGAAATTGCATATTTCAACGGCCTGTGGTCGGCATGCCGCATCTGATAATAAAATTATGTTATCTCACTAACGATTTCTATCGTGTTGGCTGGTCACTTTCTCAGCGTTGAATTATCACGCAATCATAATATAAGAATACTTCAGTTTAAAGCTATCACTTGTGCTAGCACAGCGATCCTCCCAACACAAGGTCGGCACGCGAGTGATACCCCTGGTGTTGCAAGCGTCCATAGGCCTAGGTCACCGCGCTCCATCAGGCAGTAGGGGGACTCGTTCTTCCCTTGTGCTAGCACAGCGATCCTCCCAACACAAGGTCGGCACGCGAGTGATACCCCTGGTGTTGCAAGCGTCCATAGGCCTAGGTCACCGCGCTCCATCAGGCAGTAGGGGGACCCGTTCGTCCCTTGTGCTAGCACAGCGATCCTCCCAACACAAGGTCGGCACGTGAGTGATACCCCTGGTGTTGCAAGGGTCCATAGGCCTAGGTCACCGCGCTCCATCAGGCAGTAGGGGGACCCGTTCGTCCCTTGTGCTAGCACAGCGATCCTCCCAACACAAGGTCGGCACGTGAGTGATACCCCTGGTGTTGCAAGGGTCCATAGGCCTAGGTCACCGCGCTCCATCAGGCAGTAGGGGGACCCGTTCGTCCCTTGTGCTAGCACAGCGATCCTCCCAACACAAGGTCGGCACGCGAGTGATACCCCTGGTGTTGCAAGCGTCCATAGGCCTAGGTCACCGCGCTCCATCAGGCAGTAGGGGGACCCGTTCGTCCCTTGTGCTAGCACAGCGATCCTCCCAACACAAGGTCGGCACGCGAGTGATACCCCTGGTGTTGCAAGCGTCCATAGGCCTAGGTCACCGCGCTCCATCAGGCAGTAGGGGGACCCGTTCGTCCCTTGTGCTAGCACAGCGATCCTCCCAACACAAGGTCGGCACGCGAGTGATACCCCTGGTGTTGCAAGCGTCCATAGGCCTAGGTCACCGCGCTCCATCAGGCAGTAGGGGGACCCGTTCGTCCCTTGTGCTAGCACAGCGATCCTCGCAACACAAGGTCGGCACGCGAGTGATACCCTGGTGTTGCAAGCATCCATAGGCCTAGGTCACCGCGCTCCATCAGGCAGTAGGGGGACCCGTTCGTCCCTTGTGCTAGCCCAGCGATCCTCGCAACACAAGGTCGGCACGCGAGTGATACCCCTGGTGTTGCAAGCGTCCATAGGCCTAGGTCACCGCGCTCCATCAGGCAGTAGGGGGACCCGTTCATCCTTGTGCTAGCACAGCGATCCTCCCAACACAAGGTCGGCACGCGAGTGATACCCCTGGTGTTGCAAGCGTCCATAGGCCTAGGTCACCGCGCTCCATCAGGCAGTAGGGGGACCCGTTCGTCCCTTGTGCTAGCACAGCGATCCTCCCAACACAAGGTCGGCACGCGAGTGATACCCCTGGTGTTGCAAGCGTCCATAGGCCTAGGTCACCGCGCTTCATCAGGCAGTAGGGGGACCCGTTCGTCCCTTGTGCTAGCACAGCGATCCTCGCAACACAAGGTCGGCACGCGAGTGATACCCTGGTGTTGCAAGCATCCATAGGCCTAGGTCACCGCGCTCCATCAGGCAGTAGGGGGACCCGTTCGTCCCTTGTGCTAGCCCAGCGATCCTCGCAACACAAGGTCGGCACGCGAGTGATACCCTGGTGTTGCAAGCATCCATAGGCCTAGGTCACCGCGCTCCATCAGGCAGTAGGGGGACCCGTTCGTCCCTTGTGCTAGCCCAGCGATCCTCGCAACACAAGGTCGGCACGCGAGTGATACCCTGGTGTTGCAAGCATCCATAGGCCTAGGTCACCGCGCTCCATCAGGCAGTAGGGGGACCCGTTCGTCCCTTGTGCTAGCACAGCGATCCTCCCAACACAAGGTCGGCACGCGAGTGATACCCCTGGTGTTGCAAGCGTCCATAGGCCTAGGTCACCGCGCTCCATCAGGCAGTAGGGGGACCCGTTCGTCCCTTGTGCTAGCACAGCGATCCTCCCAACGCAAGGTCGGCACGCGAGTGATACCCCTGGTGTTGCAAGCGTCCATAGTTCTAGGTCACCGCGCTCCATCAGGCAGTAGGGGGACCCGTTCGTCCCTTGTGCTAGCACAGCGATCCTCCCAACGCAAGGTCGGCACGCGAGTGATACCCCTGGTGTTGCAAGCGTCCATAGGCCTAGGTCACCGCGCTCCATCAGGCAGTAGGGGGACCCGTTCGTCCCTTGTGCTAGCACAGCGATCCTCCCAACACAAGGTCGGCACGCGAGATATCTCTCACCGTACGTGTTTGCCTCCGTGGTATAAACGACATCGCGGGCTCGTGTCGTATCGAATACTTCTACTTCTCGCACGCTGGTACTTTCACTAACGACGATCCACTGTTACGTGACTGTTATATAAGATACTAACTGTCTCCCGCGGATTCACCCGCTCAATTTAATGTTTGTGTAATAAATCTAAAAAATAAAGTGAATGAAAGTGTGTGCAAGAAGAGGCAGAGGAAGACCACGTTCCAACTACCTGGATCAAATCGATCGGACGCTCAAGGAAGGGAATGTCAAGAGTACTCGAAACCGACGAGCATGTATGAAGAGACTGATGAATGTGGACGAAGCGCAAGGTATGTAAATCTAGAGAGAACTGGCGCTCTACCCTCTCTGCTTACCCCGTTAGCGACTCGACGTGATGATATGAATGTATTTATCTTATAGAGCAAGAGCCCGTGAACCCCAGACCTTCGTTATTTTATAAAGGCTGAAAGCTTGCCAGCGCATGCTCCTAACACAGGTAAGAACGATGGACCATTATGAAGTTTGGGTTACCCTGGCTTTGGCAGGTAAACGGTACTAAAGGTGTGTAAAATACCGATCTAAATAAAATTCATCAAGAATCATTCAGAATATTATAAAAAATCACGTCATTAATTGCCAGACACTTAACATCGTGGCAACCCCTTGCCAGACACCCTTATTGTTCATGAAATTATAATTCTACTTACGTTATTATATAAAAGCTGAATTTTATGTATAATACTTGGGTAATAATTAGATAATGTTTCCTCATTAGCCAGACATTTTTGATAGTTCCAACCCCTTGCCAGACAAGCATGTAGGGTAGCTGTAGGAGCGAGCGCGAGACGGTATATATGGGTGGGTGCGAGTGAGATGGTCTGGGGTTCACGGGCTCTTAGACTATTAGTAGAAATTACTATTTAGAGATGTAACTTTGTTTTCCTTATCATTGAATGGTATGAACGATCTCCGACTATTAAGTTTACATTTTATACATCGATAGTTATAGTGCTTGAGGAACGGCGATGGAGTCGCCATCTGTCACGTTATACGCCAAAATATATCCTAGGCGGAAAGTGGGTTTGGGATGATGGATGAACCCGATGGAATACGGTTACCGCAGCTTATTTACGCTTACAATACCGAAGTATCACTTGCACGTTGCCACTCTGTGTTCGGAGAGTTATACTGTGTTGGAAGCATAATGGGACTAACCCCTCTGCTGCCAACATATTATAACAATCCTCCCCGTCCACAAGGAGCTCATTACTGGAAACCTTATTCACCGCGTAGGAACACAACACAAACAATAGTGCTATTTGTCTACGGACTTCTATAAGGTGGAGGTCCTGCCCCAGTCGGGCAGATACATATTCGAACGGGAAACCCGTTATGGCCTACCTCTCTTGATGTATATTATGTAATTTTCTTTGTGAAATAATAAATATTTGTTGTACATAAAATACTATTATATTGGCATGTAAAGATGCCAATATAATAGTATTTTAGCGAAGCACGTTCGATTGGAACCAGTTCTGTGATAAAGCAATCTTGATTTCCATAGCCTTGCGGATCTTACTGATCCTTAATTGCCGGATATAGATGGCCTTGACACAATTTCCGCTGGCTCTTTCTCAATGTATTAAAAAAAAACACATTAATTGTCTTTGGCGAGTTCGTCAGATTTTTTGCTATTTTATAGATCTCTCTAGACTTACAGACCTACATACATATCATTACACCGAGTCCCTTACGCTAGGCAGAGAGAGTAGAGGGCCAGTTTTCTCTAGACTTACATCATCATCATCATCAGCCCACTCTAGTCCACTGCTGGTCATAGGCCTCCCCTAATGAGCGCCATAGCGCCCTGTCTTCAGCCTGCTGCATCCAGCATCTGCCAGCAGTCCTTCGCAGGTCGTAATCCACCTGGTAGGAGGGCGTCCTACACTACGTTTGCCGAGTCGAGGTCTCCACTCAAGAACACGTTTACTCTAGACTAACATACCTACCTCATACGCTTAATTTTCTAAAATTTGTTATTTTTAAATTCAGTCAACATCCTCGTAAAATAAAAAAAAAAAATTATGTCATATTCAGTCTATTGACATTCTCGATAATTTCTTGTCTAATTCACCTGACTGACATTCTCGACAAGCGGAACGAAGTGCTGCATTCGCAATACAATTTTCTCTTAGCGTGTGAACTTCCATTAATTTGGCAAACGTCCTTCATTCACACCCCGTGTTGTGAAAGCCAAAGCCGATACACGACTACTGTGTGAACTCCGTACGCATAATTTTTTTCGCTAATTATGTACGTTCAAATTCAATATTGCAACTAAACTACTAGTTTTCGATGTGCAATAAACGCGGTTAATTATTTCTTTTTACATTATACACTGACACCAGTAGTCACACCACGAGCTTTACGGTGAAGGAAAACGAGAGAAAACGAGGGTTGCGCCTGCACTGCGATACCATACCACTTATACGTCAGGACAAGAGAAGGCGGCGTGGCTGAGAGGTCACAGCACCCGCCTGCCACGCAAACGGCGCGAGTTCCAATCCCGACTGGAGTGAGGAGTTTTTCTACATTTAATTAAGTGAGGCACACCACGAGCTTTACGGTGAAGGAAAACATCGAGAGGAAACCTTGCATACGTCTGAGAAGCAATTCAAAGGCGTATGTATCTAGTAGTGCTTGAGTAACGGCGATGGACTTGCCATATCACTGCACCTAAATATTAACAACTAGAATATCAGTCTCCTGAATCTATATATATATATATATATAAAAATGTTATGTTGGTTTGTGTACGCTTCAAAAACTCGATAAGTTCTGCACCGATCGAGCTGAAAGTTTAGCATGATATATAATCCGCATCAAGGATTGTTTTTATCTATTTTTTGCATCAGTCACATATCCACAGCGAAGCGTGGCAGGGTACAGCTAGTTTGAAATAAAAAATAAATTATATAGTGTCAGTCAAATAGAATTAGATTTGTTTTAAAATTGTCGAGAATAAGAGTCAACTGTTTTTTTTCCTTTGTTAATGAGTAAATTTTCCGGGTGAATGTCGGTCAAGTGACGTATGAATTTCTACAAAATATGTTATCTGTGCATGTTGGCGGGATTTAGTAATAATTTTAATTTTTTTTTAATAATCGACTAATAATAATAAGAACTATGGATTCACGAACGTTAGCTTAGCTAAACTTTACTGGGCGTTGAATTTTGCAACATTTTTATTTCCCTTAAACAGGGCATTTTGCGATATAAAAAAATAACCTCCAAAACCAGACCACTTGCAACGCAAAGATTCCAAGATCGAATCTGGACTCGAATAAGTTTTTCTGAACTTAAGTACAGTCATTAGTCACACCACGAGCTTTACGGTGAAGGAAAACATCGAGAGGAAACCTGCATACGTCTGAGAAGACATTCAAAGGCGTATGTATAGTCGTGCTTGAGTGACGGCGATGGACTCGACATCTGTCACGTTGGCACCTGAATATGTATCTTATCTACTAGTTTCTTGTAATACCTCTGCGTCCCCGTTCGTGGACACTTATGGGAAGGTGTGCAGAAAATTATCGCAACTTTAACCATTGTTCAGAATAACGCAAGACAATCTTTCTCTATGGTCACGCGACATATTATTAGAAACTTCCACAAAGTGTTGCCAGTAGCATTGTTTGTATTGTTACATTTTTCCAGTGTGGCAATGTAACCTTCGCGCGGGTATAATAAGCGCGAACAGAAAATCTGATCGGTTTACTTTAACTAGTTAACTGTGTCGAAGGCCGTCTATGGTAAAAATTAGTATTAAGGATTTCAAATGGAATATTTCTCACTAGCGGCCCGTACCGGCTTCGCTTTATTTTTTAAACATTTTGGCATAAATATTTTTTTTATTTCAATAAAAATAGCCTATATTAATCAGTGATAATGTATCATTCAAATGGAGAAAGAATTTTTAAAATCTGTCCCGTACTTTTTGAGCCAATTCCTTACAAACATACTTACATACAAATATCTCCTCTTTTTTTTGTTTTATACAAGAGTGGCAAACAAGCATACGGCCCACCTGATGGGAAACGGTTACCGTAGCCTATTTACGCTCACGACACCGAAGTATCACTTGCGCGTTGCCACTGTGTTCGGAGAGTTATAGTGTGTTGGCACTAATGGGTTTACCCCTCTGCTGCCAACACAATGTAACAATCCTCCCCCCTCCCCAAGGAGCTCATTACTGGAAACCTTCTTTATAATATTAGTATAGATAATCTAAGATTATATAGACTATATAGAGATTAAGCCGTGGTGGCCGAGTGGTTCGAGCAGCTGCCTGCGACGCAAAGGTCGCAAGTTCGAATCCCGACTGTACCAATGAGTTTTTCTGAACTTAAGTACAGTGATTAGTCACACCACGAGCTGAACGGTGAAGGAAAACATCGGGAGGAAACCTGCATACGTCTGAGAATAAATTCAAAGGCGTTTGTATAGTCGTGCTGTAGTAACGGCGATGGACCCGCCATCTGTCACGTTGGCACCTAATATACCTCTGGCGGAAAGTGGGTGTGTGGGTATTTCCTATACACCTCTGCCTACCCCTTCGAGGACCCTTGTGGGAAGGCGTGAGGATATATTATATATTATATTATTATTATATAGATTATATAGAGTAGTATATATGAGGTCAATGCTATGAGCCGTGGTGGCCGAACGTAAATACTGCATTCGTAGCCCGTCTGTACGAATGAGCTTTACTGAACTTACAACTCGGTCACATTAACTTGACGCATCGCTGGAATGCGAGGCCCCGCCCGCTTCCCCCCGCATTCCCTTAGCTCGCCCGGCAATCGTCAGTATGGTTAGCATCTCTGTTACCGATACGCGCGTCGATATGTTGACTAGTTTTCTGTTGCTATTGTTGTTATTGGATATTTTGTTACGTTTTCGTTATTGTTTAAGTTTGGACTGTTTTTGTTAATTTTGGACAATTTTTGTTACTACTAATTCTTGAACATGGGGAAATCTATACACAGTGAAGGGAGAAATCTTGTGTTGAAAGTGTTTTAAAACAAACAAAATAGTTTTCAATTATATTGTATAAAAAATACATGATGCAACATATTGCAAGATTAACAAATAAAACCTGTTCTCCAAAATAAAAAATATAGTTTTTATTTAACTACATGCTTTTTTTTTCGCACCGTACCTGACCGCCAAAATGATGTCATCAAAGCCATGCGTCAAGTTAATGTGGCCGCGTTGTAAGTACAGTGATTTAAGCAGGAGTGCCTCAAGCGCCGCAAGTATGCCTGTCACGGGTCAGGTTACATATTTGCTGCATTTGCGGTTGAAACTCTGGGGCCTTGGGGTCCTGAGGCTCACCATCTTTTTAAAGAGGTCTCGCGCCGTCTACTCTAGACCTCTCGTGACAGGCGGGCTGGAACATATCTCGCTCAGAGAATCAGCATTGCTATCCAGCGTGGCAATGCTGCTAGTCTTCTTGGCACGTTGCCTCGGGATACCGATTTGGGACAAATATTTTATCTGTAAGTAGTTAGTTTCAACTGTTCTTTGTAAATATTGTTAATTGTTGTTATTGTAAATAAATTTTGATTTAAGAACAGTGATTAATCACTCCACGAGCTTTACGGTGAAGGAAAACATCGAGAGGAAACCTGCATACGTCTGAGAAGCAATTCAAGGGCATATGTACAGTCGTGCTTGAGTAACGGCGATGGACTCGCCATATATCGAAAATATATCTCCGGCGGAAAGTGGGTAGTGAGTACTACATACCTACCCCTTCGGGGACCACTGTAGGCAGTGAAGATATATTATATTTAAGACAGTATTTGGCGAATTGGCTTTCATCCAAAATCGTAGTAACAGTCAAACTTCAAAGTTGGAATCTTAATGTTTTTACGTCTTAATTGCAGCAAGTAATGCGTAGTTAACAGGTCTTTTTGCCGTCATCACGTGTTGGCAATTAAGATATCATTGGTACGGTCGGGATTCGAACTTGAGATCTTCGTGTCGCTGGCGACTACGCTAACCACTCGGCCACCACGCCAAAGATAACAATGGTTACTGTGGGTTATCCTTTAATAAGCATTAAAGGATAACCCACAGTAACCATTGTTATCTTTTACATATTATTAGTATCTAAATTGCACCCGTGCGAAGCCGGGGCGGGTCGCTAGGTTAATATTCCTCACGCCTTCCCACAAGGGTCCCCGAAGGGGTAGGCAGAGGTGTATAGTTAGTACCCACACACACCCACTTTCCACTGGAGATATATTTTAGGTGCCAACGTGACAGATGGCGAGTCCATAGCCGTAACTCAAGCACGACTATACATACGCCTTTGAATTGCTTCTCATACATATGCAGGTTTCCTCTCGATGTTTGCTTTCAGAGTAAAGCTCGTGGTGTGACTAATCACTGTACTTAAGTTCAGAGAAACTCATTGGTACAGTCGGGATTCGAGCTTGTAAGAACTTGGGATCTTTGTGTCGCAGGCAACTAAACGGCCACCTATATATATATATATATATATATATATATATATATATGCCGAGTATATATATATATATACTGTGTGTACTAGTAGACCCGGCCACGCGTTGCTGTAACTGTAATTTTTGTTATATTACATTGTAAATAAATAAATACTCACTCAATCCAGTCAACAGATATCGCCATTTGTTAGAATCGTTTGGAGCTAGCAGATAATTGTGACGGTCAAATAATAGACAAATAATTTGCAATAAAATAATATTGTGGCTTTAAATTGAGATGTCAGCTATCCTATATTTTAAGTTGGATCAAACTGCACACGGTGTGCAAATTTGATTGAAATCGGTTAAGTAGTTTAGGAGCCCATCGCGGACAAACAACGTGACACGTAATTTATATATATATTTATATATTAAGAAGACTAGCTGTCCCCGCGACTTCGTCCGCGTGGGATAGTGACTTTGCGCAGTATTTTTTATTTATTTTGGATGCCGAAAATTACGCTTACATCACAATTGGACCCGATAGGTGGCGCTGCGATCGTGTTTCAGGAAGTTAACCATTTTCACCCGGGCGAAGCTGGGCGGGACAGCTAGTAGATATAGATAACTAGCTGTCCCGCCCAGCTTCGCCCGGGTGAAAAAGTAAAAAGTTGAGTTTCACAAAATCCGTTCTTAGCTGATCTCTACACCGCGTAATGAATACTCCTCTAGTCAAGTCAATCGGCCTTATAGTTCCTGAGATTTTGTGATGAGTGAGTTCACAAATGGGATCTCCTATATATAAAGATTAAATTTTACGCAAGCAAAGCCGCAAGGCAAAGCTTGTTCTTGCAGGCAAGAACGTTCGCGCATCGTTGCGACTTCAATTCAAATGCCTTGTCGTCACTCGAGCGTGCCATCAAAGCCGTGTACCTACATTTTCTATCGACATTTGTATCAATCAAATATTTTCCGTATTTTGAATTATTTTTGCGTGAATGAGAACATCATTGTAAAGATGAAGAAAGGCATGTTACGTTGGTTTGGACACATAGAAAGGATGAGTGAAAAAAGATTGACGAAACAGATATACTAAGCAAAAGTGTGTGCAAGAAGAGGCAGAGGGAGACCACGTTACAACTATCTGGATCAAATCGATCGGACGCTCAAGGACGGGAACGTCAAGAGTGAAAACCGACGAGCATGTATGAAGAGACTGATTAATGTGGACGAAGCGATAGAGGTATGTAAGTCTAGAGAGAACTGGCGGTCTATAGTCACTGTCTACCCCGTTAGGGATACGGCGTGAGGATAAATAATAAATAAATAAATACCTGGGACAATTCCACACAAATTGACCTAGTCCCATATTAAGCAAAGCTTGTGTTATGGTAACTAGACAACGATATATTTACTTATATAGATATGTATGTATGTATACGTATTTATTATAATTAATATATAGTTACTAGTAACTACTTACTTACTACTAAAAAAATATAATAACAAAAAAAATGTTAAAAGGAGTCCCTTTAGGCAGGGTTCCGAAGATACTGGCAGCGTTCACCCTTTGAATAGCTAGGCTAATTCTTTGTCCGAGGTAGCTGCCAGCTCTTCGGTCTCCTGTGATGTCGACCAACCTTTTTGCTATTTCTTTAAATAGTGTTATAGCACTAGGACCCCACGGACCAAGGGTCTCGACACCGAATGGGACAAAATCATATTCGGAGCCTAGACCCCTGTATTTGCATACTTCAGCTTTTTCAGCCGCTTCACAGGCCGCACCAGCTCTGTTGTTGGTTCCATGTAGATAGGAAGGGGCCAGCGTGTCTGAACAGGTTGCATCCCATACCAGCACCCGGCCCATCTTCCATGGAATCAAACTCATACCGTCCGGTCTTCTATTATTCTACTTATCTTTGTGGAAAAGACCGAGTTGTTATCTATACTAATATTATAAAGCTGAAGAGTTTGTTTGTTTGTTTGTTTGTTTGTTTGTTTGTTTGTTTGAACGCGCTAATCTCAGGAACTACTGGTTGGAATTGAAAAATTCTTTTTGTGTTGGATAGTCCATGATTCTAGGAAGGCTTTAGGCTATATA
Source organism: Drepana falcataria (assembly GCA_945859725.1). NCBI lineage: Eukaryota > Metazoa > Arthropoda > Insecta > Lepidoptera > Drepanidae > Drepana > Drepana falcataria. The sequence goes on along the minus strand of OX243951.1, from coordinate 2,825,788 downwards.
AAATATAAATAAATAATAGTTATTATTAAAAAAATCTCTGAAAAGTGAGTGTGCGAAAGAGACAGACAACAAGATTCTGAGACGTTTTCAATATATTGACAAATACTCTGTCAGAGTGACGTGTAAATATTGACGGTAAAGGTGCGTTCCACTAAGCGCCCACAACAATGAAAATTCTCCTATACCTAATCGATCCACATAACGACCGCGGTCGTTGTGGTCGCGGCGAAAACGTCAATTATAATGTCATAACTTACGCTCACGACGACCCATCTAAAAAGGTGGGTCGAAGTGATCGTTGAATCGAAGAAAATTTGCGTCATTTTCAAAACTCAAAGCATATAAAATGGCGACTGTACCTCTTACCGTATATCTTTATTTATAGTTATTAATTTAAAACACCAATAATATTAAATATAAAAAAAACATTATATTTTTTTCAATATAAATCTATTTAAATTAATCAAGTTTATTTTCAAGGCTTACAGATTATAAACTAGCATCTTAAATCTTTTGTTTTCTTTTTACTAACTCGCCGTTTGTATTATTTACCTGCACGCTCAAAACGCTCTGTAATCCATTCCATTTGAGGTTACGACAGTAACGCTTACAAGCAAACTGTGGTCGTGAGCGTGATCATTGTGAACGCTTAGTGGAACGCACCCTATGTATAGCTAGACTGACATTTCATTCAAGTAGTAGTTTTGACAAACCTCAAATTACAGTTTCTTTCATAACAACAAAAGCAAAAAGATGTTTGTTGTGTTTTAGTGTGAGTTTCATAATTAATCGTCGTATTTTATTAGTAATACCACGCGTAAGGCGTCAAAATATCCGTTGGCGCACACCAGTTCGATCGCAGTGTAACGCAAGTCCTATTCAATCGCAGTGTAACGCAAGCCCAGTTCAATCTTCGAGCCAATGAGACTGAAGAACAGCGTAGGCAATGGTAAATACAAATTTCTCCAGATTTATTTCCTGGGGAATTCTGAAGAAGAAGTAAATGAACGCTGTTCGCAGATATCATTTAGCAGTTACAACAACTTTTGCATGAACATAATCAGTTGATCCAATTGTTCAAAACTGTCTTACAAGTAATGTGATGCCATCGGACAATCAGAAAATAGTGATCACAACAGACAAGCGACCTGCTGGAGACAACATGTCATGAGAGAGGCATCAATGCACCAATGTTAAATGATGTTGCCTTAATCGTGATTGGGGAGAATATGGAGTCTCATGATATTGTAATGTAACCAAGAAATGATGCCATCATCCTTCAGCATATTAGGGCAAATTCTCACCTCTTATCAAAATAATCTAATATCCATGTAACAATAAATGAATATAAACTACACCTAAACAATACTTTTAATGCCTAACTTTTTAACATAATAGTAATGTTTCAAACTACTTAACCCTTTCGTTAACAAGTCAGCAGACATTTCAGTAGTTGGCAAATTGCCTTGGCATTGAAATTTTGACATTGAAAAAATGGCATTGCCATGTACTCGGCCTCAGTACTGGACAATGCCACTGTCGGTTGTTTTCTGCATTCATATGATATTACAGTACCAGACAATTTAAAACAGAAACCTGAATAAGACCTCCTGTCAATAGTATTTGATGTCCAATCTGAGTCTACAAATCCTTCTAAGTTTTTATTATCATTTGTAAACATTAAACCATAAGATTTTGTTTTATTTAAATATTCTAACACTCTCTTTGGGTTTTTCCAGTGAACTGCAGTAAAACAATTGTTAAATTGGCTTAAATAGCTGACACTGTAACTGATATCTGGGTGTGTAAGTATAGACAAATACATAAGACTTCCTATCAGTTGCTGATAAGGATATTATTTACAAACATTTTCTGACTTATCCAACTTCAAATTACATTCAATAGGAGTATCAACAACATTACAGTTTGAGATCTTAAACTTATTTAAAATATGTTCGACAAAATGCTCCTGATCTAATGATATACAACCATTTTTATATACTTTTACTCTCATACCTAAGCATTCTTTCACTTGCCCTGAATCTTTAGTTTTGAAATTTGACATTAAACTATGTTTCAGTTCATCTGTCAATGCCTTGCTACTGGAAAATATGAAAAAATCATCGACAAACACAGTTTTTAAAGTTTGTTCCTTATTTACCTTTTACTATATAAACATGGTTCCAATTTAGACTTAATATAACCCTGGCTTAACAAACAATCATCTACTCTCTTATTCCACTGCCTTGCTGATTGTTTCAGTCCATAAATTGCACGTTTTAGTTTGAGTACACTGTTACTCTGACATTCTAAATTAGGTGGTACTTGCATGTATACTGTTTCATCAAGGTACCTAGCCATTTAAAAATGCAGTGTTAACATCAAGATGAGTAATTTCTAAATTTAACTTTACACTTAAAGAAAATAACATTCTCAAAGTTGAGTGTGTTAATACAGGTGAGTATGTTTCTTTATAGTCCACACCTTCTACTTGGGTAGAGCCCTTAGCGACTAAACGAGCCCTATATCTCACTTTATTATCACTTTCAAACTTTCTTTTGAAAACCCAAATTTTAAATTCTTTTCACAAATTCTAGAGCAAGTGAATGAATTTGTATATCTAGGAAGCATGTTCACACGAGATGGAAAGTATGAAAAAGATATTGAAAGAAGGCTAACTGCCGGTATTAAGGTGAATGGGGCCATGTCGGTGTTGATGGCCAGCAACGGTTGCTGTCCACAGCGTGATATTTGTGCCTACTTTATTGTATGGCAGCGAACCCTGGGTATGTCAGAGGAAGTATGAAGATAGCTTAAATGCAGCTGAGATGCGATATCAGCTGCGGAAAACGTGCGGAGTAACGATCTTAGTTCGAGTCCGGAATCAAGAGATTCGCAAATCAACTGGCGTGAATCAGGGCGAGATTGAAAAGATGAAGAAAGGCATGCTACGCTGACTTGGACATATAGTAAGGTTGAGTGAAGAAAGATTGACGATACAGATATACAAAGCAAAAGTGTGTGCAAGAAGACGCAGAGGAAGGCCACGTTCCAACTACCTGGATCAAATCGATCGGACGCTCAAGGACGGGAACGAAAAGAGTACTCGAAACCGACGGACGATCATGTATGAAGAGACTGATGAATGTGGACGAAGCAAAAGAAGTATAAAGTCTAGAGAGAACTGGCGCTCTATACTCCCTGCCTACCCCCTTAGGGACTTGGTGTGATGATATGTATGTATGTATGTATGTAAATTTTCACCCATGCGAAGCTGGGCGGGTCAGCTAGTTTATTATATCACGTCAAATATACATTTATCCACCCACTTTCCGCCTGTAGGCTCTTTTGTTTATAAATGAAGTTGATTGTTGATAGTGTTAAAAAGTTCTCCTACAAATAATTACCTTTAATTTCGGCACAAGTTTGATATTATTCATAAAAACATAGTACATATCGTCACGCCAAGTCCCTAACGGGGTAGGGAGAGAGTATAGAGCGCCAGTTCTCTCTAGGCTTACATACCTCTTTCGCTTCTTCCACATTCATCAGTCTCTTCATACATGCTCGTCGGTTTCGAGTACTCTTGACGTTTCCGTCCTTGAGCGTCCGATCGATTTGATCCAGGTAGTTGGAACGTGGCCTTCCTCTGCCTCTTCTTGCACACACTTTTGCTTGGTATATCTGTTTCGTCAATCTTTCTTCACTCATCCTTTCTATATGTCCAAACCAAAGTGACATGCCTTTCTTCATCTTTACAATCACTCCCTCATTCACGCCAGTTGATTTGCGAATCTCTTCATTGCGGATTCGATCTAATATCGTTACTCCGCACATTTTTCGAAGAGATCGCATCTCAACTGCATAATAAAATCTCCATATTTAAATGTGAGTTACAATATTTCTTATAACCAAGTGTAAGTGGCGATTAAATCAAATTATAGACTGAAAAAATAGAAAAGATTATATATAATCAATCATCATCATAAATATGAATACATATAATACATATAATAAAAACGGTTCGCTGCATTGGTTCCCTGTCTGTACATGCAAGATAAATGAGAAAAAATATTATTAGGACCTTTATCAACGCAAATAACAACCAAAACAATGATTGTTAGAATTTTTGTCTGTTTATCTGTTTGTCTGTGCGTTTGTGCACGTTAATCTCAGACCCGGCTCATTCGAGCTAGATGTGCTTTTCACAAATATATTGTGGTATTTCTTCACTTAACAAAATAAACCAAAAGATATATGCAAAAAATGCTGCCAAAAGTCACTATTCCACGCGGACGAAGTCGCGGGCACAGCTAGTATTTTCACAATACGCAAAAGAACAGTCCGAGAAATCGTCCGCCATTTTGATTCAATGTCATTACCAAAAGTGTCTATAATTCATTCGTTCCCTTTCATTCGCCGGTTGATGACCTGAGAATGTCATCCGGCGAACTTTATGTTTTAAAATGCATAAATAATTATTTGAAAGTTTTTATTGGATATTTATGAATGGCTAATAGAAATGGTTTCCAATCCATTTTCCCACTCAGCCTCTTCGTTTAGTTATATTCGAATGAAACTTGACTTGTATCTACGAGGTAATTACAAACAACAATTAATAATATTTTATTAATATTATTAAGAACAGTTGAAACTAACTACTTACAGATAAAATATTTGTCCCAAATCGGTGTCCCGAGGCAACGTGCCAAGAAGACTAGCAGCATTGCCACGCTGGATAGCAATGCTGATTCTCTGAGCGAGATATATTCCAGCCCGACTGTCACGAAAATTAAATTACAAGATTACAAACTAATTTTAATTGTTTATGCAACGATGGGCAAGCTATTTCTACGTACGACATACATGATCAAAATCTTCATATCATAATCTTCACGCCTTCCCATAAGGGTCTCCGAAGGGGTAGGCAGAGGTGTGTAGGTAGTACACACTACACACCCACTTAACGCCGAAGATACATTTAAAGTGTCAACGCGACACGTGGCCAAATTCATCGCCCTTTGAATGTCTTCTCAGACGTATGCAGGTTTCCTCTCGATGTTTTCCTTCACCGTAAAGCTCGTGGTGTGCCTCACTGTAATTAAATGTAGAAAAACTCCTCACTCCAGTCGGGATTGGAACTCGCGCCGTTTGCGTGGCAGGCGGGTGCTGTGACCTCTCGGCCACGCCGCCTCCTCTTGTCCTGACGTATAAGTGGTATGGTATCGCAGTGCAGGCGCAACCCTCGTTTCCTCTCGATGTTTTCCTTCACCGTAAAGCTCGTGGTGTGCCTCACTGTAATTAAATGTAGAAAAACTCCTCACTCCAGTCGGGATTGGAACTCGCGCCGTTTGCGTGGCAGGCGGGTGCTGTGACCTCTCGGCCACGCCGCCTCCTCTTGTCCTGACGTATAAGTGGTATTGTATCGCAGTGCAGGCGCAACCCTCGTTTCCTCTCGATGTTTTCCTTCACCGTAAAGCTCGTGGTGTGCCTCACTGTAATTAAATGTAGAAAAACTCCTCACTCCAGTCGGGATTGGAACTCGCGCCGTTTGCGTGGCAGGCGGGTGCTGTGACCTCTCGGCCACGCCGCCTCTTCTTGTCCTGACGTAAAAGTGGTATGGTATCGCAGTGCAGGCGCAACTCTCGTTTCCTCTCGATGTTTCCCTTCACCGTAAAGCTCGTGGTGTGACTAATCACTGTACTTAAGTTCAGAAAAACTCTGTACCATATAAGTCGTGTTGACAGAGTAGTTCGAGTTGCATGTATACTATGTATAGTCGTGCTTGAGTAACGGCGATGGACTAGCCATCTGTCACGTTGACACCTAATATATCTCTGGCGGAAAGTGGGTGTGTGGGTACTACATATACACCTCTGCCTACCCCTTCGGGGACCCTTGTGGGAAGGCGGGAGGATATATTGTTATTATGTTTTATTCCAGAACAGTTTTACGCGTGTGAAATCGTTGGGCGTTTTTAAGAATATAAATTCACATCCGTATCTCATAACACATAGTTAATTAAATATTCACACATGAGAATCGCCAAGGAAACGGTTTTCAATATGCAAGCATCGATTTTACGCTGAAGTTGCATTGCACTGAAGCGCAACTCATTATATCGTTTAGCAGAGCGAGAATATCACGCCGAAGCCATAGATTGCCACACCATTTTTGATCTGTTTTCAATTTGTTTTGACAGCTTTGGCTGGAGTTTTCATTGTTTTTATTTATAAGCCAGCTGAGACCGTGACTTCGTCCGCGTGGAATTTAATAAAAATGTTATTGTTGAGTTTTTAAATAAAAGTAGCCTAAGTTACTAAAGAAGCCGTGGTGGCCGAGTGGTTCGAGCAGTTGCCTGCGACACAAAGATCGCAAGTTCGAATCCCGACTGTACCTATGAGTTTTTCTGAACTTAAGTACAGTGATTAGTCACACCACGAGCTTTACGGTGAAGGAAACCATCGAGAGGAAACCTGCATACGTCTGAGAAGAAATTCAAAGGCGTAAGTAAGGCGTAAGTCGTGCTTTAGTAACGGCGATGGACTCGCCATCTGTCACGTTGGCACCTAATATACCTCGCGGAAAGTGGGTGTGTGGGTATTACCTATACACCTCTGCCTACCCCTTCGGGGACCCTTGTGGGAAGGCGTGAGGATATATTATTATTATATTACTTCTAACACCAAAAGTATGTGTGCAAAGTTTCATGATGATCGGTTAAGTAGTTTTTACGTGGAAGCGTAACAAACAAACTTACATTCACATTTATAATATTAGTAAGGATAGACATACATACATATCATCACGCCAAGTCCCTAGCGGGGTAGGCAGAGAGTATAGAGCGCTAGTTCTCTCTAGACTTACATACCTCTTTTGCTTCGTCCACATTCATCAGTCTCTTCATACATGCTCGTCGGTTTCGAGTACTCTTAACGTTCCCGTCCTTGAGAGTCCGATCGATTTGGTCCAGGTAGTTGGAACGTGGCCTTCCTCTGCCTCTTCTTGCACACACTTTTGCTTTGTATATCTGTTTCGTCAATCTTTCTTCACTCATCCTTTCTATGTGTCCAAACCAACGTAACATGCCTTTCTTCATCTTTACAATCACGCCCTCATTCACGCCAGTTGATTTGCGAATCTCTTCATTGCGGATTCGATCTAATATCGTTACGCCGCACATTTTTCGAAGAGATCGCATCTCAACTGCATTCAAGCTATTTTCATACTTCCTCTGACATACCCAGGATTCGCTGCCATATAATATTAGTAAGGATTCGTAATAGCGATATCCATTTATATCTCACGATCTATTAATATGTCATAATTAATTTGACAAGTAACTTAAAAGCCATGATTTCCAATGCAAATTTTATGTTAAAAAAAGTTTCGCCGACGTCCATAAATTAGATTTTTATCCAATGGAGGAATTTATTGGAAGCAATCTAATTAGGAGCCCATCTATCTATGCTCAAAATGTGACTGAGTTTCAATTTTCATCTTATTCACACTCTCTTTGGTGAATGCGCGTCTGACTATCTCTTCAGTCTCGAGTACAGCATGGAGTTCTTCAAGAAGGGTGTGAAGAGATTCCTGCAGCATAATATACTACCACTACACACACCCATCACCATACACACACACACACACACACACTTTCAAATACACATACACGCACGCACACATGCACATAAGTATTATATTTACCGCATGTTACACATTAGTGTAAGTAAAATTAATCCTCTAAAGCACAGTGGTCACCAGTCTCACAAATTATTAAGTGTTAATCTGAAGAAGAGAGAAGAAGTGTTGAACTGAGAAAGAGCCGTGGTGGCCGAGTGGTTCGAGCAGTTGCCTGCGACGCAAAGGTCGCAAGTTCGAATCCCGCTAGTACCGATGAGTTTTTCTGAACTTAAGTACAGTGATTAGTCACACCACGAGCTGAACGGTGAAGGAAAACATCGAGAGGAAACCTGCATACGTCTGAAAAGAAATTCAAAGGCGTATGTATAGTCGTGCTTGAGTAACGGCGATGGACTCGCCATCTGTCACGTTGGCACGTAATATACCTCTGGCGGAAAGTGGGTGTGCGGGTATTACCTATTCACCTCTGCCTACCCCTTCGGGGACCCTTGTGGGAAGGCGTGAGGATATATTATATTATTATTATTATTATCCTGCAAGCGTTCTTATCGCTAACAATAATTTTGTTGATGTTTGCTGATTTTGAAATACGACGTAGGGTATCTAAAGACATTTGTGTCAGTAAATTGGCAAGTCGTGACGTGTGTCACGGTATGTGTGCTAAAAACTAGCGTCCCCCCTCGGTTATGCCCGCGTTGCTACAATTAATTATTATATTATTTTCAATTGCATTTTTTTCTAGAGCGAGTGAATTAAGTTGTATATCTTGAAAGCATTGTAAAGGTGAAGAAAGGCATGTTACGTTGGTTTGGACAAGAAAGGATGAGTGAAGAAAGATTGACGAAACAGATATACAAAGCGAAAGTGTGTGCAAGAAGAGGCAGAGGAAGATCACGTTCCAACTACCTGGATCATATAGATCGAACTCTCAAGGACGGGAACGTCAAGCCTACTCGAAACCGACGAGCATGTATGAAGAGAGTGATGAAGCGTAAGAGGTATGTTAGTCTAGAGATAACTGGCGTTCTACTTTCTCCTCTCTGTGATATGAATATGTTATATTTTTTTATTAAGGATCGCAAGTTCGAATCCCGACTGTACCAATGAGTTTTTCTGAACCTATACAACCTATACACCTCCACCTGGCGTGATTGAGTAACAAACATACTCGTGAAACTTTGGCTTTTAACACGCTTTTATTAGCTTGGGTTGTATCTATGTATGTATGTATGTAACGGAATCTTTGAACTTAATTTTCACCAGTTTCCAGAAGTCTGATTAATTTGAAACTTTGCATACGTATCAAGGACCGATGACAATACACTAATAACTAAAAAGTAGAAAATAAACAATAGTTAAAAAAACTAAAAAACACGCTTTTATAGAAAACCGAACTAAAAAATAGAAAATAAATAATATCTTAAAAAGCGTGGGGTGCTTTTTAAGATATTATCGAAATGATAATGACTCTACTCATATCTGTCAATAAAATATTTATAACTATTGACACCATGCACCCCAGGCTTTTTAAGATATTATCGAAATTTATTTTCTATTTTTTAGTTCGGTTTTCTATAAAAAGCGTGTTTTTTAGTTTTTTTTACTATTATTTTATTCGTTTGAAACTTGTGACATTGTTATTACAAGGTCATATACATACATACAATTATTTACTTAGTTGTCAACAATTTACAACAATACAACAGTGTACAACATCAGATTATTTGAATGATAGTTATGCATGGCAATGAATTGCAACTCTTGCAGAGAATTTACTTATTTAACTAGCTGTTCCGGGATTTCATTTCACGGATATATCCTCACGCCTTTCCACAAGGATCTCGAAGGGGTTAGGCAGAGGTGTAAAGGTGATCCACTCACCCACTTGTCGCCAGAGATATATTTTAGGTGACAGATGGCGAATCTATCGCCGTTACTCAAGCACGACTATACATACGCCTTTGAATTTCTTCTCAGACGTATGCAGGCTTCCTCCCGATGTTTTCCTTCACCGTAAAGCTCGTGGTGTGCCTCACTGTAATTAAATGTAGAAAAACTCCTCACTCCAGTCGGGATTGGAACTCGCGCCGTTTGCGTGGCAGGCGGGTACTGTGACCTCTCGGCCACGCCGCCTCCTCTTGTCCTGACGTATAAGTGGTATGGTATCGCAGTGCAGGCGCATCCCTCGTTTCCTCTCGATGTTTTCCTTCACCGTAAAGCTCGTGGTGTGACTAATCACTGTACTTAAGTTCAGAAAAACTCATTGGTACAGTCGGGTTCGAACTTGCGACCTTTGCGTCGCAGGCAACTGCTCGTACCACTCTCCCACCACATCTCTACTAAAATTATCTTAAAATATATATAAATTACGCGTCACGTTGTTTGTCCGCGATGGGCTCCTAAACTACTTAACCGATTTCAATCAAATTTGCACACCGTGTGCAGTTTGATCCAACTTGAAAGATAGGATAGCTTACATCTCAATTTATAGTCGCAATATTATTTTATTGCAAATCATTTGTCTATTATTTGACAATCACAATTATCTGTTAGCTCCAAACGACTCTAGAGATGGCGATGGCTGTTGACTGGATTGAGTAAGTATTCAATAAATGGCGCTATGTTAAAAATTGCATAACCACTATTCGCTGCTGAAGCTACGAATAAAATAATAGTTAAAAAAACTAAAAAACACGCTTTTATAGAAAACCGAACTAAAAAATAGAAAATAAATAATATCTTAAAAAGCGTGGGGTGCTTTTTAAGATATTATCGAAATGATAATGACTCTACTCATATCTGTCAATAAAATATTTATAACTATTGACACCATGCACCCCAGGCTTTTTAAGATATTATCGAAATTTATTTTCTATTTTTTAGTTCGGTTTTCTATAAAAAGCGTGTTTTTTAGTTTTTTTTACTATTATTTTATTCGTTTGAAACTTGTGACATTGTTATTACAAGGTCATATACATACATACAATTATTTACTTAGTTGTCAACAATTTACAACAATACAACAGTGTACAACATCAGATTATTTGAATGATAGTTATGCATGGCAATGAATTGCAACTCTTGCAGAGAATTTACTTATTTAACTAGCTGTTCCGGGATTTCATTTCACGGATATATCCTCACGCCTTTCCACAAGGATCTCGAAGGGGTTAGGCAGAGGTGTAAAGGTGATCCACTCACCCACTTGTCGCCAGAGATATATTTTAGGTGACAGATGGCGAATCTATCGCCGTTACTCAAGCACGACTATACATACGCCTTTGAATTTCTTCTCAGACGTATGCAGGCTTCCTCCCGATGTTTTCCTTCACCGTAAAGCTCGTGGTGTGCCTCACTGTAATTAAATGTAGAAAAACTCCTCACTCCAGTCGGGATTGGAACTCGCGCCGTTTGCGTGGCAGGCGGGTACTGTGACCTCTCGGCCACGCCGCCTCCTCTTGTCCTGACGTATAAGTGGTATGGTATCGCAGTGCAGGCGCATCCCTCGTTTCCTCTCGATGTTTTCCTTCACCGTAAAGCTCGTGGTGTGACTAATCACTGTACTTAAGTTCAGAAAAACTCATTGGTACAGTCGGGTTCGAACTTGCGACCTTTGCGTCGCAGGCAACTGCTCGTACCACTCTCCCACCACATCTCTACTAAAATTATCTTAAAATATATATAAATTACGCGTCACGTTGTTTGTCCGCGATGGGCTCCTAAACTACTTAACCGATTTCAATCAAATTTGCACACCGTGTGCAGTTTGATCCAACTTGAAAGATAGGATAGCTTACATCTCAATTTATAGTCGCAATATTATTTTATTGCAAATCATTTGTCTATTATTTGACAATCACAATTATCTGTTAGCTCCAAACGACTCTAGAGATGGCGATGGCTGTTGACTGGATTGAGTAAGTATTCAATAAATGGCGCTATGTTAAAAATTGCATAACCACTATTCGCTGCTGAAGCTAAAGTATAAGTAAAATTTACATACATACATACATATCATCACGCTGAGTCCCTAACGGGGTAGGCAGAGAGTATAGAGCGCCAGTTCTCTCTAGACTGACATACCTCTTTCGCTTCGTCCACTATCATCAGTCTCTCATACATGCTCGTCGGTTTCGAGTACTCTTGGCGTTGGTCCTTGAGCGTCCGATCGATTTGATCCAGGTTGTTGGAACTTGTATGTGCAACCTAAATAGTTTGTATCTATGCAGTAGAAAAACAACTATCACAGACACAACAAATATGTATGTATTTCATTGCCTACAAATGAACGAATTTATTGTTCAACTACGCGGTGTGAGAAATCCGTGAGCCGTGACAAACGCTTTGTATTGATCAACGTTGAGTGCTTACATTTAATTATAGTCCCGAGGAAATTTTAAGTTGTACAACCACTGACGTCTTTGACATCTGTCATCTGTACGTCTTCTTTGTGCTGTCATAATTTATTCACGACACGGATACTAGTCCTTTTGTTGCGTTTATTAATGTTAATAATTTTACCTATTATTTAAATCTCGCGGGTTGCAGACTTCTACAGCAGGGCTTATATATTCCGTATCATCTCGTCAGTTCTCTCTACACTTACCTTGTTCGCTTCATATACAGCTATCAGTCTCTTCATACATGCTCGTCGGTTTCGAGTACTCTTAACGTTCCCGTCCTTGAGCGTCCGATCGATTTGATCCAGGTAGTTGGAACGTGGTCTTCCTCTGCCTCTTCTAGCACACACTTTCGCTTTGTATATCTGTTTCGTCAATCTTTCTTCACTAATCTATGCTAATATTATAAAGAGGAAAGATTTGTATGTAAGTATGTTTGTATTGAATAGGCTCCGAAACTACTGGACCGATTTGACAAATTCTTTCACCATTGGAAAGCTACATTCACCCTGAGTGACATAGGCTATATTTTCTTTTATAAAAAATCTTATATCCACCCGTGCGAAGCCGGGACGGACCGCTATTCCTTTCTATGTGTCCAAACCAACGTAACAATTCTTCGTAAGCCATTCTTCATCTTTACAATCACGCCCACGTTCCCCCAAGTTGTTTTCAGAATCAATTCATTGCGGAGTAGATCTGATGTCATTACTATTTGTTTTGTGTAAGTCATGGCATATTGCGTGTTATGCAATAATAAAAACTACTTACTTACGTGTAAGTACAGTGATTAGTCACACCACGAGCTTTACGGTGAAGGAAAACATCGAGAGGAAACCTGTGTTGCGCCTGCACTGCGATACCATACCACTTATACGTCAGGAAAAGAGGAGGCGGCGTGGCCGAGAGGTCACAGCACCCGCCTGCCACGCAAACGGCGCGAGTTCCAATCCCGACTGGATTGAGGAGTTTTTCTACATTTAATTACAGTGAGGCACACCACGAGCTTTACGGTGAAGGAAAACATCGAGAGGAAACCTGCATACGTCTGAGAAGACATTCGAAGGCGCATGTATAGTCGTGCTTGAGTAACGGCGATGGACTCGCCATCTGTCACGTTGGCACCTAATATACCTCTGGCGGAAAGTGGGTGTGTGGGTATTACCTATACACCTCTGCCTACCCCTTCGGGGACCCTTGTAGGAAGGCGTGAGGATATATTATTTATATTATTATATACTTACTTGTCAATCTAAGTGACAGGATAAGAAATAGTGAGATAAGGAAACGTTGTGGTCTGAAAGAAGATGTAGTGGCAAAAATTGAGAAAGGTATGCTGAGATGGTTTGGCCATGTCGAGAGAATGAATGAAGAACGATTGACGAAAAACGTGTATAAGGCGAGTGTGAATGAAAGTGTTGGAAGGGGTAGACCTAGACGGACGTTTCTAGACCAAATTAGGGACGTCTTGAAAAAAGGTCAGGTCAAGAGTACCCTAAACCGAAGAGCATGTATGAAGGGAATAATGAAAGTGGACGAAGCGAAAGAAGTATGGTGGAATGAAGTGGTCTCTGCCTACCCCTACGGGAAAGAGGCGTGATTATATGTATGTGTGTATGCAATAATAAATAATGATTTTCCGTCTCGTAATGTTTTCCAAGAAATGCACGGTTTTCCTTCCTGTTGCATTTGCAATTGCAAATAGGTTATCATTCTGGTTGAGCAATTAATAATTATAGTCAATAGCAATTATATATATCGATACTAATGTTTATATAAGAGCCGTGGTGGCCGAGTGGTTCGAGAAGCCGCTTGCAATACAAAGATTGCAAATACGAATCCTGATTGTGATATATATATGTATATTTACTAGCTATGCCCGCGACTTCTTCAGCGTGGAATTCAACAATTTTGTTCAGTTTCTAAAATAAAAATAGTAGCCTAGGCGTAGGTGTGCAACCTTCCACTAATGTGTGAGTATTGTCGGTACACACTGATTACCTATGAGTGCACACGCACACTACAGTTAATAGACTCGGGTCATACTGCCCGCATCCCACGACCCCCTCGACTAGACATTGGTGGGGCGCGTCTTCGTTGATGGCACAATCTCTAACAGTGTTAGTATAGATAATAAAACTTAATTATACTACAGAAAACAAAACGTTTCATATAATCTATCCCATTGACATAACTATGCAAACAACGTAACCGTTGTGTAACGAATAAAGATGTAATACGCACAATCCATGTTTACTTTCTATGATATATCAAAATTAATCGAGTGAAAGTATCGATGCATCAGGCTGAATGAACGCTGACCTTTGACATTAGAAAAACGACGCGTAATTATGGCGCGAATTGATCCGACATCGTACCGTTGAAAAAGTCATAATAGAGACTATTAAGTTTTTATTTATGGCTTACGGAAGCAAATTGGTTACTAATTGTTTTTATTATTGTTATTTTTTTATACAGTTGTAAAATAAGGTAGTGATAATCTGTTACATTGTCATTAAAATGCAAATTAAATATGGCGACCTTGAATTTCCATGGCAGTGTAGTTAACAAGTAAGTTAACAAGTTATTGGTTGTTTATAAACAGTTTTATTTCGTTTTGTGTGTGGGTAATACTTATACACCTCTGCCTACCCCTTCGTGGACCCGTATGGGAAGTCGTGTGGATATATTTTTATTAATTAGTTTTTAATTATGTATGTGTGACTGTGTTTGTTTCAAATCTTACAATCGATATTAAGTCAACTTCTACACAATTGATTCCGTTGATAATTGTCATTAGTGAGGCGCCATGACATGACATGGTAGGCAGAGGTGTATAGGTAGTACCCACACACCTACTCTCCACCAGAGATATATTTCAGATATATTTCTCTTCGAAAAATGTGCGGAGTAACGATATTAGATCGAATCCGCAATGAAGAGATTCGCAAATCAACTGGCGTGATGAGGGCGTGATTGTAAAGATGAAGAAAGGCATGTTACGTTGGTTTGGACACATAGAAAGGATGAGTGAAGAAAGATTGACAAAACAGATATACAAAGCAAAAGTGTGTGCAAGAAGAGGCAGAGGAAGGCCACGTTCCAACTACCTGGATCAAATCGATCGGACGCTCAAGGACGGGAACGTTAAGAGTCCTCGAAACCGACGAGCATGTATGAAGAGACTTATGAATGTGGACGAAGCGAAAGAGGTATGTAGGCCTAGACAGAACTGGCGCTCTATACTCTCTGCCTACCCCGCTGACTTGGCGTGATGATATGTATGTTACATACATACATATCATCACGCCAAGTCCCCAGCAGTTGTATGTATATATTTCAGGTGCCAACGTGACAGATGGCGAGTCCATCGCCGTTACTCAAGCACGACTATACGCCTTTGAATGTCTTCTCAGACGTATGCAGGTTTCCTCTCGATGTTGTCCTTCAACGTTAAGCACGTCGTGTGACTAACCACTGTACTTAAGTTCAGAAAAACTCATAGTTACAGTCGGGATTCAAACTTGCCATCTTTGTGTCGCAGGCAACTACTCGAACCTCTCGGCCACCACTGTATTTCTTAAGTATTTATTCTAATTAGCTTTTCAAATGATACATGTTTCGTTCGTACAATGGATTCGTCCCGATTAGCAATGGCTCGCAAATTGTATTGTATAATACATTTAAATATTGAGCGTCAATGTCGTGTTTGTAACCGACATTTTGTGTATTTTAATGTTAATTAGTACGTTCTCTTAAAAACGTCTTAATATTAAATTTAAACGGCCTGCGAAGCTTGTGGTCGCGGGTTCTAATCCCGCTGAGGGCAGATATTTGTGTGATGAACACGAATATTTGTACCTTAGTCTTGGATGTCCTATGTATTTATGTATATATCTATCTATATAAGTAAATATATCGTTGTCTAGTTACCATAACACAAGCTTTGCTTAATTTGGGACTAGGTCAATTTGTGTGGAATTGTCCCAGGTTATTTATTATTATTTAGACAGCCGTCTGGTCTAGTGGTTTTATTTGAGTGTAGACGAAAAATTTTTCGTACTGGTAGTAGGTATTGCTTAATAAATAATAGTTAAAAAAAACTAAAAAACACGCTTTTTAGAAAACCGAACTAAAAAATAGAAAATAAATTTCGATAATATCTTAAAAAGCGTGGGGTGCATGGTGTCAATAGTTATAAATATTTTATTGACAGATATTAGTAGAGTGATTATCATTTCGGTAATATCTTAAAAAGCACCCCACGCTTTTTAAGATATTATCGAAATTTATATTCTATTTTTTAGTTCGGTTTTCTATAAAAAGCGTGTTTTTTAGTTTTTTTTAACTATTATTTATTTTCTACTTTTTAGTTATTAGTGTATTGTCATCGGTCCTCGATAAGTCTACAAAGTTTGAACGAAATCTGGCCGTTTAAAGTGGGTCAAAATCGAGCTCAAAGAAGTCGGTTACATACATACATACATACAGGTGAAGCTAATATAAAGCGTGTAAAAATCGATAGTCAACCAATTAGTCGAGAGTATTTAAATTATCGTATCTATCGATTCGATTCTCTGCGAAAGGCTATTTTTATTGTTCAACGATTGATATCAAAATCAAAATATTTTCTATTTGAGAAAAAGGTGCAAGAAACTTCATGGTTACTCTTTTCAAATCATTAGGTATACAATAACAATATTTTTATGTTACAGCATAAGTACTTAAGTATGAGAGAACAGCATAGGCCCGACGATAAACATGCTGGGGTCCTTTAAAATATTGGGATAAGATATAATAATAATATATCCTCACGCCTCCCCACAAGGGTCCCCGAAGGGGTAGGCAGAGGTGTATAGGTAATAACCACACACCCACTTTCCGCCAGAGGTATATTAGGTGCCAACGTGACCTAGATGGCGAGTCCATCGCCGTTACTCAAGCTCGACTATACATACGCCTTTGAATGTCTTCTCAGACGTTTGCAGGTTTCCTCTCGATGTTTTCCTTCACCGTAAAGCTCGTGGTGTGACTAATCACTGTACTTAAGTTCGGAAAAACTCATTGGTACAGTCGGGATTCGAACTTGCGACCTTTGCGTCGCAGGCAACTGCTCGAACCACTCTGCCACCACGACCACCACTAGGATAAGATAAATCTATTAATGTGGTGTGTTTGGTTTGATGGCAAGTAAATATTTGTTTTGTGCTGACTGCTGTGACATCTGTTCCTTCAGAGCTGTTGGAACTAGTATAACCAGAGCGGTCGGGGGTAACATACAAAAAGGTTGAATCAGGAAATAAATATACAAAACCAATATGATTACCAATTATTACTCTTTATATCAATTAAGCTGACATAACAAAAACCCTAATCAAATATGGCTATGTGCATAATAGTGCGTTCTAAAACGCAGCTAGCGCCATCTAGTGGGAGACGGTGAACTAAAATCGAACAATAGATTTGTCACTCACACAGATCAATGGCAATACATCGTGCCCTGAGCATCGCTAGTACCGCCCTTGTTACACCACTAGCGCCACGAAGACGCGCCCCGCCAATTTCTAGTCGAAAGGGGCACGGGATGAGGTGCACTCATAGGTATCAGTGTGTACAGACAATACTCTAACATTAGTGGGAGGTTGCACACTTACACTGTAAACTATAGGGGAGGATAGTGGGGCGCGTCTCGCATATGAGTTTAGACGGTTAGCTAGAAGCCATATAACGTTTGCCCTTTACTGACCTTTTAAATCACAAACTATGCAGACCTTTGAGGTTATCGCAAAAATAACTTGACTTTATTTTGCCGAACTGTGGTGGCCGAGTGGTTCGAGTAGTTGCGGCAAATAGATCGCAAGTTCGAATCCCGACTGTGCCAATGAGTTTTTCTATACTTTCAGTTCCCATAGTACTAGCTTTGCATAGTTTGGGACTAGGTCAATTTGTGTGCAATTGGCTATCTATATAAGTATGTATATCGTTGTCCAGGTCCCACAGTACAAGCTTTGCTTAGTTTGAGACTAGGTCAATTTGTGTGCAATTGCCTATCTATATAAGTATGTATATCGTTGTCCAGTTCCCACAGTACAAGCTTTGCTTAGTTTGGGACTAGGTCAATTTGTGTGCAATTGCCTATCTATATAAGTATGTATATCGTTGTCCAGGTCCCACAGTACAAGCTTTGCTTAGTTTGGGACTAGGTCAATTTGTGTGCAATTGCCTATCTATATAAGTATGTATATCGTTGTCCAGTTCCCACAGTACAAGCTTAGCTTAGTTTGGGACTAGGTCAATTTGTGTGCAATTGCCTATCTATATAAGTATGTATATCGTTGTCCAGGTCCCACAGTACAAGCTTTGCTTAGTTTGGGACTAGGTCAATTTGTGTGCAATTGCCTATCTATATAAGTATGTATATCGTTGTCCAGGTCCCACAGTACTAGCTTTGCTTAGTTTGGGACTAGGTCAATTTGTATGCAATTGCCTATCTATATAAGTATGTATATCGTTGTCCAGGTCCCACAGTACTAGCTTTGCTTAGTTTGGGACTAGGTCAATTTGTGTGCAATTGCCTATCTATATAAGTATGTATATCGTTGTCCAGTTCCCACAGTACAAGCTTTGCTTAGTTTGGGACTAGGTCAATTTGTGTGCAATTGCCTATCTATATAAGTATGTATATCGTTGTCCAGGTCCCACAGTACAAGCTTTGCTTAGTTTGGGACTAGGTCAATTTGTGTGCAATTGCCTATCTATATAAGTATGTATATCGTTGTCCAGGTCCCACAGTACTAGCTTTGCTTAGTTTGGGACTAGGTCAATTTGTATGCAATTGCCTATCTATATAAGTATGTATATCGTTGTCCAGTTCCCACAGTACAAGCTTTGCTTAGTTTGGGACTAGGTCAATTTGTGTGCAATTGCCTATCTATATAAGTATGTATATCGTTGTCCAGGTCCCACAGTACAAGCTTTGCTTAGTTTGGGACTAGGTCAATTTGTGTGCAATTGCCTATCTATATAAGTATATATATCGTTGTCCAATTCCCACAGTACAAGCGTTGCTTAGTCTGGGACTAGGTCAATTTCTGTGCAAGGCAACATTGTTGGATAGCCTTCTTTTCAAATACACCAACCTTAATATCCTTTGCACATAAGGATCTCTCCTCAAAGCCGCTCTTACAACCTTTTCGTCAATCCAAGTTGGCGCTGTCGGTAAGACTTTTGGCTTTATGGTCGTAGCTTTAACTGTAGTCGTGTCTACGGGTAACGGCGTACTGAACGTATCTTTTCCTAGCTTAATACTATTCAACAGTCTTTCAAAGTCGAATTTACTCCTGTTATTTTCGAGTCTTTTCGCATCCACATCGCCAATCAGCTGATCTAAAAGAGACTGTTGCTTTCTCAAAACTTTGTACAACATTAAATAGTCACTTTTAAGCGTATCTTCGACGTCGGACCCAATAGTGACGTCTTCTGGACTGCTTCTGGCATATTCTTCGTGAGGTCCCAGAGCATATTGCGAAGGTACATGCGTTTTCTTACGCACCAACGAAAAGTCATCTAATTTCTCCTTGATTGATTGAAAGTCGTTTCGATAGTAGCCCTCTGGTATTGAGTTGTAATCACTTCCGCGATTCCACGATCTATCTCCAGAGGATAATGTAATATCATTAAGCATTCCTGACAATGCGATGAAACCTGGCAAATTGAACAGAAAACGACATTACTTAGCGATCCTCCTAACACAAGGTCGGCACGCGAGTGATACCCCTGGTGTTGCAAGCGTCCATAGGCTTAGGTCACCGCGCTCCATCAGGCAGTAGGGGGACCCGTTCATCCTTGTGCTAGCACAGCGATCCTCCCAACGCAAGGTCGGCACGCGAGTGATACCCCTGGTGTTGCAAGCGTCCATAGGCCTAGGTCACCGCGCTCCATCAGGCAGTAGGGGGACCCGTTCGTCCCTTGTGCTAGCACAGCGATCCTCCCAACACAAGGTCGGCACGCGAGTGATACCCCTGGTGTTGCAAGCGTCCATAGGCCTAGGTCACCGCGCTCCATCAGGCAGTAGGGGGACCCGTTCGTCCCTTGTGCTAGCACAGCGATCCTCCCAACACAAGGTCGGCACGCGAGTGATACCCCTGGTGTTGCAAGCGTCCATAGGCCTAGGTCACCGCGCTCCATCAGGCAGTAGGGGGACCCGTTCGTCCCTTGTGCTAGCACAGCGATCCTGCCAACATAAGGTCGGCACGCGAGTGATACCCCTGGTGTTGCAAGCGTCCATAGGCCTAGGTCACCGCGCTCCATCAGGCAGTAGGGGGACCCGTTCGTCCCTTGTGCTAGCACAGCGATCCTGCCAACATAAGGTCGGCACGCGAGTGATACTCCAGGTTTTGCTAATTACATGCTTTTTCCCCTCGTCTTATCGGCCGCCAGGCCTTCCCTTATATCAAAGATAAGGCATCCCAGACATGCCGTCATCGAATCTGATGATGACATAACAGTCCTCCAGGATGCCCGAAGACAAACACACTGACACAAGACACAATCGACAACTGTTCCGTCCTCGCCGGCTCGACGCGAATAAGCCTAACTTCACAGGCTAAAGGGGTGCCCCTAGCTGTGTTGCTGGATGCCTTTGGTCTCGCTCTCATCTCAACTGCATTTAAGCTATTTTCGTACCTCCTCTGACATACCCAGGATTCGCTGCCATACAGCAACTCGAGCATTCTTGCTGAGACTTTTGTAAGGTATGTAAGTCTAGAGAGAACTGGCGCTCTATACTCTCTGCCTACCCCGTTAGGGACTCGGCGTGATAATATGTATGCCTTTTTCATGAAAAAAATAAAGCAATACTTACATAATATCTTGATAACAACCCATTGAACCCAAGAACATGAGAAACAAAAACCAAGTAACATTTTAAATTGTATGAAGTATTTGCAATAACATAAAATTTATTGGTAACAATAAAAAATGTAACATGTAATCCGTCCAAAAACATAACTACACGGCTATTTACATACATACATATCATCACGCCGTCCCCAACGGGGTAGGCAGAGAGTGTAAGGCGCCAGTTCTCTCTAGACTTACATACCTCTCGCTTCGTCCACATTCATCAGTCACTTCATGTATGCTCGTCGGTTTCGAGTACTCTTCGAGGAGGATTCTCTACTATCTCTCGAGGAAGGTTGCACACTTACACTAGGAACTGTAGGGAAGAATAGTGGGGCGCGTCTTCGTGGATGACACTATCTATACCTTTAAATCGAACAGGTCTTGATCTGGCATTTCAATAGGGGTTTTATTACGCGAACGCTCAGGTGTAAGCGCAAAAGAGTAACAATGGAGTTTCTTGCCGGTTCTTCTCCATGGAAGCGACCGACCCGAACCGTGCACCTTTTTCGACGTTTTATACGTGCCCATCCAGGCCTATGTGAAATAAAATATTTGGGTTTTGATATTGACCAAACTTTTTTTTTTTTTGCAGGTAGTGCGAGGAGTCCATATAGAACCTCCACATGTGATGAAGAAGAGAAGTATAGACCAGCCCTTAAGGATTAGTATATTCTACGACCATTCCGTTTACAGGTGTGTATTCCTATCAAATTCTTGGTTCCCTCACGCTAGGCCGAGAGTAGAGCGCCAGTTCTCCCTAGACTTACAGACTTACAAATATTAATTGCATGTTCCGGCCCATATTGCGTCTTTAATAATATTAATTGCATGTGCCGGCCATATTCCGTCTTTAATAATATTAATTGGATGTGCCGGCCCATATTACGTCTTTAAAAATATTAATTGGATGTTCCGGCCCATATTGCGTCTTTAATAATATTAATTGCATGTGCCGGCCATATTCCGTCTTTAATAATATTAATTGGATGTGCCGGCCCATATTACGTCTTTAAAAATATTAATTGGATGTTCCGGCCCATATTGCGTCTTTAATAATATTAATTGCATGTGCCGGCCATATTCCGTCTTTAATAATATTAATTGGATGTGCCGGCCCATATTACGTCTTTAAAAATATTAATTGGATGTTCCGGCCCATATTCCGTCTTTAATAATATTAATTGGATGTGCCGGCCCATATTACGTCTTTAAAAATATTAATTGGATGTTCCGGCCCATATTACGTCTTTAAAAATATTAATTGGATGTTCTGGCCCATATTGCGTCTTTAATAATATTAATTGCATGTGCCGGCCATATTCCGTCTTTAATAATATTAATTGGATGTGCCGGCCCATATTACGTCTTTAAAAATATTAATTGGATGTTCCGGCCCATATTGCGTCTTTAATAATATTAATTGCATGTGCCGGCCATATTCCGTCTTTAATAATATTAATTGGATGTGCCGGCCCATATTACGTCTTTAAAAATATTAATTGGATGTTCCGGCCCATATTGCGTCTTTAATAATATTAATTGGATGTTCCGGCTCATATTCCGTCTTTAATAATATTAATTGGATGTGCCGGCCCATATTACGTCTTTAAAAATATTAATTGGATGTTCCGGCCTATATTGCGTCTTTAATAATATTAATTGGATGTGCCGGCCCATATTCCGGCTTTATAAAACTCCCTGTAATGTGTTATTTATTATTTCAGATTAGAGACTGAAAAATTCGAAATGGTTAATGTAAGTATGATTTTTATTTAATTTTATTTACTTATTAATTTAATATTTTATAGCAATAGTTAACAATTTTTTGTGAAATAATAGTTGTACCCTGTTGGAAGTAGCAAAATGATAATTAAATAATAATAATAATACATACATAGATATCATCACGCCAATAATAATAATAATAATGATGTGGACTCTGCAATCATTGTGTCGATAGTAATAACGGCCAATGGCCTAATGGCAAAGAGCCTCGACCAACACCTCAAGAGGCTCTCGTTAGACGGTTGTAGTCCGAGAGCTGGCACCAATTTTTGGGTAGGTAGTTGAGGCAAGCTGAAAACTTGTCACAGACCTCTCCTATTATATTCCAACACGGAATTGCAGACCTGGCTGGTGAGTAGCGGGGCTAAATCAACCCCTACATTTTTAAAAACATTATTTTTTTTTTCCCAAAAATATATTTGAGGCAATGCAAAATTTATATATGTTGCAGTGTAATACTTAATAAATACGAAAAAAAATAAGCCAGACAATTTAATCGGGGTTGTAACATTACCAGACGCGTGCAAAAAATTTTTGCAAAAGATTGTAAAAAATGTTTTTGAGGCAGCTTGAAATTTTAATGGAGTGTTATTTATAGCTAAAAAATAAGATTCCCAAAAAGACAGATCATTTCGGTAGGGCTTTCTACCTGCCAGGTGATCAAACAAATAATGGATGGGTACGAGCCTGTACTGCTATAGACAAGCTGTAGTGTGAGAGAGAGCGCATATCGACAGCTGTCTTCGTTCTTGCTTGACGCGTTACTATTGGCTCTAGCGAGGCCACGTGACTTACAATATCCAATGAGGTTTCTAGTTAGTTAGTAAGTAGGTAGTAGTAGGTAGTAGAGGACTCTCTTATTAAATAGGTAGTAGTAGGTAGTAGAGGCCTCTCTTATTAAGTAGGTAGTAGTAGGTAGTAGAGGACTCTCTTATTAAGTAGGTAGTAGAGGCCTCTCTTATTAAGTAGGTAGTAGTAGGTAGTAGAGGACTCTCTTATTAAGTAGGTAGTAGAGGCCTCTCTTATTAAGTAGGTAGTAGTAGGTAGTAGGTAGTAGAGGACTCTCTTATTCCTTGAAATAATCCATGCAAATTAATAAAATTGGAGTGTCTGTTTTTAATATTAAAATAACCGCTTTTGACTAAATGCATACGGATGTATACACGGTACATATACCGAAAAATGTTTGTCTGTCTTTCTGTCTGTTTGTTCCGGTTGATCTCTAAATCTCTGTGGTGTGACTAATCACTGTACTTAAGTTCCAAAAATCGTACAATCGTGATTAGAATTACAGCTTATATTATTTATATATATATATACTAGCTGACCCGGCAGACTTCGTACTGCCTCAATCGATAAATAAAAGACCTAAACTTTTGTATAAATTAATTTCAAAACAAAAATAACGTATTGAATAAAAATGCATTTTTTTAATGAAGCATGAAGTTTTATTATTATTTTCGACACATCATGTATTTATTTTTTTGGAGTTTACCTTTAAGCCACAAATCTCCGTGTTCTGAAGTGCGTAAGAATGATTGACATATTAGTTGGTTGTCAAATCTAATGTCAAATGTTATGGTGTGTTCGGAAACTTAATTTGTGATTAAACTTAAGATTTATCAAACTTAAAAAAATAATCTGTTACAGTTACAACTGAAGTTAGCTAAAATTAAGTTTCGCGAAGCCGACCAAATTAATTGGAAATCAGTACTACTAATAGTTTATTACATTTTTTGTCGCGTTCGCTATTCACTTTTGTTTATTTTCGGAACGCGACATTACATCCTCCAAAGCGCACGCGAAGACTATTTTCATAGACATGATTTGAACTTTATGCAGCGGTAATAAAATTGACTCTTTGACGTTAGGAACACACCTCAATTGCTTAGACAACAGTGAGTGATTATAATTTAATATGAACTTTATTGAATAGCAATGAAGTTCAAATTGACTCTAGAAAACGTTTGTATGGGAAATAGAAAAGGGCTGTTTTTAGGGTTTTCCCGGAAATTATTCGATTTTTTCTCGCCTTTTAAACCTTCCCTAGACCTCCACGAACATTTCATGACTAAGATAAGGTAAATCCGTTCAGCCGTTCTCGAGTTTTAGTGAGACTAACGAACAGCAATTCATTTATATATATATAGATATATATATATATATATATATATATATATATATATATATAAAATGTAATATATCCTCACGCCTTCCCACAAGGGTCCCCGAAGGATAATACCCACCCACACACCCACTTTCCGCCAGAGGTATATTAGGTGCCAACGTGACAGATGGCGAGTCCATCGCCGTTACTCAAGCACGACTATACATACGCCTTTGAATGTCTTCTCAGACGTATGCAGGTTTCCTCTCGATGTTTTCCTTAACCGTAAAGCTCGTGGTGTGACTAATCACTGTACTTAAGTTCAGAAAAACTCATTGGTACAGTCGGTATTCGAACTTGCGATCTTTGTTTCGCAGGTAACTGCTCGAACCACTCGGCCACCACGGCTTATATATATTTTTAATATTTTGCAGAATACAATATTGCCTGAAGCCGTCAAGTTTTGGGAGCAAGCACTGAGGGTGCGCAAAACTGGGGGACCCATTAAACTTAACAGGTTGGTGTTTCATACATACATACATACATATCATCACGCCAAGTCCCTAGCGGGGTAGGCAGAGATTCGCAAATCAACTGGCGTGAATGAGGGTGTGATTGTAAAGATGAAGAAAGGCATGTTACGTTGGTTTGGACACATAGAAAGGATGAGCGAAGAAAGATTGACGAAACAGATATACAAAGCAAAAGTGTGTGCAAGAAGAGGCAGAGGGAGACCACGTTCCAACTACCTGGATCAAATAGATTGGACACTCAAGGACGGGAACGTCAAGAGTACTCGAAACCGACGAGCATCTATGAAGAGACTGATGAATGTGGACGAAGCGTAAGAGGTATGTAAGTCTAGAGAGACCTTGCGCACTATTCTCTCTACCAAGAGACTAAGAGAGAATAAAGCACGATCTCTCTCTAAAAAAAAAACATTTTTTTTTTTACTCCTCACTTATCCACCAATTTTATTATACATTATTTTCACAATTAATTAATGAATTAAACTAATCATAATAAAATACTATGTACAATTTATTTTATAATTTTTTTTTACTTAAAATATTTTTTAGTATATAAATACATATTCCTTATTTGGCTTAAGTGTCATTTATATAATACTAGCGGTCCGTCCCGGCTTCGCACGGGTGGACATAAAATTTTTATAAAAGAAAATATAGCCTATGTCACTCAGGGTGAATGTAGCTTTCCAATGGTGAAAGAATTTGTCAAATCGGTCCAGTAGTTTCGGAGTCTATTCAATACAAACATACTTACATACAAATCTTTCCTCTTTATAATATTAGTACAGAAGAGGGGAGAAAATTAAAATTAGAAACCTTATTGTCACGCGGGAGGCTAAGAAGGTTGTCATCATTCTCAGTACCAATTATGTACCCGCCCTGTCACCATGCATCGATCAACCGATGCAAGACCCGCAAAGGCCACTTATATAGATTCCCTTAAAGTCTTGACTTGCTTAGCTACCTTTCGAAGTTATGCGAGCCTGGTACTTTTAATAAAATATAGTCTTAAAACTACATATAAAAATAATTTTAGAGTTGCCTAAAATATATATTTTGTGGCAAATATAATATAATATATCCTCACACCTTCCTACAAGGGTACCTGAAAGGGTAGGCAGAGGTGTATAAATATACACCTCTGCATATTTTATTATATTTATATTTTGACCTTTCGAAGTTATGCGAGCCTGGTACTTTTAATAAAATATAGTCATAAACCTACATATAATATATATATTTTGTGGCAAATATAATATAATATATCCTCACGCCTTCCCACAAGGGTACCTGAAGGGGTAGGCAGAGGCGTAGGTAATATTACACCTCTGCCTATTTTGTGGCAAATATTTAAATTATATTTTTTTATTCAACGTAAGGGACACAGGAAACACTTATTGAACGTCATATACTTAAAAACTAAAGTTACAAAGAAAAAAACTGCGTCTATGGTAGGGAGGCAGACCCAGCAACGGTGCACAGATAAATACAAAGAAATAAATCTATCGTTACATCTTAAAGAAAGTTAGCCCAAATATTTTGATACTTTCAATTAAGCAGACTTTTCGCTAAATACCTATATATTAAGTTTAACTGCAACTTATTTTCTATTACGGGCTCGTAATAAAACTAAGTTGGGAATAAATAGGTACCATAGCCGAGTCTTGTATGTCAAGATCGCGGGTTCAAACCCCAGGAACCCGCGATCTGTATGAGTAAATTTTAATTCAGTGATTAATTTTGATACATCTTATAATACAAGTCCTCATCAATTAACAACAATAACCTACTATAAACTACTAAAACTACTGAAAGCTACTTCCACTAAAAACTTCCACGAGCTACTATATAGGTACCTTTATATATTTAAATAATTCTAAGCAACTGGATTTGAAATTCAACTCCTAAATAATAATTGTTACCTCTATACAATTTATACTAGCCATCTCGCCCAGCTTCGCTAGTGTGAAAAAAATAAGTTCCTGTAACATGATCGCAGCGCCACCTATCGGGTCCAATTGTGAAACTAAACCATTCTCGAATCCACTTGAACGTACAAAAAAAACAGAGAATTCCAGAGATTAGCCGGAATATTAGACACAGATATGCAGACAGATAAAAATAAAAATTGGTTCTCTGTAAAGTCGGTTTACGGTCGATAAATTTACGTGATAACGTCTTCTACTCGGACGCATCGACCGATAGAGTGAAAGAGAGGTAGATGCATTACAAGCCGAGCGCTTAAGCCGATCGTGCCTCTCTATCGCTTGTTCCGCGATCTCGCTTGCACGCCGGGCTCAGGCGGAACGTTACAATGAGTCCATGCTTTTTCGTGAGTGCAGCCGGCGTTCATCAATTTATAAGTCGTTATCACGTGTAAAATATTTTGGTATGTGTACCGTGTGTACATCCATATGCATTTAGTTAAAAGCGGTTATTTTAATATTACAAACAGACACTACAATTTTATTTATTGATTTGCAATTTGAATTGAAATAAATTGAAGCAATTCATAAGTGTTCCCTGTGTCCCTTACGTTGAATAAAATATTTTATTTATTTGTACATACATACATATCATCACGCCAAGTCCCTAGCGGGGTAGGCAGAGAGTATAGAGCGCCAGTTCTCTCTAGACTTACATACCTCTTTCGCTTCGTCCACATTCATCAGTCTCTTCATACATGCTCGTCGGTTTCGAGTACTCTTAACGTTCCCGTCCTTAAGAGTCCGATCGATTTGATCCAGGTAGTTGGAACGTGGCCTTCCTCTGCCTCTTCTTGCACACACTTTTGCTTTGTATATCTGTTTCGTCAATCTTTCTTCACTCATCCTTTCTATGTGTCCAAACCAACGTAACATGCCTTTCTTCATCTTTACAATCACGCCCACGTTCCCGCCAGTTGATTTGCGAATGTCTTCATTGCGGATTCGATCTAATATCGTTACGCCGCACATTTTTCGAAGAGATCGCATCTCAACTGCATTCAAGCTATTTTCATACTTCCTCTGACATTCCCAGGATTCGCTGCCATACAACAAGGTAGGTACCATATCGCGTTGTGGACAGCAACTCGAGCATTCTTGCTTAGACTTTTACTGCCCATCAATTTATTTGTATATATTTATATTTACAGTGTTTCGGAAAATAGGCCAGTTGTTCAACTATGCCATAGGACACAGTGATAGAAAGGAAATTAAATATTAAAATAATTACATTCTTAATTTAAAATTAAAATAAACATCATCATTTTTCTACTTTTTTAATGTGGACGAAGCAAAACAGTAAGTATGTAAGGCTAGAGAGAACTGGTGCTCTATTCTGCCTACCCCGTTAGCGACTCGGCGGCTACCTACCATTTTACTGTAACGACAAAGTTATATCTAACTAATATTATATTTTGACGTGACAACGTCTAATAAATCAATGAACGGCGGCTGCACGCACGAAAAAGGATGACTTATTGTCCCGTTACGCTCATAGTCCCTTTACGCTCATTGTCCCGGTACGCACATTGTCCCGTTACGCTCATTGTAACGTTACGAACAGAGAGAGAGCTACACGAGCGAGCGAAAGGCAAGATCTTGTTATGACGTTGTCACGTTAAATTATCGTCCGTAAACCGAATTTACAGACAACCTATTTATTTTTTTACATCATTAATAGTTTCTGAAAAACTAAACCATATTTCGGAGTGAGTTTTACTCCCTTTGACAATGTCGTCATTGTGTTATCTTTGGAGCTATATGTTTTATTGCATCGTCACGAGGATATATTCACAACACACTATAACTTGTAGAAGACAACTGCTCTATCTGAGACAAGTTTTACATTGACTATTACTCCCTTTAATAATGTCGTCATTGTGTTATCTTTGGAGCTATATGTTTTATTGCATCGTCATGAGGATATATTCACAACACACGACAACTTCTAGAAGACAACTGCTCTATCTGAGACAAGTTTTACATTGACTATTACTCCCTTTAATAATGTAGTCATTGTGTTATCTTTGGAGCTATGTTTTATTGCATCGTCACGAGGATATATTCACAACACACGACAACTTCTAGAAGACAACTGCTCTATCTGAGACAAGTTTTACATTGACTATTACTCCCTTCAATAATGTCGTCATTGTGTCATCTTTGGAGCTATATGTTTTATTGCATCGTCACGAGGATATATTCACAACACACGACAACTTCTAGAAGACAACTGCTCTATCTGAGAAAAGTTTTACATTGACTATTACTCCCTTCAATAATGTCGTCATTGTGTCATCTTTGGAGCTATATGTTTTATTGCATCGTCACGAGGATATACTAACACGCGACAGTTTCTAGAAACCTGTTATATCTTTTAAAACACTAGTATTTTGTTTCAATGAACATAGGTAATGTCGGAATCAAACATAGGATATTGGTAGCCAATCTTCTTGTTGCAGTTGGGGCAATAATGGGTCTTGTGCTTCAAGAAGTTTGTGAAGTATACCAGTAGTGCTAGAGGCAGGCTGAAACAAAACACGTACTTACAAATGTTCTACTTTTTTATCACTAGATGTCGCTAGGACTCGAAATCAAGAAGTAACGTAATAAAAATGCCGTGGTAGCCAAACGCTTTGAGCAGGCCTGCAACACCAAAATTGCAAGTTCCAATCCCGACTGTACCAATAAGTTTTCCTGAACTTGTAAGTGATTAGTCAGACCACGAGCTTTACGGTGAAGGAAAACATCGAGAGGAAACGAGGGTTGCGCCTGCACTGCGATACCATACCACTTATACGTCAGGACAAGAGGAGGCGGCGTGGCCGAGAGGTCACAGCACCCGCCTGCCACGCAAACGGCGCGAGTTCCAATCCCGAATGGATAGAGGAGTTTTCTACATTTAATTACAGTGAGGCACACCACGAGCTTTACGGTGAAGGGAAACATCGAGAGGAAACCCGCAAACGTCGGAGAAGACATTCAAAGGTGTATGTATAGTCGTGCTTGAGTTACGGCGATGGACTCGCCATCTGTCGCGTTGGCACCTAAGATATATCTTCGGCAGAAAGTGGGTATTTACTACGTATATACCTCTGCCTACCCCTTTGGGGACCCTTGTGGGAAGGCGAGAAGATATATAAATACATACATACATATCATCAGGCTAGTCAGAGAGAGTAGAGCCAGTATCCACGAAGACGCGCCCCACTATCCTTCCCTATTAGTTTACAGTGTAAGTGTGCAACCTTCCACAAATGTTTGAGTATTGTCGGTACACACTGATTACCTATGAGTGCACACGCACACTACAATTAATAGACTGAGGTCATACTCTCCGCATTCCGCGACCCCCTCGACTAGGTATTGGTGGGGCGCGTCTTCGTTGGCACTATCTGTACTCACCATATCAATAAACTCAGGAATGCGATGAAGTGAGTCACACAGCCACTCTCTCGGACGACAGTGGTGACCACATTAGCTCGGCAGTGCTGGCACGTGACGAACTTTCTGCTCTGGATTGGCATTCCAGTTGGAGTTGCTGCGGGCACTGTTCCAAGTTCTGGCACTGGAATAAAGAGTGCTAAGCTACAATTTCTTTTTATCTCATCTCTGCCTACCCCTACGGGAACGAGGCTTGAAGATATACATCAGATACGGATCCAAAGTAGTCTTACTTGAAGCTTTCGACCACCATAGCATTTAAAATACATATCATCACGCCGAGTTCTTAACGGGTTATGCGGAATAGCTCTTTCGCTTCGTCCACATTCATCAGTCTCTTCATACATGCTCGTAAGTTTCGAGTACTCTTGACGTTTGTAAATGTCCGTTCGATTTGATCTAGGTATGTGGAACGTGGTCATCTATACTAATATTATAAAGCAGAAGAGTTTGTTTGTTTGTTTGTTTGAACGCGCTAATCTCAGGAACTACTGGTTGGAATTGAAAAATTATTTTTGTGTTGGATAGTCCATTTTTCTAGGAAGGCTTTAAGCTATATAACATCACGCTACGACTAATAGGAGCGAAGTAAAAATGAAAAATGTTGCAAGAACGGGAAAAAATATTCCTTTTTGAGAGCTTCCGTTGCGTGCGCTGCGTAAACGGTTTAAGTTACGAAAATATCATGTATGAGGGAATTGTTCCTCTTTAAAAGTTCTAAAAAAATATCCGCGTTTATAATATTTCTAGGTTATTCATGCGAACAAACCGTTGGGCAAAGGTAGTTATTAAATAATATAATATATCCTCACGCCTTCCCACAAGGATCCCTGAAGGGGTAGGCAGAGGTGTATAGATAGTACCCACACACCCACTTTCCGCCAGAGATATATTTTAGGTGCCAACGTAACAAATTACGAGTCCATCGCCGTTACTCAAGCACGACTATACATACGCCTTTGAATTTCTTCTCAAGCGTATGCAGGTTTCCTCACGATGGTTTTCCTTCACCGTAAAGCTCGTGGTAAAGTTCAGAAAATTCATTGGTACAGTCGGGATTCGAACTCCCGGTCAACACCACGGCATTTATAATATTGATAGAAAATTCATAATAACAGAGGTTGTCATTAATTACTGTATATGTGTAATGTAATCAAGGTTACTATATTCTTGTCAAGAATTAAAAATACCGAGCTTAATATTCAAGTGTTTACATCGCTAAATATTGGGGTTACTATAAATAAAATATACGATAATCTTTACACGCAATTGATATTATATCAAGAGATATAAATGATTTATACACCCACTATCAGGCCAGATATTTGTCCTCTAAATACCTGCTTCCAATGTAGTAAGTATCCGACGAGCTTTACGGTGAAGGAAAACATCGAGAGGAAACCTGCATACGTCTGAGAAGACATTTAAAGGCGTATGTATAGTCGTGCTTGAGTAACGGCGATGGACTCGCCATCTGTCACGTTGGCACCTAAAATATATCTCTGGCGGAAAGTGGGTGGGTGGATACTACACCTCGGCCTACCCTTTTGGGCACCCTTGTAGGACGGCGTGAGGATATGTATCAAAATAAAATTGACTCCTAATGACAATTAACTATGTGTCAGTGAACTTACAGTCAAAATGGGTCCAGTCCTTTCGGTGTCTAGTCGGACAAAGTAAACGAAAATGTTTTACAGGCTTTTTCTTTGTTATGAGTACCGTATATACATCATACATTTAGAAATATAGCCTACTTTTTTAATATTGCAAACGGACACCTTACTTTTCTTATTAGTAAAGATTTTCAAAGGAATTTTTAGGTTAAAATGACACTAGTTATATTGTTAAAAGATTTTATTAGGAAAAATTACAATTTGTGATTTATGAATATTAATGATAAGCTCAAACCTGCCAATTTTAAATGTCGTCAATTACGATAATTTAATAGTATTTAGTTACTCAATTGATATTTGACGTCGATTACTTAACAATAATAAGTCACTGAATTGATATTGTTGTATCGGTGTGGTGTGAACGCCGTCACGTAACGAGTCACGTGGTCGGAATCCTTTGGGGCGGCAACATTATAAATATTGAAGATACGTGCCGCTAGTCTATGACCGTCATATTTATATTTTTCTAACTGTCAAAAGTGACAGCCCGCTGAAATCAACGTCATATGGAGTATGTATATTAAAAACAGGAAAACGTCAGTCGATTGGTGAGTAACTTAATCAAAACAAGGTTTTATTTTCAAGGATTCTACATGGATTAATTTTCGTTACAGCTGATTTTTATGCGTGAATTAAGTATGTAATAAATTTATCAACATAATATTACTATTATTTGTTTATTTATTATAATAAAATATATTTAACCCTGTATATCGGTTTGAACTTTTTAATAAGTAACGTAACAACGACAATTACCCGCAGTCAAATACGCATGACAGACGTCGAAGTGACGCTGTCAGTTTGACAGCTGTCAAGATGTCATTTCTCAAAACGTGATCCCGAATAGGGTGCACGAACAGCAGATGTGGTCCTTCCTGGGTATCTCACCTGGTGGTAGTATTACTTGGGTCCTGAACTCTTCACGGGTCGGCTGCTGCTGCACTGGCGACATCTCGAACTCGGTGTATGCCGGAGGTGGTTCTGGCATCTCCGATACGGGAATAGGAGATAGAGGGAAACTGTCGTCCGGGTGAGAGCCGTAGACCAGCGATTCCTTCGTCACGTACGCAGTTTGAGATATAGTGGAGATCCCTGCTGATGTGCCTGGAACGAACGTTTTTATATTTTTAACAAGGTGTGCGAAGGATATCATAACAAGAGAGGTAGGGCATAACGGGTTTCCCGTTCGAATTCGGAGCTGCCCGACTGGGGCAGGACCTCCACCTTATAGAAGGCCGTAGCCAAATAACACAATTTTTTTACCTACGAATAGAATAGAGAATAGAATTTTACTTTTTTACCCGGGCGAAGCTTTCTGTGTGTTTCTGTGTGTCTTAAGCTAGATTCGAGAATGGTTTAGATTTACAATTGGACCCAATAGGTGGCGCTGCGATCGTGTTACGGGCAATTTAACTTTTTCACCCGAGCGAAGCTGGGCGGGACAGCTAGTGGTATATATAGAAGGAATGAGGTAGGAACTTACCAGCGCCAGGCGGAGATGCCAAATTCAGCGTGGCTGGAGGCCTAGGCCTCTGGCGGGGCAGGTGGACACTCACGACGGAAGCGCTCGACTCCGAGCTTCCCGAGTTTCCTGACTTCACGCTGTCTCCTCTGGAGAGATCAATGCGCCGATTCTCAAAAGGATCGTAGAGGATCGTCTCCTAAAAGAAACACCTTCCTTTTCTTAACCTTTCAAACAGATGTACAATGCGAAGGGTCTAGAAGAGCCAGAGGTCCCACCTAGATCTAATCGTAAGATTAGCCAATTCACTCTACTGGCGTTCTACTCTCTCTGCCTAGCGTGAAGGACTCGGTCTGATATGTATGTAGGTTTGCAAGTCTGGAGAGAACTGGCGCTCTACTCTCTCCGTCTAGCGTAAGGGACTCGATTGTGATACCCCACAGGGGGTGCCCTTAGCTGTGTTTGCTTAGCACCTAAACAGTTCCTGGCTGGAGGCTTTTGGTCTCGCCATTGGTCGGCTAAGGAGCAAAAGCGCCCGGTACTCACGCTACGTGAGACAGAAGTGGGTTGTGATACCCCACAGGGGATGCCCTTAGCTGTGTTTGCTTAGCACCTAACAAATGGTTCTTACCTCCACGAAAGTGGGTTCCTCGCTCTCGCTTCCGACCCTGTTCTGCGCCACCCCGCTGCCTCCTGCTTCAGGAATGTCGATGTACACCACTGGCGCTTCATCTGGTTCCTTCTTCTCCTTGGGTTCATGGTCGTGGGCATCCTGATGATGTAGAAATCCTTACTCATATATGTGGGTATTACTCTGGTACACACGTTTTCTAGCTCAAATGGATTAAGGATGTTTTCAACTTGAGAATAAAATAATAATATATCCTCACGGCTTCCCACAAGGGTCCTCGAAAGGGGTAGGCAGAAGTGTATATGTACTACCCACCCACTTTTCGCGAGAGATATATTTTAGGTGCCGACGTGACAGATGGCAAGTCCATCGCCCTTACCGAAGCACGACTATACATACGCCTTTGAATTTCTTCTCAGACGTATGCAGGTTTCTTCTCGATGTTTTCCTTCACCGTAAAGCTCGTGGTGTGACTAATCACTGTACTTTGGTACACAATGAGTTTTTCTGAACTTAAGTCGTCGTCGTCGTGATTGTCGTCGGGATTGTTTAATCTTTGTGTCGCAGGCAGTTACTAGAACTGGCACTCCACTCTCTGCCCACCCCATTAGGGACTCGGCGTGATGATATGTATTCATGCACATATATCGGCCATGTTGGGAGAACTTTAAGGAAATTACGGTTCTAGTCTTTTAACAACACTTATCTCCATCAAATACCGTAAATAAACCTACCTGACTGCTGCCTTCGCCAGTATCCAAGGTGGTTTCTCTCCTCACGGGAATACCAATTTGTCTTCTTGGCAGATTGGCCCACTTGGCCGCCGCCGATGGGTCTATTGACGGAGCGTCCATCACTACGGGGTTGACATACGGGTAGCCCTGATAAGGTCTATGTTGCACGGAGTTTCGAGACATTTTACCCTGAAAAAGAGAGCGAGAGAGACGATTTATGAGACAAACGAAGACGTGGGATGTTCATAATAAAATTTTCATATATAACTAACAGTGTGTTTTTTTTATTACTACAAGAGTGACAATCAAGTATATAGCCCACCTGTTGGGAAGCGGTTACCGTAGCCTATTGACGCTCACGATACCGAAGTAGTGCGCGTTGCCACTCTGTGTTCAGAGAGTTATCTTACTTGGCAGCGTAATAGGGCTAATCTACTGCCAATACAATATAGCAATCCTCCCCCTCCCCAAGGAGCTCATTATTGGAAACTTGCAAATGTGTGCAAGAGGCAGAGGAAGACGTTACAACTACCTAGATCAAATCAGTCGGACGCTCAAGGACGGGAACGTCTAGAGTACTCGAAGTATTTCTTTTTTCATCGCATTAGGTCTAAGATACTGTAAAGGTGGAAAATGGAAATAAAAGTAAATATATAAATAAATCATCACGCCGAGTCACTAACGGCGTAGGCAGATAGGCAGTATATAGCGCCAGTTCTCTCCTATGTAAGTCAGGACAGGGTCCACGTTCCAACTACCTGGATCAAATCGATCGGACGCTCAAGGATGGGAACGTTAAGAGTACTCGAAACCGACGAGCACGTATGAAGAGACTGATGAATGTGGACGAAGCGAAAGAGGTCTGTAAGTCTAGAGAGAACTGGCGCTCTATACTCTCTGCCTACCCCGTAAGAGACTTGGCGTGATGATATGTATGTATGTATATATATATATATCCTCACGCCTTCCCACAAGGGTCCCCGAAGGGGTAGGCAGAGGTGTATAGGTAATACCCACACACCCACTTTCCGCCAGAGGTATATTAGGTGCCAACGTGACAGATGGCGAGTCCTGTATATATATATGTAATAGATTGTCCTCACGAAAATCACCATATCACCACGTTATAAATGGAATTCAGATCACAGTACCTTCACGATATCCTTGTAAGTTCAAATCACAATCACTGAACGTGATTTCCAATCCCGAATCACTAGATTTAACGCACTACATTCCCGTAAATTCGATTCGTTGTTCACTCGACGTAATGGGTATGCGACATACCGCGCTATCTAAAATGGAGAGATAAGATATGATAAATATGTATAATAAATATTTCTTTGGAACGGTCTCGGCGTTAAATATGCAAGCATTATTGCATTGACGCCCGTCTCGTCTAGTGGTAAGAGCTCCTGACTGCGACTTGAGGTCGCGGGTTCTAATCCCGCTGAGGGCAGATATTTGAGTGATGAACACGAGTATTTGTACCTTAGTCTTGGATGTCCTATGTATTTATGTATATATCTATCTATATAAGTAAATATATCGTTGTCTAGATAAACACAAGCTTTGCTTAATTTAGGACTAAGTCAATTTGTGAAGAATTGTCCAAAAAGTATTAAATTATTTATTTTTATCGGATTGACAATCGCATTGCTTTGAACACAATGATCTAATTAAATAGAGGATTAGCATCGAATTGGCACTGCCCATAGTGTACCAGTGAGTTTTTCTGAACTTCAAGTACCTACTTACGTACGAGCTTTACGGTGAAGGAAAATATCGAGAGGAAACGAGGGTTGCGCCTGCACTGCGATACCATACCACTTATACGTCAGGACAAGAGGAGGCGGCGTGGCCGAGAGGTCACAGCACCCGCCTGCCACGCAAACGGCGCGAGTTCCAATCCCGACTGGAGTGAGGAGTCTTTCTACATTTAATTACAGTGAGGCACACCACGAGCTTTACGGTGAAGGGAAACATCGAGAGGAAACCTGCATACGTCTGAGAAGACATTCAAAGGCGTATGTAGGTATAGTCGTAGGTATAGGGCGATGGACTCGCCATCTGTCACGATAACACCTAAAATATATATACGGCGGAAAGAGGGTATTGTATTACTTCTGCCTACTCCTTCGAGGACTCTTGTGGGAAAGCGTGGATATATATGAATAACCCATGAGATAAATATAGACCATATATACATACATATCGACACGCCGAGTCTACAACGGGTTAGGCAGAGAGAGAGAGTGGATAGCCAGTAGTTCTCTCTACACTTACATACCTCTTTCGCTTCGTCCACGTTCATCAGTCTCTTCATACATGCTCGTCGGTTTCGAGTACTCTTGACGTTCCCGTCGTCGTTGAGCGTCCGATCGATTTGATCCAGGTAGTTGGAACGTGGCCTTCCTCTGCCTCTTCTTGCACACGCTTTTGCTTTGTATATCTGTTTCGTCAATCTTCCATCACTCATTTAAGAGAGGTAGGGCATAACGGGTTTCCCGTTCGAATTCGGAGCTGTCCGACTGGGGCAGGACCTCCACCTTACAGAAGTCCGTAGCCAAATAACACAATTTTTTGTGTTGTGTTCCTACGCGGTGAATAAGGTTTCCAGTAATGAGCTCCTTGGGGAGAGGGAGGATTGTTACATTGTGTTGGAAGCAGAGGGATTAAACCCATTATGCTGCCAACACACTATAACTCTCCGAACACAGAGTGGCAACGCGCAAGTGATACTTCGGTATCGTGAGCGTAAATAGGCTACGGTAACCGTTTCCCATCAGGTGGGCCGTATGCTTGTTTGCCACTCTTGTTGTATAAAAAAAAACTCATCCTTACTATATGTCCAAGCCAACGCAAAGGAATGTTCCTTTAGTTTTAGTCCTACCATGATGATATGTATTTTCCCTTACATATATCTGTCCCGTTCTGTTCCAGGAAGTGTCCCAGTAGGCAGGTGTTTGTGCGAGAGGGACGCACACATTGCATCGACTCCTGCAATGTGGAGACCATGTGCGGCGAAGTCAAAGTACCGGAGAACCACCTGAATGTAAGCTAACTTCTTAACCACTATGTTGGTAGTCATGATTAACGACCCATCTATTATGAATATCTTACTTACGTAAGTTTGGATGTTTGGATGTTTGTGGTTCTTTCACGGCCAAACGGCTAAACCGATTTGGCTGAAAGTTGAAATGGTGATAGCTTATACCTAGGAATAGGACATAGGCTACTTATTTGATTTTTTTTATTCCAAAAAAAATCTTATATTATAATGTATGATGCTCTCAGCGGCATAGCGGCTGAACCGATTCTAGCAGGAAATTTTCCAAAGCTACTTTTTCGAACTCCACGAGGGCGAAGCCGCGGACATAAGCTAGTCTTTAATATATATAAAACTACTAGCTAGCTAGACTAGCTGTCCCGCCCAGCTTCGCTTGGGTGATAAAGTTAAATTGCCCGTAACACGATCGCAGCGCCACCTATCGGGTCAAATTGTGAAATCTAAACCATTCTCCAAAGGCTACTTTTTAATTGTATACTGCCATTCTCGACTCCATTTGTTAGAATCGTTTGGAGCTAACAGATAATTGTGACTGTCAAATAATAGACAAATAATTTGCAGTAAAATAATATTGTAGCTTTAAATTGAGATGCTTACATCTCAATTTCCTCTTCCTATCCTATCTTTCAAGTTGGATCAAACTGCACACGGAGTGCAAATTTGATAGTATATCTTCACGCCTTCCCTGAAGGATCCTCGAAGGGGTGTCTAGGTAGTACCCGCACATTCACTTTTCGCAGGAGATATTATTTTAGGTGCTACCTTGTTGGATGCCTAGTCCGTCGCCGTTACTCAAGCACTATACATACGCATTTGAATTGCTTCTCAGACGTTTGCAGGTTGCCTCTCGATGTTTTCTTTCACCGTAAAGCTCGTGGTGTGCTTCACTGTAATTAAATGTACAAGAACTCCTCACTCCAGTCGGGATTGGAACTCGCGCCGTTTGCGTGGCAGGCGGGTGCTGTGACCTCTCGGCCACGCCGCCTCCTCTTGTCCTGACGTATAAGTGGTATGGTATCGCAGTGCAGGCGCAACCTTCGTTTCCTCTCGATGTTTCCCTTCACCGTAAAGCTCGTGGTGTGACTAATCCTTTTACTTAAGTTCAGAAAAACTCATTGGTACAGTCGGGATTCGAACTTGCGATCTTTGTGTCACTCAGCCACCACGGCACCACCTAATATATACCTGGTGGAAAGTGGGTGTATGGGTATTACCTACCTATACACCTCTGCCTACCCCTTCGGGGAATTCCATGGGAAGGCGTGAGGATATCATTATATTATAATATTTACATTAGAAGTAAGAATTTCAATCGGAATCTTTTAACCACCACGGATTTCCACCTATTTTGGGCAAAACAAGAGAACCACTTGTCTCTCTACGGTTCTCTTCGTATCGATCTCCATCGCTCTCTTTCGCTATCCATTTCTTAGCTCCATACCCTGCTCCCTCATCAGTCCTTTCATTCGCATCTTTGAAGACCCTTGCATCCTTAACAAAACGAGTTTTAGCTTTGCTTTGCTTCTGTACATGACTAGCTCTATGATCATCTAAACCATAGACTGGAGGATCTTCTACCTCTTCGTCATGATCTTTAAAGCTACTCTGTTTTCCTCTATGGTTCTTTAAGCCTGGCTTTTCTGTCTCTTCATCACGAATGCTATCTTCAATGAACGAAGTTTTTGGAAGAAGTTTCAATTTCGCTTTTCGATTCTTCATTGAATTCACCAATTTCTTCGGTGTTTTATCTGAAGTTAGCTTTCTATTATCGTCTTTATGCTTAATCCCGTTGTAGACTTTGGAGAATCTCTGCTTTTGCGCTGCGTTTTTTAGTTCATCTTTTAACGGTCTTTTGTCAACTTGCTTGTCGGTGACTTTTTCATATACGTGATCGGAATTCTGTAATACGTCTTCGTTAACCTGGTTCTCTTCTGATAGATCAATGGTCGCCTCTTGTGTCGCTTTGGTGAGTAAATCGGCTAATTTTTCAACTAATTGTTCTGATACGAAATTCCTTGCTAGTTTCTTTATGTCTTCTACGTTTGCAGTGAACAGTACCATAGATTGTACGTGACTTGCGACCAGAATGTAAAGACCTGCGGAAATATTGTTGTGACATAAGCCTTTGAATGTCTTCTCAGACAGGTTTCCTCTCGATGTTTCCCTTCACCGTAAAGCTCGTGGTGTGACTAGTCACTGTACTTAAGTTCAGAAAAACTCATTGGTACAGTCGGGATTCGAACTTGCAACCTTTGTTAAGTTACGATTTTAATTTATAATATACTATTGGTACCGCCCAGCTTCGCTCGAAAAAATAAAAGCCACGGACCCAGTGGCGCCACCTATCGGGTCCAATGGTGAATCGAAACCTTTCTCGAATCCACCTGAAGAAACAGTAAATTTCATTAAAATCGGTCCAGCCGTTTACGATTCAATAAAGGGCACAAAGACAAATATTAATTTTTATCTTAATATATATATTTCTTGTGTGCGTGTGTATGTGACTGAACTCCTCCTAAACGACTGGACCGATTTTGATGAAATTTTTTGTGTGTGTTCGTGGAGATTCGAGAATGGTTTAGATTCACAATTGGACCCGATAGGTGGCGCCACTGGGTCCGTGGCTTTAATTTTTTCTCCCAAGCGAAGCTGGGCGGGACAACTAGTATATGTATATATGTGTGCAACTAAATGCCTAATATAAAACAATTTCAAACGTTTGTTTTCGCTCACCCAAGACTCGAAGTGATGCTATGAACATCCTAAAACACCTCGTAGTAAGTAGGTGTCAAATTTTTTTGCTTAGTTTTAATATTAATAAATGCTTTATGTTAAAGAAAATCAATAAATATCCAAGCATATAAAAAAAAAATTAAGTTTCCGCAATCTTCAATAAAAAATTTACGGCTGATTAGCTACAATATCCTTATCACTGAACTAGCTATCCCGCCCTGGTTCGCTTCGTTTTTCTTGGAAACGGTGGTAACTGTAGTTTTATATTTAGTAATAGTTGTGCCTGCGACTTCGTCCGCGTGGAATTTAACAAAAAAGTTATTGTTTTGTTTCTAAAATAAGAGCAGTCTATGTTACTCCTTTTTACATCAGCTATCTGCCAGTGAAAGCGATCCTCCCAACACAAGGTCGGCACGCGAGTGATACCCCTGGTGTTGCAAGCGTCCATAGGCCTAGGTCACCGCGCTCCATCAGGCAGTAGGGGGACCCGTTCGTCCCTTGTGCTAGCACAACGATCCTCCCAACACAAGGTCGGCACGCGAGTGATACCCCTGGTGTAGCAAGCGTCCATAGGCCTAGGTCACCGCGCTCCATCAGGCAGTAGGGGGACCCGTTCGTCCCTTGTGCTAGCACAACGATCCTCCCAACACAAGGTCGGCACGCGAGTGATACCCCTGGTGTTGCAAGCGTCCATAGGCCTAGGTCACCGCGCTCCATCAGGAAGTAGGGGGACCCGTTCGTCCCTTGTGCTAGCACAGCGATCCTCCCAACACAAGGTCGGCACGCGAGTGATACCCCTGGTGTTGCAAGCGTCCATAGGCCTAGGTCACCGCGCTCCATCAGGCAGTAGGGGGACCCGTTCGTCCCTTGTGCTAGCACAGCGATCCTCCCAACACAAGGTCGGCACGCGAGTGATACCCCTGGTGTTGCAAGCGTCCATAGGCCTAGGTCACCGCGCTCCATCAGGCAGTAGGGGGACCCGTTCGTCCCTTGTGCTAGCACAGCGATCCTCCCAACACAAGGTCGGCACGCGAGTGATACCCCTGGTGTTGCAAGCGTCCATAGGCTTAGGTCACCGC
Organism: Drepana falcataria; assembly: GCA_945859725.1. Classification (NCBI taxonomy): domain Eukaryota; kingdom Metazoa; phylum Arthropoda; class Insecta; order Lepidoptera; family Drepanidae; genus Drepana; species Drepana falcataria. The sequence goes on along the minus strand of OX243951.1, from coordinate 2,783,610 downwards.
GCTCCATCAGGCAGTAGGGGGACCCGTTCGTCCCTTGTGCTAGCACAGCGATCCTCCCAACACAAGGTCGGCACGCGAGTGATACCCCTGGTGTTGCAAGCGTCCATAGGCCTAGGTCACCGCGCTCCATCAGGCAGTAGGGGGACCCGTTCGTCCCTTGTGCTAGCACAGCGATCCTCCCAACACAAGGTCGGCACGCGAGTGATACCCCTGGTGTTGCAAGCGTCCATAGGCCTAGGTCACCGCGCTCCATCAGGCAGTAGGGGGACCCGTTCGTCCCTTGTGCTAGCACAGCGATCCTCCGAACACAAGGTCGGCACGCGAGTGATACCCCTGGTGTTGCAAGCGTCCATAGGCCTAGGTCACCGCGCTCCATCAGGCAGTAGGGGGACCCGTTCGTCCCTTGTGCTAGCACAGCGATCCTCCCAACACAAGGTCGGCACGCGAGTGATACCCCTGGTGTTGCAAGCGTCCATAGGCCTACCTTACGCTTGCTCAGTTCAATGGTTGCATCTTCACAGCCCTGCTACGTGTGTAACAGCACAGGCCACGACTGCCGCGCCCTCCCTCGTCCTAGGACAAATCTTGAAGACACTACAACGTCAGACTTCAGTGGGAATACTCTCAATGCCGGCACAGAACTACCAGGTGAGTAAGAAAGTGTTAAGTGTTAAGAAAGTGTATTGTTCAATAGCCGGACTGCTTTAAAAAGAGGCCTACCACCTAGTACCCAGTCCCTTATGGCCAGTAATGTGACTAGCTACAGTGCCTTCCACACCGGCACACAGTGTAGTGTACGTACACTAGTGCTTGGCGGCAGGATATCTGACACTGCGGTGGTACCCACCTAGCCGAACTGTTGCAATAAGAGGCCTACCACCTAGTACCCAGTCCCTTATGGCCAGTAATGTGACTAGCTACAGTGCCCTCCACACCGGCACACAGTGTAGTGTACGTACACTAGTGCTTGGCGGCAGGATATCTACCTCACTGCTTCACTGTAATAATGCAATTAATTTTCTCTATATTCTCCAGTGTCAGAAGAAGAAGAGGAGCCCATAGGAGTGGAAGACACTGACTTTGTATTGTATGTGAGCGCTGTGGAGACGGAGCGATGTCGTCGAGGACTGACAGTCGCCTACGCATCACACTGCCAGCAGGAGTCTGCCTTGGACAGGTAACTCTTCGATTCTAGGCGGCCGTCTGGTATAGTAATTAGACTTTTATATCAAGAAAACTTGAGCTCGCGGGTTTGATTCCCTCTGAGGGCAGATATGTGTAATAATAATAAATATAATAAAAAAAGCCGTGGTGGCCGAGTGGTTCGAGCAGTTGCCTGCGACTCAAAGGTCGCAAGTTCGAATCCCGACTGTACCAATGAGTTTTTCTGAACTTAAGTACAGTGATTAGTCACACCACGAGCTTTACGGTGAAGGGAAACATCGAGAGGAAACCTGCATATGTCTGAGAAGACATTCAAAGGCGTATGTATAGTCGTGCTTGAGTAACGGCGATGGACTCGCCATCTGTCACGTTGGCACCTAATATACCTCTGGCGGAAAGTGGGTGTGTGGGTATTACCTATTCACCTCTGCCTACCCCTTCGGGGACCCTTGTGGGAAGGCGTGAGGATATATTACTTATTTATCTCATTATTATTGACCATTTATCGTATCTATAATTACCGAGAAAAAACGTAGGCGCCTGTTACGATATCGGGTTATCTTAATAATTGGCTGATTATATTGATATCTAGATATAGGCATTTGATAAGGATTCCGAAAACAACTGAAACAAAAGAAAGGCATGTTACGTTGGTTTGGACACATAGAGAGGATGAGTGAAGGAAGATTGACGAAACAGATATACAAAGCGAAAGTGTGTGCATGAAGAAAGGCAGGTTACGTTGGTTTGGACACATAGAGAGGATGAGTGAAGAAAGATTGACGAAACAGATATACAAAGAGAAAGTGTGTGCAAGAAGAAAGGCATTTTACGTTGGTTTGGACATATAGAGAGGATGAGTGAAGAAACATCTTAGAAGGAAAGGTAGAGAGGAAGAGGAAGAACAAGATTAACATACATGGGTGAGATCAAAGAAGAAGTGTCTTTCATGACGTATAGGGAGGTCAAAGATGTTACACTGGACGCAAATGGAAGGGTCTGCATCAGAGACGTCGACAATTGCCCAGCTCTTAAATTTGTGATGATGATGAGTGAAGATAGATTGACGAAACAGATATACAAAGCGAAAGTGTGCAAAAAGAGGCAGAGGAAGACCACGTTCCAACTAACTAGATCAAATCGAACGGACGCTCAAGGACGGGAACGTCAAGAGTACTCGAAATCGGCGAGCATGTATGAAGAGACTGATGAATGTGGACGAAGCAAAAGTGGTCTGTAAGTCTAGAGAGAACTGGTGCTCTATACTCTCTGCCTACGCCGTTAGGGACTCGGCGTGATAATATGTATGTATGTATTTATGATAAGGAGAAAAAAGATAAACAACCTCAATTACAAACGACCACAATTATGGAAACTTCGAAAATTCTAAAATCCGATAAAATATTTATTTATTTACTTGCGACCCAGCCCGGCTTCGCACGGGTGCAATATATTCACTAATAATATGCAATAGATAACAATTGTTACTGTGGGTTATCCTTTACAGATAAATATATACCATTGCGGACTTTTTTACCGATCTTTTTAAGATATACAATTCCGTAGTACATTCATCTAAGGTTCTCATTCATCTGGTTAAGATTTTGTGTAAATTGGTTGAAATATGATTGATTACGCCGATCTTCATCTTCTTTGTTCCCGTTGTTTCAGGGTATTTGAATAGCGTGTTGATGTTTCGGTTGTTTATTGCGTAATGGCGTCGGTGCCTGTCAATCACGTCGCCGACGCCGCTATCTTTTTAAATATATATTTGGCGTTACATATGGCCTGAACAATGATGGTATTTATTGAAAATGGCGGAGAAAGACAAGTTGTACGGGAGCTGTCGATTGATATCGCCACCCTAATAATTCGAAATATATCAGAACAATTAATGTACTCGAGCGAAGTCGGGGCGGGTCGTTAGTTTCTCTGAATATTTTTGACGTGACTACGTGTAATAAATCGATGAACGCTGGCTGCACGCGCGAAAAAGGATGACTATTTGTCCCGTTACGCTCGTTGTACCGTTACGCTCATTGCAACGTTACGATTAGAGCGAGAGAGCTACACGAGCGAGCGAAAGGCACGATCTTGTTGTGACGTTGTCACGTTAAACTTTACCGACTTTAACCGACTTTGCAGACAACCATTTTTTTTATTTACAGGCCTGTCGCCGGTCATGCGAATTTTTGCCCTGGTGAACTGTCAACAAAATATCGAGATCTACCCTCCGTACTGTCAACTGTCAAACACGAGATGCTCCACGCGCTCGGCTTCAGTGTGTCGCTCTTCGCTTTTTATAGGTGAGGTTGTGATGTATGTAAGCAAGATGGCGGCTTGGTTTTAAAATATATATGGGTACTTCTCATTAAAAAAAATCAAATGTCGTTTAATAGTCAAGAATATGAGGTAATATTCACTATTAAACGACATTTGACATTGAGTATAATTTATATTATACTAGCTGTCCCGCCCGGCTTCGCCCGGGTGAAAAAGTTAAACTTCCTGAAACACGATCGTAGCGTCACCTATCGGGTCCAATTGTGATTTAAGCTATCCTATCTTTTAAGTTGGATCAAACTGCTCACGGTGTGCAAATTTGATTTCAAAATGTCAAAATTTGATTGAAATCGGTTAAGTAGTTTAGGAGTCAATCGCGGACAAACAACGTGACACGTGATTTATAGATATTGAGAAAGGTGGCTATCCCTGCTGTTAAGCATTAGAAACATTATTTATATATTTATTTTACTTTAATGTAACTATGTATATATATTTATGAACCTTGAACTCAAAACCTTAAAAAATATATATAAAATAACTAAAATAAACACATTTTTCCACGCTTTATATTAGCTTCACCAGTATGTATGTAACCGACTACTTTGAGCTCGATTTTGACCCACTTTAAACGGCCAGATTTCGTTCAAACTTTGTAGACTTATCGAGGACCGATGACAATACACTAATAACTAAAAAGTTGAAAATAAATAACAGTTTAAAAAACTAAAAACACGCTTTTTATAGAAAACCGAACTAAAAAATAGAAAATAAATTTGTTGATAATCACTACTCAGATCTGTCAATAAAATATTTATAACTATTGACACCATGCACCCCACTCTTTTTAAGATATTATCGAAATTTATTTTCTACTTTTTAGTTCGGTTTTCTATAAAAAGCGTGTTTTTTTGTTTTTTGGAGTTTACTCCTTAAGAATCGATTTTCATATATAAGGCGCCCGGTATGAGAAAAATATGAGAGGTAAAATCTACTGATGAATGACCTCGTTACGTTTTTGGTGCGCATGCACCTATGGTGCGCAACTTTCTAATTTGGTTGTGAGCACAGAACAAAGAAAACATAGAATCCTAAAGTAGGCGTGGCACGCATGCCAACGATAAGCACTGCAGTGCTCAACCGCGCTCAGTACGCCGCCGCCGCTTGTGTGTGCCAGTTGTACAATCCGCTTTCAATAAGTTTGAAAAACAAGTGCAGATATGCCGTATTGCTCCATTCTTGAGTGCAGGAATGCTAGCCGGACAAAAATCTAGCTAATAGTGGCATTACCTATCATCGGGAAGTGTTATTTAATAAAATTTTATTTTATTACGTTAATTTTGTTTTATATCCAAATTTTTTTTAATTGTACAATACAAAAATCAATCTTATGTAAGGGCAATAAGATCGAATTTTATCTGTAATAATAGTTACTTTACTTTACTTTCTAGAAAATTGCATCAGTTTCGCGCTACTCAACCAGTGCGAGGGTAAATTAACAAATTAATGAAAATATCATTAATTTGTTAATTTACCCTTTCATATGGTATTAATCTTATTTTCAGTTGGATAAACTCTTTTTGCGTATGTTTAGACCATCGTACTTAAGGAGTAAACTCCAGTCGTGCGTCGGAGCTGACACACACAATTTTCATCTTTTTATACATATACATATCATCACGCCAAGTCCCTAACGGGGTAGGCAGAGAGTATAGAGCGCCAGTTTTCTCTAGACTCTAGATAATTAAACTCTGTGTTTATTTACAGAGATGAAAATGGTGAACCACTGACTGAACGACGAAAAGACACAGGCAACCCACCCTTGGACGAAGAGTGAGTTCCATACATACATATCATCACGCTAGGCAGAGAGAGTAGAGCGCCAGTTCTCTCTAGTCTTACATACCTGTTTCGCTTTGTCCACATTCATCAGTCTCTTCATACACGCTCGTCGGTTTCGAGTACTCTTGACGTTCCCGTCCTTGAGAGTCCGATCGATTTGATCCAGGTAGTTGGAACGTGGCCTTCCTCTGCCTCTTCTTGCACACACTTTCGCTTTGTATATCTGTTTCGTCAATCTTTCTTCACTCATCCTTTCTATATGTCCAACCAACCTTGCCTTTCTTCATCTTTACAATCACGCCCTCATTCCCGCCAGTTGGTTTCTGTAGAAGAGTTTCGTGTTTCAGTTTAATATGCGATTTTACTTGTATATACTTTTTCTCCACTTTTTCTTCAAACGGTAGAGGTCTACTCCTTTCGCTATCTGTCAGTGAAAATCCCATGGAATTCGGTTTAGCCGTTTCGGAGATTAGCCAGAAAAAACAGACTGGCGGACAAACGTTGTATAAACTTTCATATGTACTTAGAAGAAACCTTTTTATCTTGATTTTACACACAGACACTTTTACTACCTGTGTATGCAGAAGTGTATACACACACACCTACACCCACTTTCCGCCAGATATGTTTCGGTGCCAATGTGACTGATGGCGAGTCCATCGCCGTTACTCAATCACGACTATACATACGCCTGTGAATTGCTTCTCAGACATATGCAGGTTTCCTCTCGATGTTTTCCTTCACCGTCTACCAAATTAACTAATATTTACTAGTAAATATCATAATTCAAATCAAATCAAAATATCTTAATTCACATAGGCCTAGATAGGCACTTATAAAACGTCGCAAAAGGTGCTCGGTTCGGGTTGGTCGTTTCCATGGAGAAGAACCGGCGAGAAACTCCATGGTTACACTTTTCAAGTTACTACAATTTCCAGGCTTCAAATTCACAAATGGTCCGACCGCGTAGTGAAGAATATTACTCGCAAAAACTGGATGATCCGTGGGGGCTACATGGAGAGACTCTTCCACATGATCGTCACCCCGAGGGTCGTGAAAGAGGTAAGGACTTCGTGTGACATGTCCACAATATTATTGTATATTAACATCTATATAAGTGTGTATATCAGTCGCCGATGCCTATAGTACAGGCTCTGCCTAGTTTAGGGTCAGTTGGCTTTGTGTGAGATGTCCACAATATTATTGTATATTAACATCTATATAAGTGTGTATATCAGTCGCCGATGCCTATAGTACAGGCTCTGCCTAGTTTAGGGTCAGTTGGCTTTGTGTGAGATGTCCACAATATTATTGTATATGATGTTACCCAGGTTCGGGAACATTTCAACTGCTCCACTCTTGAAGGGGCTGAGCTGGAAGACCAGGGTGGCGATGGTACTGCACTTACTCATTGGGAGAAAAGAGTATTTGAGGTGAGTTTCCAATACATATAAACGTCTTTGAATGCCTTCTCAAACATAGCCTAGGGAACTGGCGCTCTACTCTCTCTGCCTAGCGTGAGGGACTCGGCGTGATGATATGTATGTAAGTCTGTAAGTCTAGAGAGAACTGGCGCTCAACTCTCTCTGCCTAGCGTGAGGAACTCGGCGTGATGATATGTATGTAGGTCTGTAAGTCTAGAGAGAACTGGCGCTCTACTCTCTCTGCCTAGCGTGAGGGACTCGGCGTGATGATATGTATGTAGGTCTGTAAGTCTAGAGAGAACTGCGCTCTACTCTCTCTGCCTAGCGTGAGGAACTCGGCGTGATGATATGTATGTAGGTCTGTAAGTCTAAAGAGAACTGGCGCTCTACTCTCTCTGCCTAGCGTGAGGGACTCGGCGTGATGATATGTATGTAGGTCTGTAAGTCTAGATAGAACTGCGCTCTACTCTCTCTGCCTAGAGTGAGGGACTCGGCGTGATGATATGTATGTAGGTCTGTAAGTCTAGAGAGAACTGGCGCTCTACTCTCTCTGCCTAGCGTGAGGGACTCGGCGTGATGATATGTATGTAGGTCTGTAAGTCTAGAGAGGACTGGCGCTCTACTCTCTCTGCCTAGCGTGAGGGACTCGGCGTGATGATATGTATGTAGGTCTGCGTGAGTGCGCTAAATATTGTCCTACTATCCAAGGGAGCGATTAATCGAATTCAAACGCAAATTAAAAGTGACCAAGTGTGTGTAAATGAATTAAACTACCTTTTTCTCTGCACCCAGAACGAAGCTATGACGGGCACCCACACCCAGAACTCGGTGTTCAGCCGCGTGACCCTGGCGCTGATGGAGGACACGGGCTGGTACCGCGCGGAGTACGCGCTCGCCGCCCCCCTGGACTGGGGCCGGGGCCTCGGCTGCGCCTTCGCCACCAAGTCCTGCAAGCAGTGGCTCAACATGCAAAGGTTGAGGTACATTCTGGCACTGTCCCCTATTAGGTTTAGCTCGAGGTACATTCTGGCAACTGGACGTTAATTGGTCGCTTTCTGTCAGATATTGCTATATTTGTTGTGAGTTATATAGCATAACGTTAGTACATTCTGGCACTGTACATAGTTTGGTTAAGCTTGAGGTACATTCGGACAACTTGACATTAATTGGTCGCTTTCTGTCAGGACACATTTGTTGTGTTACATAGCATAAGGTTGAGGTACATTCCGGCACTGTCCCCTATTTGGTTAAGGTGGAGGTACATTCTGGCAACTGGACGTTAATTTGTCGCTTTCTGTCAGATATTGCTATATTTGTTGTGAGTTATATAGCATAACGTTAGTACATTCTGGCACTGTACATAGTTTGGTTAAGCTTGAGGTACATTCGGACAACTTGACATTAATTGGTCGCTTTCTGTCAGGACACATTTGTTGTGTTACATAGCATAAGGTTGAGGTACATTCCGGCACTGTCCCCTATTTGGTTAAGGTGGAGGTACATTCTGGCAACTGGACGTTAATTTGTCGCTTTCTGTCAGATATTGCTATATTTGTTGTGAGTTATATAGCATAACGTTAGTACATTCTGGCACTGTACATAGTTTGGTTAAGCTTGAGGTACATTCGGACAACTTGACATTAATTGGTCGCTTTCTGTCAGGACACATTTGTTGTGTTACATAGCATAAGGTTGAGGTACATTCCGGCACTGTCCCCTATTTGGTTAAGGTGGAGGTACATTCTGGCAACTGGACGTTGATTATTCGCATTCTGTCAGACAGCTACATTGGCTGTGAGTTACATAGCATAAGGTTGAGGTACATTTCGACACTGTACATAATTTGGTTAAGCTTGAGGTACATTCTGGCAACTGGACGTTGATTATTCGCATTCTGTCAGACAGCTACATTGGCTGTGAGTTACATAGCATAAGGTTGAGGTACATTTCGACACTGTACATAATTTGGTTTAGCTCGAGGTACATTCTGGCAACTGGACGTTAATTGGTCGCTTTCTGTCAGATATTGCTATATTTGTTGTGAGTTATATAGCATAAGGTTAGTACATTCTGGCACTGTACATAGTTTGGTTAAGCTTGAGGTACATTCTGACAACTTGACATTAATTGGTCGCTTTCTGTCAGGACACATTTGTTGTGTTACATAGCATAAGGTTGAGGTACATTCCGGCACTGTCCCCTATTTGGTTAAGGTGGAGGTACATTCTGGCAACTGGACGTTGATTATTCGCATTCTGTCAGACAGCTACATTGGCTGTGAGTTACATAGCATAAGGTTGAGGTACATTCCGGCACTGTCCCTTATTAGGATAAGCTTAAGGTACATTTTGGCAACTGGACGTTAATTGGTCGCTTTCTGTCAGGACACATTTGTTGTGTTACATAGCATAAGGTTGAGGTACATTCCGGCACTGTCCCCTATTTGGTTAAGGTGGAGGTACATTCTGGCAACTGGACGTTGATTATTCGCATTCTGTCAGACAGCTACATTGGCTGTGAGTTACATAGCATAAGGTTGAGGTACATTCCGGCACTGTCCCCTATTTGGTTAAGGTGGAAGTACATTCTGGCAACTGGACGTTAATTGATGGCTTAGTGTCAGATATAGCTACGTTTATTGTCAATTAAATAGCATAAGGTTGAGGTACATTTCGACACTGTACATAATTTGGTTAAGCTTGAGGTACATTCTGGCAACTGGACGTTGATTATTCGCATTCTGTCAGACAGCTACATTGGCTGTGAGTTACATAGCATAAGGTTGTACATGCTGGCACTGTCCCCTATTAGGTTAAGCTTAAGGTACATTCTGGCAATTATTAGTTGGTTGTTGTCAATTATAGTTACTGAACTTGAGGTACATACCAGAAACTGTTCCCTGCTTAGTTCAGTTTCAGGGTACATTCCGGCAATTGTCACATATTTTCAATCGTAAGGTTATTGAGAATTATTGGGCACAACGAGTTTCCCATTCGAATTTGTATCTGCCCGACTGGGGCAGGACCTCCACCTTATAGAAGGCCGTAGCCAAATAACACTATTGTTTGTGTTGTGTTCCTACGCGGTGAATAAGGTTTCCAGTAGTGAGCTCCTTGGGGAGGGGGAGGATTGTTACATTGTGTTGGAAGCAGAGGGATTAAACCCATTATGCTGCCAATACACTATAACTCTCCGAACACAGAGTGGCAACGCGCAAGTGGTACTTCGGTATCGTGAGCGTAAATAGGCTACGGTAACCGGTTCCCATCAGGTGGGCCGTATGCTTGTTTGCCACTCTTGTGGTATAAAAAAATTGTAATATGAACTGAACTGAACGGGATATCCCAAAATGCAGTATCCCCAGGAATTGTTTGTTCATACAGGCTTGCCATCAGGTGGCCCGTAGGCTTAGTTGCCAATATAAAAATGCTACTTGTTTTAATTTTAGCGAAAGAGGTCGGTAAGTCTAGAGAGAACTGGCGCTCTATACTCTCTGTCTACCCCGTTAGGGACTCGGCGTGATGATATATATATATATAATATAAAGATAATATACAGAAATGACAAAGAAAAACATATAGTAGGCACAATAGGCGGCCTTATCGCAAAAGCGATTTCTACCAGGCAACCCAAGTGTAGAGAGAGATAAGAAACAGAGAAAGAAAAGGTGGGTGTGACAGTTGAGAGGATGAGATAGAAACAATCATTATAATATACTAGCTGTCCCGCCCAGCTTCGCTCGGGTGAAAAAGTTAAATTGCCCATAACACGATCGCAGCGCCACCTATTGGGTCCAATTGTAAATCTAAACCATTCTCGAATCTAGCTTAAGACACACAGAAACACACAGAAAGCTTCGCCCGGGTAAAAAGGTAAAATTCTTGAAACTCGATCGCAGCGCCACCTATCGGGTCCAATTTAATATAGCCTATGTTACTCGGGGATAATGTAGCTTTCCAAAGGTGAAAGAATTTTTGAAATCGGTCCAGTAGTTTCGGAGCCTATTCATTACAAACAAACAAACAAACAAACAAATCTTTCCTCTTTATAATATTAGTATAGACAAATAATAGGCATTCTACATAAATAAATACGAAACATATACTTATATAACATACATACAATAATATATACATGTATACATATATATAATAATAATATAATAATATATCCTCACGCCTTCCCACAAGGGTCCCCGGAGGGGGTAGGCAGAGGTGTATAGGTAATACCCACACACCCACTTTCCGCCAGAGGTATATTAGGTGCCAACGTGACAGATGGCGAGTCCATCGCCGTTACTCAAGCACGACTATACATACGCCTTTGAATGTCTTCTCAGACGTATGCAGGTTTCCTCTCGATGTTTTCCTTCACCGTAAAGCTCGTGGTGTGACTAATCACTGTACTTAAGGTCAGAAAAAACTCATTGGTACAGTCGGGATTCGAACTTGCGACCTTTGCGTCGCAGGCAACTGCTCGAACCACTCGGCCACCACGGCTCATATATAAACAAGTTAAAAACATATATATAAACAAGTTAAAAAGAGAAATAGTGTTCAAATAAAAGCTTTTTGAAGGAGATTAATGTCTGTGCAAGCCTGACGTTCTGGGGCAACGAGTTCCAAAGACGGACAGCTTGCGCAGTGAAAGACTTGGAATAGGAAGAAGAGGTGAAGGTAGGAGTTTTAAGGACAAGTTCTCTGGTTTTACGGAGTAGGTGCAGGTTGCTGGTTCCTGAAGATATCTAGGGGCTCTAGGATCAAACAAAGTCTTGTAAAGAAGTGATAGGATATGAGTATTCCGGCGAAGTCGGATGGGTAGCCACTTGAGCCTACGGCGAAATTCAGAGACGTGGTCATATTTGCGTAATCCAAATACGAACCGTATGCAGAAATTTTGAAGGCGCTCAAGCTTGTTAAGTTGCTCCTCAAGACAAGTATATATATATATATATATATATATATATATATACTTGTTTTCATATTATTATTGTTGATTTTGAAACGAATTTCTTTTGCAAGCAATACTACGGATGATGCTACTGAAGAGTAAGTGCTCATAACTAGTAATAGACAATAGGTCGATAACTTTTAACAATGGAGAGTTTGATTGTTGTATCAATAGATGGCGCTGAGCATTGGCAATGTAACAGATGTTGAGTCCATAGCCGTAACTCAATCACGACTATACATACGCCTTTGAATTGCTTCTCAGACATATGCAGGTTTCGTCTCGATGTTTTCTTTCAGAGTAAAGCTCGTGGTGTGACTAATCACTGTACTTAAGTTCAGAAAAACTCATTGGTACAGTCGGGATTCGAGCTTGCGATCTTTGTGCCACAGGCAACCACCACGGGTCATATTTAATGTTAGCTAGCGATAACTACGTCGAAATAAAACCTGCAATTGCCGATAGATGTCACTAAACACAATTATTGTAATCCCATGCGAATCCGCGATGGGTTACATACATCCTAGTTTAATACAAAATCAGCTTTATATTAGACACTAGCTGTCCCTCCCAGCTTCTCTTGAGTGAAAAATATTTCTAAAACACGATCGCAGCGCCACCTATCGGGTCCAACTGTGTACCTAAAGCATTCGCGAATCCACCTGAAGACACAGAAAATTTCATTAAAATCGGCCCAGCCGTTTAGGAGTTCAGTGAAATACAGACAAACTCATTTTATACATAGATAGGGTATCGAACAAAAAGTTACTAATTATGGGCAACAGATGCCGCTGGCTGCAATAAAAGTTCCTGTTATCGCCAACAGATGTCGTTAAACATGATTTTATAACAGACGCAAGAACCCGGCTCCTTTCTGCGAGAGGATCAAGGGCAACCCCCTAAGGACAGAGTGCTCGCCGCGACGATCAGCCGTGGTGTTGTGTAATTTGGTGCGGCATGAAAATATACTGCCGAGAGCTTACCAAGTATGTGGCACCTTATTCCACCTAGTACCCGGTACACTAGTGGTATCCACCTAGCCGGACTGTTGCAATAAGATGCCTACCATTGTTCCCCACAGCACTTCGACATTCTCCCCAACACCCCCCCGGGTGAAGAAGCCCACTATGGCGGCTCCGTGTCTCTGGCGGATTACTGTCCATACCTCCAGGAGTTTACCTGGAGGCATAAAAGCGTGCTAGTTCGGGGCAGCCGCTGTTCCTATGAGGAGAACACTCCAAGTAAGTATTTCCTCCAGTTCGTCCGTTACCCCTGGTGTTGCAAGCGTCCATAGGCCTAGGTCACCGCGCTCCATCAGGCAGTAGGGGTAGCACAGCGATCCTCCCAACACAAGGTCGGCACGCGAGTGATACCCCTGGTGTTGCAAGCGTCCATAGGCCTAGGTCACCGCGCTCCATCAGGCAGTAGGGGGACCCGTTCGTCCCTTGTGCTAGCACAGCGATCCTCCCAACACAAGGTCGGCACGCGAGTGATACCCCTGGTGTTGCAAGCGTCCATAGGCCTAGGTCACCGCGCTCCATCAGGCAGTAGGGGGACCCGTTCGTCCCTTGTGCTAGCACAGCGATCCTCCCAACACAAGGTCGGCACGTGAGTGATACCCCTGGTGTTGCAAGCGTCCATAGGCCTAGGTCACCGCGCTCCATCAGGCAGTAGGGGGACTCGTTCGTCCCTTGTGCTAGCACAGCGATCCTCCCAACACAAGGTCGGCACGCGAGTGATACCCCTGGTGTTGCAAGCGTCCATAGGCCTAGGTCACCGCGCTCCATCAGGCAGTAGGGGGACCCGTTCGTCCCTTGTGCTAGCACAGCGATCCTCCCAACACAAGGTCGGCACGCGAGTGATACCCCTGGTGTTGCAAGCGTCCATAGGCCTAGGTCACCGCGCTCCATCAGGCAGTAGGGGGACCCGTTCGTCCCTTGTGCTAGCACAGCGATCCTCCCAACACAAGGTCGGCACGCGAGTGATACCCCTGGTGTTGCAAGCGTCCATAGGCCTAGGTCACCGCGCTCCATCAGGCAGTAGGGGGACCCGTTCGTCCCTTGTGCTAGCACAGCGATCCTCCCAACACAAGGTCGGCACGCGAGTGATACCCCTGGTGTTGCAAGCGTCCATAGGCCTAGGTCACCGCGCTCCATCAGGCAGTAGGGGGACCCGTTCGTCCCTTGTGCTAGCACAGCGATCCTCCCAACACAAGGTCGGCACGTGAGTGATACCCCTGGTGTTGCAAGCGTCCATAGGCCTAGGTCACCGCGCTCCATCAGGCAGTAGGGGGACTCGTTCGTCCCTTGTGCTAGCACAGCGATCCTCCCAACACAAGGTCGGCACGCGAGTGATACCCCTGGTGTTGCAAGCGTCCATAGGCCTAGGTCACCGCGCTCCATCAGGCAGTAGGGGGACCCGTTCGTCCCTTGTGCTAGCACAGCGATCCTCCCAACACAAGGTCGGCACGCGAGTGATACCCCTGGTGTTGCAAGCGTCCATAGGCCTAGGTCACCGCGCTCCATCAGGCAGTAGGGGGACTCGTTCTTCCCGCCTAGGAAGGTCGCTTTTATTAACTCAACGTATTTCCTTTGTAGAGACTGACGTAAACTTCGCATTGGAAAACTATGGCGCCAACTCGAAGTGCTTTGATCATAGCGACAAGGTTTGGGAGCAAAAGTCTTGTAGACAGGTAATGAGTTGAAACTATCGCTATTTTAGTTCTACAAACTGGCAACAGATGGAGCTACTGTCGAGATTTATTTGGAGCTCTACTCTGGTTCTTAACTAGCTTTAAAATTGGTTATCTAAAATATAGTAGTTAGTAGGTAGTTCATATTTTCTAATTCTTTTTTTCTAATGTTAAATTAACTTATGTAAGTTTGCTTTGGAAGCATTTGCATTTAAATAAAATTTAATATCCTCACGCCTTCCCACAAGGGTCCCCGAAGGGGTAGGCAGAGGTGTATAGGTAATACCCACACACCCACTTTCCGCCAGAGGTATATTAGGTGCCAACGTGACAGATGGCGAGTCCATCGCCGTTACTCAAGCACGACTATACATACGCCTTTGAATTTCTTCTCAGACGTATGCAGGTTTCCTCTCGATGTTTTCCTTCACCGTAAAGCTCGTGGTGTGACTAATCAATGTACTTAAGTTCAGAAAAAACTCATTGGTACAGTCGGCATTCGAACTTGCGACCTTTGCGTCGCAGGCAACTGCTCGAACCACTCGGCCACCACGGCTTCTTAAATAAAATTTACTTTAAATTTAACGATATTATCGATTTACCGAGTTGTTTTTGAGTATTTCTATAACGATATCCTCTTCATAAGTGTGGCAAATCGTGTATAGATAAATAAACAAATAATTTGAAACAGAGCCATCTAGCGTCAGATCTCAGTACTTTTTGTTTCCTTATCATGGAAGGCAAAAACAAAATCAGCGCCATCTACCGTCAGACCTTAGTACTTTTTACTTCCAGATCAGGGAGTGGCAGCATTGGGGCTCAGGCTGCTACAAATATAAATGCGAGAGCGGACGATTGCATATTGTGGTGAGTTACTTTATACGAAATAATGAACTAGACACACACAAGAGCCGTGGTGGCCGAGTGGATCGAGCAGTTGCCTGCAATTCAATAATCGCAAGGTCGAATCCCGACAATTAGTTTTATCTGAACTAAAGTACAATGATTATTCACACCACGAGCTTTACGGTCAAGGTAAATATCAAGGAAACCTAAAATATGTCATCTGCAAAAAGGTGTCTCACCTCTACAGACTCTACAGACTACACACCTCTGAGGAAAAGCGTATATATATATATATATATATATATATATACGCCTGCATACGTCTGAGAAGACACTCAAACACGTATGTATAGTCGTGCTTGAGTAACGGCGATGGACACGCTATTTGTCACTGCACCTAAAATATTACTCCGGCGAAAAGTTGGTGAGGGGGTGCAGCCTTTTTTTTTTTTATACAACAAGAGTGGCAAACAAGCATACGGCCCACCTGATGGGAAACGGTTACCGTAGCCTATTTACGCTCACGATACCGAAGTATCACTTGCGCGTTGCCACTCTGTGTTCGGAGAGTTATACTATATTGGCAGCATAATGGGACTAATCCCTCTGCTGCCAATACAATATAACAACCTCCCTCCACCCCAAGGAGCTCATTACTGGAAACCTTATTCACCGCGTAGGAACACAACACAAACAATAGTGTTATTTGGCTACGGCCTTCTATAAGGTGGAGGTCCTGCCCCAGTCGGGCAAATACAAATTCGAACGGGAAACCCGTTATGCCCTACCTCTCTTCACACCTTTGCCTAGTGGGACTCACGCCTTCCAACAAGGGTCTCTTTGTTGGAAGTCGTGAAGATATATTATTTAGTTTCTCTTAAATCCTCGGGGCCTCAAAAGGCCCGGTCCTTTATCTAGGTTTGTTATTAAGCATAGCAACACCCCTCCAGCCGTAGTGGCCGAGTGGTTCGAGCAGTTGCCTGCGACGCAAAGGTCGCAAGTTCGAATCCCGACGGTACCAATAAGTTTTTCTGAACTTTAGTACAGTGATTAGTCACACCACGAGCTAAACGGTGAAGGAAAACATCGAGAGGAAACCTGCATACGTCTGAGAAGCAATTCAAAGGCGTATGTATAGTCGTGCTTGAGTAACGGCGATGGACTCGCCATCTGTCACGTTGGCACCTAATATACCTCTGGCGGAAAGTGGGTGTGTGGGTATTACCTGTACACCTCTGCCTACCCCTTCGGTGACCCTTGTGGGAAGGCGTGAGATATAATACCCCTCCAGGTGGGCAACTATACGTACACTTGCTACCACGCCGGGCAAGCATTGCTCGTGCGGATCCTTCGTCGTGGCTGGCTGCACAAGGGCGGCGTACTGTGCCCGCCCTGCCGACAGCTCTGCGGCCAACACTTCGCTGTAAGTACCCGCCCTACAAGACAAACCGTATAGTACAGGCTCTGCCTAGTTTAGGGTCAGTTAGCTTTGTGTGAGATGTCCACAATATTATTGTATATTAACATCTATATAAGTGTGTATATCAGTCGCCGATGCCTATAGTACAGGCTCTGCCTAGTTTAGGGTCAGTTGGCTTTGTGTGAGATGTCCACAATATTATTGTATATTAACATCTATATAAGTGTGTATATCAGTCGCCGATGCCTATAGTACAGGCTCTGCCTAGTTTAGGGCCAGTTGGCTTTGTGTGAGATGTCCACAATATTATTGTATATTAACATCTATATAAGTGTGTATATCAGTCGCCGATGCCTATAGTACAGGCTCTGCCTAGTTTAGGGTCAGTTGGCTTTGTGTGAGATGTCCACAATATTATTGTATATTAACATCTATATAAGTGTGTATATCAGTCGCCTATGCCTATAGTACAGGCTCTGCCTAGTTTAGGGTCAGTTGGCTTTGTGTGAGATGTCCACAATATTATTGTATATTAACATCTATATAAGTGTGTATATCAGTCGCCGATGCCTATAGTACAGGCTCTGCCTAGTTTAGGGCCAGTTGGCTTTGTGTGAGATGTCCACAATATTATTGTATATTAACATCTATATAAGTGTGTATATCAGTCGCCGATGCCTATAGTACAGGCTCTGCCTAGTTTAGGGTCAGTTGGCTTTGTGTGAGATGTCCACAATATTATTGTATATTAACATCTATATAAGTGTGTATATCAGTCGCCTATGCCTATAGTACAGGCTCTGCCTAGTTTAGGGTCAGTTGGCTTTGTGTGAGATGTCCACAATATTATTGTATATTAACATCTATATAAGTGTGTATATCAGTCGCCGATGCCTATAGTACAGGCTCTGCCTAGTTTAGGGTCAGTTGGCTTTGTGTGAGATGTCCACAATATTATTGTATATTAACATCTATATAAGTGTGTATATCAGTCGCCGATGCCTATAGTACAGGCTCTGCCTAGTTTAGGGTCAGTTGGCTTTGTGTGAGATGTCCACAATATTATTGTATATTAACATCTATATAAGTGTGTATATCAGTCGCCTATGCCTATAGTACAGGCTCTGCCTAGTTTAGGGTCAGTTGGCTTTGTGTGAGATGTCCACAATATTATTGTATATTAACATCTATATAAGTGTGTATATCAGTCGCCGATGCCTATAGTACAGGCTCTGCCTAGTTTAGGGTCAGTTGGCTTTGTGTGAGATGTCCACAATATTATTGTATATTAACATCTATATAAGTGTGTATATCAGTCGCCGATGCCTATAGTACAGGCTCTGCCTAGTTTAGGGTCAGTTGGCTTTGTGTGAGATGTCCACAATATTATTGTATATTAACATCTATATAAGTGTGTATATCAGTCGCCTATGCCTATAGTACAGGCTCTGCCTAGTTTAGGGTCAGTTGGCTTTGTGTGAGATGTCCACAATATTATTGTATATTAACATCTATATAAGTGTGTATATCAGTCGCCGATGCCTATAGTACAGGCTCTGCCTAGTTTAGGGCCAGTTGGCTTTGTGTGAGATGTCCACAATATTATTGTATATTAACATCTATATAAGTGTGTATATCAGTCGCCGATGCCTATAGTACAGGCTCTGCCTAGTTTAGGGTCAGTTGGCTTTGTGTGAGATGTCCACAATATTATTGTATATTAACATCTATATAAGTGTGTATATCAGTCGCCGATGCCTATAGTACAGGCTCTGCCTAGTTTAGGGTCAGTTGGCTATGTGTGAGATGTCCACAATATTATTGTATATTAACATCTATATAAGTGTGTATATCAGTCGCCGATGCCTATAGTACAGGCTCTGCCTAGTTTAGGGTCAGTTGGCTATGTGTGAGATGTCCACAATATTATCAGAACCATCTTCTCCGTCGCAGGAACGTGGCGAGTACTGCAAAGCTGGTGAGGAGCCCCCGCCACCCAACCTGTACCCGAACGACGTGTTGACGTGTGCCGTTGCCATGGTTACGCCTTCCGCCATCTTGTTGACGGCCCCCATTTTGAGCTCACTATCCATTTTAAGCTTTAGTAAGGTAACATAGTTGATTTGATATTCGAATGCATTGAAGTGAACAAGACTGCGGATCCCAATTATGTTAGCGCTGTGAACTCAAATAAGTGACAGGCGAAATTGAATCCTATTTTCAATTGTATAGACTAGTTATTTGTACGTAATAACACAGACACAGACTTTGAAGAACAGTTCTGTGAGCAAAATTGAGCCCTACACTGAAGTACACTAGAGTCGAATTTTATTCTTCCAGATAACCTAAACTGGACCAACTGTGTATATAGTTATTAATTAGTCAAATAATAATAATTTTTATAACGAAAGAGCCGTGGAGGCTCAGTGGTTTGAGATATCACCTGCTAAGTCAAGATCGCAAGTTCGAATTCGACTGTACCAATGAGTTTTTCTAAACTTAAGTACAGTGATCAGTCACACCACGAGCTTTACGGTGAAGGAAACATCGAGAGGAAACCTGCATACGTCTGAGAAGACATTCAAATGCGTATGTATAGTCGTGCTTGAGTAACGGCGATGGACTCGCCATCTGTCACGTTGGCACCTGAAATAAATTTCGGCGAAAAGTGGATGTGTGACTACACACCTCTGCCTACCCTAAAACAACATATTTACTCTCAACTAGACTTGTAAGCGCGTGATCACAATAAGATACTTTTATAATCTATAATTATTTATTTTAATCTGTATTTCATGCCATAAATTAAATTATTCTACTTTCTGTACATCTATTTGATTGACACAAACATTCACAAATCGGACTGACGCTAAACCATCCAAGGTCTGACCGCGGTTGGCAAAGCTTAACTCATGCTAGCTCGTGATTAGCATTCCGACAACGGATCTCCCGTCCACAACAGCAGTTGCCCGACTGGGGCAGTACCTCCACCTTACAGAAGGTCGCACACAAATGGTACTGCTCCTGGATACGTTGGGTTGATGCTGCTCGCGTCCGTAAACACCCTCGATACCTCACACGTGATCCCCGGGTGGTGCTAACGAGCAGCTGGAGAGAGGTAGGCCACAACGGATCTCCCGTCCACAATAGCAGTTGCCCGACTGGGGCAGTACCTCCACCTTACAGAAGGTCGCACACAAATGGCACTGCTCCTGGATACGTTGGGTTGATGCTGCTCGCGTCCGTAAACACCCTCGATACCTCACACGTGATCCCCGGGTGGTGCTAACGAGCAGCTGGAGAGAGGTAGGTCACAACGGATCTCCCCCCCACAATAGCAGTTGCCCGACTGGGGCAGTACCTCCACCTTACAGAAGGTCGCACACAAATGGTACTGCTCCTGGATACGTTGGGTTGATGCTGCTCGCGTCCGTAAAACCCTCGATACCTCACACGTGATCCCCGGGTTTGTTTGAAGAGACTGATGGATGTGGTCAAAGGGAGATATACTAAATATCTGGAAGTCCTGTCAAAAGACAGGAAAACCTCTGCCTACCACGTGACGGACTGTATTATGATAAGTATAAATTATTGTATGTTTGTCAGTCAATCAAATGGATACCCTATTTCCCTAAATGTTATGTAAATAGGTTTAACTTTATAACTTAATTTTACATAAATGTTCTTGATGTAAATATTATTTATAAGCTACGGTGCTTTATATGTGATTTATTTCATTCCCTTTTTTTTATATAATAATTGCATTGTAAAGGTTGGCTTAGACTTTTGAATGTCACAGAATCTCTTTCGCGTAACGTCACTTTGACAGAACGTGTCAAACGTCAATTTCAATGACTTTTGATTAGTCAGTCCAATCTCGCTCCATTTTTCTCTGTCCAGAGCTGTCTTGACGACCCCACGGCTATTTTATCATTGCTCATGGTTAGTTATTCCTTCTGTACTTGTGGTCCTGGGTTCGATCCTTGCTGGTAGTAAACATTTGTGAGACATTAGCTATTTACCTTTCACCAGCAAACAATTTATACATATGCAAAGGAAATCAGTCCTTTAATTCAGTTAGTTTATCTGTGGAGCATATTTTATTCACGTCATAGAGATGGCGTGGTAAAATATTATTTTGGCGGTCAAAGACTGCTTGCAAAGGACAAAAACGCTTGTTGAAACCACAAGAATATTCTGATTGTAATAAAAATTATTAGTAAAATGTGAATTAGCAATTTGAATAGTAAAATATATCTCTGGCGGAAAGTGGATGAACTATATGAGACCTTCAGGGACTTAGAGAAGGTGTGATGATAAAAAAAAATGCATCTTCTTTAAATTCTTCCAAACTTCAAACATTAATACTTTCTGGCAACCCAGTGCCCGAATCCATTTTTGGTTTCCACAAGACTACAATGTAGCGTTTGACACGTATGTCAATGGGTCGTATGCGAAATTGTCATTCTTATTTAAATATTCAATCGCTAGAGTAAGGTGAGCGTAATGTAACTTAATTGAAATAAAAAAAATATTTTCATTGTACATTTATTTCATCTTATAAACCGGCCTCGTTCCCAAAATTATGTGTGACATAAAATAGATTTGGTTTAGTGTCACAAGATGTCGCTGTACGTCAAACTAAATGTCGCTATAGAGATCCTCCTTGCATATTACCGTTCCAATTTGACACCATATAGAAGTCCGTAGCCAAATAACACTATTGTTTGTGTTGTGTTCCTGCGCGATGAATGAGGTTTTTTCCAATAATGAGCTCATTGGGGAGGGGGAGGATTGTTATATGTTGGCAGCAGGGGGATTAGTGACTAATAGTGATGGGTCGTTGACGGTTTTTCCGTTAACGAAACGTTAACGTTGATTTACGTTTGTCAACTAGTTAATCAACTAGTTAAATTCGTCAACGAGTTAACGTGCTACTAATGTCAACTTGCAACGTAACCCGTTCATTCATTGAACGGTTTTTATTCAACGATTACGCGTTAAATTTTAGAAACAAATTTTACAAACTTAAGAGTTCAAATTGTATGATATGACCGTCACTCGCAATCTATGACGTTATTTTCAACGTAAGTTTTTTAAATTGCTCTGCTCGTTGCGTTTGCGTTCTCGTTTATTGAACGAGACGCACGAGTTAAATTCATAAACGTCGTTGACGAATTCAACTAGTTGATTCATAAACTGTTAACGTTAATACGTTGACAGGAGATCAACGGTTGATTCAACTAGTTCGTTGATTCAACGCTCATAACTAGTGACTAATCATTAGGCCCATTATGATTTATGCTGCCAAGTGCCAACACACACAGCAGTGGCGAAGCGTCCTTAGAACACGATTCCTATCGGCTTCCCTTGGCAGATTCGCGCTCATATACGACTATTCTATGTAGTCATAATATCGCAAGCGATATAATTACATTGCGCCCTTTGTAAAAATATTCTCCAATATGCTGGATACAAAAACGCAATGTATGTGAAATCGCGCAAACGCACAGATACACGATTTCACGTAGTAGGCGGCTGGGGAACTCGCTCATAATATTGGGAATTCAAATAGTTAAAATGTATGCAATTCACGCACACATAGCCATTACTACCACATCCAACCATTCGTCGATACAACAGCGATTATAAGCCGATCTCAGATAGCCTCCAATCTTTATTTGTTAAGTGTTAAGGTTTCGTTTCGCTTGAAAAGTTTGACCAATCAGAGCAATTTCCGCGACAAGCCGGAGTGTCATGACCTCACCTAGCCATTTTGCGCGCGCATTAGCACGGATTGTTTTGTTATGCTAATTTATCTATTGTAATATGTGATAAGCTTGATTGTGTTGTAGTATATGGTTTAAAAAAAACGAAAGTAGTGAAATTTTTCTTGCCAAGTGTTGTCACAGTGTTTGTTTTGTTTCACCGTAAAGGTTTGTTTGTTTATTTTTGTTTCTTGTCGTCACGTAGTCTGTTAGGTGAGAAATGGCGGCGTTAATACAAATAGGTTGTTGTCTTACAGATTACCTATTAAATGAGTTAACTTCGTTCTCAATACAATCTTTCGAAAATAAAAAATATATCATTAAACATGGACGGGCTCGTCCCGATATGAAAATTGATTATAGACGTAAGGATGGGTTTTTCAAACATTTTCACAGTTCTATGTATGATAAATACAATTACGGATAACCGGCAGTTGCAAATTAAATAAGTTATTTTGCTTTCCATGTCATGTCCATGTTATTTTGTTTTTCGGGTTATAGTATAGAAAAATAAATACTGCGGTATTTCTGCTGGTATTTATTTGTGATGATGATGCTGGCAAGTTAAGTTTCACTTATTTTAGTTCTTTATTTTTGCTGTATATTTATAACCCCCGTGTGAGTGACGTGTGCTTTAAAACGGCTTTTTAAAGCCACTTTTATCATACTCGACATGCACTGTTCATATGATACCAGTAATGTCATGTATGGTGAAGTTGGTGAACACTAACAACTGTACAGCAAGCATGTTCTGTCGCATGGAAAAACTGCATACAACGCAACGCAAGCAACATACATAACATTTCGCCATAGTTTTGGGAATGGTGAACTAACACACTAATATATGGTATGTAATTTATTGCATTTTTTTTACAAGTTAAGATATGACGTTTTGCTTATTCACGCGTTAGCCATTTTTTTGGTCCGGCTTTACCTTTCTTTTTTTTCACCCCACGCCACTGATACACAGTATATCTCCCCGAATACAGAGTAGCAACGCGCAAGTGATACTTCGGTATCGATCATGAGCGTAAATAGACTACGGTAACCGCTTCCCATCGAAAACATCGAGAGGAAACCTGCATACGACTGAGAAGAAATTCAAAGGCATATGTATAGTCGTGCTTGGGTAACGGCGATGGACTCGCCATCTGTCACGTTGGCACCTAAAATATATCTCTGGCAGAGAATGGATACTACCTATAAACATCTGCCTACCCCTTCGAGGATCCTTGTGAGAAGGCGTGAGGATACATTATTAATAAAATAAAGTGTCAGAAAAGTGGGAGTTTTAATTCCTCCCATTGAAATGCTCTTGTTAAAAATATATATGTTCAACCCATATTCAAGTATTGGTTTTTATTAGATTTTCAATTACTTGAAATTTTTACGCATACGTAATAATAATTAAATGGTACATTATTAAAAATCCAATTATAATAAAAATATAGTTATTATTCATTTAACAACGTGTTACCCACTATAATTGTTTTCGCAATCTTTAGTTGCTGCTCAAAAGACATGGATCCTATACTAATATTGGTATTATGTGGTAAGTTTCTTTTTGGCCGTGCGTGGCCGAGAGGTCACAGCACCCGCCTGCCACGCAAACGGCGCGAGTTCCAATCCCGACTGGATTGAGGAGTTTTTCTACATTTAATTACAGTGAGGCACACCACGAGCTTTACGGTAAAGGAAAACATCGAGAGGAAACCAACATACGTCTGAGAAGCAATTCAAAGGCGTATGTATAGTCGTGCTTGAGTAAAGTGACGGACGCCAATTGTCACTTTGACACATCTAATATATCTCCCGCGTATTGTGGGTACTACCTACCTCTGCCTACCTTTAGGAGAAGGCGTGTAGCTCTAGCAATGCAAATTATTCCAGGTATAGCCCTACCAATATCAAACGCCTATGTACTCGTTCAAGTCAACAAAGAGGATGGAAATAAATCTAACGTCGACGCATTGATCCACAAAGAGTTGCCAATGGGGAAATTCGACAGGATTGCCAACAAAATGGCGAGAAAACAATTAAATTACGCGCGCGATTATACGTCAAATGCCCGTTTACATTCGAAGGGGGCTAAGAGTAACGATTTTCATCCGAACGATTTATTAAACGAAGTATCCAATGCTGTTTCCCAATTCTTAGCTCGAGCTAAAACAGGAACCTCCCAGGATGTTATCAGTAAGTACCTACTATAACATTTTTTATCTGGCATGATATGTATGTAAATCTGTAAATCTCTGTAAGTCTAGAGAGACCTGGCGCCCTACTCTCTCTGCCTAGCGTGAGGGACTCGGCGTGATGATATGTATGTAGGTCTGTAAGTCTAGAGAGAACTGGCGCTCTACTCTCTCTGCCTAGCGTGAGGGACTCGGCGTGATGATATGTATGTAGGTCTGTAAGTCTAGAGAGAACTGGCGCTCTACTCTCTCTGCCTAGGGTGAGGGACTCGGCGTGATGATATGTATGTAGGTCTGTAAGTCTAGAGAGAACTGGCGCTCTACTCTCTCTGCCTAGTGTGAGGGACTCGGCGTGATGATATGTATGTAGGTCTGTAAGTCTAGAGAGACCTGGCGCCCTACTCTCTCTGCCTAGCGTGGGGGACTCGGCGTGATGATATGTATGTAGGTCTGTAAGTCTAGAGAGAACTGGCGCTCTACTCTCTCTGCCTAGCGTGAGGGACTCGGCGTGATGATATGTATGTAGGTCTGTAAGTCTAGAGAGAACTGGCGCTCTACTCTCTCTGCCTAGCGTGAGGGACTCGGCGTGATGATATGTATGTAGGTCTGTAAGTCTAGAGAGAACTGGCGCTCTACTCTCTCTGCCTAGTGTGAGGGACTCGGCGTGATGATATGTATGTAGGTCTGTAAGTCTAGAGAGAACTGGCGCTCTACTCTCTCTGCCTAGCGTGAGGGACTCGGCGTGATGATATGTATGTAGGTCTGTAAGTATAGAGAGAACTGGCGCTCTACTCTCTCTGCCTAGCGTGAGTGACTCGGCGTGATGATATGTATGTAGGTTAGTAAGTCTAGAGAGAACTGGCGCTCTATTCTCTCTGCCTAGCGTGAGGGACTGCGTGATGATATGTATGTAGGTCTGTAAGTCTAGAGAGAACTGGCGCTCTACTCTCTCTGCCTAGCGTGAGGGACTCGGCGTGATGATATGTATGTAGGTCTGTAAGTCTAGAGAGAACTGGCGCTCTACTCTCTCTGCCTAACGTGAGGGACTCGGCGTGATGATATGTATGTAGGTCTGTAAGTCTAGAGAGAACTGGCGCTCTACTCTCTCTGCCTAGCGCGAGGGACTCGGCGTGATGATATGTATGTAGGTCTGAAAGTCTAGAGAGAACTGGCGCTCTACTCTCTCTGCCTAGCGTGAGGGACTCGGCGTGATGATATGTATGTAGGTCTGTAAGTCTAGAGAGAACTGGCGCTCTACTCTCTCTGCCTAGCGTCAGGGACTCTGCGTGATGATATGTATGTAGGTCTGTAAGTCTAGAGAGAACTGGCGTTCTACTCTCTCTGCCTAGCGTGAGGGACTCGGCGTGATGATATGTATGTAGGTCTGTAAGTCTAGAGAGAACTGGCGCTCTACTCTCTCTGCCTAGCGTGAGGGACTTGGCGTGATGATATGTATGTAGGTCTGTAAGTCTAGAGAGAACTGGCGCTCTACTCTCTCTGCCTAGCGTGAGGGACTCGGCGTGATGATATGTATGTAGGTCTGTAAGTCTAGAGACGACTGGCGCTCTACTCTCTCTGCCTAGCGTGAGGGACTCGGCGTGATGATATGTATGTAGGTCTGTAAGTCTAGAGAGAACTGGCGCTCTACTCTCTCTACCTAGCGTGAGGGACTCGGCGTGATGATATGTATGTAGGTCTGTAAGTCTAGAGAGAACTGGCGCTCTACTCTCTCTGCCTAGCGTGAGGGACTCGGCGTGATGATATGTATGTAGGTTAGTAAGTCTAGAGAGAACTGGCGCTCTACTCTCTCTGCCTAGCGTGAGGGACTCGGCGTGATGATATGTATGTAGGTCTGTAAGTCTAGAGAGGACTGGCGCTCTACTCTCTCTGCCTACCGTGAGGGACTCGGCGTGATGATATGTATGTAGGTCTGTAAGTCTAGAGAGAACTGGCGCTCTACTCTCTCTGCCTAGCGTGAGGGACTCGGCGTGATGATATGTATGTAGGTCTGTAAGTCTAGAGAGAACTGGCGCTCTACTCTCTCTGCCTAGCGTGAGGGACTCGGCGTGATGATATGTATGTAGGTTAGTAAGTCTAGAGAGAACTGGCGCTCTACTCTCTCTGCCTAGCGTGAGGGACTCGGCGTGAAGATATGTATGTAGGTCTGTAAGTCTAGAGAGGACTGGCGCTCTACTCTCTCTGCCTACCATGAGGGACTCGGCGTGATGATATGTATGTAGGTCTGTAAGTCTAGAGAGAACTGGCGCTCTACTCTCTCTGCCTAGCGTGAGGGACTCGGCGTGATGATATGTATGTAGGTCTGTAAGTCTAGAGAGAACTGGCGCTCTACTCTCTCTGCCTAGCGTGAGGGACTCGGCGTGATGATATGTATGTAGGTCTGTAAGTCTAGAGAGGACTGGCGCTCTACTCTCTCTGCCTAGCGTGAGGGACTCGGCGTGATGATATGTATGTAGGTCTGTAAGTCTAGAGAGAACTGGCGCTCTACTCTCTCTGCCTAGCGTGAGGGACTCGGCCTGATGATATGTATGTAGGTCTGTAAGTCTAGAGAGGACTGGCGCTCTACTCTCTCTGCCTAGCGTGAGGGACTCGGCGTGATGATATGTATGTAGGTCTGTAAGTCTAGAGAGAACTGGCGCTCTACTCTCTCTGCCTAGCGTGAGGGACTCGGCGTGATGATATGTATGTAGGTTAGTAAGTCTAGAGAGAACTGGCGCTCTACTCTCTCTGCCTAGCGTGAGGGACTCGGCGTGATGATATGTATGTAGGTCTGTAAGTCTAGAGAGGACTGGCGCTCTACTCTCTCTGCCTAGCGTGAGGGACTCGGCGTGATGATATGTATGTAGGTCTGTAAGTCTAGAGAGAACTGGCGCTCTACTCTCTCTGCCTAGCGTGAGGGACTCGGCGTGAAGATATGTATGTAGGTCTGTAAGTCTAGAGAGGACTGGCGCTCTACTCTCTCTGCCTACCGTGAGGGACTCGGCGTGATGATATGTATGTAGGTCTGTAAGTCTAGAGAGAACTGGCGCTCTACTCTCTCTGCCTAGC
This sequence comes from Drepana falcataria, assembly GCA_945859725.1. Lineage (NCBI taxonomy): Eukaryota > Metazoa > Arthropoda > Insecta > Lepidoptera > Drepanidae > Drepana > Drepana falcataria. The sequence continues at coordinate 2,755,963 of OX243951.1, read as the reverse complement.
GTGAGGGACTCGGCGTGATGATATGTATGTAGGTCTGTAAGTCTAGAGAGAACTGGCGCTCTACTCTCTCTGCCTAGCGTGAGGGACTCGGCGTGATGATATGTATGTAGGTCTGTAAGTCTAGAGAGGACTGGCGCTCTACTCTCTCTGCCTAGCGTGAGGGACTCGGCGTGATGATATGTATGTAGGTCTGTAAGTCTAGAGAGAACTGGCGCTCTACTCTCTCTGCCTAGCGTGAGGGACTCGGCCTGATGATATGTATGTAGGTCTGTAAGTCTAGAGAGGACTGGCGCTCTACTCTCTCTGCCTAGCGTGAGGGACTCGGCGTGATGATATGTATGTAGGTCTGTAAGTCTAGAGAGAACTGGCGCTCTACTCTCTCTGCCTAGCGTGAGGGACTCAGCGTGATGATATGTATGTAGGTCTGTAAGTCTAGAGAGAACTGGCGCTCTACTCTCTCTGCCTAGCGTGAGGGACTCAGCGTGATGATATGTATGTAGGTCTGTAAGTCTAGAGAGAACTGGCGCTCTACTCTCTCTGCCTAGCGTGAGGGACTCGGCGTGATGATATGTATGTAGGTCTGTAAGTCTAGAGAGAACTGGCGCTCTACTCTCTCTGCCTAGCGTGAGGGACTCGGCGTGATGATATGTATGTAGGTCTGTAAGTCTAGAGAGAACTGGCGCTCTACTCTCTCTGCCTACCGTGAGGGACTCGGCGTGATGATATGTATGTAGGTCTGTAAGTCTAGAGAGAACTGGCGCTCTACTCTCTCTGCCTAGCGTGAGGGACTCGGCGTGATGATATGTATGTAGGTTAGTAAGTCTAGAGAGAACTGACGCTCTACTCTCTCTGCCTAGCGTGAGGGACTCGGCGTGATGATATGTATGTAGGTCTGTAAGTCTAGAGAGGACTGGCGCTCTACTCTCTCTGCCTACCGTGAGGGACTCGGCGTGATGATATGTATGTAGGTCTGTAAGTCTAGAGAGAACTGGCGCTCTACTCTCTCTGCCTAGCGTGAGGGACTCTGCGTGATGATATGTATGTAGGTCTGTAAGTCTAGAGAGCACTGGCGCTCTACTCTCTCTGCTTAGCGTGAGGGACTCGGCGTGATGATATGTATGTAGGTCTGTAAGTCTAGAGAGAACTGGCGCTCTACTCTCTCAGCCTAGCGTGAGGGACTCGGCCTAATTAAAAATTCTTTTTTTTCAGAGCCAACCAATAATCAATATCGAAGAAACAAACCGTCTTTAATGTACGAAGTAAACTCAGAATCAGTTATTAAGTTGCTTAAAGACTTATTGTACTCGACCAATTTGCAGAAATACATTGAGGGGATATCTCGCAAGGCCGCCATAGTGTATAGAGCTGTCAAGGACGAATTAATAGACAGTCCTACACTGTAATATTTAGTATATATATAAAAATCTTATGTTGGTTTGTGTACGCTTCAAAAACTCAAAAAGTTCTGCACCGATCGAGCTGAAAGTTTAGCATGATATGTAATCCGCATCAAGGATGGTTTTTATCTATTTTTTGCATCAGTCACATATCCACAGCGAAGCCTGGCAGGGTACCGCTAGTATTATGTACAATAGTTGTCCCGCCAAGCTGAAACACAATCGCAGCGCCACCTATCGAGTCCAATTGTGAATCTACCATTCTCGAATCCACCTGAAGACACATAAAATTTCATTAAAATCGGTGGTCGTTTAGGTGTTCAGTGACAAGCACACGCACAGAAGAAATAACCATTCATATTAGTTGTCCCACCCAGCTTCACTACGGGTGAAAAAATACGATGTTGGCGCCACCTATCGAGTCCAATTGTGAATCTACCATTCTCGAATCTACCTAAATAAGACACATAAAATTTCATTAAAATCGGTTCAGCCATTTACGAATCCATGAAGGACATGCAGACAAACATTAATTTTATATATATAAATGTGACGTTCACTGTGTCCCTTGTGTTGAATAAAAGAGAAGAGAAGAGGTTCAACGATTTTGAATACAATCTTGAGCGAAAGAAAACCGACAAAAATTATCGTATTTTTAATTATCTTTATTTACAATAACAACAATTAACAATTAATACAATTCAAAGGCGTATGTATAGTCGTGTAACGGTGATGGACTCGCCATCTGTCACGTTGGCACCTAATATACCTCTGGCGGCAAGTGGGTGTTGGGTATTACCTATACACCTCTGCCTACCCCTTCGGGGTCCCTTGTGGGAAGGCGTGAGGATATATTATATAAGTGACAAACTGTCTTTGCTGATAATAAATTCTTTAAACCTTATATTAATTAACAATATTTACAAAGAACAGTTGAAATCAACTACTTACAGATAAAATATTTGTCCCAAATCGGTATCCCGAGGCAACGTGCCAAGAAGACCAGCAGCATTGCCACGCTGGATGGCAACGCTGATTCTCTGAGCGAGATATGTTCCAGCCCGCCTGTCACGAGAGGTCTCGACTAGTTATTGTAAATAAAGATAATTAAAAAAATATTTAATTATCGTATTTTTCTATGAACCGAAGAGCATGTATGAAGAGAATAATGAAAGTGGACGAAGCGAAGCGTAAGGATCGTAGCAAGTGGAAAGCAGTGGTCTCTGCCTACCCCTACGGGAAAGAGGCGTGATTATATGTATGTATGTATTTTATGAAAAAGAAAATGCAAATTTCCAATATGACGTCCTATAAGGAGAATTGATAAAAAACTAATATGCCAAGATTTATTTTATATCAATCGCACTTAGAAACTTAATTACAAAAATAATCTTAGGAAAAAAATATTTTTAAAACTATCGAAATATGTTCTTATATCAGAGATGTGACTAACCACTCACTAATAATACATAAACATTGGGCAAACATTCAGACACACACACACAAAGCCAACTGACCCTAAACTAGGCAGAGCCTGTACTATAGGCATCGGCGACTGATATACACACTTATATAGATGTTAATATACAATAATATTGTGGACATCTCACACAAAGCCAACTGACCCTAAACTAGGCAGAGCCTGTACTATAGGCATCGGCGACTGATATACACACTTATATAGATGTTAATATACAATAATATTGTGGACATCTCACACAAAGCCAAGTGACCCTAAACTAGGCAGAGCCTGTACTATAGGCATCGGCGACTGATATACACACTTATATAGATGTTAATATACAATAATATTGTGGACATCGCACACAAAGCCAACTGACCCTAAACTAGGCAGAGCCTGTACTATAGGCATCGGCGACTGATATACACACTTATATAGATGTTAATATACAATAATATTGTGGACATCTCACACAAAGCCAACTGACCCTAAACTAGGCAGAGCCTGTACAATAGGCATCGGCGACTGATATACACACTTATATATATGTTAATATACAATAATATTGTGGACATGTCACACATAACCCCCTCCCTCAATAACGTCAGACGTTGAGGTAGTCAAGCATTATTATAAACCCATGACACTACACTGCAATACCTAATAATTATTAATATTCCTGCAACATAATTAATAGATCGCAACAACAGCCTCATTTGACTTATACACTAAAGTTCCACCCACGCGTATAATAACGACACCAAATCGCACATAGTAGTCCTGATTCCACCACCACGTACATAGCAGCGTTATGATGCCACCAATACGTACATAGCAAGCAGTCTTGAGATTCCAACAATATGTATTCAACCACGTTTTGTCGCCACCAATACGTACATAGCAGTGTCTTGTCGCCACCCTACATAAATAGCAGTCTTGATTACATCCACATGTTCTTAACAGCATCAAAATCAAAATCAAAACCAAACACGTCTTGACGCCACCAATACGTATCAAGCAACTTTGCCGTCACCAATGCTTACATAGCGGTCTTGACGCCACCATACGTAAATACCAGTCTTGAGATTCCATCAATATGTACTTAACAGTGTCATAACGCCACCAACACGTACATAAGAGCGTTTTAACGCCGCCATACTAAATACCAGTCTTGATTCCATCAATATGTACTTAACAAAGTCTTGACGCCACCAATATATATAAAGCAGTCTTGATGCCACCAACACGTACAAAAGAGCGTTTTAACGCCACCATACATAAATACCAGTCTTGAGATTCCATCAATATGTACTTAACAGCGTCTTGACGCCACCAATATGTATCAAGCAACGTCTTGACGCCACCAACGCGTACATAGGAATGTTTTAACGCCACCATACGTAAATACCAGTCTTGATTCCATCAATATGTACTTAACAGTCTTAACGCCACCAATATGTATTAAACAACGTGTTAACGCCACGAATACGTACAGAGCAGCGTTTTAACGCCACCATTGCGTACATAGCAGTCTTGATTCCACCAACCACCAACGCGTACAAATCTATTGATTGCATCAATATAACAATATATGTACATCGATTCCCTGTAATCAAACTAACTTGACAAGAGTAAGCACATCCTGTTCGCAGTTGTCGAGGTCCTTTGCCGTGTTGTCAATCATAGTGTCGTAATTTCTGATGTGCTTTTTGCCAACTATGTGTTTCTCTATGGTCTTGCGTCTGTTCGGTACTTCGATGTTGCATGTGGCGCAGTTTACAGAGGTACTGTTGATCTACGGACGAAAATCGATGATGTTATAATATTTTTACGATTATTTATATACGCAAATAAATATAATTGGTGTGTCTGTTTGTATTATTAAAATAACCGCTTTTTACCAAATGCATATATATACGATTCAAAAACTAAAATATATATATTTTTAATTTTGTCAGTGTCTGTCGGTCTGTCTGTCTGTTTGTTCCGGCTAATCTCAGGAGCGGCTGTACTTATTTTGACGGAACTTTCACTGGCAGATAGCTGATGTAGAAAGGAGTAATTAAGGCTACTTTTATCTTAGAACTTAAAATAAGAGCATGTATGAAGAGACTGATGAATGTGGACGAAGCGAAAGAGGTATGTAAGTCTAGAGAGAACTGGCGCTCTATACTCTCTGCCTACCCCAATAGGGACTCGGCGTGGTGATATGATGATGATGATGAAGATTTTATTTTATTTATTTTAAGAACTGACCAATATTTTGTTAAATTCTACGCGGACGAAGTCACGGGTACAGCTAAATTAATTAGCTTAAATAAAAGCCTTAATAAATAAAATTGGAGTGGGTTTGTAACATTTAAACATTTTTTTTTTACAATTTTGTCTGCCTTTCTGTCTGTCTGTCTGTTTGCTCCGGCTAATCTCTGAAATGGCTGGGCCGATTTTGCCAGGACTTTCACTGGTACAAAATAAAGACTCACCTGTCGAATAAACGCTGGGAGAAAATCCGTTTCAAATTTATCCAACGCATTTGTATGCCTGCTACCTGTCACGTGGTCATTTACAACGCTAGTTGGTACTGTTACACCACACAGCAAACATTTGTAACCATCATGGCCAACTAGACTATGCCAACACTCAAACGATAACTTATAAGCACTATTGAGGAACATGATCAATTTATTCTTCTTCATATCGTTAGCGTCGGCCACAACTTTAATGTTGAACAGAATCTTCCGTTTGGGCTCCGTTCCGTTCAGATATATGCACTCTTTTTGCATCTTTATGACCTTTTCCGTCTTCCCGTTCGCCAAATCTCTACGGCGTAGCCTTTTGCCGCTTTGGCTGGAATCCATTTGTGATAAGTGTGAGGCCCATTCTAGATGCATTTGGACGAACTTTTTCGGGACTAGCACATTGCATAGACCACAGTGGAACGTGAGATACATCTAGAAATAAAAAAATATATCTTAATATATATAAATTACGTGTCACGTTGTTTGTCCGCGATGGACTCCCTAAACTACTTAACCGATTTCAATCAAATTTGCACACCGTGTGCAGTTTGATCCAACTTAAAAGATAGGATAGCTTACATCACAATTGGACCCGATAGGTGGCGCTGCGATCGTGTTTCAGGAAGTGAAACTTTTTCACCCGGGCGAAGCTGGGCGGGACAGCTAGTATATAATAAAATATATTAATAATATATCCTCACGCCTTCCCACAAGGGTCCCCGAAGGGGTAGGCAGAGGTGTATAGGTAATACCCACACACCCACTTTCCGCCAGAGATATATTACGTGCCCACGTGACAGATGGCGAGTCCATCGCCGTTACTCAAGCACGACTATACATACGCCTTTGAATGTCGTCTCAGACGTATGCAGATTTCCTCTCGATGTTTTCCTTCACCGTAAAGCTCGTGGTGTGACTAATCACTATACTTAAGCTCAGAAAAACTCATTGGTACAGTCGGGATTCGAACTTGCGATCTTTGTGTCGCAGGCAACTCGAACCGCTCGGCCACCACGGTGCCTGGTACATATTAAAGTTAACTTTAATATATATGAAGTGTTTAAATACCTGTCTTAAAAGGTGTTTGTCATATTTAACAACAAAGTGATTCTTGTCAATATTTTCATTATGCTGTCGACTGTCTGCATGCAACGAAATATCTTCATTTCTCAATTGAACATCGCATAGGAAGCAGAATCTGCCGTGTCCTGACGGAACTAGGCAATTGTAGGCACTAGTCGACACTCTAAAATACGCATTTTGATACTTTAAATACACATAATCTTCAAAATTGAACAGTCCACTTGTTGAAGCGCTAGGTTTAATTCCATCTTCGTTAATTGCATTGTCTACTGTATTTTGCTCAGTGTCAGTAGCATTTTTTGCGTTTTCCAGAGTCTTAGACGTCGGCGAAGTTCTAATGTTACTGCGGATAGCATTTTTTGCGTTCTCAACAATTTTTGACGCTATCATGTTAGCAGTAGCTGCGTTGCGTAGCGAACTTTGTATGTTTTGGGGAGCAGTTTTTGCGTGCTCGACGAACATTGCGCTTTGCGTTAAATTGTTATCGTGCAAAGAGCTCTTTGCATTTTCAGCAGAAATTACATTGTGCGTTAAATTTCCACTTTGCAGAGCATCGTTTGCATTTTCTGCGGAAATTGCATTTTGCGTTAAATTCTCACTTTGGAGAGCACCTTTTGCATTATCAGCAGAAATTGCATTCTGTGCACTTTGGACAGCATCTTTTGCATTTTGTGCATTTTTTGCTGTATTTACTGCACTTCGCATATCACTTGCAGCAGTGTCAACTGTATTCGACATGCATTGAGTATGGAGTGTAGGACGAGAATAAGAATGAGACGTGGATGTAAAGTGATGTAAGCCGACCTCTCTAGGCCGTGCTAACAAGACCTGCGGTCTTTGCCCTGGATTTAGTACTGCAGGTCTTACCACGCTCATTCGCGGACCAAAGGTATTGTGATGCCAGAATGCATTTTGCACATTGGGCCAATGGTTGGCCAAGGGCGTTGCGTTTATAGCAATGGCCAATCTGTCATTGTGACATTTGTCATGGCAATGTTGGTATATTAAGTTTGGTAGTATTGAGACGTTGCATATTGTGCAATGTAGAGCTTGTTTAATCTGTAACCATAAATATTAATTTAATTACAAGGGTAGGCAGAGGTGTGTAGTAATAAAAATAAACGCTTTTACTAAATGAAGCCGTGGTGGCCGAGTGGTTCGAGCAGTTGCCTGCGACACAAAGATCGCAAGTTCGAATCCCGACTGTACCAATGAGTTTTTCTGAACTTAAGTACAGTGATTAGTCACACCACGAGCTTTACGGTGAAGGAAAACATCGAGAGGAAACGAGGGTTGCGCCTGCACTGCGATACCATACCACTTATACGTCAGGACAAGAGGAGGCGGCGTGGCCGAGAGGTCACAGCACCCGCCTGCCACGCAAACGGTGCGAGTTCCAATCCCGACTGGAGTGAGGAGTTTTTCTACATTTAATTACAGTGAGGCACACCACGAGCTTTACGGTGAAGGAAAACATCGAGAGGAAACCTGCATACGTCTGAGAAGACATTCAAAGGCGTATGCGTATAGTCGTGCTTGAGTAACGGACACGCCGTCTGTCACGTGGGTATCTCTAAATATATCTCTGGCGGAAAGGTAGGTGTGTGGGTACTACCTATACACCTCTGCCTACTCCTTTGGGGACCCTTTTGGGAAGGCGTGAGGATCTATACGTCTCTCTGTTTGTTCCGGCCAATCTCTGAAACGGCTGTACCGATTTTGACGAAATTCCAATCGCATATCGCGATAGCTCATGTACAAAGGAGTAACTTGGGCAACTTTAAAAAAAACTGAATACTAATTTTTTTATTAAATTCTCGGCCACAGATAGCAATAATAATAAAAATACTCACCGGCCTTATGAGATTCCAGTGGAACTGTCCAACAAAAGATGTCCTTTGCAACACCTCTATATGTTTCAATCCGTGGATATGTTCGTTGGGGTCCCTTACCAACAGGTCACACAGTCCGCAGTAAAATCCACAAATTCTCTTATCTAACACATGGAACGCATGCAATGAAACTTTGAATATGTATCCAAAGAGATTCAAATCGACCATAGAGTTCTGCGTACACCGATCTGGCATATCTGTACGCCGATCATTTTGTGAGTCATTTATTTGGCGATCATTATTCTGTGCGTCATTTATATGGCGATCATTATTCTGTGCGTCATTTATATGGCGGTCATTATTCTGTGCGTCATTTATACGGCAGTCATTATTCTGTGCGTCATTTATATGGCGAACATTATTCTGTGCGTCATTTATATGGCGATCATTATTCTGTATATTTATGATGATGTTTTTATCATTAAATGAGGCGCTACTGATATTTTCAGCGGTTGTCATGTTGTCTATTGTTGTTAATTTTGTTTTTTTTGGATGTACAATAGCCAGGTGGTTAACTATATCGTGTTTATATTGTAGATTGTTGCAATGAGCGCAGTGGTAAAACGTGTCGTTGACCTGAAAGACAAATTAATAGGTTTTAGAAAGAACTCCACGTGCTTTTCGGTGAAGGAAAACATCGAGAGGAAACCTACATACGTCTGAGAAACAATTCAAAGGCGTATGTATAGTCATGCTTGAGTAACGGCGATAGACACGCCATCTGTCACGTTGGCACCTAAAATATATCTCTGGCGGAAAGTGGGTGTGTGGGTACTACCTCTACACTAAATAAAGATTGAATTACAGTGATTAGTCACACCACGAGCTTTAAGGTGAAGGGAAACATCGAGAGGAAACGAGGGTTGCGCCTGCACTGCGATACCATACCACTTATACGTCAGGACAAGAGGAGGCGGCGTGGCCGAGAGGTCACAGCACCCGCCTGCCACGCAAACGGCGCGAGTTCCAATCCCGACTGGAGTGAGGAGTGTTTCTACATTTAATTACAGTGAGTTACACCACGACCTTCACGGTTAAGGAAAACATCGAGAGAAAACCTGCATACATTCGATAAGAAACTCAAAGGCACATGTTTAGCGCTTGATGGACTCGCCATCTGTCACATTGGCACTAGAAATATATGTCTGGCGGAAAGGGGTTGTGTGGCTACCTGTACACCTCTGCCTACCCCTTCGAGGACCTTTGTGAAGCGAAAACATGCTCATATATTGTCAACTAAGAAAAGTCTACAATCACTCACCCGTCTGACAAGATATTCTTTGAACTCTAACACAACCAAACAGAGTTTTAAAACATCCAAATGATCCTTGTCTTTGCAATGGGCTTTCTTCAGTATTCTATGGTCCATGACATTACAAGCCATGCAGTGAAATTTATTATGCACGTTGACAACCATATGCCAGGAGTCAAATTTAACTCTGACATTAGTATTACCCAAAGTAAAATTTATAAATTCAGAAACGGCTATCTTAGGCTTCCTCGCCATTGAAGCGTACGAAATCGACTTATTTGGCGTCTCATTAGCTTGTATACTATCGTCATTAGTCTGTATATAACCGTCTTTAGTCTGTATATAACCTTCATTAGTCTGTATACAGCCGTCTTTAGTCTGTATATAACCTTCATTAGTCTGTATATAACCTTCATTAGTCTGTATACAGCCGTCATTAGTCTGTATATAATCGTCATTGAATGATATATAGTTATTGGTCGTGTTTTCGTCCTGTACAAAGTCATACTCGTTATCGCAAGAGTTAGTGCCTAGGAGTAACACATCCACTTTGCTAATACTATCAATAAGTTTATTTTGGTGATCTTCAGATGCTATATGCTGCTCTTCATCAGTAAACACACTGCTACATACGGAACAGTGGTAGGATCCACGTATCTGGAACAGAACAGATCTCTGGTCAATATATATATATATATATATATATATACTAGCTGTGGCCGCGACTTTTCGTCCGCGTGGAATTTAACAAAAAAATATTGTTTCTAAAATAAAACAAGTTCCGACTGGGGGCGTTCATAAATTACATGAGGTGTATTTTTTTAGTTTTCTGTCCCTCCCTCCCCCCCCCTGGTGAGATATCGAGAGATTTTTTTCAACCCCCTCCCCCATCCCCCAATCTCACGTGAGATTTTTACTGTATTGAATACATTTACTGATTTTTAAAGTAAAAAAAATTGCTTCGTGCTTTTATTTACGACTAGTTAAGACTAGTAATCAATATTGCTGAGAGTTTAATTATAAGATTAATTATTACGCATGTTCAATCTGGATTAAATGGACCAAAATAGTATATATTTTTTTGTTTAATCAGAAAAGGAATTGCGTGATATTTGCCGAGACCCCCCCTCTCTCCAACGTAAGATTAGATGAGATTTGACTCGACCCCAATAGTATATATTTTTTTGTTTAATCAGAAAAGGAATTGCGTGATATTTGCCGAGACCCCCCCTCTCTCCAACGTAAGATTAGATGAGATTTGACTCGACCCCTTAAATATATATATATATATATATATATATATATATATATATATATATATATATATATATATATATAATGTGTATATAGAGGCATATGTCCAGCAGTGGACGCATATATGCTGAGAAGAATGAAAGAAGAATGAATATATATATATATATAATTAATATATATATACTCACGCCCACACCCACACACCCACTTTCCGCCAGAGGTATATTAAACATCTCACGTAATTTATGGACGCCCCCAATCTCTGAAAGGGCTGGACCGATTTTGACGGGACTTTCACTGGCAGATAGCTGATGTAAAAAGGAGTACTTTAGTAAGTACTCTTTGTAAGTACACACAACTCAGGCTACTTTAACTTTAGGAACTTAACAATATTTTTTTGTTAACTTCCACTCGGACTTTGTTGCTTAATTGTTGTTATTTAATTAATACTTGGGACAATTCCACACAAATTGAGCTAGTCCCAAATTAAGGAGAGCTATCGTGTTATCGTAACTAGACAACGAAAACCATAAAGTAATCTTAAAAAAAAAGGACATACCTCTCTAATAATATTAAGTCCATACTTCTTTAAAGGCTGAAACTTCTTCATGTTTTCAACATGTCTTGGCATGGTGATGTGCTCATCCCAATTACTGGTCAGAACGCGGTCACAGACTGCACAAGATTTGTCTGACATACTCGCCATAATTATTGTGTTCCAACTGTCACTCTCAAGATAGACAGTGTCATTGACAATCCATCCATTTTTTAAACTTTCCAATGTAACACTTAGGAACTCTGTAAAATAATACAACAAAACACAACTGAACAAACTAATCAAAGCTTGTACTATGGGAACTGGACAACGATATACATACTTATATAGATAGGCAATTGCACACAAATTGACCTAGTCCTAAACTAAGCAAAGCTTGTACTGTGGGAACTGGACAACGATATACATACTTATATAGATAGGCAATTGCACAAAAATTGACCTAGTCCCAAACTAAGCAAAGCTTGTACTGTGGGAACTGGACAACGATATACATACTTATATAGATAGGCAATTGCACACAAATTGACCTAGTCCCAAACTAAGCAAAGCTTGTACTGTGGGAACTGGACAACGATATACGTACTTATATAGATAGGCAATTGCACACAAATTGACCTAGTCCCAAACTAAGCAAAGCTTGTACTGTGGGAACTGGACAACGATATACATACTTATATAGATAGGCAATTGCACACAAATTGACCTAGTCCCAAACTAAGCAAAGCTTGTACTGTGGGAACTGGACAACGATATACATACTTATATAGATAGGCAATTGCACACAAATTGACCTAGTCCCAAACTAAGCAAAGCTTGTACTGTGGGAACTGGACATCGATATACATACTTATATAGATAGGCAATTGCACACAAATTGACCTAGTCCCAAACTAAGCAAAGCTTGTACTGTGGGAACTGGACATCGATATACATACTTATATAGATAGGCAATTGCACACAAATTGACCTAGTCCCAAACTAAGCAAAGCTTGTACTGTGGGAACTGGACATCGATATACATACTTATATAGATAGGCAATTGCACACAAATTGACCTAGTCCCAAACTAAGCAAAGCTTGTACTGTGGGAACTGGACATCGATATACATACTTATATAGATAGGCAATTGCACACAAATATTATGTATTGCTCCTAAGGGTGAGATATTTATGAACAAACATATGCAGATTTCTTCTTAAAGTCCTTAAAGCTGGTGTCATTATAAATTCACTGTATTCAAGATCGGAACAACCTTAATGGTCACCAAGGCTCTTTAATCAATACATACATATACAAGTGGGTGTGTGGGTATTACCTATACACCTCTGCCTACCCCTTCGGGGACCCTTGTGGGAAGGCGTGAGGATATATATATATATATATATTTCTTGTGTGTGTATGTGACTGAACTCCTCCTAAACGACTGGACCGATTTTGATGAAATTTTTTGTGTGTCTTCAGATGGATTTGAGAATGGTTTAGATTCACAATTGGACCCGATAGGTGGCGCTGTGATCGTGTTTTAGGGTATTTACTTTTTTCACCCAAGCGAAGCTGGGCGGGACCACTAGTATATATATATATACATATACATAATAAAAATGTAAGGGATCGCTGTCTGTACGTGGATATATGACAAAAAATATTATTGGGACCTTTATTACAACCTTTAGCACAAAGAGCACCCAAAACAATGGTTGTTAGAATTTTTGTCTGTGCGTTTGTGCATGCTAATCTCAGAAACAGCTTATCCGATTTAGATGTGGTTTTCACTAATATATTGTGGTAAGCTCCTCTTAACATATCTGCTATGTCCAATAAAACACCAATCTGAGAGAATCACATGTATTGTGCTAGGTAGCAAGAGAATGCACACAATATTCAAACTACCCACTTGTACTAAACTAGTCTTGTGTCAACAAAATTCAATTAGTATGAGAGAGTAGAGAGTAGTAAGAGAGGTAGGGCAAAACGGGGTTCGAATTTGGAGCTGCCCGACTGGGGCAGGACCTCAACCTTATAGAAGTCCGTAGCCAAATAGCACATATTATTGTTGTGTTCCTACATGGTGAATAAGGTTTCCAGTAATGAGCTCTTGGGGAGAGGGGAGGATTGTTATATTGTGTTGGCAGCAGAGGGTTTAGTCCCATTATGCTGCCATCACAGTATAACTGTCAAAACAGAGTGGCAACGCGCAAGTTATACTTTGGTATTGTAAGCGTAAATAGGCTGCGGTGACCGTTCTCCATCGGGTAGGCCGTATGCTTGTTTGCCACTCTAGTTGTATAAAAAAATGTACCCACATTGAATACATAACAATAACCAATGCTGCCCAAAGTTACCATTTCCCAGGGCAAAGTCGCAAGTCGCGGTCAGAGCTAGTAGAGAAATAATATACATACAAAGCATACCTCCTTTTCCTGAAGCGTCAGAGCCATATGAATCGGAGTAAAACATATTTTCAAGTCTCTCCGCAAACATTTCATATTCCACATACTCATCACATGCTGAATTTTCTCCAACACAGTCTGAACAATCCAGGTTTAAATTACTTTTATACTTCACACTGTTATTATTGAGACAGGACAGCATAGTCTTATCTAGGTAAATTATTGGTGATGGGAACGCAGTAGTATTTTGAACAGCCATGTGGGTAGACTCTTGGATATGAGAAAGAAAATGTGCTGAAAAAGTGATGGAATCACTTCCATTTATCTCATCGATATTGTCAGCTTGAGTTGTAATTGTATAATTGTCCATTTTTCCCGAGTTTGCTTTTTCTGTTCTGTAACAAAACTATATAATTGTACTAGCTGTCCCGCCCAGCTTCGCCCGAATGAAAAAGTAAAATTTCCTGAAATACGATCATACCGCCTTGTTCCAATTGGGTCCAATTGAGACTCTAAACCATTCTCGAATCCACTCTAAGACACACAGAGAGGAACAACTTTGCCCAGGGGAAAAGTTGAACTTCCTGAAACACGATCGCAGCGCCACCTAACGGGTCTAATTGTGATGTAAGCTATCCTATCTTTTAAGTTGGATCAAACTGCACACGGTGTGCAAATTTGATTGAAATCAGTTAAGTAGTTTAGGAGCCCATCGCGGACAAACAACGTGACACCTAGTTTATATATATTAAGAAGATGTAGTGTCAATGGATAGTAGGAATAAATGTCAAATGACGTTTAATAGTGAAAAACATCACTATTAAACAATATCATCACAAATTTAAGAGCTGGCCTCTTGTCGGCGTCTGATGCAGTCCCTTCCATTCGCTTCTGTCCAGCGCAACCTCCTTGACCTCCCTATACGTCATGAGAGACACTTCTTTGATCTGACCCATGTATGTTAATCTTGGTCTTCCTCTTCCTCTCCTCCCATCTACTTTAGCTTCCTAAGCAACATTTGACAATATCCCTAAATATAAAATTTTTTCTGATGATCCTTACAAGACAAACTTGAAAGGTGTAAATGTAAATTTTTTAATAAGTATATATAGTATTTTCCTACACTAATATTATAAAGAATTGTTTGTTTGTTTGTATGGAATAGGCTCCGAAACTACTGGACTGATTTGAAAAATTATTTTACCATTAGAAGCTGACATTATCCCTGATGAACATAGGCTATGTTTTACCTCATGAAAATGCTTCATTCCTTTGGAAACGGGTAATGGGTATGGGACAATGGGTATTATTAAGAAGTATAATAATATAATATATCCTCACGCCTTCCCACAAGGGTCCCCGAAGGGGTAGGCAGAGGTGTATAGGTAATACCAACACACCCACTTTCCGCCAGAGGTATATTAGGTGCCAACGTGACAGATGGCGAGTCCATCGCCGTTACTCAAGCACAACTATACATACGCCTTTGAATTTCTTCTCTGACGTATGCAGGTTTCCTCTCGATGTTTTAATTCACCGTAAAGCTCGTTGTGTGACTAATCACTGTACTTAAGTTCAGAAAAACTCATTGGTACAGTCGTAAATATAATCTATAAATATATAGGAGATCCCATTTGTGAACTCACTCATCACGAAATCTCAGGAACTATAAGCCTGATTGACTTGAAATTTGGTAGAAGTGTTCCTTATGCGGTGTAGAGGTCAGCTAAGAACGGATTTGATGAAACTACTTTTTTTTTACTTTTTCACCCGGGCGAAGCTGGACAGGACAGCTAGTATTTTATATATCAACTAGTTATTAATAGCATAAAGCATAATTTACACAAACTACCAAAGATATCTTAAATTTAAATAAACAACCTGTCCCAATTTTGTTATCAATACCAAAAAGTATATATGATGTATACTTACCACAAAGATTACCGTGAAGGTAAACTTTGCAAGGAAACCTACTTATATTTGAAAAGAACTTGTATATTTGTGTTTGAAGAACAGCAATGACTGGCATAGCCATCTGTCATGTTCTAATCTCAGGTGAAAAGAGGGTGTGTGGGTACTGCCTACCTCTTTGGGGACCCTTGTAGACCCTAGTGAAGATGTCATATAGATGTGAAGCTTCCTTGCACATAAGCCATCCTGGGCAATATTGTTACATTTGTCAGTTGTGTTGGGAAGTGCTGCTCAGGCAAGTCTATTCAGGCACAGGAAGTTTATGCAAATATAAATGCAATTTAAGTGTTTTTAAACAACTGATGATTTGCAGTTTATTTTTATTTCGTAACGCCTTTTTTCTACATTAATTTCTTAATTTAAGGCTAACCACTATGACAAAAAAGATTAGTTTATTCTTGCATTTCCGTATTCATTTAAGGCTACTAAACATGAACAAATGAAAAATAAGATACAAAACTTGCCACGATATAAATGTCACGACGGCAGCGAAAAGATGGGCATGAAATTGTTTTGCAATTGAAACTGCGTCATTTCAATATTTTTCTATAAGCGTTGATAACTGCCGAATAAAGTTTGTCTTCAATTTGACAAAAGCGCGGGCTATGACTACAATTTCACAATTTGAATTTAGAACGGAACAGAACATTGTTTAGTGCAAAACAAATGACGTACAAGCCGTTTCAATAATTCTAGTTAGTAATTACTTCTCGCAATAAAACTCCAAACAACGCTTTTTTTGTTTTGATCACACTTCTAGGAAGTAAGTCGAAAATAACTTATCATAACTTACATTTGCCTCTGCGCCCAGTGACCAATAACTTTCAACAACAGGAGAATCACAGTAACGGATACAAAATATTTAAATACAACAAATATTATCACGTAAAACATTACTTTTAGGCAGACAGATCCTTATTGAAATTAAAAAAATACAGATTACCGGTCTGGGTTTGTTATAATAGGTTGTAAATCTAAATTGTACTAGACACAGGCGCAGTAGCATAGCGATTGTGGGATTCCCAGAACCCAATAAACCACTTTTAATAGCCTTTGTTTGAGAGAGACACAATACTACTCTTTATTACTATACTCTTTGCACAATAGGTAGATACCTACGTACTGTCCAAAGAGTAAAGTAAAGTAATATGTACTGTCCCATCCCTCTAGATATAGTGCCTTGCCCTTATCTATGGTTCCAGCTATTAAAGCCATTGAAAAAAAATACTATTCCATAGAACACCTGATCCGGAAAAAAATAAATTTTATGGTGCAGGTGCAAGAACTTTTGGAATGTTAATGTAAAAATATTTTTAAAAGTTGTACAGTGTGGCAACACTGTAAAACTTTAGTTAACTGCAAAAAGGAATATAGGAATACTACCTACTTTATAAATTCATGTCATCACACCGAGTCCAAGCGGGGTAGGCAGAGAGTATAGAGCGCCAGTTCTCTCTAGACTTACATACCTCTTTCGCTTCGTCCACATTCATCATCTTGATTTCATTCATCTTAACGTTCCCGTCCTTGAGCGTCCGATCGATTTGATCCAGATAGTTAAAACGTGGTCTTCCTCTGCCTCTTCTTGCACACACTTTTGCTTTGTATATCTGTTTCGTCAATATTTCTTCACTCATCCTCTCTATATGTCCAAACCAATGTAACATGCCTTTCTTCATCTTCACAATCACGCCCTCATTCACGCCAGTTGATTTGCGAATCAATCTTCATTGCGGATTCGATCTAAGATCGTTACTACGCACATTTTTCGAAGAGATCGCTTCTTAACTGCATTTTCTGCGTTAGGAAAACTTCCTGAAACACGATCGCAGCGCCACCTATCGGGTTCAATTATAATTCAAGCTATCCTATTTTCCAAGTTGGATTAAACTGCACACGGTGTGCAAATTTGATTATAATCGGTTAAGTAGTTTAGGAGTCCATCGCGGACAAACAACGTGACACGTAATTTATATATATATTAAAAGAAGATACTATTTATATATAATATTCATATAATAGGTTTAGTTTCTATTCAAATATATATACAGAAACTAAACCAGTGGTAATTAAAAATAAGGTAATAAAATTTTACGGGGAAATTAGAAGCACCAAATCTCCATTTAAGGATATGTCGAGTGTTTGCTTCCTATTGGTACAGTCGCAGCAGAAGGCATAAGCTACTAGTTGTGCAACAGTGCCATAGACGCGAACCAACTCCCCTATCCCGCGCTCCTTCTGCGTTCAACGCTCTCGTCAGCGCCAATCCTCAGTGCGACCTCTTGATGACTGGGGTCGTATATCACTCGAGTGCCTGAGATTTTGGGAAAGGGATGTATTATTTTTTATATAGGTTTACTTGTGTTTTTCGTTAGATGGAATATTTACTGCTAATATCTGTTTTTACTTAATCAAATGTAATTAATTGGTCACGGTTTTTGTAAATAATATTATACCTGGCAATTTTTTTATTACTTTCAATGATAAATCCCCTACCACAGAGTTTGATTTTTTTATTTTAGTTCATCGAATTAAAATATAGATACGTTGTCATTTGTTACATACGTTACTTTTTATTCATTAATATTATAAGGCTTACCAACTAGTATACATAAAAACTCGTTGCCTAAAAACATTTGACTGAAAATTCTATAGGAAACTAAATTATAGGTTAGCACAATTTTAAGGTAAGTTAGTATATTAGTAGTAAGATTAGGGATTAGAACATCGATGTCGACTGTATACTTTTAGCCTTATTTTTATATTAATATATTTTTGTATTATCAATTTAAAAATCTTTTATTCAACGTTAGGGACACAGGAAACAGGTATTGAAAGTCGCATATTAAATAAAAGACTAAAGTTACCAACGCTTCCAAGAAAAAAACATTATTAAACAAATGTGATATTAATAAAGTCTGGCCAACGAAAGCGTGACCTGGGATTTTTCTTAAAAGTTTTATATGGCAACATTATTAATCTGCCAAAGATACGTCAAACATATGTCAGTCAATGTCAGTGTTCTGCTACGATTTCATATTTGCGTTAAATTTATTGCTTTATCATGGGTAAAACATTAAAAAGTAACGTGAGGAAATTGCTAAATACGATGATTAGTAAGTTTAGACAAAAACAAGTGGAGCAAGAAGTTGTTTTCCAAGAAAAACAACAATGTTTACTTGCATTGAGTCGGAATCCAGTCTCTGCGATAATGAATGTGGAAGAAGTGAATGACTGGTTTCTTACAGCGCAACTTCAAGATGAACAACTCCAATCGATTTACACTCAACTCAAAAGCGGAAACACTAACAATGATGTCAAAAACAATTTTTGTATTTCAAACAATCGTATTTATCGGAAAACTGTTAATGGCGAGCGTCTAGTAGTTCCCAAAGCAGCCCGATGGCGTATTCTGAAAATGTTTCATGATGACATAGGCCATGTAGGTCTTAAAAAATGTGACGAGGCAATAAAAGCTGATTACTGGTTTTCACGAATGACTCGATTTATAAAAAAATATGTGGAGGCCTGTTTGGATTGTCTATTTAAAAAAGGTAACTACGGTAAAGTGTCTGGAAAGATTTATCCTATAAATAAACCAGTCGAACCAATGCATACAGTACATATAGACCACATGGGACCATTCCCTAAATCTAGGAAAGGAAATCAATATGTATTGGTAATTATAGACTCCTTCACCAAGTTCGTTGCAGTTAGACCTACTAAAAGTCTTCGTTCTATCGAGACAGTTTTTGTGTTGCGAGAGATATTTTCCATACTCGGCTACCCAAACCGAATCGTTTCAGATAGGGGACTATCTTTTACAAGTCGTTATTTCAAGGAGTTTTGTACAAATCATAAGATTCACCATACTTTGAACGCTATATCTGTGCCACGAGCTAATGGTCAAGTAGAAAGAGTAAACCGGACATTATTAAATGCTTTGAGAACAACTTACAAGGAACAATCCACGTGGGATGACAAAATTCCGGAAATCGTCATGGGAATTAACCACACAGTTCAAGACACAACCAAATTTAGCCCTTACGAACTTATGTTCTCACATAATAAGAGTGTAGTACCAGATTTGATGGGAAAGAATTCAGTAATTGATTGCAAGGAAAGGCGTAACAAGGCTAACGATAACATCAAAAGGAAACAGAAGTATATGGCTACAAAATGTAATGAAAATAGGAAAGAAGCGAAGAAGTATCAGAAAGGCAATCTGGTACTGTGGAATAATGCCTATACAAATTGTGAGACTGGAGTAAATCGTAAGATTGATAAACTATATGCAGGTCCCTACAAAATAGTACAAGTCTGTCCTAATGACCGCTATAAAATCCGCAGTATAAAGGGAATGAAAGGTTATAAGAACTTTGTTGCAATGGTTCCTGTTGATGCATTGCGACCTTACAAAAGCTCTGTCAATTATGATACAGACTCTGCTGACAGTGATAAAGATATTGTGGAAACGCAAGATTTGATCGATTTATTAGAAAGTTAATTGGTCCGAAACTGCAAGTAAGTTAAGTGTAAAGGCAATCCGGTTTAGGGTAGATGTTCAAGTTACTTAAATCATTTCTCATGATTCCATTGTGAATACCTCATTGGTATTCACGTTGCAGGATGGCCGATGTTACGCGCCGCTGTCTTAGTCGGTAGTAATCGGGAGCAGTCGGAGCCGTTCGGGTGTGTTGGCATCAAAATGGCGGCGGGAAGCATTACTCTCTCGGAACGGGATGACAGTTGAACAACACGTTTGAGATTTTCGTTTGAATATTACAATATAATTGATAGATGGTTGAAAATAAAAGTGATTAAATGTCAGAAGTGTTTCATATTTAACAATTGCCTTCTACGCGAATAGTATATGCCTTCAAAAACATAATACTTGTATGAATATCGAAGATGATCCATGATCCATTTAATAATACCAAGTCGATTAATTTATTCTAGCCATAGATTAGCGTATTCATCATCACAGATTTAAGAGCTGGGCTATTGTCGGCCTCTGACAGTCCCTTCCATTTGCTTCTGTCCAGCACAACCTCTTCGACCTCCCTATACGTCATGAGAGACACTTTATTTTTGATCTGACCCATGTATGTTAATCTTGGTCTTCCTCTTCCTCTCTTCCTTTCCTTCTAAGATGTTTATAAAGAAGCATCTTTCCTCTTCTATTCAAGATAAGAGTATTATATATGGCAAATTCTAGCGATGGATGGGCACCACTCGAGCACTGTACGCCTTTGAATTTATTTTCAAACGTATGCAGGTTTCCTCTCGATGTTTTCCTTCACTGTAAAGCTAAAGTGACTAATTACGATGCTACTTCATTAATTTGGTATAAAAGGTTAAATAAGGAGATGTATAATTTTAATCAAGCAATCATTAATTTGGTATAAAAGGTTAAATAAGTAGATGTTTAATTTTAATCAAGCCATTTAATTGACGAACAAGTGTCGAGCATATTTATTGTAAACTGATTACTAGAGCTCTAGACATAAGGTCTGATTTCGAAGAATTACAGTCCTCCCTCGAAGGGGTTAGGGTCGGGAACGGCTGCCTTCTCAAAGGGGAAGTAGGGGTGGTCTTGCCAGAAGGTTGGCCATACGGTTCTGTAATCCTTATTAAATTTACCTGAAAATAAAAGTTTCGTAATGAGAATGACTTAAACATCAGACCGTATGAATGAATGAATGAAAGAAAGAACGAATGATTAAAAGGACGAACGAATGAATGAAAGAACGAACAATGAATGAACGAACGAATGAGTGAACGAACTAATGAATGATTTATGTGAATGGGTAGGGGTACAAGTAATAATTTGCCGCAGATATTCTCAATGTTCTTCTCTTTTTCTGTATGTCCTTTATAGAATCGTAAACGGCTGGACCGATTTTAATGAAATTTTCTCTGTGTCTTCAGGTGGATACGAGAAAGCTTCACAATTGGACCCGATAGGTGGTGCTACGATCGTGTTTTAGGAATTTTAACTTTTCCACCAGGGCGAAGCTGGGCGGGAGAGCTAGTGACTTATAAAGATCAAACCGTATGCAGGTTTCCTCTGGATGTTTTCCTTCACCGTAAACCTCGTGGTGTGACTATTGCTACTTACCCAAAGAGGCCATGTCGTCTGCGGTCAGTTCAAAGTTGAAAACATCAATGTTCTGTAAAATTCTGGATTTGTTCTCAGATCTTGGAATGGGTACTAATCCTTTTTGCACCTGCAAAACAATTGAGCATCGAAATAGTGCAGAAAGGCACACAATAACTCCAGTATAAGAAAAGACAATTTTGGCAAAGGAAATCCTACTAATATTATAAAGACGAACGTTTGTTACTCAATCACGCCAGAACGGCTGAACAGAATTGAATGAAATTTTGCCCAGAGATAGATTATTAGCTGGATTAGCACTTAGAAATAAAAATATATCGCCGTTACTCAAGCAGTAACTATGCATACGTCTTTGAATTGCTTCTTAGAAGTATGCAGGTTTCCTCTCGATGTTTTCCTTCACCGCAAAGCTCGTGGTGTGACTAATCACCATATTTAAGTTACTCATTGGTACAGTCGGAATTTGAACTTGCGATCTATATGTCGCAGACTACTCGAACCACTCGGCCACCATGGCTTTTTCAACTCTTAATATCATTGTTACAATCCTTTTTAACTTACCAGATATCTCAACACGACTTGTGGTGTTGTTTTGTTGTATTTAGCTCCTATTGATGCTAGGGCGGGGTCGTCTGCCCTGGGCGGGGGCGGCGAGGTGTTGTTCGCGAACAGGGAACCGAACGGCGCGTATGCCATTACCACTATATCATTCTTTTTGCAGAAATCTATCAACTTATCCTGAGCGAGATTAAGGTTCACCTGTGAATTACGCAATGCATTAACCCCTGTTAATACTGCGACTGATAGCAAATAAGGAGCTTTTACTGCACATTATGACGACAGTACGATCGTCTGGTCTAGTGGTTAGAGCTCCTGTTTGCGAAACTTGAGGTCGCGGGTTCGAATCCCGCTGAGGGCAGATATTTGTGTGATGAACACGAGTATTTGTACCTTAGTCTTGGATGTCCTATGTATTTATGTATATATCTATCTATATATATATAAAAGCACCTATATACCTCTGGCGGAAAGTGGGTGTGTGGGTATTACCTATACACCTCTGCCTACCCCTTCGGGGACCCTTGTGGGAAGGCGTGAGGATGTATTATATAAAATAAAGTCGTGTTAGTTACACTATTTATAACTCAAGAACGGCTGAAGTGGCAAGTGGAAAGCAGTGGTCTCTGCCTACCCCTACGGGAAAGAGGCGTGATTATATGTATGTATGTATTTTATGAAAAAGAAAATGCAAATTTCCAATATGACGTCCTATAAGGAGAATTGATAAAAAACTAATATGCCAAGATTTATTTTATATCAATCGCACTTAGAAACTTAATTACAAAAATAATCTTAGGAAAAAAATATTTTTAAAACTATCGAAATATGTTCTTATATCAGAGATGTGACTAACCACTCACTAATAATACATAAACATTGGGCAAACATTCAGACACACACACACAAAGCCAACTGACCCTAAACTAGGCAGAGCCTGTACTATAGGCATCGGCGACTGATATACACACTTATATAGATGTTAATATACAATAATATTGTGGACATCTCACACAAAGCCAACTGACCCTAAACTAGGCAGAGCCTGTACTATAGGCATCGGCGACTGATATACACACTTATATAGATGTTAATATACAATAATATTGTGGACATCTCACACAAAGCCAAGTGACCCTAAACTAGGCAGAGCCTGTACTATAGGCATCGGCGACTGATATACACACTTATATAGATGTTAATATACAATAATATTGTGGACATCGCACACAAAGCCAACTGACCCTAAACTAGGCAGAGCCTGTACTATAGGCATCGGCGACTGATATACACACTTATATAGATGTTAATATACAATAATATTGTGGACATCTCACACAAAGCCAACTGACCCTAAACTAGGCAGAGCCTGTACAATAGGCATCGGCGACTGATATACACACTTATATATATGTTAATATACAATAATATTGTGGACATGTCACACATAACCCCCTCCCTCAATAACGTCAGACGTTGAGGTAGTCAAGCATTATTATAAACCCATGACACTACACTGCAATACCTAATAATTATTAATATTCCTGCAACATAATTAATAGATCGCAACAACAGCCTCATTTGACTTATACACTAAAGTTCCACCCACGCGTATAATAACGACACCAAATCGCACATAGTAGTCCTGATTCCACCACCACGTACATAGCAGCGTTATGATGCCACCAATACGTACATAGCAAGCAGTCTTGAGATTCCAACAATATGTATTCAACCACGTTTTGTCGCCACCAATACGTACATAGCAGTGTCTTGTCGCCACCCTACATAAATAGCAGTCTTGATTACATCCACATGTTCTTAACAGCATCAAAATCAAAATCAAAACCAAACACGTCTTGACGCCACCAATACGTATCAAGCAACTTTGCCGTCACCAATGCTTACATAGCGGTCTTGACGCCACCATACGTAAATACCAGTCTTGAGATTCCATCAATATGTACTTAACAGTGTCATAACGCCACCAACACGTACATAAGAGCGTTTTAACGCCGCCATACTAAATACCAGTCTTGATTCCATCAATATGTACTTAACAAAGTCTTGACGCCACCAATATATATAAAGCAGTCTTGATGCCACCAACACGTACAAAAGAGCGTTTTAACGCCACCATACATAAATACCAGTCTTGAGATTCCATCAATATGTACTTAACAGCGTCTTGACGCCACCAATATGTATCAAGCAACGTCTTGACGCCACCAACGCGTACATAGGAATGTTTTAACGCCACCATACGTAAATACCAGTCTTGATTCCATCAATATGTACTTAACAGTCTTAACGCCACCAATATGTATTAAACAACGTGTTAACGCCACGAATACGTACAGAGCAGCGTTTTAACGCCACCATTGCGTACATAGCAGTCTTGATTCCACCAACCACCAACGCGTACAAATCTATTGATTGCATCAATATAACAATATATGTACATCGATTCCCTGTAATCAAACTAACTTGACAAGAGTAAGCACATCCTGTTCGCAGTTGTCGAGGTCCTTTGCCGTGTTGTCAATCATAGTGTCGTAATTTCTGATGTGCTTTTTGCCAACTATGTGTTTCTCTATGGTCTTGCGTCTGTTCGGTACTTCGATGTTGCATGTGGCGCAGTTTACAGAGGTACTGTTGATCTACGGACGAAAATCGATGATGTTATAATATTTTTACGATTATTTATATACGCAAATAAATATAATTGGTGTGTCTGTTTGTATTATTAAAATAACCGCTTTTTACCAAATGCATATATATACGATTCAAAAACTAAAATATATATATTTTTAATTTTGTCAGTGTCTGTCGGTCTGTCTGTCTGTTTGTTCCGGCTAATCTCAGGAGCGGCTGTACTTATTTTGACGGAACTTTCACTGGCAGATAGCTGATGTAGAAAGGAGTAATTAAGGCTACTTTTATCTTAGAACTTAAAATAAGAGCATGTATGAAGAGACTGATGAATGTGGACGAAGCGAAAGAGGTATGTAAGTCTAGAGAGAACTGGCGCTCTATACTCTCTGCCTACCCCAATAGGGACTCGGCGTGGTGATATGATGATGATGATGAAGATTTTATTTTATTTATTTTAAGAACTGACCAATATTTTGTTAAATTCTACGCGGACGAAGTCACGGGTACAGCTAAATTAATTAGCTTAAATAAAAGCCTTAATAAATAAAATTGGAGTGGGTTTGTAACATTTAAACATTTTTTTTTTACAATTTTGTCTGCCTTTCTGTCTGTCTGTCTGTTTGCTCCGGCTAATCTCTGAAATGGCTGGGCCGATTTTGCCAGGACTTTCACTGGTACAAAATAAAGACTCACCTGTCGAATAAACGCTGGGAGAAAATCCGTTTCAAATTTATCCAACGCATTTGTATGCCTGCTACCTGTCACGTGGTCATTTACAACGCTAGTTGGTACTGTTACACCACACAGCAAACATTTGTAACCATCATGGCCAACTAGACTATGCCAACACTCAAACGATAACTTATAAGCACTATTGAGGAACATGATCAATTTATTCTTCTTCATATCGTTAGCGTCGGCCACAACTTTAATGTTGAACAGAATCTTCCGTTTGGGCTCCGTTCCGTTCAGATATATGCACTCTTTTTGCATCTTTATGACCTTTTCCGTCTTCCCGTTCGCCAAATCTCTACGGCGTAGCCTTTTGCCGCTTTGGCTGGAATCCATTTGTGATAAGTGTGAGGCCCATTCTAGATGCATTTGGACGAACTTTTTCGGGACTAGCACATTGCATAGACCACAGTGGAACGTGAGATACATCTAGAAATAAAAAAATATATCTTAATATATATAAATTACGTGTCACGTTGTTTGTCCGCGATGGACTCCCTAAACTACTTAACCGATTTCAATCAAATTTGCACACCGTGTGCAGTTTGATCCAACTTAAAAGATAGGATAGCTTACATCACAATTGGACCCGATAGGTGGCGCTGCGATCGTGTTTCAGGAAGTGAAACTTTTTCACCCGGGCGAAGCTGGGCGGGACAGCTAGTATATAATAAAATATATTAATAATATATCCTCACGCCTTCCCACAAGGGTCCCCGAAGGGGTAGGCAGAGGTGTATAGGTAATACCCACACACCCACTTTCCGCCAGAGATATATTACGTGCCCACGTGACAGATGGCGAGTCCATCGCCGTTACTCAAGCACGACTATACATACGCCTTTGAATGTCGTCTCAGACGTATGCAGATTTCCTCTCGATGTTTTCCTTCACCGTAAAGCTCGTGGTGTGACTAATCACTATACTTAAGCTCAGAAAAACTCATTGGTACAGTCGGGATTCGAACTTGCGATCTTTGTGTCGCAGGCAACTCGAACCGCTCGGCCACCACGGTGCCTGGTACATATTAAAGTTAACTTTAATATATATGAAGTGTTTAAATACCTGTCTTAAAAGGTGTTTGTCATATTTAACAACAAAGTGATTCTTGTCAATATTTTCATTATGCTGTCGACTGTCTGCATGCAACGAAATATCTTCATTTCTCAATTGAACATCGCATAGGAAGCAGAATCTGCCGTGTCCTGACGGAACTAGGCAATTGTAGGCACTAGTCGACACTCTAAAATACGCATTTTGATACTTTAAATACACATAATCTTCAAAATTGAACAGTCCACTTGTTGAAGCGCTAGGTTTAATTCCATCTTCGTTAATTGCATTGTCTACTGTATTTTGCTCAGTGTCAGTAGCATTTTTTGCGTTTTCCAGAGTCTTAGACGTCGGCGAAGTTCTAATGTTACTGCGGATAGCATTTTTTGCGTTCTCAACAATTTTTGACGCTATCATGTTAGCAGTAGCTGCGTTGCGTAGCGAACTTTGTATGTTTTGGGGAGCAGTTTTTGCGTGCTCGACGAACATTGCGCTTTGCGTTAAATTGTTATCGTGCAAAGAGCTCTTTGCATTTTCAGCAGAAATTACATTGTGCGTTAAATTTCCACTTTGCAGAGCATCGTTTGCATTTTCTGCGGAAATTGCATTTTGCGTTAAATTCTCACTTTGGAGAGCACCTTTTGCATTATCAGCAGAAATTGCATTCTGTGCACTTTGGACAGCATCTTTTGCATTTTGTGCATTTTTTGCTGTATTTACTGCACTTCGCATATCACTTGCAGCAGTGTCAACTGTATTCGACATGCATTGAGTATGGAGTGTAGGACGAGAATAAGAATGAGACGTGGATGTAAAGTGATGTAAGCCGACCTCTCTAGGCCGTGCTAACAAGACCTGCGGTCTTTGCCCTGGATTTAGTACTGCAGGTCTTACCACGCTCATTCGCGGACCAAAGGTATTGTGATGCCAGAATGCATTTTGCACATTGGGCCAATGGTTGGCCAAGGGCGTTGCGTTTATAGCAATGGCCAATCTGTCATTGTGACATTTGTCATGGCAATGTTGGTATATTAAGTTTGGTAGTATTGAGACGTTGCATATTGTGCAATGTAGAGCTTGTTTAATCTG
Source organism: Drepana falcataria (assembly GCA_945859725.1). Lineage (NCBI taxonomy): Eukaryota > Metazoa > Arthropoda > Insecta > Lepidoptera > Drepanidae > Drepana > Drepana falcataria. The sequence continues at coordinate 2,727,975 of OX243951.1, read as the reverse complement.
TAACCATAAATATTAATTTAATTACAAGGGTAGGCAGAGGTGTGTAGTAATAAAAATAAACGCTTTTACTAAATGAAGCCGTGGTGGCCGAGTGGTTCGAGCAGTTGCCTGCGACACAAAGATCGCAAGTTCGAATCCCGACTGTACCAATGAGTTTTTCTGAACTTAAGTACAGTGATTAGTCACACCACGAGCTTTACGGTGAAGGAAAACATCGAGAGGAAACGAGGGTTGCGCCTGCACTGCGATACCATACCACTTATACGTCAGGACAAGAGGAGGCGGCGTGGCCGAGAGGTCACAGCACCCGCCTGCCACGCAAACGGTGCGAGTTCCAATCCCGACTGGAGTGAGGAGTTTTTCTACATTTAATTACAGTGAGGCACACCACGAGCTTTACGGTGAAGGAAAACATCGAGAGGAAACCTGCATACGTCTGAGAAGACATTCAAAGGCGTATGCGTATAGTCGTGCTTGAGTAACGGACACGCCGTCTGTCACGTGGGTATCTCTAAATATATCTCTGGCGGAAAGGTAGGTGTGTGGGTACTACCTATACACCTCTGCCTACTCCTTTGGGGACCCTTTTGGGAAGGCGTGAGGATCTATACGTCTCTCTGTTTGTTCCGGCCAATCTCTGAAACGGCTGTACCGATTTTGACGAAATTCCAATCGCATATCGCGATAGCTCATGTACAAAGGAGTAACTTGGGCAACTTTAAAAAAAACTGAATACTAATTTTTTTATTAAATTCTCGGCCACAGATAGCAATAATAATAAAAATACTCACCGGCCTTATGAGATTCCAGTGGAACTGTCCAACAAAAGATGTCCTTTGCAACACCTCTATATGTTTCAATCCGTGGATATGTTCGTTGGGGTCCCTTACCAACAGGTCACACAGTCCGCAGTAAAATCCACAAATTCTCTTATCTAACACATGGAACGCATGCAATGAAACTTTGAATATGTATCCAAAGAGATTCAAATCGACCATAGAGTTCTGCGTACACCGATCTGGCATATCTGTACGCCGATCATTTTGTGAGTCATTTATTTGGCGATCATTATTCTGTGCGTCATTTATATGGCGATCATTATTCTGTGCGTCATTTATATGGCGGTCATTATTCTGTGCGTCATTTATACGGCAGTCATTATTCTGTGCGTCATTTATATGGCGAACATTATTCTGTGCGTCATTTATATGGCGATCATTATTCTGTATATTTATGATGATGTTTTTATCATTAAATGAGGCGCTACTGATATTTTCAGCGGTTGTCATGTTGTCTATTGTTGTTAATTTTGTTTTTTTTGGATGTACAATAGCCAGGTGGTTAACTATATCGTGTTTATATTGTAGATTGTTGCAATGAGCGCAGTGGTAAAACGTGTCGTTGACCTGAAAGACAAATTAATAGGTTTTAGAAAGAACTCCACGTGCTTTTCGGTGAAGGAAAACATCGAGAGGAAACCTACATACGTCTGAGAAACAATTCAAAGGCGTATGTATAGTCATGCTTGAGTAACGGCGATAGACACGCCATCTGTCACGTTGGCACCTAAAATATATCTCTGGCGGAAAGTGGGTGTGTGGGTACTACCTCTACACTAAATAAAGATTGAATTACAGTGATTAGTCACACCACGAGCTTTAAGGTGAAGGGAAACATCGAGAGGAAACGAGGGTTGCGCCTGCACTGCGATACCATACCACTTATACGTCAGGACAAGAGGAGGCGGCGTGGCCGAGAGGTCACAGCACCCGCCTGCCACGCAAACGGCGCGAGTTCCAATCCCGACTGGAGTGAGGAGTGTTTCTACATTTAATTACAGTGAGTTACACCACGACCTTCACGGTTAAGGAAAACATCGAGAGAAAACCTGCATACATTCGATAAGAAACTCAAAGGCACATGTTTAGCGCTTGATGGACTCGCCATCTGTCACATTGGCACTAGAAATATATGTCTGGCGGAAAGGGGTTGTGTGGCTACCTGTACACCTCTGCCTACCCCTTCGAGGACCTTTGTGAAGCGAAAACATGCTCATATATTGTCAACTAAGAAAAGTCTACAATCACTCACCCGTCTGACAAGATATTCTTTGAACTCTAACACAACCAAACAGAGTTTTAAAACATCCAAATGATCCTTGTCTTTGCAATGGGCTTTCTTCAGTATTCTATGGTCCATGACATTACAAGCCATGCAGTGAAATTTATTATGCACGTTGACAACCATATGCCAGGAGTCAAATTTAACTCTGACATTAGTATTACCCAAAGTAAAATTTATAAATTCAGAAACGGCTATCTTAGGCTTCCTCGCCATTGAAGCGTACGAAATCGACTTATTTGGCGTCTCATTAGCTTGTATACTATCGTCATTAGTCTGTATATAACCGTCTTTAGTCTGTATATAACCTTCATTAGTCTGTATACAGCCGTCTTTAGTCTGTATATAACCTTCATTAGTCTGTATATAACCTTCATTAGTCTGTATACAGCCGTCATTAGTCTGTATATAATCGTCATTGAATGATTTATAGTTATTATTGGTCGTGTTTTCGTCCTGTACAAAGTCATACTCGTTATCGCAAGAGTTAGTGCCTAGGAGTAACACATCCACTTTGCTAATACTATCAATAAGTTTATTTTGGTGATCTTCAGATGATATATGCTGCTCTTCATCAGTAAACACACTGCTACATACGGAACAGTGGTAGGATCCACGTATCTGGAACAGAACAGATCTCTGGTCAATATATATATATATATATATATATATATACTAGCTGTGGCCGCGACTTTTCGTCCGCGTGGAATTTAACAAAAAAATATTGTTTCTAAAATAAAACAAGTTCCGACTGGGGGCGTTCATAAATTACATGAGGTGTATTTTTTTAGTTTTCTGTCCCTCCCTCCCCCCCCCTGGTGAGATATCGAGAGATTTTTTTCAACCCCCTCCCCCATCCCCCAATCTCACGTGAGATTTTTACTGTATTGAATACATTTACTGATTTTTAAAGTAAAAAAAATTGCTTCGTGCTTTTATTTACGACTAGTTAAGACTAGTAATCAATATTGCTGAGAGTTTAATTATAAGATTAATTATTACGCATGTTCAATCTGGATTAAATGGACCAAAATAGTATATATTTTTTTGTTTAATCAGAAAAGGAATTGCGTGATATTTGCCGAGACCCCCCCTCTCTCCAACGTAAGATTAGATGAGATTTGACTCGACCCCAATAGTATATATTTTTTTGTTTAATCAGAAAAGGAATTGCGTGATATTTGCCGAGACCCCCCCTCTCTCCAACGTAAGATTAGATGAGATTTGACTCGACCCCTTAAATATATATATATATATATATATATATATATATATATATATATATATATATATAATGTGTATATAGAGGCATATGTCCAGCAGTGGACGCATATATGCTGAGAAGAATGAAAGAAGAATGAATATATATATATATATAATTAATATATATATACTCACGCCCACACCCACACACCCACTTTCCGCCAGAGGTATATTAAACATCTCACGTAATTTATGGACGCCCCCAATCTCTGAAAGGGCTGGACCGATTTTGACGGGACTTTCACTGGCAGATAGCTGATGTAAAAAGGAGTACTTTAGTAAGTACTCTTT